>OX155894.1:4949972-6397010 GCA_944588485.1 Phosphuga atrata | reverse complement strand
CTTTTCAATGGTTGTGTACGATACATTTAACCTCTCTGGAATCGCTCGAATGAATCGAATGATGATTCTCTTTAATAATGACATTGATTAGGTCATTATGAACTTTAGTAGGTCGACTGAAACGTTGGTCTTCTTAGAGTGAAAAATCTTTAAAGTGGAATTTCTGACAACACGTGCGCTCTATTATGCATTCAACACCAAAAACTTCACATATCTCTTTTGGAGTCTCTGCAGCTTTCTTTGCTTTACGGTAAAAAAGTAAAATATGCCGAAAATATTCGTTGTTCGATGATTTCACTCCAGGTTAAAATTGACCCTCAACTACTCAACAGCACAACACACCCTCAACACACAAAATCACACACAACGTGTTTCGAAATTAACTTCGATAGGACTGGTAACACATGTCAAAAGGCAAAGAATATCACAGAATTCATTAAAATAAATTAACAGCTACACACAAAATCACACATCACGTGTTTCTAAATTAAGCTGGATATGACACGAGAAACTAATTATTACGTCAAAAAAAACTGACGTTTCTAATGACAAGTTGATTTTGAACTTCGATTATACCAAGATTAAACAGGCCTAACCGTTGACAATATAACGCATATCAGTGCTAGGTTAGGTTAGGTTTGTGACGTTTCTAATGATAAGTGGTGATTTTTGCCTTCAATAATACCAAGGTTAAACAGGTCCAACAGTTGACAATATGACGCATATCAGTGCTAGAACATTAAAAAACAAACCAGAAACTGTCAATTATGACATCTCAATTATCAAAATTGACATTGCAAAGTTCTAAAGCTTTAATGTTAATTAGTTATCCAGTTCTCTCCTTGGGCGTCTAAATTTCGCCAAAATTCGCTCGATTTTGCCAAATCATGCAATTTATATATTTACAACCAGCAGAGCAAACACTTTCAGTTGCAATTTCAAATTTTTCATTCACTTGATAAATAATGATTTTAAGGAAATATATTTTCTGGTATTTCGGTCATGAAGTTCTTAAAAGTTTCACCTTTGGCGCTAGTGCTGTTGCGCTCGGATTGAATAGTCTTGTTTCGTCTTATCTGACCTTGTTTAGTCTTATCTGAACTTGTTTAGTCTTGTCTAGTCATGTTATTTTTTCCATTATTCCTGTCAAGTATCATCTAATCTTGTCCAAACTGCTGCTCCAAACGTAAATTTGATGATTCTGCACTAACGCTTTTAATAAACCGAGTCGTGATACATAAGAAGGTCTTCACATGAGCAGTGCATAATAGAAATTTTGAAAATAAATCGCGGCAACAATTATTTAAGCTAAGACAAATTGCTTCGACTACGACATTTACACAGTACTATTACTGAGACATGGTCGTTGAAATTGGGTACGATAGCAATTTTTCTCGATATGTTAATTACCATGTAAGATGTTTCGTTAAGTTTGAAATATATTTTATTCCATATACAGTATAATCTCGGTAATTTGGCCATTGGTTAATCGGACGACACGTCCAGTAATTCGGCGAACTGGAGACCGCTCGCGCTCTTCCTTCCCACCACTCTTTCTTATAATTCGGCGGTTGTCTGGTCCCATATGTGTCGGATTATAGAGATTATACTCCATTTTAATCAAAAATTAGTCAAAACAAATATAAATCGATTATAAGTTTACAACTTCAAATTGGAAATGGTGGGGCATATGATTAACGAAATAAAAGCTAATACGCATGTAAGAGCGTAAAGCAACAGAGCTGCTCAAAACATGAATGTTGTTTTTGACAAAAACAAATTTAATGAAAATAAAATTATCTTTCGGCTCCAAATAAAAATAATTTCAAGAAATATTGATGAATTTGATGCTAATTAAAGAAAAACAGAAATAGATTATTAGGTGCGGCATCAAATAAAAGAATAACAAACAATTCGGCTGCTTCTCTTGAGAATAAAAATATATTTATTGATCACATTGTTGTTGAAAGTTGCATCCAATTCTCTACAATGTCTGAAAGCATCCCATTCTCTACAAAGTCCCGGTGAAATATTAACAGCAAAAAAGAATTTGAAAATGTGCATGAAAAGATGTAGTAAGGGATGCAGGAACCTGCATTTATTGCGGTCAGAATCCATTAGCATTAGTTAATCGAAGATTACAAATTCTTATTCATGACAACGACTGTCCGAGTGTCCACACATTTCACAAATGACTGTCAAATTAGACGAACTGGGTTATGAAATTATTTCACCCACATTATTCTCTGGACGTATCCCCTGTTTAACAATTGAGCAATTTCCTACGCGCTAATCAATTCAAATTTAAAATAGACTATATAAATAGAGAATTATTCACGATTTAGATTTTAGATTTAGGTAAGCCCTACTGTTTGGATGTGAAAGGTGACAAAACAGCTAACTCACCAGCTCCAAACCTTCATTAACAAATGTCTAAGACACATCCTGGGAATTTCCTGGCCAAACATAATTTCCAACGAAGAATTGTTAAAGCTGGCGAACCAAGAACCTATAGTCCTACAATTAAAAAGAAGAAAGTGGAAATGGAGAGGCGGACGGAAGTTAACCAACTCGTAATCAACAAGGTCAGATGGGGGTTGATGAAGGCTTTAGTCGAGGCTCTATGTTCCACACGGAATGTTTGAAAAATTATATATCAAATATAGTTTGAGTTATTCAAATTGAAAATCCTAACAAAGAAAGCCAAATTTCTATTTTTTTGTTTGTTTGTTAGGAATTTATACATAACCTATTGGGTTCTTATTTAAATGCAGACTCACAAATCAGATCTTATAATCTTCACAAATCTTCTATTAATATAGCTAAATAATAATAATGCTCTAATAAACATTTTCAATGTGCATCTTCATCCTTGATATATTGTTAACTTCAATATTGATAAAATCTAAAAAGTGAAATTAGTTGGTGAATTAGCTACATGCTCGAACACATTCCTTTAGCCTTGCAAGTGAATTTCCTAAAAAATATCGTCAATTTTAATAACTCGAATACAAAAAAATCATAAATAATATTAACCGATAAATCCCGAAACGAGTGAATAATTTCCCACATCCTACGCTCGACCTGTTTAAAACCATTTAAAAACAACATTTATAGCTTTTTTCACGTCGTGTATTGTACGAACATTTCATTACATTTTATTTTTCCTGAAAATATAAAGTTGCATCTGCTCTTCCCTCTTATTGCGGATTTATGCGCTTCGCGAAAGCAATCGGTTCCTCGACGTGCACCCCGAAGGCATAATATAAATTCAATCTCGACATCATTACATTTTCCTGTTTTGATATTTTTTTCATTCCCTCTTTTCTTTCATTATTCGTTTCACCATAAAATTAATTTATGCATAAAGAAAGGTATATTAGAAACGCTCCAAGAAAACATACTTTTCATACAGGTACTATGTTCTATGAATAAATTTCATTTATAAAAATATAATAACATATAAATACGCAAAACTATTATATAAATTCATCAAAATCAATACAAAACGTCCGTTACTTAACATGACTAATAATAAATTAATTTATATAGAATTCTTACTCAGTTGAAAATCCCAATAAAACTGATAAAAGCAACAATGACCCATACGCAACCAGTGGTACGAGTCAAAGATCGACTAATAGAAACCTTCAGTATATCTAAAGAGATAAAACAAGGAGATAGGCTGGCTCCCACATTATTGTATATCGTGCTAGAATAGATAATAAGAGAGACGGATATGGGAAAATAAAATCTGCTGATAGCCATAGCCGCACGCATATGAGTGCTGTTATGAGTCCATTAAAGACGCAAAAGAGAAAAAATATATTTCTAACTTCTTACGAAACAACCTTCTCGGTATTTTAACATAACGAGAAAGATTGCTACCGCACCCCATTTCAACGACCATGTCTCAGTAATCATCAATCAGCCTTTTGCATCCACTGCTCGCTATAGGCCGCCCCCATTTCTGCCCACTGTTCTCTATTCTGAGCGCTCTGCATCCAGTTTGTGGTCTTCTGATATTGTCTGTCCATCGCGTGGGAGGTCTTCCCCTGTTTCTCTTGTCAGCTCCCCGTCTCCACTCGAGCAGCCTTTTTGCCCATCGCCTATCTACCATGCGGGCGACATGTCCAGCATAGCTCCACTTGAGCTTAG
Source organism: Phosphuga atrata (assembly GCA_944588485.1). Lineage (NCBI taxonomy): Eukaryota > Metazoa > Arthropoda > Insecta > Coleoptera > Silphidae > Phosphuga > Phosphuga atrata. Next base: position 6,392,852 of record OX155894.1, on the reverse strand, counting down.
CCACCTGGTAGATAACATCCGCGATTCCTGTTCTCGCCCGTAAGTCCTCATTTCTAACGTGGTCACGAAGTGACACACCGAGCATCGATCTTTCCATCTTGCGTTGTGTTATTCTAAGCTTCTTAGCAGATTTGACTGTCAGAGTTAAAGTTTCGGCGCCGTAGGTCAAAACCGGTAGAATCCACTGATTAAAAACCCTTCGTTTTAAACAAATCGGGAGATTACTCTTAAACACATCCCCAAGTCTGCTATATGCAGTCCAAGAGAGCGTAATTCTTCTTTTTTTTTTAAAGAAGTCTCAGTATTAATATAATAGCGAATGTCTTCACTATGATAAAAAGTTTTCTCGCTAAACACGACGTAGATTGGAAGAATAATCTGGGCAGTTTAGATGAACAGCTGTGATGCTCGGAAACACTTCTGGTTTTATAGCATTGGTCAAGAAAGAAGTTCCTTATAACTCATTCTCTCGTTTACTGACATGCATTGGCGTCACGAACTTCACCTACTTTCCTGAATGGAGTTATGCCCAAGTGTAGAAAAATAATTAACTTCAGAAGAGCCAGAAATTTGAATCACCGCCTTTTTAAGGAACTTTGGTAGAAGAGAGGGTAGAATTCTACAATGGCAGATCAAACCGCGATGGTACACAAGCCGACAAAAAGGCACTAGCGAAGGCCCGAATATACATATGGCAAAACCAGTGGGGTCTATCCACTAAGGACCATTTGACAAGAATCCTAATCCCTGATGTGGAGAGTTGGGCAACAAGAAAATAACAGAAGATTTCCGTGTAATTGTAGCTACTGACAGATTTGAAGATAACGTAGTGGTAATCTCCTACTTTCAATTCTATTATTAATATGGTTCAAACCATGACATCTCATTTTAAATTCCATAAAACTTTCGACAGTCTCGGAGAAATAGAATATAAATAATGAAATAAATAAATATAGCGACACAAATGTTTATGTCACCCATGTTTTAAGCGGACAGGGCTGTTCTTTTCCCACTTTCCCCATAGCATCGGTAGAGCCATAGATTGCCTCTTCATTTACTGTGGACTAACAGACACCGCGGGGCATACCGTTTTTCAGTAACAGGTGGATACCCGAAAGGGATAATTGGAAAAATTAGACCGAACAAACACTAGACCCGTCAACAATGCTTGAACAAATGATCTCGTCGGAGGACTTATGGGCAGATACATCAAGGATGATCCAAGACATCAAGACAATAAAACTGCTAGACGAGCGGAAAGGGAAAGAAGCCGAAGGGAGAAAAAAATTTTAGTACCTGAACCCATAATCACTGCAAGTGGAAGGTGGATGTAAGGGCGACACTATGCAGCAACATCTTGAAAGTTATGCGAAGAGCGGTCCCAAGATGCTTGTGATATTTCAGAGGGTCCTCTTGTTATGTTAACCGTGAGGTGCTTAGTACTTACCAAAAAAATAACTCTAGGGACTTGTCTGTCTAGTCTTGTCTCTTTAGTCCTTACAACTGAAATGTGATGATATTTATTCATTATATTTATATTTATTCATTGTAATAACAAAATAGGTCTATTGAGTAAAAAAAAAAACGGCCAAGTGCGAGTTGTGACTCGCGCACCGAGGGTTCCGTACAAACTTGTAAGTAAGGTATCTTTTTTTTGTGGAGCATGTAGCAAGCACAATCAGTTAACTTCACAAGAGGCCCTCCTGAAATCACGACCATCTTAGTACCGCTGCAAGCATAACCTCAAGATGTCGCTGTCGTACGATGGAATTCTACCCTATATTTTATTACCATACATCCCCCATTCACTATGAGTGTTTAGGGGTTCTGGAACTTCACTATTTGTTTTTACTGCTCAATTTTGCCTGTATACCTACATACCCCGTATAAAGGTATACAGGGTATTTTTCTTTAAATAACGCGAATATTTTTAAACTTATAAAAAGAAAACTTTATTTTAGTATTACACTTATTCACAAACTTATATTAAGAACTAACTATTTCTAGATCTAATAAAAACTAATATATTAACTATTTCTAGATCTATTTCGATACTCTTAAGATTCAGTTGTTCAATTGACTGCTTTTTGGGCAATTGATTACCAAAAAATATAGGGCGTACGTGATTTAAGTATATGTAGATTATAAAGAAAAATTAGACGAAATATAATATATACAGGATGTTACGGGACTTGAGTATGTCGCATGTCGGTTATAAACAAAATTTAGACATAATATATACCCTGTATATGAAATAACGAGTATAAACAAAGAAAATTCATAATAAACAGCTTGGTGCCAACACATACTTTTTAACCTTCGGACCTAACCGATTAGGACCTAACTGTATGCAACCCATATGCTTCCGGAGCCTGACAATGCCACTACGACAACATTCGTGTATTTTTCAATTCATTCAAGTTTCTAATAGTAAATTCGCATTTTTCTTTAATTAAACTATATATTTACGGTTTTCAGATTTTTCCCTTTACGTGTGCTATTAGACACCGCTTTTTGCCAAATTTCATGATTCTAGGTCAACGGGAAGTACCCTATAGGTTTTGATTTCTTTGTAAAATCGCAAAATATGCGACATAAACGGTCATATCTTTTCATCGCGTTGACTTACAAGTTTGATTTTCTCACAGCTGAAAGAGATCGCAGACCCGAGTATTTGATACAAATTTCAACTTATTACCTCTACGCGATCCTGAGAAAAATGGTCTTGACCGACAGACAGACAGACAGACAGACAGACAGATAGACAGACGGGCAACAAAGTGATCCTATAAGGGTTCCGTTTTCGGTACGGAACCCTAAAAAAGATAATGAAAGAAAGCTTGGAAATCCCTGGTGCGCGCTGGCCATCCTAAATTTTTCGTAAAATTTTCCAAGTTGTCGTTGTTGAAAAACATTACCATTGAGAACGACGAGAACCCGACTAGGAATTTCAGTTCGGTTTACGCACGTGCGGCTTGGTTCCTAATTAGGAAGCCTGATTTGGAACACATTCGGAAGCCACACTAGCATGGTATAACCTCAACGTAGGCTGGTTCGAATTCGGTTTCCTCTTTAGGCAGCAGTTTAGAAAACAAACTCGGATGTGACGACCTCAACCTACTATGGCCCAAATTCATGGCCCATATTTATCTTTAGGCGGCGATCAACTTTATGCAATCCTAAATGGAGGCTACGTCTGGCCAATGACTGCTTTGGGCTCCGAGCACACGAAACACGGATCTGTTTAACAAAATCTTCGGAATTTCTCAGCCCCTTTTAAAAAATTAACGGTTTCCTTGAAATAATGTAGCCAATGACGTATAGTTTTCGCGGTAGAATGTCATAGTCTTGTCTGTCTAGTCTTGTATATCTAGTATTGTCTGTCTAGTCTTGTTTGTCTAGTCTATTCTGTCTAGTCTTGTATTTCACGTATTTAGATCAAACAGCGTCCACCGAATGAATAAAATGACGATCTCAAAAAAAATTATACGACCCAACCTATACTACGCAAATGAGGTATGGTTTATGACCAAAACAAAAACTGAAAACGCAATCAGCAACTTTGAAAGAAAAGTATTGATAAGAATCGTAGAACCTATCAGGGATGGTAATATATGGAGAGCCAGAACAAATAGTGAGGTCCACCAAATATACAAAGAAGCATCAGAACAAATGAAACTATAGAGACAAAGGTAGCCTTGCATATAGAACAGATGGCAAGAGGTTGCAAAAGATAACAATAGGTAGTCTGATGCGTGGAAAAAGAGCAATAAACAGACCGGGAATACGTTGGGAAGATGAAATACAAAAAACTGCTAGGGTACTTATGGGAATAAGGTCGTGGAAATGAGAAGTAAAGGACATAGAAAGTTGGAGGGAGAAAACCCAGGAGGTCACGGGCCAATTAGGTATGTAGCGTCATATGGAAGAAGAAGAATACAAGCTTAAAACAAACGCAACATAGCCTGAATATATAAATATATTCAGCCTTTCCGCATCTCTTAAACAATTACTTAGTTACTTAATTACTTAGTTTTACTGAGTTTTTTAGGACTACTAAAACAAATCTCATGTGAAACTTGTAAGTTATTTTATAGCTTTCAGTCCATCTTCGTGGCACGCAACAAAAACCATAAAAATTGTATTGTTTTTAATATCATGTCTTTCCGATACCTTAAGTGGATAGCCATCTGTGGACGCGTTTCGAGATTTATCTCTCATCAGCACAGCTTTGCTTCCATGAACAACAATTTGTAAACCACTCACTTGAAAACCCATGTGGTGATTAGGGTTAGATGTTTTTAATTTTGAGATTTTGTGAGAGACCTTAGAAAAACTCATGAACTTAGCAGGTTATTGATTGAACTGATAAGATAGAATTGAATATATTTATATATTAGCCTGAATATATACATATATTCAATTCTATCTTATCAGTTCACTCAATAACCTGCTAAGTTCATGAGTTTTTCCAAGTTCTCTCACAAAATGTCAAATTGTGTTCCGTTTGTTTTAAGTTTGTATGATTATCTATAACGTAGAATGCTTTCCCCAATTCTATCTTAGAAGAAGAATATTATTCTCATCCATAAAATAAATAATATATTTATATATTCAAGGTATATTTCGCTTTAGTAAGTTTGTATGATAGTTTCTATAATTAGTATGGTTTCACCCCAATATTCAATTATCATTTAAATCAATCACTGAAAAAAAGTTCAGGTCTTTCTACACACATGCCAAATCAAAACCTAACATCATCAGTCCGCCACATGGTGTTCAAGCTAATGTAAGTGTACGCGCCACTTTTGTTGGTCGAATTGGTTTTCGGCCTCTATCCAAAGGAGGTGTCCCGACCAGGGTCGAGACCGCGCTAAATTAGCATCAATCACCCCGCGTTTTAAGATAAGTGAGTGTTTTGATCGTTCGGCGAGACCGCGACAATTATCGCGCGTCTGACCTCAGCCATGTTGGCCGCACTCGCGTTTGTTAGTTAATTTGATGTGAATCTTTATCGGGTGGTTCGATCACCGCATGGAAGGCAGCATCGGCTTTTCTCCCGTCCGGAACAATTTGATTTAAAGGTTTCCGTTCGTGTATTTCCCTGCTTATATTATTTCTTCCTATTTCCTCCCTTAACACGTTGGAACCGGCGCATAATTAGGTATTTTGTTTTATCGGGCGGCGTTTTCAAGTGTTGCAATTTTTCACTTAATCTTATGAAATTTTACGTGTACGCCTGTGGATATTATTGTTGCTATGGTAAATATATGCGTAAATATATTCCTCACACATTAATTGTCAAATAAATTTGATTATATTATTCACATCGATTTAATAACTAATTTCGGGGAATATTTTACATTGTAAGTAATATTTGTTATCACAAAATAAATGTATGGTTTTTCAATACAATTTGCTATATCCCAACATCTGTCTCATAATAATGATACTTTTTTTTATCAAACAGCAATAAGGCTTTCAGGTTGTAAAATGAATATTACTGGCGATAGTTCTTCCGATGAGTCAGTAATTACAAAATGCGTAAGGAGAACGAGACTGCGATTGCTTTCGTCCTCTTCAGAAGAGATCAGTATTGATAGTATCAAAGACTTGTTTTCCGATGCTGAATTTTCTTCAGATGATTCAGTTGGTAATGTAGCAGAAGTATCTAACACTAGAGAATGGACACCTATGTCACCTATTACGGAAACTGGAGATGAATGTAAATTGAGATGATCCATATTCTCTTCATAAATTATTTTTAACCGACAATATATTGCAAATTATCGTAGATGAAACTAATAGATACGTCTCCCAAAGCGAGAAGAAAAGTCGCAACAATGCGATAATAAATTATAGAAAACATCAGCAGTTGGAAAGTAGTCACTATGCAGGAAATGAAATATTTTTTTTTAATTTTGCTCATCATGGGCATTACACAAGTTCCTGAAATGAGATTATATTGGTCGAACAATACAATGTACACAAATTTGGGCATCAAAAAATCTATGTTACGCTTTTTGAACATTTCAAGACATTTACACTTTAGCGATAATAGTACCGCAAATACTGAAAATCGTTTGAATAAATGTCAAAATATTTTAAACAAAATTATCAGTAGATTTAGAAACGTTATCAAACCAGGAAATAATATTGTTATAGATGAGAGTGTGATACCATGGAGAGGTCGTCTTAGATTTTGACAATATATAAGCGGCATAAATATGGTATAAAAATATATAAGTTATGTTTTCCTGGTGGTTATACCTATATTCTTGAAGTTTATGCTGGTAGAAATGGCGAAGTCATAAACAGAGGACATTTATATAATATACGATATATATATAAATAGACGACATGCTATATGCGGAACGTACACTGTTTACATACAGTTTTTATACAAGTGTACCATTGGCAGAAGAACTTTTGCAAAAGTGTGGTACTTTCCTGTGTGGTACCGTAAAAGTTAACAGAAAATTTCTGCCGCCTGAAGCGAAACAAAAGCAAAGACCATTTCTCTACATTTTTATTTAACCGTTTGACTTCTAATGCCTGCCATACACGCTATGGTCTACCGGAGAGGTTACCTGTGTTTTGCCTGCGCAGGTCAACCGTACGCAAGAAACTGTACCGGTCTGTTCCCACACACGCTCCGGTCTACCTGCGCAGGCAAACCTGCACAGGTAGACCTTTCCGGTGGACCGTTGCGTGTATGGCGGACATAAAAAACCGTTTGACTCTAATGCCCGCCATACGCGCTACGGTCTATCGGAGAGGTTACATGTGCAGGTATGCCTGCGCAGGTCAACTGTACGCAAAAAACTGCATAGGTCTGTTCCCACACACGCTCCGGTCTGCCTGCGCAGGCAAACCTGCACAGGTAGACCTTTCCGATGGACCGTTGCGTGTATGGCGGGCATAAAGAACAATTTGATTTCTAATGCCCGCCATACACGCTACGGTCTACCGGAGAGGTTACATGTGCAGGTTTGCTTGCGCAGGTCAACCGTACGCAAGAAACTGCACAGGTCTGTTCCCACACACGCTCCGGTCTACCTGGGCAGGCAAACTTGCATAGACCTTTCCGGTGGACCGTTGGGTGTATGGCGGGCATAAGCAATTCTTGCAAGAACGCACGAAAACTGCGGTAAAAGTACGCGTGAGGTCAGACTACGTTTACTCCCATGGAGCAACAAAGACACACTAAAACTCGAAGCGCAAAAGCGCTGCACAAACGAACGCAGCGCTTTTGCGCCGCGTAGCAGTCAAACCTTTTAATGTGTAATTTTTTAATTTGTAATTTAATCAGATTGTATATTTCTTGGTATGGAGGAAAATAAATGATTTAAATGTCGGAACAAAGCTTGAATATATAAATATACTCAATCTTTCCGGAGCTCTATAATACTAATGAGTCTTTTTACGACTATCAAAAACAAATCTTGTGTGAAATTTGTCTGTTACTTTATAGCTTTCAGTCCACCTTTGTGGCACTTAAGAAAAACATTGATGATTAACACAAACAAAAAAATAACATTGTTTTTAAGAAATCTGATACCTTAAGTGCATAGCCATCTGTGGACGCATTTCGAGATTATCTCTCATCAGCACAGCTTTGCTTCCATGCACAACAATTTTTAAACCACTCACTTGAAACCCCATGTGGTGGTTAGGATTTTATGTTTTTAATTTTGACATTTTGTGAGAGAGACATGAACTTAGCAGGTTGTTGATATAAATGATAAATTTTGAATTGGTAAAACCATACAACATTATCTTCTTAGGGTGCCATACTAGTGTTCTAGCGTCTAGGCGACCTCTCGCGCATACTTGTGGAACGAATCGTCACACTCGTCCCGCATATGAGTGTGACGATGCGTTCCACAAGTATGCGCGAGACCATTTCCAGTTTGATAAATCAACAAGGCGTTAAATTCTTAAAATGGACTGTAAGAAAGCTTTGTCGATATATATGTGTATGTATATATGTATGAGTGGCGCTGCTAACGGGTGGACGAACAATCCCTTAACAATGCGCGGGATGGTAAACGCACACAGAGCATTAGTCGCTAGTGAGCCTGACAAGCGCACTGTAATATTTAGAGGTTTTAGAAGGTTTTATATTCAGAGTTCAGAAGTTTTATATTCAGAGGATAATAAAGATTATTATTATTTACTATAATTGTTGTAATTCAATACTCCAACTATTCCCATCACTCCTTTGTCGCATTCATCACTAATTTGTGGCAAATATTTGTGGCAATTATATCCATTGCAAATGCGTGGTATATTCATAAAAAATCAGGAACAAAACAATATGATTTGTTGAAATTTCGAGAAAAAATCATTCATAGCCTGTTGAATAATGAAGAACCGGAGCTACAAACCAAAGAAAATCATTTTATTTGGACGTACTCTGGAACAGCAAGGAAGGCAAGAAAACGATGCTATGAATGTTATAAAGCACTAGCTGCTCAAGAAGGTAGTGCTATTGCTGCCAAAAAGAAAGAAAAGTTGCAACATATTGCTCAAAGTGCCCCTAATCGACCGACATTGTGTATTAAATATTTTGAAAATGTCAATAAAAATGAATAATATATTTTACAATAAATTTTTGTGGCGTAATAATATATTTTTCACTTTGTAATCAATCTCAAATTTGCTATGGCGTTAACTATGGCGCACTAATCTTCACATTATGTCTAATGTCGCATTATGTCTAATTGCACCAGAGAGGGGTGCTTCAGAGTCCACACCAAAGGGGGCCTAGGCAAAATTTTTGTTCGAGAGTATAATAATAATAATAATACTTTATTGTCCAACAGAGCGAACCCCAATGACAGAACAATAATAATAATATATATATATATATATATATATATATATATATATATATATATACACATACATACATACATACACATACAAGACACACACATGCATACACATATACAAACACACGTACATACATACACCTATATACATACATATACACATATAAATACATAAACAAATGGTGTAAACCCATACCAGTAATACAAGTAACAAATATCAATATACAAAACAGTAAAAATGATTACATAGAACAAGTAAATAAGTATATAAACATTAGTCTTAAAATATATCCTAAGATGCTTCGTTAGCAGCTTTACACATTACGAAGATAGGTGCTCTACGTAGTACGTTAGTCCTTGGAATCGGCAGACGAAAACTGGCGGTAGATCTAGACGATGATCTGGGAATATTGATTGGAATTTTGCCCAAGAGAAATGAACACTCTATCTGACTATGCAAGAGCTTAGAGGTATATTGTGTACAGCAATGACTCCTTCTGTCTTCTAGAGAAACCATGTTATGTCTAATTAACAATTGTTTGAGACTAGTTCCTATCTCAGGATAAACTCCATCAAGTCTGTAGGACAGGTATTTCAAAAAACGTCTATGAATTCTGTCAAGTTTGAACGCGTGTGATGTATATAAAGGATACCACACGAGAATAGCGTACTCCAGTTTGCAGAGGACGTATGTACAAAAAAGTTGCTTCATTAGGTTAGTATCGGTGAAGTTGCGACTAACGCGCATTACAAATCCTAAGGACTTCGATGCAGAGGAGCACACGCTATCGAGGTGGTCGACAAATGTTAGGCGAGAATCAAATATGACACCGAGATCTTTCATTATTTCCTTCTTGGCAATAGGGCTACCATCAATTGTATAGGTAGTTTGTATTGGAGAAAGAGTTTTTGAGTACGAAACATAACAATACTTGGTGGTATTAAGTAATAATTTGTGTTTAACACACCATCTCACAAATGAGTCCATGTTATTTTGTAAGTGTAACATATCCCCATGGCAGTTAATCGATTTATATAATTTTATGTCATCAGCAAATGCTAATACGGGACACGATATCGTGGACAGTAGGTCATTAATGAAGATAATGAATAATAAGGGATCCAAGTTAGAGCCTTGGGGGACACCCGATGTTGCTAGAAATTCAGTTGATACGAACCCATTATAGTATACGTAACAAAATCTATTTTCTAAATAGGACTTAAGTAGTGCTAAAGCTTCACGGTTTAAGCCTAGGTTGTAAAGTTTTTGTAAAATAAGGTTGTGTTGAATCTTGTCGAATGCTTTAGATAAATCAGTATATATCACATCAACATGTCCGCGGTTATCAATTTCTTCCGATACGTATTGTGCAAATGTTGCTAAATTAGTACATGTGGAACGACCATTCACAAATCCATGTTGTTTAGGAGAAATAAAACTTTTTACTTTATTATAAATAACACGGTAGAGGAAAATTTCAAAAACTTTGGCAAAGTTGGATAAAATGGATATCGGCCTATAGTTGGAGATACAAGACTTGTCGCCATTCTTGAAGACTGGTGAGATGCGAGCGCGTTTCCACCTATTCGGGAATGTGCAAGTTTTAATGGATAGATTAAAAAGAATCATTAAGGGTTGAGCGAAAACAAACCTACAATCACATACTAAAAATGAAGGTATAGAATCATCACCAGCTGTAAATTTATTAGATAATTGGGACATAATTAGTAGAAGGTACTCTTCATTAACTTCAGGAAAGTTAAAAGGAACAATGTTATTTAAATATTCAGCAGGAGCAGTAGCATCAATTGAAGAGAACGAACTTGTGAAAAAGTCAGCAAAAGCGTTAACTATGATGTTAGGCTCAGAAAACTCGGAATCTTCATCATGAAGCGTACCAGGAATTCTTGAGTGACCACGCTTGTTTTTTAAATATTTCCACACGTCAGTTGGATTTTTCTTAATATTGCTTTCCATCCTAAGGATATAAGTTTTATAGCAATTCGCAATTTTAGCTTTACTTTGTCTGCGTAGTTGAATGTATTTGTCATAAAATAGGCGATCACCAGTTCTTGACCATTGCTTCCTATATTTTTCTATCAATCGTAAGAGAGACCTAATTTCGGGGGAATACCATATAGGATACTTTGAAACAGAGTAAGATTTCTTAGGCACAAACTCATCCAAGCATTGATATAATGTGGTATAAAAGGAATCAACAGCATCATTGATGTTATTATACTGTTCCAATGAAGATGACCAATCAATATCGCAAAGGGATTGATACAATAACATTAAATTAGATTTACGAAAATAATACGCCATTTGGCTATTAGACGGAAACGAACGAAAATGATGTGATTCGAGAATACATATATTAATGTCTAGCGCAGGATGAAAATTATCTTCCTTAACTAGGGGAAATATGGAGTGTAAAACAGACAAATTGTGATTTATATTGGCTAGCACTAAATCTAACAAATTATTGCTTAAGTTACTGACGTTATTATATTGGGTAGTGTCGAGAGCATTGTTAAATTGTTGCAAACAGTGAGCTTTATTCGAAGCTGGAGTACCAGCTCTTGAAACATCAGGAATGTTAAAATCGCCAACAATAATCAACTGATGATCAACAAGGAGTGTTTCCAAGGCGGACATGAAGGTTTCGAAGTCTTCATTTGGAATATCAGGGGGTATGTAAACTACACCAATAATAAGCTTCAGTGAGCCGATGAAGCACTTGCATAATACAATATCAACGAGGGGAACAATATTAATAAGCCTGGAAATATCCACTGATATCTAAGATAACTAAGAATCAAATTTTGTCATAAACCAGATAAATTCACAAGGCAATATTTCTGATTACCATTTGGTTACCTCATTTTAGGTTTCCGAGCGCTTAGACTACCTTGTAACCAAGCCGGGCTTGGCAAGCGAAACTCACCCCCTCAAAATCAGATCCTGGGTGCGCCACTTTTCAGGGTATTATCAGGTCAAGACTACAAATGTACACGGTAAAATATTTGATAAGCAATTTTGTACATAAAATGAACCATGAAGCTTAAAGACGCCGAAGAACGGCGTATAATAAATACATCCAAAAACAATTTTAATCTTGATAAACAAGTGCGCTTTGTAAAAGCTGTGACAATATGTTAACAAATCCAGTGGCGTACATAGAATTTTGAATTACAATTTGATTCATGACCCACCGGTGGGTCACGCTGCCCGATGAAGCAAGTCTACATGACCCACCGGTGGGTCACGCCGGTGTCAACGTGTTAAATAGGCGATGGAAGGACGCCAGAGACGGTTGTAGACTGAAGGTAAGTGACGGGATCATTCCGATTTGATATACAAACGTTAAAATTTTTCGTTAAATACAGTCCATACAGTAAGTGTATTGCATTTTATAATTCAAAAGAGCAAAGCTGCACTGATGAGAGATAGATCTCGAAACGCGTCTGCAGATGGCTTACTTAGTTAATTTGACCCTCAACCTATCAAGGGCGGTCGTTTACGTCCGAGCGAAAATTAAATGTTGTTGTAACTCTTGAATACGCGTAGAGAGGCCGCTACTAGGCTTATGAAAAAAAAGTTTAGCCTCTCTAGGACGTACCTGCGAAGGGCCGATGTTCCAGTCGCTCCTCAGCCGTTGTAACGAGAACTTGAATTTTGCTCCGGACGTCAACGACCCCCCTTGATAGGTTGCAGGTGTTAAAACGGTAAGTATTTTTGTTTTGTTTTTCATCTTAAAAGCCTCCATTGTGGCTATAGAAATGCCACAAAAAGTTTGGGCAAAAAAAATTCCAAACTTTTTTTTTTTCTTTTTTTTTTTTCTCTAGTTTTTTGAGAAAATGGCGCAACGATCCGCCGAGGATGTTGCACGGATACTACGTCCCAGCAAAAATGTCGTGCATTTCGGTGACGACGACAGCGAAGAAGAAATCGACGCCGTAGAAGACGAACTGGACTCTGAAAAGAGCCTTTCCGACGTCGAATCCGACGACAACAAAGAGAGCGATGAAGAAGAAGAGAGCGAGCAACCAACGACGACAACAACAACAAACAGGCGCCGTAGGTTTATATACGGAAAAGATAAACACAAATGTCCGGAAACTCGAGGTCGCAGATCGAACGTAGTGGTAATTTTGCCTCGAGCTATTGGAGCAGCTGCGTTGTCGGTAACACCACTAGATTTCTGGAACGCATTATTTACAAGTGATATCATGGAAATAATATTGAAATATACGAACGCCGAAATTGATAGATACGTGGCCAGATTTCCTGACATTGATATGAGTGCGCCTTATCGACATGTTACAATGAACGAATTAAAAGCATTTATCGGAACTCTATACTATCTAGGCGTGAATAAAAATGGTCATGTTCATGTTTCGGAATTGTGGGACCCAAGATACGGGGTAACAATGTGTAGAGTAGCGATGTCGCAAAGACGATTTGAATTTATCAGCTGCCGAATAAGATACGATGATAAAAATACACGAGCTGAAAGGCGCGCTACAGATGTACTGGTGCCAATTCGAGAAATTTGGGACTCGTTTATAACGAATTGCCAAACTAATTATTCGCCGAGTGAATTTTTGACAATTGATGAACAGTTGTTAGGTTTTCGCGGTCGGTTTTCTGAGCGCGTATACATTAAATCAAAACCGACACGTTACGGTCTAAAAATTGTCTCTATGAATGAACGAAAACGTTTTATATGTATAATGCTATACCATATTGAGGACGAGTACTACCAGAGCCTGGTGAAAGTGTACCGTCATATTATGTGCGTAAATTGAGTGAGCCAATTTATAATACTGCTCGAAATATAACTTGCGATAATTGGTTCACTTCGATCGAAATTTGCAACAAGATGAAAAAAGAGTACGGCTTAACATTGGTAGGTACACTCAGGAGAAACAAACGCCAGATTCCGGAATCTTTCAAAAGAAACGCTTCGATCGGTACAACAAGATACGGTTACGACGGGAATAATACCCTACTTTCATATTGTCAAAAAAAAAAATATGGTTGTTTTGGTGGTATCGTCTAAGCATAATGTCGGAAAAAACTGCAAAGACATCGATAAACCAGAGATGACCGATTTTTATAATAAGACAAAATGTGGGACAGATGTTTTTGACCAACTCTGCGGAAGTTATAGTTATGCCCGAAAAAGTAACCGATGGACCATGCGTTTTTTTTTGGGTATGCTCGACCAGGCCCGGGTCAACTCTTGCATACTGTACAATTTCTTGCCGAACAATACCGAACTATCTCAAAGAGAATTTATGAAAGACCTCGCGTTTGCTCTTATCAAGCCCCATCTTGAAGAGCGCGCACAGCGACCCAGTATACAGAAAAACTTATTAGTGCATATTCAGGAAGTGCTGTCAATCAATATAACTAACGCTCCTATCAATCTGTCTACGGTAAAAATGGCCAAAAGAAAGCGATGTACCATGTGCCCTAAGGAAAAAGATCGCAAAACAAATTATTGCTGCGTAAAATGCAGTAAACCGATTTGCGAGGACCATAGAATCCTAATCTGTCCGGGATGCTTTGCGTGACGCGTTACCGAAGAACTGCCGAATATAACCTTTGTATTTCTTTTCTATAATAAAACATATTTTGACACTTAACTACTGACTTCTTATTGATTTTATTACTAATCTTTCAATTATGATATATTTATTGCCGTGTTTAATTCGAAATAGGGGACTAATTTTTGTAAATTTTGAGGTTGCAAACTTAAGGTTAATTTAACAAAAATTGTATGCGGTTTATTTTTTTCATGAAAGCTACACTCTTCCCCTTCAATATTCTTTTTTTCCGTTTCTATATCTCTATTTGTCTTAAAGTTATGAATTTTTGAGTAAACAAATGCATTTACCCTGTTTTTCTTCATTTTTTTAATAAAAAATATATAAAAAAATCAAATTCTTTACAATTTTATGATAGACTCTTGAAGTTGAAGGTTTAAAGCAACTCCATGAATTTTTTCAGATTTTTCGCGTGACTTAAACAGGTTGAAAAAACGTCAAGACGCCAAAGACCCCCCATGATAGGTTTAAGGTGCCAAAAAAACGTTGACAGGTTGAGGGTTAAATAGAAAGGTATGAATTTAAAAAACAATGTTATTCCTCTAGCTCCGTTAGTACCCTGAAAATGTACTGGTTGTTGGAATATCATGCAAATCTCTAGTTGTTGCAACATGAGATTTATTCATAGTCCTAATAAGACTTAATATTATAGAGCTACGAACATGTTGAATATGTTTATATATTCAAGCTATATTTCGCTTTAGTAAGTTGGTATGATTGTATCTATAATTAGTATGGTTCACCCTAATATTCAATTATTATTTCTTATTTTGAATTATTTTAATATATTATTTCTCCTTGATTTCTTTTACCGAAATTATTTTTTTTTTAAATATTCAGCTTATTTCTTTAGTAAACAATGTGTACTAAGCGCTTATAATTACAATAAATATTTGCACAAAATTAAAATTACGTAGATCAAACAGTAGCTTAGGTTAGCAATTAACGGCTCTCTGCGGATGCATGGAAAATAAAAATATGAAAATAGCACCTCCACATTCTCAAATAATATTTGAATAATGAAATTATTCCCAATAATAATTATTAACAATTATAGTTTTAAAATAGAGTTCACTTCAAGCAGAGCATTTTTTGACAAACATATTACCTATTAGATTTATTGCTGGTTTATAAAAGAAGACATAGATTCCGTATCATCTAACATTAATATCTATATCCAGTTTGGACAAACATTTAAAACAAAAACTAGGATTGTTTTGTCAGTTTTTTACTAAAATAGCCAGTCTTTCAAAAATCCATTATATATGTTTGTCATAAAAATAAACAAGCCATCCACACAAAAACTACAATTTCCAAACAAACTTTTCCTAAAAAATCGTCCGTTAATATTTCTGGAGTGGTTTTATTTATACTTTTTTTCCCTTCCGCAAAGAACCTTCCTTTCATCGTTTCTAATCGTTTTGTCGGTCCGCAATTTACGTCGGTCGTAATCCGCAATCCGGCTCCGCTGAAATGTCTGTTTGCGCACCCGCCTGTTTTTTTTTCAATACCAACATAATCAGTCCCAACGTTTGGGAGATGAAAAATCCGCAACTAAATTGGAATTCCATATCATGAATATATCACAACAGGCATTCGGACCCGAAGGGCAAGAAAGTGAACCGATGTGACATTCAATATCGATACGCACCCCCCGAAATCTATTACACATTTCTGTCTCGGGCTTATACCTTACATTTATTTTTCGGAAGGTATAAATTAATGTTATGACTCCCCTGTCTTTATGGAATGCTAGATATGTAATCTTGTATAGAATCTTTCATCAAACAAAACAATTGTAGAACTGAATATAGGGTGAAACTAAACTAATTACAGACACAATTATCTTAGTTCTAAATTATTTCTTTCTTTTTGTTCAGACTTGTCTTATTGGTCAAGAGCTGCCATACTTGGTAGCCTTTGCAAACTCTTGCATTCTATAACTGTATGCATATTTTAAAATTGGTGAAACCATCCTACGTTATATATAATCATACAAACTTAAAACAAACGGAACACAGCCTGAATATATAAATATATTCAGCCTTTCCGGAGCTCTATAACAATTATAGCATCTTTTTTCGGTTATCTGTATCTAATCTATATTTATATTTCGCTATCTCTAACATCAGTTTTACCCAAATTTTTATCAGTTTTACCTTTCGATCCATTTGTCTATAATTTTTTTGAAACATTTCGTAAACACTTCGTACCCTAAAGTAGAAAATTTCTGGGGCATAGTATTAAAAACAAACACTGTACTGATACTTTTCAAGAAATTAACAGTCTCCAGATTGGGGTTTAAAAAATAAGAACATTCTTTATTATAAATTTTGGGGAAAATGTTTGGTACCTACGTACTAACGCCACTGCAGCTACAGATTTGAACAAAATTATTGGTTAGATTAGGTTATAACGGAGATATCGCGAGAGCGCGACCTCTCGCCGCGGTGGCGTTAATACGTAAGTATCAAATGTTTTTTAAAAAAAGTCCGCTTTAAGAGTTTCTGCTTGTCTTTAAATACGTAAAAACAATCTTCAAATCATTTTATCGTAACAGTTAGTAAAATAAATTCTTGGTTATTTAAATTACAAAAATTACAAAAGAAAAAATTATTTAAAGCAAAACAATATCATTTAAAACCGAATTACCTAACATCGCCAGTCATGCACGAGGTGTTTAAGTAAGTGTATTCCAATGTATAATTAAAAACAGCAAAGCTGCAGTTATGACAGATAAATCTCGAAAGGCTACTATAGATGGCTATTCACTTAAAACAATGTTATTTCTCTATTTTTGTTAGTGCCATGGAAATGGATTGGGCAAATGATTTTGCAACATGCAAATCTCTGTTATATATAGTAACATTCTTGGAGAGTTTCAATTTGCTATATTGCTGTGAGTTCATCGCTGGACAGAAGGGCCAGGTCATCTGCGAAGGCTAACCCTGGAATTTCGAGTTTCTGTGTCCCGATGTTTATTGGGTTCCAGCTACTTTATGCTTTCAGCTCTTTTTCCCATTCCCTCAATAACTTATCTAGGACAAGGTTTAAGAGGATGGGTGATAGTCCATCTCCTTGCCGAACACCAGTTTCTATCGGGAATTCTTCCCATGAGATTTTCCCGTGAGATTTTTCCCATGAATTTTACTCTTGATTTCGTATCAACGAGGGTCTGTTTGGTCAATTTTGGTGTTTTGGTGTCTAGTCCCTGTTGTTCTTTCAGGAAGCTGAACAGGGATTGTCGATCAATTGAATCATAAGCCTGCTTGAAATCTACGAAGGCACAGATGATGGGAGGTTTCTGAGTTCCCTGAATTTTAGAGCGGATTTTAGGTTGAATATCTGTTCAGGGCACGATCTGTGAGGACGGAATCCAGCTTGATATCTTATACTCGAGTTGTTCTTGTACTCTTTTAAATAGGCATGTAGAAAATTTTGTAGCCGACTTCAAAGAGGGAGATTGTCCTGTAGTTATTTACATCTGATTTGTCTCCTTGTTTGCGGAGTGGGTGAATCTGAGCACATTTCCAGTCTTTGGGGAGTTTTTCGTTTTTCCAAATTTAAGAAAGAGCGCCTTCAGACGGGGCCTCCGGGGGGCCTATGGCGGGGGCTGACAAGGGGTGGGCGAGCCGCTCAGCCCCCGACGCAGCCCCCGCCGTCGTTCCAGGTGCCGGAGCCCTCGTCTACCAAAAGAGCTCAGCCGTGTTCGTGGGGGTCGTCCACCCCTTGTCAGCCCCCGCCATAGGCCCCCCGGAGGCCCCGTCTGAAGGCGCTCTTTCTTAAATCTGGAAAAACGAAAAACTCCCCAAAGACTGGAAATGTGCTCAGATTCACCCACTCCGCAAACAAGGAGACAAATCAGATGTAAATAACTACAGGACAATCTCCCTCTTTGAAGTCGGCTACAAAATTTTCTACATGCCTATTTAAAAGAGTACCAGAACAACTCGAGTATAAGATATCAAGCTGGATTCCGTCCTCACAGATAGTGCCCTGAACAGATCTTCAACCTAAAATCCGCTCTAAAATTCAGGGCCCTCAGAAACCTCCCATAATCTGTGCCTTCGTAGATTTCAAGCAGGCTTATGATTCAATTGATCGACAATCCCTGTTCAGCTTCCTGAAAGAACAACAGGGACTAGACCGGAGCCACCGCCAAAAAGGCGCAAGAGTATGCACTTTGAAAAGTTGAAGTTAGCTAGAACCCTTATAGCTTATATACTCGAATCGTCGCAGAGTGGAGTATTTTTAGAGGTTTTGGAATTTGGAACTCAATTGCTTTGGAGGTTCTAAATGACCCAAAACTGCAGACCATGGGTAGAATATGATGTCTTCGCGCTCACTTCATTAGTTAGACCAGGAAAAACACCTCTCCGTCGTATTTTACTGCTACATACTCTCCAATTTCTTTCCTAATAACGGGGCCCTCTTCTTCGCCTTCAGAAATATCTACATCAGAAGATGATAATGTTGGAATATCGCTATCTGAGTTTGACGGTTTGACTGAAATTAAATCCTACTTAAAAAGTTCTGCCACAATCCTATCGCTTCCCGAGGTTCTGTTGTTCTTTAATCGTTTTATGTTGATCAGAATTTTTTCTTGGTTTGGTGGAGGTTACTCTGGGTGACGGAAACTGGGAGCTGCTTCAGGAAATCTTTCCGTAGATTTATGTTAATTAAGAAGATCTGAGAAGTATAGTGCTAGTTCTTTGCAGTTCATTACTTCATTAGTAAGGGCCACTTTCCCATCTTTTCTCCTGAAGCATAGGTTCTGCGGGATGTATCCTTTGATTTTTTTTTCTGAAGGTTCTGTAGAAATCTCTAGTTCTATAGTTTCTGAAGTTTCCCTCATTGAGTCCAGTTGTTCTTTTATGGATTTTCTTTTTTCATGTCTGATGGTTTTAGATACTTGTTTTCGGACCTCATCAAATTTGTATTGAGTTTCCTGTGATTTTTACTGTTGTATTTCTGAAAAGCAGATTTTCTTATCTCTAGAGCTTGGTCATAGGTAGAGTTCCACCAGGGGTATTTTGTGTTCTTTTTTTAGGGGTTCAATTTCTCGAGCTTTCTTTGTGATTTTGGTATAAAATTCTTCGCATGTTTTCGCTGGTTAATTTTCCAAAGCTTCTTTTAGATTGGTAAAGGGAATAATTTTCGTAGCAAATTTCGGTTGTTTAAAAATGTCGGAGTTTCTTGGTATAGTATTTTCTAGGAGTAAATTTTAATCTAATTCTAGTCAGGTATGGAAGATGCAACCGGCCCTGAGGGAGAGTGGCTATGGAAGGGCAAAGGGGGGGGGGGGGGGGGGGTAGTAACAGGGATCAAGTGTGGTATCAGGGAAGCGGAGATATTACAACAAGAGGTGGAGGGTATAGTTTTCAGGGAGGTAGAGCTGAAGGGAGGCTGGTGGCAGATAGCCACGGTGTATAACAATAAGGGACTGGAAAGAATTAAAGAGTGCATAAGGTGTAATATAGAAGGTACGGCATCGACAAACTTGCTGCTAGGAGGTGATTGGAATGTGAGGATAGGAGAGGAGCAGTTCAACACGGTGGATAGAGCTGGTAAGGTACTACGAAGGAAATCTAAGGACAAAACGAGGAATGCGGAAGGAAAATAAGTGGGCAGAGTGGGTAAGGGATTGGCAATGGGATTTCTTGAACGGGTGTGTGGAAGGGGACTTGGAGGGACAGTATACGTTTGGGAGTGCTGGGGGGGTGTCGGTGATAGACATTGCAGTTGTTAACGACTCCGCGAGGCAAGAAATTAGAGAGATGGAGATCGGAGTGAAAGGTGAATCTGACCATATGCCCATACTGATCACGTTAAAGCAGCAGGTAGAAGAGGGGTCCAGGAAAGAAAAATGGGTTACCAGGTGGGATAGCGGTGCGACGGAGCTGTTTAAATTAAGAATGGAGACAATAGACTGGGATAATTTAAAAGATATAGATATGATAACCGATGAAATGGAAACAGCAATGGTCAGGAGGAAAGTCACAGAAGGAAGGAACAGTAAACAGAAGATTATGGGCGGATAAGGAATTCATAAGGGAGAAACAAAAATATAGAGAGGTGACGAGAAGGTGGAGAGAGGGTACCGGTGACAAGGAACTGTGGTTAAGTACGAGAGCGGACTTACGAAACCTGGAGAGGAGAAAGAAAGAAATGTGGGAGAGAAGAGAGAGACAACGAATACTGGAGATTAAAACTGAAGCGCAGCTGTGGAAATATTTAAAGGAGAAGAGCGGGAGGAAGGAGCGAATTCCAGACAGTATACCTAAGGAAACCTGGTTAAGGCACTATATGGTTCTATTGGAAGGAGTGGAGTTAACGGTGGATCGAGGGAAAGTCAGTGTCAGAAGGGAACAGACTGTTGAAGAAGTAGGTGAAGAAGAAATTACTGCCGGGGAAGTACACCAGGTAATTGCAGCCTTAAAGCAGAAGAAACGGGACTGGACGGAGTTGGAAATGCAGCGTGGAAGTTAGTACCAGATAAATGTATCGACAAGCTTACGGAGGAGTTCAACAAGATATGGAAAGGGACAAAGGGTTTCCCAGAGAGCTGGAAAGAGGAGATAATACAGCCAATCCACAAAAATGGGGACAAGGAAAGGGTGGAGAATTACAAGGGGATCATGCTGATGAACTCTTCCTACAAAATGTTCGCCAAGATTCTAGAAGGGCGGTTGAGAAAAGAGGCAGAGGAAAAGCAGTTAATACCAGAGGTGCAAGCAGGATTCAGAGAGGGAAGAGGCACAGTCGAACAACTCATAACACTTAGATTTATAATTGATCAGGAAATTAGATCTGGCAGCCTTTTTGCTCTTTTTATCGACCTGAAAGCAGCGTATGATTCCGTAGATAGAAGGAGATTGTATGAATGTTTGGTTAAAAAGGGTATTTCGGAGAGGGTGAGGAGGAATGTAAGGGAGGTGTATAGGGAAACGGTGTGTAAGATCAGGGTGAATGAGTGTGTAACGGAATATTTCGAGATAAAAAAGGGCCTGAGGCAGGGATGTCCACTGAGCCCCACACTTTTCAATCTCTATGTGGCTGATTTGGAAAGAGTTTTGGCAGACGGACAAGCTGGAGGAGTGGTGGTAGGAAGAACAAAGAAAGCGTGGGTGGCAGCTGGGCGAGTCTGGAATGAATGGAGAAATCAATTCGAAGGTAACTTCAGGGCGGCTGAGACGGTGTGGAAGGTGTGTGCCAGAAGCATTTTATTGTATGGAGTTTAGCATACGCTGATGATGTAGTTGTATTTGCCAAGACAGCTGGGGAATTGAGAGAGGTAATTGAAAGGGTGAGAGGGTTTTTTGAAAGGAGAGTTTGAGTGTGAATGTGGGAAAAACTAAATGGATGCGGTTCAAAAGAGGTGGGAAGTTCAAGAAAGAGAGGTTTGAATGGAGAGGGAGGGAAATCGAGGAGGTGCAAAGGTTTAAGTATCTAGGGTATGTATATGGAAATGGAGGCAGCAATAGAGAACATGTGGAGTATGTAGCGAAGAAAGCGTGGGTGGCAGCTGGGCGAGTCTGGAATGAATGGAGAAATAAATTCGAAGGTAACTTCAGGGCGGCTGAGACGGTGTGGAAGGTGTGTGCCAGAAGCATTTTATTGTATGGCGCAGAAGTCTGGGGGACGAGAGAGGAGGAGAGGATAGAGAGAGTCCAGTTAAAGTTTTTCAAAAAAATCCTGAAGCTTGATAGGTCGACACCTAGTTACATTGTCCTCCAGGAGGTGAATGCGTGCAAGGTGGCAGTCTTGGCTGCAAGAAAGGTCATAAGGTATGAATATAAGGTGAGCGAAATGGGAGATGAAAGGTTAATAAAAGAGGTTTTTAGAATGGTAAATCGAGTGGGAGTAGGCGGTATGAAAGGGAGTGACTGGGGTAAGAAAAAGAGGAAATTGTATGAAAGAGGTGATATATCTGGTGAAGGGCTCGAAACGCTAAAGCAGGAAAGGGCAGGGTGGGCCGATAGGTTTGTAGAACGTTTGCAAGAAGTGGACCTACAGGAGCGGCAAAGCAAAATTTCATAAAGGGTACGTAAAGATACAGGTACATGGGCGGTTACCAACCTATTTAAGTGTAAATCAAGAGGACGATGCACAAGTCATGTTAGCAAGGTATAGGTGTGGATGTGAGGAGCGTGCAAGAAGATACTGGATGAGTGAGGAGCATAGAAAGTGTAGTGTTTGTGGGACAGCAAAGGATACTTGGGAGCATTGGATGGAAGAGTGTACAAGGGGTGAATGGAATGAGGGAGAGAGGCGGGAAGGAAAGAAATGGGAGGAATGTATGAATGATAGCGGAAAGGGTCTGAAACTGCTGAGAAGTATAAAAAGATGGAAAGAGCAAACTGGTAACAGAGAAGGTGTATTATAAAGGAAATTGGAGTTTATTTTGTGTTTTGTGATATTATTGTATTTTTATTTTTAAATTTATATTTTTTTTTGTATGTGGTTTCTATATGCCAGTAGGTTAATAAATAAATAAATAAAATAAATAGTCAGGTAGTGATCACAGTCGATGATTGCTCCTTTTCCCACTTGTAAATCATGTGCCTCTTTCTGGAGGGGATATGAAATAGCTATATGATCAATCTGAAATTCACCAATGGATTCAATTGGGGATCTCCAATTTTTTTGTTTCTTAGGATGCACCCTAAGGGATGTGGACATGATTTTAAGGTTACACTGTTGACATAATTCAAAGAGTCTTGTGCCATTTTTGTTGGTTTTGTGTGCCGGGTAGAGTCTAACGGTTTTTCTATTTTCTTTCTCTCCGCCCATTTGTTGGCTGCAGTATATTTTAATTGTTATATTTTAATGGTTGTAATTTAAAAAATGTTATTTTTCTTTTTATATTTACATTGGAACACACGCATAAAAAAATTTAAATATTTTCATACCCTCTTCAAACCCATCACGTACTCCTTGGGGTACGCGTATCACACTTTTAGAAATACTGCCCTAGGTAGATGGGTTAAACAGTTTAGAATATTAATTATAAATAGGTAAACTTCCATAATATAAATTCTGTATAATCGCGTTATATAATCATCATTCGACCCTCATTAATATTATAATTAGAATTAATACATTAACAGCACACTGTTAGGTTACTAAAGTACTGTCTTATATAATCATTTAAATAACACATTAATATACAAAGCTCCAATTGACGAGAAATATAGAATTAATATTGGAGATTGTTGTAAATTACACAAGTAAAGTTTGTGTCTGAGGTTATTGTCTGGGGTAATTACAATAAGTTTATCGACATTCATCCGAGGAAAATATCAGATAACTTATAGCAAATTATATATTCTTATAGCAAATTTATTTCTCCACAAATTGTATTTAAAATATTTTTCAAAATCTCGCGTAGTTTCCGAGTTGTTTCAAAAATTTTGGAGACAAGAAAAATATTGGTTTTAAGTTTGTTAGAGGTTGATAATTATCAAATTAACAGACTAAACATAACTAGATAACAAACATGCAGAGTTTCCGTATTATTTGTGATTTTTTGAGAACAGACACATTTTAAACAAAAATAATGTATTGATAATAATAATAATATTGATTTAATGTCAATAAGAAATGCATAATTTCTGTGAACAATGCACAGGCAAAATAAATCGATTATAACTAATTGTAAAACAAAACATAACAAAAAGAAATACATACATACATTTTTGTTTTGTTTTGTGTGGGGCTCCTTTGGCTGCAAAGCCTTTGACTGCAAAGCCAGCTGCACTGCGACCAACTTCATCTATTGTGCTTGACCCTACTACAATTACTCTCCCAGGAATTCAACTTCGTGAACGAAGTCTAAGATATTCCTGAGAAGCTTGCTACTCAGCTCCAAGGTAGTCAAACTTGGGACCCCGAAGTGGGCAAGCCTTATGCGTGCTAGCGCTACAGATGTGCACATTATGTGTTTCTTCAGCGGTTTCTTCATCTGATTCACATAATCTACAGGCAACTTCCTCTGCCTTTCCCATTTTGTGTAGGTGATATCTCACCGGAAAATGTCCTGTGAGTATGCTAACCAAAGTTCTGATTTCTCTTCTAGAGAAGCTTCGCATTTGCTGCGTTATTGCGGCAGAATAGTTTATGAGCATATTAGCTTGCCGCTGTCCTGGCGTATTCTTCCAGTGGGTTTGCTTTTGCTCTTCTTGCCATTTCTTAGCCCCCTGAGTTAAGTGGGCCTTTGTACGCCTACAAGTTGGCTCCGGGCCCAAGAAGGGGGCCTTATTGTAATTGAAGTAACTCACAAGAGAATACATAAATACATACATATCGAACAAAAAAATCGTAAAAAATTTTTACTCGTTAAGTGAGTCTAGCTGAGACTAATATGTGTGTGTGTGCGGTTCAAAAACTAGAGAACACAGAAGAATTCTGCAGTAGCGTAGTAGGGTCGTTATAGGAAATACGAATTGACGGCAGAACGAAATTTAGAGTTATTGGCGATAGATTTCAGGTGGATAAGTATGATTGAACTTTTTTTTTGCGTTGTAGAAGATGGTAAGGGTAGATAAATAGCCTGATCCAAGTTCAAAGTACTGTGTTTGTGTTGTAGTCTCTCCGGTACAGCACGCATGTGTTTATGCATTAAGCTAACGGATTCCAGGTTGAATAACGAAGTGAGAGTTAAAATTTAGAAAATATTAAAGAAGGGTTGACAATGGGTTCTACTACTCAATCCAAACATATAGCGAATAGCTCTCTTTTGTAACTTGAAGATAGATTAAAGTTGGAGAAAGTTGGAATGTCCCCAGAACGCTAAGCCATATCGAAGATGAGATTCGAAAAGAGAGAAATGAGAAGATCTGGATGTTTGGAGATTCAGCGCCCTGGAAATAGACCTATTGGAAAGCAAACAGAAGACAGCTTCTTGGTTAAGAGCTCCACATGCGAGGACCATTTGAGTGATTGGTCGATGATGAGGCCCAGAAATCTAACAGAGTCAACAGAATTAATGATGTTGTAAAATGTAAGAGGCGGGAGTGTACCTCAAAATGATAGAACTACAGTTTCGTTAGTACTTAATTCTAGACAGCTAGAATAGTACTATGGCTTAATACACGCAAGGTCATTAGATATAGTAGAGTGGAGAAGAGGCAGGTTAGGTTTGGACCATGTGATTCTAGTATCAACGGCAAAGAGACAAATTTTTCCGCTGAAATTTTGATTAGTTATATCGTTGATGAATACTAGGAAGAGTATTGAACCTAGAACGGAACCTTGAGAGACACCAACATCCACTGCTATGCAGAAGGAAGAGTAGTCATTTACCCTGACGAACTTTTTTTTAGTAAAATCTCATCGTTCACATAATCGAAGGCTTTGGCAATGTCACAAAAAACTGTGGCTGTGAAAAGCTTGTTGTTAACATTGTGATGGATATCACTAAGAACAGAGAATAAGGCATCACTCGAATTTTTAATGGATAAGAACCCGAACTAATTCGATGTTAAGATGCTATATTTGTTCAGGAAAGCCATCAAGCGTACCTTAACCAGCCTCTCTACGATCTTTGTTAGAGCAGGTAGTAAGGCAATTGGTCTGTAGTTGCAGCAGCTGTTCTTATCAACACCTTTATGTAGAGGGATAATGATTGTTGTCTTGAGGCACTGAGGGAAAATACCCTTCTCGAAAGATTGGCTGACTAGAGAGGACAGGACGTTCACTGCTACAAGAGGAAGGTTTAGAAAAACTTTAATTGGTAGATCATCAGTGAAAAGATTGAATATTTATGAGAACCATGCTGAGCTTGCTGTTGTTAGATTTTGAAGATGTTTGGTCTTCCGAACACGTCAAACTATTTTTTAAAAATTTCCTTTGGGCGAGTTACAGGAAAAATAACTTTTTTGACAATCCCTGACTTTTTGGAGATGTTCCTGTCAGAAGATACGTTGGACCTGTAGGCGGAGAGGTCGGCTTCCACATCGGAAGTAGAGACGCCATAAGCTTCGTGAAAACTGAAGAAGATGGCACGAAGGGCTGTTAGATCTATGGGGAGGCCTTTTGATACTAGGAGCACTTTTATGCTGGTATTAGTAAATCTATCGTAACACACAGTGGCGGGTTGGTCATGAAGGTAAGCAAGCTATAACTTAACCCCTCTCATGATGATAGGTTCCATCAGTAATAACATAGGGCATCGATTGTCTCCCATTAGATTTTTTGTTAATCGAACTACTGGCGGAGTCATGGCGTCCAATGAAGTTTGAGGGTCACTAAGCCTAATAGGACTGGAAGGTCCTATTAGGCAATAACCTCGATAATAACATGAATTACCTATAATAACATCGGACACCTCGATAATAACATGATAATAACAGGAATTATTATCGAGGAGCTGTTAGATAGGACATTTGATTTGCATACCGCAATAGATCTGCTTGTCAGATGTGATCGTAGCAACAGTCTCGGTAGCATGCATGTTCTTGAAGGAGAGGGTCCCGGTAAGGCTCGCTTGAGTGAAGAGACTACCTGGGGTAGTGAAAATGACCTGCTTAGTCTGGTGGAAATCAGAATCAGTATTACGCGGAGATGGAAATTGCGGCGGAGAGATGCGGCAGACCCATTGACGAGAACTCCAGTAGGCCAGATGTTACTTTCGAATAAGCCGTTGGCTAGGCTTTGTTTTCTCACGCCAATTTTGAACAAAAGGTTAGACGAACTTTCAGGGTTGGAACGTACTTTAGTTAATGGGAAACATCTTATAAAGTCTGAAGTCCTCAATTTTTCATTAATAAGATGAACCACTTGGATGGAAGAAAAGCTGGGGGGGGGGAGGAGATTACTTGCGATCACATAGTGCCATTTTGTTCGAATGCTGCCATTTCCCAGATTCAATGTTGAAGGCGATCGACCATTGATTGGCACTTAGTTTTCGTTCTGAGAAAATTCCTCAGGTGGTATAGGACACTCCGTTTGGGTGCAAGAGGAAGAATAGCTCAATCTATTAGTCCTTGGCTCATTAATTTTTTGAGTCACTAATTTTATTTTGGAGTTAAGGTCTTCGATTAATTTTTCTTCGCAAAATAAGCTTTTCTGCGTACACTCCAGCTTGTCTTTTACCTAAATGGATGCAGGGTCGTGAACAGACACGTTGACCGGTTGATCCTCCGCTTTATCGAAGAAAACCGACGACAAGTTGAAGATTTTTTGCTCCATGAGTCTAAAGCCCCCCCATACACGTGCGAACAAATTGCGCAAATTCGGTGTTTGTATAAACGCCTGTTTGTACATACGCTAGCACATACACGTAGCAACCTATTGCGCCACCATCATTTCGATTTGTGGTGTTGTTCGTTGAACATGTCAGATACGGACGATTGCTCCGTAAATTGCTGTCGAAGTTCCCTGAATTTGAGTTTCCTGATACCTCAAGAAGTCAAGCTCGTCGAAGTACCACAAACTTGGCACGTACACGTAGTCTGTTCCTCCACCTGATTTTATGCTCTCCTTCACTTTCTTCATTTCTCTTCTGTAGGCAGTGCGGAATGAATTGATTTTGGCGCGTACACTTGCCCTATCTGCACTAGATTCAATTTCCTTCATTTTATCGACGAGTATTTTATACGCCGTGACCTTCTTATTTCTATCTTTATAACCGTCACTTTTCACCTTCCACACGTCAGGTAAATCACGATACACTGCAATAAACTCTCTCCAAAGTTCCCGCTGTTCATCATCTGTTGTCTTATTCGCCATATTGGAGAGGTAAATACCAACAAACTAAAAAAAATTACCGAAACTACGTTTTCAATCACGGAATAGAAAGGAAACTGCCTGACAGTGTCTAGGAGCAGGAGTTGACTAACCCAAAGTTTGCACAAACCGTACCATACACGACAAACAAGTACTCAAACAAGGAGTATTTTTACAAATTATTTCGATCCTGGCCGATTTTACTCAAACAGTTTGCGCAACCATTCAAACAGCCCCATAGACGGTCAAACTGTTTGCACAAACACCGAATTTGCACAAATTGTTCGCACGTGTATGGAGGGCTTTACAGATTTTATGATGGAATCGGGATTAAAGTTATTGAAACTTCATAAGTTATTTACTACAACACTTATTTCGTCCGCTGTGAAGTTGTTCAAAAATGATTATTACAAAATTGGCAGAAAAAACCACGAAACTTTATTTAATTTATTTTCTAATTTTCAATTTAATCTTAAACAAGCTATATTTGAAACATTTTCAAAATTTCGTTTAATTTGTTAGCCATTTTCGAATCTTTGAAATAAGAAAAATGCGAAAAATGATTTTTGGATTTTTAACAAATTCACATAGGGTCTTCCAATAAGAGGTTTCATTTTTAAGAGCCCGCCATTTTCACAGTTATCATGAGTCAACCTGTAACTACTTGACAGATCACAAGTAAAAACTACGCCATTAATAAAAATGGAACGATATATGCTTCAACGACGCATTGAAACTATTAAAATTGACTACAAAAATGGTGAAAATTTCCCGGTTACAGTTTGCAAAACTAAGGCACTTTTGGATCGTCGTGAAGCACCTTCTCGGCCAGCAATTGTAAAATTGTTGGAAAAGTTTGGGCTGCTGGGACAAATTAGTGATGTGAAGAACCGAACTCGTGCACGTCGCTTAAAAATAACTGAGAATATTGCTGTTGTAGCCCATAGTGTTTAGGAAATACCAGGTTTGTCCATTTCTCGTCGATCCTTGAAACTGGGCATTCCACAAACGACTTTACACCGTATTTTGCATGAAGACTTAGGTCTTAAGGCTTTTAAATTTCAGTTAACACAAGAACTCACGTCTACCGACCATCAACAACGTCGTGTCTTGCTGATTGGGTCCTTCAAATGCATCAAACTGATCCGGAATTTCATCGAAAAATCATCTTGAATGATAATGCTCACTTTCACCTCGGCGGCTACGTTAACAAGCAGAATTGTCGCATATGGGGCTCGGAAAACCCAAGAATTATTGTTGGAAAGCTACTCCATCCTCAACGTGTGACTGTTTAGTGCGGTTTGTTTAGTGTTTGTTTAGTGCGGGGTTATTAGACCTTACTTTTTCGAAAACGAGTCTGGAGCAGCTGTTACGATGAATGCATTGCGCTATCGAACGATGATTTATGATTTTGTATGGTCGGAATTGGAAGATACTGATGTGGACGACGTTTATTTTCAACAAGACGGCGCTACGTGCCACAAAACTTACGATACCATCGCTCTTTTGCGTGAAAAGTTTCTTGACCGTGCGATTTTTAGAAGAGGCGATAACAATTGGCCACCGAAATCTTGTGATTTAACACCTTTAAACTTTTTTCATTGGGGGCTACGTGCAAGATAAGGTCTATGCCAATGGCCCACAATCGATTCAAAACCTCAAAGATGGAATTCGTGAAGTTTTGGAGGACATATAGCCGCAAATGTGCGAATTGGCGATGGAAAATTTCATGAGAAGAAGATGGTCCTGCAAGCTTAGCCGTAATATTGTTTTCCTTTATTAATAGCATACACTCCTAATTACAATTAATTAAACTTCCGATGATTTCGCCTGAAAATACTCGTAGTTTTTTACATATCAAAATAAAACCTCTTATTGGAAAACCCTATATATAACAAATCACTAAATAACAAGGTATCGTATACCAAAATGGTACTTACGTATTAACGCCACCGCAGCGAGAGGTCGCGTTATCGCGCTATATGTGTTCTGGATTTATCTGCTCCGTTATAACCTAATCTAACCCTGCATTTTGTTCAAATCTGTAGCTGTAGTGGCGTTAGTACGTAAGTACCAAAAAAACTAAACTTCCTCTAGTTTTCGAGTTATTTTCGCATTTTTGAGGAATAAAAAGTAAAATAAAATCTGTTATTTTAACACGAACACATATTTTATATCATTTTTGGGTGCATGATGAATAAAAAATCATAAAATAAACCCAGACACATCGATTTGTTTCTTGTTGAGTTGAATTATTAATTCGAAATATTTGCTCAGTTTATGATATTGAGTTGTATAATTTAAATTATTTATGTGAGCAGTAAACGAGAATGTGTAGTATAATAAATGTAACAATAAATTTTTAGTTTGAAGTTTTTAAAGGTTGAAGATTTCTTATAATTTTATGAGTTTAATACACAAAACAAACAAAATGTTAACAAACATCGTGCGAGTTTTTATTGCATATAATTCACAAAGAACGTTGCAAATAAAAAATGAATAGAATATTCCTCTTTGAATGCTTGTCTTACGATGCATAAAAATGGCTTTAAAACACAATGTTTTTCGAGTTGTTCCCGGCGCCTCCGTCATTCCCAACGTAAGTTTATCGCTCACAATGGTTGTTTTTCGCGACGGGGATTCCTTTTTCAGCCGACCAGAAGGCACACTCCAATGAAATTTGAATGTTGCCAGATGAAA
The DNA here is from genome assembly GCA_944588485.1 of Phosphuga atrata. Taxonomy (NCBI): domain Eukaryota; kingdom Metazoa; phylum Arthropoda; class Insecta; order Coleoptera; family Silphidae; genus Phosphuga; species Phosphuga atrata. The sequence continues at coordinate 6,361,971 of OX155894.1, read as the reverse complement.
ATAAACACAGCGTGAAGCAAAACAAAAAAAAAACGTTTTCATCTTCATACAAAGATCGTGTTAAAAATAATCTAATTTTATTTCGAACACAATATTACTTTCTCAAATCCGTCGAGTACAATTTAATTTACGACAAAATGTATGCAGTTAGGAATCGAATTGAACATAAATTCTACAATACATATGTACTCTACTAAATTATTATTCCAACTTAAACTATTATTTCAAATATTTTTATATAATATTTTTTACAAAAAAACGGTACGGCGTATTAACGCCACCACCGCTATATTTTGGATCGAGAGTTCACGCTGCCGCGCGTATTTTGTCTTGATTTATCTGTCCGCTTCGCGGCGGGCAACCTAATCTATCCGGGGTTAAAAAATAAACTTTTTAAGTTTTAAAAATGTTTTAATTTTAAATAGAATTTTTTATATTACGGCGGCATTTAAAAATGTAGCGCTGGTGGCGTTAATACGTAAGTACCAAAAAAACTAAGACTTTTCATTTTCAGTAAGTTTTACTAAAAGTCAGTCAGTTTTATCTCAACTGAAGAGCGTTAAAGTTGATATTGTCGAAAATAATTCAGTGGCATATTCAGAGACAAAATGTTAATTAATCGACTTAATAATGCAATTTCAATATCCGCTAAACGCACTTATATATGCAAGTAATGCATTTACAATACGGGATACAATACGGGATTTCTGATTACCTGCAACCGTTTCCGATTTTAACTAACCAAAATAATAAGTTAATAAGTTTTTACTTACCAAATCAAGAATAGGGAAAATTTCAGTTTGAAATTTCTGGACGAATTATTGAATCTTTCCGGACAATTTACTAAGTTCTTAAGGCAATTGGAAGACTCAAAAACAACAAGTCCCCGGGCCCAGATGAAGTTCTTGGCGATATGTTAAAGCTCATTGGGGAAGAATACCTAGACCTAATCACGGACTTATTTAACAACATATATGAATCGGGAGATATACCCGAGAAATGGCTAGTCTCTACGTTTATACCCATTCCTAAAAAAACCACAGCTAAACAATGCGAAGACTATAGAACTATCTGTCTCACAAGTCACTTCATGAAGGTCTTTCTTAAGATTATTTACGAACGAATATATCAAAAACTAGAAGAAGACATTAGCGAGACGCAATTTGGGTTTAGGAGTGGATTGGGGACTAGAGATGCCCTTTTTGGTCTGAGTGTTCTGATTCAGAGAGCAAGAGACGTGAATTGCGATGTTTTCACGTGTTTTATCGACTTCGAAAAGGCATTCGATAGGGTTAACCATGATTTGCTAACAGACACCATAAAGCAATCAGGAATAGATGACAGAGATGCACGAATAATCAACAATCTGTACAGACAACAAACAGCATGTGTCCGTGTGGAAAATATAATGTCAAAGGAATTTCCAGTAGAACAAGGTGTCAGACAGGGCTGCGTACTATCCACGCTACTGTTTAACCGATACGCAGAAAACCTTTTTAAGAATGCACTCGATGAAGAACAGATTGGGATAAAGATAAACGGGGAAATAATTAATAACTTAAGGTATGCAGACGACTCTGTACTAATTGCCGACAGTGCCGAAGGACTACAGAGACTGATTGATAAAGTAGTAGAGGCATGCGAACCACTTAATATGCGATTGAATGTGGCAAAGACAAAAATTCTAATCGTCAGCAAAAATGCGTCTAATGCCCAATTCCTGGTAAATGGGGCCCAACTACAGAGAGTACCATCAATATCGTACTTGGGTGTAAACCTCAATGACCAATGGGATCATAGTCGTGAAGTAAAGATCAACATAGAGAAGGCACGTTCTACATTTAACCAAATGAAGAATGTTTTGTGTAACATGCGCTTGAACATCCATCTTCAAACACGCATACTTAGATGCTACGTCTTCTCTAAGCTTTTGTATGGAGTGGAGGCATGGACACTCTCCGAGGCAACTAGTAAGCGACTGGAGGCCTTCGAAGCATGGTGCTATCGTCGAATGGCTCGCGTTTCCTGGACCCACCATGTTAGCAACGAAACCATACTCCTACGCATGCAGAAGGACAGAGAACTGCTCACAACAGTCAAACACAGAAAACTGTCATACTTTGGCCATATCATGAGAAACAGCAACAGATATAGGCTACTTCAACTCATCATGCAGGGAAAAATCGAGGGGAAGAGGTCACAGGGAAGACGACGGATCTCCTGGTTGAAGAATCTGCGACAATGGACCGGAAGAACATCGGTTGACTTGTTCAGATCGGCTGTGGATCGAATCCGATGGGCCATATTGAACGCCAACGTCCACTGAGGATATGGCACAATAAGAAGAAGAAGGACAATTTACACATCGACTTGTGCGTCTTGTCGTGTAGTTTCTGAGTGCAGGATATGATTTCGCTGCTTTTTGCCGTTCTCGAGAAAATCGAAAAAACAGCACATGTTTTTTGAACGAAATGATGGAAAACTTTTGTTGAAAAATGTTTTGTAAATGTGAAATGTGAATCGAGATTTTTACTTGGATTTTTTTTGCAGATTTTTTTTGTTACCCGTAGGTAATCGAAGTTCTGTAAGCGGTTTTCCAGTTTATCTCGCTCTAAAGTTACAAATAAACAAGATTTACATATTTTTTCGCTGTATACCTAGGGCTTTCAATACCGGAGCAAAAATGAAAACCGGTATTTTGGTATTATTCGTTTTGAAAACCGGAATACCGGTATTGATACCGGTATTACCAGAAAAAATATTTTCGACTGATTTTTATAAATATTAATGATAATGGTGATTTATTAAAAAGAAAACAAAGGAAAAACTTAAAAATATATTTATTTAGTTATAAACTATACAAACAAATATTTAAACGAAATAAGTATAAAAACTAAACATTTGTTTACTCCTTCTGTATATAAAAAAAAACAAATTATTTATAGCAAACATTCGGAACAAAGTTATCATAAACATTACTACATTTCACAATTTGAGTTTGTTTTTATTAAAATATGCCCGAAAAAACATAAACAATCAATTGTGTTGTCGTTCAGACTGGAGCGAATCTTTGTATATAAGTGACTTGCTGCAGAAAATGCCCTTTCCGATTCTTTGTTGCAATTGTACTTAATTGGTCGTACGTCAGTGGCAAATATTTTCCTTTTACTCCTGTTTTTCCAAAAAATAGCAATTTCGTCTTTTATAATTGGTTCTACCCCTTGCACTTTTGTAATTTTAGGTTTAACTGAAAGTTTTTGTTGGATTGCTGATTGAAGTTGCAGTTTTAATTTGTCATCGTTATGAAAAGCAAGGTTGGAGCCAGTCCTAAATGTATTGGTCAGATTTCTTTCCAAGGATTCTTCGGAATTTTCATCTTTATCTGAATCGGATCCAACATGTTCTTCTGCGGTTTCGGGCGAAAGTCGTTTAATCAAACGAATTATTTAACGTATTAAGTGACTGTGGAAATGTAGTTTGAACTAAATGGCTATTATGTTGTTCTCCACTATGTAAGTACTGAAGTACCTGCGATACATTATTTCGTCTTTGTAATATGCGAATTTTGAAAGCGTCATAAACTTCTTCAGCAATTTCAAAATTTTGATTCGGAAGAGGTTCCATCATAAATATTATTGTTTCATCTGCTGTAAGAAGATTAGAATCTTGGTGACATAATGCATCAACTGCTAATTTTATAGGAGTAAGGGAAGTGATAATTTCAGATAATAAATTAAAGTATGGCTTTCAAACCATTAAAGCACTAAACATCGGCTATAGCATGGGCGGCAGAATTACAAACATCATCTGTTACGCTGATGACGCAATGCTCTTAGCGGACAACGAGGACGATCTCCAGCGTCTACTATATAAGTTCTCCCAATCAACATCAAAGTATAACTTGCAGATTTCAGCCGAAAAAAACAAAATGCATGGTCATCAGCAAAATACCAATAAGATGCAAGCTGCAGTCTGCGAACAACATTATAGAACAAGTAAACACATTTAAGTATCTTGGGGTAGACATAACGGACAGCAAAAGACTTAAAGAGGAGGTCAGAAGATCAACAACCAAAGCAGCACAAATATCAGGAGGACTACATAACATCATTTGGAAGAACAAATATATGTCCTCACATAGCAAAGTCGGAATTTACAAAACATGTGTACGTCCCATTCTAACATACGCAGCCGAAACGAGGGCAGAAACCAACCCAACTAAACAACAAATGCGCACCACCGAAATGAAGACACTACGTGCAATATCAGGCGCGACTCTTATTCATCGAAAAAGAAGTAAAGAAATCAGGGAAAATCTGAACGTACAGGACGTGGTGCGATGGACCAGAGCCAGACGAAGAGAGTGGGACAGACACGTCGACCGGATGGGCCCAGAACGACTGGCAAAATGGGCCAAAGTAGCAAAACCCAACACAAAACGACCCATGGGAAGACCACCAAAGCGATAGAACGAGTCATGGGGCTCAAGGTCGCAAGAGACAAGAGATGCGTAAAGAAACAGGACAATGTCCTAAAAAGAAGTAGGAGGAGGAGGAAATAAAAATTAATTCCGGAATTTATCATAATTATTTATTAATTTATTATAATATCTCAATTGGTAAAATGTTTCTAAGATAAGTAACATGCTATTCTATCTTGTTTTACAGTCTAATTTTGAAGCAATTTCTCTACCAAAATCTTCTTTTACATATTTCTGTAAAAAATTATCATTTTTAGTATGTGAATTTATAAATATTTTGACTACCCTTCTTATGTTTTGTTACAAGAGGAGAAACAGTAGCATGACTAATACTGACCGTAGTATCTACTAAATTAGATTCTATAACGACGCCGTCAACATATTCTCCATTCTCATCATCTTCTACTTCAACATTCATGCCGTTATCAACAATTTCATCGTTTGGTTCTGAGTCAGAACCAAACGATGAAATTATCAGAACTTCTGACCTTGACTTAAAAAGTATATCGGTTATAGCTACACCAAGCAGATCTGATGCTCAGCATCAATAAGTTTGCCTAATTTAACCACAACCGATGCTCCGTCAGTGGTTATGCTGACTATATCTTTAGAAATACAGAAGCCAAATTCTTCTAACTTTTCTCTAACCAGCATTAAACACCTTTCTGTCGGCAGACTTGCAAATACTCGTACTAGTCCAATATTAAAAAAAAAAATCTCCAGCAGTATGTATATTTAGATATCTTCGATTGCGAATCGATGTCCATTCATCAAATGTTACACTCAAAGCTACCTCACTGCTTTTTCTTAGATTTATTCCATGCATTGTCTTTAATGAGTATGTAGTCTACTAGTAGAGCCTCCACCACATTTTATTTCCTTTGAACACTCTGTACACTTGGCTAGATGAACATTTGTTTCATATAAAAAATAGTGCCAAACCGAAGATGCATCGTTGCCCTTTTGTGTTTTAAGAACTCCTTTTGTGTGGACGTAGACATGGCATACGATACGCCGCGTATCGTATATGTATATTTAAAACTTAATAAAATCATTATAAAAATTTGATAATAAAAAACTTACGGTTTCAAACAACGAACATTACACCAATTTACAGCAAATATTAAATTCAGAAATATAGCTTATATCGTTGAATGTATGTGTTGTTAATCGCGTGCGTGTGAGATGAGAGATGACGCGTAAACAGGAAAGCAAGTTTCTTTTTAACGAAATTCAGTGACTAACTTCACTATGCATTGAAGAGGTATAAATACGAATTTATTATTCTTGTTCTTATCCTGTTCTGCTAATTGAAATAACTAATATAAATAAAAAGTAAGATATTTTACACAAATACCGAAATACCGGTATTTTTCTTGTAATACAGATTTTCTAATACCGGAAAAAATAGACTTAAATTCCGGTTTTCGTGATCACGGGATTCCGGTATTGAAAACCCTATGTATACCATCTCGCGTTTCCGACTGATTTAACGCTGTCCTAACTTTTGAACGGCTCACCACAGAGACTTCTCGTCTTCGCCAATGGATTCAGAGTCCCTAAATTAGTAGGAAAACGTATATAACATTCCTTAGGAATTTTTATTTTTAGTAAGCTATCAGTTAAGAAATACAATCGACACGGGGAGTCTAGACCGCGGAAACGACGAAATGCGAGAAAATCGATTTTGTCAAAATCGTAATTTTTTGAGTTACAGCAAAATTTAAAAACTTTTCTGAAAGAATTTTTGCTGCTGATTATAGATATGCAAATTACATTTCGCCTAAAAACCTAGCTCTTTCCGTTCACTATCGCCTGCAAGAACTGAAGAAATTTTTAAGAAATTTCGGCGCTCGAGTAGAGATCTCGGAAAGTCGTGAATGTCCCGTTGACAAACTTAGTGTATTAACAGAAAATGTAATTCTGAAAACGATGACGCAATCCGTTTTTGATTATCTGCAACCGTTTCCTAGAAATATACTTAGCACATCGAGAATCGGGTAAATTTCAGTTTGAAATTGCACGACGAATTATAAAATCTTTCCCGACAGTTTATACATCGACTTGTTCGTCTTCTCGTGTAGTTTCAGTGCGCAGAAAATGATTTCGCTGCTTTTTACCGTTCTCAAGAAAATTGAAAAAAACCGAAAAAGCACATATTTTTCAAACGAAATGATGGAAAATTTTTAATCAACATTTTTTTGTAATTTTTTTTCGTGATTTTTTTTTAGTTACCCGAAGGAAATCAAAGTGCTGAAAACGGTTTTCCAGTTTATTTGGCTCTAAAGTTACAAATAAACAAGTTTTCTATATTTTTCGATATACACCATCTCGCATTTCCGATTGATTTCACGCTGTCATAACTTTTGAATGACTCACCACAGAGACTGCTAGTCTTCACCTATCGATTCAGCGTCCCAGAATTAGTAGGAAAGCGTATATAATATTCCTTAGGAAGGTATCAGTTAAGAAATACTATCGACACGAGGAGTCTAGACCGCGGAAACGACGAAATGCGAGAAAAACGATTTTGTCAAAATCTTTATTTTGTTAGTTACAGCAAAATTTAAAAACGTTTCTGAAAGCATTTTTGCTGCTGATTACAGATATGCAAATTATATTTCGCTAGCTCTTTCTGTTCACTATCGCCTGCAAGACTTAAAGAAATTTTTAAGAAATTTCGACGCTCGAGTAGAAATCTCGGAAAGTCGTGAATGTCCCGCCGACAGTCTTAGTGTATCAACAGGAAAATGACCTTCTGAAAACGATGCTGCAATCGGTTTTTGATTATCTGCAACAGTTTCCGAGAGTTCTACTTAGTAAATCGATAATCAGTTAAATTCAGGTTGAAATTTTTCGACAAATTATTGAACTTTCCAGACAATTTATATATCGACTTGTTCGTCTTGTCGTGTAGTTTCTGTGTGTAGAAAATGATTACGCTGCTTTTTGCCGTTTTCGAGAAAATCGAAAAAAAACAAAAAGGACATATTTTTCGAACTAAATGATGAAATTTTTTTTGGAATTTTTTTTCGTGATTTTTAAAACGGTTTTCCAGTTTATTTCGCTCTAAAGTTACAAATAAACAAGTTTTATATATTTTTTTGCTGTACACCATCTCGCATTTCCGACTGATTTCAAGCTGTCATAACTTTAGAACGGCTTACCACAGAGACTTCTAATCTTCACCAATTGACTCAGCGTCCAAAAATTACCGATTTTACGAATAATAACATACAATTTATATCTAAAACATTTCATTCCTCGCAAACTTGTTCAAAGAAACAACAGAAACCTCACTAAAACTATTAACAGAGAGTTTTATAGATTGGGGCACGTGGAGGTTGAGACAGCCCATTTTTTTCGTTAACTTTGCACAATTGGCACCTGTTATTATTATCACGTGTTAGTCACCATAATAGCTCACTTTCTATATTACTTCGAGGAAAGAAGCAATGCTCCTTGTAGCTGCACCAAACAGTGTGTTTACGAGGAGTTGTTAATGAGCAGTGTGTTAAGAAATTGTCCTGTAGCAGTGTAACTGCTATTACATATATTGGGAGGGTCCATGACGAGAACATCTAACGTCCGTATAAAAGTAGGCTCTATAACCGTGGAACAATAACAATTTTTAATAATTGCAAAAGATTTAAAGTGATCCAAAAAAAATATAAGTGTAGATAATACATCGTCTGCAAGGGGCTTATAAATAAAGTTTAAAAAGTAAATGTTGGTTATTATCATCCCTATTATTCATCGTTTGTTTTTCCCATTTCCAATAAAACAAACGATGTTTTAAAAGTATTTTTTCTATTTTGCGTCTGTAATGGACTCACAACAGCACTCATATGCGTGCCGTTACGGCTAGCCGAGTGCTGTTATTTGTTAATTTTTTCAAGGTTGGCACTGAAATTCTGAGTTGTAGGCGTCAATTTTGCGGCGATATAGTTTTGAGGTTATGTGATGTGTGTAAATCGCGAATGTACGGATTTAATTAATTAATGGTAATAAACGATATCACATATTTAATTCAAATTCTGTCCATCAATAGTACAATTATTAAAAACATTTATACAGCAGGGACATTATATATAGTGCTACTATTACTAACATAACCAGGGACATAATCGGTCAGAATATAACGATGGACACCTATAACTTCGAATGTGTCAGTCGGTTTAAGTACCTTGGAGCCACAATATGCTCAGACAACGACAACAGCGAAGAGATTAGAACACGAATGAAGGTGTTTCTTTGCCATGCAAACCCTCATGCAATCCAAAAAGGTGTCGAGAGTATCAAAGTTGAGGGTGTACCAGGCTGTAATAAAACCGATCAACTGTTATGGCTGTGAGACCTGGACTCTTACGGAACACAATGAGCTTCTACTACAGCGGGCTGAAAGGAAGATCCTGAGAAGAATGTTTGGCCTCGTCAAGGATCCAAACACGGAGCAATAAGGACGAATGCAGAACTCCAGGATCTATACCAAAAGGCGGATATAGTCAAATCAATAAAATTCCAGCGTCTGAGATGGGCTGGACATGTCCAAAGAGCACCTGACGACCGATACCTATGACGACTGCTTCTTTGCCATGCAAACCCTCATGCAATCCAAAAGGTGTCGAGAGTATCAAAGTTGAGGGTGTACCAGGCTGTAATAAAACCGATCAACTGTTATGGCTGTGAGACCTGAACTCTTACGGAACACAATGAGCTTCTACTAAAGCGGGCTGAAAGGAAGATCCTGAGAAGATTGTTTGACCTCGTCAAGGATCCAAACACGGAGCAATATCGTATAAGGACGAATGCAGAACTCCAGGATCTATACCAAAAGCCGGATATGGTCAAATCAATAAAATTCCAGCGTCTGAGATGGGCTGGACATGTCCAAAGAGCACCTGACGACCGACTGATCAAGATAGAATGGGAAGGAAACTTAGCAAGAAAGAAACCGCTGGAAGAGAATCAGATGGAAGGACAACATTTTAAAAGATCTACATACTATGCAGGTATATGACTGGAAGGAGGCCACGTTGGACCGGGACCGATGGAGGCAAATCGTTAACGCAGCCAAGGGTTGTAGTGGGTTAAAAAAACCACCAAGGGTTGTAGTGCTACCCAGAAGAAGAAGAAGCTACTATTACTGTTGCTATCCAGTTGCAACTGTGGGGCACTAGAAGAACATCCAGGTAACTTGATATTTGATTGATCAGACCCAAGCATTTTCCACAATTCAATATTTTTTAATGAAGCCTCGTCCACATACCGCTCCGCAACAGCAAATGACTTCCATCCACCATGATTTTTTTTTGTCAACAAATCACCACCATGGTTGGTCAAATGTGTCGCACTACTTCTTCGGAAACAATGTTCAGTATAAAGATCGGAGTTTGGTAATTTGAGAAATGTCGCTATGTCTTTTGATATCCTCCCCATAATATTAATATCAATTGGACTATTAATACAATCATCCTTACGAAAAGTTAAGAAAAATCTCTTATACGCAACGTTTTAATTAATTCAATCCAAAGGGAATCTTTAATTGCGAACATTCTTGGAATGTAATTTTTTGTTTTAGGTGCAAACACAATGACTGAATCGGATCTGTATTCTATGTCGTCGATAGACATATCCGTTAATTCTTGTCGCCTAAACGCACCATTATAACCCATTATCAAGACTTAATATAGTCGGAACACAGCTTGAATATATAAATATACTCAATCTTTCCGGAGCTCTATAATACTAATGAGTCTTTTTGGACCGAAAGCTATAAAATAACTGACACATTTCACATGAGTAGGGCCCGGATTTATATGTAAATACAAATTTTTAATTCAAATTATTTACGGTCTTTATTTTGTTTTCTACACATATTATGATAATTGGAAATAAATATTACATTTTCTTGTTCCAAATGTAATAATTTGTGTTTAAATCCGGTCCCTACACATGAGATTTGTTTTTGGTAGTCCTAAAAAGACTCATTAGTATTATAGAGTTCCGGAAAGGTTGAATATATATTTATATATTCAAGCTGTGTTCCGACTTTATTAAGTTTACATAATTATCTATAATGTTGTTTGGTTTTACCAATTCAAAATTTATCATTATCAAGACAATCTAAAAAGAATACCGTTACATACAAAGCTACATAGTTGAATCTAGAAGCGGTATCGAGTGGTTGAGGGAAGCTGTAAATCGAGAACGTTTTCGTAGAAGAATCAATCATTTGGAGAAGTTGCTGGGACCAATACTGAGAAAGAAGCATATCGTCCATATGACTGGACGATTTATAATCGATGTTCAAGGATTCAGTGTGACTGGAAAATTTACACCGAAAGAACTTTCAATCAAATCATTCGATGTAGATAATGTAGATACCTACCTATTCAAACCATCAACACCTTTCAGATCTCTTAACATAGCAGATAAGAAACAAGTTCAATGGTTGGAAAATTACTATCACGGTCTTAAATACAGCGCTGGAAATTTATCGCCAAATCTGTTTCAAAATATTTTCAAGTTTCACATTCGGCATTCAGATAATTTTAATATTATTTTTGTAAAAAGGTATTCGAAGAAGTTACTATTAGATTCTATTTTCAATTCCTACTTACATTGTAATGAATATAGTGTTATAAATTTAGAAGATGATGAATTTTACGATTGCCCCAATTTAATTATAATGAGGCATACCTGCTTAAACCATATTAACAAGTACTCTATATACACTACACTATACATACAAATTCGTAACCGGGTAAGACTTATCATCTGCGTCCCTTATAAATGTATGAATATCTTATTATTCTAAAATCTTCAGACTATTTAGGTGCATAGTCCTGAGATATCCGTTTCAATAAGGTCTGTAATTTATAATATTTGAATATGTCTACAACCTTATATATATATATATATGTATATATAGATAAACAGGACCTCAAGATAGAATATATCGTTCATAAACTTGATGGTTTATGCTTCTTACGTTTAATTCGAAGTAAGCAATTAAAACATTTTCCGAAACAACTGTAACCTTATTTGCTTTGCACCACTCGTTAAATTTTCTATATTCTTTTTCAAATCGTGGACGTAGTTTATCCGACAACAAATTGCTCGCAGTATTAAAAGCAATTTCCTGAATTTCAGGTACAAGATACTTTCTCACCCATTTTAATTGTATTTAAATTGTTTAAATTAATTTCAAGTGTAACCACCAGAAAATTTTCTAAATATGTACGGGCGATTTCTTTATTTAGAAATGGCATAAAAAGGCGCAAAATAGAAAATAAAATACCATAAAAAACTGGTTTATAAGGCGTTTTTCAGCACGCGTCCAAACTTGGACACAAATTTGTGGTCGGATTTGAAAAATTCAAAATGGCGGATCCAATATGGCGGACCAAAAATTAAAAATATTCAATGCAGATGAAATTTTAAATATATGGGTTTTCGGGTCGCTGAACACGAATTTGAGGTCGGTTTTGAAAAATAAAAATGGCGGATCAAATATGGCGTACCAAAAATTGCCGTCCCCGGATACGGATAAATGTGATGGAGTATTGCCGGCTGCAATATTAGCGCTTATTTCTTCTTGTACGGCCTTCTTCTGGGTGAACTCGAACACGACCTACGAAGCAACTAGCGTGTTTCGTATAAATGGAATGCGGCTCTTAGGACTCGGACTGAAAAGCATGAAAACTTTGTGTGCGGTAATGGATATTTCGAACACCTTCAACCAAACAATGTATGACATTGCATATAAAATATATTTTACGTCATACATCATTTGGCTGAAGATGTTCGAAATGTCCATTATTGCATACACAGTTTTCATGCTTTTCAGTCCAAGTCCTGAGAGCCGCATTCACGCATCACGTGTTCCTGCACATCGCGCCGAGTACCGCCAAGTCCCCACTGTAAGAGTCATTGTTTTGAAATAAATCGTCGTTTCTTGTTTGGAATGCGGCTCTTGGAACTCGGACTGAAAAGCATGAAAACTTTGTGTGCCGTAATGGATATTTCAAACACCTTCAGCCAAACTATGTATGACATTGCATATAAAATATATTTTACGTCATACATCGAAATAAATTAGCTCAAACAACACCAACATCATAAGGAGGAGAATCAGTTTGGCATGGGCAGCATTTTGAAAACACGCATTTGGTAACTACTGTTTGGTATACTCGCATAACAAATTGCTATACTCGCGTTTGGAACAGTAGCTGGTTTCTCCCAGCGGTGCGGCCATTGTTGGAAGCATTCCGAAAAAGCCTCATTCGAAATCGACTTTAGCTCGGCTGTCGTCGCAGCCATAATGTCCTCTCTTGTCTGAAATCGCGTTCCTTTCAATGGCCTCTTGACTTTGGGGAATAGCCAGAAGTCGCATGGGGGCCATATCAGGAAAGAAAGGATCCTGTCGAACCAGAGGAGTTTAGTTTTTCGCCAAAAAAATGTGAAACAAGTGCGAAGAATATGCTGAAGCATTGTCGTGATGAAGTCGCCAATTTCCTGATGACCACAACTTCAGTCGCTTTCGCCGCACAGCATCACGTAGGCGACGTAGGACGTCCCTATAGTACTCCCTATAGTCGTTCCGTTTTTATTTTTTATTTTACTTGCATTGAAAAACCGACGAGAGCACTACACTCGAACACTGCTCGACAGCAACTGACGGTATCTACAGGCGGGAAAAAATTAACGCATGCGCACGACTGTTCAAGGTCGGCTCATGCAAGCGCGCTTGATTCAATTCCATCAAGTTTTCAAAATAAAAAATAAGATCGGATACTTTTCTAACAGACCACGTAAAACTGGTACTTTTTAAACGCTTACTTTGTCGATTCGGTTGTTCTCACCAAATACTTTGCACGCTCCCAATACCGCTTATTTTGATGTCTATACGTATTTTTTTTACACTAAAAACCGTCCGTTAAGTAACTTTTGAAATAGCTGTACTTAAGTATAAGGTAAACAAAACTTGACAGCTCATGTAGAATTTATAAGAACGAAGTTCCACCACCGCTTATTTTTATAAATAATTTAAAAGAACTATAAAAAAATGGCCATTTCAAAATGGTGTTTTAATAAACATTTTACGGGGTTTCGTTCGAATTTTATATTTGGTCACATTTTATAGACTTTAATAATAATGCAAAACATTTTTTACAAACCATTTTAAGGCGTAATTTTACACAACTTTTAACGCACACTATATAGTCGAAACTATAAAGATTATATACAGTTTATAAAAATTCTTTTACTGTTAAGCGTTTTATGTTCGCCCAGGCGCATTTAGGGCAATAGTAAAAAGCTTTTATGGTCGAGTAAAGTTCAACTTGTATAAATTTTAAATCTTTATTTGAAAGTTCTCTCCATTCCAAAGTAATAATTCTTCAGCCGAAACTATTGCAACCGCAAATATACGTAAGTAACACATTAGTTTATATTAAATAAATAAAAAAAGTGTTTTTCATGTGTGTGTGTAATTCATTACAAGGGTGCACTCTATATAATTAAACATAACAAACACTATTTCATCATATTTAAAACAATAAATAGCAAAATGTTTTAAACAACGATGAAAGCAAGGAAACTTGTTAAAAAGTAATTGAAATGCTATAAGATGTAATATTTATTTAAGGCGGAAACAACAATAGAACAACACTTCTTTGTGCGTTCTTTGAACATCTTACTGGTTTCTTTTTCGGCTAGCGTTTTTATTCAAAGAATTAAAGAGATCCGCTGTAATCAAGTAAATGGATGGGTTTCGCGTGCTTTTAGCAGTGCACTGCTTAAGTGCAGAACATCTAAACGGGAACACTTTGTATGAAACTTTTTTCCACTTTATTTTTTCACCCTTTTTTTGGCAAGTGACCCTCTCGAGAGCAACGATCCCGTTTTAATGCAGCGCGTCCACGTGAGAGGAATAGGTAAGTAACAGGGGACACGTGCCAAATGAAAAAGCGACTGTCACTTTTTTCACACATAGCGCGAGACAAGTTAAATTATTGTTTTTTTATTGGTTTGCGGCGACGATTTAATCCCTGTGTTCGACTATTAGTTTTCATTTACGAAATATATTCAAACATTTCAAATAAATTCGCAAATATATAATGGGAACCATTAATTATTACAACATCCACTGCAACGAATTATTGCTGTAGAGAATTTGAATAAAACGTAAATATTACATTTCACCAAAAACAAATAATTATAATAATTTTTATTGTTCGTCTTGATATTAACTTTGTTAAATGCTCTCTATTAAATATTAAAATAATTATTAAAATGACTATTATTTTCATAAAATTTGAGTACATTATATAAGTTAATTGGTTAGAAGGGGCGGGGAGATGAAGTCGCTTTGTTTTCAAAATGATTTAGTTCATAAAATCGTGTCGTTCATAATCAAATTTCCCCTTCGGGGGTTACGCATTCCAGTTTAATTTTGCAATAGCCGCTTATAGAACGTCATTTCTTCTGCACCACCAAAAAATAATAAATTATGTAAAAACACGGAGGTGTGTTTAAATATCCGATGTGAAATGTGATATGCAGATAATATGAATTAAAATTATTCGCGCGTGTCGGATGTCCTCGATGGAACGTTTAATTTTAGTCGCTCATAAATACGTATTTTTTAGATATTATGGTGTTACAAAAAATGATTCAATAATGAACAGAAAATGAAGAGAAATTGCGAAACTTTTAGTGTTTGAATAATCCTGCGGTTGTTATTCTTGACGCAGATTTATTTGCGTAACAGTGAGGTAAAATGTATTATGTTTATATTATTCTTGACAGTTTTTGTTTCATTATCTATTAGTTTCTTTTTTACTTAAAATAGGGAGGAAAAGTTCTACAATGCAAATATCAATCTCTATTTACAACAAAATTGGTTTTACATATCACGGTTTTATATATCACGGGGAGCTGACATAGGCTCTGACCACAATTTGGTGATTGCATTCATGGATGTGAAACTGAAAACACACAACAAACATCAAAAACAAGGCCACGCAATGCAGTATGATCGACAAGCATTAATAGAAAATCCTGAAACTTGTCAATATCAAGTGGGAGCAAGCAACAGATTTGACGTACTTGATGAAGCAGGAGAAGTGGATGAAGGTGAAACTACAGATATCGATAGACTGTGGAAGGATATCAGGGAGGTGATTAAAAAATCAGCTAAAACCACACTACGAAAAGTAGAACCAAAGAAGAAGAAATGGTTCAACGACACATGCAGAACAGCAGCAAAAGCTAGCATCACAGCAAAAATGAAGAATTAGAACAGCACTACAGGGAGACACAAAGAGAAACAAGCAGAATCTTAAGAAAAGAGAAGAAAGTCTACCTTAAACACACATTACAGAGCATTGAAAATGACCAAAAACAGAACAACATTTGTATAGTATACGCGACAGTAAATAACATTAGGAAAGGATTTTAACCGCGATCATCAGTTCTTCACGTTCCAACAATGGTAATATCATGGCAGGAACAACCCATATTTTACTGGCATGGAAAGAGTACTTTTACAACTTACAGAACTGCCCCGAAGCAGAGAACAAGCGGGAGAAAAACACCCGTTCAACGGTAGAACTTTTCATCAATGATCCAACATACGAAGAGTAACCAGCAGTCTGAAGAAATTGAAAAAACACAAAGCTGCTGTTCTGATGGTATACCAGTTGAAATATGGGGGTCAGAAGCTCCATAAGAAACTGCATCAGCTTATGCTGAAAATATGGCGAGAGGAACAAATACCGCATGAATGCAAGGAAGCAATGATTGTCCCAATACATAAAGAGGAAGACAAGCGAAACTGTAGAATACAGATTAATATCCCTACTTGTCAAAGCTTACAAATTACTGTCGCACATAATATTACGACGACTAATTATATACGCCGAAGACATAATAGGAGACTATCAGAATGGTTTCCGTAAAAGCAGATCTACAACAGACAACATATTTTATATCAAGACAATCACTGAAAAAGTTTGGGAATACAACAAAAACGTCCATTACCTATTCATTGATTTCCAGGCCAACAACTCAGTTCACAAAGAAACAGCATTGGAAATCATAGCAGATTACGGAATCCCGCAGAAACTGATCAGCTTGGTCAAAATGTGTATGGAGATGACAGTAAGCAGGGTGACACACTGTGACTCTATATCAAACAGTTTTGAAAACAGAACTGGACTAAAACAAGGTGATGCGCTCCCCCCACTTCTCTTCAACATTTTTCTGGAAAAAGTAATTTGGGAAATCAAAGAAGTCACAACCAGAGACCTTACAGATAACAATCACAAAGTCCTGCCAAATACAGATGACATAGTATTAATAGGAAGTAGTCGAAGATAAATTCAAACTCTATTCAGAAAACTAAATGTAAAATAGGTCTAAAAATTAATGAATATAAGACAGAACGCATGATCTTACAGAGAGAAAACATGACTACAGATCAACGCAATAACCTTAATATAGACAATTTCACGTTTGAGAACAATCCGAAATTCAAATACCTCAGTGTCAATATAAATGAAGCAATATAAATATAAACAGAAGACAAGTTGAACACCAAATTAGATTACAGAACGCAAACAAAGTTTACTTTGCCCTGCAGAAATTACTTTTCTCCAAGCTGCTGGCCAGAAAAACCAAACTAAAGCTATACAACACGAGTCTCCCTCTGGACCCACATTGGTTAGAGAAAAAAAAATATATATACAACACGATCATAAGACCAGTACCGCTATATGGAGCCGAAAAATGGAATGTGACCAAACGGGAGAAACACCAGCATCCAGTCTTCGAAAGCCAGGTATACAGAAAAATTTTCAGACCCACTTTTGACCAGGGAAGATGGGTTCTCAGATCAAACCATGAGATGTACAAGTTAGCCAATCAACCCAAGCTAGTGAACATCATGATAGCGAGACAAATGGATGCTCCCAAAATAGTTCGCCAGATCTATGAGAAGAAGATGGAACGATCAAGACCACCTGGAAGACCGAGAAGCAGATGGCAAGATGAGGTGACTTCTGACTGAAGACAGATGGGCGTCACTGTATGGAAGGATGCGGCGCTGGATAGGAAGGAATGTATGCATATAGTGAAAACGGCACGGGATCGTCAAAGAACGTCAACGGAGAAAGTGATTGAGTATATCACAAAAATAACCTACTATGAGATGATGCATGAGAAGTATTTTTGAAAAACTTATTAATTCATATTAATTATTAGAAAATTAAGAGCGGATTATAAGGATGACTCGGTGGTGTACACGAAGAGCTTCGATATAATGGGATTAGTAGAAACATGGATTCACCAAAAATATTGGGAGAAAGTGAAGAACGAACTTCCAAATAACTTGCCACTGAGCAAAAAGTGCCACTGAGCAAAAAGAAATTACAATAGAGGAAGAGAATTATAAAAACGAGGAAGAGAATTACA
This sequence comes from Phosphuga atrata, assembly GCA_944588485.1. Lineage (NCBI taxonomy): Eukaryota > Metazoa > Arthropoda > Insecta > Coleoptera > Silphidae > Phosphuga > Phosphuga atrata. Next base: position 6,344,012 of record OX155894.1, on the reverse strand, counting down.
AAAACATAGAGGAAGAGAATTGTAGGGAAGAAGAATACGGCGAAGGGATTCAAATAAGAAAGCTAAAATTAAACGGGGATAAATGGAAATGAATTATAGTTTATAATAATAGAAGGCTATCTATCTATCTTAATGGTGCTACAGTCCTAGTAGAACCTGGACCTCCTCCCACAGCCTACATTTGTGCTTGGTGTCTTGATGTTAGACACAAGTGTAGGGAGTCCTTAAAGTTTTTAACATGGTTGGCGAGCCACTATTCGGGGAGCATTCGAGGCAGATTTTTACTGTGATAACTTTGCCAGATGCATCTACAGGAGAACGGTGGCTTATTTTTACCATGTCCAGGATTTGAACCCGCAACTTGCGGCTCCGAAGTCTGACACCTTGACTACTGGACCACCACCGCCTCAGAATAGCATGCTAACAGAGAGGAAAACACGCTGCGAAAACCATCCGTGGGGTAAAACGGGCCTTCGACAAAAATCATCTAGCGCAAGTTGAACAAGACTTCTAGAAGAACGACAAACTGAACTATTACAGAACATTCAAACATCATTTGAGGAAGTACTCTCCATTGACTGCAGACAGATGGACGTCACTGGATGCGGCGCTTGATACGAAGGAATGGATGCAGATAGTGAGAGCGACACGGGATCGTCACGTCCCAAAGAAGCCTACACTTTAAGAATCCTGATGATAAAACTGCCTTCAATGACAAGGACAACTGCCGGATCTTGGCAACCTCCAGAATCTGAGTTCCAGTTTGAAGATAGTGCAACCAACAATTCAGACTCATCCCCACCTACAGAGGAAGAAATCAAACAGATCATCCAGGCACTTAAAAACAGCAAGGCATCAGGGGGGATTCAATTGTTTCTGAACTGTGGAAACAAGCTGGGAACAAGGCAGTTGAAAAGCTTACAGAGATAATCTGCGAGATATAGGAAACCGAGAAACTTCCAGAAGACTGGACCGCAGCTTTGATCCATCCACCTCATAAAAAAAGGAGACAGAACGGACGTGAACTATTACCTGTCTTGTCTAAATAACTTACAAGATCCTCTCTAAGGCTTCACAAAATCGAGCCGAAGAGCAACTAGATGCACAGTTGGGAGAATACCCACGTGGATTCAGGAAAGGGTGTTCATGTGCTGAACAGATTATGAACTTAAAATCCATCGTTTCATATCTCAAACTCAGGAACTAACAGTTTGTGGTAACCTTTGTCGATTTCAGGAAAGCGTACGACTCAATCGATCGATGAAACTTGATACAAATCTTGAAAGAACTGAGTTTGGACAACAATACAAGATCGATAATTCAGCAGACCTTAAAATCCAGAGTGAAATTAAGAATGTGTTTTAAGATCCAGTAGTACAAAATCCAGAGTGAAATTTAGAGGAGAGACTTCAGATGCTTTCGAAATCTAGACCGGCGTAAGGCAGGTAGATGGGTTCTCACCTCTGCTTTTCAGCTGCGTAGGTACTCGAGAAAGTCATCCGTGAGTGATAACTTTCTCGAGTATGAATGGAAAATGGGGTCAGATTGGGATACAGAAATATCTGTAAATGAAAATCTGGCGTTCACCAGTGCAGCAGTTAAGCGGGTTCCAAATTGACCATGTGGCAATCTCGTACCCAGTTCAGAAAGAGATCCATGACGTACAGGTACGCAGGGGAGCGAACATTTACTCTGATAACCTTACACGCGACAAAGTCTTCACCAAGAGAAATTTCTGTAAGAAAACTCCCCTATTGAAATTCGACACGAAAATGATCGCTGACTCTGGAGTGAAAGAAGCTTTGGGAAAAAGAATTATTTACAAAATTTCCGCGGAAAAATCACAGAAAAAGCACAAACCTTCATTTTTTGGCAGAATAAAACCAAGCACCCATGGTTTGACACTCATTGTGAGAATGCACTAGTCACCAGACATTTGGCTTGCCAGAAATATAACAGTAACAAGTCCCCAGAAAATTTACAGGTGTTCAACGAAACACGAAAGAAAACAGCAAAAAATATCAGAAAATCCAAGAGAAAATAACTGAAGGAACACCTGGAATCTATAGAGGGACAACTTCCGCAACTACAACGCAAGAGACTTCTACAGGACGATACACACCACCAAATCTCTGCTCCAGAAAAAGTGATGAAAAATTAGCACTGACGAATAAGGAGAACTGCAAGGTGGTGGCACAACACTTTTGAGAACTTTTCAACTGGCCAGAACCCACAGAAAGATTCGCAGACGAAGAACCTACAGATAGATACAAAGACCCACCACCCCCGACACAAGAAGAAGTTTACAAGCACATCCACAGACTCCAATACGACATCATAGTGGCCGAACTACTGAAAAACCTCGGAACGAACTCACTCGGAGAACTCACACAGGCATATGTATATCAGAAAAGTTACCAGAAGACTGGAAATGTGCACTGATCCACCGTCTGTGCAAAAAGTGCGATCTCACAGATGTAAACAATTACAGGAGCATCTCACTAATACAAGTCACATACAAGATATTCTCAGAGTGCATACTTCAAAGGGCACAGGACCAGCTGGAGCACAAGATCGGCGAATACCAGACAGGCTTCCGCCCTGGTATCTCCTGTACAAAACAAAGTTTCAGTCTAAAGACTACCCTGAAAATCAAATCCCGCAGTAGGCTTCAGTCCTCAGCCCTCAGACTCCGTCGACCGCCAGTCATTGTTCAACATCCTACACGAACGAAGGTTTGGACGACAAAACACTGCTACTGATCAAACACTGACAGACACAACATCTAAGGCGAAGTTCAACGGGGAAATCTCCAAACCTTTTGATATCAAGACAGGCGTTCGCCAAGGCGATGGACTCTCACCGCTCCTCTTCAACCTAGTGCTGGATAAGGTCATCAAGGAATGGGAGTAGGATCACTGGAAGCCAGTGGGACTACCTAAGGACAAGCTAGAGGTCGGCTGTCTAGCCTTCGCGAACAATCTGGCACTACTCCCAGACAACAAAACCACAGCAATCAGACAGATAGAAGTACTCAAACAATGCGCAAAAAAAGTAGGGCTAAGGCGAAAGAAGAAAAAAATTTCAATAGTATAAACAATTTTTATATACCCCCTTCAAATTTATTTTCCATACGCCTTTATGTTTTGCCCTCAATGCGCATGCGCATAATGCGTACATTGGGTTGTCTATGTATTTCATACCTCTTATCCCAGATTTACCAGCACAGGATATATACAAGAAGAAATGTCTGTCCACCTTCACCAAACTTCGTCACTACAACACAGTAATCAAACTTGAGGTGCTATACGCCAGTGAAATACTGATGTTACACACTAAGACCGACCTTGAGAACACCCTCACATAAGAAAGCAAAATCATTAGGAAAATTATTGGACCAAAACTCACAGACGAAGGCTATCGGCTTCACTCCAGGTGTGCCAGAGAGAAGTTCTCCAAAATCGCAGCGGACATTAGAAAGAAGCGACTAAAATTTTATGGCACATCAGCAGACTTCCACAGACCAGACTGACCAACAGAATCATCAGGTACATAAAGGGCCTCAAAACCAACACCCTGGATGGAACAAGTCAAAATTGATCTGGAAAGAGCACTGATAGACTCAGCGGATATTACAGACAAAGACGTATTTAGGCACAAAGTATACAAGTGGGAAGTGATGCCAGAGAAAACAGCACATAAAGCCTGAAGGCCAAAGTAGACTCAAGAAAGGAAGAGAGACTTTAGTGAAAGAATGAAGGAGTACTCGAAGAACAGGAAGAACAAGTAGTCATGGATGTTTGGCATGGTCTGATAAAAGGCCTGTAACGTGATGTAATAATAATAATAAAAATAAAAAAATTGAAATTCTTGAATGCAACTTTTTTTATAAAATGAAGCTGTCTATTATATATAGGTTTCTATAGTCCTATAGAATATTTAGATGAAGTTAACATGGTGTATTGTGAATAAAATTGAATTTTTAAACGATATCCGCCCATATTCTATTAAACCGAAATCGCAGCGGAGAGATTTTCAGTTTGAACTTACGTTTAGAAAATTTTCACAAAATTAATTAAAATAATCAGAAGTTTATATCAACAGTAATTACGCTCAGCTCCGAGAATTCGAACAATTAAATAATTAGTTTCAATGTAAATTTTCACTTTAAAAACATCATTGCGAATTGAATTGCGTTTCTCGGAAACAGCAATTCGTGAATAATTCCAAAGTTGTTTAGGCTCACTAAAAAAATAAACCAGACGCCGGAAGTTTTCGCAAAGTTAAACTAAATTCGCGCCGAGCCCGGAATAAATCACTGTCACTCGCCTTTTTTAGTTCTTTAACATACCTTCGTCTTAGTAGGCATGCATTATTTAGTGCCCTTTTACTCTTAATTGAATATCCGTGCTTCCATTCTTAACCGTCACTTCTTATATTACGATCTCCATCCAAATAGACTTCAAATATTGCAAAGTGCAAGTATTAAATTCCATTTCAGATCGGAATTTCTGAAACCTAATACCCGTTTCTATCCCCCGGAATAAGAACAAAATCAATATTTAGATATTACACTTAAAATTTTCTACTAATCTCAATTGTTACATTCACCGTTAATAATATAATTTGTAAAAACTTAAAACAAACGGAACACAGCTGTTAAGTTTGTATGATTGATTATCTATAACGTAGGATGGTTTTACCCATTTTATCATATAGTTTGTATATTATTATAATATCGTTTAAAACCGATATTCACTATTATTAAACCTTTCGCAAATAATTATTAATTTTCATTGTTGAGTGAATATCATTATGATTACCGTACTCATTAAATTATATTAACTTGCTGGAGCAGTTTTGCCACTTTATCTATGGTTTTTATCAGTCGTGTCGGTAAATAATGTCTCGCATAACGTCTTTCTTGTTGTCTTTAGTCCTTATCGCTTCCTCGTTTTTTACCGGGGAAGGGGCGTCATTTTTTTGTGATTTCCGTCATGTCCTTCAGTTCTGCGTCCATTTAGGGGGCGCCTGGAAGGCGGACGAGCCATTCTTTCACGCATCTGCCTCTGACACCCACACAATTCACGGCAGAGCAAAAAACTTTGGACATAAATATCTCGGATTTACTTTTTTCCTACGCTGCTTATACTGTTATAAATTTCGTAACGTGTGTGTAAGTACCATCAAAAAAAAGCAAAACAAAAACTTGACATTTTCTTTGCCTTTAAAAAAAAACCATTTATTACATAAATATAAGCTTATTAATCCACACAATAATGATTTCTTGTTATCATTAATAGTTTTGAATGCAAAACAAATGTTACAAAAGGCAACCATCCACATCATTCTCTTAGTGAGTTCAACACGTTAAATGCCATGGAAGTCAACGGTAACCAGCACGAAGTTTGGAACGCTACAACCACAGGGTCACCGGTGACCGGCAAAGCTAGGTACCTACTAGAAAGAAATAATTTGAGTATGCGGCGACACGGAGAAGTTATTAAATTAGCGAGGTATTCAACGTGTTAAAACTAACTAAACTATAAATTCAAATTTAATATATTCGGTGGCGAAGCTATGGCACGCGTGTCAAAGCTGGCACGTAAGAAAATTGTATTGCCACGCTAACTATTTCTCACGCGCACCCTCTACACTAAAACCTTAATAGACAGATTTAGACTGTCCAAACAAATGTAATAATTCTCACCTGTCTAGACTAATTAACAAATAACAGACTGAGTCTGAAATAAACATACTCGCTTTGTTTAGAAAACACAGACGCATAAACAGATTTCTAAAATTCTAGACTGTCTAGACCAGTGGTGGCGAAGCTATGGCACGCGTGTCATAGCTGACACGTAGGAAAATTGTATTGGCACGCGAACTATTTCTCAGGCGTGTCTTCTAAACTAAAACCCTAACAGACAGATTTAGACTGTCCAAACAAATCTATTAATTCTCACCTGTATGGATTAATTAACAAATAATAGACTTAGTCTGAATTACACAAAATCGTTTTGTTTGGAAATCAAAGACGCATAAACAGATTTCGAAAATTCTTGACTGTCTATAGACCAGTGGTGGCGAAACTATGGCACGCGTGTCATAGCCGACACGGAGGAAAATTGTATTGGCACGCGAACTATTTCTCACGCGTGTCTTCTAAACTAAAACCTTAATAGACAGATTTAGACTGTCCAAACAAATCTATTAATGCTCCTGTATGAATTAATTAACAAATAATAGACTTAGTCTGAATTAGACAAAATCGTTTTCTTTAAAAATCAGAGACGCATAAACAGATTTCGAAAATTCTTGACTGTCTAGACTCTAGACCAATGGTGGCAAAACTATGGCACGCGTGTCATAGCCGACACGGAGGAAAATTGTATTGCCACGCGAACTATTCTTCACGCGTGTCTTCTACACTAAAACCGTAACAGACAGATTTAGACCGTTTAAACAAATCTATTAATTCTCACCTATATAGATTGATTAACAAATAACAGACTTAGTCTGAATTAGACAAAATCGCTTTGGCTAGAAATCAGAGACGCATAAACAGATTTCGAAAATTCTTGACTGTTTAGACCAGTGGTGGCGAAGCTATGGAACGCGTGTCATAGCTGACACGTAGGAAAATTGTATTGACACGCGAACTATTTCTCACGCGTGTCTTCTAAACTAAAACCCTAACAGACAGATTTAGACTGTCCAAACAAATCTATTAATTCTCACCTGTATGGATTAATTAACAAATAATAGACTTAGTCTGAATTACACAAAATCGTTTTGTTTGGAAATCAAAGACGCATAAACAGATTTCGAAAATTCTTGACTGTCTATAGACCAGTGGTGGCGAAGCTATGGCACGCGTGTCATAGCCGACACGGCGAAAAAGTGTATTGGCACGCAAACTATTTCTCACGCGTGCCTTCAAAACTAAAACCTTAACAGACAGATAAAAACAGACAGATTTAGCCTGTCCAAACAAAGCTATTAATTCTCACCTGTATGGATTAATTAACAAATAACAGACTTAGTCTGAATTAGACAAAATCGTTTTGTTTAGAAATCAGAGACGCATAAACAGATTTCGAAAATTCTTGACTGTCTAGACCAGTGGTGGCGAAACTATGGCACGCGTGTCATAGCCGACACGGAGGAAAATTGTCCGCGAACTATTTCTCACGCGCGCCTTCTGAACTAAAACCTTAACACACAGATAAGAATAGACAGATTTAGACTGTCCAAACAAATCTATTAATTTTCTCCTGCATGGATTAATTAACAAATAACAGGCTTAGTCTGAATTAGACAAAATCGTTCAGTTTAGAAATCAGAAACGCATAAACAGATTTCGAAAATTCTTGACTGTCTAGACCAGTGGTGGCGAAGCTATGGCACGCGTGTCATAGCTGACACGGAGGAAAATTGTATTGCCACGCGAACTATTTCTCACGCGTGTCTTTTAAACTAAAACCCTAACAGACAGATAAAACAGACAGATTTAGACTGTCCGAACAAATCTATTAATTCTCACCTGTATGGATTAATTAAGAAATAACAGACTTAGTCTGAATTAGACAAAATCGTTTTGTTTAGAAATCAGAAACGCATAAACAGATTTCGAAAATTCTTGACTGTCTAGACCAATGGTGGCGAAGCTATGGCACGCGTGTCATAGCCGACACGGAGAAAAATTGTATTGGCACGCGAACTATTTCTCAAGCGTGCCTTCTAAACTAAAACCTTAACAGACAGATAAAAACAGACAGATTTAGACTGTCCAAACAAATCTAATTATTCTCACCTGTCTAGACTAATTAACAAGTAACAGACTGAGTTTGATTTATACATACTCGCTTTGTTTAGAAATCACAGACGCATAAACAGATTTAGAAAATTCTAGACTGTCTAGACCAGTGGTGGCGAAGCTATGGCACGCGTGTCATAGCTGACACGGAGGACAGTTGTATTGCCACGCGAACTTTTTCTCAAGCGTGTCTTCTACACTAAAACCTTAACAGACAGATTTAGACTGTCCAAACAAATCTGTTAATTCTCACCTGTATGGATTAATTAACAAATAATAGACTTAGTCTGAATTAGACAAAATCGTTTTGTTTAGAAATCAGAGACGCATCAACAGATTTCGAAAATTCTTGAATGTCTAGACCAGCGGTGGCGAAGCTATGGCACGCGTGTCATAGCCGACACGGAGAAAAATTGTGTTGGCACGCGAACTATTTCTCACGCGTGCCACCTAAACTAAAACCTTAACAGAAAGATAAAAACAGACAGATTTAGACTGTCCAAACAAATCCAATAATTCTCACCTGTCTAGACTAATTAACAAATAACAGACTGAGTTTGAATTAAACATACTCGCTTTGTTTAGAAATCAGAAACGCATAAACAGATTTCGAAAATTCTTGACTGTCTAGACCAGCGGTGGCGAAGCTATGGCACGCGTGTCATAGCCGACACGGAGAAAAATTGTGTTGGCACGCGAACTATTTCTCACGCGTGCTACCTAAACTAAAACCTTAACAGAAAGATAAAAACAGACAGATTTAGACTGTCCAAACAAATCCAATAATTCTCACCTGTCTAGACTAATTAACAAGTAACAGACTGAGTTTGAATTATACATACTCGCTTTGTTTAGAAATCACAGACGCATAAACAGATTTTGAAAATTCTAGACTGTCTAGACCAGTAGTGGCGAAGCTATGGCACGCGTGTCATAGCTAACACGGAGGAAAATTGTATTGGCACGCGAACTATTTCTCACGCGTGCCTTCTAAACTAAAACCTTAAGACACAGATAAAAACAGAGAGATTTAGTTTGTCCAAACAAATCTAATAATTCTCACCTGTCTAGACTAATTAACAAGTAACAGACTGAGTTTGAATTATACATACTCGCTTTGTTTAGAAATCACAGACGCATAAACAGATTTTGAAAATTCTAGACTGTCTAGACCAGTGGTGGCGAAGCTATGGCACGCGTGTCATAGCTGAGTCGGAGGAAAATTGTATTGGCACGCGAACTATTTCTCACGCGTGCCTTCTAAACTAAAACCTTAAGACACAGATAAAAACAGAGAGATTTAGTTTGTCCAAACAAATCTAATAATTCTCACCTGTCTAGACTAATTAACAAGTAACAGACTGAGTTTGAATTATACATACTCGCTTTGTTTAGAAATCACAGACGCATAAACAGATTTTGAAAATTCTAGACTGTCTAGACCAGTGGTGGCGAAGCTATGGCACGCGTGTCATAGCTGACACGGAGGACAGTTGTATTGCCACGCGAACTTTTTCTCAGGCGTGTCTTCTACACTAAAACCTTAACAGACAGATTTAGACTGTCCAAACAAATCTATTAATTCTCACCTGTATGGATTAATTAACAAATAATAGACTTAGTCTGAATTAGACAAAATCGTTTTGTTTAGAAATCAGAGACGCATCAACAGATTTCGAAAATTCTTGAATGTCTAGACCAGTGGTGGCGAAGCTATGGCACGCGTGTCATAGCCGACACGGAGAGAAATTGTATTGGCACGCGAACTATTTCTCACGCGTGCCTTCTAAACTAAAACCTTAACAGAAAGATAAAAACAGACAGATTTAGACTGTCCAAACAAACCCAATAATTCTCACCTGTCTAGACTAATTAACAAATAACAGACTGAGTTTGAATTAAACATACTCGCTTTGTTTAGAAATCACAGACGCATAAACAGATTTCGAAAATTCTTGACTGTCTAGACCTGTGGTGGCGAAGCTATGGCACGCGTGTCATAGCCGACACGGCGAAAAAGTGTATTGGCACGCGAACTATTTCTCACGTGTGCCTTCAAAACTAAAACCTTAACAGACAGATAAAAATAGACAAATTTAGCCTGCCCAAACAAAGCTATTAATTCTCACCTGTATGGATTAATTAACAAATAACAGACTTAGTCTAAATTAGACAAAATCGCTTTGTTTAGCAATCAGAGACGCATAAACAGATTTCGAAAATTCTTGACTGTCTAGACCAGTGGTGGCGAAGCTATGGCACGCGTGTCATAGCTGACACGGAGGAAAATTGTATTGCCACGCTAACTATTTCTCACGCGTGTCTTCTAAACTAAAACCTTAAAAGACAGATTTAGACTGTCCAAACAAATCAATTAATGCTCCTCTATGAATTAATTAACAAATAATAGACTTAGTCTGAATTAGACAAAATCGTTTTCTTTAAAAATCAGAGACGCATAAACAGATTTTTAAAATTCTTGACTGTCTAGACTCTAGACCAATGGTGGCGAAGCTATGGCACGCGTGTCATAGCCGACAAGGAGGAAAATTGTATTGGCACGCGAACTATTTCACACGCGTGTCTTCTAGACTAAAACCTTAACAGACAGATTTAGACTGTCCAAACAAATCTATTAATTCGCACCTGTATGGATTAATTAACAAATAACAGACTTTGTCTGAATTAGACAAAATCGTTTTGTTTAGAAATCAGAGATGTACAAACAGATTTCAAAAATTCTTGACTATCTAGACCAGTGGTGGCCAAGCTATGGCACGCGTGTCATAGCCGACACGGAGGAAAATTGTATTGCCACGCGAACTATTCTTCACGCGTGTCTTCTACACTAAAGCCTTAACAGACAGATTTAGACTGTCCAAACAAATCTATTAATTCTCACCTGTATGAATTAATTAACAAATAACAGCCTTAGTCTGAATTAGAGAAAATCGTTTTGTTTAGAAATCAGAGACGCATAAACAAATTTTGAAAATTCTTGACTGTCTAGACCAGTGGTGGCGAAGCTATGGCACGCTTGTCATAGCTGACACGGAGGAAAATTGTATTGCCACGCGAACTATTTCTCATGCGTGTCTTCTAAACTAAAACCCTAACAGACAGATTTAGACTATCCAAACAAATCTGTTAATTCTCACCTGTATGGATTAATTAACAAATAATAGACTTAGTCTGAATTAGACAAAATCGTGTTGTTTAGAAATCAGAGACGCATAAACAGATTTCGAATATTCTTGAATGTCTAGACCAATGGCGGCGAAGCTATGGCACGCGTGTCATAGCCGACACGGAGGAGAATTGTATTGGCACGCGAACTATTTCTCACGCGTGTCTTCTAAACTAAAATCCTAACAGACAGATAACAACAGACAGATCTAAACTGTCCAAACAAATCTATTAAATATGACCTGTGTGGATTAATTAACAAATAAAAGACTTAGTCTGAATTAGACAAAATCGTTGTGTTTAGAAATCAGAGACGCATAAACAGATTTCGAAAATTCTTGACTGTCTTGACCAGTGGTGGCGAAGCTATGGCACGCGTGTCATAGCGGACACGGAGGAAAATTGTATTGGCATGCGAATTATTACTCACGCGTGCCTTCCAAACTAAAAACTTCAACTTTTCTAAAAAACAAAGTTTCTCAATCCACTTTTGTACAACATCAAAGGTGTAAAATATAAGACGTGTTATATTCGGGCTAATACGGTAACTGATTTTCACCATCAGAATTGTTCATTTATTGTAATAGCTACCTGGCACGTCAGCATTTTAAAATGTGAAGATTTAAAGAAAATGGCACGCGGTCGGAAAAAGGTTCGCCACCCCTGGATTAGGTTTTTTATTTAGGTTTTATATTAGAGCAGATAAATCGGGAGCACACATCGCGCGGTAACGCGACTTCTCGCTGGGGTGGTCCATTAAGTCCATTATGACCTGATGGATGCATTTAATTTGAAAAACATATAAAAAACATTAATGCATTATGACCTGATGGATGATAATTCCAAAAATCTTTTATAAATAGGACTAAATCAATGAAGTATTCGAGTCAATATTATAAATTTCATTTTATTATTATATTTTGGTTTAAAAATCCGTATGCGTTATAAATCATTGATGAATGTGGGGGACGGAAGAGAGAAAAACTCGTTGATGGGTTGATGTCGGTTTCTCTTCGCATTCAAATGGCCCGGATCTCGGGCGCCCCATTTTTTTTTTGTAACATCCCGCGCCTTCTACCCGAAAACATTACTAATATCGTTTTTATTGAGATTTATGTTTGGATGAATGATGGACCTTTCGCATTCTTTTATTGTTCACAATTCATCATTTTACACAACAAACATCTTACAAGTTTTTTCCACTACATGTAAAAATTTAAATATTTCAAATGTTTGTTGACTCCTAGACAAAGTAAATCTATATACACGGAAAAAAGTACACTCTACAAATTACAGTTTAAATAGTAGCAGCAACCTTACGAATACAAATTTGTAAAGATTGCAGTCGCATACTGTAATTTTTAAAACTTATTTTCTAATAATACCGGAAACTGTAATTTAAAAAAAAGCAATTTTTCTTAGTTTTTACAGTTTCAAATGCGTAAGGCGGATGCTACTATTTACACTGAACTGTAATTTTTAGAGTGTATTTTTTTCCGTGTACTTTACATTAGATTTAACGATTATTTTAATAAAACGAATAAAAGATTAATTAAAAAACTTCGCATTTTTGTAACAACATATAATACAGAAAATTTATTATTATTAATAAAATATATGAAAAAAAACTTTATCTACTGCCATACCGAAAAGAACACATTGATGAAGTAAATTATTGTATGCGAAGGAAGCCATTATTCTAATCGTCTGTAAAAGTATCCAAATCGTGTGTAAAAGTCCAATGTAAATCAAATGGAGTCTCATTATTAAACGACACCTGTTTGTTGTTACTATGACAACAGCTCGCGTCAGTAACCAAAAAGCATAGACGTAGTGAAAATATATTTTCTGACGTATATAAAAATTTAATTATTTTTTCTTATATTAAAACATGAAGTCTCATATTCTCAGTCTGGATTTATCTGGCTCTGATATAACATAACTTAACCATAACCTAATCCAGATTAAATTAAGTTTCAAGTTTCCTAGAATTAAATAGGTTAACATAGATTACATCAACAACGACCAAATAGTGTTCCCGTCACTGCGTTTGTACTAATTACCAATTTTTACCATGGAGGCGCTGAACTTTTTAACCTTATTGTGACATTGATTTAAAGTATTTTGTCTGTCAAAATTACAATTTTTTAAGACAATCGCTACGAAACAAGTATTTTTTCGTAGATTCAACAGTATTTTAACATTCTTCGTAGATAAAATAAGGATGTGGCTATTTATACATACAGTATGTATACGCAATTGGCTATTTATACATACAGTATGTATACAAAATTGGCTATTTCTACATACAGTATGTATACGCAATTGGCTATTTATACAGTCTGCATTCAGTCTTCAGATATAGTGTTAAATTTTTATAGAGGAAAAATACAAAATGGACACTAATAAAAATGTCACTTTATCATAATCATACAATCGGTAAAGAAGAATATGGATATTATGGCAAAGCAAAAAAAAAATGAAGTAAAATGATTATGATGCAGCAACGCAATTGATATAATTTGTCTAATATCTGCTAGGTTGCACTTTCGATTTATTGTATTGACGAGCCTGTAATGATTATGCTAGTGTCGTCTGCGTACATAATACAGTTATCTGCTCTAATGTAGCGGATAAGGTTAACTGTGTATAACGCAAATAGTAGTGGGGCTAATATGGTTCCTTGGGGTACCCCAAGTGATGTGTTTGTTGCACTCGATCTAGTATTCCCTATTTTTATTTTAGCGTTGTGTTTTGTCTATAAATCTATATCGTTCTAGTTTCTCTAGTAGTGTATTGTGAGCAACACAGTCAAATGTCTTTGACAAATCACAGAAAAATCCCACTGCGCAGTTTCCTTTGTCTATTTCATTTATTAATTTTGTGTATACATTTTCTATTGCTGCTATTGTTGATTTGTCTTTACGAAAGCCATGTTGTTAATTCGAAATTATTTTGTATTTTGATATGAAGAATGTTATTCAACTTTCCATACAGTATTCTATTATTTTCGCTATTATTAATATTAAAGCTACTGGCCTATAGTTATCTAAGACAGTTTTATCGCCTTTCTTATGGATTGGTATAATCATTGATGTTTTCAAACATTCCGGAAAAGTGTATGTTTTGAATGAACAGCTCACAATGTCTAAAATTGATGGTGTCAATTCTGCTAGAACTTCTTTTAAGATGTTGCATGGCTGATTGTCTGATCCTGCTGTTGTTTTTTAATCTCTGAAATATGAGAGTAATTTCTGAGTCATTTCTGCCAAAAACATGCTATTATATAATTTGGGGAAATGGTCAGAATTAATGTTTATCGGTGTTTTTCGTTATTTGTATCGCTGCATTTTCAAAAATTTCGTTGAATTTTGTTGCTATATCTTCCTCATTGGAGATGATTTGGTTGTTATTTATTAATGTGATTGATTCTTCAAGGTTTTGTTTGTTCTTTATTTTATTAATGATAGGCCATAGTTCTCTTTGTTTATTTGTGGCGTTATTGATTCTATCATTATAAAATTTTCTTTTTGTTTGAATTATCAGTCTCTTATGTTTTTTCTTAGAGTTCTTGTAGTCACTTTTTAGACCTGATTTTTTTTGTATAGAGTATAGCTTATGATGTTCTTTGCTAGACTATTTGATTTCTTCCGTTATCCATGGTTTTATAACAATTTTAACTTTCTTGATTGGGAATGCTTTATAAAAATGTTTTTGAAGATTTTGTATGAATTCTTTCTCATTGCAGTCGTCTTTCGTTAAGCTGCTTTCCCAAGATTCTTCTTGTAAGGCTAACTTACATTTAGATTTGTTCGTTTCGCTAAAGATTCTTTTGAATTCATATTGTATTCTGTCTGTATGATTTTGTATGTTTCCGCCAAGGAGAATGAATCTGTGGTCTGATAATACTGTATCATGAACTGAGATTAAAAAAGTTTTTAAAATTATGGATAGTGTAATGTCTTATATCTAAACAAGAAATATATTTGAAGGATGTTCCGAAGCCCTCACAGAGATGGGAATAATTTTTGTTCATAGACAGTTAAAATTATATCAAACTTTAGAGTTCAAAATGAGAATTAACAACAATGGCATTGAGGAAAATCTTGATGGCAAAATATCAAAATTTTATAATACATCGGTGGAAACATGTTTGTAGTCATTTTGGAATTCTTTTGGTGAATTCCAAATTCCACTTCGTCATATTCTTTTGATAAAAAAATATAATAATTTGGACATATTTTCAAAAACTTGTTTCATACAAGATATATTTTAACTGAAATTGCACTAAATATGGATACAGATGTTACAAATGTAAACATTGATGATTATATTGAAAATGAACTTGAGAGTAAAGCCCACTACTCTCAAGTTCATTCCAATTGAACGAGAAGAACCTGAAGAACAAATTCGGTCTAATACCGACTCAATCGAGCCCTGCCCTATGCCATTAATCAAATTAAAAACTTACAATTCAAATCTAAAATAAAATCGTCAAAGGACGTCCAAAGATAAAGACTAAGCACACCACTTTTTACAAAAAAAAAATACAGAATAAAAAATGATATACCTGTATTTATATTACTTTATACCATATTTTACCTACTTTAAATATAATTTAAACCTATGTATCACTGATTTAGTGATACTTTTTATTTTTATTTATTTGATTTATTTGATTTTATTTATGAGTTTATTGAGCAAGATTGTAAATGAACTTTAATAAATAAAACTATAATTACTTATAATTGTCTAGTAATTACCAAAATAGTAACTCCAATATTTGTATATACAGTCGGTATGTGCAAATAGTCAATTGCGAATGCAGACTGTATGTATAAATAACCAATTGCGTATACATACTGTATGTATAAATAGCCAGTTGCGTATACATTCTGTATGTATAATAGGGTGGAGCGAAATATTTTTTTTGGGTTGTGAGTGATCTAATAGTAAAAAATCGGTGCCTTTTAGACTCAAATTAATCCATGCAAAATATTGTTTGATTTAATTTGTAATAGCCTCCGCAACGTCATTGAACTTTTGAAAACATATGGTTTTTAGACTAATTGAAATTTTAATGAACAGACGTATTTTATTCCCAGAAATTATTATAACTACAGTTTATTTTCTACACAAAACAAAAAAATTCATGATCTTAAGTTTATAATATAAAATATGGGAAGTGAGGGAGCGCAGGAGGGGACAATTAGAACACTTGTCGCGTCGTCAGTGGACTATTGGTTTTGGCTCGAATTAAACTTGGGCTAGTTATTTAACAAGTAACCTAATGTCAATTTTGTTTCATAAAAAACAGGCATAGAATACGAAGTGTCTTGAAATGGCCTATTTTTGGTGATATTTGTGAGATAAAAGACAATATTCTACCTACTTACGAAGATGTAATAAAATAATATGAATGGACAAGACATCAACTAAAGTTGCAATTGGAAACTGCAAAAGAGCCGACATTTTCAGAAATAGCAGATTTAGTAGATAATAGACATAATTGACAACAGACATCCAGAATTGAAAATATATGGAAAACTGCATCTATTCTGATAGTAACACGAACAAGGGTCATACAGATCTTAGAAGCATACCATTTAAAATGCAAAAACCTACTCAAGTCTATCAAAAGGCTCTCTCCGGAAAAGTTAGAAAGTTTTCGACAAAGTAGTAAGGTACTTTTTGATATTGCAGCATGCAAATGTAAAGATTTCCCTCAATGTCTCTGTCGCAAGGATAAAAAGGTTCCCAAACAAGAACATACTTTTTTTAATTGATCAAAGAACCTCTCGAAGTGTGATAATAGGTGTAATCGACGTAAGTGTTACGAAGAAGTTGCAAAATACCCTAAAGAGGAAACAGGAATGAGAAAACCGCCCAACTACAGCCTTAAATACTTCGTTATCTGTTATAGAAGTTAGTACTTCTCCTGTATCGTCAACGTCTTAAAGTCGTAGTAGTTCAGATAATTCTACTAACACCATAAACAAAAGCTTTCCGAAAAAAAGTATGCGTCGATAAAAACCTACTTTATCGATGACCTGCGACAGCTATGGTGTATCAGATAGAGCAGCTGCAGCGATTGCGTCGTCTATAGTGCCGCCTATAAATTTCAATGCTTCAACATATATTGATTTAATAAATTGGCAAGAAATATTAATTGAAAAACCGTTTATCAAAAACTTGCCTGACCAAAAAATTCAGTCTATCGTTTAATCAGGTGTTGAGGGTGAAGTGTTGTTTTTAAAGCCTCCATGCCACCATGCCAACTCAAGCTGTTGATCAGGCTGTAAAATTGAAGACGATAGCTGCCGACGATAGCACGATTAGGTGCAAAAAGAGCCAAATTGCAATCACGAAACGTAATGCCTAAATTTGAGACAAAAAGAGATTTTCAAGCAAATTAATTGGATTTTTTTTAATAATATTTTTGTAAAAAATGTTGTATTTTTGATTAAAGGTGATTATTATATATTTGAATTATACATTGCGTATCATTTGTCACACATTTATCATTAAATTAAAAAAAATATTTTTGCATACATCCGTGCTCCACCCTAATGTATAAATAGCCAATTGCGTATACATACTGTATGTATAAATAGCAAATTGCGTATACATACTGTATGTATAAATAGCCAATTGCTTATACATACAGTATGTATAAATAGTCACATCCATACAATAATGTATGATGTATGAACATGTGTGTGAAAAGCTTTTGTTCACTTTAACTCATTGCGATTAAACTTCGCAACTAATGCACAAAAGCCCTTCTTCACACACTTGTATCTTAATAGTATATTAAAGAACAAGTTCAATAAGCGCGGTTTTGCAGCACGTGTCCATGTTTAGAAAACGACGACCGTAGCGACGAGTTTTCTAATGGACAAGTGCGAAAAACCCCTTTGAACGAGTTCTTTATTTTTTTTCTGTTTTACGGTCTTTTATGCCATTTCTAAATAAAAAAATCGCCGATGCATATTGAGAAAATTGTATCGCAATTCGGCGAGCCATAACCGCACACATATCAGTGCTGGTATGAGTCCTTTACAGACCCAAAATAGTTTTTTTAATTACTTTTTTTTAAGAAAAGTAGAAGTTTTTACATTGAATTGAAAAATTCACTTTGTTTTTTACCACACTTATATTATGTAAAAATATTATATAACTTATTATTCACAGTTATATAAATTTCTACACATATCACGACTCGAGTTTCGACGTTTGACGGTCATTTTCAAGGTCACTTGAAAATGACCGTCAAACGTCGAAACTCGAGTCGTGATATGTGTAGAAATTTATATAACTGTGAATAATAAGTTATATAATATTTTTACATAATATAAGTGTGGTAAAAAACAAAGTGAATTTTTCAATTCAATGTAAGTATGGATTACCACGTAGTAACTGTCGCAACCATCCTATTCATAGAAGTTTTTAGTTTGGAAGGCACGCGTGAGTAATAATTCGCATGTCAATACAATTTTCCTCCGTGTCAGCTATGACACGCGTGCCATAGCTTCGCCACCACTGGTCTAGACAGTCAAGAATTTTCGAAATCTGTTTATGCGTCTCTGATTTCTAAAAAAACTACTATTTTAAAACGATTTTAAAAGTTTCGTTTTAATAAATACAAGCGTCGAGCGCGCATGAAGATTACGTCAATACAGTTTAGCCCTCCACGCTTTTATTTATGGTATAAACTGAATTGAAAAATTCACAATGTTTTAACAACACTTGATATATAAAAATATTATATAGCTTGCTATTCACAGTTCTATAAATTTACACACTTCACATGACTCGATATTCGACTGGTGAAGGTTATTTTCAAGTTCGCCAGTAGAAACTAGAATGGTGTTTGGTAGAAACTGGAATAGTTGGTAGAATGTTTTTTTTTTGTTAATTTGTGATATAATCTATTACTGTTGATGTTTAAATGTTTTCAAGTTATTTTTTTCCTTTTTGTAGGCAGGCCTATGTACAGGTATTTACAAATACCTCTATTAAAATTACAATGTAAACCATGTAATTATCTGGTTTAAATAAATAAATAAATGAAAATAAATATAACTGCGAATATTGTGTTACATAATAATTTTACATATTAAGTGTTGTTAAAACAGCGAATTTATCAATTTCGGTGTATGGATTGCCACGAAGTAGGTAACGGTCGCAACCTAATGTCAACACGGAAGCAAAATATTTTCTTCTGTTTGGTGTATTTTAATAAAAAATGTGATTTGGTAGAGCCTGGATCAAGTGGAATCAGCGCAAAGATGAGGCCAACCATCAGGCATTCATGGCGCAAAGAAAAACAGCAAAGAGCATAATCCGCAAAACCAAAACGAACTACAAATAGCCTCAAATACTACAGGCAGAAGAAGACAAACAATTTAAGCGATCTCTACAAGGGACTCAAGAAACAGACTACTTCATACACGGCCCCAGCCCTACATCTTGGAGGGTCCAGTTCCTCGCAGTACACCATCTCGCATTTGTCGTAACATTTGCTCGACTTACCACAGAGACTTCTAGTCTTCGCCAATCAATTCAGCGTCCCAAAATTAGTCGAACTATGTATATAATATTCCCTGGGGAGCTGTGGATTAAGAAATACCATCGCCACCGGAAGTCGAGACCGCGGAAACGACGAAATGCGAGAAAAACGATATTGCCAAAATCGTTATTTTTTGAGTTGCAGAAAAAGTTAAAAACGTTTCTGAAAGCACTTTCGCTGGTGATTACGAATATACAAATTATATTTCGATAGCGCCTTTCGTTCACTTTCGCCTGTTAGAATTGAAGGAATTTTTTAGAAATTTCGCCGCTCGAGTAGAGATCTTGGAAAGTAATGAATTGCCCGCGGAAAATCTGAGTGTGTTGATAGGAGAATGACCTCTTGGAAACGATGCCGAAATCGGTTTTTGATTATCTGTAACCGTTTCCGAGATATCGACTTGCCAAATCGAGAATCGTAAGATTTCAGTTTAAAATTTCGCGACGAACTATGGAATCTTTCCGAACAATTTTAACATCGAATTGTTCGTCTTGTCGAGTAGTTTCACTGTGCCAAAAATGATTTCGCTGCTGTTCACCGTTCATAACAAAATTGAGAAAAACTGAAAAAGGCCATTTCTTTCGACCGAAATGATGGAAATTTCTTGTTGGCAAATTTTTTGGAAAATTTTCTCTTGATTTTTTTTTCGTTACCCGATGGAAATCGAAATGCTGAAAAGGATTCTCTAGTTTATTTCGCTCTAGAATTAGAAATAAACACGATGTACAGTTCCTCGCAGTACACCATCTCGCATTTTCGGCCGATTTCACGACGTCGTAACTTTTGAACGAATTACCACAGAGACTTCTAGTCTTCACCAATCAATTCAGCGTCCCAAAATTAGTCGGAATACGTATGTAATATTCCCTGGGGAGCTGTGGATTAAGGAATACCATTGTCACGGGAAGTCGAGACCGCGGAAACGACGAAATGCGAGAAAATCAATTTTGCCAAATTTTGAGTTGCAGCAAAATTTAAAAACGTTTCTGAAAGCATTTTTGCTGCTGTTACGAATATGCAAATTATATTTCGCTAGCGCCTATCGTTCACTTTCGCCTGCATCTTGGAAAGTAATGAATTTCCTGCGGAAGATCTGAGTGTGTTGATAGGAAAATGACCTCCTGAAAACGATGCCGCAATCGGTTTTTGATTATCTCTAACCGTTTCCGAGATATCGACAAGGATTGCCTAGATTGCGCCATTGATGACATGGAGGAATATAAATTAGTTAAAAATACTTTAGAAGAGTAAAACTATGTAGGTATATTGAAATATTGTCATCTGGTTCGGAGATATGTTTCATTGAGATAAGATTCAAGACTCTAGTTCGTTAAAAATCGATTGCAAATATAACTCCGGACGGAGTTGAGAACAGACAGACAAGAAAGCGAAGTAATAAAAACGATGTAAACACAAGACATAATAAAAAGGATCACTTTGTTGTCCGTCTGTCTGTCTGTCCGTCCGTCTGTCTGTCTGTCAAGACCATTTTTCTCAGGAACTCAGGAAATTTTTCAGATAACAAGTTGAAATTTGTATCAAATACTCGGGTCTGCGGTCTCTTTCAGCTGTAAAAAAATCAAACTTGTAAGTCAACGCGATCAAAAGATATGACCGTTTATGTCGCATATTTTGCGATTTCACAAGTGAATCCAAACCTATAAGGTACTTCCCGTTGGCCTAGAATCATGAAATTTGGCAAGAAGCGGTGTCTTACTGCACATGTAAAGGGAAAAATCTGAAAACCGTAAATATATAGTTTAGTTACAAGAAAAATGCGAATTTGCTATTAGAAACTTATGAAAATACACTAATGTGTTGCGTCATATTGTCAGGCAATAGTAGCATATGGGTTGCGTACAGTTAGGTCCTCCTCGTCCTATATTTTTTGGTAGTCAATTGCCCAAAAGCAGTCAATAGAACAACTGAATGGTAAGAGTATCGAAATAGATCTATAAATAGTTAATATATTACTTTATATTAGATCTAGAAATAGTTAGATCTTAATATAAGTTAGTGAATAAGTGTAATACTAAAACAAAGTTTTCTTTATATAAGTTCAAAAATATTCGCGTTATTAAAAAAAAAAACCGGCCAAGTGCGAGTTGTGACTCGCGCACCGAGAGTTCCGCACAAACTTGTAAGTAAGGTATCTTTAGGAGGACCTTACTGTATGCAACCCATATGCTTCTGGTGCCTTTCTGGTGCGATGTAAGTTTTTCGGTCATCTGGTGATTTAAAATCCATTTTTCAAACGGTGGGAATTAAGAGTATTCTACAAGAATAGTTAAAAATTACACATTTAATACTTATTCTAATATCGTTGTATATTCAACATATTCATTCTGTCATTCCATACTCTGGATTTGTACTCTTGAGGTAACGAACGACCCTCTTGGCTACTGTCCAATCTACTGTTGATGGTTGATTGATTTATTGGCTTAATATTGATACGCTTGCAGCAATATCTGGCCTAGTACATTTACTAAAATTGTAATATTTATTAAAAAAACATTATCCTATATTGGATCAAGAGTTCGCGCTTCCGCGCGTATGTGGTATTGATTTATTATTTATTATTTGCTATTATTTGCCTGGGCAACCTAATCTAACTTTTTTTTTTAAGAAGGAAGGGGAAACCTTTTATAGGCACCCACTACCTGGGTAGTGTAGGACTCCTTCTCTTCCAGAGATAGTATACCCACTAAAACCACCTCCCCCTAGGATCAGTACTCCACTTCGGGACCGCGTTAGCATTACTTCAAAGTGGTGATCGTTTCCATCACGGCTGGCCGTTCCTGGACAGCAGCCTGACCTTTCTTTCATCTTTGTCTTTTGTTCGAAGTATCGTGGCACACATCGTTGCTACTGCTTTCCAGTTGTCCTCGCCTTTAATCATCAGCTGGACCATATTAGAGGAGTTAATAGGCTCTCCCACCGCTCGCTCTGTTGTAGTTCTGATTTCAACCCATTGCGGGCATTCGAAAGTAGTATGTTCAGCTGAGTCTGTCCTTTGGCAGTATCTGCAGCTGTCACTTTCAGCCTTTCCAATCCTTTTAACATATGAGCCAAAGCTTCCGTGTCCGCTCAGCACTTGTGTTAAGTGGTAGTTTACCTCGCCATGAGTGCGCTTCAGCCATTGCTCAATTTCTGGGATGAGAGTTCTGGTCCAGTTCCCTTCCTTGGCGTCGTTCCACCGTTTCTGCCCATGAGTGCACTTCTGTGTCGAGCCCTCCCTTCTGTATTTGTGCCTTGGTTGCTGGCCCGTTCCTGAGCCATTAGGTCAATCGGCGGGATTTTTTAATATTACATAACTTTTTAATAGTAAATTCGATTTATTTTTTGTTGTTAAACTATATATTTATGGTTTTCAGTTTTTTTCATGTGTCAAAAAGTCGCTGTAAAATTTCATGATTCTAGGTCAACGGGAAGTACTCTATGGGTTTTGATTACCTTGTGAAATCGCAAAATTTGCGACATAAACGGTCATATCTTTTGATCGCGTTGACTTACAAGTTTGATTTTTTCACAGCTGAAAGAAACCGCAGACCCGATTATTTGATACAAATTTCAACTTGTAACTTCTACGCGTTCCTGAGAAAAATGGTCTTGACAGACAGACGGACAGACATACGGACAGACAGACAGACGGACAACAAAGTGATCCTATAAGGGTTCCGTTTTCGGTACGGAATCCTAAAAACGATGTAAACACAAGACTTAATAAAATCGGTAATAATTTCACGATGGAGAAATTACAGTAATCAAAACAAAATTGCGGATATTTTTAAAATTGAGTACTTAATAATAGTAAGAAGCCAAATATGCTAAATTTAATTAAAATTGCGAGGTTTCGAAAAAGAGCAAATAAGGCACAGCAAAATTAAAAATTCTACGTAATTAAAAAACAGCTGGAGCAAAAAAATTATTATCAAAAATGATATTAAAAGTTTAAAACTAATAACGGTGAGAGACACTGACACAGATCCCAAAAAAATTGTTGAATATTTTAAAACTTTTTTCGCACGAGTTTTCGCTTTTATGTCCCTGGAAAAAAATGGTGTTACGTTTTGGTAGACGTAACTTTAAAAAGATCAAACGTTACAGGCACACGTACAAATTGGAATCCTCTAAAATTGCATATTACACATTCATAGAAGGTAATAAGTTTTTTAGTACATTTTTATTTTCCATTAAATAATAAAATACACATTTTGCATAGTTTCTTCATCGTTTAACGTTTACTGGTAAAGAATGGGAAGGTACAAAATTATATGCATGTAGTAATATGATCGGATAGACTTTTATATATTGAACAGGGCTCGCTCTTGTTGCTTCGGGCCTTGCCCAAGCCTATTGAGAGCGCACCGCTGCTTATTATTCCAGGCAATAATTAATGTTTGCACAAAACTCCTGACACCCTCGTTGTATATATTAAACACGTGCAACGTCATCCGCAGAACGGAACAGGGCCGCACGTACACGTTAATACTTAATTAAATTCTCCGGTTTACCCGTAACTAATGCGATAATGGTCTTATTGACAGCGCCGCGACGCCATTCAGTAATCAAGAACGCGCGCCGGCACGAAGCCTATGTCGGAATTTAAATCGAAAACGCACTCAATAAATTTGTACAGCTGCTATTTACTCTGATTTTAACAATTTATTTTCTTCTCTTCAATTGCTCAATTTCCGCTACAAAACAACTTTAACTTTACCAAATATTATCTAAATTGTTACAATTCACATCAAATTCCGCATTGTATTCTTTCATTTTCTGAGAAGAATAAAGGCAGCGGAATTATATTTTAGTGACCTACTTTCGACTCCCCTAATTTAAAATTAGATAAACTTACTCAGGGTTAGTGGAACTTCTGGTTAGCGAAATTAACTCATAAAGCTTTCAAGACTCACCTGAAACAAAAAAAAGTTTTTAAACATTTGTTACACCGGCTTGACAACACGGGGAACAGCAATTATTTTTTATTAGGTTTTGAGACATGTGAAATATACATTAAATATTTAATATACCAATGAAATATTCAGATACGCACTGTTATCCTCAATGCTATTCTTTAAACATCAATAAAATTGATATAATATCTCTTCGTTTGTGCTAATAATTATTTATTTAATAACATAATTCTTGTAGCGGTAACGAGCCGTTACATTTTTATTTCTTAGTTTTTCGAGGACATTACAATAATTACCCAAATTTCCGGAAATATTTTATTAGGGTCGGTAATGTAATCCTCGAGTAGATTAAGGAATATTTGTACTTTTAGTTTTACGAGGGCATTACGGTGATTACCCAAATATTTTAAAAAGAATTTCCGAAAATATTTTATTAGGATAAATGGTGGCAATCCCCGCGCGAAATTACGACAAGATGCTTTTCCCGAGAATCGATAATCACCAAAGCGACAAATAGCCGAAAATAGAAAAATAATCAATCCCCGGAGTAGGGACCAGTATACCTGGACATAACATAAATACATGAACCCCCGAACAAGGAAGCAAGTTCGATCCAGACAGTTCTTTCAACATAGTCAGGCGCAACCAGTCAACAGTTCGATACACAGTTCCGTCCAGACGGTCAGGCTCAGCCAATGAACGACGAAAGTTCGATCCAGACAGTTCAATCAACACATTCAGGCGCAACCAGTCAACAGTTCGATCTACAAAGTTCCGTCAAGACAATCAGACGCAGGCACAGTCAAGCAAGACAGTCAGCAAGTCGACTTCAGTTCAGTTCAACCAACAGGCGCAACCAACCAACAAAGTCCAGTCAGTCCAGCCAGTGGACTCAGTCAGTGAAGTGACACCTGTTCAGCCTTCAGTCCAGCGCGGGTTTCTTCAAGAAATACCTATTCCACGGCGTCTCTCGCCACAAATTGGTGACCGCGACGTGATCGACCAGAGGAATTCGGTCACCCACAAATTGGTGACCCCGGCGTGATCGAAAAGAGGATCCGATCACCTACAAATTGGTCTTCGTGATCGAAAAGAGAAAACTACACAATCAAATATGGAACCAAATGCACCTGAAAACTGCCGCATCTTTGAACTACACCCTGCATCTGTACCAATAAAACCTTACACGCGAGACTGAACACCGCAAGTCAAGCTCCGTCTCTCATACGCCTCATGATGCCGCTTCCGCCCTGCAACAAACAACAACCTCTACGATGACGCCTTCAACCGTTTACGAGGACGCCGGCAACAACATCCTCTATGATGACGCCTTCCACCATCTACGAGGACGCCGGCAACAACAACATCTACGACGACGCCTTCTACCGTCTACGAGGCCGCTGTTAACTTGTTAACCTTCCGGATCGACTCATTACTGATAGGTGCAAGCTGGTATTGCATAGGAAACCGGCTATCAGCAAACGAAGTCTACGAAGATGCCTCGCAATAAACTTGCAAGAACAACGTCTACGATGACGTCTTCAACCGTCTACCAGACGACTACGAACACACCCACCAACAGCCACGACGATGACGAATTCAACCGTCTACCAGGACGTCCACGAACAAACCCCGCAACCCAGGACGCCGGCAACAACAAACAACGTCTACGGTAGCGACTTCAACCGTCTACCAGACGTCAAAGAACAAATGCCGAAACAGCGACTGATAGGTAGAAGCTGGTTTTGCTTAGGAAACCGCCTATCAGCAAACGACGTCCACGAGGACGCCTTGCAACAAATTTGCAACTACAAACAACGTCTACGGTAACGACTTCAACCGTCTAAACAAACACCGTAATAGCGACGACAATGACGAATTCAAGCGTCTACGAGAAAACCTGCAACAACAAACAACGTCTTCGGTAACGAACTCAACCATCTACCAGACGTCCATGAACAAACAACCACAGCAACAAACTCTACATAGCGTTATCACTGGCAAGGGGTGATGTAGCGGCAACGAGCCTTACATTTTTATTTCTTAGTTTTTCGAGGGCATTACCAAAGGGCAAAAACCCAAATATTTTCGGACAATTTCCGAAAATATTTTATTAGGGTCAGTAATGTAATCCTCGAGCAGATTAAGAAATATTTCTACTTAACGGGCATTACGGTGATTACCCAAATATTTTCAAAAGAATTTCCGAAAATATTTTATTATGGTCAATGGTGTAATCCCCAGGGAAATTACGACAAGATGTTTTTCCCGAGAATCGATAATCACCAAAGCGACAAATAGCCGAAAATAAAAAAATAATCACCCCCAGATGAGGGACTAGTATACGTGGACATAACATAAATACCTGAACCCCGAACAAGGAAGTCAATTCCGTCAAGACAGTCAGGCGCAAACAGTCAGCAAGTCGACTCCAGTTCAGTTCAACAGTGAGGTGCAAGCAACCAACGAGTCCAGTTCAGTCCAGACAGTGGACCCATTCACACCGGTCCAGCCAGTGGACCAAGTCAACCAGACTCAGCTAGAAGTTCAGACAGTCAAGCAAGTTCAGTTCAGCACTAGTTCTGTTCAGTCCAGTCAGTCCAACCAGACTCAGCCAGCAGCCAGTTCAATCATATACACCAGTCCAGCCAGTTCCAACCAGTTGTGGTGTACCACCACAAAATATTCTCAAATTTCAATTGATTTATCAATAAAAAAAAACTAGTCCTTTATTAATTCTATATCTAATTCTAATTAGATTATTTTAAAATCTGTCGCCTGAACTAAATGTAAATTATCTCAGTAGGTACATACTTTTCTCAATTTAAAACACTCTAAATATTTAAGATTTGTGGATCAAAGGATTTAGAAAAATGTGACTAATGATTGATATCAGATAGTACAGATTTAGTCTGATTGTGAGATGATGGCGTCTGTAGCTTAGTTGTTTTGAGCCCTGTTATTATGATATTTCTTACTTTTTGTGGTTTTTGAAAAAATGATTTTCCTTGTAAAATAAAATCTTTACGGGCAGAAGGACCTTGTGATCGATAGCCCTTTGTATAATGCATAAAGTATGCAATAAATATATTCTCTCTTTAAAATCTGGATTGCAAAGTCAAGAGGTACTAGGTACAGTGATTTTATTCATATTACGTGTTTCCATTCCAACGTCAAAATTAAAGAATAGTCACCATCTATTTGAAACTTAATAACTTCATTTGAATTGAATCCCTATTGTTTTACTAGTCTCCTAAAGTCGCATATTAATAATAATAATAATAATAAAGTTCTTTTATTTACCTCTGATCTATAATATACAGCTATGAGGTCATAAAACGCCTAATAATTCACAAACAATTATTTTCCCAATCGTTGGAAGGAGGCGAAGTTCAGTAGTCACCGTTCTTCCACGTAACCACCAAAAATCTGCTAAAATGTATAAGAAATCCCCAAAATAACTCACATTTACTGTGGTCATAATTTCGGAATCATAAACCCCGGATTGACAAAACTAACAACATTTACAGATTTTAGCAAGAGCAGCGTTTAATTTACAATGTTGTTTGCTACATTAAGCTGAAGTGTAGTTTCCTAGCTAGTAACCCTTTTCATAATTTCGCGAAACAATTATAACAATCTGGCGCGGCGGAAGAAAACTATTACACTCTAATTACAGATAATTTAAATTAATTGAGTTCTGTGCATAACTTTGTTATCTAACTTGTTTTTCTTAATAAGAAAATTGCAACGTATATTCAATGCATAGCACCCCAACAACAACGGCAACAAGCTTATAAAAAGAGAACTAAGATCAACGCCAGTCTCTCAAAAACTAGAACTGCTATAAAAAAAAACCGGCCAAGTGCGAGTTGTGACTCGCGCACCGAGGGTTCCGTACAAACCTGTAAGTAAGGTATCCGAGGAGGACCTAACTGTATGCAACCCATATGCTTCTGGTGCCTGCCAATACCACGCAACACATTAGTGTATTTTCATAAGTTTCTAATAGTAAATTTACATTTTTCTTGTAATTAAACTACATATTTACGGTTTTCATTTTTCCCTTTACATGTGCTGTAAAGCACCGCTTCTTGCCAAATTTCATGATTCTAGGTCAACGGGAAGTACCCTATAGGTTTTGATTCCCTTGTGAAATCGCAAAATATGCGACATAAATGGTCATATCTTTTGATCGCGTTGACTTACAAGTTTGATTTTTGAAAGAGCTGAAAGAGACCGCAGACCCGAGTATTTGATATAAATTTCAACTTGTTACCTCTACGCGTTCCTGAGAAAAATGGTCTTGACAGACAGACAGACGGACAGACAGACAGACAGACAGACAGACAGACAGACAGACAGACATACAGACGGACAACAAAGTGATCCTATAAGGGTTCCGTTTTCGGTACGGAACCCTAAAAAGCATTCATAATACATATTTACAATAACGATTTCTTCGAACGATTAGTTCTTGTTATTATTGTAATATTAATAATACAAATATTTAATATTATATATAGGTATACAATGTACTCTCAACGTACGTAAAACAGGAAAATTAAAGGCGTGCAACGAAATCGATTTTGTCGACCGATGGCGGGCCGAACTACCCTGACGAGTAACTCGGTCGTGTATGTGCCTATGAATTACTGAACAGAGTGCCACTTGTGCCGACATTGGATTATTGTATTGTATTTTTTGATGTTTATCCCACAGGGTTGGTCTATTATAAACACAACTAATTAAGTTTTCAATATCCATAGTCGTTTAGGTAGATAACAACAAAATTCAACTATAAATACACTCAATTGTATACTGGCGAGAAATCCCAAGTTCGGACTAGACGGTAGATCGGTCGTTTTCGGGCGTCATCGGACGGTGACGGTGTTTGTGTACGCGCTCTCATTCTGTTACAAGTGTTTGATTCAAACGTCCGAGTTCGACCGTCGTCGCCCGAGCAAACTTCGGGCGATGACGGATTAGGTGTACGCGAGCCGTAACGGACACCTGCGTTATAAATCCTCATACTTGCAGTACAAGAAACACGATTTCGTGAATGTGATCACACTGACTCTGGTGGATATCGTATCTACGAGGGAAAGCCTGCAGCCAAGCTTAGGAATAGTAATTTACATATGTTGGGATCCGAATTTCTAGTACAGTATCCAGAACTCTGTGATAGATTTCTCATCACCTTCGGAACGGATCTCCCTACTCACAATTAAATGCGCCAACAAGGCCTACACACTGATTAATGCACATGCTCCTTTTAACAATGATCCTGACAAGAACAAAGTGGAGAAGTTCTAGTCACAGCTAGAATGGGCACTCATAAAGATCCCTCCATACCATATCAAAATCCTCCTCGGAGATTTCAATGCATAAATCGGCAGAGAAAGGGAGCGCGGACACAGCACTGGTATTTCTCGGCACACAAAAGGGACAAATGCCAATGGACATCGCCTAATCAACATATGTGGAATGGCTAACCTCCAACTAATGTCCACACACTTTAAGAAACCACCACGAAAGATGAAAACTTGGAAATCACCAATCAACCACATCGGGGCATACTAAATCGATTACGTAGCGATAACCAGAAAATCCTCCTCAGAAATCATGAACGTGAGGGTACACAAGGGTTACGTGGAGTCCGAACATTATCTTTCACAGATTAAAACCTGCTTCTTACCTCAACAGAAGGAAGTGTCGAAAGTCTAAATTCCCGCGTAAAGATATAAGAATACCTAAGAGAACACGCGGAGGAGTTCGCGCAATCAGTACAGACCAACACACAAACATGGTACGAACTTCCTCAGGCAAGCCAGCAATCAGCAAGGAAACTTGGATAACCGCCGCGAAGACGAAAACACAGATGGTGGACATTGGAATCCGACAGGGTCCTTGAATCCCGTATGCTTTCGTGGAAGACTTGGCATAGCCACAAGAGAATTGGCAGCATTTCTTAAAAATGCAGAGGGAGACATCCAAAACGATCGAGAGAGACGCATTAAACGGACATACCATTTCAAAAAATTAGAGGAAATCGACAATGGGTTTAAAAGAAATAACACGCGAAAGTTCTACAGAACATTTAGGGAAGAACTGATGAACAACAAGCCACCGGGCCTCTGCTTCCGTTGGCCTAATGGAACCCTTGAAACAAACACAAAAGCGAACTGTGAAATCCTGAAACAGTACTTCGAGAAGCTACACAACTGTGAACCCCCTGAAGAAAGACCCTAATGCCACATAGCCGCCCCAAACCAGGACTCTGTTCCACCAATACATGAGGAAATATGAAACATGCTTTTACACCTAAAAACAACAAAACACCAGGGGAAGACGGATTAATCGCTGACATGCTCAAGATCGGAGGTGAACTCTAGCTTGACAGACTGCAAGCCATCATTGCGAATACTTGGAAGAGCGGCATCATACCAGCGGACTGGAAAAATGCTTTGACCCACCCACTACACAAAAAGGGCGACAAGACTGATCCAAACAATTACAGATTTCCCTTAGAAAAAGGGTGACGTAAAAAACTATGACCTAGTGTTTTACTAGGCTGTTTATATCTCAGAAAGAGAAAATGTTACAAATATGATATTTGGTATTAACCTTTAACCGGTGACAATCGGTCACACAGGCCGCGTAGCGTCGGCGATACATCACTTCACAACCTTCCTCGCGTTTCCTTTATTATTGAGCCTGAGTAGCTTCGACTTTAGTTGCGTGCACGCTGTAGAGGGGGATAGTTGCGTCGTATAGTCCCAAGTCGGCAAGCGGTCTCTCAGACTCTATGTCAGCACTAACGAAACTTTTTAACGTAATTTTGATACATTGGTTTTGTCGCCTTTTTACAGTTATTAGCAGTTATTACTTGCAATGAATAATTCCCGACCTCCAAAAAAGAACGAGTGTATGACCAAACACTAGCATATGGCTAGAAAATCCTCAAATTGAAGAATGGCTGGTACAGCAAGACTCGGGTGGATTGGAAGCAGAAAATGTTTCCCGAAAACATCGTCTCGGAACAAATTGATCATGACTCGGAAACCGAAGAAAGTTCTTCTGAAGACGAGGAAATAATTCAAGAGAATCAGCCTTCAGAAAGTAACAGTGATGATAAACCTTTATCAAGAGTAGTTAGATGTTTCTATGGCAAAAATCGAGTCAAGTAGGCAAAGAAGCTGTGGGAATAGGCTAACATAACATTATACCTCGTATGCCCGAGTCAAGGTTCAATGTACACAATGAAAGAGATCCCTTTTCGCTGTGGAAGAAAATAACGACTGCAGATATCTTAGAGGAAATTTAGAAGTTGACAAATGCAAAATTCACATTAAGTATTAATTTTTTTAAATTATTATTTAGTAGCTATTTACAACCGATGTGGCAGGTAGAGACATTTTTGCATAAGTTATGCCACAGAAAAGGTTTCTTAATCTGTTATTATGCTTACGGTTTGATAATCGGGCAGAGCGAGAAGAAAGAAAACAGATTGATAAGCTAGCTGCGATTTCCAACATATTTGGAATATTTGTGAATAACTGCCAAATCTTACACAAAATCGGAGAGTGTGCAACTGTTGATGAAATCTTGATAGCTTTCAGAGGTCCATCCACCATCCAAGTATGGCTTGAAGATGTATATGTGCGATGCTACGATCAATTATTTCTATAATGGCTATATTTACCGTGGACAAGGATCTGACGGTGAAACTCTGACAAACAACAAAAATTAAATTAAATTTTTGGTTCCATCACAAGCAGTGATTCGCTTGACGAATCCCATACACGGTATTAACCGCAATTTAACGTTCGACAAATGGTTGGCATCGATTGAATTGGTAGACACACTGAAAAAACGAGGTATGACGTGGTAGGTACTACCGTGGTAGGAGAAATTCCCTAACAGTTCAAAACAGTTCTAAATCAAGAGATGTGGGATCTAGACTCTACGGTTTTACCAATTCAATGACTTTGATCTCTCACGTGCCAAAGAAAAATAAAGCTGTTTGTTTAGTTTCTTCAATGCATCATTGTGAGTCTATTTATGAAAATACTGGCAAACCTGAAATTATTGCCTATTACAATTGGGCAATAGTAGGCGTTGACGAGATAGATTGTAGATATGGTGGTGACGACATGTACTGCGACCTTTATAGATCTTTTGTACCCCACCCTCCTCCTCCAAGTGTTGGTGTACTTACCCATTTAGAGCGCCTCCTCTAATCCTGACTCCTTTAGGAATCTCAGGATCTGGGTGGGATTCAAGGCCTGCAGCTCCTCTGTGTTCAAGCAGTGAGCCCCAAGGTACATCTGTCTCTTGTGGAGTAATGCTCCGCAGTCTTTGAACAGATGTATGGGGGTTTCCTCTGCTGAGCCACAGAATCTGCATCCATCATCCTCCTCTAGGCCTAGGACCTTGAGATGTTTCCTTAGTCTGCAGTGTCATGTCGGCTCCTGCCAGAATTCTGAGCTTGTTCCTGCTTAGTTTCAGGCAAGCTTTAGTTCTTTTCTGGTTGAAAGATCCCAGCATCACTTTGGATTGCCTTAGCCCTGGAAGTTCTTCCCAGGTTTTCATCCATTTTCCTCTTATTTCTTCATCTAAACTTTTGCGGATGGTGTTCACGCTCATACCGCAAAAGGGTTCCGGACCTATAAAGGGGCTACTGGATCCCTTGTTTGCTAGGTGATCGGCTTCTTCATTTCCGTCTATACCAGTGTGTCCTGGTACCCAGTATAGCGTTACTTTATTATTCCTGCCAAGCTTGTTCAGCTTCCCCACACAGTCCCATACCAGTTTGGATCTGATGGTGTATGAGCTAATGGCCTTGGTGGCTGCTTGGCTATCTGACAGGATAGCAATTCGTTTTTTGCGGTAATTCCTGTCGAGGTTAAACTGTGCACATCTTTCGATTGCGTGTACCTCTGCTTGGAAGATACTTGGGGATGTTCCCATGGATTCGGAGTATCTGGTACGAGGTCCAAACACTCCTGCACCAGTGCCTTCCTTTGTCTTCGAACCATCTATATACCACTTAATGGCATTTTGCTCTATGTGGTATGCTGAGGATTCGTCGCTCCAATCGGCTTTACTACTACACATTGCGGTGTAGTTTTTCTCGAAGTGGTATTTGCATACCATTTCGTCCTTTGGTATTTCCAGCCAGGGGATCTTGGCAGCGAGGCTGTTTCGGTCTCTGCTCCCGATTATTTTACCTCTGCCCATTCCTTCTTTGCTGAACCTTACGATCGCCGATCTGGCGGCGCTCTCCACCACGAGGTGCAGCGGAGTCAGATCCAGCAGCAGCTCCAATGCTGCTGTCGGACACGACCCCATCGCTCCCGTGATGCAGACAGACGCCAGTCTTTGAATCTTCTCAAGCTATTTCCTCATAGACGCCAGCTTGATTCTACTTCCCCACGCAACCGCCCCATAAGTAATTGCAGGTCTCACTATCATGGTGTACATCCATCGCAGGATAGTACAGATAGGATTTCCTGCCAGCTTTCTGCACACCATTAGGGCGCGTTTGGCTTTACCTACCACTGCCTCAGCGTGTCTATTCCATAGGAGTTTGCTATCTAGTGTGATACCCAGATACCTTATCTCCTGTTGGTATTCTACTGCCTTCCCATCTATGAGTATGGGATGCAGGCAGTTTAGTTTTCTCCTTCTAGTAAATGGTATCACCGTGGTTTTGCTCTGACGAGATAGATAAAAAATGCTCTATCTACATCTGCAGTCGCCGAACGCGAAGGTGGCCTTTGGTGATATTATTCCAAATGTTGGATCTAAGTCCAGTGAAAGCACTTTATATCAAGCTGATGGTGCCAATGCTATTGATCGAGGACAGTTCATAAAAATATTGGCCAGAAACGCGGTATTACAACACATGCAGCGCCTAGTTTATAATACTCACATTCCACACGATATATACCTAACTAAAAACCTAACCTAACCTGAACCACAAAACTCCGAAAATTGGCCAAAAACACGAACCAATTTAATTCCGGTAAAAACTAGGAGTGTACAGTATGCGAAACAATTATGCCCCGATTGTCATAAAAAATAACCAAAGTTCGACCATTGGCAGTTTTGTAAAATGATACCTGCGATTAGAGTATTATTTCTTTTTGTACTGATTAGTATTTTAACTCATGGAAAAAAATAAATTTTGTTATAATATTTTTTTCTATGATCTTGGCCTTCTAAGGACCGCGTTAAACAACTATTGTTGAATGCATCTCTCCTTTCTCCTATTTGAACATATGAACATTGAAACCTAACATGAACATTTCTCCTATTGCGTTCATCCTCTTTTCTCTTTTGCCAATATATTTTCATCCTCTCTCTTTGCTGCTCCATTTGGTCTTCTGTTCACACTGTTCCTCCAGTTTCTCTCTACTTCGCCTCAAGTCCTTCAAAATGGAAAATTTTATCTCTCATCAGATCTCTGTTTGTTATATCTTTATATATATAGTGGCAATATATAATAACGATTATATAGTGTCCCTAAAATAAATTAATTCTCGAAGAATTTGTTAAAATGATACCGTGAACTCACTAATTTAAAATCGTCATCGTAAAACACTTATGGATTTGTTACGTGCGGTTCGCAGCATCGATTTTAAATCTATCCCAAATGTTTCGGATAATTTAAGTAGTGGGTATCGGTTTCATGGTACACACTCGCACAGAAAAAGAAATATTTAATAATCTTTCGCGTCTCGTTCTTGGAATTTGCTGCCGCTGTCAATTTAAAACGAAATGTGTGTTTGGTAATACTTTGCGGGGAATCCGGCGTTGTTTGAGCGCGCGCGAACTGAATTATTCAATTTAAATGGGAATAGCTGTTTGTTTTGCGCGGATGTATAAATCTCGTCGGTGATGGAATAAGTTTGCTTACTCCCTGCACAATTATGTACATACGAATATATTTCCATTTCAGTTTTTTCCATTCTCTGTGTATATACAATTTCATGTATAGTTTTTTGTTTTCTTAAAAATAATATCACTGCGATTGGAACTTTTCGAGCTTTGATCTTGAATCCTATATACTTTTTTTAAAAATGAACATAGATGCGAAAGTTCTCCCGCATCGTCTATGCATCAACAAGGTTAAATGTCCTTTAATGATTATGTCCTACTTCCACAGAATTTTTACCCTTTGATTTTAGTTTTCTTCTGCGTCAAAGGAAAGTTGTTAGCAACTTGATTTCTGCATTTCGAGAATTTGAGATTGAAACTAAAGAATTTAGTTTTTATCCTACTCTAAAAAAATCAATATGTTTTCTAGTTTTAAAAGTTTTAAGAAAACGAAAAAGTTTCTTTAAACTGATGCAACGAACTTTCGCAAAAATTTAATAAAAATGTCGCATTTGAAAACACGAAATTTTTTTTAAATTAACACATTCGTCGCCGCGTCACCCATATCTCGGTGACAGGCGTACTTCCGTGTGGGCCTCGTCACCCTAATATGGGTCTCCACACTCTTCTTTGTCCAAGTTAAAATAGGATTTGTAAAAGAAATTTAATGGAATCAGCACTGTGCGTTTTTCCGCTGGAGAGTTTGCATATTCTTCTGGCAAAAGGTGCACGTCCTTCTTATAGGCTTGTCCTGCCGATTTTTACATATCTCCAAATGACGCATTGCTTTATATATTTTGTCTTTAATATTGTTGGGAGCTATATTTTCAGATAACAATTTGTTGACGAAAAGTTCCCGAAACTTCCTTTTTTCTATTTTTTTATTTGTAACTCTCTAGCACGCGATATGAGCATTTACTATAGTTGTTCCCAAGAGCAAACGTGGGGCTACTTTCGATACCACTTGATGCTTTTCGGTATAGCTGTGGCATATGACACCATCTGGTCACTACTACATGCTTCTTGACTGAATGAAGGATCTAGAATAACTGCAGCGAGATCCTCTACCCGAAACGCTTATTCTTTCTCCTTTCTCCTTATTCTTCAGTGGAACCGAACATTGTATATTTTATAACGAAACGGCACCCGCTTATCACCCTGTCCCTCTCTCGATGTTTATTTTCTGGCGCGCTGACAATCGGATTTGGACCCCGCAAGAAACTCGATCGAATCGCGTGGGGAACGAACGCGTTGACTGACTTTTTAAGGGGGTATTCTACTGTAAAATTTTGAAAAAACGATTTTTTTTCATATTTCCAAAGTTTAGACATTCAAGAATATGTCATTAAAAGTATTTTTCAAGATTCCTATTATTTCATGAGTTATAGCCGTTTTAGTGAAGTTAGTTTTGAGCCAAACTTCGTACTGAGTGCACGTGCTAACCTGAAATGTGTGAAAAAAACCTGAACACCTGTGAAAATTGACGTAAGTGAAAATTATTTTGTAAACTGTGAATTTATTTACAATTTGTAATGGGTACAAAAACTTCAAAATTTAGTTCTGCACGGCCATGCAGATTAAAAAGGAGGAAATTTTACGGTAATCAATTTACTGAAGAAGAAGAAACCAGTTTCACTAGTGCATCTGCAGCAAAATAAAACA
Organism: Phosphuga atrata; assembly: GCA_944588485.1. Taxonomy (NCBI): domain Eukaryota; kingdom Metazoa; phylum Arthropoda; class Insecta; order Coleoptera; family Silphidae; genus Phosphuga; species Phosphuga atrata. The sequence continues at coordinate 6,306,973 of OX155894.1, read as the reverse complement.
TTCGCAGGATGAGGAAGTTATAATTAATAACAATTACGGTTATTGTATTTTAGAATTTTTCTGTTTTTACCACGCTTTCAACATTGATCCTGTGTTCTACATGTAAGCAAGATATAAAATTTTGTCGTACAGCTGCTCGTGGGTTAGGTTTTAAAATTGCTTTACAATGTGAGTGTGAGCAAGTACGATATATTCAATCATCGCCCTTTATAAATAAAGCATTCGAAGTAAATCGAGGAATTGTAGCAGCTATGAGATTTCTAGGAGTAGGAAGAAGGTATAATATTTTGCAGAATAATGGACATTTGTCAAGGCTTGACCATTGGTACATATTACAGTTGCCTTGGCAATTTATACACGGCCGCTTCAGCGGTTTACGATCAAATAATTTCAAAAGCCGTAGAAAGAGAAGAAAAGGAATTAATATTAGAGTCTGATCCTCACGCTAATCCTAATCATTTGACTGTTTCCGGCGATGGCACGTGAACAAAAACGAGGCTTCAATTCTCTCTTTGGTGTTACTACGCTCGTCGGCAAGTACAGTAAAAAAGTTGTTGATACGATAGTAAAATCAAGTTTTTGTCAAGGGTGTAATCTATGGAAACACAAAAAAATGATGACATCCAAGCTTATCGAGATTGATATGAAGAGCATAAAGAAGTCTGTACCATAAATCAAAAAGGAAGCGCCGGAAAAATGGAGGTTGACGCGCTTGTTGAAATGTTTGGGAGGTCGGAAACCAAGCATAATGCCAAATATATCCGATATATCGGACATGGACGCAAAAACTTTAAAAGGCATTCTTGATATTAATCCCTACAATGATAACCCGGGTAGTAGAAAAAAAGGAGTGTGTTACACTTACAAGCTAATCAATGAATTGTCTTTATATTATGGTTTGGCAATTCGTCGAAATCCAGATTCTGTTGAAAACATGAAGAGATATGTGTGGGCAACCTACTTTCATAAAATTTCAACTAACGAAAATCCTCAACACATGAATTGTTTCATCTAGTTGGTGCAAGTATCAGAAGGCAATGGAAGACGGCACTATTGACGAATTTGACCACAAAAATCCTCCTCTAAATGACAACGTTTTACAAGTAATAAAACCAATTTATGAACATTTATCAGCTGATGCTTGATTTATTGGAACGATGTTTGGGTTCTTAAACCCAAAATAATAACGAATTTTTGTATTCGTTTATATGGACTTTTGCTCCGAAGCACATTCACGCTGGTCCGAAGACAATTGAAATTGCCAGTTTCTTCGCAGTTAGTATTTTTAATGAAGGTTTTATACCCATATTAAAAATCTTAGATGTTATGGGAATTAATATTGGCCCAGAAGCTAATGCTTTTGCAGCGAGACGGGACGAAGCGCGTATCGAGCGCTCGGAACTCCGGGCTTCAGAGGCGTCAAAGGAGGGTAGAACTGCTCGTCCTCGCCAGAGAACATCAGAGAATGAGCATTTTGAAGTAGAAGAAGGTTTCTTATATGGAGCAGGAATCGCCGATTAAAAGTATTCTGTACCATTCTATAAGTAAAATTGCCGAAAACTTGTCTTAAAACTTTGAACGCGTTTTTCTCGAAACTACTTTTTTCGAGCTGGCGGTAAGGATATCTCGAGTTCTAATGGACCGATTTACTTCAAATTTGGAGAGGATGTTCTTTATACATCCCTTTATCGTATGGGCCATTATAACCCATAATATGCCCATAACTATAACTTTTCATTTAGTATTTTTTAAAAATTCCAAACTGTTAAAAAAAATATGCAAAAAAAATAGCCACCATTTTGTAAAAAAAAATCAACTTGGTTCACCAAGGTTCATACGATATCGGCATCTATAATAATTAAGAATCCGTGTGTTTTTTATTTTTCAGATCACCAGGAGGGTTGGAATTATGCACGCCAGGACACCCTCTTTTTTTGGATCCCTCACTTTAACTCCCCCCAACTTTAACCCCAAAAAAAATATTATTAGTATCCGTTTTTTTTATCATTTGTTTATTGATGTTTTATTATTACATACAAAAATAAACGAAAAAAAAAATTTTAAAATTGATAAAGTTATGAGCCTTTATCAATTTAAATTTTTTTTTTTTTGGTTTATTTTTGTATGTAATAATAAAACATCAATAAACAAATGAAAAAAAAACGGATACTAAAAATATTTTTTGTTTCCTTTGTACAGCGCTTCAAAAACCGGGCGAAATACATGCATCTACACTAGAATACCCCCTTTTAAGTCATTTATTTATTGTATTTATACATTCATAGAGGTCATAGCACGTGACACAATGCTATCGTTGAGGACACTAAACGCAGCGACTCTGCCCCGAATGGTGTGCAGAGTCGCTGCGTTTAGTGTCCTCAACGACCGCTCCAGTCGTCCGAGTCGCAACAATAGACATAGTACGCGTTTTCGCCGCTAGAAAGAAAACCGTTGATTTTATAATAGACCTTTTTACGGTTAGTTAAGCGCATGCGTATCCGCCAAGTTTGAAAGACGGGAATATGAAAGTTTCGGGCTCATATATAGTTATACATCAAAAAGTTCGGGGAATTTTGAAGTATAACATGGCGGAAATTGACGCATGAGCAAAAAAAAAAATTCAACTTTGAAAAGGTCTATTGCCTTTGTTTTCTAAGGTCTTGTGATATTGATATAATATGTGAACAAATGAATTTGTATACAGGTGTTAATATGAGCAAAAATTAGTGAACAAGCAGGCGAGAACATTAATTTTCAATCACCGCTTCTGACACAGATTTTGTTTATGTTATAAATTACCTAGTGGAGCAAGACAGGGCAATATGTCCTAAACGATATCCCATCTAGTGCCATTCCGAGCTACCGTGTATTTTTTTTTGTGTGGGGGTCGTTTGGGTGCAAAGCCTTTCTGCTACAATTACTCTCCCAGGAATTCAACTTCGTGAACGAAGTCTAAGATATTCCTGAGAGGCTTGCTACTCAGCTCCAAGGTGGTCAATCTTGCGACCCAGAAGTGGGCAAGCCTTATGTGTTCAGTGGTTTCTTCATCTGATTCACATAATCTACAGGCAACTTTCTCTGCCTTTCCCTTTTTGTGTAGGCGATATCTCACCGGACAATGTCCTGTGGGTATGCCTACCAAAGTTCTGATTTCTCTTCTAGAGAAGCTTAGCATCTGCTGCGTTATTGCGATAGGATAGTTTATGAGCATTTTAGCTTGCCTCTGTCCTGGCGTGTTCCTTCAGTGGGTTTGCTATTGCTCTTCTTCCCATTGCTTAGCTCCCTGCCTTAAGTGGGCCTTTGTAAGCCCACAAGTTGGCTCCGGGCCCAAGAAGGGAACCTCGGCCACACTTTTGGCGAGTGAGTCGGCCATTTCATTCCCATATATGCCCTGGTGACCCGGTGACCACATTAGTGTTTGTCTGTTACTTTTCACCAGTTGTTTTAGGGTTTGTTTACAGTTCCAGGTTACTTTGGAATTAAAGTTGTGGGCTTTTAAATTCCTTAGAGCTACCTGGCTGTCCGCTAGGATGTAGATGTTGCACTCCTTTAAGACGTTTCTTTAGGCATTTGTGCGCATCTTTCAATGGCTATAATTTCAGCCTATAGTACCGTGGGAGCCTGGCCCAATGCCGTGGACTCCCTGTGACTCCGGCTGTATATGCCAATTCCTGTACCATTAGCAGTGTTTGATGCGTCGGTGTACCACATGGACGCTTTGTCTTTCAGGTTTTCGATTCTTTGAACACTGCTATGGCGGTCATTGATGACCACTTCAACGGCTGTGTCAAATTCGTATTCTGTAGAAATTGCGTCCCAGGGCTGCTTCAGAAATTTATCTCCGATTTGTTCCCTTATTTTCATGTGTCTCTGAATAGGCGATGTACACCTTAGTCTCAGAGCACTGAGAAGACCTTCTTTTTCTACCTGTGTGTGCAGTAGAAGTAGGTCCAACAGAACATCCATCGCTGTGGTTGGAGTAGATTGCATCGCTCCTGTTATACCCAAGCACGCAAGCCGTTGAAGCTTTTGTAGCATGTCTTAGGTCTTTATTTCCTTTATTTTGTAACACCATACGATTGGACCGTAGGTGATAATCGATCTTACCACTGCTGTGTAAGACCATAGGACCATTTTGGGTTTAGTCCCCATGTTTTCCCAAAAAGCTTACAGCAGATCCAAAAGGCCGCTGTGGCTTTTGAGAGCGTTTTGTTCAGATGCGAGTTCCAAGTGAGTTTCTTATCCAAGGTAGATATTTCGCCTCCTCGAAAAACTCTAACGTCTGACCAATGTTCGGAGCTTTTAGGTTCGGCTTCCTCTTTCTGGCAAAGGGGACCATTACTGTTTTGGTCGGGTTGACACTAAGGCCATCCAGCTTGCTCCAACAGTTGATGGTGTTAAGTGCACTCTGTGCAAGGTTCATGATTGTATTACCAAACTTACCCCTTATTATGATGGCAAAATCGTCTGCATAACCAACCCCCTTATACCCGTCCTTTGTTAGCACATCTAGGAGATCATCAACGACCAGGCACCAGAGCAGAGGCGATAACACCCCCTTGTGGCCACCCTCTCTCTGTGGTTACCGTCCTCGTTGATCCCCTCAGTGCTGCGGTAATTTTAGGATTGGTCAGCATGTCTTGAATCCACTCAATGATAGGGTCTTCGATCCCTTTGTTGGTGCCTGCATTCTTTATTGATAAACGGGTTGTGTTGTGAAGCGCTCCCTATATATCTACAAAGATACCTACTAAAATTTCTTTGCAGTCCAGTGCTGCTTCCAATGTGTTCGTTATCTCGTGTAGAGCGTCCACTGTGGATTTGCCTGGCTGATAAGCGTATTGGTGCTTATGGAGAGGACTTCTTTTAAGAGGTTCGAACCGTATGTGATTGTCCACAATATTTTCCATTGTTTTCAGGAGGACGGAAGTGAGGCTAATTGGTCGGTAGAACTTTGCCAGGTCTTCAGGCCTGCGCCCTGCCTTAGGGATGAATATCACCTTGGCCTCTTTCCATTCCAGCAGTATGTACGCCAGTCGAAAGCTTGCCTTAAATATGTCAGCAATGCAGGAGGTTATGGTTTCGATCCCTTTCTGCAGCATCAGGTCCGGCAGCCTTAAATGGCTTGAAACTCTTCACAGCCCATGCCACTTTTTGAACAGTAAACATGGTTGTTGCCATGCTTTTGCAGATTTTGGTTGGGCGCTTCATCTGCGTTATCCCTTCACCAGTTATGGTTGATTTAGAGCTAGGAAAGTGCGTCTACAGTAAAACGCCAAGACTTTCTTCTAAATCTTTGGTATACTTACCACTCGGTGTTTTAATAAGCACGATTTCATTTGAATGGTCCTTTGCCAAAAACTTTTGCAGCCTTGCCGTTGGGGCACATTGATCAATGCCCTCACAGAAGTCACGCCAGGTTTTCCTTTTCGACCTTCTCAATTATTTGTTGTAATCAGTAAGTGCTACTGGTGAAGATTACTACTAGTGAAGATTACCATAATTCACCCGCATTGTGGAATATTAAAATCAGTGAATATAAAGTTGGTATCATGCATATTTTATAGTGGGTAAGATAAGATCACATAAATGATCAATGGGACCCTTCTAAAGAGTTGAAGTCTAGAATTGGAAAAGCCCGGACAACATTTATTAAGATGCGGAATTTGTTCAAACATCATGGACTGAAAATGACTACGAAAATCATCCTTTTGCGTTGTTATGTGTTCTATACTCTTTTTTATGATGCTGAGACATAGGCTCTGTCAGAGTCTTTATGTAAACGGTTAGAGGCCTTTGAAATCCACTGGAGAGGTCGACTTGTGTAGGTATACCTGCGCAGGTAGACCGGAGCGTGTGTGGGTATAGAGCTGTGCAGTTTCTTGCGTATGGTTGACCTGCGCAGGCGAACCTGCACATGTAACCTCTTCGGTAGACCATAGCGTGTATGGGCATTAGCCAGTTGACACACCACGGTTGCCTAAGTCGGATTGAGGAATTGAGTGTGATGGGTTGCAGCCATTAGTTTTTAATTTTTGTTGCTTTGGTTCTGTGGGGATTTGAACCCCAGCTGTCTGACTCAAAGGCAAAGTGCTTAGTTATCTGAGCCACCACCACACACCAAATATTGATGCGGTATTTAAAATGCACGAAAAGATACTACGAGCGATGTACAATGTACATCCTCTTCCTGACGGTTTTTCTTTATTAAGCATAACATTTTAACGCTACCCTCCATCTCCCGCGTGCCTAATACAATTTTCAACGTGTCAGCTGCGACACGCGTGCCATAGGTCCGCTGATTTATGCATTTCGAGAATTTCGATTAAAACTAAAGAAGTTTCTGTCCTTTTTATCTGTTTAATCTATTTTATCGATTCTAAAAACAACAATATAATTTCTAGTTTTAAAAGGTTTAAGAAAGTGATGCAACGAACTTTCGCAAAAATTTTAAATAATTGTTGCTTATTGCATTACTCGCATTTGAAAATACGAAGCATTTTTATATTAATACATTCGTCGCCGACGCGGCGACGTCAATTGGGTAACGCACCCATCTCGATTGCGAAAATTTCCAAGCGCAAATTTTCGCAATCGAGACAAGAGTCACGACATGTCTTAACACGTGCGACAAGGATACTTATCGCACGCCAATAATTGAATTGACAAACAACCATTTGTCGCACTAAAAAACGGGCGCCAAAATAGTACTTATCCCACATGAGTAATGTAATAATAGAAATTAATTTTCCTTTTGTCAGAAATAAATATTTTTTCTATCAAAACTTTTTCTTTTATTTGTCAATAAAATTTTATAAATATGGGGATATTTCTTTGAAAACATGCAAAACATCTAAAAGAGTAAAAAAAGAGACAAAAAAATTATTATTTTGTATTTTCTATATAAAGAATTGCAACCCTTTCTAACACTTCATTATCATCGTCAAAGTTCCTTCCTCGTTAGTAATGTGATACATAGTCAACAATTTTCAATGAAAAAAAAACCCTTGCATTTAATTCTTTAAATTACATTACTCTTATAATCCCAGTATATTTTTTCTTGGAAAGTAATGTACCCGTCTAAAAGAATTTGAATAACAAAAGTTTCCTGAACTTTTATTGTACGTGTTAGTGGATAATATAACTTGACACAGGTATGAGATTAAACTCCGGAAAGTTACGTATTCCGTGAGATGATAAGGAGGGACTGGCGGATCGATACTATTTTATTAGGTAATTCGATCTGGAGGCCATTTTACCGTACTGTCTTTGGGCCATCGCCGCGGGAGATATTTGTTCTGAGGATCAGGCGGGGCCTTCACTTATTTATTTAGTCCGCAGAGACGAGCTTCGCGTACGATCAAAGAAACCTTTAGTCTTAGTTTCCTACTATTAGCTCACATTTTCAATCGCGAATCAAAAGACTACAGCATTTCCTTTAAGCAAAAAATACATTCTTTGTAAAAGATTTTTGATATATTTATTAAAAGATTTCCTCTCGTTTCCCGTGTTTATTTGTATAAAGGAAAAATCGTGTTGAAAATCTTCTTTCGAAAAACACAAAAAAACGTTTCATTTCATTTGATTAATACAAACTGGATACTGTAATTTATATTATTTTCGACATACAAAGTCAATTGAACGGATTTACCAACAATTTTACCAAAAAAGTATATCTATAGGTCCTCCAATAATAGGTTTTATTTTCAATAGCTCGGCAGTAGGCAAAGATAGTATATTCTGCAACCTCCTCCTCCACCCATGTAATTCCCCATATGATGAGTGGAGGAAAACTGGCCTCCACCACCTAACCGTAGTTCTGAACGCGGCCTAGCGTGTACGTGTAGATGGCGCGGTAATTAGCGAGCGTTGCGGATAGCGCGAAAATTCAAAATGAGGGATGGACATATTTGCAAATAGAAGTTGATTCAAATGATATTATAGATTTTAGACAGACAAGACTAGATATACAAGACTAGACATACAAGACTAGACAGACAAGACCAGACAGACAAGCGAAGAAAATGAGTTGCGTAGTTGGTAACGGGGAATCGTGTATGCAAAATTGATTGCAAACATATTACGGCTCCATTCAATTGAGATTATAGGATTTAGAATCGACAAGACAAAACATACAAGACTAGACATATCACACATATCCTGTGATATTTATCTGAATAATTTCCTATGTGTAAGCGAAATTTCTTAAACTTGTCTATGACCTCGATCGTATTAATTGTTCAAATATTTAATAATTAAAAAAAAGTATTTCGGCTCTTAGGTTTAATTTTGAGTGAGAAATGGAATATATTGTTTCTTTTTCAGTTTACGTAATAAGTTTAGTATTTGAACTTCCAGATATTATACGTATGTCAAGGAAATAACATACGATTATTTTCTACAACTTCTACGATAGAAAATGTTTATGTAAGGCGCGCTTAGATAGGGCTGGGCGGTTAACCTTGATAAAATATATAAACCTCAAGTCCAGTTTAAAAATTACACTCGCTGCAATTATTTAACTATTGTACAACTACCGCAATAAGAAACGCAGTCTAATCAATTTAGTATTTGAACTTGTAAACGCGCGCGAGAATGGAATGTATGAATTGTGAAATAATTGAACCGCCGAGCCAGCATTTTCCTGTTCAACTTGTCTGTTAACGCATGCAAGTATCTTCTTCTTCTTCTTATTAGCCTCCATACTTCCATTGTTGGATATAGGCCTATTTTAGTTTTTTCTATGCTTCTTTGTCATTTGCTATTCTCATCCACTGTTTTCCTGATGTCGTCTTTATGCCATCTATCCATCTTGTTTGGGGTCTTCCCGTGCTTCTTTTTGTTTCCCGGGGTCTCCAGAAGGTAATCTTGTGGCTCCATTCTTCTGTATTCTTTAAATGACTTAGATAAGTCTTGTCGATCTTCATACCTTTCTCGTCCCAGTTCAGTTGTTTGAAAACCTTTTCTATGGCTGCGGTGAATAATTTGCTTTCAAAAACACTTTCCATGCACTTTCCATCCACTTGAATCAGCTTTTAAACAGATTTAAACAGCCTTCAATCAGCTTTAATCTGCTATTAATCCGCTTTAATTAGCTTTTAATATTTTAAGCTGTAAACAGCTTTTAGTCAGCTTTCAATCAGATTTTCATCAGCTTTAATCAGCGAAAAGTGGATGGAAAGTGAATGGAAAGTGAACTATACCAAAACCAACTACCCCTACCTGTTATCCCTTCATAAATGATCAAAACTAGATCAAACTCTCAATGTGCTTATTAGGATAAACAGAGAAATTAAGGAAACTGATTACGCGGCGTTTCTTATCTCACGATTCAGATACTCGCGCGTTCAATGACTCATCCAGACAGGTTGAACAGGAAAATGATGACTAGACGGTTTTAACTTTCCCACACCACCAGTATGGATTAGTAGATAGGCTAGGACAGTTCGGGCGCAAAATCCAATAAGGATTTACATAGGGTTCTAAATTCACATTTTTTGATTTTTCATCCGGCCACCGGACCGGAGGTGGGTCGGAGAGACCTCAGTTGGACCTCAACTGGAAGTATAACATTTAGTCACTTTCACCAATGATAAATATAACAAGTAGTGGTAGTTGCGACCAAAATTGGGGGTTAATGAGAAAAATCAAATTTGGTGTCAGAACGGCTCTACCATGCGCTCTAGGAGAGATACCACTCGGCCGCCGCCCTCTCAGTAGATGACGTCATCCGCCGCGGCGGATATTGTTAAACTAATTATTTCGATGCTGATTGGTTGATTCACGAACAAATGAAGTGGAGACGGGAAATTGTTATCAGTGCTGCTAGACATCTGGTCACGCTTAATCGACAAGCCAGACAGTAAATCAAACTTTTAAGATGCTTATTAAAATAAACACAAAAAGCAATTCCAAGAAACTGGAGGCGTTTCTTATTATTTCTACGCTCACACACGTTTAGAAGCTTAAGTTCAAACACAAAATTAGTTTGAAGCTTGACGGCTCTCAAAATAAGTAAGTTTGTGTATGTGTTTTACGAAAGAGTAATGTTAATTTTCATAAATCACTGTTAAAGTCACACTTTTCCATAAGATTACAAATAAATAGAGACACAAGGTTAACAGTAATTATTTATTCGTTAATCAACCAATCAGCATCGAAATAATTAGTTTACGGCTCTCAAAATGAGTAAGTTTGTGTATGTGTTTTACGAAAGAGTAATGTTAATTTTCATAAATCACTGTTAAAGTCACACTTTTCCATAAGATTACATATAAATTGAGACACAAGGTTAACAGTAATTATCTATTTGTTAATCAACCAATCAGGATCGAAATAATTAGTTTAGGAATATCCGCCGCGGCAGATGACACCATCTACTGAGAGGGCGGCGGCCGGGCTGTATCTCTCTTAGGGCGCATGCTAGAGTCGATCTGACACCAAATTTGATTTTTCTCATCCCCCAATTTCCCAATCGTGGTAGCAACTACCCCTACTTGTTATATTTATCATTGTTGAAAGTGACTAAATGATATACTTCCAGTTCAGTTCTAGCCTATCTACTTGGATTACTTGCACGTGTTAAATAATCAAAACTAGGTCAAACTCTTAATATGCTTATTAGGACAAACAGAGCAATTCTAAGAAACTGGCTGCGTGTAATATTTCTACTCTTACTTTTACAGACAAGTTGAAACCTGATAATCCTGACTCGACGATTTTCCCACGATTCTATACTTGCACGGATTCAAAGCCCAAAAACTAGGTAAAACTCTTAATATGCTAATTAGGATAAACAGAGCAATTCCAAGAAACTGGTAGCGTTTCTTATCTCACGATTCATATAGTCGCGCGTTCAATGACTTATCCAGACAGGTTGAAACAGGAAAATTCTGACTCGACGGTTTTAACTTTCCCAGGATTCTTATACTTACACAATTCAATGACTCTTCTAAATTTCCCAGAATGCATCGAATAAGTTCAAATTCGCATCCATAAAAGTTTTTTTATTTTTTTATTTTCACAATATTACATTGAACTATAAGCTGTTACATTAAGTAGTTACATTTATTAGTTTTGATGACTGGTAGGAAGTGTCGAAGTCGAGAGTGCATCCTATGACACACGCTGCTCTATGTTTCTCCATTGGGGTATTTTAGTTTTGGATAGTTAGGTTGTACGGAAACGTGCTTGCAGATCCACCGGCTTGAATTTCTTCAATCTCCTTATGATTGATCCTTGATCTAGCAAGCTGTGTGCCAGCGGGTTTGGGTGGTCTTCGAGTCACTTCTCGTAGTTGATGCATAGCTTTGGAGCTATATTCTTAACCGTGTCAATTCCAAGGTCTTTGTGTAGCGTGGCATTGGCCACGTACCATGGAGCATTCGCTAGGGTTCTCAGCGTTTTGGATTGGAATCTCTATATTGGAGTTGCTGGCCGTACAACAGAGCTGAATACCGTAGGGTCAGATTGGCATTAGTATGGTCTTGTATATGAGGACTTTATTATGCTGGGATAGCTTATCCAGATAAGTTGAAACACGAAACTGGCAGCGTTTCCTATCTCGCGATTTAGATATGTCATACTCGCATGCGTTTACAGATAAGTTGAAACATGAAAACGCTGGCTCGGCGGTTTAATTATTTCACAATTCATACATTCCATTCTCGCGCGCGTTTAAAAGTTCAAATACTAAATTGATAAGACTGCGTTTCTTATTGCGGTAGTTGTACAAGTATTGCAGCGAGTGTAATTTTTAAACTGGACATGATTGTTTATATATTTTAGGTTAACGGTCCGAAACCTTTGAGCTGTTGCGACACGAAGATATGAAGACTCTCGTGCACGTCGCTCAAGAACAACTGAGAATATTTCTGTTGTAGCCCATAGTATTGAGTAAAATCCAGGGTTGTCCATTTCTCGTCGATCTTTGCAATTGGGCATTCCATAAACAACAACAGGCCTTAAGGCTTTTAAAGTTCAGCGAACACAAAAACTCACGTCTACCGACCATCAACAACATCGTGTCTTTGCTGAATAAGTCCTCGATCTTTGGAATTGGGCATTACATAAACGACATTACACCGTATTTTGCATAATGACTTAGGTCTTAAGGCTTTTAAAGTTCAGTTAACACAAGAAGTCACGCCTACCGATCATCAACAACGCAGTGTCTTTGCTGATTGGTTCCTTGAAATGCATCAAAGTGATCCGGAATTTCATCGAAAAATCATCTTGAGTGTTGAGACCTATTTTCACCTTGGAGGCTCCGTTAATAAGCAGAATTGTCGCATTTCGGGCTCGGAAAACCCAGGAATTATTGTTGAAAAGCCTCTCCATCCTAAACGTTTGTCTGGTGCGGTTTTTGGTCGGGCGAGGTCATTGGACTTTACTTTTTCGAAAATGAGCTGGAGCAACAATTACGGTGAATGGATTGCGCTATCGAACGATGATTAATGATTTTGTATGGTCGGAATTGAAAGATATTGATGTGGACGACGTTTATTTTCAAACAAGTAACGATACCATCGCTCTTTTGCGTGAAAAGTTTGATTTCTCGAAGAAGCGATCACAATTGGCCACCGAGATCTTGTGATTTAACACCTCTAGACCTTTTTCTTTGAGACTACGTGAAAGATAAGGTCTATGCCAATAGCCCACAATCGACTCAAGACGCAAAAGATGGAATTCGTAAAGTTATCGAGGACATACAGCCGCAAATATGCGAATTGGTAATGGAAAATTTCATGGAAAAAATATGGCGTAGTCGTGGCGGCCATTTGGCTAATATTGTTTCCCATTTTTAATAGCATACCCTCCTCTTTACAATTAAATAAACATCCGAAGATTTCGCTTAAAAATACTCGTTTTTCTTTACATATGAAAATGAAACCTCTTATTGGAAGACCCTTTATTCAAATTGGAAACAATTACTGAAGTAAAAAGCAGGACTAAGTTATTGAATTTGATTAAAATGGACAATCTATAAGTTAGTTTCGTTGGTGTTAATATAACACCTGATGTATTTTTGTGCAAGAGTTACAAAGTAAATTTGTCGGGAACATCTAATTAACGATTTATATTACGCTGTTAAGCCGAGAGCTTTATCCTTCAAAGTACATAGTATACAGAAAATCCGTCAGTGCTCCACTATATACTTAAGTTAATTATTTGTGCTTTGTAGGAGAGAGCAAGTTTTAATCTGTATTAAAGTATTTAGTCGTGTAAACATCTGACCTCTCAACTTGTGATGGCCTAGTTTGCAGAAGCCTTTCAGCAACGTGCTCCGTTAATTAATTAATCGTAAAGTAAACCGGCATTAAGTGCATAGTTTATGTTCCGGATAACAAGGGCTACACTTCAGAAAACAACAGCATAGAACACCAATAATCTCAAAACAACTTAAAATATAAAAAAATATGGCAGAATACTTATATCGATAAGTTGATTAGTTTAGGTCTACTTTTTCTGTGGTAATTAATCAGTTACGTAAGTTTTTTCTGCATTTAATATTCCTGGCAAGGTTTTGGGAATTGCGCCGGCCGCGTAAATTAAGCTCTTCCGAATAGAGCTGCGATGTTTCATTCGGTCGCCCTCTACACATTTTCTCTTCAGCCCTCGCGTTTCCGTTTTATATTCAACCGGGCGAGCCGATAAAATCAATAATCATTAAATGATATTGCCTGAAAGCTCACCACTCACTTAATTTCCATTAAACTCCAGACAATCACTTTCTCTACTCAAATTAAATGCAACATGCCACCATAGTGTAATACACAAACTTCGAACTGGTCAACTAGATTTACAACTGGCTAGAAAACTTGTTCGGCTCGATATCGCTGGACGAATTAATTAAACACAACTGAAATACATGAAATAGTTTCAATTTCATTTTCGGGATTTACAGCGCAAATTTAATTTTGTTAAAAAGTTTCAGTCCATTTCGTTTGAATAATTAATGATTCCTGGTAATTATTAAAACAGAAAATAATTCTGTTAACTGAAATTGATAAATACTAATATTTGTGAATTGAAAGCTTTATAGTTACAAAATAAATATTTATTATAATAGTAATAAAACAAAAGAAGGCACACAAATATTATTAAAATTGGAGAGTTGGTTAATACAATAATTAAAAATTTACATATGACAGAAAATTTGTATAGTTTGACGAATTTATTTTTTTACTTATGGATTAGTCTTGCCTAACCTAACTCACAAAGCACGGGGTGGTTATACTGATTCCAAAATAAATGCAAACAAGTATTCTAGGTTACAAACCCATTAGTTCCAGAATAGTAAATAAACTAGGACAATTCTGGATCAAAATCCCATAAGGATTTACATACAGGTCTGAAATTATTTTACTTCCGGTCTAGAGCTATCACCTCACACGTGGGGCTTCATAGACCTCACACCGTCTTAACCTGTTTTTTAGCTAATTAAAAATAGACCTCACACTCTTTTAATCTGTTCTTAAGCTGATTAAAAAATGGACCTCATCAACGAAGTATAAGCTTGAGACTAGAAGAGGCTAGACGTGACAAGTCCGACGAAACCAGACAGAAGAGCCTAGGCACATGCTAATACCTCGTTGATGAGGTCTATGTAGCCCCACGTGTGAGGTCTATTTTTAAATCAGCTTAACCTCTTGACATACAATGACGTCATGTCATCTCTAAGACGTCATGTATGATAAAATCACATGCATATGGTCACGTCAACGCGCATTTTATTCGTATGTCAACGGGTTAAGAACAGGTTAAGAAAGTGTGAGGTCTATTTTTAATTAGCTTAGAAATCGGTTAAGGGGGTGTGAGGTCTATGTAGGCCCACGTGTGAGGTGAGCTCTAGACTGGAAGTAAAGTAATTTCAGACCCCTATGTAAATCTTGATGAGATTTTGGTCCAGAACTGTCCTAGCTTATATACTCAGAATAATGATCATTAGGATTAATGCGACACAGTGTATCTTAAACATTATCCAAGTCTATGCTCCTACAAAAGCGAAAAACGAAGGCGAAATAACAGATAACTACGAACAACTTGCGAGAACTCAGGAAAATGACAATCATCCAAGGCGACTTCAACGCAAAAATCGGACAGACCGAAGAAGGTGAACATCTAAAACATATAATTTAACGACATGGACTAGGAAACAGAAAACTTGTCGAATTCTGTATCGAAAATAACCTGACCATTACGAACAGCATGTTTCTACAGCACCCAAGGCGCAATATACGTGGATTTCTACAGGCGGGCGCTACAGAAATCAAATAGACTATATTCTTGCAAACTCAAGATGGAGATCCAGCGTCTACCAGGAGTCGACTGCGGTAGCGACCATAAACTACTTACTGCACAAATCAGAATGCACATCAAAACAAAACCGGAGAAGAAAACCTAGCGCTTACGGTCTGACAACATGGACTAATTCAGGCAAAAATTAGATGACAACTTAAAAGCGCTCCCAGATAACAGAAGTCAAATGCAGATTGAAGAACAATGGTATGGAATAAAAACAACCATGCTGACAACCAAAGAGCAAGTCCTACGTGAGAGTGCTAGAGAGGGTAAAATTTCTCCATTGTGATATGAGCCTATCTATTGTAGATGTATCGGCTCGGAATTCTTCAGCAATATCAATTAGAGAAGGTTTGACTACTTTTGGCGTTAAGTTCCTTCTAGCGAAAATAAAGATACTTTCTCAAGCACATCTTGAATTGGCAATCTAGAGCGCAGCTCTGTTACAAGTTTCAGTGTGAAATTCAGGCAACGTTGACGTAAATTATGTTCCACATCAGGTTGAAGGTTGAATTGCCGTAATTTTGTTTTAAAAGCATATCTCATGTACGGTTTTGGATCCAAATAACTTTCTATATTTTGTGTAAAAATATCGACTTTCGCAGTTGGGTTTAAGATACGCCGACTTGTAGATTGAACTAACAATAAGCCACACAAATTCTTGGCTGAATGGAGAGGTTTATGACTCTTGAAGAACTGAAGGCGAGAATCCGACAGGAAATCCAAAGAATCCCTCATCAGATGTTCTGTTATGTAATGACCAATTTTAGACATCGCCTGCAAGAATGCATCGATTGAGATGGACAATACCTTAACACGTTAAGCCCCGGGTGACGCACGCATGCATTACACATAATTTGCTCTGTTAGACCGCGTGAGCAATCCTTGTGTCACACCGAGCGAAAATTCTGTAGGTATAGAATCACAATCACAATCATCCGCAGTATAGAATCACGGTACAAGGCTATTTATATGGCAAATGCATAAAGTTAGGTCCAAGAACATACTTGTACCTGCATGTTGGGTATCGGACGATGATCAATAATCTATGTATCGATAACCTATCGAAAATGAGCTCAATAGATTACATTTTGGAGCTTTGGTGAACTAAGAAGAAAAATACCACGCAATATGATTTCGCACATGTCTTGCATTTATATTTTGTTCTTGTGCATTTTCTTTGCACTTCTAATCATTCAACTGCTTCTTTAGTTTTAGAATAACATCCCGCACATCTTTTGCGTTTCTTCTAGCATGTGGCCTGAAGGTTCTCTCTCACGTGCGAAAATATCTACCTAATTTCGATTCAGTGATTGTAAAAGGGTGATCATGAGCAACAGCGAAGAAGGATTGCAGCGGCTAATGAACCAAGTAGTTACCGTCTGCGAAGAATATGGCATGAAACTTATAAAAAATAAAAATAAGACTAAATCAATGGTAATCAGTAAAAACCCAGATGCTAGCGCTGAAATAACTGTAAACGGGAACACCCTGGAAAGAGTGAGGAAAATGGCATATCTGGGCTGCGTGCTCAACGATAGCTGGGATCATTCGGTTGAGATAAAGGCTAGAGTGGAAAAGGCAAGAGCAGTATTTAACAATATGCGCAATGTGCTGTGCAATCTCAGGCTCAACCTAAAAACCAGGCTCCGTGTTCTGAGGTATTATGTTTTTAGCACACTGTTGTATGGTGTGGAAACGTGGACACTAACAGAAACAACGCAAAGGAGAGTGGAGGCCTTTGGAATGTGGTGCTACCGCAGGATGCTGAGAATTCCTTGGACAAGCCATACTACCAACATCGAGGTCCTAAACCGCATGGAGAAACAAACAGAAATAAGGAATACTGTAAAACAGAGAGAAACAAGCTACTTTGGACACATAATGAGAAGCGACAAATACAGAGCGCTTGAACTCATAATTGAAGGAAAAATAAACGGAAAAAGGGGGCCAGGCAAAAGAAGGAATTCATAGCTGGAAACGTTGCGACAATGGACGAATATGACTTCAGTTGAATTGCACCGTGCTGCAGTGGATAAAGTGAGATGGGCTAATGTGATCGCAAACGTCCTGAGAGGATAAGTCACATCGAGAAGAAGAAGATTGTAAACACAACTTCTTTTTTCATTCGGTAATGGAAAGTTTTCTTTTTTTTACTCCTTTGTACAATATACAGTATAATCTCGGTAATTCAGCCTGGGTAATCGAAAAACACTATTCGAGATCACTCGCGCTCTTCCCTCCCACAACTCTTTCTTATAATCCGATGGTTGTCTGGTTCCATGTATGTCGGATTATCGAGATTATACTGTATAAGCATTTATCAATGCACATCAAAAGAGAAATTGCATTGCCAATTTCCTATACCATTTGGTTCTTCTCCGTAGGCAATGAAAATATGATTTCATCTAATCTGAGAGATCAATGAAAAACTTACATTCGTTGTAATCCACCACTGCTTTAGGCTTTTCAACTTTTCCTCCCCATCGTCGAACTGTTGTAGTTGCATCAACATTATTGCTTGTCAGCATTAGAACTTCTCTTTTATCATGAGATTTTATCATTACCATCGTTATTCTGATGAGCAATTCTTATTTTCAATTTTTGCTTTATTACTTCAGTACAATTCAATTTTCTGTTAGACCTTATTATACCTACAAGATGTGTTTGCCTCTTCAAAAGTTCTTTGGCAAGATTATTTAAGTAGTAGATAGGTTATTAGTTAAGTAAAGATTAATACATATACAGTTTATTGGACCGCGTGACACAGACCCTGCGTCTCTTTTTTTTGTATATAAATCCAAAATAAAATATTTAATAATGAAATTTTAATTAAAAATGTTTTTTAAAGCAATTCTATGTCTATGGACGTTTAAAATTTACTTCCGGTTCGATGGACCAGAAATTTTTCTTGTACTTACCGTGATAATAATGCTATTTTTAACAAATGATTAATGTTTCTTAAATGCTAATTAATAAAAATTTAAAAAATGCAACCGTTTCTTTCTTACAGTTATTTCAAAAATGCAGTATTGGCTGCCGCACCCTTTATATGACACAAACTGAAAATACGGAACAAAAGAAATCACATTCAGGAACTGTGTGAAGAGAACAGAATTATTAATTACCTTTAAAATTATAATATAACCTAACCTAAAATAAACCTAAAAATACGTGCCTAACTTAACCAAACTTATTCTTCGGAATAACAGGTTAATAAAAAAAAATGTAAATGCTTAGCTGCAGTTATTTCAAACAATCTATAAAACTTTCTTAACACAAATTTGTGGAAGAAAAAAATATAATTATTTATTTTATTATTATTTATTCGTTTAGCCCTCTAACGAGCCCGTAGAACCATTACTTAGCACTGGTCATCTTGTTCTTTTTACCTTCCCAAAACTTCCTCATCCTTTCGCTCTGGGCCTATTATTTCTTTTTATTAATTATTATAAATATTAATTATTCTTTATTAAATAATATGATTTCAAAGCCGTTAGAAATTAACTATTTTATATCTACTACATAACTGAATAAAAATTAAAATTAACTCACTATGTGGCATAAATGTTTTAAAAGTTTAAACCAAATTCTCTAAACTTTATCTAAAAAACATTTTCATCGTGTAAATGTCAAGAGCAAATCCAGCTCTCAATCACAACGACGTGCGATCAATTCTGATTTTGATAAAAGATAAAGATTCGTCTATATACCATCCATTATTAATCCACTTTATAGGCAAAATACCTAGTTTGAATCAATAAAATGTCAGAACATAATACGAAAAAAAAACGAAAAAACTAATGTACTATTCAATGTCAATGACATATTAATTTAAGTCATATACAGGGTGATAGGTAAACATACGGAAAAAATTCAAGTGGTAATTCCTTGGCCTATTTTAAGAATATTTTGTCCTATGATGATTGCTAAAAAAACCCTTTGTCTCAAAGGTACAGTGAAATAAACCGATGTCCAGGTGTGAATAAAATACAGTGAAACAAACCGATGTCCAAGTGTGAACAAAATTTGCGAAAACAATATTCGATATTTGTTGAAACCATTAATGTAAATGAAACTATGACGTACTCCAATTAGTTTATCAAGTACAAAAAATTAATTAGTTTATCAAGCACAAAAAATTGTTGACAATAACTTGGAACAGCTGTTTTATCTACTAACGTACAAGTGGATTTCATTTGAATACGTCTCGTCAGTGATACGTCTCGTGCGCAGTTGCTTACATTGAGTGACGTTTGGCTGTTAGACGTGTCTTTAAAATTTAGCGAAGTCTTCTATCATGTATATGAGCGCCGAGATGACTGACATGCATTTTATGTGTGGACTTGCTGATGTCAATTCATTACAAGCTAGACGATTACATAGTACATTGAGCGGTTTCCTAGCCATAATATCTCCGACCGAAAAATCTTCGAAAACATTCATCGACGTCTTCGTGAAATGCGAGGATCAGGAATATTAATGACAGTAAGAACGGTACAACTTGAACAGAATGTGCTGGACATGTTAGATGAAGATCCAAGTACTACTACGCGACAAATTGTCAATAATTTGAATGGAAGTCATTGGACAGTTTGGAAAATTGCTAAGAGCAATTTGTTGTCTCCATACCACATTCAACGTGTTCAGGCATTACTACCTTGCTGATTATCTTTGGCTATGGCTTTTGCAAACATTAGTTATAATCCTTCAATTTCTGAAACAGATTCTTTTCACCGATGAAGCCAGTTTCTTAAGAAAGGTAAAGAATTTTCATAACGACAGATAAAAATCCGCATGAGGTATGTGGAGATCAATTTTAACATAAGTTCTCCTTGAATGCTTGGGTTGAAATTGTAGATGACTATCTAATTGGACCGGTATTTCTACCAGCAATACTTACTGGCGAGATGTATCGCAACTTTTTGGAAGAAACACTGCTTGAGTTTCTGCAGGATGTACCATCGGCGACAAGAATTGCAATATGATTTGCACGATGGTGTACGACTACATTTCGGTTTGGTTGCGCGTGATTTTTTAACAGCAACATACGGAGATTGCAGGATTGGTCGAGGTGGGCCACACGTATGGCTTGCTCGATCCCTAGACTTAAAACCTCTGGATTATTTCTTATGGGGCTATCTGAAGTCATTAGTTTACCCTACTCCAGTGGATAATTTGAAAGAATTGCGAAATCAAATAATTGCTGGGTGTAATTCAATTAGAAACAATCCTGGGGTGTTTGAAATAACGAGAAGATTGAATGCTTGTATCCCAGGCTGGAGGAAGTCATTTCGAACATTTATTGTAGATTGAGCAACTTTACATGTACGTTTTGATAATAAAATATTGTCGCTGGGTCACAAATTTTGTTCACCCTGTATCTTCGAAAAAAAGGGTTTTTCAGAAATCATCATAAGAGAAAATATTCTTAGAACAGGCCAAGGAATAACCCCTTGAATTTTTTCCGCATGTTCACCTGTATATGTTGGGGAACGTTCGATATATGAGCGCATCTAGTTTTATTAATAAACATCCAGGCCACGTAACACAAATATTAAGAATATTGTGTACTAAGCAGAATCGCTAGCTGTAAAAAAAATAAGGGTCGGCAAGTTACAAAAATAAATAAGATGAAAAAAGATTATAAAAGAATGTAACGAGAGAGATTTGATGGCGGTGTGTTGGATAAAGCAGCATCTCGGGGCTTTTACGTGTCTGTTGAGTTCTCGTCATTGATTACTGTGTTATGGATTATTTTGTTATTGTGTTATAGACTGTTATTGTATTATATACAGTTATTGTGTTATAAAGAGTTAACACAATAGCAGTTATTGTATAATAACAGTAATTGTTAATTAACTGTTATTGTGTTATTTTGGTTATACCAGAAGCCACCTACCATCCAAATTAGTAAATGAGGACAACCAACTTCTGACAAGTAAAGAAGAAACGAAACAAGAGTGAACATAGTACAGTATAATCTCGATAATCCGACACATATGGGACCAGACAATCGCCGGGTATCAGAAAGAGCGCGAGCGGTCTCCAGACCGCCGGATTACTGAACGTGCCGACCGATTAACCAACGGCCGAATTACTGGGAATATACTGTATATTCAAAATTTGTTCGATGGCGAAACTAATTTTCCACATCCAAATCAAGGAGGAGACACTGGCCCGGACATCATGATATTAGAAGTTATTAAAGATATGTAATATCCACCAAATCAGGTAAAGCTGCAGGACCGGACGACATGTACATCGAAATCTTAAAGATCATTATATTTTTTTTTCTTTGGCGTTACAACTCTGGGTGAGTTTTAGCCTGCTCGCCGATCTTCTTCCGCTTTTTTTGTAGCTTCTTTCCAATTTCACATTCCGAGTGTTTTGAGATATTCCTTCACTCCATCTATCCATCTTTTACTAGGTCTTCCTCTTACTCTGCTTTCCACTGACTTACAGTCTGTTATTATCTTCGTTACCCTTGTGTGTTCCATTCTCTCTACATGTCCCAGCCATCTGCTTTTTTGTACCTTTATAAATCGTACAATATCCGCATTATTTATACAGATGTTCAGTTCTTGGTTCATACGAATTCTGAACATTCCGTTTTCTTCCTGTATCGGGCCAAACACTTTCCTTAGAATTTTTCGTTCGAAAATTTTAAGATTGATCTCGTCGTTCTTCGAAAAAGACCACGTTTCGCAGCCGTATGTAAGCACAAGTCTAATTATTGTTTTATATATTCTTAGTTTAGATGCGCTGTTTAGCAGTCTTGACGTTAGTAGTTTTTTATACAAATAATAACCTCTGTTTCCTGCTACTAACCTGCTCTTGTTCTCTTCGCTTGTTTGATTTTGTGTGTTCAATTGTGCGCCAAGATAACAGAAGTTGTTGACACACTCAAAGTTGTAGTCTTCTATGTTTATGGGTTGTAGGTTGTTGTTACTTCCTCTTGCCAGTTACAAGTATTTCGTTTATGCTTCGTTTATTTTCAGTCCGGATCGTGTAGTTTCTTTGTCTTGTTTCTATTAATGTTTCTCTAATAGTTATTTCATTCCTCAGAATGATATTAAAATTTTAAAGCTTATACAAGAGGTTCTCATAAAAATATCGACGTTCTTGTAAACTTCTTGATGAATCCGCAACAAAAACGAAAGACTGACTGAAATCAACATTCATTGCCCCACCAAAGAAACCAAACGCAAACAATTGCGACCAATTGCGACTGATAAGCTTGATGAGCCAAGTATTAAAAGTAATCCTAAAAATTCACATCATAGATTACGTAAGAAATGCGAAGACCTAAGCAAGGAACAGAGAGTTGGTTTTAGAGATAGACTTGGAACAAGAGAAGCGTTGCTTGCGCTGTCAGTTCTCATGCAAAAATGTAGAGACCAAAAAAAGAACGTGTACATCTGTTTCATTGATAATGCAAAGGCATTTGACTGTTTAAATGACGACGTCCTAATTAACATTCTGATTACCAAAGGCCTCGATCAAAAAGATATCTCCTTCATAAAAGATATCTCCTTCATAAATTGTACGAACACCAGACTGCGGCGATATACCTATAAACGTCGAGTAAGTCAGGGCTGTGTAATATCACCATTGTTGTTCAATATCCACTCGGAAAAGATATTCCTGAAAGCCTTGGAAAATTCTACAGATGGAATCTACATCAGGTACGCGGACGATACAACTATATTTGCAGATAGTGCAGCTGGCCTACAACGTTTGATGAACCAAATAATAGAAGGTGATGCGCTTGGCCTAAATGTAAATACGGCCAAAACGAAAAGAATGGTTATCAGAAGAACACCAGATATCCAATCCAATTTGCAAGTATACAATAAGCAAATAGAGCAGGTTGCTAAATTTAACTACTTGGGCAGCTGGATCACCGAAGACCTGGAAGTAAGAAAACGAAATAGCTAGAACAACGTTCCTTAAGATGAGAAAAGTATTTTGCGGGAGAAGCCTAAACCTTTAAACTAAGATACCGGTTCGTTAAGTGCTACATTCACTCGGTACTGTTGTATGGTGTTGAGACTTGGACGTTGAAGATCAATATTATGAACAAAATTGAAGCGTTTGAGATCTGGATCTTTCGAAGAATGCAGAGAATATCCTGTGCGGAACATAATCATCACCTATTAATGAGGTTCATAGACGCATCAACAGTGACAGATTGGTTATTGTGAAGAAACGTAAGACGACGTACCTAGCGGACATATCCCCAAAAAATAATAACCTCCTAAAATTAATAATGGAGGGCAAGATAGAGGGGCGCCGCAGAGTGGTATGGAATCCCAAAAAGCTGGTAAAAAGTCGAAAAATGAAGTTTCGTTTTCGGGGTTCAAAGGGTTTGGGTTAGATAGAGTAATAGTCGAAGGGTCGAATTGTAGACTGGGTAGGGCATAATCCCTTATATCTGCTGTGGTATTCCAATTCAAAAGTGGCCGTTACTCGAACCAGACGCGTCGCGCTCCGAGCGAGTTTAACAGTGTTGTATTGAAAACGACGCCAAGCCTACAAAAATAACGTTAAAGCAGATCTGAAAAATGGATTCGAAAGGGGAATGTATATACAATATTATCATGATTTGAGACATTAACAAAGGAATAATTTGTCTGAAAATGAACGTAAAATTGCAACGGAGAATTGTAAGAAAAACACGGAGAAAAGTTATATTGCACCCAATTGTTTCGCGGCCGATTAATCTATTGTTAAATGAAAACAACAACAAAATCTTGCGATTTTATGCGCCACCGATAATGGTGCCAGTTTTTGAAATTAGAAGTGCATTATTCTCAATTTTGAATAATTAAAACATAAACTATGCTGAAACAGTTCAGATAAAAGTTGTATGGTTTTAAAAGATCTATCCAGGGCTGTACTCACATAGTGGTCCCAGTGCTCCAGATGGGCCTGGTGAGGCGAAAATCGATTTTTTAAAGCTGATTTATATAATAAATATTTTTTCTCAAGTCAATTTTTGCTGAGCCCTTTCCAAGAGGCTAAAATTTTTGTTTTTGTTATTTCCGTGTATTTTATAAATTCATTTTAGGATGCATCATTCGTGTGACGTCTTGGCTTTCACGATAGAATCGTAATAATTCGCTTTCCTGAATAATTCAGGAATTATGACTGACTAGAATAATATTGAGGAACAAATTAATAATAACTCGTAAAGTTGAATATGTAATTGCCTATTTTATATTAATCTTTAATATTAATCCGTACTTGAAGTTTTTGTAGGTCAGTTGTTACCGCATCCTTCCATCTCCCTCTTGGCCTTCCGGCCCTTCTCCTTCCCTCTGGTTGGCCATTGAACAACTTTTTCGGAACTCTATGATCACCCATTATCTGCATGTGTCCGAGCCATCTCAATCTTGCCACCTTGATGAAACTCACAATATCTGGTTGATTGTAGAGCTGATATAGTTCGTGATTATATATTCGGCGCCAGATTCCTCGTTCTTGGGTCGCTCCAAATATTGCACGTAGCATTCTTCTCTCAAATACACTTAAAGCCTGTTCTTCGCTCTGTGTTAAGCTCCATGCTTCTGCACCATAGTTTACCACTGGTCTTATCAGTGACCTGTACAGTGTGCACTTATGTTTGGGGTAGATTGTTTTGGACCTAAACAGTTTAAGTAGCCCATAATAGCACCTGTTACCAAGAGTTATCCGCCTTCTAATCTCCTCGCCCATCCGGTTTACGCTGTTCAGATGCGAGCCCAAGTACACAAATGAATCTACTGTGTCAAAGTGCTTTCCGTCTAGTTCTAGCGTTGGTCCTACCTTCCGATGAGTTTCGTTAGACACCATGTATTTCGTTTTGTTTACGTTGACAGTGAGTCCTAGGTTACTTGCTTCCTTCTCCAGCAGCGACTAAGTAGCTTTGGTCGCCTGTTCGCTTCTGCAAATTATATCAATGTCGTCTGCGTAAGCCAATAGTTGTGTTGACTTAAAGTACACAGTGCCGTTAGTATCCACTCCACTACTCCTAACGGCCTTTTCTAGTACGATGTTAAACAGTAAAGTTGCCAGTGGGTCTCCCTGTCGTAGTCCTTCCTCTGTTATAAAAGTCTCAGACAACTTGTTTCGTATTCTTACTACAGACGATACTTCAGACAGTGTTACTCTGGTTAGGGCTGTCAGTTTTTCAGGGAATCCGAAACTTGTCATTATCCCCCACAGTTTGTGTCTTATAACGCTGTCGTATGCTGCTCTGAAGTCCACGAATAGATGGTGTGTCGTGATATTGAACTCATTACATTTCTACAGGATCTGCCTAATGCCAAACAGTTGGTCTGTGGTTGACCTGTTTGTGCGGAAACCGCACTGGCATTCCCCGATATTCTCTTCTGCGTATGGTAGTAAGCGACGGTACAACACATTAGCGAAGACCTTGCATGCAATGTTTAGCAGCGTTATCCCCCTGTAGTTAGAACAATCTAACTTATCACCTTTCTTGTACAATGGACATATTATCCCTAGCTTCCATTCATCCGGTAGCTTTTCCGTTCTCCATATGTTTAATATGAGATCAGGCATGCACGATATTGGGGCTCTACCTCCATACTTCAACAATTCTCTTGGAATGCCATCTGCACCTGGCGCCTTATTGTTCTTGATCCTGCGCACTACAATCTCTACTTCTTCTAAGGTGGGTTCCTCCACTTGCTCAGTCCCTAATATTGATGTTGATGTTGGCGTTATACTTTCCTCTTGGACTACGCGAGTGTTCTGGTTGAGCAGGTCCCTGAAGTACTGACCCCACCTCTTGATACACTTTTCTGTGTGTCCGATTACTCTGCCGTCCTTATCCTTACATAGAAGTGGCAGCAGTTTGTAGCCAAGTCTCGCATTTCTGACCTTTTGATAGAGTCCCCGAGTTTCGTTGGCATTACTCATTCTTTCTATTTCCGCGAAATCTTCTTCATCTTTTTCAGATTTCTTTCTTCGGAAGAGTTTTTTCTCAACTTTCCGTTTGTTTCGATAATCCTCTACATTCGCTCTAGTATTTCGTTGTAGTACTTTTTCTCTGGCTTCGTTCTTCTCTGTCAGAGCTTCCTTGCATTCTTCATCGAACCAGTTATTACGCCTTTGTCCCTTCTTCCACCCCACAACCTCTGCTGCTGTATCTTCGATGTCCTGCCTTATTGGATCCACCATATTTGATCCGCCAATTTGCTTTTCTGAATTGTGACATCGAATTTGTAATCAGCGACCCAGAAAACCCCCAAGTACAGACTCTCACCTCAATCAAATACGTTTTTGAAGAAATTCTCCGCCATATTGGATCCGCCATTTTGACTTTCTGAATTTTGACTTCGAATTCGTGATCAGCGACCCCGAAAACCCAAAAGTAAAGATTTTCACCCGAATCGAATACTTTTTCGACTTTTGGCCAGCTTTTTGGGATTCCGTCCCATTGTGCGCCCTGGTCTAGGACGAAGGAATTACTCCTGGTTAAGGGGCTATACCACTGTGACACTTTCAGAAAAATCGTTTTTTTTTTTGGTCTTATTTGACAGTTAATACTTTCAAGAATATCCTGTGAAAATTGCAAGGCCGTATCTCTAATACTCCTCGAATAGCAGCCTTCTAAAGCGCAACCAGGAATCTCAGGAATAAGCTCGGAGGAATAAAATTCTGCACGTGCCTGGAGGCGATAAATTTTTGGATTTGGAGGCAATACATTTTTGGAAAACTTATTTTTTTATATTTTTCACTAAGTAGATCTCTATTTTCTGAATTCTTTCTTCGGCGCTTCCGAAGGCAGCGCCTAAGTCGCTTGGATGTTAATATTTTTCTATGAAAAAATTATGTAATGAAGGTCAAATATAGCCAAATATGTTCTCAATTTCCTGAAACATTTAATTGAGTACTTTTTTTCGAAAAAAATCGCGAAAATCACTCAAATTTTCAACGATCACAGCCTCTTAAAGAACATGAGAGACTGGACTGGTCTGGACTCTAACACATTGTTCAGGACGCTACAAGACCCTGCAGAATTTGCCATGATTGTTGCCAATCTTCAGTAATGGAGAAAACACCCAAACAAGAAGGTTGTGTTATTAACCGTTATGTGTTATAGACGGTATTACTGATTATTGTGATTTCGTTAAGTAAACGTGTTATTGATTGGGGAAGATTATTATTATTTTAGTCAACGTCGAGTCGAAGTTTTATTATTTCATTAACTTTTAATTGATTTAAGCTCCCGTTCTGCGAAATTTCAAGCACGTATTTTTATGTCATTTGTGGGTACATACGTATTAACGCCACCGCAGCGAGAGGTCACGTTACCCGCTAAAAAATGTTGTGTGCACAAATTAATGGCGAACAACTATGCCCAACCAACCTTTGTGCTTGTAAACTTGGGCACCTCCAAAATCACTGAAAGTTTTCACTGACGCTAAATTCATGTTTATGAATAAATCTTACGTAAATAAATATCTCCGAAAGTTAAATATAGAATACATAGCTTTTAGTAAATTCACCTTTTAAAGAGAATGCAGTAAAATTTGATTTAAATTAATAATTGTAGCAAAGTGCATTAAAAGTTCCGTTTGCAATTCTAATAATTACATTGAAGAGTCTGTTGATAATTTAGAAGACCTAAACTATTTTTTGAACGATTCTGGTTTACTTTTCTTACACGTTAATGTCAGGAGTTTAAACGCAAACTATGAAAAATTGGAATTACTGGTAACATATCTACTAACCAAACCGCATGTAATCGTCTGCACAGAAACTTGGAACTTTATTTGCCCTAACATGTTCACTTTAGAAAATTATACATGTTATTATAACGGTAGCTTCGTAAACAAATCGGATGGAGTCGTCATTTATATTTCGAATTCTCTCGAGCAAACTACAACGACTGAGAGGGTGGGTAGGTGCAATTTTCTTTCCACTTGTGCTAAAATATCATCAAATAGTGTACTTAAAATTTCTGGTGTTTATAAGTGTCATGACCTCACAAATCTTGAATTTATACAAAATCTAAAAATTCATATGGAAAACAATACAACATTTAAGAACCATATTATAATAGGAGATTTTAACATTAACAATATTGATGTTCAGTCAGATTTATTCCTAACTAACATGCTCGATATGAATTATATACCAATGTTTAACAATATTACTAGGCCAAATGACAACGGTGGTTCCTGTATTGACAACATGTTTATAAAATCTAAAGCCATAAATTGTAAATCTAGCACACTTATGCAAGTTTTTGCTGATCATTATCCGATCTTCCTTACAATGAATCTTGATAAACAACAAAAAACAAGGGAAAAAAAAATCATTTTTATGCTATAACAAATTAATACATAATTGTAATCGTACTGATTGGTCAGACCTGTTAGCTGTCACGGATCCTAATCAAGCAACTGAAAAACTATTATTAAAAATACAAAACTTAATCAAGGAATCTAGTTTTAAGAAGCGTAAATACAAACCTAGGACTGACTGGATCAGGCCGGGCTTAATGAAATCATGTCGAACAAAAGAAAAATTATATAACACATGGAAGCGCGATAAAAATAATTTATATCTAAGAATGAAATACTTAAATTTCTGCAAAAAACTTGATAAATTAATAAAAATTGCGAAAATAAATTTTGGCACCAAAGAAGCTTCTTCCAAGTCTAAAAATAGTAGGGATCTATGGCAACTCGTAAATAAAAAGCTAGGTAAAAAGATAAATTCGGTCAATAACATAGATTATATTAACAAAGGCAATCATAAGTTGACAAATACAAATGATATTGCTAATAACTTCGTTGATTTTTTTAGTAATATTGGTTCAAATTTAGCTGCTAAAATCCCTACTAGTGCTGCTACAATTCACGATGGAATAAGTTATAATCCTAAATCCATTTTCTGGAAACCTACTAATTGCTCTGAAATTATAAATATAGTAAACGATCCAAAGGAAAAAGCCGGTGCGGTTGATGGTATATGCACAAAAGTACTCAAAACTATAATCCCTATTATATCCAATATATTTGAACATATATTTAATATATGTTTATCAAAGGGTATCTGGCCAAATGCACTTAAATGCGCGGAAATATTGCCGATTTTTAAAACTGGTGATAAACACCATATGACTAATTATAGACCAATATCACTTATTTCTAATATTGCGAAAATTTTTGAAAAAATTATTCATGTGAGATTGTACTCTTTTGTTATGGATTGTAACATTATTAGTTGTCATCAGTACGGTTTTATGAAAAATAAAGGTACAAAGAATGCGTTAGCATCGATCACTGACTTTATATATACTAATATAGACATCAGTAATCCGACAGTTGTTGCTTTTCTAGACCTAGCCAAAGCTTTCGACACTGTGAACCATAAAATATTGCTTAATAAATTATATAAATATGGTGTTAGAGGAGTAGCTCATGACCTAATTAAAAATTATTTAACAGATAGATTTCAGGTAGTCAAAATTAAAGATGTTAAAAGTAAAAAATGTAAAATTAAAATTGGTGTACCACAAGGAACTGTCTTAGGACCCCTACTTTTTATTATATACATTAATGATATGTTTAAAATACTACCTTTAAATAGTATAGCAGCTTTTGCTGATGACAAAGTGGTTAAAGGTATAGGTAAAACATGGTCTGAAGCACAATCCAATATGTTATCATACCTAGACAAAATAGGTATGTGGTTACAAAATAATTATTTAACATTAAATGTGGATAAAACAACATACATGACTTTTGGCTGTTACAAAGACAGTGTACCTAATTTTTTTGAGTTATCCATTTATAATGAGAAAATTAAAAGAGTCAATAGTTGTAAATATTTAGGGTTAATGTTTGACTGTCACATGAAGTGGAATATCCATATATTAAATCTTATAAGTAAAACTAGATACTTTTTGTTTATCTTTCATAAATTAAAAAAAATAATGAGCAAGCAATAACTGAAGATTATTTACCATTCTCTTTTTGAGAGTATTGTGAATTATGGAATTATTGCTTGGGGAGGGAAGTTACAAAACCAACACCAATATCTTAGCTCAAATTCAATCTAAGCTCATTAACATATTTTCGGATGGCAAACGTGTTCTAGGATTTAGAGATACATTTATAGTCGAGTCGTTGAGTTATCACTACAATAGTTGTAAATATGCGTATTAGAACTGTAAAGGGAAGTCTAGAAATAGAAGTATTCCGTTACCCAAAGTCAGTAAATCTATAGCATTTAAAAACTCCTCGATTGTGGCAATTAAACAATTCAATACACTACCTGATACACTAAAAAGAATACCGAATAATAATAACAAAACAGTAAGAATAAAACTGAGAAATTGGCTTACAAATACTTCCTTTTATTAGACTTTTTGTTCTCTTACAATTTCAATATTTTGTTATCTCAAATCTTTTTCAATATTTTGTTTTCCTACAGTTTACTTTTTAATACTCTAATCTTTGAGTCCTCTTATACCTTATTATGTTGTTTATTGCTTATGTTTTTGTATTTTATGTATACCTAATTCTTGTATGTTATCTATAAAGTTTAATTATGTGAATAAATTGCTTCTCAGGCCTATGTACAGGTGTAACTCACCTCTATAGATGCATCCTTATGTATTATATTATGTATTATGTAAATGTGTATATATATATATATATATATATATTGTATATCCTGTTGATAAATAAATAAATAAATAAATAAAATTCAGGTACCTTTTATTTAATGTTAAATTGTCAAGATAAAAACAGGAGCGAACAAAAATGTTGCTTCAAAGGTTGTTTGATATCCTATAACCCCTCACATGATGAAATATTTCAATACCAAACAACAGAAAAATACAAACATTGAAATTCAATTACCACTTATCCGATAGTAAATTTTACCGATAAAGTGTTTCGGTGAAAACTATAGAACTTCATGTAATCAGTTAAAGCATATAAATCAAATTCTTGCAGTATTAGTTTCAGGTGGAATAACGTCCAAAACATAAAACGAGATAAGAATGAATGATGGATTTTTTTAAAGAGTTTGTTTTGTATAGTATTGTTTGGATCCGAAAACGCTTTGGAACTTTTAAAACGTTTTTATTTCAAGAAACAAATTTCCGCTAAACTTGAATTTGGTGAATAATGCTGTCCTGTCTTCCAACGCGAAAAAAAGGAGGGTTGGGATATTTTCAGCCTGCGCGTTCTTCATGCGTTAACAGCAACAGACTGTTTGACACGCAATTTAAATATTTCCATAAAAAAGGAAATGTATAAGGAAATATATCGCACAGTTACAAAAAAATTGTATTGTTCGTCGCATCTAATTGATTTTGATGTGAGTAGACAATTGTAGAGTAAAAATTCTCGATCGTGTCATGAAAAGTGGAATAAATGAACAGCGAGACAATGCAGAGACAAGACCATTGTCTATGAAGTACACATCCGGAAAACTACACGGAGAAAATGGAACGTTTGAATCATCGCCGGGTTTTATTTATCTCGAATAAACAATAATCTTCAGCGGATAACGAGCTTCGCGAAACGGAGTTTTGCTTACGCTCGCAACATTTCTGAAACACCCCAAACGATACAAAACATCCTACAATTTCCAAACAAAAAAATAAATATATCAATTCTTCGTCTAGCTCGTGTATTCTTTTTCAACATTTGCTTTTTTATTGTTATAATATTACAATTGAAACGCACAAAACAAACATACAAAAAAGTTTAGGATAAGAACATATTCATAAAATGAGTGAATAATAGATATACAAATGCATAAAACATGACCATCAAATTTTATGTACAAACACATTGAATATTTACAAAATATATTTTTAAATTTATAGTTTTATATACATCGCTCCAAGAAGTTAACGCACCACAACTAACATTCAGAACATTGTTTATTACGTAACGAGAGTTGTAAAAAGCATATTACGTACGAGCGGAACGGTTGCGTAATTCCGGGCGGGGAAAGTGTGTAATTCCGCGAATACGTACTTGCTTTACAACTCGGGTTATGTACTTCGGATGGAGCGGCAACGAGCCGTTCCATTTTTATTTCTTAGTTTACGAGGGCATTATAATAATTACCCAAATATTTTCGAACAATTTCCGAAAATTTTTGATTAGGGTCGGTAATGTAATCCTCGAGCAGATTAAGAAATATTTGTACCTTTAGTTTTACTAGGGCATTACGGTGATTACCCAAATATTTTCAAAAGAATTTCCGAAAGTATGTTACTAGGGTCAATGGTGTAATCCCCGGGGAAATTACGACATGGTGTTTTTCTCGAGAATCGGTAATCACCAAAGCGAGACATAGCCGAAAATAGAAAAATAATCAACCCCAATAATCAACCCCACTTCTAGAAAAGGGATGGGAGTATAACAAACCCATACACAATCTTTTCATAGACTTTCGACAGGCATATGATAGCGTAGAAAGAAGCCAAGTATGGAATGCCATGGCGGAGTTCTCAATACCAAAGAAACTCATTCGGATGACCATAGTCTGTATGGAGGGTGGAATATCTAAAGTACGTGTAAATAATAAACTGTCTGGCAGCTTTGAAATCAACAGTGGACTTAAACAGGGTGATGCGTTATCTCCACTACTATTCAACCTTGTATTAGAGAAAGCCATGAGGTCGGCCGAAATAAAAACAGAATTGCTATCGGGTCAAGGTCCCAAAGTGTTACTCGCATATGCAGATGACATAGATCTCGTTGGAGACTCCATTCTATCCACGAAAGACATTTTCAACAAGGTGGAAGGAGCAACAAGTGAATTAGGGCTGAAGATTAATGAAGAGAAAACGAAATATATGTGTATAAATAGAACGACACGAAGAGACAGAATAGGACAAAATATGACGATCAACACCTTTAATTTCGAAAGAGTACAACGTTTTAAGTATCTGGGGGCCGTAATCACAGCGGACAACGATGTTACCGAAGAAATAAAAGACAGAAGCCAATCTGCAAACCGCTGTCTATTTGCACTGAATAAGCTCATAAAATCAAAAAATCTCACAAGAAGTTCAAAGATCAAAATCTATAAATCCATCGTCAGACCTGTAATAACATACGGATGCGAAACGTGGACCATGACCAAAGCAAACGAAGAAAAGCTCAGACGCTTCGAACGAAAAATACTTTGAAAAATTTTCGGACCTCACTATGACATCACCACAGACCAGTATAAGATCAGAACCAATATCGAATTAAAAGCACTCTACAACGACACCGATATTGTCCAAGAAATTAAATCACAGCGACTAAGATGGGCAGGCCACGTGCACAGACTGCATAACGAAAGACTTGTAAAACTGGTATGGGAGGAGATTCCCACAGGCAAGAGACCGCTCGGACGTCCCAGAATGCGATGGAGAGATAACATCCAAGCAGATCTCCGGAAAATGAACATTCCATTTGACCCTAGGTTGATGGAAGACCGAACAAATTGGAAAAAAGTTGTACAGTCAGCCAAGACCCACCCAGGGTTGTAGCGCTACGTGATGATGATGATAAGACGTCTTATATTTTACACCTTTGATGTTGTCAAAAGTAGATTGCGAAAACTTTTTTTAAATTGCTTTTATAAAAGTGGAAGGATTCAGTTTAAGAAGTTTATAGTTAAGTTTATAGTTAAGAAGTTAAGAAGAAATAGTTCGCGTGCCAATACAATTTTCCTATTTTCCTACGTGTCAGCTGTGACACGCGTGCCATAGGTTCGCCACCACTGATGTAGATATTTTGAAAGGTTTTTTTATCAAGAAGCATAAGTGCTTTAAAAGCAACTATTTTTATCGCGTGTCATCATTAATTTTCTACGTGCCAGCAGTGACACGCGTCCCATAGTTTAGCCACCACTGATGTATATATTTTGAAAGATGTTTTTATCAAGAAGCATAAGTGCTTTAAAAGCAACTATTTTTATCGCGTGTCATCACAAATTTTGTACGTGCCAGCTGTGACACGCGTGCCGTAAGTTCGCCACCACTGGACTAGAGTGCTCACAGATACAGACAACCCAATGTACGCAATAACAATTTCCGTTAGTTTGAATTGTGTCATGAGGGGCCGTAGTGGTCGTAGATAAAAGTATGAAATACTTTTTTTCATCAATAATGTTTAAAACCAAGTAAAGCAAATTTTATTACTAAAACTCTTAAATAACTCTATTGAAATATTAATGGTTTGCGTCACTTAAACAACTCCGATGCACTTACAAATTTATTTTATATAAATCCTGGACTAAGACTACAATTAATCTTGTCCATGATTTTAAATGATGAATTGTATGCAAGAATATTAGTTTCACCTTAGGGATGGCAACTTATCCGTTGCAAATTACGTACCATCACGTTGAATTTGGAAAGTGGATGTTTACTTTCCTTTGGGAGTTTCATCTTTCAAGCAAAAAACTAAGAATTAGATACATGAACATATTAGCCAACTAAAAAAAACGCAAGACCAAAGAACGCTAAAACCAAAACAGACTAAAAGAGATTTCTATCTTTTAACACAAAATAAAGTTGAAGCAAACTTGCTAATGTTTAAACAAATATTTCGTCTTATTTGTAAGTTAATATATAATATTAATGATAATACAGCTCAACATAAGAACTTTAGAGAAGAAATCCATACCGTAAGAACTTTAGAGAAGAAATCCATACCGTCAATACCTTTGTATTTCCGTTAATGACGGAAATCACAGAAGATATCATTAAGAACTTTTGAGATGAAATCCACACCGTCAATACAAACCTCAGCACGAGGATTAATGGTACCGCGAAGAAGACACTAGGGCTGGCAAAAAGGAAACGAGCAATCTGGTGGAACGAAGCATGCGAGGAAGCACTCGAGGAAAGATCTGAGAAATGAACAATATGGAAATGCTCCAGGAAGATAGGTTTTTTGTTGGAACAATTCAGGCGTCAAAGGAAGGAAACATCCATTGTATTTCGACGGTTAAAACGTCAATCGTCAAATCGTTTGAGAAGGCACAGTTGGAAGACCTGGAAACTAATTTCACCAGAAACAATTCCAAAGGTTTCTATCAGACCTTTCAGAACAAACTCAATCAAAGGATAAAAATCACCTAGTATGGGCTTCAAAAATGAACAGGAAAAATCGGTTTGAACAATCAAGAAAACAGCGAGATATTGCAAGGCATTTTGATAACCTCTTAAACTGTCCACCACAGACCTCAAAACTAGAACTTCTGCCGCCACTGGAGGAGCGGGAAAGGACTTACTACCAGCGTGGAGATAAATGCCTTACGAAGTCTGAAAAACAACAAGGCTAGTGGCGAAGACTCGATAACGGCAGAAATGTTGAAATGGGCGGAACCGGAAATCCTGGACGACTTACACCAAATATTTCAGACAATATGGGAGACAGAGAAGATACCAGAACCCCCAGATTCACCGCCTCCACAATAAAGGGGACAAAAAGGACGTCAATAACTATAGAGGCGTCTCCTTACATCCGGGCGCATATAAAATCTTCTAAAGATGATACTCCTGAGTAGAATAGAGGAGACCCTTGATAAACAACTTGGGAAGTACCAAGGAGGGTTTTGAAAAGGTCGCTCCTGCGCAGAGCAGATTTTCATCTTGAAATCAATAATCCGCCATAGAATTCTGAGCTCCAAAATAATAGTATCTTTCATAGAGACTTATGACTCGGTGGACAGAGAAACCCTGGACGGTATCATTCGAGAATTTGGGGTACAACCCAAGTTGGCAAATAAAATCAAAGATACATTAACAGGCACAAAATCCAAAGTGAAGTTCATGGGAGAACTGTCTCGGTCGGTTCAAATCAAGACAGGTGTAAGACGAGGCGACGAACTTTCGACCATACTATTCAACTGTATTCTGGAAAAGATCGTACAAATGTAGAACTTAGATCTTATAAATCTAAGAATAAACCCAATCTGCTTAGGGAGAAAATCAGGAGGAATTAAAGTCAATTGTTTGGCCTTTGCAGATGACTTTGCGATACCCTCGCAAAGCCCAAGGGAAGCGATCACTTAGATTAACCTCTTAGGAAAGATCACCAGTAAGACGGGACTAGACCAGTAAAGTTTCAATAGAGAAAACAAAATTCATGATAAATGACGCTCTCTCCTCGGTCCTATTACCCTCACAAAGGTTTGGTGGCACTATGCTTCTACCTTTTGTAAAGCAATTTTCCACTCCTCTCTGTTCTGGGCTAGTTCTGTGGCCTCGTGCAGAGAGAGTTCAGTCAAGCTTCGGATTCCGTCCAACCATCGGGTTGAAGTTCTTCCTTGTGACCTTCGTCCGTCGACTTTGCCTTGAACCACAAGCTTTTCTAATGCATCTGGTCTTCTGGAGACGTGCCCGAAATACCGCACTTTGTTCCGGTTTATTCTCCTGGACAGTCTGTCCTCGGTAGTTCTTCTAGGATCGATACCTTGGTGCGGTGTTGCGTCCATGATATTCGCAGCATTCTTCGGTAAACCCACATTTCAAATGCATCTATTTTCTTTCTGTCCGCTTGTCTGATCCACCAGGTTTCAGTAGCGTATGATGCAATTAGGAAAATCAAAGTAGGGACCAGCCTGATTTTCGTAGCTTCACTAATTGACGTGCCCTTCCATATGCGTGTCAGTTTAGTTGTGGCCGTACTTGCTATTGCTAGCCGTCGTCTTATTTCGGCTTCACTACCTCCTGTGTTGCAATTAGGAAAATCAAAGTAGGGACCAGCCTGATTTTTGTAGCTTCACTAATTGACGTGCCCTTCCATATGCGTGTCAGTTTAGTTGTGGCCGTTCTTGCTATTGCTAGCCGTCGTCTTATTTCGGCTTCGCTACCTCCTGTGTTGGTGATGAGGGGGCCAAGATAAATAAATTTATCCACTACTTCGAAACCGGCTGCCCGTCGGAAATACAGAGAGTTGTTCGTTTTCCGGTCAACTATCATGAGTTTGGTTTTACTGATGTTTAGTTTTAAGCCGTACTCTTTGCTTATATTTCCCAGCCATGTCATGATCATTTCCAGCTCGAGTTGATCTGCCGCCAATATAAGAATATCATCGACATATCTCAGATTACTTATACGCCTTCCTCCCACTAATATCCCCTATACCATTCATCGAGTACTTTGCGCATGACGTACTCACTATATATGTTAAATAGGATTGGTGACAGGATTCACCCTTGCCTAATACCTGCTCTAACGTCAAATTTGTTTGAGTAAGTTTGATCTATTCTGACCCTTGCTGTGCTGTATTCATAGAGGTTCCGTATCAGTTGTATTGGGTGGTCTGGTGTGCTCATTTTCTCTAAGATCTGCCAGAGGGCATCCCACTTGATGGAGTCGAACGCTTTAGAGTAGTCGACAAAGCACAAAAACATTGTGACGTTATATTCGCGTGCTTTTCCGATGATCTGGCGAATATTCAGTATTTGTTCGATGGTGCCTTTTCCTGGGACAAATCCACTCTGTTCGTCCGATATTTGGGGTTTGATTTTACTGGTTTTAAGCCGTACTCTTTGCTTATATTTCCCAGCCTTGTCATGATCATTTCCAGCTCGAGTTGATCTGCCGCCAATATAAGAATATCATCGACATATCTCAGATTACTTTTGCGCCTTCCTCCCACTAATATCCCCATACCATTCATCGAGTACTTTGCGCATGACGTACTCACTATATATGTTAAATAGGATTGGTGACAGGATTCACCATTGTCTAATACCTGCTCTAACGTCAAATTTGTTTGAGTAAGTTTGATCTATTCTGACCCTTGCTGTGCTGTGTTCATAGAGGTTCCGTGTCAGTTGTATTGGGTGGTCTGGTGTGCTCATTTTCTCTAAGATCTGCCAGGGGGCATCCCACTTGATGAAGTCGAACGCTTTGGAGTAGTCGACAAAGCACAAAAACATTGTGACGTTATATTCGCGTGCTTTTCCGATGATCTGGCGTATATTCAGTATTTGTTCGATGGTGCCTTTTCCTGGGATAAATCCACTCTGTTCGTCCGATATTTGGGGAAGAAGAAAATGTTTCAGTCTCTCGTTTATTATGGTGACCATAATTTCACTGGTGTGTGATATTAATGCAACTGTCCTACAGTTCTTGCATTTTGTAGGATTCCTTTTTCTTTAATAGTAGGAAGAATATCGACTCGCGCCATTCTGAAGGCCATTTCCTGGTGTTCCATACTGCTTCGCATAATGAGTGTATTACGTCTACTCCCTTTTCCCCCATGGACTTGATGATTTCTGATGTTATATTATCCGTGCAAGCAGCTTTCGGATTATTTAGTTTTTTAATCGCATTAATGACTTCTGATCTTAGAATGTTTGGTTCCTTTTCTAGACCGTAGGTTGGTGTGCACCTTGGAATTTGCACGGTATCGGAAAACAGTTTCTGACAGTACTGTCTCCAGACTTTCGCGATCCCATCTTTGTCTGTTATGATTTCTTTATTATTTGTGTCCGTGGTTTGAATTCTCTGGCTAAATATCGGATTTTGTCGAATAATTCATATATCCTTAATCTGGTTATTTTTATCATATCTGCACGCTCGTTTAATTTGATAATTTAGTTGTTCTATATGCTGGTTCTTTTGTTCTTTATTGCCGTTTGACATCTTTAAAATTCTCCTCTGGTCTATAGGTTGGATGGTTGCATCTGACATCCAGTGTTTCCGCCTGATTCTTGCTTGTACTTTTAAGAGCAGCTTCTGTGATCCATATTTTGATATCTTGCCAGGATTGGTCTATGTTCTCGGAGATATTAGGTTTTCTAGAGGTATTAAGGAGCTTCTCAAATTCTTCTATCTTCGTGTTATCATTCTTTTGTGGGGTCTCAGCCTAGTTGTTCTATGCAGTTTAATTGCTAGGTTGGCAAGAAGAAGTTTATGGTCAAATCCACAGTCAGAACCAGGTTTTGCTTTAACGTTTCTACTAAAAGTTCTCCATCTAGTTCTAATGAGTAAATAATCGATTTGATTCTTATGTAAGCCATTTTGGGCTATCCATATTGAGAGTCGGCGTGGGTGGTGTTTAAACATAGTGTTTGCAATAGTCAAGCTGTTATTGATGGCAAACTGCAAAAGGCGTTCTCCCCTTTCATTTCTTACCTCGAGTCCGTACTTCCCAACATTATTACGTAGGTGATCGTCGTTAAATGTGTTCCAAATTTTGACGTTGACTAAAATGAAATTTTGGCGATAAATGACGCACAAGGACCAAAATTCCTTGAAACGGAGATAGGACGGATTCAGAGAGTAAAGAAATTTAAATCTCTCGGTGCAACTATACAGGACAACGGTCTAGAGAAAGCTGCGGTAGGCGATATGATCTGAAAAATAGAGAGAGCGTATGTGCTTACAAAAAACATCTATAACAAGAAATGCATTTTCTGGAACGCCAAAATAAAGCACTACAACACTGTAGTCAAAACAGAATGCCTCTACGCCTGCTAATGCCTTTCAATGAAATACCGGCTAGAGAAGTTGGAGGTCCTGGAAAAGAGAATCCTCTGGAAAATCATGGCCCCAATCCAGACGGAAACCGGATGGAAACTTCGTAGCAACGCCGAAGTCTACCAGAATGTAGAAAAAATCTCGGCGACCATGTGGAAACGGAGGCTAATATTTCTTGGGCACATGTACAGATTAGACAAATCCAGATTAACCATGCAATTATTTGACTACTTCTGGGAAAAAAAAACAACTATATCTAACATCTAACATCCCAGAGGCCCAAATGTTGGAACGAGATTCGTTCCGAAACAGTATACACAATTTGGAAGGATTTCATGATTGGGGTACAGTAGATCTATAAAGGTCACAGTACAAGTCGTCACTACCATATCTATAATCTACAAGGGTTTCATGACGAGAGACGAGCTACAAAGACCGGAAGAGCTTGGCCGAACACCGGCTGCAGCACAGCGATCGTCTGAAGGAGTACTGGAGGCAGGTGAAATTACAACTAAAATAGTGAAATTGTAGACTGATCCTAAGGGGTCAATTCGCAATTAAAAAAAACATGTTTATTGCTGTACTTATAATACAAAAATACAAAAATTGGCTATCGACCTGTGGTCTTTCAGCCGTTTTTTGCAAGATTTACTTAACTTATTATTTCCGTTGAAAGAATGCATTACAGTTCTTATAAGATTAAATTTAGCAAAAGCTGTTTCCCGAGAAATCATTTAAAAACTAAAAGACCTTCGATAGACGGCTGGGTTAATGCGATTTTCTAAATTTTAATCTCTCTTGCTAAATGTAATATATTAAAGACTTCGCGATAAACCACTAAAAGCTTGTAAATTAGCAGCAAATGTGAGAAAACTAAAATAAAAGTCCGTGTAAACATAATTGTACGAAATATAGCTTGAATATAATAAATATTCAAACTGTTCGATAATCTACAAAATTAAGTCTTACTAAGACTTAGACAAATGTCTTACTGAAACAACTACTTTCCTGGCAAATACCACGCAGGATATTGAATTACACAATAAATGTTACTACTAGTACTACTAGTTAAATAACATTTCGTTTCTTTCTACACAAATTTTAAGTGACTAGCCATCTACAGACGCGTTTCATAATAGCAAGCTGCACTGATAAACGCGTATACCTTGAAACGCGTCTGCAGATGGCTAGTCACTTAAAATTTGTGTAGAAAGAAACGAAATGTTATTTAACTAGTAGTACTAGTAGTAACGTACAAATGTTTTATTGTGTAATTCAATATCCTGCGTGGTATTTGCCAGGAAAGTAGTTGTTTCAGTAAGACATTTGTCTAAGTCTTAGTAAGACTTAATTTTGTAGATTATCGAACAGGTTGAATATTTATAATATTCAGGCTATATTTCGTACTATTATGTTTATTTTTAAATATAACTACAACTAGTGTTGCCCCCTCAATTTTTATTTAAAAGTCCGTATGTCAAGCC
This sequence comes from Phosphuga atrata, assembly GCA_944588485.1. Lineage (NCBI taxonomy): Eukaryota > Metazoa > Arthropoda > Insecta > Coleoptera > Silphidae > Phosphuga > Phosphuga atrata. The sequence goes on along the minus strand of OX155894.1, from coordinate 6,265,702 downwards.
TAGAGCTGCTATAAAAAGCCAGGCATTTATAATATTTATAACATATACTAAATCAGTTTTTACTTTTCCGACCCAGAGACAAACATTTCATTTTGTGATTTTATATTGAGATAGTTTCCGTTCAAGCTGCCTTGTGCCAAGCAGCCTTTTTGTAACCCTTTTTCTGCGTACATTTTATTTTAGTTTAAATGTGGTTATAACTGGATGGGTATATTGTGCATGCGATTTTTAGAAAGGCTTTTTTTTAGAAGATTAAGTGGAAACGCCGGAGGTAAATGGGACCTGGACGAGAGTAACGCGTAAAAATGAGGGTAGAAAGCCACAGACCGAAGCTGTGTAGTCGAACAATGCGAGGTCGACTCACCTTTTTCTCGTTTCCACCAGCCTCAATATATACGTACAAACGTGTAAAACAACGTCTTTACTCTTTGCTGTGCGATTTTTCATGCGCCCAATTACATCCCGTCGTTACGAGAACGCTCCGTCTTCCGGAATCATATATACCCTCTTAAATATTTTTTTCAGCTCGTATTACAAGTTTTATTACCAATATTTATATGTAAGGCAAATACACCACCGGAATCGATAATCGAGTGGGCGAACTCGGCAAAAAAAGCATGAATATTTTGTCGCAAGGAAAAGTTTTAATGAATTCCTGAAAAAAATATTTTTCTGGGGAAAGTTTCTCTTTTTTTTGCAAATAATCGAGAAAGTTAAATATCAAAATAAATATTAAGCTCAAAATTGACAACAAAATCGAATATTATTCACCAAAATTTCATCACGAAACTCCCACAAAAGTTGTCACATATTTCTCGGCCCGTAAAGTATAAACTCTTTACATATATTATATTACGAAACACAATTTACATACGAAATCCTCAATTTACATGTTACCATCAAATTACAATATGAATATAATTTATTGAACATCTCATCATGTAAACACGTAAATAGGTTAAAGCTTATTACATTACACTGCTTTTGAAGTAATATTCGCCAAGTATCTCATTTGTAATAAATTTAATTCAGAATTTTCAAGGATAATTACATTTCCATAACATAACGTCAACTAATTTTTACAAATATGAACAAAAATACAACTATTCGTAATCATGAAATGGGCAAATGGACTATAAGTACCAATTCAGACTAGAGAAGTTTAGAAAAGGATCGAGAAGACTATGGAAAACGAGAAAATATTGAATAGCATAAGACACGACATAAATGGGCAAGGATGGACAAAACTAGATAATATTAGACAAGACAAGACTAGACAATATAAGCCAAGAGAATGCTAGACAATATTAGCAAAGGCAAAACTAGACTAGGCCATGTAATACCACTCAAGACCAGGTACGACGAGACAAGACGAGAGAAGACATGACGAGAATAAACGAGGCGAGAATAGCCAAGACTAAACATACTACATAAGACTACACAACACCAGACAAGACAATATAAGCCTATACAAGCCTAGGCAATACTATAGAAGACCAGACAAGGCAGTACTAGATAAGACAAGAATAGACAAGGCGAAACCATACAAGACCAGATAAGACAGTACTAGACAAGACTAGACAAGACAAGAATAGACAAGACTGGACAAGACTGGACAAGACTGGACCAGACCGAACATTACAGGACAAGACTGGACAAGAGTTGACAAGACTGGATAGGACCTGACAAGAGTTGTCAAGACTGGACAGGACTGGACAAGAGTGGACAAGACTGGACAAGACTAGACAAGAGTTGACAAGACTGCACAGGACGCAACAAAGAGTTGACCAGACTGGACAGGACTGGACAAGAGTTGAACAAAACTGGACAAGACTGGACAGAATTAGAAAAGATTTGACAAGTCTGTACAAGACCTATACAAGACTAGGGAAGACTAGGCATGGTTAGACAAGAGTACACAAGACAAAACCATACAAGACCAGACTAGACTATACTCTGTCCGACGAGAGAATGCACCTGTACTGCGGCCATTATCTGCGCGCATCTAAGCAAGCCGGAGATTTCACCCATTTAAAGTTTGAGAATAGGTTGAGGCCGTTTGGACCCCAATGCCTCTAATCATTCGCTATACCGAATGAGACTCGTACATTGAGCACCAGCTATCCTAAGGGAAACTTCGGAGGCAACCAGCTACTAGATGGTTCGATTAGTCTTTCGCCCCTATACCCAGTTCCGACGATCGATTTGCACGTCATGCACGCATCAGAATCGCTACAACTCTCCATCAGGGTTTCCCGTGACTTCGCTCTAACCAGGCATAGTTCACCATCTTTCTGGTCCCAGCATTTGAGCTATCGATGTGCCTCAGCCCGCAATGGGCACGACACGCCCCAGGAGTGCGGGGTCACACCGCGGTGCGACGCATCTTCCCTAGGCGCACGCAAGGCGGCTTTTACTTTCATTTCGCCAACAGGTTTACAAGTCCCAATGACTCGCGCACATTCTAGACTCCTTGGTCCGAGAGACAAGGGACGCGCCGAGGTACGCGAAGATTAGTTTGAGTTAAGAAATATGCGTCAGCTTTTCAAGTAGGAACTACTAAACACCGCGCACTCGAAATAAATTGGTGTACGCAGAACAATGCTAAACTCGTCGAGACCGGATACATTCTCTCGCCGGAACAGAGCATAGATAAGACAAGAATAGACAAGACAAGAATACACAAGAGTAGAAAGGCTGGATAAGACTGGACAAGACTGGACAAGACTGGGTAAGACTGGACAAGACTGGACAAGAGCTGACAAGACTGGACTGGACCTTACAAGAGTTGACAAGACTGGACAGGACCTTACAAGAGTTGACAGAGTTGAAAGAGTCGGGATCTACTCCTGGTTCAACTCATTGATAAGCGGTTGGATTCAAAAACCAGAGAGATATGAGAAATGAAGTTGGGATCGTCCACGGAACCTTCATCGTTTGATGAATTTAAGAGCTTTTTAACGGCCGAAGCACGAGGACTCGGACACCTTGAACTCAATCAAGCACGTAGCTCCGATAATTTAAACTGTCAATCATCCTCACTGCCACCACACTCAGTTCGATCATAGGTCAACCGGCTACACAATCCACATCCCTCACTCGTTGTTGAAGGCTTTGTAAACAGGAACATTACATCGTCACCTGTCTAAAATTCCGTTCGAAGACTCCTCAACAACGAAAAGAAACAGTCGAGCTTTTACGACTTTGCTACAATTGCCTTGGGAATCATAATGTCATTAACTGCAGAAATCGAAACCGTTGCAAGGAATGCAACTGAAATCATCACACACAAATTCATCTATCACAAAACCATCCAATTTTCGCTTCACCCATGGATTCCTAGCAATCGAGTATATCCCAATCGAGTTCTCCTCAGTCCCATACTACCACACCTCCAACTGCAATCAAAGAAAATTCACCTTTCGGAATATCTCCACTCAACAACGAGAAGTGGCAGACAGAATGCCGGAAGGTGGACGCATGGGCTAATACCGTACATTAAGAAATGGGTAGAGGGAGCATGGCGTGGTAGGTAAAACGCAGTGCCTTACAGGACACGGAGTCTTTTGTTCATACACAAAGTGAATTGGAAAGAGGGGGAGTGCACAGATAACTCTTCTTGGATTCTTCTTCCAGCTACTCTTCCTTGTAGTATAAGTTAAAATAAACCGTACCGTTGACTGCACAAGCCACTGTTGACCACCCAAGCAACTGCAAAACCATCAACCAGCTCTTCTCATATTTAATCTAACTAGATGCGCAAACCATCCAGCTCGCTCGATCACCGGTACATTTATTTTCTCGCGCTATGTTGTTGTTGGTAACCAGCCAGGCTGTAGTAACATCTTTATATGGCTCTACTCACAAGATCAGAATACTCATTGATCCAGGACCAGGACACGGAGTATTTTGTTCCTATACAGAGAGCATTGGAAAGAGGGGGAGTGCACAGATAATAAACTGAAAGTGTAGAAGATACCCCAAAGCACACAAAGTTCTATTGTGGGAAGTAAGCTCCGGATTCTGAGGAGAACTGCACATCCTCAAATCTTCTTCTTCTGGTGCCTATCCGCTTCGGATGTTGGCGATCATCATGGACATTCGGACTATGTTTGTTGCAGCCCTGACGAGATTTGTTGTTGTTGTGCCAGGTTCGAAGGTTTTTTAGCCACGATATTCTCCTTCTTCCTGGCGCTCTTCATCCACCTACTCTTCCTTGTAGTATAAGTTGCAATAGACCTACCGTTGACTGTACAAGCAACTGTTGACCAACTGCACAACTATCAACCAACTCTTCTCATATTTGACTAGATGCGCCAACCACCCAGGTCGCTTGATCACCGGTACTTTTATCTTCTCGCGCTATGGTGTTGTTAGCAAGCAGTCAAGCTCTAGTAACGTCTTTATATGGCTCCACTCACAAGATCATAATACTCATAGATCCAGGTTCTGAACTTTCATTTGTCTCGGAGAACTAGTTAAAAAACTGCTGATCCCAGGACAACACTCAGCCAATCCACTAACCGGTATCGACGGGACTCAATCCGGATCAACTCGCGGCGTAATTTCACTCATTCTCATATCAATTCATCAGCTTCCCTTACAATGACAGCGCACATTTTGAAACAACTCACCATACGGCTACCATCTCCGTTTCAAATTCTGATTAGTCACATCTTTGTCATCATCCTCTTGCAGATGCGCAGTTCCTCAACCCTGGCGCAACAGACCTTTTTACAGTTAGTTAAGCGCATGCGGAACTGCCAAGTTTGAAAGACGGGAATATGAAAGTTTCTGGTCCATATATAGTTATACGTCAAAAAGTTCGGGCAATTTTGACGTATAAAAATTCAACTATGAAAAGGTCTATTGATATCATTTTAGGAGCGAATTCATCGAACCAGATATCATTAAAGGAGAATTGCACGAACCAATAGGTCAACGTTCCGTATTCGGATGGATTATTACCTGTCCCGTCAACGAAATTTCATAAGCATCGAAAGCTGCCACATACACAGTTGCAGTAGATCACGATCATCATCAACTCCTTACAAAATTCCGGGCACAGGAAGAAGTTTCGTCAAAACCGTCAATCTTCGTCGTCGTCAGCAGAAGAGGCTGAATGTGAAGCTCACTTTCTTTCAACTCTCTTGCGAGACGAATCGGGACGTCACATCGTACGATTGCCTCTTAAATCTGAAGCAAGTCATCTCGGAGACTCTCGACATATAGCTTTTGCCTCTCGCAATCGTCCTTTACGTCGACTCCCAACTGATCAACTCCCAAATTTCTCCTGTCTACTACCTTCCTCACCATAGTATTCTGAAAGAACGAAGTCTAACCACCAAATTGAGAGTCGCGACTGAAGCAGTTTCTGCCAGATTTAAGCGTTTTTCGGAGCTCTGAATTAATTATCGCCGAGTTGAACGCATTTTGCACATCTAATCTGATTAATTTTTCTAATCCTACGTGTCCATTCTGTAACTTCCTTTGCCAGTTCCAACGCTCTAATTAAAAATAAAAAACCTTCCTTCCCTGAACCCAAACCGTCTTTTTTCCCATCCACTCATTTTCTTGTGCGATAGCCGTATTCGCTCGCCTCATTAGATCCTTTTCGGCTGTTCTCGCCACCACCAGAGCAAGATCATCAGCGAAGCCAATGATTTCCGCTCCGTGGGGCAGTTTCAATCACAGGACTTCATCCTACAGGATGTTCCACAGAGTAGGTCCCATTATTGAGCCCTGTGGGTCAACGCATTACATCTCGTGTTCCGCGCTCTGTCCATCCGCTTCTATAAAGAATAAAGACCCTTCGGCATTGCAAATAACTGTGCACTAGTGCACTGTGCCTCAGGATATTGGGGGAAGCCTCTCTTTGTTACTTCGTGCATAATATCTTCCCATATCGCCGAGTTGAACGCATTTTTCACATCTAATCTGATTAACCTTTCTAGTCCTACGTATCCCTTCTGTAGCTTTCTTTGCCAGATCCAACGCTCTACTTATGGTACCAACTGTCGACCTTCCTTCCCTGAACCCAAACCGTATTTTTTCCCATCCACTTATTTTCTTGTGCGATAGCCGTATTTGCTCGCCTCATTAGATCCTGTTCGGTTGTTCTCGCCACCACCAGAGCAAGATCATTAGCGAAGCCAATGATTTCCGCTCCGTGGGGCAGTTTTAATCTCAGGACTACATCGTACAGGATGTTCCACAGTCTACGTCCCATTACAGAGACCTGTGGGTCAACGCTGTACAACTCACGTTCCGCGCTCTGTCCATCCGCTTCTATACAGACCATTCGGCCTTGCAAATAACTATGCACTAGCCTCAGGATAGGGGGAAGAATTTCTTTGTTACTTCGTGCATAATATCTTCCCATTTCGCCATGTTGAACGCATTTTCACATCTAATGTGATTAACCTTTCTAGTCCTACGTGTCCCTTCTGTAGCTTCCTTTGCCAGTTCCAACGCTCTAATTATGTTATCAACTGTCGACCTTCATTCCCTGAACCCAAACCGTCTTTTTTCCCATTCACTCAGTTACTTGTGCGATAGCCGTATTCGCCCGCCCCTTTAGATCCTTTTCGGTTGTTCCCGCTACCACCAGAGCAAGATCATTAGCGAAGCCAATGACTTCCGCTCCGTGGGGCAGTTTCAATCTCAGGACTCCATCGTACAGGATGTTCCACAGAGTAGGTCCCATTACTGAGCCTTGTGGGTTACCACACCTCGTCTTCCGCGCTGAGTCCATCCGCTTCTGCACAGACCCTTCGGCTTTGCAAATAACTGTGCACTAGCTTCAGGATCTGGGGGAACTAACTAGATGTGTGTACTAACTAGATGTGTGTGCACTAGCCTCAGATGTGCAGGCCTCTCTTTGTTACTTCTTGCTCGATATCATCCCTAGACGTCGAGTTGAACGCATTTTTCACATCTAAAATGATTAAAATAGAAATGTTTCTAGTCCTACGTGTTCCTTCTGTAGCTTCCTTTGCAATGCTCTCACGATACAAGGGAGGTTTCAGCGTTTAAAAACGTTGATTTTGAAGGGAAATAATTCATAATTGAGGCAAAATCTTGAGAAATGTTTTAAATAGAACTTGTAGAACGTTCAATTTTCTATAACAAATGTTAATTTAGAAATTTTGGATTTGGTGGTTGCCTGTCAAAATTTTGAAAAACTTGGAGTTTTCAGCGTTGAAAAACGTCGATTTTGCTACTAATCGTAGGGAAAGATGATTCGTTCTGGATCCTCCTCACTCCTCAACTAGAAATTGGGAGGTTGAAGAGAAAAATCAAATCTGGTGTCAGAACGGCTCCACCATGCACCCTAAGAGAGATACCGCCCGGCCGTCACCCTCTCAGTAGATGACGTCATCCGCCGTCGCGCAAATTACCAAACTCGATTATCTCGATTCTGATTGGTTCATTAATGAATAAATAACTACAGTGGACCGTGTGTCTCAATTTATATGTAATCTTATGGAAAAGTGTGACTTTAACAGTGATTTATGAAAATTAACATTACTTCTTATCTAAAACACGTACAAACTTTTCTCAACTCAAGCGTCAAACTAATTTTGTGTTTGAACTTAAACTAGTAAACGCGCGCGAGAATGGAATGTATGAAATCTGAAATACTTGATAAGAACCGCCGAATCAGCATTTTCGTATTTCAACTTATATACATTCAGATGTTCGGACGATTTGTTTACAATAAATTTACTAACACACGCTTCGAGCACGGTCGGATGTTTAGCATTGATAATTATTTTATAGCTATTCGGAACGTGATTGATATTTAAACCTGAGTTCTATATTCATCGTCATATCAACAATTAAATTGTATCACTGCGATCAATGTGTAAAGGTTTTCGCAAGGTTGAGGAGTGAGGAGGATCCAGAACGAATCATCTTTCCCTGCTAGAGTCGTATTTAACGGACCAAGTAAAACTACATCTGGCATAACTGGGCAAGATATGTACAAGGTTAGACAAGGCTAAGTAGGGCTAGACAAGACTACACAAGACGGTACTACACAAGACAAAATCCTACAAGACCAGACGACACAGTACTAGACAAGACTGGACAAGACAAGAATAAACAAGACTAGACAAGGCTGGATTAGCGCTTGGATGGTAAACGGGTGTGAAGCGTTGGTCGATGTCCAATATGAATGTTATTTGCTGCATCATACTGCTGATAAATTGGATGCCGTTATCGCTTATCAATCTTCGGGGGAGTCCTAAACGTAGGAAAACTTCGTTGACGATGGTCCAGGCACAGGCTTCAGCAGTGGCCTAAAACTAACGGGAACATTTCCGTCCATTTGGAGGCGTAGTCTTCCACAATGAAGATCCATTTTTCATCTTTTGGTCCTGGCGGTAAGGGGCCGAACAAATATATAGACAGCACTTCGAATCGTCGTTGTGCCGTTGTGGTGTTTGGAGTAGTCCTGCAGGTTTTTGATTGGACGCCTTGTATCGTTGGAAATCGGGGCAGTTGCGTATGTACTTTGTGATTCTGGTTCGCATTCCAGGCCAATAGTATTTGTGTCGTATTTTCCGTAGGGTGTGCTCCACTCCATAATGTCTGCTGTGGGAGCGTAGTGGTATTCGTTCAGAATTTCCTGTTGTTGTTGTTTCGGAACGACCAGTTGTACCTCTTCGAAATCGTCGTCCTGGGTGTAATGGTATAGTACTCCTTGATTGAGTAAGTAACCTCTGGATGTCCAAGGGGTGGATTCTTCTGGCGTTCCTTTTTCTAGAAGATCAATTATTTTCTTCACCTCCGGGTCTCCTAGTTGGCCTGCTCTGATCCCGGCAGAGGTTTGTGCTGGGAGGTCGACTGTAATTGTTCCTAACGGATAGTCTTCCATGTCCTCCGCTTGTTGGGGCGGTCGTGATAGTGTGTCCGCGACCACGTTTGATTTCCCTGGTGCGCATTTAATAGTTTTGTTGAATGGTTGGAGCTGCAGTGCCCATCGGGCCAGGCGTCCACTAGGGGATTTCAACGTCATTAACCATTTTAACGGTATCTTCGGTAACATATCTTCTAAATATGCGCGGAATCGCTGCACCGCCCAGACAATAGCGAGAGCTTCACGCTCCGTAGTTGAGTAGTTTCTTTCAGTCACCGTCGCTGATAAATCCTAAAAAATCCTGTCCAGTAACTGTACCAGACTGGACAGGACAAGATATGGCAGGAGAAGACTGGACAAGAGGTGACAAGAATGGACAGGACTAGACAAGACTGGGCAAGACTTGACAAGACTGGACAGAACCTATACAAGGTTAGACAAGACTAGGTATGGCTAGACAAGAATACACAAAACGAGACTAGAGAAGGCAAAACCATACAAGACCAGACAAGACAGTATTAGACAAGGCTAGACAAGACAATAATAGACAAGACAAATGTAAGCAAGACAAGAATGGACAATTCTGGACAAGGGTGGATAAGACTGAACAAGACTGGACAAGACTGGACCAGACTGGACAAGTCTGGACATGGCAGGACAAGATTGGACAAGAATTGACAAGACTTGATAGAACCTGACTAGAGTTGTGGACAAGACAAGTGGACAAGACAGGACGAGACATGACAAGACTATACAAGGTTAGACAAGACTAGGTATGGCTAGACAAGAATACACAAGACGAGACTAGAGAAGGCAAAACCATACAAGACCAGACAAGACTTGATTGACAAGACTTGACAAGACTTAACAAGACAAGATTGTAGTAAATTATGCAAGACCAGAAAAGGCAAATGAGAAGGGAAAGAACCAAGAAATTATTTACTATTGGTAAAACCATAAAATATTATAGATAATCATATAAACTTAATAAAGACGGAATACAGTCTAAATAAATAAATATATTCAACCTTTCCGAAGCTCTATATCATTATTCAGTCTTTTTAGGACTACCAAAAACAAATCTCAAATGCTAAGAGATTTATTTTGGTAATCCTAAAAAGTACTCAATAATATCATAGAGCTGCGGAAAGGTTGAATATATTTTCAGGCTGTGTTCCGTCTTTATTAAGTTTAAAGAAATTGTTTAATTGCAGTAACAACGCTCAGATGAACCTTATTTCATAGAAAACTAGACAGGAAGGAAATCAGAGAAAATTTAAATGAAGGAAATGATCCTTCAGGAAATATTATATTTAATATTTTAGACACAGGAATTGTAATTTATATATAAATTAAAACATTGCATGAGATAGAGCCAAATAACATTTTATAAAACCCGGACACAAAGTTAATAACAAAAATATTGTAACCATATTAGATGAACCAACTTCCTGTAACAACATAAATTAAAACTTATATATTATAAACATAGTCAGCACAATTTTTTTCCTCGGTATTTTCCCTACCACAATTTCATTTCGTAATCATAATAAGAAAACCAGTTAAGGGTAGTAACAATAAATCATGTTGGAATATTTTAGTTTTTGAAATTATTGTGGAAAATGCTAACCCGGCGCATTCACCACAGGTTTAGAAATTATAATAAAAATTTATTTTTGGAAAAAAATGTTGTAGGTTTTGGATAAAAATGTCTTAAATTATAGATTTAATATAAAAGGAAGAAAATTAATGTGAATAAAAAAAGTCGGTTAAAATACTTTCTATGTAACATAATACGCCTAATAGATTTATCCAACATTTACGACACCATAAAGTATATTTTTTCTTTATCGAAAATTTCCGATTTTCTCCTTTATGCGATTCCTATAAAAAAAAACTGCATGATATTGTAAATTTTTGCTCATTTTATTATATGAAACAATTTCATTTTTCCCTCTTAAAAGTCCCCATTGACTTTTAAGCTCTTTCAAAGTTTAAGTGTAAATTAAATTATGGCACTTATTATAAAATCGGCGGCCCTTGAGAAACATTCTAATCAAATTAATTGATGCTCCACGAATATTTTTAATCGAGTTGAAAATAAAAATGAGAATAAAAATAATAAGTGGAAAGAATATATACCGAACTTCAAAGACATATAGTTGTATTTTATTTATTATTAATTTGTTTATTGTTGTTAGATATAGCTATTTAATCTTATTTTTTTTTAACCAAAAATCTGTTCGAATCATATCGAATCTACAAATTAAAATATGCAAAACTAGATTTACTGATGTGCAATCGCTTGTAATTGAACTGCACTTCAATTAGCCTGATTGCAAATGAAACAATTTTCAGAGGACCTTCGGTGAATTCCACAATTTTAATTTTATTTCTGCCGAGAATTATTTTTATTCAAACTTTCCGTCCCAAGCGAACGCGCGAAAAATTACAAAAATATATACCGAGCGAACGTAATTCTAAATATAAATGGAAATAAAAACATGTTTTTAAACTTTTTTTTATCAGAATCTCCACCTAGTAATGGAGACAGTAATGTTATTTTCCTTAAGGCAAAAATGCGTTTATGCATTAGTCCACAAAGAGCTGTGGGCTACATTAAAACTTATATACACCACTCCACGGAAATATCGTCTCCCGGATGGAAAATGGAAATATCAATTTCCATAACCATTTGATAATATTTTGAAGTGTTTCTGAGCGAGATTACACCATTTTCCAAAGAATAAAAGCTACATGAAATGAAACTGTAAGCAATAGACTGAAGAGTAAACAGTCAACAATAGATCAAAATAGGAAAAAATACTTACTACGAATACTAAACAAAAATATATAGACAAATTTCGGAAAGGCTGGTCACAAAATGTTAATTAGACAAATACTTTTACAAATGAGTCAGTTTTTTTTTAATCTTTAACTGCGTTTCAGCAGCCATAAACAATAAGTTCGCCTCAGTCGTCTAAGTGTAGCTCATAGGCTACCAACTAAAGTACAAGGTGGAATCAAACCAATTGTTGCTAAATTCTGTAGACGCCAAGATAAGGAGATTTGGTTGACAGACTTTAAAAAGTTGATAAAAGTTCTGGCCTTGATAAAACTAATCCTGGAATTTTAGCACACTGGTAATCTAAATAACCTAAATAATATAAATAAAAATAACCTGAAAGTCGTGTTTTTGCAAATGATCACCTAGCTTCCGATGTTCAACTACTATTAAATAAATCTAGAAGACTTGCTCTGAATAAGTACATATGGGCCCTAAAAGACAAAATATTTGCAAAAATCTAGAAGACTGACGGTGGCAGCTCAATACAAATTAAGTGTGATAGTGATCTTGATAAACTTTAAACTCATCTTTGAATTAATCAAATTTATAGTAGGTATAAACAATGGTATATTTTTAAGTTAAATGTAAATAGATGAATTACTAGAACATCTAAATCCAATTTCTAACAAATCATTAGTATTTCAAAATTTTGAGAAAGTACATAATTTGTTTTATTGTTAATTCTTAAAATATCTTAATTTAAATATTAGAAGTATTAGAAAAAAATTTAATGAGTTATGTGTTCTTTTATGTAAGCTAGAGGTTGATTTTGAAATTATTGATCTCACAGAGTCTTGGTTATGCTATAATGACGTTGAATTTGAACTTCCAAATTTTGAGAAAATCATTAAACCCGGTTATATAATAAATGAGTTGGAATTGTTCTGTATATAAAATCTGGTATTGATTATAAAACTTGTGATTTAGAAAATATGAATTCATTAAATTTTGTTGTAAGTAATACAACTCAGGGGGTTAGGTACGAAAATCATATAGTACTCGGGAGTATTAATATTGAAATTCTGGAGGACAACTTGACTCCTATAGGGCATAGATACTTAGATATAATGCATGAAAATGGTTTTGTTAAGTCAGTGGTTCACAAAGTGTGTTCCGTGGAACCCTGGGGTTTCGCGAAAAAAAATGGGGGTTTCGCATGACAAATTTTATTTCATTAAAAAAATAAGAATTGTGTTTAATTCTTCGATATTCGTACAATATGGAATATGGTCTTCCCACGGAAGTTAGATGGTTATCACGTGATAAAATGCTTGTGCAAATATTTGAATTGCGAAGGGAACTGTTGGCGTATTTTATTGGTCATACATTTGAATTATCAGACAGATTAAGTAATATGACTTGGCTATCTACACTTGCATACCTTGCTGATATATTTGGAAAATTGAACAAATTATGTTTGGCTCTGAAATTAGGAAATTTTTAAATAATCATTATTTTTCAATTAATGGATAATGAAATTTCAGGATTTTTTATTTTTTCCTTCCTTTATAGGCTAAAGGCTAACTAAAGCTCAAAATTTTATGTTTGTAAGATTGCTAGAAGTACCGTAGAATATTGATGATCGGTGACAAAAATAATTTCTTTTAAATAATCATAATTTTTCAATTAATGGATAATGAAATTTCTGGATTTTTTATTTTTTCCTTCCGTTATAGCATAAAGGCTAACTAAAATTCAAAATTTGAAGTTTGTAAGATTGATTACTTAGAATTTTGATCGTAGGTGAGCGTGTCACTTACAAAATTAAGAAATTTGACTGGCGATAATTCGTAAACTATAAGGTATAATTATTTGGTATATTGGCAATATAGCCAGTTATAGTATGTGTCTTGATATTTAAAAATTCAAACTTCCTGCTTTATACACAACGATGTTACAGAGGGGTCAAAAGTGCCGTTTGTCGCTCCGAGAAAAGATAGTGCGGTTGTGCTCGACTTGGCGGGAGCACTACCGTGCTCCCAGATTTCAGCTGTGGAGCAAGATAACTTCGAGTGTTTCCAAACGCTTAGTAATTTTCTCGAAGAAACTGAAGTGGATTTAGATATGGAAATCCATGATGGTATAATAACACATATGTCTAGTTTACATCAACCACTCAGTGATTACTTTCCAAATCTAGAGAATGTAGATAATTACAGCGTACAAAATCGATTTAAAATAAAAGAAAAACCAAAAGGATTTCATTCCATGGATTATGAAAATTTGATTGAATTGAGTTGGGATACAGAATTAGAAGCCAAATTTAGAACAGTTTCATTCGCAATATTCTGGTCAGATGTATTCTATGAATATCCAAATTTATCAAAACAGGCTCTTCGAATTCTATTGCCATTTGCAACCATTATTTGTGTGAAGCTGAGTTTTAAAGTATTTTGCGACAAAAACCACATATCGTAACAAACTTGATGCTGCACCAGATATTCGAATTCAGTTATTAAACATATCGCCCAATTTTAATAGAATGATTGAATCAAAAAAGCAGGTGCATCCTTCACATTCAACTTTTTTTAATTATTTAAATTTATGTTTTATATTTTTGTAAATTATTTCTATGATGAATTGTTTTCTTTTCTAGTTTTGTTTATTTCAATAAAATCTGAAAAACCAAAATATTACTTGTTTCATTTAATATCAGATATTAAATTTTGAAAAGTCGTTGTTTATAAAAATTATAAAAAAATATTTAGGGTTCCACGATCATTGACAACAAATTTGAGGGTTCCACGGCCAAAATAGTTTGGGAACCACTGTGTTTCTAAGGGTGAACTGTGTTTCTACGGGTGATTCTACGGGTGAACCAGGTTTAATCCACCCAGACAATTTTGTTTGAATCATTTGTTTTTAAAAAGTGTAGGCTTTACCCTCGAAACTGCCATTTTGACATAGTCTACTACTGACCATGACATAGCTATGGGTATGAGGTCGCTGATAATTCTATTTTCAATAAAAATAACATAATTAAAAAATTTGATGAACAATGTTTTAAGATGAGAATTGAAAGTGAATCATGGGCATTGGTTCTTGGGGAGGCGGATGCAGTGTTAGCTTTTGATCTGTTTTATATTAAATTATTAGACATATTTAGTAATAGTAATAGTTTAAATAATTTAATAATTAAATAAAGCAAAGTGTGGGCATAAATTTACTAAAATCAAACCGTGGATAACTTCTGGCATTGTCAGATAAATTCGTGTAAGGGAAAAATTTGCTAATAAAGTACGTAAGCAGCCTTTTAACCCTTTGCACTCGTGTTTATATTTGTAGAAAGTTGCCGTCAACTCGGATTTTTTTTTTAGTTTTGCAATATAAGGTTTTTAGTATGCGAACATAGGATACCTACCTAAAGTATGTTATATTATAGATATTATACAAAAAAACCTTATCAGTGGGAAAATCAATAAAACATCTAATGCAGGCATATATTTAATTTTTGCTTTACTAAATAATTAAGTTATCAAAACCAAAATAACATATCAACATAAAAATTATACAAAATATCAAAATTTGCATTTGGGGGTGGAATACTTTACCGGCGCATTCACCATAGCACATCCTCTATTATCTTGTACAGAAACACATATTGTTAAACACTCAAATTACAAATTACAAATGCAAACAAAATTTATATTTTATATTTATATTTTGTATTCTTCTAAAGTGTGGTAGCGTTCAAAGCAGTCACCAATATGAAGACCCGGCTTGCGATGGCATGTGTTGCAAATATATGCAGTCTCGCCTCGTCCACCTAGCACTTTTCTGTTAGAGCACATTAAACAATCTTTTTTTTGCCGTTATTTCTCGTTAAAATGTGCAACTTTCCATTAAGTCTTTCTTCTTTATCCGTGGTGGATGGTCTACCAGCAATTTTTGTAAATTCTCGATAATTTCCCGTGAGTTCATCAACTATCTCTCGTACAAATTTTTGATGCGTAATCGGGCGTTTGTTTTGGCGGCGTTGCGAAATTTTGTATAATAAATAACTATTTACGCTGGCTGCTTCAAGGCCTCAAAAAAAAAATTTTCTGCAACACTTGAGTGATTTTCTTAAAAAACAGTAGGAAGCTGAGTAGGAATCGGCCCGGTCTACGCCTCCCATATATTTATTGTAATTAACAATTATAGTTGGCTTGTTAATTTCTTGCATATTGCCTCCACGTTTCATTCTTCTATTTATAGGCTGAGTACCAGAAACGTCCCAGGTACTCAGTGCGGTCACCACTCTTTTATCTTTCCACGCCAACAGCAATATATTTTCAGATGGACATGCAAATCTTTTATTGTCTCCAAACGTGGGTTTCTTTATGGTATCGGGGATAAATTTTCTGTTGGACTGAATTGTGTCCGTCAAGTGGATATTCATTTTTAGCAACACTTTTGCTAAAGTCAAGCTTGAATAATACCTGTCCGTATAAATATGGTCCCCTACTGCCTCGATTGTTATTTAATAATTGTTAAGCCAATTGTAGAACAATTCTCGTGCTTACTGGAAGATCGGGTCGTATTAGATCTTCTGCGGTTAAGCTTTCATAATATGGCAAAATAGAATATATGTAGCCAGTATTTTCATCTGCAAGTACGTATATTCCTATTCCCCATTTTGTCGGCTTGTTAAGATTGTACGTCAGAAAACTTATTTTTTCCTTGAAGCCGATCACAGATTCGTCCACTGATATTTCCCGGGATGGAACAAAATGTTCTTTAAATTTGACATCAAAAAAAAATCAAATAATGGCTCACCATCTCAGTGCGGCCTCTCAAATTTTGATTATTTCGGTCTGTCTCGAGAAGATGCAACATCCAAAATATTTGCATAAATCTTTCTCTTCGAAAAATACTCCCGAAAACATTTTCGCATGGAAATTTTGCGACCAATATTCTTGTAAACTGCTCACAGTAAATCGTGCCCATATTCAGGATATCGCCTAGGAAGGCTGTAAATTCTTGTACAGTGACATCAACCTATGCATGCCACGTATATCGCTTGGCTAATCTTTTTTAGCCAATTTTATGTCTTGCGTATTTATTGGTTTCCCGAACAATTGAGGCAATCAGCTCGGTTGTAAAGAAAAGTCTGAAGAAGTCTGCAGGCTTTGAACAGTCATCCGGAATTTGGGGCCATTCAGTTTTTTCGCCGGCACTAAAATCTATCCTATGAGGTGCATTGTCCATAAGTGTCACATCTTCCCAGGGACCATAAACGTCTTTTATTTCCGGCACAACTTCATGTTCGCCTTCACTGTCGCTGGAGCTGCTCGACGTAACTTGTAAAGGCACTACCCTCCTCTTACTAATTATTATATCGCTGTCACTACTGTCAGAACCAACTTCTGCTTCTTCCACCTCATTATTTTCTGTATGACTATTGTCTTTGTCAAAAGAATCGATATAAACTCGTCATCACTACTCACTAATTCATCTAGAACTTCACCTTGTCGTCGTTTCGGCATTTTGAGTTTTATATAAATTTGTAAAACACAAACTTTAATCACACGGCGATTACCAGAAAACTGATGAGAATTGCAACCCAAAGAAGAGAATATATACCCCATGAAGTGAAGATAATATAAATAATATAATCTGTGTTAAGACCCAACAATTATTTTGGTCTAAGAATCATACTAATTGCATTTTTATGACTGTTAATGGTTTTGGGTGCGTTTTGGATCGGTTTTATGATCACAACGTGTATGACAACTGTTTTTGAACATTGGTTTAATAATGCAAATTTAGGAATTGTAAATAAGTATTTTAGATAAGTAAGCTGTAAAAGATAATCTATATGGACCAGACTGTGGGTTGAAAAAAATGTCGAGCGTAGTGACTGTAAGACGACAAACGAGTGCAACGGTAAAATACGCCATGCTGTCACATACACATACCGCGACATACGAGTGCAAAGGGTTAATACAACTTTATAGGTATAATTTAAAAAATACAGAAACATCAACATCAATCCGTACAACGAAAGAAATTTATTATCGTAATAAAAGTATTGAATGTGGTAATAATCTACGCCAACTGTAGCAGACAATCAATGAGGTGACTTATTGTGCCACTACTGCTAGACCCACTATCTCAAAGATTATCATTGCTGATAATCGCTTTAGTATATTTTGTTGGTGCGGGGAAGCAGATAAAATTAATTCATCACAAGCAAATAATAGCAACAATAGTCTTAATATTTTTGAATATTATAGTAAGCAGAACAATTACTCAAATTCTTTTTTGGCCTGTATGTGAAAATTAATTTATAAAAATAATAGATAAATTAAAGAAAAATGTAGCTCCTGGAATGGATGGGTTGTCCTCCAAATTGTTGATTCCCAATTCGGGTGCTTTGTCGGTATAATAAATATCTGTTGTCAACGGAGATATTTTCCGGAATAGTTAAAAGAAGCAACAGTAATCCCACTTTTTATCTTTCCATTATAATTATCGGTAATTATCGTTCCATTTCTCTTCTTTCAAGTGTGGCTAAGATTATATAGAAGTGTGTCAAACCTAAATTGGTTGATTTTTTAAATGGATTTAAAATTATTTCTGAGAATCAGTTTGTATCTCGAAACGACAAAAATGCAAAAGCAATTTTTAATGTAGCTCGATCAATTATAGATTGTCTAAATCAGGTATGAGCAACATTTTTTGGAACTATGGCTAAATTATCATATTTGTTACAAAGGGCGACACAACATAAGGCGGACATATTGGTCCCGTTTATTAAAAGTTGGGGTAGTACAGTAGTTTTAATAGGGCAGGGAAGTTGGCACAGGGACTGTGTGCGGCCTGCAGGTTGCTAAGGCCTGGACTCTATATGATGGAACTAAATGTCTCAAATCTTCTTAGATTTAGAAAAAGCCTTTGACACAGTTGACGACGACTTGCTACTACGGAAAATGGAAAGAATTGGGATAAGTATTGCAAACAAATTTGTCGAATCCTACTTGAATGGGCGGACTCAGGTAGATAAAATTGGGAAAACCAACAGTGATACCTTGACCATGAAAACGGAAGTGCCACAATTGTACGTTATATTTCTGTGCTGATGACACTGTAGCTATTTTATAAGGTTCCTCTTGGAATGACGCTTTTGATAATGCATCAGCGGGAATGAAAAGCATACAAATTTGGCTTGATTCAAACTTATTTAGTCTTAATGTAAGACTGTGACACTTTCTTAACAGCAACCAGCTGAAACTTTTCATCTGATGATTCACAGAACGTGTTGTTCTGAACAGGTTTGCTCTTGTGAGCCAATCCGTTTGGTCGATAGCGTTCAATACTTAGGCATTAGCAAGTCTGAATTAGCAAGTCCCAAGGGTAAGCTCTTTGCTCTGTTCCTGGACTCAAAGTCTTCATATGACACTGTAAATAGGAAAATATTGTGGGAATGTTTGGAAAAAAGGCAATATTTCTGGAAAATTGAGAGATTGTATCGAGCGGCTGTATAAACAAACGTCAAATACGAAAATAGGTGTAGGGTCAAAGTGAGAGAGAGTAAGTTGAGAGCTTTTAAAGTAGATATGGGTCTGAAGCAAGGCTGCCCGCTCTCTTCAATATATATGTGGCAGATTTGGAGAAGGTCCTGGCTGCTGGACAAGCAGAGGGAGTGGTGGTTGGGAGGAATAAAGTGTGGAGTCTGGCGTACGAAGATGATGTGGTAATACTGGCAAAATCGGCGGAGGAATTGAAAGAAATGATTGGGAGATTGAAGAGATTTATTGATAAAAGGAAACTGACTGTAAATGTAGATAAAACAAAATGAAAGAAGAAGAATGTGTAAGAAGGAGAGGTTCGAATGGAAAGGAATGGAGATAGAACAGGTTGGACATTTTAAATACTTGGGGTTTGTATTTGGGAGTGGCTGTGGTAATAAAGAGCATATAGAGTATGTGGATAAAACAGCGTGGGTAGCGGGAGAAAGGTTCTGGAAACTATGGGGAAAAGAGTTTAGCACAAATTACCAGGCGAGGGAGATGATATGGAAGACTAGTATATTGATGTATGCTAGTATATTGTTGGCGGAGTATATTGATATATGGAGCAGAAGCATGGGGAGTGGAGGAAGAAAAAGGCGTAGAAAAAGTGCAGCTCCAATTCTTTTAAAAGGCCCTGAAATTAGACAGATCAACTCCTTCGTACATAGTACTGCAGGAATTAAATGCATTTAAACTAAGAATTGAAGCAAGCCGACGAGTAGCAAGGTATGAATGTAAGGTAAATGGAATTACACCGCAAAGGTTTGTAAAAGAAGTATTCAGAGTAGCAAGTTTAGAAGGAATGAATGGTAGGAGAGAAACAAATTGGGGAAAGAATAGAAGGAAACTTTACGAAAAAGATGGTATGTCTATTATGGAAATGGAGAGGCTTAGGAGGAAAGGCGTGCGAGTTGGCGACTGGCTAGTGGTAAGGTTGAAGGAAGTTGAACTGCAAGAACGTTAAAGGAAATAAATATTGGAGAGTAGATATAGTAAGGACTATGTGGAAATACAAATATTTGAAGAACTGACTAAATACATAAAATCAAGTAATGTCCAGTAATTAATTGCAAGGTTTTGTGTATTTAAAAGAAATACTTTTATTTGATTTGATTTTGACAGACAGAACTAGATAGACAAGAGTAGATAAACTCGGATATACAGACAAGGCTAAACAGATAAGACTAGACGGTATGGGATGAACAAGAGAGAAAATACGGCACTTATGCATACAAGATAAATTGCATACTAGTTAGACTAAAAAGACAAGACCGACAAATTTTTCAACCAATTTGTTTAAAAAAAACAGTAAATAAACACAGATACGGTAGGTAACAACTGTAAATCTGGAGCAAGAAATGAATATTCAAAATGTAATGCTCCTACATTCGAATTTATAAATTATTCTGATAGAATTTGTAGACTGTATTCATATTTGATAGACAGTATTCATAAACACACCCAGCTAGAGCAGTTGATGTAACGAGGCTAAATAACCCTGAAGTCAGACACATTGTTGCCGAAGAAATAAATAACAAGTTAACAAGTTTGCAGGAGAACCAGCTCCAAGATATAGAGACTCTTTGGAATAACATCAAGGATATCATTGTGGACACGTGTAAATTACATCTCCGCGTAACTTTTAAACCCAAAAATAAGTGGATGACAGATCACATTCTAACCCTTATGGAGCAGCGAAGACTGGCAAAGAAGAGACCCGACAAATATAAAAAAATACAAAAGGTCGTAAGATGGGAGATCAAAGAAGCCAAGCAGAAATGGATGAAAAGGGAATGTGCAGAAATAGAAGACCTCTGCTCCAAACATGATACTTTTAATATGTACAGAAAAGTAAAGGAAGTAGCTGGAATCCACAGGAAGAGAACGACTATGTCACTTACAAATGATAGTAATCAACTAATTTTGGAGGAACAAGAACTAAAAAACACATGGACAAGTTATATAGAGGCCAACTTCAAAGATCATAGAGCTGATACGGTATACGTGCATGTGGGCACGGGACCAACTATTCTTAAATCTGAGGTGATACATGCATTCTCTATAGCAAAAAATAGAAAAGCATCTGGCTCGACATTCCCAACGAAGCTCTAAAGCTCATTACAGAGGAAAATATTGGCTTGGTAGTTAAACTGTTTAATAGTATCTATGAGACATGTGAAATTCCATCTGACTGGTTATCATCAACCTTTATTGCTCTACCAAAAAAACATCAGCCAAAAAAATGTGGTGATTATCGCTTAATCAGCCTCATGTCCCACATGCTCAAAGCATTCCTACGGATCATTCACGCACGCATCCGACGTAAATGTGAGGAAGATCTTGATGATTCTCAATTTGGCTTCAGAAACGCTTTCGGAACGCGTGAAGCACTTTTCGGTATGAACCTTCTCCTCCAAAAATGTCGCGATCAGCGAAAAGATGTTTTTGCATGCTTTATCGATTACGAAAAAGCCTTTGACCGCATACTGCACGATAAACTTATAGATATACTACATGGGGTTGGAATAGATGATAGAGATATCCGCATAATTAAAAATCTATACTGGAATCAAACGGCACAGGTAAAAATAGGCAATATTAAAACAGACCGTATTGAGATACAACGTGGAGTAAGGCAGGGTTGCATACTGTCGCCCTTACTCTTCAACCTATACTCTGATAGAATATTTAAGGAAGCATTGGAAGCAATATCACACCTCGGCATCAAAATAAATGGAGAGCCAATAACAACAATCAGGTATGATGACGATACAATGATTTTAGCAAACACAATCGAGGGACTACAGTTGCTTACAAGCAAAATCGGTGACGTGGGAGAGACACAAGGTCTAAAAATCAATATACGAAAGACCAAATTTATGATATTCAGCAGGCAACCGCACAATGGCACTACCCTAGAACTTAATGGAAGCCAAATTGAACGTGTCTCTAAGTTCAAATACCTTGGTAGTATTATTACAGAGGATCTAAACCCGGACTGCGAGATAAAGTGCCGAATAGAGATTGCTCGGGCAACTTTTAATAATATGAGATCCTTTCTTTGCAATGACAAAATGAATCTGAAGCTAAGACAACGCATGGTTGAATGCTATGTATGGTCGGTATTGCTGTACGGAGTAGAGACGTGGACTCTGAAGGTGAGGACGATGAACCAACTGGAGGCATTCGAAATGTGGCTTCACAGAAGAATGCTTCGTATTCCGTGGACACAACATGTTACAAACGAGAATGTACTACGAAGAGCAAACATCGAAAGGCAACTTTTGACGACCGTAAAATGCCGAAAGACATCATATCTTGGACATATTTTGAGAGGTGATAAATATCGTCTATTACAACTCATACTAAAGGGCAAGATTGAGGGGCGCCGTGGAGTTGGAAGAAAGCGACAGTCGTGACTCAGAAATATACGGGACTGGACCGGCAAAAGAAGGGCTGGTGAACTGTTTCGCTTGGCGGAGGACCGTACAGCTTTTGCCATGGTGATCGCCAACGTCAGGGAGACCGGACAAGGCACATGAAAGAAGAAGATTCATATTTCTAACAGTTAGTGACATAACATTTGCGCCTTAAAATAAGTTACTTACGTACTTACGTACTTACGTACTAACGCCACCGCAGCTACAGACTTTAATAAAATGGATGGTTAGATTAAGTTATAACGGAGCTGATAAATCCAGACTACATATCGCGCGGTAGCGCGACCTCTTGATCCGGAATAAGAAAAAAAATGGATAAGGTTTAGATTAGGTAATATTAGAGCAGATAAATCCAGACCACATACCGCGCGGTAGCGCGACCTCTCGCTGCGGTGGCGCTAATACGTTAAGTACCGACAATTTTCTAATAACAAATCAAATTTAGATATATTTCCTAATTTTTGAAAATTCATAAGATTACAATTTCACAATCACAATCACCGATCACAATTTGACTAAAAATTTGAAACTTTCAGATACTGTTAAATGTTGGAGAATAAATAAAAAAACCTGCAGAAAATATTTTCACTTGCGTAGTCATTTCTAATTTTGGTTCTCATTATAGTCCGTTTTTTAATCTTTACATTTACATTTTGGTTTGTCAATTTTTTTATCACAACTGGGTTTATTCGATGCTAAAACTGATCTAGATAAAACAAAATAAACTTAGATAGGATATAGTTCAGAAAAGTTAGGATAGCTAGGATAATTAGATTATCTAAATAAATGCTGTGCTATCCAAATTTTAAATAATTTCGGAAACGAGGCTCCCAATTATAAATTGTCGGTATCTTCTTCTTCTTCTTCTTTATTCAGCCTGTCTCGTCCACTGCTGGACATAGGCCTCTCTTAACATCTTCCATCTACTTCTATCTTGTGCTTCTTGCATCCAGTTGGTGGCGATGCGTTTCACATCGTCTGTCCATCGGGTGGCTGGGCGTCCTCTACTTCTGTATGCCTCCTGTCTAGGTCGCCATTCCAGGATCTTTTTGGTCCATCTGTTGTTTGGCATCCTTGCGACATGGCCGGACCAGTTCCATTTTAGTTTGGTTATTACTTCAATTGCATCGCTAACCCCAGATCGCTGTCTTAGTACTTCATTCCGCACTTTATCTCGCAATGTAATTCCGAGCATGGAACGTTCCATGGCTCGTTGCGCCACTCTGATCTTTTGGACGGACTTTTATGTGAGTGTTAGAGTCTCCACTCCGTAGGTTAAGACTGGTAGGATGCACTGGTCAAACACCTTACGTTTTAGGCAGTTGGGGATGTCGGATTTGAAAATGTGTTTTAGTTTTCCGTAGGCTGCCCACGTTAGTCTTAGCCTCCTTCCAATCTCATGTGTCTGGTTGTCTCTGCCGATTTTAATCTCGTGGCCTAGATACTTGTATGAGGTGACTTGCCGGATCTCAATCCCTTCCATTATAAAGTTTCGGGAAGGTACTAGGTTGGTCATAAATTCCGTTTTCGAGATGTTTATTTTAAGGCCGACTTTTCGTGATTGTTCTGCCAGCTTCTTAAGCATTTTTTCAGTCTTATCTAGGCTATCCGAAATTAGCACAATGTCGTCTGCGAACCGTAGATGGTTGAGGTTTTCGCCATTGATGTTTATGCCCATATTTTCTAGTTCTATGGTCTTGAACATGTACTCCATGAGGTTTGTAAATAGTTTAGGCGAGATGGTGTCACCTTGTCGGACGCCGCGTTGTATTCTGAATCTGTCCGTTTTTTCGTGTAGTTTAACGCATGCGGTAGCATTTTTGTATATGTGCTGTAGAGTCTCCGAGTACCTATGGTCTATTCGGCAATTCGCCAGTGCCTTAAACATCTCATTGTGGTTGATAGAGTCAAATGCCTTTTCGTAGTCCACGAAGGCAACGACGAGTGGCTTGTTGTATTCGACACATTTCTCTATCACGGTTTTGATGGTTTTTAGGTGGTCGTTCGTTCCGTATCCGGCTCTGAATCCTGCTTGTTCAGGCGGTTGATAAAGGTCAAGTTTGGTTGTGAGGCGTCTAGTTATGATTTTGGTGAAGAGTTTATAGAGGTGCGAAAGAAGGCTTATTGGCCTGTAGCTTTTAGGTCAGCCGTGTTTCCCTTTTTGTGTATAATAACAATGATTGCATTGTCCCATGCTATTGGTGTTATTCCTTCCGTGAGACATTTGTTGAATAAACTCTTTATGGCTTCTAATAGCTCGAATAGCTTCAAATAAAATAGCTTCTAATAGCTTCTAATGGCTTCCTTAATCTGTTCGATCGCAATATCATCCTCCCCGGGCGCCTTGTTATTTTTCATTTCCGTAATTGATTTTGAGATTTCCTCTTGGGTTATCTCCGGTAGATCTTCTGAACCTTGGTTTAAAATTTGGGGGATGGTACGGGTATATTCCGGCTCTGGTGTTTCTTGAGCGCTATAGAGATTTGAATAGAAGCGTTTTACGATTTCCAGGATCTCTTCTTTGTTCCTGATAGTTTGTCCGTTTTGGTCCTCGAGTTTGCTAATTTCTGCTTTTCCAGGTGTTATTTTTTGTCTCAGTACTTTCATGCTTTTGTTCTCTTCGATAGTCTTCGCTATCCGTGTTTTGTTATAGTTTCTAATATCTTTCCTTGCGGCCTTTGATATTTCTTTATTTAGTGTTCTCAGCTGGTCTGTATGTAGTAGGTGCTTTTGTAGTTTTTCTCGCCTTTGTTTTATAAGTTGTGGTGTGTTTGCTGATAGTTTCCCTTCTTCCCTGTTCAGTTTCGTACCATGTATCTGTTTTGCCTCTTGTATCGATGTTACGATTTCATTGCTCAAGGTTTCTATACTCATTTCCTCGATGTTACCGTGTCCTAGTCGTTCTGCTAAGGATTTCTTGTATTCCCCGTTATTGTTCACTGTAGTTTGTTCTTTGCTCTTTGATGTTGCAAGCAGTCTTCTGTCCTTTTTCAATCGTAGCACAACTTTTGCTCTTAGCATCCTGTGGTCGCTTCCCACTGACACCCGGTTGAGTATTGTGACATCCTGTTTTTATTTTTATCCGTGATGATGAAATCTATTTCGTTTCGTCTATTTCCGTCAGGGCTCGCCCAATTGTCGGTATATTGGGTTTCAATTAGTAAAACTAATCGTGATTTGATAAACTGAGGAATGAAACTACTTGACCGTAATCAGTTGTGTAAAGTGACCGTGCAGCGAGTGTTTGCGCCCCTCCGCCAGTCATCGATCACCATCAGTCCGATCCAACACAACGGCACACAATGTATTATTGATGGATCGGCAGCAGAAAGTTTGCTGTCTCCCCCCGCTTAATAACAAATAATGTGGGAATAAATCATGTTTAATACTTATTCCGTTTGAAAATTTAAAAAACAAAATATTTTCAAACAATTATAATATTTAACAATTTAATATTATTCTTGGTCGCCTCTAGTAATATTTTAAGGATCTTTTTTTACGACAATGTATGAATTACGGTGTAAAATTCCATGGCTTTTGATGTATTGATTCCTATCATTTTGGTATATATATATATATATATATATATATATATATATATATATATATATAAAAGGTTTTTGCAGTGTGGATCGACATTCTTTGGATGATGGATGCCTGGGCATTTATGTTGCCCTTGCTTTTGTGGACAGGTGTCCGTATTTAGAAAACGTATGATTTAGTAGCTTTGATTTTGATTCAACGAAAAATATCAATTACACGTACAAAACTTATCGGAGATTTGGAACCTAAAAAGTAAATATGAATAAATGAAATTTAACTGCATGAAAAATAAACAGCAGATTGAGAGAGACAAACCATATATAGGGTCTTTCATTAAGCGCTTCCTATCTTTAAATTCAAATAAAACACAGTGTGTGTGAGATATCATCGATTTTTTTAATTTGTTTGAAAGGCCTATCGATGCCATTATGTATGAAATATAACAACCTGCAAACGTAAGCCGCGGCTTCGCTGGGTGGCGCGCATTCGAAATGTCCAATTGGCCATGACTCTGGCGCATAAATCAGGCTCAATTTGACCGATGGTATGAGTTATGTTGGCTTTGAGGGCCGCGGTGGTTTGTGGCATATTCGCATAGACATTGA
The DNA here is from genome assembly GCA_944588485.1 of Phosphuga atrata. Taxonomy (NCBI): domain Eukaryota; kingdom Metazoa; phylum Arthropoda; class Insecta; order Coleoptera; family Silphidae; genus Phosphuga; species Phosphuga atrata. The sequence continues at coordinate 6,238,907 of OX155894.1, read as the reverse complement.
ACTTAAGAAAATCCCGCAAGAAAAAATCTACCGGGGTCAAATCGGACAATCTCGGTGGCCAGTTCACATCACCTCCACGTGAGATGACCTAATGATATAGCGCTCGACGTTGACGGTGATGGCCTGGCCAACAGCCTAAAATCCACACCAACCAGTGACGTTTTCGGGATGCATTAAACGCTTTGGAATCTCATAAAGGTTGGTATCGTCCCAAATTCGACAAATTTGTTTATTGACGTACCCATTTATCCAGAAATAGGCCTCATCGCCTCATCATGATTTTTTCATAAAAATTAGGATCAGCTTCCAACTGCTCCAGGGCCCATTCAGCGAACGCACGTCGTTTTCTATGGTCGACCTTATGGTCCACCGTTGTCTATGGTCGACCCTGTTTACTTTTCGCTCCTGGGTCAGTTGAATTTTGTACAGGTGCAGGCCAAGTTATGACACAAAATTCGTCAAGTTATGGTTTGCGAAAGGCCGAGTTCTTATGAACGACGCGAAATCGAATGCCTCGGATTCTCCTGTACACTCTCACGGACATCGGCGATGTTTTCGACAGACCTTGTGTTTCGTCGTCTTACTGGTGTTGATTTATTGTTTACTGAAACAGTGGACTCAAATTTATCCACCACACTGCGAATAGTCCTCTCGGTAGGACAATTATGACCACCGTAAAATGAGCGCAACACGGAATGTTGCCCGAACAGAACCCCCATTTTGATGCAACAATTTATCATTTGCACGTGTTGTTGAACACTATATCCGTCCATGGTGATATGACAAACCAGATTGAATAAATGACAGTCAATTCGACAGGTGTAGCTTCAACATTATAGCAGCTACCAACTGTCAAAGTTCGGAAGTCCCTGTTAGAAGGCCCTTTAAAAGACCGGGCAATCTTGTATGAGTTAAGAAGATTCGATTAGACAATCATATCCCAACAACAACAGTGACAAAACAAAACTTAACAGAGAGAATTAAAATCAATTAGCCTCTATCTAAAAAACCAGAGCGCGTATGAAAAAAGCATTCATAATATACAGGGTGTTTCAAAAAGAATATACGTATTACAAAGGATTATTTTGTCTATAATATCGATGGCAGCGATAGTTTATATAGTGCTATTTCCAATAGCAGCGCCTCGGATCAGCTATTCGAGAAACGAATACATAGTCTAGTTTATACAGGGTGCTTCAAAAAAATGTATACACACTTTAAACTATTGTAGTTTTCCCGCTCTACAAGGCGAATGTTATATTTCTTCGCCAGGTGCCAGCATAATCGTCCCTCTATGTTATATTATCAGTTGGAATTTGTAATATCAACATGGGGGACGTACGTTTGAGTTTTGAAGAACGTAAGCAGGTTATTAAGTGGTACTGGAAGTTTGAGAATGTAAATGAAGTTCAAAGACAGTGGAGAAGGGAGTATGATACAGAACCACCTTCAAGATTAACAATTACACGCATACGAGACAAATTCGAAGTTCATGGAACAGTGTGTGATGTGCATAAAGGTCATTCAGGTCGGCCTCGAACAGCTACAAGTGATGAGTCATCAACGGCAGTCTTGGAACTGTTTCAACGCTCTCCTAACAAATCTTCAACGCAAGGGGCACGTGAAAGTGATGTAAGTGCTAGCAGCGTGCTACGCATTCTGAAGAGAGGCAAGTATCGTGTTTACATTCCAAGGCTGGTGCAACAGCTAAATGACGACGATCCAGATCGAAGGTTGCAATTTTGTGAATGGATTCAGGAGATGGTGATATGTGAACCGGGATTTATGGGTAGCATCATTTGGTCGGATGAAGCCCAATTCAAATTTAATGGAACTGTCAATAGGCACAATTGTGTTTACTGGGGTGAAGAAAATCCTCACATTACAATTGAAAAAGCTGTAAATTTGCCTGGTGTAAATGTGTGGTGCGGTTTGTCTTCAAGGGGACTCATTAGACCTTTTCGATTTGAAGGCACTGTAACTGGTATTAATTACCTAACAATGCTTGCTGATTCCATATTTCCTGCCATTCGTGCATTATACGGTAATGATGATTTTTATTTTCAACAAGATGGTGCTCCGCCGCACTATCACAGGGACGTACGAGCTTACCTGGATCAAAATTTGTCGGGACAGTGGATAGGACGCAGGGGGCCAATCGAGTTTCCAGCACGCTCTCCAGACCTTACACCACTGGATTTCTTCTTGTGGGGCACAGTAAAAGATGAGGTGTACAAACGTAAACCACGTAACCTAGACATTCTTTGGAATGAGATTCAAGCAGTGTGTAGAGAAATCTCATTGGACGTTTTGATACGATGTACAGAATCAGTGGTGACTCGTACTCAGAATTGTATTGATGCTGCAGGTCACCAATTTGAACAGTATTAACATTTGTTATTTATGTTTCATTTACATTGGACTTTCAGCTTTCTATTTTCCTGAAATTTAACTTTGTAGAACGGTAAATAAATTTTCTATGGAAGTTCAAAGTGTGTATACATTTTTTTGAAGCACCCTGTATTAATAGCCGCTAGAAGCTCCGCGTTCTGTTACAATCTCTGTGTCCTGATGCTATTGACAATGATAACACTTTATAGCGCATTATAGCGATAACACGCATTGTGTTCAGTGATGAAGAACAAACACAATGTTCGAATTTGGGGCCTACAGAACCCACATGCAGTCATTGAACATGTACGAGATTCGCTCAAAGTCAATGTGTTTATTGCGATATCCCGATCATCTGTTGATGCCCATTCGTCTCTGATGGAAACATGGTTAACGGTCAGCAGTATCTCGCTATGTTACAAAACTCGTTGTTTCCGAGGCTGCACGAGACAACTTCATTTTTCAACAAGACGGGGCACTCCCTCACTGGAGTCACCAAGTGCGTGAATATCTGAATGAAACTCTACCAAACCGTTGGATTGGTCGTCAAGGAGCTGACGACTTAGCATGTCTCAGCTGGGCTACACGACCACCGGATTTGACACCCTGTGACTTCTTCCTGTGGGGTTTCCTTAAAGACAACGTTTATGTACCAAAAGTTAGTCTCTTCCCACAGAACCTGTAGGAATTGAAGAAATATCAGTAACGAAGGCCATGCTTGCCCGAGTATAGGAGGAATTTGAGTATCGGTGTGATATTGTTCGTGTCGCTGATGGGGGACATATTGAACATCTGTAACCTAAACTTGCGAGGTTCGTAAATATGTGTGTAAAGTTTCGTATTCGTATCTCTTAAAGTTTAATAGATATACGCATGCCAAATACGTATATTCTTTTTGAAACACCCTGTATATTCATAATAACGATTAGTTGACTTAAATTCTCTCTTTTTAGTTATTTCTTAAGTTGTGTCACTGTTGTGCGATATATGTTTTCAAATATTGTTGTATTCTTGGTTGAATATTTTACACTAGCTATACGACAGAAGTCTAGAATATTATCCTATAAATCGTGAAATTTAAATACAATTCCATCAATATCTAGGCAGATATCGAATATAGAGAGATATATGCATCACGAAACGGAGGCAACAAATCTAAGACATAAACAGCGTTTTATATTGAAGATAAAACTTGATAACCCCAAGAAAAATAAAATAATATATGGAATTATGTATAGACTTGTAATAAACATCATTAATTTAACACCTTACCACCTGTCATACGTCTCTCAGACCCAAAGAAGCAGTAATTTTCTCACCTGAGACGTATGGCAGGTGGTTAAGGGTTATATATAGTTTGCGATTTTACAAAACCCAAAAATTCATATTTTTACCCTAAAATTCATTCAAAAATATTCAAAAATTTGTTTAATACATACAATATATTATTAATATTGTAGATGAGTTTTTATGGCGGTAACCCCTTCCGTTTACGACTTTTTCAAATATTTTATCCCACCTATTTTTCTAATTGTTGTCATATTTCATATTTAGTGCTCCTCTTGCAATCGCGTTTATGTCAGCAACTTCAGGATTGGAATCGGGTTGAAAGATGGTTCAAGCCCCCTTTGTGGTTCAACGTTCCACCGTTTCTCAGAACATGTACATATACTGCGGTTTCCTCTGCCGCTTCGCAGATGAAATCGTTGAAATCATCATGTTTCTCCCAACTCGAGGGTCTTGAGATTTCTTTAATTTGCAGCGTCCTAATAATATGCAAGATAATATTTTGTAAAATTTGTAATACTCTGCGAGTTTATTTCTGCTCAATTTATAGGCAACGCTTGTCTCTTTTTTTGTTGATATTTAACCTTAGGTCCCAGGATTGCATCCATTTCTTCTATATATCGATTCTTAACCCCTTGACATACAATGACGTCTCTAAAACGTCATGCATTTGTGATAAGAGCACATGTATATGGACAGGTCAACGCGAATTCTATTTGTACGTCAAGGGCTTTGATTTCGACTTCGCAGGAGGATTAAGAAATCCCAAAAAATATACCAATAAATCCACGCACGGTTCCATACTATTTTAGATTTAATGGTATATGATTTTGTTGTCTATGTGGCCGCTTGATTATCTGACAGAAATGTGTTTCTTACGATATTCGAATTGTGTGCCTCTTTATTTTGTAGAAGAGTTTAGATTATATCAATTGGTTTGAAGTATTTAGTAATTGATCCAAATACTTTTTCACCTTGGCCAAATGCCCTTGAAAAATTATCCAATCGATGCTATTACTGCCTATCGATGTTATTAGCGGACGTTGTTTATGGGCTCGCGCATTAGAATATGAGCCATATAGCCAAATATCTCTCTTTACCTTATTTTTGTTACTCTTTCCAATAATGTCGAAAATAGATAATGCATTTTATGAAAGTAATAACGAAAGCTTAAATGAGGAATAGCTAAAAATTAAAGTGAATTAGGAAGGGATTATAATGAAGACAACAGCAACTTAGAAAGTGATGATAGCAAAATACAACCAATACGTCAAATATGCGTGAGATTCTTATCTAGCATTGATACTGAATCTTCTGATGAACCATTGCAAGAGTATGGTTTAATAACATATTCGAAATTTCTACATTTCGTTATCCTTCCTTTCCTTTCCGTGTCCGGCTCATACGACATCTTTCCAAAAAATAGCGGCAGCAATAGCCAGGTCGTTACATAAAATTAAGTGTTCGTGCGTGCATCCTTCTTCCAGTTGTGGGCAGACCAGTATGCGGTTCATATCCTGGGGCTGGCCACACGCACACAGCACATCGTCGTTCTCAGACATTCCCTACCTCAACAGATTTGTCTTGCACCTTGACACCCATGTCCTGGGCCGATTTAGGGATTTCCATACCGCGAAAGGGAGGTGTTTGCCTGGGCCATTTCTTCTCTTGGGGGTTCCCGAGTAGTTAGCTGTTGAGTCTACCTAGTGATACGGTTATTTTCAATGGGCCCTTCGAGTATGTGTGATCCTGCCATGAAGCTCTTCCTTGCTCTTAGGCGTCGACCGGCTGGCTCGTGTTGGTGCAGAGGATGGCGAGCATCGGTTTACTGTTTCGTCCTTTCAACATCCGTGGCGACGGCTCTTCGCACAGATGGGGTGCCACGCCAATAAGTGGTTATAAACTATTAACTGGAGTTGGCTTTAGGCAGCCTGTCACGATTCTTGCTATCTCGTTGATAGCGACATCCACATGTTTCGCGTGAGCTGAAGCTGCCCAAACCTGTGCGGCGTATTCCGCAGTGGACACACAGAGCGCCAAAGCCGAGCTTCTGAGCGTATCATGTTGAGCTCCCCATGCTGTGCCTGTGAGTTTTCGCAATATGTTATTTCGCGCACTAACTTAGCCTTTAGTATTGATGCAGTGTTGTTTGAAGGACAGAGTACGGTCCAGGGTCACGCTCAGGTATCTCGGTTCAGTTGTTCGCCTCGCCACTGCATCTCGAGCTCTCCTCGTGCTTCTTTGTTTTTCAGGTGGAAGGCGCAGACCTGAGTCTTGCTGCGATTCGGCTTTAGGTGTTTTTTCTGGTAATAGATTGCCAGTCCCTCAAGAGTGACCTACAACTTCTCCTCCACCTCGGTAAACTCGATGCCCTGAGCTGCCACAGCTGTATCATCGGCATAGATGAATTGCCATGAATCTGCTGGTCGTTCGTGTACACGTTGTACAAGGGTCGGGGCAGGACAGGACGCCTTGCGGCAGTTCATTCTTCTGGACCCTCTATCTGCTATTCTTGTTTTGGAGTGAAACATAAAATCTCCTGTTCTGGAGGAATAGATCGATGACCACAGTGAGCCTATAGTCTTTTGTTGTCTCATAAAGCTTTCTAAACAGCCTCCAGTGGTTGACAGTCACTCCAGTAATCTTCCTTCTCTTAAACCATCCTCTCCGTCAAAAACTCCGTAACACAAAAACTCACGACCAGCGACCATCAACAACGTCGTGTCTTTGCTGATTGGAAATTCATTCTTGAAAAATGCATCAACTGATTCGGAATTTCATCGAAAAATCATCTTGGATGAAGGGGCCAATTTTTACCTCGGAGGCTACGTTAACAAGCAGAATTGTGGCATTTGAGGCTCGGAAAACCCAAGAATTATTGTTGAAAAGACTCTCCATCCTCGACTTGTGACTGTTGGGTGCGGTTTTTGGTGTGGCGGGGTCATTGGACCTTACTTTTTCGAATATGAGGCTGGAGCAACTGTTACGGTAAATTGATTGCGCTATCGAACGATGATTAATGATTTTGTGTGGCCGAAATTGGAGTCCATACCGGAAGTCCATACCGGAAGCCGATTTCTTTAATGATTGTCCACGCACAATTTTCGGCTGTAGCTTCGGTGAGGGCGAATAGTTCGATCCACCGGGTGGCGTAGTCCTGGATGATAAAAATCCATTTCTCGTCCTGTTTGGAGGCCGGGAGAGGGCCGAATAAATCGACCGCTATCACACCTCCATTCGTTGGTTTAGTACCGGAGTCTGGAGCAGGCCCGCCGGCTTCATGTTGCTCGGCTTGTAGCGCTGACACTCCAGACATGTGCGTAGATAATCAACGACGTATCGCCGCATCTAGGGCCAGTAATATCGGGCGAAAATACAGTGAAGTGTTTTCTGCACGGCGTAGTGTCCGACGCTTGGGGCGTCATGATATTCACTCAGGATGCGGTGGCGGTCGTGGCTGGGAGCCACCAGCTGGACCTTTTCGTTGTCTGTCTCCTGAGAATAATACCGATATTCTCAGGAGACGGACAACCTTGGTTTGTCTTTGCACACCTTGGTTTAATATGTATTCTCGGGTGGTTCATTGCGTGAATACCTCGGGCTCGAGGGAAGTTAATTGTTCTATGATGTGTTTTAACTAGGGGTCCCGGAGTTGTCCTTCCCGTAGCTTTTGCGGACCGTGGACCGGGATGTCCACTTGTATGGTACACAGGGAGCAGGCGGCTGTGGAGACATCCGTGCAAGGGGGGCGAGAGAGTAGGTCGGCTAGCGCATTGGCGCGTCCTGATGTGTGTTGAATCAAAAGGATATATGGCTGCAGCTGTAGGGACCAGCGGGCTAGGCGTCCTGTAGGCGTTTATTGACATCAGCCAGCGCAGGGGCTGGTGGTCCGTTATTACAACAGCCGCGGTTTCTTCAATATAACCGCGAAACTTGTTGATGGCGTTTACGATGGCTAGAGCCTCTCGCTCCATCCGTTGTGTAGTTTCTTACGGGGCCGGTCAGTAGGCGCCTCGCATACTCGATCGGGTGCTCGTCGTCCCCCTCTTCCTGGAGTAGGGCTGCTTCATTGGCGCGGGCGCTGGCATCGGTGCGTAGGATAAATGGTTTAGTCAGGTCGGCCTGTCTTAAGATGGGGGCCGTCACCAGTCGTGTTTTTAGCTTTTCGAAGGCGTTCTGCTGTTCCGGACCCCATTCCAAGGGGGCAAGATATTGATATGAGGTTTATTTTCAACAAGGCGGCGCTACGTGCCACAAAAGTAACGATACCATCGCTCTTTTGCATGAAAAGTTTCTTGACCGAGTGACTTCTCGAAGAGGCGATCATATTAGGCCACCGAGATCTTGTGATTTAACACCTCTAGGCTTTTTTGTTTAGGGCTACGTGAAAGATAAGGTATATGCCAATGGCCGACAATCGATTCAAGACCTCAGCAATGGAATTCGTGAAGTTATCGAGCCGCAAATGTACGAATTGGTGATGGAAAATTTCATGAAAAGAATATTGTCCTGCAAGCGTAGCCTGGCGGCCATTTGGCTAATATTAATATTGATGACGTTGCCCTGCTCGAACCAGAAGAAGCGGACCAGCGCTCAAAGCTGCAAGGCTACATCACCATTGAAAGACCCTCGGATATCTCTCTAGGAGTTCCCGAGGAGCATATAAAGAGCAGGAGGGTCAGGATTTTCATTTATCCCAAGAATGCCATGAAAAGCGGCACGGATAACCTATCCCATTGGGAAATGGAGTTCGATAACAGGGAGCGTTGGGAGAATCCCTTAATGGGATGGAATGGGATGGTCGAGTGGGGATCCGCTATCGAGCATGTCGGTTCAGTTTTCGAGCAAAGAGGAGGCCATAGCCTTCTGCGAGAAGAACGGGTGGCAATGTTTCGTCCAGGAGGCCACGGCCAAACCAATGCGCCACAAAAGTTACGCAGAGATTTACTCGTGGAACAAGAGGACGCGCGCTTCTACCAAGTAGACATTCGCCAAAAATTCGCTAATTTATGCAGAAATATAAAGAAGTTTCATAAGGGTTCGAAATATAAGGTTTTCTATTATTAATAGCATTTTTAGCTTATAGCATTTACAGCTTACAGCATTAATAGCTTTACAATCAAATAAACATCCGATGGTTTCGCTTAAAAATTCTCGTTTTTTTTTACATATCAAAATGAAACCTCTTATTGGAAGACCTTTTATTACTTAGTTGCAGTTAAAATCTACTAGACATTTTATATTTAAATTTGATTTTTAATAATGTTTTGTGATTCTACAAATCTTCTTCTTCAAATCTTGTTAAGACTATGTATATCATTAAAGCAAATAGATTCCTAATAAACTTTGTACTCAGCTATTACAGTAATAAAATAAACATGTTGCATATGTAACACAAGCTCTTAATAAATAAGTATCCAAAGGGTTGATTTTAGAATTTCAATTTTCGAACAGTATTTTCACATCGCCAAGAGACGCTAGAAATTCATAATCCATTACTTATGGAAGGACACCGTTAGTTAATCAAAAACAGGTTTTTTGAGGGATCCTGGATGCTCCTGAATTGTAACTGCTTATATAATGTAACTGTTTTATAATGAAACTGTTTATATTAAAATAATACAAACCACTCATTATATTACATATTTCAGAAATTTCGATTTGATTGAATGGTAAATCAACTTGGAATTTCTACGTTTTAGTCGCTAAAATAAACAAATCTAAATTGATATTTTTGTAATAATTTGGCTTGTTAAAAAAACCTAACTTCAATCAAAATTTAAATTATGGACTAGTGAGATTAGTGAGAGTAAGATGTTTGAGGGATATTTTTTCATTTCATACGTAGTTTTATTCCAAAAGAGAAAGTTTAGTATGAAATAAATTTTCGCTTCGTGTCTGGAGGGCCGGAAATTAATTATATATTTTTTCATTCTTCGTCTTAGGCGAGTGGCGCATAGCGTAATTATCTTAGATCTACTTCCAGGAGCTCATAATAATAAAAAAGTAATTAAAGGTAGTGTTTCTTTCATCTGCGTCTCTCGCATAATCTCCGCGCAGTCTTATGAGAAATCCCTAAACCCTCCACTGGAGGATTACGCGCCGACAGAGTGAAGTTTTATTTCCACCATCGTTCTTGTTTCGGCACGATCATTTTTTTTTTGCTTTGCCTCCCTTTTATATTTCATTTCACAATTGACGGTTTTTCTCTTTACATTTGCCCCATACTGCTTTTTAAAAATTGCAAGTTGGGTGAATTCCCATCAGGCAACTTGAAACAAAAAGTAAGCTTAGTTAAGTTATTTGTCCAACTGTCGAAAATGTTCTTGATAATATTTTTTAAAGTAGGAATTAGAGCACAAATGAAGCAAAAATTCGAAGACGAAATGCAAGAGAAAACCCGATCAACGTTGTATTTAAATGCTAAACAAACCCTTTTATACAATTCTATCAGAGTTTTCGCACAAAAGAATAACATTCTCGACTAGAACATTTTCGAGTCGAGGTATTTAAGACTTTTCTTATTTAGTTTAAGAAAACATTTACACTGAAAATACAAAAACCACACAAATAAGAACCGGAAAAACGAAATATTTGTAACAAGAAAAATGGCATCAAAGTGAAAAAAAAACCGCTTATGTCATAACGATGAATCAAATATTTAATAATCGTATATAAAAATATTAAACACAGTCGGGTTTGAATTTTGGCCTTTAAAAACTCAAGAACGACTGGACCGATTTTTATGATTTTTGATTTGTTGCATTTCTCTCCACCCCTGTTATTATAGTTAGTAATAAAATATTGGAAAAATTCATGAAAAAAAGGTAATAATAATGAAAATAATAGAATATTCCCCTTTTTTTATGGAGCGCCACATATATTCGCACAGTCGAAGCTACTTTAAGCTTTAACTTAAGCTATGCCAATAGATGGCGCTATTCATTCCCCATTCATAAAGTCACTGTCTATACAAAGTTCCGCAATAAATATTGAACGTGAGCTAGAAAGAGAAAATAGATTTTGCCCTACAATGGCGGACACGTGACAGTTAGTTGACATTGTTGACATCTCTGACAAGTTGAGTACAGCGTAATACACGTTTATTTCTTCTAGATTTGTTTAGTGTGTGTTTAGTTTGTGAAGGTCTTTTGGACAATTTTATTCGTGAATTTGAAACAATGCCAGTTTGTTGTGTAGTTAATTGTAAAAATAAAACCCAACAGGGGTTCAGACTTTTCGGATTGCCGTTAGGTAATTAAAATAATTTTTTATTAACGTACGTAGGTAATTTTAATTTTCTTAGCTGACGCTAAAAAAGAGAATTGTGAACACTTAATGGAAGAAACGATCTTACATCAAATTCTAAAATTTGTGAGGTTAGTATTTAGAGAAATGGTGAAGTAAAGATGTAAGAAAAACTTTTCTGAATCTGCTGTGTAGGTCCATTTCCCAGAGACTTAATTTGAGCAGAAGAGAGCTGATGGCCGGAAATTATTACGTCCTGATGCAGTTCCTGATTTATTGTTAGTGATGTCTGTCGACATACCAGTGGGTGAAAAAATGATTTTCGAGGAAGTTGTGAATCAGGTTGGTGAACCTGAGGAAAGGATTGGGAGCAGTAACGGTAAAAGAATACGTTTGGAATCGGAAAATTGCAAAGAAATGTTCGTGAAACATTTGCTACAAGTTGAGACAAATAAAGCCCCAAGTGAAATCCCTTCTTGCCATGGGATTTTACAATTTTTAGTTAAAATGTTTGTAAATAGCAGATTTTATTTTTCACCGCGTGATGTGAATAAGCAGAACAAACGGATTTTAAAATTAGACAGCCGCACATTGGGATAAAATCCCAAAAAACTGGCCAAAAAGCCGAGAAATAATAATTTTTTAATCCGAATCCAAGAATACATCTCATTAGAGAACCTTTGGGACGATCGGATTCCGGGAACTAAAAGAACCAGGTATTGAAAACCAACCCAAACTTTCAAACCAAACGAATCAGTTGAGTGTGTGAAGTGGCAGAAAGTTTTTCGACTGGCTGGACAAGTTTATCATCTTCACTGACGAATCGCTATTGGAACCTTCTCAACAATCGACCTCTGCGGCTAGCCGGAGTCGGCCTTCCATAGCCTTCTCCGAAACGAGTGAGAGAACAAACCGCAGAAGGACAGACGACATTCGAAAAGATATTAGCACCGCAGAACTGGCATATGCAACGCGAATTAGTTTGAGAGCAGAGGGAAAATTGGCTGCGGCACAGGTTTTACATGACATCGCGTATGGCAGTCCATCAAAACCTTCCAAATATAAAAAATCTCTAAATTCTAAAAAATCTAAAATTTGTCCGAGAAAAACAACTTTCTGATGACGAGGCAGTATCACTAATTATTGGATGTGGACTATCATATTGTCAAGATATGAAAACATTTTCTCAGGAAAATGTTCGCCATATGGGATCCGCCATTTTGTTTTTGGAAAAATAAAACTTCGTAATCAGTGCCCCAAAAATCTCGTTCCTGTCAAATTTTCGCAATATGGAAACATTTTCTAAGGAAAATGTTCGCCATATTGGATCCGCCATTTTGTTTTCGGAAAAATGGAACTCAAATTCGTAATCAGCGCCCAAAAAAAAAAAAAAAAAAAATCCAAACGAAATTTGGCGTGGATAGAATGAAACCTTCTATTTCTAGCCAGTTTTTTGGGGATTTTATCCCACTGTAAGCCGTAGTCTTGCAATGAGAGAATTTGTTGGTAGAAAAAAAAAGTAAAAATGATTGTATTTCTGCTGTATACCTTTGTAAATAAATAAAAGTATTAATATTAAATTCGTGCTACGTTTTTTTGGACAAACTTGCAGTTTGCACCTTCTTTGAAATATTGACCTGCACATCCTTTTCAGTCCCAGAATGTATGATCTCTGTACTAAGCATAAGCAGACAGCAATGTTAATCAGTGCAGTGTGCCCATCATTTCGTGCTGCATGTCAACAGCTCAATTAGCTTGAAAACGAAACTCATTGAGACATTACAATACCTAAATCAGATCTTTCAGGATCTCCAAATTAGATACGCAAATTATTTGCTATCATTATATCGACTTGTATCCGAACTTTTGAATTTTGGGCATTTGTACTTGATTTTGAACGGATTTTTGGATTTTGGGCTTGTATATTTTAAACTTTTGCACTTTTGGATTTAGGCCTTTTTGACTTTTATATTTTGGTATTTTGAATTCTGCACTTTTGGGCTTTAACATTTTGCACTTTTGTATTTTGGGCTTTCGAAGTTTTGGATTTTTGACTTTTGTATTTTTGAGAACAAGTTGACACCTTTAAATACCTGGGAGTACGTTTAGATAGCAAGGCACACCATGAAATAGAAATTAATGACAGAATAGAGAGTTCAGCAAGGGTGTGCAACAGCCTCAGACATAGTTTCAGTAAAAGCAAAAATGAGTATATACAGAGCTGTATTCGTACCGATACTAACATTTGTCTGCGAAAGCTGGGTGTTAACGAAGAGATGGAAGTCCCCTCACTCTGGAAGTCACCTTGTCGCGGTGTGAGAGCTTAGTTTCGCAACATACCGTTGGACGTCACGACTGGAACAACTCCGGTCGGGGCGTTCGCCGGAGGGCGAACCCGTGCCGAAGGGACTGTTTTTTGGCCAAGGGAAACCGGCCATCGCTTACGGAGCCCCTCTGACACCTGGCGACCTCAGAGGGTATCTAGCCTTACCATAGCAAGCGGGGCTCTGATGTGGCGGACCTTTAGTTCCCTTACGACTCGTGGGATTTGAATGAAGAATAAATCAAAATCCAAACAACAATTCAATCCGTGTGTGCGGGATGTAACCGCCACACAATTGGCGGATCAGATATAGCATGAGACCCACGATCCAAGTGAGGGCACCAGTCGAGAGAGACCAACTCCCAGACTGTCGCCAAAGAGCAAAGGCAAGATGTTCAGTAACACCGTTACTACCACCAAGCCAGTAAGCCAAGGGAGACACGCTCCCAAAACGGCCTCTAAAAGTCAGGGCAAGGTGACCTGTAACACCGTTACTCCAACCAAGCCCGCGACTAAGCAAGAGGAGACAAAGCCCAAGGTAGGTAAGAAGAAGACGAGATGGGCACATCCCTTGCCACCCCTAGGTACTCCAGGCTGACTCGACGACCCACTGAGAAAGGGCCTCAGTGGAGCCGGGGTGAGGTGGTATCTGCGCTTCTTAGCAGACGCGCTACAACCCGAAGAAGCTAAGAAGAGAGCAGTAGAGAGAAAGGTGGGACCTACACCACAAACACAAGGAGCTGCCAAAAGAGAGGCTGATTCTATCACGCCCCAAGACAAGGCAGCTAAGAGACAAAAGGCGAACATCCAAACTGGGGCAATGGGAGTGGTCAGCTACCCCTGCTGCGCTACCAAGGCTTCTGGACCGACCACCAGCTACGCCACCACCGTCAAGGTGGTGAGGGTTTGTGTAATGTCCAGAGACTACCCAAGGGATCCCCTGAGTAAGAAGGACATGCCTGCTCTTGAGCAAGCAATTATGAAGGATTATAGTAGACTGGTCTCACGAGATACAGTTTGAAGGAAAACACTTCTAACCGCGAGTAGTCATTTTCGACTGTACAAACGAGTAGACGGCAAAATGGTTCATGACAAGAGCGCCTATCCGAAGACATTGGGAAGGAAGGGCTATGGTGGCGAAATTGGCTGATGAAATTCCCAAGTCGCACGTCATCGCCATGTTCCTACCTAGGAGCGGGGACCAAACCCCGGAGGCCTCCATCAACTACCAGGCCTCTAGCTGGCCTCTATGAGGAAACAGCTTGAGAAGATTCAAAGACTGGCGTGTGTCTGCATCACGGGGGCGATAAGGTCGTGTCCGACAGCAGCATTGGAGCTGCTGCTGGATCTGACTCCGCTGCACTTTATTGTGGAAAGAGACGCCAGGTCGGTAATGGTAATGTAAGGTGCAGCAAGGAAGGTATGGACAGAGGTAAAATAATCGGGAGCAGAGGCCGAAACAGCCTCGCTGCCAAGATCCCCTAGCTAAAAGTACCAAAAGACGAAAAGGTATTCAAATACCACTTCGAGAATAACTACACAGCAATGTGTAGTAGTAAAGTACCATCAAGTGGTATACAGATGGTTCGAACACAAAGGAAGGTACTGGTGGAGGAGTGTTTGGACCTCGTACTAGGTACTTTGAATCCATGGGAACATTCCCAAGTATCTTCCAAGCAGAGGTACACGTAATCGAAAGATGTGCACAGTTTAACCTCGAAAGGAATTATCGCAAAAAACGAATTTCTATCCTGTCAGATAGCCAAGCAGCCATTAAAGCCATTAGCTCATACATCATCAAATCCAAACTGGTATGCGACTGTGTGGGGAAACAAAACAAGCTTGGTACTGGGTACCAGGACACACTGGTATAGACGGAAACAAAGAAGCCCATCACCTAGCAAACAAGGGATCCAGTAGCCCCCTTATAGGTCCGGAACCCTTTTGCGGCATAAGTGTGAACACCCACAAAAGTTTAGATGAAGAAACAAGAGAAAACTGGATTAAAACCTTGGAAAGAACTTCCAGGGCTAGGGCAATCCAAAGTGATGCTGGGTGATCTTTTAACCAAGAGAACAAAAGCTTGCCTGAAACTAAGCAGGAACAAGCTTAGAATTCTGACAGGAGTCCTGACGAGATACTGCAGACTTAGGAAACATCTCAAGGCCCTAGGCCTAGAGAAGGATGACGGATGCAGATTTTGTGGATCAGCAGAGGAAACGCCCATACATCTGTTCAAAGACTGCGGAGCATTACTCCGCAAGAGACAGGTGTACCTTGGGGCTCATTGCTTGAACACAGAGGAGCTGCAGGCCTTGATTCCCACCCAGATCCTGAAATTCCTAAAGGAATCAGGATTAGAGGAGGCGCTCCAAATGGCTAAGTACACCAACACTTGGAGGAGGAGGGTGGGATACAATAGATCTATAAAGGTCGCAGTACAAGTCGTCACCACCATATCTACAATCTACAAATCTCTACATGTAATCCTAAGAAATTGATTAGACCGCGCTTCATAATTTATTATTTTGTCCGCTCGCGCACAGCTGATAAGATAACAGGGAGTTGTTATGAGTGCCAAACATCCGGTCACGCTTAACCGACTACTGATATATCAAAATCTTGATATGTTTATTAAATTAAAACACAAAACAAATCCTTTTATATTTTAGTTCAGTCTTATCTAGTCTCATGTATCTAGCTTCGTCTGTCTAGTCTTGTCTGTCTAGTCTTGTTTGTCTAGTCTTGTCTGTCTAGTCTTGTCTGTCTAGTCTTGTCTATCTAGTCTTATCTGTTTAGTCTTGTCTGTCTAGTCTTGTCTGTCTAGTCTTGTCAATCTAAATCCCCCATAATCTCAATTGAATCAACCCCTATCTGAAAATATGTCCACCCCATTTTGAATTTTCCCGCTATCCACCGTACACGTATCTTGCAGCGTCATCTACACATAGTCGCTCGGACACGTTCAGAACTATTTTGTATAGGATTCACCCTTAAGGGTCTTGGTGCTAGATTTACATGTAATTCCCTATAAGGGGCTTCGTGCTAGATTTTACATGTAATTCCCCCATAAGGGGCTAGATTACATGTAATCCCCATTAGGAGGTGGTTCCAGAACATGACATCTTTCGCTACTTATCATATAATCGTGTACGATAATATTACCAGATATCGATACGTGAAACATTTGACTGACTCTAATTTAGCTAATAAGATATTTTTTAATGATTATAGATTCTGAGGCGATAAGTTCGCCGGGTGAGCTACTACGAAATATATTCCTAAATCTGTTTATTGAGTTGTCCTATTAACTTATACATTGTAATATACCTTTTTTTTAATTAAGATCCCTGGCCTGGCAATATTAACATCATTTTAATATTGAGAATTTATGGGATTTTCTGTTGAAATATAGTCTACTATTATGGAAATATGCGACTATAAGCGCGGAACGTGGTATTGAACGTGGCTTTGAGCAAACTCTAATAGTATTACAAAGTGACGGCATTAATTTATTTCGTAAATTCAAATCGCCGTGTTTATAAGCGAGGAACAAGAACTAAAAATAAAAATGTAATTAATATCCGCGCAGACACAAAAGAAAATGTATTTGGAACGAAACTTTCTATAGAAAATAAAAAGTGTATAGAATATAATTCAATCGTACCTATAATAAAAGTTTAAGACTTCGGATTTCAACAAAGTTTTTCCATACAATGCAGCGTGATAAAATCGAGAAAAAAAACCTGAAATACGCAAATTTAAGAAAACTCTATTTATTTATTATTTCTTGCTTTACTACATAAAGCTCAAGCACTAATAGTTGAACTTCACAAAGCTATGCAACTAATGTAAAAATGCACAAAGCTACGCTATTGACGCAACATTACGGCAAACCATAATAATAATAATCCGAGCAATAAACCAAATAGTTTCATTTCTACCAGCTATTTTATTAATGGTAGATATAAGAGCGGCGGAGACAAAGTAATTTCCTTCGAAACTTTTATGCTGTGTGTTTTATTACGCTTTTCTAATAATAAGGTGGAGGATATCGCAACCCTACGTATCGCGCAGAAGAATTCATCTTCTTCAATATCGAGACCACTCTCTCGAGAGACACAAATACAATAAGAACTATTCCAGAATTTAATTACGTTGGTGGAGCGAATTACCTGTAATATTTATATTTTATATTTATATATATATATATATATATATATATATATATATATATATATATAT
Source organism: Phosphuga atrata (assembly GCA_944588485.1). NCBI lineage: Eukaryota > Metazoa > Arthropoda > Insecta > Coleoptera > Silphidae > Phosphuga > Phosphuga atrata. The sequence continues at coordinate 6,221,413 of OX155894.1, read as the reverse complement.
ATATATATATATATATATATATACGGGAACATCTTAAAAGACCTGAAGAGATCGATGTAAATATGTCAAGGGATATGTGATAATGTTTGTGTATATTTGGGTTAACAGACACAATGGGCCCCACAAAAATCAATAAGAAATGGAAAAGCGGGGAGGGAAGTGGATTATGTATTTAAGCTCCATATGTCGCGACGAACGTGACTAGACTATATAAACTATATCAAAAAAGAGGTAAATACATATAAAGTAGTAAGTATCTTTATTATTGCAACTTGCAACAATAAAGTCCTTGTCTTGTCTTTCTTTTTGATTTATATAGATATAATCATAAAATAGATATTATACAGGGTGGGGCATTTAACGTGACCACCCCAAATATCTCCGTTACCTTTAGAGTGACAGAAAAAAGGTCGAAAGGGAATTTTATTGATTTCGAAGGGCTGACAGAGTGTTAAAAATACTTTTTTGTCAAGGTCATAGTTTATGCGTCCTGAAGGTTTTTCAAATGGGACCACCTTATTTTTTTATCAAGAAATTGTCGGACGCTAGTCGGACGGGATATATGTATATGTATATGTTTATGTATATGTATATATATATATATATATATATATATATATGTATATCTATATATATATATATATATATATATATATATATATATATATATATATATATATATATATATATATATATATATTATACAGTATTCTGCCTATTGGCAGGTCCTTGTCTTTGTACGGAGAATTTCTGCCTTCCTGTCCTCAGCTTATTCAGCTCCAATGTTCCCTGTCGTCAGCTTATTCAGCTGTTCAATGTTCCCTGTCCTCAGCTTCTTCCTTTAGCCTGCTGTATCTCCTACTTTCTTTCATGTCATCCAGATGTTGTATTCTTCTTCTTGCTCGACCTGCAGTTCCTTTAATCTTCCCTTCAATGACGTCATGTATGAGCCCCTCATATCTAATTATATGTCCGATCCAGTTGGCCTTCCTCTGGAGAATTGTATTTAGAATAATTCTCTTTTCTCCTACCCTTCTTAGTACCTCTTCGTTTGTCACCATAACTGTCCACTTGATCTTTTCTATTCTCCTTCAACACCACATTTCAAACTTTCGAGGTATTTTTTCTCGCTTTTCCTCATGGTCCACGTCCCTGCTCCGTACAGTGCAATGCTCCAAATGCAGCACTTCACCAGTTTCTTCCTTAGTTCCAAGCTCAACTTGCTGGTCAGTAGTAACCTCTTCTTGTTGAATGCAGCTTTGGCCATGGCGATTCTTGCTCGAATTTCATTTGTGCAGTATGCTTCCTTTGACATCAGGCTTCCCAAGTACTTGCACTGTTTTACATTCTCCAGTTCTTGATTGTCGACTGTTATCTTCAAAGGTTTTTCCCTTTTTGATATCCTCATCACTTTACATTTTTCCTTGTTAATTTCCATGCCATATTTCCTACCAGTTTCCACCAGCCGGATCATCATGTGTTGTAGTTGTCTTTGGTTCTTGGCGAGTACTACCAGGTCATCTGCATATTTGATGGTGTTGATGAGGCGTCCCCCTATCTTGAAATTTCCACATCCTTCCAAAGCTTCTCTCGCCAGCCATTCACCATACAAATTGAAGAGACTCGGCTATAGACAACATCCTTGTCTGACTCCTCTTCCTATTTCTACGCTGTTTGTTTCTCCGTAGTTCAATTGTACTTTTACTCTTTGTCTCATGTACAGATTGCAAATTAGTCTCCCGTCTCTCCAGTTGACACCAATCTCCTTAAGAATATTCATCAATTTTGTCCAGTTAAATCTATCGAAGGCCTCCTGCCAATCTACAAAACACACGCAGACTTCTTCGTTAACAGTCAAAACTCTCTACGACAATATCCTCATCATGCCTATGGCGTCCCAGGTTCCTTTTCTTTTCCTAAATCCAAATTGATCATCTTCCATTACTTCTTCGATTTTATGTTCTATCCGTCCATTGAGTATTTTTGCAATGATCTTAGCCACGTGTGAGATCAAACCAATTGTTCTGTAATCACTACATTTATTGGCTTGCTGTTTCTTTTCTAGAGCAACCATTGTGACATCTAAAAAGTCTTTAGGCCATTCCCCAGTTTAGTAGATTTTGTTGATGAGTTGTGTCAACGCTTTTAAACCTCCATCTCCGATTTTATTCAGCAAATTAACTGGTATGTCGTCTTCTCCTGTAGCTTTCCTCCTCTTTATGTCCTTAATTGCCTTCTCTACTTCTGTTTTCAATATGCTGGGCCCTTTTTCGTCTTCATCAACCGCCTCCTCTGTCTCTATTTTAATTACTTGCGGGCGGTCTTTCTTATCGTAGAGTTCTTTTACGTATTCCTCCCATATTTTCAGCATCTCCTCTTGTTCTGTCTCCATTTGTCCTTTAGAGTTTTCTATTCCGAAGTTCCTTACTCCTTTATTCTCACTCCCTCCCAACTCCTTCGTTTTCTGATACATCAGGTCATACCTTCCTCTCCTTTGTAGTTCCTCTATTTCTTCACACATTTCTTCTAGGTATTTTTCCTTCGCTTTGTCTGTTTCTCTCCTGAGTGCATTGTTAAGTCTTCTGTATTCCGCTTCGTTCACAATTTTACATTTCCTCCTTTCCTCCATCTTCTCCAGGATCTCATTGGTGATCCAGAGTTTCGTCGCTCTTTTTGCTTCCCTCCCGACTTTACTCTCTAAAGTATTCAACAAGGCCAGTTTAATATTTCTCCACTGTTCTTCTGCACTTGCACTTACATTTTCCTCTCTCAATTGACTAAAGACATTCTCTAAGGATTCTCTTACTGCCTCATTCTTCTCTCTTAGCTTTTCCAAGTCCCATCTCTGCTTTCTCTTCCCACACTGTCTGATCCTCTTCAACCTTGTTCTGATGTCTGCAACCAGAAGGTTGTGATCCGAATCTATATGGGCAACTGGCATAGTCTTGGTGTCTTTCACACTGCCCCTAAACCTCTGCTTTACAAGTATGAAATCTATCTGATATCTACTAATGTCACCTAGACTCTTCCATGTGTATAATTTATTCTTCCTTTTCTTAAACCAAGTGTTCATCACTACCAAATTGTTATGCTGACAGAATTCCACTAGCATCCCACCTCTATCATTTCTTCTACCTAACCCATATTGTCCCATGATGTTTGCTTCACTACCTTGTCCTACCACACTATTCCAGTCACCCATTATTATGGTGTTTATTTTTCCTCTGCCTTCAGAGTGAATGATGTCCTCTATTTCATCGTATATTTTCTCCACTTCTTCGTCATCATGATCTGATGTTGGCATGTACACTTGAATTATCTTATCAGAATGGCCACTGGTTCTGCACTTATTTTCACAAACATTAGACGATCACTATGAAACACCATTTTAGTCACACTTTGCACTAATTGATTTCCAATCACTATTGCTACTCCACGTTCATGACTTTTTCCACCTGAGTAAAACATTGTGTAATTACCTAACACTATTTCACCACTACCTGTCCACCTCACTTCACTTAAACCCATTATGTTCACTTTACATTTAGCCATTTCTCTTTTCAGATTTTCCAGTTTCCCTGCTCTTCTAAGTGTTCTTACGTTCCATGTCCCGATCCTGAAATTAAAATGTCCACCTCTTTTGATGACTCTCCCGGAAGAAAAATAGATCCGAGCCCGGAGAAAAATAGCCCGGAGATCCGATATATGTATAAATATATATATATATATATATATATATATATATATATATATATATATATATATATATATATATATATATATATTTACATATATCGGATATTTGGTTATTCAATTTCGGATGTGTTGTCAGGATATTTTGGCCAAAATATCCTGACAACACACATAGCTCTAACCACTACGCTACACCCTCTCCTCTGGCAACAGATAGACTTAATATCTAACAACAGAGCCGAACAGAATAGATTATTAATTACCAATAGACAGAAAGAAAAATACAACCTTCTCAGACGGAGACAAAAACCTGCACCAAAACCACTCAACATCGACAAAGTGGTTTACAATCTTTCAGACCAGCCCTAGACGAACCTACCAAAACCGTACTGGCCAAGGGTTTTAACTTTGCAATAGCACCAACTCGCCTTCCTAAAGAAGACATAATCACTGGTGTCGAGACTGCTATTTCACAACTGCCTGCCACATTAGCCGAGACAATAAGACAGGAAACATGCCACATTTTAAGATCTGCCAAACCACCGACAAGAAACATCTCATACGAGGAATTCAAAGCCCTCAAGGCACTAAGAGAAAACAACAGCATTGTGGTCCTACCAGCTGACAAGGTAAATTGCTCTGTAGTCATGAACAGTGCTGACTATAAACAAAAAATGACCACAATCTTAGATGATCCAGCTTATCTACCCAGTACAACGGACCCCACAACCTATCTTGAGAAAACTACCAGACAAAAGATCCTAAGCTCTAGCATTGACAAGGAATCAATGAATTATCTTATACCAAGGGAGAAATCTTCTCGGTGTCCCAAGATATATGGTTTACCAAAGATCCACAAAGATGGAGCCCCACTACGACCAATAGTAAGCTCCATTGGTTCACCGGTCCAACTTCTTGCGAAACATTTAGCAAAATGTTTACAACCATACGCAGAAGATTGTGATTCTTATGTCCGCAATGCTGAACACTTCATAGACATACTGAAAAATCACCAACTCCAGCCCGGCCACCTCCTTGTGAGCTTTGACATTGTATCTTTATTCACAAAAGTACCGGTCCCTGAGGCCTTAAACATCATAAGATCAAAATTAAAACCAGAAAAGTATGTATCAGATCTGGCAGAACATTGTTTAAAGAATACATACTTTAGGTACGATGATCAAATATACAAACAAGTCCTAGGAGCACCAATTGGTTCACCTCTATCCCCAGTAATAGCCAACATATTTCTTAAAGATTTTGAGGAAAAGGCAATCTCATCAGCCACACTTAAACCTACACTCTGGTTAAGATATGTTGACGACACATTTGTAATCTGGCCCCACGGCAGACCAGAGCTGGACAAATTCCTTAACCATCTTAACTCCCAACACGACCAAATTAAATTCACAATGGAGATAGAAAAGCATCAACAACTTCCTTTCTTGGATGTTTTGGTACAGAAGAAACCTGACGGCACTTTGAGCCACACTGTGTACCGGAAACCAACACACACAGACAGATATCTGAACGCTTCTTCGCACCATCATCCCAAACAACTAGCATCTGTAGTCAACACTCTTACCACCCGATCCAAAAGACTAGCCGACCAGCTTAACTTACCGAAAGAATTGAGGAACTTACGAGAAGCTCTTTCCTCAAATGGATATCAAAACAGCTTAATATCCAGAGCTTTCCGTCGTACAGAGAACAGTAGCCAAAGAACTGAAGAACGACAGAAACCCGTTAGCACAGCATACCTACCATATGTTCATGGATCAACTGACAAAATCGCCAGAATACTTAAAAGACACAACATCGACACCATTTTCAAACCTAACCAGAAAATATCCTCCATGCTACGCAGCGTTAAAGACACCATCCCGTTAGAATCCCATGGAATTTACGAAATACCTTGCGGAACATGTGAACAGACCTACATTGGACGTACCAATAGAAAAATATCTGCTAGGATTCAAGAACATGTAGTTTCAATCAGACACAGAGACAAAGTTTCATCGGCACTTGTCCAACACACAAACACCGGTCACTGGATGGACTTTAGAAATTCAAGGACTGTTGCACAGATTAGCCACGAAATGTCACGAGTATACAGAGAAGCCATAGAGATAGAAAAACGAGACTACTGCATGAACACGAGAGACGATTCCTTGAGACTGCCCCCAGCATGGCGACCGATCATATCCACCCTCAAAATGCAATCCCAGACACCCCAGACTCATGTACGACCAACAAAACAAACAAACAACCGAACCGAAGCACCGCACACAACGCGCATGACCCGAAGCCAGACAGCTATAAGTAGTCGCATCGCACGAACGAGCTCTCAGTATGCGTCTAACGGTTGACCCGTACGGACGCATATATCTCTTGAGAATGGCGAATGTTAGTTCGCCGAAACGTCGAGAATCCGGTTCTTTTCAGAGCCAACCCTCAGCATCAACGCGGAATCCCCGAGAAAACAATACAACACAGGTATCTATCCGCGAAAACCTCAAATACAACATATATATATATATATATATATATATATATATATATATATATATATATATATATATATATATATATATATATATATATATATATATATATATATATATATATATATATATATATATATATATATATATATATTTATATATATATATATATATATATATATATATATATATATATATATATATATATATATATATATATAATTTTTCAAATTACTTTGAAGTGTAAAAAGGAACGGTAAGCTTGCCGGATCCACGAAACCGGAAAGTATTATATACCCTTTTATTGCAATAAATCCTTCCTCCGGTCGAAATCTAATGCCATTCCGCATCATCTGTTTTAAAAATTTGAAAAAAAAACATATACGTTTGACTGCAGACTTCCGGTCATGATTTAAATTATTCCGTTGAACCGGAATAAAACTGAAATTCAACAAAACGGAAAATCCATCAAAATGCACAGCGAATATTTTATACTATCTTGTTATGCATTCATTTCAAAATTAATAATGAAACAATTTTTAATGCAAATCTACTAATGAACTAATGATAAAAAACTAATGAACCTAAATGACCTAATACTAATAGGTCATTTTTGGTATCATTCGATAGACAATTTTTTTTGTCAATAGGAGAGTATCAAAAATGTGTGATCACATAACAAAATTTTCAATAAATAAATCATGTGCATGGAAAAATAAATATTGTTTTCATTATACGGTCTATATTACAATAAATAAAATAAACAAGATGAATAAGATAAGATATTCAAATTGCTCTCCATTTACTTCCTGAATATAGTTAATTCGGGTAATAAAACTGTTAAAAGCATTTCGCAACCATACATGAGGAATGCGTGCTATTTCGTTACATATTCCTGCTTTCAAGTTCTCTAATGTTACTGGCTTATTTACGTACACAAAGCAGATTTTGTATGTTATGTTTAAGAGTGAGAGTCTCCTGTAGTTGTTAAGATCTGTATTGTCTGATTTTATATGTACTGGATGAATGATAGCTGTTGTCCAGTGTTCTAGTAGTTTTTATTTAATCCAGATGTTGACAAGATGTTGAAGAGAATTTTTTGCTGATATTCCTACATATTTTCAGATCTCTGGAATGATCTGATCTTCTCCCTGTGCAAAATGTGTATTAATAATACCAAGACTACAAATGAACTTTGGAGGGGGGTAGGGTGGTATATGGATATGTTTTCCATAATTTTGGTGTACCGTGAATAAAAAAATTAAAAAAAAAAAAATTGTACATTTTAATTTGTGCAACCATGGAAACTTTTATTAGGCCCTGTTTCAACTTTCAATATTAGTCTTGTCGCACACTGGATCCGCTCCGCTCAGCTCACATCAGATCCGATCGGGTCCGCTCCTCTCGGCTCCGTCATTTTTCTACATATTGCATCAGCTCAGCTACGTCACTTTTCCATACACTTAATCCGCTCCCACCTTTCCAGCGGGTGAGTTAAATATGTGCTGCTATCCTGGTTGCATAAATGCCTTAGCGCATATATGAAAACGTTATGTGTTGCGCCTGCGTGAACCATCCGCCAGCATCAAACCTCCGGCCTAGTATTCTTTAGAAACAGAGCATAAGGAGTAGAGAGGAGCGGAACGGAGCCAAGCTGAGCTGAGCGGACGCATGTGCGTTTCTATTTAAATACACGGGTTTTATATTTTTCTGGGCTAAAAGGCTGAGTTGAGCCGAGACCAGCGGACCCAGTGTGCGACAAGCCGTAATACATTCACATATTAATAATATTGACATTATAGTATAAAATGTGCATATGAGCCGTTTATTTTGAAAGTGACCTAACTCGATTTATGTTCGAATCGAGATATTAAAGGGTTTGCGTTGGATAAATTTAACAAATATGGGTAATAGATAACATAGTAGAATAATGTTTTGGTGTTTCTAAGGGTGTCAAATTTATCATCCCAATTGGCATATTTAACTTTATTTAAGAAATAATATGCTTTTCATGATGTAAATGGACTTGGGCCACTTTCAAAATCAATGAAATTACGTTTCCAATTTTTAAGAAATCACAAGTCCATCCATACATAAAATAAATTTTCCTTGAAATAAAGATAAATGTATTAGTATATTACGTAACGAGAGTTCTAAGAATCATATTACGTAAGAGCGGAAGAGTTACCCGCGTATGACTACGACCCTCATAGTAATACTACGACCCGCATTGCGGGGAAAGCGTAATTCCGGGAGAACGTAATTGCCTTACAACTCGAGTTATGTACCTTACTTTATCTACGACCACACTAATTTGTTTCTGTTTAATAAGAAAAATATGTTTGGTGTAACAAATTTGTTTCTTATTAGGTTATGTTTATTGTATTATCATTATTTAACATTATAATAAACAAACAGTATTTTCATATATACTCGACATTATTTAACTTGAAAGAAATAAAAATAAGTACATTCTTAATGGTTACATACCTTATTATTTAGTACTTATTTGGGTTAAACTGGAATTTGAACTGGGCTCATAGATCCTATATCTTGATTATACAACCCAATGCACGCAATATCAATTTCCGTTAGTTTGAATTGCGGCACGGGGGGCGCTGAACGTATGAGCACGTAGTAGCAGCTCTCAACCGATCAACGAATCGTAAACCAAACGCACGTGTGTGTTATCTATCATAACATACGTGTGTGTTATGATGTATTTGCATAGTCCACGAACTGTACAATAATGGGCATTTACAATAGTGGTCGAAGATAAACACTTTCATCTTATAAAATCATGAATGATAAATAACAGTTGTTAAATAATTTTTACATGAATATTAATATTGTTTTATTAAATATTATTCAGTCTTGTCCAGTTTGTGCATGCGGTAGGAGTAAAAAATAATTATTGTGGGCAGGTGGTATACAATGTGGTATACAAATGTGGTACACCAAAATTCTTGTATTTGAGGTTTGTGACTGGTCTCGTAATTTTTTGTAGTTTTTTTATTTTCACATTGAAATTCATATTCGAAGATTCATAAGTTTTCTCTTGGGATATTTTAATATATTTATATTCTCATACAGTTTTTTTGCAATTTAATTTGATACAAACAAATTATTAACGAATTACTGAAAATTACAATGGTATATCAAGATGCCCATATGAATCCATTTGCAAAACGAAACTGAAATTTGAAATTAAATTGTTTATAATAAATTCATTGCACATTGATAATTCAACTGCACCTTTAATAATTAAACATAAAACTTACGAGATCACAAAAACTTTAATTGCATATTTTACATCGTTTGAAACGCTCAAATGGGACTTACGCCACTTTCAAAATAAACTTTTTTATCACTTTATTAACACAGCAAATTTTGGTGTTACAAAATCTTAATGATTTTAAATATATTAGTAACAAGTTACTTCAGTATAAAAAGATCAAGTAAAAATCTAACTATTAAGGTAGCTAACTCAATATTTTTGAAAAATGGACTTAGGCCACTTTCAAAATAAACGGCTCATATAACCATGCATATGGCTAATATATTTACTGTTTACTTTGGTATTGAATTGGCAAAATGTTAAAATGGAATTTTACACAATATTTGCGATAAAATAAATACTCTATGAAACTTTCAATGAGCGATAATTAATATTAACTATTAATATTTAATATAAACAAAACCCAAATAGTTCCATGTTGTTTGACAAAAAACGTACACTACTAAAACAAAAAAATATTTTGTTTATTCAGATAATAAAACTAAACTTACTTTGGTTAGATAGAATTGGTGAAACCATCCTACGTTATAGATAATCATTCAAACTTACATATACTTACTTATATAAATATATTCAGCCTTTCCAGAGCTCTATAACAATGACAGAGTCCTTTTAGGATCACCAAAACAAATCTCATATGAAACTTGTAGTTATAACAAGTTTCATTGTTTTTAAACAAGTTTCATATATGAGATTTGTTTTGGTAGTTCTAAAAAGACTCAGTAATTGTTTTAGAGCTCCGGAAAGGTTGAATATATTTATATATTCAGGCTGTGTTCCGTTTGTTTTAAGTTTACTTTGGTTAATATAATTTAGATCAATAATCAAATTTTAATATAGTTCATGTAGAAATTAAGTTTACCTATCAATTTTAATAAACAAAATAATAATAAAAGTATGTATATAGTCGATCCAGCAACAAATAGGAATATTATTATCCAGACAAGACAAAGATGGCTGAAAGTGAAGAAGCAAGTGAAATACTGTGCAATCATTGTGGTAAAAAAGGGCGTGAATATGTATTTTGCTTAAAGTGCAACTAAAGTTCCACCCAAGATGTTTATCACGTGCTAATAAATCGAAGTGTATACATGAAATTGGTGAAGAAGTGGAGGAAAACATTGAAACATCAGAAAAAATGGAGGATTCACCGTATCAAGAAGATCTCGCGCGTCTTTAGGGAATGCCAAAGTCAATGAAGAGGATAAATCCACTGGTTTTGTGGGACGAGATATCGAACCTAAGAGAATATGGTTATTCATATCACGTGCGATGGATCATGTCACGGAAGAAATTATTCTGAATTATTTAACACAGAAAACTGGACACACTAAAAACAACTTTTCGGTAGAAGAAATTGTACCAAAAATACAAACTATAAATAATAAGAGCTTCAAAGTGGGAGTGGAGCTTGGCCTAAAAGATGTCGTATACGATCGTTCTTTCTGGCCTGAAGGTATACTACACGAGAGATATAATTTTCACCCATCAAACAGAAGTCGGGGAAATTTTCAGAGGATATCAAGAAACCCACCGAGAATGTAAATTTAAATTCATGTAAAAAGGTAATGTTTAAGTTAATAAATCAAAATGTTCAATCTATTGGAAATTCAATAGAAAAAATTGAATATATGCTTGAACAAAATAAGGATTGTAAATGGTTAGTAATAACAGAACATTGGAAGAGCAATGAGCAATTACACTTATTTAAAATTAATAATTATCATGTAACATCTGCTTTTTGTCGAAAAGAGGGTGCACATGGAGGTGTAGCGATATTCTACGATAATAATGTAACATGGACACCAAGATTAGATATCAATGCGATGGCAGAACAATTTTTATTTGAAGTAACAGCTACACAAACTACTATGAACAATGAGTCATTAATTATCATTGCCATTTACCGCCCTCCCCTTGCTAATTTTGAACATTTTATAGACAAACTGCACCAACAACTTCTGATTAAATTAAATGTAAATAATAACAGTCAATATATTATTGTGGGAGATCTTAACATTGACATTTTACAAACTAATAAAAAAGCCGCCAATTAAAATCATTACTGGAGTCATTTAATTCAGTATTAACAATGAAAGAGCCAAGTCACATGGCATCATGTATAGACAATATAATCATCAAAACGAACACTGGGTACTCTACAGAAACTCGAGAATTTTATGTATCTGATCACAGCGCACAGCTTATAACCTATGTTGATACAAAACACAAAAATAATGAGTTTAGAGTAATCAGAAAATTCACTAATGAAAATACGATACAATTCAAAGAAATGCTGAAAAACGAATCTTGGTCAGCGGTTTATTCAACGCATGAAAACGATGTAAATAAGAAATGGGAGTTATTTATGGGTTCAAAAGTATAGAAACCGAATGTTTCTATTTCTTAAACAATGTATTAAAGCATTTGGATAATCAAGATATCCCTTGTGGCATTTTTATAGATTTATCAAAAGCCTATGATACGGTTAACCACAATTTTCTTATATATAAACTGGAAAAGTATGGTATTAGAGGCAACGCACTAAACTTATTCCGATCCTACCTGAGTAACAGAACACAACAGACTAAAGTGGTCAGTGCTTCTTATGGCGCGGCAAAATAAAAAATCAGAAACATTACAGTGGGAATCCCACAGGGTAGTATTTTGGGGCCACTGCTTTTCACGATTTACTTAAACGATCTGCCGCTAGCTCTAAATCAATCTAAAATAGTAAATTATGCAGATGACACAACATTATTAGTAGCTGGAAAATCCATAGAGGAAATTATAAGTCTAATTCGGTAATAAATCAGGCAAAAATATGGTTCCAAATAAATAAATTAACTATAAATGAAGATAAAACTAATCTAATTATTTTCCGAACATACCGATCTAAAATAAACTATCCAAAACAGATAGTAATTGACAGAGATTCATTAGATATAAAAAGTGATGTGAAACTCTTAGGGATACATATTGATCAACATTTAAGCTGGGAAACCCATGTAAAAAAATTATCAATTAAGTTAAATAGAACAACGTATGCACTACGCATTCTTCAAAGATGTGTAAGTACAGAAATGCTGAAAGTTGTATATTATGCCAACTTTTACTCACATCTCCGTTTTGGAATAATTTTTTGGGGAAGAGGGAAAAGCGTAATTGAAATATTTAGAGTGCAAAAGCAAGCACTGAGAATTATGCTCAAGCTAAATTCCAGGCAATCTTGTAGAGGTTCCTTTAAAAAAACTAATATTCTTACAGTTGCAGGTGTGTATATATTTGAAACATTAATCTTCATATTTAAACATCAAAAAAATTTTACACATCATGAAAGCATTCACCACATAAACACAAGAAATAATAAAACCTATATACTACCAGCACATAATTTATCTATGGTGGAAAAAGGACCATACTATAGTTATATCAAGTTATATAATAGCTTACCAAATTACATCAAAGAATGTAATAATATGAGAAATTTCAAAGAAGTGTATAAATACATCAACGACCTAGTATAGAACCCTATACCATTGAAGAATTCTATAGGGCAAAAGTCTAGGTTGATCTATTTGAGATAATGTTAGTTTAATTTATTATAAATATTGTTGACATATTTCTTTTAGCATGTATTTTCTGTATAGCTTAATTAGAGAAATAAATTTAATTTAATTTATTAACAACTGCATGCATGCTATATATTTATCAAACTCGGCCTATAAATAAAAAATGGTATTACACTGTTGTTACTAAAACATAGTTTTTTCCATTAAACCAAAACTAAAGTTATTAATGCTATGTTGTCATAAAGTAGGTACAGTGAAAAAATATATTTGAAATATTTAAGTATTTAAGTAACAATTTCAGCATCAAGTAATATAAGAAAACTGATTTTCAAGATCGTAAAATGCACACCCATTCACTAAACTACGAAATCTCTATACAAAAAACACTGCCAGTACAGGGTAATAAAGTTTTATTATGAAAAATAATAAAAATAGTAAAATTGCTGCAAAAGAAATATTACCAAAACTAAAAGCTACATTTTCTTTACTTATGTATTGTTGAATTTGAAGATTTTGCTATAATTAAATAACATAATTGCTATTATTAAATAACATTTGTATCTTTTCTTCAAAGATTATAATTTCTAGGAAATCATTGTATACATATCGTCAACAAAGTTAACAACATTGTTATAACTAATCTTTCTATAAAAATCATTTCATAAAAACAACTACTTCACTGGCACACACCACGACTTAATCTAATTAAATGTCGGTCGTGGTGTTTGCCAGTAAACTAGTTGTTTTATAATTATTACTAGTTATTAATAATTATAAACTGATTAGTCACTATAGCACAACCCAGTCAAGGGGAGGAGGTGCACCGATATGGGTCAATTCCTTATTATACAAAAATATTGACAATTATTATAAAAAAATATTCAGTATTGACATTGAAAGATTGGAGTTGGAAAACTATGCCATTGAAAAGACTATTGAAATATGTGGATTACACAAGAAACTAAATGGAGTAGACACCATAATCTTAAATGTGTACTGGCCACCAACATTTTTATAACTAATCTTTCTATAAAAATCATTTCATAAAAACAACTACTTCACTGGCACACACCACGACTTAATCTAATTAAATGTCAGTCGTGGTGTTTGCCAGTAAACTAGTTGTTTTTAAGAAATGTTTTTTACAGAAAGATTAGTTACACTAATGATGTCAACTTTGTTGACGATATGTATACAATGATTTCCTAGAAATTATAATCTTTGAAAGTAAGATACAAATGTTACTATTTAATAATAGCTTTATTTTATCATTACTTCCTGCAGTTAGTAATTCAAAAGGAGGCAGTCACAAATAGGCAATCATGATCGTACAACAGCTATATTAATGAAAACTCCCTATTCATCGAAATATTTGTACAGCAACTATCGATTGTTTGATTTAAAAGATAGGACATGTTCGAGAAAGCCGAAGGTCGCTTCGATTCTTTGTTACGTTATTGTTCACCAAAATACACATCACGAAAATTCTGTCCAATTTTCTACTACGGCTTCATTGGAAAAAGGTTTACATACGCTACCAGTTCCTCACTATTCGATTTCATTACAAGTTAAGGTTTATGTATAACATTCCACGCTATCAGGTACCCCAATATTCGATTTCATTACAAGTTTTGTGGGGCGATCAGAGCATAAAAAGAATTGATACACAGAATCAAGAGATTAATAAAAAGCATATTATACAATAAACTAATAAACATCTCGTCCTTTTTATAGCTATTAATAAAAACTATTTAGAAACCAATATTTATATATGAATTCCCTTTTTAAATCCAATCTGACCCAAATTAAACTACAAAATATTAATGCATCTGTCATTGATGAGCCACAGCCATTTACTGCAGTACCTATAAGGCATTCGTACTCCTGGTTCTTGGCAAGCTTTTTCGGCGTTTGAAAACTTTAAACGTTGATATGCAGTTATAGAGGTGCCAGTTTACTCACTTGTCCCCTAACTCTAATATCAGTAACGATATACCAATATCGTGTGATCAAAAGGAAGCAAATTAAAGTAATCCTTAATTAATTAGTAAAGTGGAATTTTATCCATTATTATAATATGCCTTGACGAATTATTAAAGAAGACTTTGATTAATTATTAGAGTAGGACCTGATCAATTATTAGAGTAAGCCTTAATCAATTATTAAAGTGGGCCTTATTCAATTATTATTAGAGCAACCCTTTAATCATTATTATTAGAATGGGCCTTAATAATTAGAGTAGGGCTTGTTCATTAATTATTATGTCGGTAACGCTATTATTACTAAAAAATTTAATTTAATATTTAAATTTTCTTATCTTTACATACATAATCGCCATATGTGCTGCCAATATTAATGGTTTTTTAAGGTATACTCTAATTTCCTTTTTAAAACAGATTAAAGCAAGATTTTCAATAATGTTCATGAAGTTTCTAAAGTATAACAGTTAACCAAATGTTATCAAAAGCGCCATCTTGAGCGGTACAAAACAAATATAACGTTATTAAATGGTAACAGCAATGGTCCCAATCTTCAACCACAAAGTTAGGACCAGGACAACACGAGTACGAATGTGATAATCGACCATAAAGTTGGTCTTTAGTTTAGTTCGGAGAAGGGCTAACAACATACGGCAAACTACTAAATGTGGCACATATCATTTAAAATTTTTAAAGCTACATATTATTTTGAATAATTGATGCAATGTCCGATTGGATCCTTTAAAACAATCATACACGTAACTTCCAAGTCTTCACAATTTCAATCGTAAAAATTTTCGAAAAATTGTTCACCAAGTTTGATCGGCCCTTTTTTATGAACATTTTGAGAAACTTCAAATATAGTGCCGACTTACGAGTGTCCCTACTTACGAATTTTTCGAGATGCGAGTCGAATCTCAGCTGATTGTTTCGAGTTGTGTCAACTGGAAGTGGAAATTGAAAATGTAAACCCATACTTTATTTGTCTATCAGAGACTTGGATATCTTCTGTAAATATTCCATTCATACTTATTAATAATTATAAACTGATTAGTCACTATAGCACAACCCAGTCAAGGGGAGGAGGTGCACCGATATGGGTCAATTCCTTATTATACAAAAATATTGACAATTATTATAAAAAAATATTCAGTATTGACATTGAAAGATTGGAGTTGGAAAACTATGCCATTGAAAAGACTATTGAAATATGTGGATTACACAAGAAACTAAATGGAGTAGACACCATAATCTTAAATGTGTACAGGCCACCAACAGGCTGTTAATATGTAGGCTGTTAATTACATTCATGGAAGTCATAGATAATATTCTACACAAATGGGCGAAGAGAAATAGATAAATTATCCTAGTTGGCGATTTCAATATCAATTTTGTCAAAAAATCAAATTTCAAAAGTCCAAAATTGCAAAAATCTGGAAAAATATTGAATGGAGGAACAAATTAAACAATTTATCAGAATAACCACCTCTACTGAAACAAAAATGTATAGCATCTTTGCAACATCGGGAATGGAATTAAATACCTCTGTGGAAGATACTCCGATATCTGACCATCGTATATTAAGACTTAGCAGCATTTTCAAGAAAGTTACCGGTATGCAGCTAAAATTAGTGAGACGATTCTCGGTAACCAGTAAAGTTCGTTTCTCTGAATATCTACAAAAGGAAACATGGGAAGACGTGCTCAACAAAACTAGCAACAACAGTAAAACAACTGCATTTATCAAAATCATGCAGTATTATTTCTTTACGTGTTTTCCTATAGTAAAAGTAAATTCCAATTAAAAGTGTTATCCAAGACTTGGATAACAAAATAAATAGAGATCTCTTCCGCAAAACTAAAGGATATGCACATATTACAAAAAACGTATCCCGCTTTACGTAACCACTATATTCAACAGAAATACCAACACCAGGAATTAGTGACCTCAGTGAAAAAATCTTGTTTAGACGAAAACTGCAGGTACCCAATATATCGAAAGCGCTGTGGAATGTCATAAAACAAGAAATAAACAGATCAAAAGCTACCGATCAAACATTATTAATCGGAAATAATACGCTAATCACTAGTCCGATGGAAATTTCAGACAAATTTAACTTTTATCGTACTGATTTTCTGATCGATAGTAAACGTATTTTACATATTAAGTAACGTATTTTAAATGTTACATATATGTAACATTCGTTCGATAAAGGTTAATACGTATTTTGAGGAAGGCCCCCAACAAACTATTATTCCTACAAAAATTTCGGATCAACACATAAAGTTTAATATATTTGCAGGAATTTTCAGATAATGAGGTTCTATCTATAATTGCTTCCTTAAAAAACAAATCAACAAGCGGACCCGATGACCTTCCACGACAAATTATCAAAGAGTTCAGCTATTACCTAATTGACTCCTATAACAGACATAATCAATGCCTCCATCGCGGACGAACAATTGCAATCCTCAAAATAGCAAAAATTATTCCAGTGCATAAAAAGGGATCAAAAAAGGATATTGGAAATTACAGGCGATTGGGCTTATTTCTGTACTATCAAAAATTATTGTATACGCCATACATAGTAGAATCATCCCATCATAGAAAAATATAACATTATTCCAGGCCAACAACATGGATTTCGTAAAGGGAAATCAACTTCAACAGCGCTAACAGATCTCCACAGCAATATTTTAAAAGAAGTAAACATGGCCAGTAAACCCATAGGAATATTCTGCGACTTAAGTAAGACGTTTGATTGTATCTGCCACGATACACTTTTAAACAAACTAATTAGATATGGAATCCGAGGTAAAGCCACGAGATGGCTACAATCCTATCTAGAAGACCGTAAGCAATATGTTACAATAAGAAGTGGAATTGAAACAGGAAAGTCCAACATCATTTGTACCAATATTGGGGTCCCTCAAGGGAGCGTTCTGGCACCAGCACTTTTCTTATTGTACAGCGCCAACTTAATAAGTTATATAAACGGACTGCATTGTACATTGTATACAGATGATACCTGCTTTATTATAACTGGAAAAGATATTTTTTAAAATGCAGACAAAGCTAAATTATTACTGGGTTCAATCTACACTTGGTTCTCAGCAAACAACCTTTTCTTTACTAAAGAAAAAACATAGAATGCCATTTTCCAGACAGCGAGAAGCACCTATGCTGAGAACATTGATTTCAAATTACAAAACCACTGTTTAAAAAGATCTAAAGAAGCAAAGTTCCTAGGAATCTACTTGGAAGAGCATCTCCTCTGGACAACCAACATACCAAAAATCAGTTGGTTACTACATCAGAAAACATTGCAAATTAAACATCTGCGCAATTTTTTCCATTTTCCAGACAGCGAGAAGCACCTATGCTGAGAACATTGATTTCAAATTACAAAACCACTGTCTAAAAAGATCTAAAGAAGCAAAGTTCCTAGGAATCTACTTGGAAGAGCATCTCCTCTGGACAACCAACATACCAAAAATCAGTTGGTTACTACATCAGAAAACATTCCAAATTAAACATCTGCGCAATTTGGTGAACAAGGAAGACCTGCTAAGCTGGTATTTCGCCGAGGTGGAATCCATATTAATATATGGAATTATACTATGGGGAGCTACACCACTTAAAGAAGAAATACTTCTAGCACAGAAACGAATTGTCCAAAATTTAGTGGGAATAAAAATAACAGAATCGTTCAAACCACATTTCAGGAATTTAAATATCTTGACAGTAGTCAATTTATATATACTGGAAACTGTCTCGTATATCCACAAAATTCGCGATACTCAAACGTAAAGACACATACATATGACACAAGAGAAAAACATCACCTTTATACCAGGAAAACAAATTTAAATTTGTGTTCAAAAGCACTTCAGGATCAAGGAAATAAAATTTACAATAAAATAACAAACACAATAATAAACGAAATCTCAATTAAAAAATTTATAATTTATTTGAAAAAAGTTCTATTAATGAACCCGATGTTGTCTTAATGATTTTATGTATTTTAACTTTAACTAACTTATTACTTTTACTTACTGCATTTTAATTACTTTTTTACATAACCTATAGATATTTTTTCTCGTTTGGTGAATAAATAATGTGAGTTGCGAGTTATAATTCGAGTTACGAGCTTGAGAAGGTCCAACAATTGTTATTTGTTCTGGTACCGGCCGCAGCGGCCTGGAGCGACAGCTTGTCATCAGACCACGGATTAATCTTAAAAACAAGACAGGTCCTTCCAAAAATTAGTTAATCACCTACTAATCAAAACGCAATTATTATGATAAAGATTAGGAAAATATGCGAATGCTTTCGGAAATAGGATTATAATAATTATATATGAAGATAAGTATGACGATATTTCATAAATTGTTGTGGTTTTTAAAAAGAACCATCCATTTTCGACATCACAAAGGGACTTCCCTATTATAATGAATTTTAATATTGCTAATTGTTTGTAAGACAAAACTATAAAGCAGTGCAATAATTAGAGCAATATCTGAAATAATGTTATAATATAAATAAATGTATTATGCTAATATAAATGTATTTTGCTAATATAAATAAATGTATACCTGTTACACTATGTTCTACAATTACAAAAGAAGAAATCGGTATTGAAACATAAACAAGTTCTGGTAACTTGTTGATGTTTCAATACCGATTCCACAATGTGTGAACCCCTAATATAGAAATATCGGTTTGCAAAAATTTTGTTGATTTTATTAAAATAAAGTTCATTAAACTCTAATTCTACTCATAAAACCTATCAAATACTTATTTTTAATATAAAAATATAATTTTCAAAAACATTCCCGAAAAGTTAATTTCTCTAAAAAATAAATAAAAATAATGTTATTAAATTCTTTTTATTATCAAACATTTTTTGACGTGAAGTGTTAAGTTCCTAACTACAGTTTTTGATACTTTTAACCTTTAAATACCCGCGCTGGTGTAAAATGTACAGCAATATTTCAAGAAATGCTGTCGCATAACGGTGTGGTTCTCCTCACATATTCCGCTCCACGTAACCTAGGCCCAATGTGTCTACTAAATGCTCACGAAATATTTTTTGGTAACGACCCGTTGAATTGCTTTTTTTCGTACTTCCGTTCCTGCGCTGCAGTTTGTTGTACAAAATACACCGCGCGAGTAGTTATGTAAGTATATTCAAGGTAATGTTTTAACATTGATCTGCATATTTGGGTTCTCCATTGTTTATTAAATAAAGCGGTGTAATGTTAGTTCGCCTCCCCGTGGTGCACCCTGGATAGCGTTTTACTTCGTAAAACGTGAACTAAATGAACTAAAAACAGCTGGCAACCAGACAATCCTATGGATCTCGTGGTTAAGATGAAAACAATGCCCAAAAACTGCGGAGCTACAAGACTAGTGGGCAAGGCAGTGGGCATTCCTGAACCATTGACACATTCAGGAATGCCCACTGATGCCCTACCAAGGACACCTTAGCAACTCCTGAATGCAACCGACAATGCAATCGAATATATTCTGTCATCTTTTACTTGTATTACATCAATATTGTTATGAGCCATACGCCAAATAAATAAATATGAAATAAAGATGTTATTTTCATTAAATTTTAGGATCAAATAGTAGTTTATGATACAAGTGTGTGAAGAAGGGCTTTTGCGCATGAGCCAAAGGCGAGTGTTTTAATCCCAATGAGTGCACAACAGCCTTTCACACACGTGTATCATCCATTATTTTATCTACAAAGCATGTTAAAATACTGTTGAATCTACAAAAAAAAATATTTCTTATCGCCAATATTGGAAAAAATGTAATTTTGACAGACAACATTCTTCAAATCACTGACACAATAAGGTTAGAACGTTCAGCGCCTCCGTGGAAAAAAATTGCTAACTCGTAAAAACGCACGGTGACGGGAACACTACTTGGTCTTTCTCGATGTAATCTAGGTTAACCTATATTTAATCTAGATTTGGTTATGGTTAGGTTAAGTTATATTTGAGCCAGATAAATCCAGACTGAGAAGACTAGACTTCTTGATTCAAAATAAGAAAAATTAATTCAATTTTAATATAAGATGTAATTATTTATAATTTATTATTTATTTTAATATAAATTTAGTCAACTAGGATGTTATTTTTAGTATTATGAAGTTTCAATTATTATCCGTCAGAAAGCGAAAGTTTCTTTTTACATCTGAGCAGATTTTCAACAGAAAGATGCCTGATAAACAGTTGCTCTCAAAACTTGGAATTTTGGGAAATCAGTAATTCGCACTTGTGTCCCTTTTCTGTTGGATGTGCGAAATGTAATGTCAAAATTTTTTAAAAACTACCAAACCGTCAAAATGTGTTAAAAATGCTACTACACCATCAATATGTCTAACAAATGCTACTAAACTGTCAAAAGTCTGCCAAATATTATGTCAATGTCTTAAAATCCTACTAAACAGTTAAAATGCCTAACAAATGCTACTAAATTGTCAAAATGTCTAATGAATGTTACTAAAATGTGAAAAGTCTAACAATTGTTATCGCAAAATGTCTAACAAATGTTATGTCAAAGTGACTAACAAATGTTATTAAACTATCAAAGTGTCTAATAAATGCTACTAAACTGTCAAAATGTCTAATAAATGCTATTAAACTGTCAAAGGTCTGACAAATGTTATGTCAATATGTTTAAAAAATCTTACTAAATAGTTAAAATGTCCAACAAACGTTATGTCAAAGTGATTAACAAATACTACTAAACTGTTAATGTCTAATGAATGTTGCTAAACTGTCAAAAGTCTAACAATTGTTAACGCAAAATGTCTAACAAATGTTATGTCAAAATGTCTAAGAAATTTTAATAAACTGTCAACAACAGTTGCTACTAAACTGTCAACAACCTAGTTGTAGTTAAAAATTAAAAAAAAAATAATTTATTTTCACTACATCTATGTGTTTTGTTTAGTGACGCAAGTTGTTGCCATAGTGACAAAAAATATAAATCGTTTAATAATGAAACTCAATTTGATTTACATTGGACTTTTACGCACGATTTAGATACTTTTACACACGATAATATAATATAATAATAATGGCACCCTATATAATAATGGCACCCTTTAACAACCCAAAATTGTATTTATTTTGGTGTGTGAGTAGAAAAATAAAATTTACAAACCTAAATTAACACCAGCAAAATTGGAGGAGCGGGTTTAAGTGACTTGCGACTCCAATTCGGAAGAAAAAATACCGGACGATATTTCTGATACGTCTAATGGCAAATACTTAGAGGAAAACGAATATGACTTTGAATCAGAATTTGAAGGTAATGAATTTGATGATTACGAAGAAGAGGATGAAAACAGCAATCACTTTATTGCTAAAGATACTACTAGTTGGCATAAAAAATCGCTGAAAAGCAAACTCAGTAAATTAATTAGATGTACTGTAATTAGATTCGACGATGAAAGTACAAGAAACCAAAGAAAGCAGGTTGATAAGTTGACTGCAATAAGAAGAATAGTAGATGAATTCGTAAAAAAATGCAAAAATAACTACTCCGTGGGCGAATTTGTGGAAGAAAAGTTGATACCTTTTCGCGAAAGCTGTGTCTTTCTACAAAATATACCAAATAAACCTGCGAAGTATGCAAACTTCAAACAAACGGAATACAGCCTGAATATATAAATATATTCAGCCTTTCCGGAGCTTTATAACAATTATTGAGTCTTCTTAAGACTACCAGAACTACTGCGAAGTATGGGTTGAACGGTTATGTAATGTGTGATGCGAAAACATTTTATGTATCGAATTTGGAAGTCTCTTGCGGAAAGCAACCAGATGGGTCCTACAGCATGCTGAGCGCAGAAAAATTAATCGAGGGCGGATGGGGCAATAGATCCAATATCGAAGAAACCTAATATAATTCTTCTTCTTTTTCGTCCTTTCCCGTTCATGTGGGGTCGAAGTTTCTGAAAAGTAGTTTCCATTTTCCTCGGTCCCAAATGGTGTTTTCTGTTACCTGCTTCTAACGGAGATCATTCTGCACGCAGTCCATCCATCTTTTTCTAGGCTTGCCTTTTTCCCATTTGCCTTCCACCTCCAGATCAAGCATTCTCCTTCCTACATAACTCTCATCCCTGCGTTTAAAGTGTCCATACCAGAGCAAGCGTATTTTTTGCATCTTTTTTGATATTTCAGTCACTTTTATGCTGCCTCGTATGAAGGTGTGTTTGATGCGATCGACTCTTGTAACACCGCACAATCATTTTAGAATCATCATTTCAGGTACTTCCAGTCGCTTGCACTGTGACTGCACTGTTGGCCAAGTTTCTGCTCCGTATAGCATTGCAGGTTTCACTGCACATTTATAGGCGTTACCCTTTACTTGGATATTCAGTCTCCTGTCACAGAGAATACAAGATAACCCTTACCAGTTTAATCAGGCAGCCTGAATTCGGTGGGTAATTTCCAGATCTAGATTGCCATCATCAGATATAGTGGATACCAAATACTTGAAACTGTCCCTTGCCTGTAGCTGGCTACCATCCATCTGAATAGTTTCATTTCCAGTTCCTCCAAGGCTCAGGTATTCGGTCTTACTCCTACTGATTTTAAGGCCTCTGTCCTCTATGGTTCTTCTCCAGCATTCCAGTTTATATTCAAGCACTTCCCTGTTTGTGCTGCATAAAACAATATCTTCTGCAAATAGCATACAACAAGGAGCTGGTTCTCTTAAGCTTTCAGAGAAGACATCCATTATAAGATCAAAAATATAGGGTTATGTGCAGATCCTTGGTGAAGACCTACTTGATCCGGTATAATATCTGACAATCCGACTTCTGCTTGTAATTTATGTCCTTGCTCCAAGGTACATATCCTGAACAATGCGCACATACTTCTCCGGTACTCCCTTGCATCTCATAGATCTCCATATCTCCTGACGGGTCACCCGATCATAAGATTTCTCTAGGTCTATGAACACTATATGTAGTTCTTTTCTCTTCTCCCTGTGCTTTTTTTCTGATCTGCCTAAGTGCAAAAATAGCATCTGTTGTTCCCTTTCCCGAAAATCCAAAATGTTCATCTCCTATTGTCGCCCCCATCCGAAGCCCACTTTCAATAACTTTCTCTCAGATCTTCGTTCAGATCATTGTGTACGACATGAGTTTTATTCCTCTGTAATTTGCACCATCCTGAATGTCAACTTTCTCCTTGTAAATGAGAATTATGGTACTCTCCCGCCATCCCTTTGGCATTACTTCCTCTTGAAGTACCTGTTTATAGATTCCACAACATATCTATGCACTCTTCACCCAGACATTTACAAGCCACAACTTGGAAGAAGAAATTCATCGGGGCCGGTTGCTTTTTCATATTTCATTTTCCTAATAGCAGTTACATCTTCCCTGAATATGTCGGTTGTTACGTTGTGATTTGGGGTACCATCCTCAAACACAAGCCGGGCAACAAAATTTTCCTCATTTAGCAACTTTTCAAAATATTCCTTCCATCTCTTCTTAATATGCTCTTCATCTTGAATTACATTTCCTTCTTCACTTTGCATCCGCCTGATGTGTGTGAGATCTTTTGAAGCCCTGCATCGTGCCTTAGTGATTCTGAAAAGCTTGGCCTCTCCTTATGCGGCCTCTAGTTCTTCATAGACAAAGTCATGGCATGTATGTACCTCCAACGTATAAGGTTAGGAGTGCTAGGGCTGCGTGTGGTGGTCATAAGAAAAGTCATAAGAGGAAACGGACTCATTTCTTTTTTTAGTTTGGTTCGATGTGATTACCGGGTTTGTCTACACTTCGAACACTGCGGCCTATTGGTAGCCTATTGTATTCTATCACATTCACTTAGGCCCAGAAAACCTGTTGTTATAGTAAATTGCGCCAATTGCCATTTTTCACATTTGTCTTTCTGGAACAAATGCGGCCGGCGCTGGGAATAAAACTTGGACCTCTATACTCGTCAGTTAGTGCTCTAACATGAGGCCACGAGCGTCACCACTACGCCACTCGCGCCGGCAAAAATAAAGATCATACTTCACAGGATCATTTCGGTAGTATATCCTGCTACCGTTCCTTCAAACGGACTCATAGTCATAGGAGCAAGAGCAGTTGCGCCAGCAGTAGAAGTAAGAGTAGGAGCCATAGGAGTCATAAGAGAAGTAGGAGCCATAAAAGAAGCAGAAGTCATGGTAGGAGCAAATCTCGCTGTGGTGGAAAGAAGAAGAGGGGAAGGAGTCAACACTGGAGATCAAGACGACGAGGAAAGAAGGGAGGAGGATGTAATAGCAAATCTAAGAAACACAGGTCCAAGAAGAGGCATCATTCCAGGAAGAAGAGCAGATGTGGTGGTCACAAGAAGAAACTAGGTTACAGTAAACGCCGTAAGATGAAGAGGCTGATGGGGTGCAAGAAGCTACGAAAGCATAGGTCAAAGAAACGCAAAGAAAGAAGATATAATATAGAAGAAACAAAATATAATAGTTAAATAAGAAAACTGATATAATATTACAATATAATGGCGCCAAAGGCTATATTCTGTATCTAAAAGAACAAGGAGATGACCATTGGCTATATTGTTCCAATTGATAAATATAGCGGAAATCAATAGTTACGGCTTCACACGAGAGTCTCGTTTCTGATCTCGTCTTCAATCTTTGACTCTGTCATTCGCAGCTGTAACATTTTCTTAATAAATTTGAACTGCTCGTCGTGGGCTAGGGCAAGTTCGAGGGCAAGTTGCTCGGGTTCAAATTTATGAAGAAAATGTCACGGTTGCCCGGAACGAGGTCAGAAACAAGACTCTGATCTGAAGCCAACTGCTTCTTAATGCTACTCATATTGATGCAGTTTACAAGCACTGAAGAGAATTGTTCAAAGTGGTCTCCCTACTTTTTATGAAGCCGCATATTTGAAACGTGCGAGGGGTCATCCACTCTTGCAATACATGTTAATATTTAGATGCATTACTGCACATTCCTTAGCTGTATGTAAGTATGACACCACAATACACAAAGTACTCTTGAATTGCTTGAATTACTCTTGCATTCCCTGAATTACGTTCACATTATATTCACATAACGTCCATATTACGTCCCCACTACACCCGCATGAGCTCATCATGCGTGTCGTCATACGCCGCCCCGCAGTAAGACAGTGAGCTTCTACTAAACTTTTACTGGGGAAGCCCTGAGAGAAGCTCCCGAAGGAAGCTCTTAAAGTCATTGGTAATCCTGTCGCAAAAAATATATTTCTTCAAAAACAGGAAACGATGAAAAGAAATAAAATAGTATAATCTCGGTAATTCGGCCGTTGGTCAATCGGACGACACGTTCAGTAATCCGGCGGTCTGGAGACCACTGGCGCTCTTCCCTCCCACCACTATTTCCTATAATCCGGCGGTTGTCTGGTCCCATATGTGTCGGATTATCGAGATTATTCTGTAATTCTGACGTTACGCAATCTAAAATAACTGACTTTTTTAAAAATTGTGAAAAAGTACAAAGCGCACTTAAAAAAACTGAGATAGAAAACTCCTAGAACTGGCAGAATTTCAGATAATCAAAATATCGTTGATGACACACAAATATTCAAATCATTTAGTAATGAAAATATCACAGGATTTTTTGAAATGTTGAATGACCCCGTCACAAGAAACTTCATGGAGAAATCAAAAGCTGAAAATATCAGGATCAACTGAAGAAAATGGCTTTGCACTAGAGATGAGCATGGGACCATGGGATGGTATGAGTGGTATGAATGCGCGAAGCGTGACGGGGATGGGATGGGACGAAAGTTTATGGGATGCGACAGTCGAACGAAAGTGTGATGGGATGGGACAGTGACAGGGATCCGTTCCACGAAGAAGAAAGACTACTTGTCCCATGCTCATCTCTACTTTGCACCATTTCATTACTGCTGGACGATTGGCATATGAAACTTTAATGGCAAATATGAGCGTATACAACTTATACAGAACTTTCGGCAAATTTTCAAAAACAGTCCTAAAATCAATCCTAAGTTGGTTATTCAGTACTAAATCTGGCAGACTATCATCAGATAGAATTCATCGTGTAAAATTAATTAGATCTCTAAAAGGAAATAAAAAGGAGAATTGTGATCCAGAAGAAATTTGTGCTTCTGAAGGCGAAGAAAGTTATACGAATAAAAGTGACAGTGAATCAGAAAACGCAATAGACTTTGCAATGACTGCAATAGACTTCTATAATCAGAACTGATTCTCAGCATAACAATATAAAATTGGTGGAGCTTCTGGGTTCAGGATCTTCCAGTTGAGACAATTTGAAAAACTGGTTATAGAGCGTCAATACAAACATGGGAAAAATCACTTTATTTCACTAGATTTCAATCCGATTTTAATAAATGTATAAAAATTCAACACTTGTTATTAAAAGATGATGCCACGAATGTGATGCCTTATTACTAGCAAGATAAAAGATCTTTATAGGTAGTAACAACACACGGTATAGAAAACAAGCGTATAGTCCTGCTATAGTTTGACTATAGCTGTGTGACCACTTCATATAGTTTAACTATACGAATAGTTTTGGACTATATGAAACGATCACACAGATATAGTCAAACTATAGCAGGACTATTCGCTAGTTTTCTATATCGTGTATACATAGCTTAACTTTCAGCGCATTAGAAGAAATTATTTCAAATTTCCCCTCCTTGACGTGACATTACTTTGCAGTACCTAAGAATTTGAAAAATTATTTGACATTATTATACATTACGTTTGTGATTTCTCCGATTACTTCGCATTACGGAAGAATTAGGATAATTACGTATCATTATTACGCATTACGCTAGTAATTTCTTCGAGTACCTCGAATTACTAAAGAATCGCGATAATTGCGAATACATTTCGGTGAGTGGATGTCCCCTCGGAAACGTGCCAGTATGCAGTCATTGCCAAGTGACATTTGCCATTCATTGCCAAGTTTCCTAATAAAATTCAAGAAACTAGAAGACGATATATTTTCTTATCCCCATACAATAAAAAATCTACTCAGTCACATAGTGATATATGTGGTGTATAGAATACACCGCGCGAGTAGTTCCGTGAAAAGTCAGGACACCGGGAGTTAAACCACCGGGTGTTGTTTACATACAGAAAATAATTTAGAAAAATTCACCGAAAAATTCAAAATTACGAATAAAACTAAATTGTAGTAAATTTAATAAAGACGGAACAAAGCTTGAATATATAAATTCTAAATTGAATGTATATTTAACTTTTCCGGAGCTCTATAATACTGAAAATAAAACACTAATATTATAGAGCTCCGGAAAGGTTAAGTATATTTATATATTCAACCTTTGTACCGTCTTTATTAAGTTTATCTGGTTATCTATAATGTTGTATGGTTTTAACAATTCTAAATTGTAGTAGATAATTTTAATTTTCCAAAACAGCAAACTAACTGATAAATAATTGATACATGTTTGGAAGAGATTGAAAATTCAAATACCATAATATAGTTAGTAATACATTCAGGTATTGTTATATATGAGGTTATTTATAGAGGTTCAGTTTAGGGTATAATTGCAAAACTTATAATAACGTAAGTTAGGAGGCTTTAAAAATATAGTGTATAGAAGCGAGTGTAGCGGTACAGCTTTAATTTTCTACTCTTGTAGTTTCTGGAATTATCTATAGAAAACGTTAATCCATTTTACCAGTGAACAGACCGAGTACAGAAAGTGACAAAACTAATTCCGTTTCCCCGACAGACGTAAACAGCGTGCATTAAGCAAACTTCCATTGGACTTACGCAATTAAACTAAATGCGTCACCACTTACCGAGAACGCTTTCAAGAACACGAGGCACTGGATTATGCCTTCCATGGTGTCACCAGTTAGGCAAAAGGTCCCAGTCAGGTGTCTTCCTCTACGTCCGACAGCTGCAGCTGTTGCTAAACTAGCGTGGACTAGAGCTCTACGCGGCAGAGAACTACCAGCGGTTATTGCAGCCGGCAGAGGCTTCGCAGCACTCATAAGACGTTCCAAAGAATCCATAATTATCTTTTACACTAATTTTAAACACATCACTAATTAGTTTAAACTTTATTTAACATTCCTGCAATCAAACCAATAAACACTATGCAAAAAAGCTTTTAAATAAAAATGTGTATTCCTAAGAACTTGTCAGTCACTGGTTTCTATCTAATTAAAACTTTTCTCATTACCATATTTTCCAACATCATGTTTACATTAACTTTTTTATTTGAAGACCTCAACAAATATACTTTAAACCCCGTCAAGAAAATGAGTTCAAAATAAATATTAAAAAAAGAATCCCCCAATAGCCTCTCCACTATTATCCCCAATCAACTTTTTCCTTGCCGAGATTCCGTTCGAAATAAATATTACATTTATTTTGTTCGACGTTGTCTCATAGCCCGCATTGATTTCGACGAAGGATCCCATCATTAAATTTCCGTTCGGCTCGAAATAACTCGGAAACAGAGACAGCAGGTCCCCCGAAAAGAAGAGAAATAAAGTTCTTTCCGAAGAACGCTTACAATTTGATTCGCATGATCGTAGAACAATCGGAAACTTATCCTCATACACAACAAACATCACAGCACAAAGAAAGTATAAGAATATTTCTTGATTTTAAAGAGGCTGTGTAAGTAGTTTAAACTGAATTTTTAGAAAATATATTTTTTTTAACATAAAATACTGCAATACGTTCTTATGTTGAGCAATTAAAGTAACATTTAATGTTAAGATAATAATGTGTCAACTAATAACTGAGGAGAAACGCCGTTTCATCAACACGTTTCAACATTGTTGGGAATTTTTTTGTAATTACCGGGAGGTAATTAAAAATTAATTATGTTAAACGAGCAGATTTTTGTGCTAATGTGAAAAAAATGCAAACACATGCGCTCGATTCGCCTCAAGCTTTGTGAGGCTACTCGGCTCTTCGCAATTAGAGATTAAAGCGACATTTAATATTTCAGAATGAACAAAAAATTACGTTTTTTTTTTGTGAACAATTTACTTAATTGGAAAAAATAAATTAATAATTAATTGCACCCGTTTCATTTTTTTTTCGAAGAAACTATTAGTAGTGTGAACCGCGAACATGTGTGAGATAGACCTTTTCATCGTTGAAATTTTTTATTTTTGATGCGTCAATTTTCTCAAAATTTGTGGGCACTTTTTTGACGTATAATCAGTGAAAATAACAAAATGTGCCCGAAATTTTCATATTCCCATCTTTTAAACTAGGCTGACGCGCATGCGCTTTACTAACCGTAAAAAGATCTATTAATTAGCAATTAACGAGTTTAAACAGATAAGAAGGTTCCAGAAAAGAATTAGGCAACTAAACACACAGATAAGAGTAGGATTTGGAAAACAATAGTTAACGATAATAGACCTTTTCATAGTTGAAATTTGTTGGTACGCATGTGTAAATTTCCGCAATGTTATAAGTCAAAAAGTGCCCGAACTTTTTGACGAATAGCTAAATATGTGCCCGAAACTTTCATATTCCCGCCTTTCAAACTTGGCGGATGCGCATGCGCTTAACTAACAGTAAAAAGGTCTATTAATCAGCAATGAACGAGTTTAAACACATAAGAAGGTTCCAGAAGGGAATTAGGCAACTAAACACACAGATAACAGTAGGATTTGGAAAACAATAATAGACCTTTCCATAGTTGAATTTTTTTGCGCATGTGTCAATTTCCGCCATATTATAAGTCAAAAAGTGCCCCAACTTTTTGACGAATAGCTAAATATGTGCCCGAAACTTTCATTTTCCCGCCTTTCAAACCTAGCCGATGCGCATGCGCTTAACTAACCGTAAAAAGGTCTATTAGTAGTATCTGAGGGGTAAATATAATCCTGCACAAAGAATTAGGATGTAGAGCAACTAGGTATGTACAATACAGTGAAAGAATTGTACTCAAATTGTACTCTTGTACTCTCACTGTGCTTTTGCAAATTGTCGTTGCAATTGTACTCTAATTGTGTTTTACAATGCTGTCCGTTTATATAACTTATTGAGTCGGCGGTGTACAATAAGAAAAGTGTTGGTGGAAGAACGCTCCCTTGAGGGACCCCAATATTGGTACAAATGATGTTGGACTTTCCTGTTTCATTTTCATTTCTTATTGTAGGTTAGGATAGGTTAGATTAAGTTAGGTGTTTTGTCGCAAAATTTAACCTAACCTAACTTTTTTTTCAGTATTGGAGGGGGAAATGCTTTATGCACACCGTATGATGTGCATAAAACATTTCCCCCTTCAATACTGAAAAAAAAATGTTAGGTTAGGTTAGATTTTGCCTACGTTTATTTTTACCTACAATAAGAAGCGGAAATAAAATAGGAAACATCATTTGTACCAATATTTGGGTCCCTCAAGGGAGCGTTCTTGCACCAACACTTTTCTTATTGTGCACCGCCGACTTAGTAAGTTATATAAAGTGTCTGGTAGTGTGGGAGTCTCCAGTAGCCTGGCATACCCACTAAAAAACCCTCCTTGCCTGCCACGACCGCCCGGTTCCTTTTTCCACATTATTCTCAGGTAGTCGCCGGCTGTTTCTTTGTTGTTCTTTCTTTGGTTCCTGCTTTTTCGTCTGTTTATTTTTGTTTCATGACTTTTTCCATGAAGGTTTTCGTTGCTTCCCAATTTTCTCTTCTATCTAACACCTAACCTAACCTACAATAAGAAGTGGAAATGAAACAGTAAAGTCCAACATCATTTGTACCAATATTGGGGTCCCTCAAGGGAGCGTTCTTGCATCAACACTTTTCTTATTGTACAACGCCGACTTAATAAGTTATATATACGGATAGCATTGTAAAACACAATGAGAGTACAATTGCAAAGACAATTTGCAAGAGCACAGTGAGAGTACAATGAGAGTACAAGTATAATCTAACCTAACCTACTCAATTGTACGAAAATAAAGACAAGGCCGAAAGAGACTGTGATTGTTCAAGTATATAAGCCAACATCAAGACAAGATGAAGATGAAGTTGATAAAATCTACGAGGAAATCAGTAGACTTACAAGTAAAGTGCGGAGATATGAAAACCTAATCATAATGGTTGATATGAATGCTGTTGTAGGGGAAGGACAAATTGCAGAAGTTGTTTGCAAATATAGGCTCGGCAAAAGAAATAAGAGGGGTGTCCGTTTAATCAAATTATATGCAAGCAATAATCTAGTCTATCCCTATGTTGAACACCAGCTAGGCGACTACCAATGTGGGTTCAGGAAAAGAAGATCAACAGTAGACCAGATCTTCACAATACGTCAACTAATGGAGAAGTATCATACATCGATAAAGTCATACATCAACTCTTCATCGACTTCAAACAAGCGTACGATAACGTCTTGAGGGTGGAATGCTATGATGGAACTGGGAATTCCGAGTAAACTTGTCAGCTTAACAAAGATCAGCATAGAAGGCTCCAAAAGTGCAGTACGGATCGGGGGAAAGTTGTCAACCATTTATCTTACGATAAATAATGGCCTGAAACAGGGAGACGCCATCTCCCCACTCCTCTTTAATATAGCTCTGAAGAAGGTAGTGAGGGAGGCAAAAACGGAGCCACTGCTGTTTAGAAATCGGGGCCAGCGTCTTATATTGGCTTTTGCAGATGACATAGACATCATTAGAAACACAACCACGAACGTTAAAGAAGTGTTTCAAAAAGTAGAATCTGCAGCGGAAAATATGGGCCTAAAAATAAACGAGAGTAAAACCAAGTACATGACCACACCAAGGACTAAACTCAGGGGTAGAATAGGACAAAATGTGACGCTGAACCAATACAACTTCGAAAGAGTCCAGGAGTCTAAATATCTGGGTGCCACTATCACGTCGGACAATGATATGACCAAAGAAGTTAACAACAGAATACAAAGTGCCAATCGATGTTTTTTTTTGCATTCCAGAGAATAATTAAATCAAAAAATTATCTCGGACGACAAAAATAAGAATATACCACTCCATTATAAGACCCATTATGTCTTACGCCTGCGAAACCTGGACAATGACAAAAAATAACGAAAACAGACTGAGAGTTGCAGCGAGAAAAATACTACGGTGTATATACGGGCCAATATAAGACATGAAACTACACAGCAGTACCGCAGTAGGAAAAACAGGGAAATAGAAGAACTATATGACCAACCAGACATTGTAAGAACGATAAAAGCGGAACGACTGAAATGGGCCATGTAAAGAGACAGGAGGATGGACGAATTGTTAGATTGGTATGGGAACAGGCCCCGACCGGTAGAAGATCACTAGGAAGACCGCAACTACGGCGGAGATACAACATAGCATCAGATCTTAGATCCCTGAATATCATGGAAGCGGAGGAGCTAATGATGGGCAGAGTCCAATTGAGGAGAGTTGTTGAGTCAGCCAAGACCCACCATCGGTTGTAAGAGCTACAGAGAGAGAGAGAGGGAAAGAGCGAGAGAGAGAATAATCTAGTCATTATGAACACCTGCGTTTAACACCATGCAAGAAGGCGATACACATGGAAGATGTCTGGAGATCTTGCACGTTATCAAATTGACTATATATTGGTGTTGGAATAGATTCAAGAACCAAGTCAAAGACAGTAGAGCCTATCCGGGAGCTGTTCAAGGGGAAGGACGAGATGCAGAAGTTGTTGGCAAACATGGGCTTGGAAAAAGAAATAATAGATGTGATCGTTTAATCGAATTCTGTGCAAGCAATAATCTAGTCATTACGAACATCTACTTTGAACACCATGCAAGAAGGCGATACAAATGGAAGATGCCTGTAGGATCTGGCACGTTATTAAATTGACTATACACTGGTGAAGAAGAAACTCAAAAACAAGGAGTCAAAGACAGTAAAGCCTATCCGTGAGCTGATGCGGGAAGCGATCACAACGTGTTTATGATGGCATGTCGTCTTAGTTTCAAGAAAATATACAAAACAGAATGCAGTTGATGGGCTGTACAAAAACTGGAAGAACCACATGTGATGAGTGTATATAAGGAAAAGACAGATGATCTTCAATAAAGAAGGTAGAACAATGGACAGATGGAACACAATGAAATAAAGACTTCTGAGATCTGCGGTGCAAGTGCTCGGTGCAAAGAAACGGTCCAACAGAAAGGAGTGGATTACCGATAATATCATCAGTATGATAGATGAAAGAAGAAAATTGAAAAGCTCAACCACTCCCGAAGGACAACATAAATATAGAACTTTGAGGAACAGCATCAACAAGGAAGCTAAAGCAGCAAAAAAATTACCTAAATTTAAGTAACCATAAAAAATGCAAGAGAAGAAACTGCTACGACCTTGTAACATTTTTGGTACTCCTAGGATTAAGCAAAGTGCAATACAGAAAGGTACCGATATCGTTAATGAACCAGAAGAACTTGCAGAAATATGGAAAGAATATCTGGAGGAAGTATAAGCTGATCATTATTCACATGCCGGTAATGGTGTCGTTGAAGCAGCAAAGGGAGAAGGAAGTCAAGGCGGAGAAATAGGTGGCCGGATGCGATAAGGAGGCAGAAGAGTACAGGAGAAAATTAGAAGAGGTAGAGTGGAACACCAGAGATGATATAGACATGCTGGCAAAGAAAATGGAGTCAGTACTTGTGAAAAATAAAATCAAGGAAGCGTATCCAGGCCGATATCCAGGCGTATCCAGGTACGACTGGGAAGTACGGAACGAAATGCAAAGGTATCGAGAAGCTATGAGAAAATGGAGAAAAGGAGAATGGCTCAAACTGTACGCGCTAGAAGAGAAAACAGAAATGGAAAAAGTAGAGAGAAGAAAAAAGGGAGCATTGGGAGGAAGTAGCGGTTACGGGAAATCAAGACGGAAGCTGAGCAGTGGAAATACGTGAGAGAGAATGGGGGAAGGAAGAAAAGAATACCCAAGAGCATTGCGATATACGAGTGGCAGAACCACTTCATGATGATGCTAGGAGGGGTGGAGAAGCGGTGAGGAAGAGAAGATAATTTAGGAGATCGACAGAGAAAGCAGGAAGAGCTCCTGGAGGATATCACAGTGACGGAGGTGGAGGAAGTTATTAATTTCCTACAGCTAAGGAAATCGGGAGGTTTGGATGGGCTCGGAAATGAAGCTTAGAAAGATGCACCTGGAATCTGTACAGAGAAGTTAACGGAAGAATTGAGAAGGATAGGGAGGGGAGACAAAAGGATACCAATCAGCTGGGGATAATTCAACCGATGTTTAAGACTGGAACGAGGGACGCGCTAGCAAATTATAGATAGATAAGTTTGATGCGATGGATTGTCGCTTGAGGAAGTAAATCAATGAAAGGAATCTCGAAATACAAGCGGGGTTCAGAGAAGGAAGGAGCACGGTGGAACACTGGGTGACCTTAAGAGTCATCATAGACCAGGAAA
Organism: Phosphuga atrata; assembly: GCA_944588485.1. Lineage (NCBI taxonomy): Eukaryota > Metazoa > Arthropoda > Insecta > Coleoptera > Silphidae > Phosphuga > Phosphuga atrata. The sequence continues at coordinate 6,185,925 of OX155894.1, read as the reverse complement.
TCAGAAAGGGATGCCTGTTTGATCTGTTCATTTATTTGAAAGCGGCATATGACTCGGTGAATAGGAGGAGATTGGATGAGTGTTTGGGCAAGTTAGGTATCTAACGAGGGCATACTAGAGGGTATGTAGAGAGGGCATACACTGCAACATGTCTGCTTGCTGAACACAATTATCGAAGGACACCTTGATGGCAAGAACTGCATAGGGAGACCACGGCAGCAATTCATTGACCAACTAATTCGAGATGCTGGATGCACTACATATCAAGAAATGAAGCGGAAGGCTGAAGACAGAGCAGAATAGAGAATTGATGCAAGCCAATCTTCGGATTGAAGACCATTGATGATCATGTGTAAATCTATCTACAATTGTCAGCTATTTAAACATTTGCTTTAATTACTAACAATTCTCTTTAACCGGGACCACTAATCCTTAGGAGAGTAACAAAAGATAGGAAGACCACAGCAGCAATACATTAGAGCCTTGCAGTGTAAAGATGTGAAACCTGGACCACAGGGAACCAAGAGAGAAGACGTCTGGAAGCCCTAGAAATGTGGTGTTATAGGAGGATGCTTAAAATTGGCTGGGCTGACCGAGTGCCAAATGAAGAAGTGTTGAGGAGAGCCGAGGAAAAAAGATGTCTGCGGAAGAGAGGAATGCAACTTATTGGCCATATATGTTGCAGTATATGGGCAATAAGTTGCATTCCTCTGTTCCACAGATTGCTTGCTGAATACAATTATCGAAGGATACCTTAGTGGCAAGAAATGCATAGGGAGACCACGGCAGCAATACTTTGACCAACTAATTCGAGATGCTGGGTGCAAAACATATCAAGAAATGAAGCGGAAGACTGAAGAGAAATCAGAGTGGAAAATTGCTGCAAACCAATCTTCAGATTGAAGACCATTGATGATCATGTGTAAATATATCTCCAATTGTCTGCTATTTAAACGATTGCTTTAATTTCAAATTCTCTTATACCAGGACCACTAATCCTTAAAAGAGTAACAAAATATAGGGAGACCACAGCAGCAATACATGGACTAACTAATTCGAGATGCTGGATGCACAACATATCACGAAATGAAGTGGAAGGCTGAAGACAGAGAGTGCAAACCGATCTTCGAATTGAAAACCATTGAAGATGCTGGCTGCTCCTAGAACAGCGAGAAGCGAAGGCGAAATAACAGAGTTCTAAGAACAACTTGAGAGAATCCTGCAGGACATACCGACCAGGGCAATGACAATCATCCAAGGCGACTTCAACGCAAAAATCGGACCAACCGAAGTAGATGAACATCCATGATTAGAGATCCATCTGGATATCTCAGGCATCAGCAATTTATTCATGGATGTACTGCTCTTCAGTGAAATTAACCAACTAATTCGAGATGAGGGATGCACAACGTATCAAGAAATGCAGCGGAAGGCTGAAGACAGAGCAGAGTGGAGAATTGCTGCAAACCAAACTTCGGATTGAAGACCATTCATGATGATGCTCCTACAACAGCGAGAAGCGAAGGCGAAATAACAGAGCTCTTTGAACTTGAGAAAACCCAGCGGGACATACCGACCAGGGCAATGATAATCATCCAAGACGACTTCAACGCCAAAATCGGACCAACCGAAGAAGATAAACATCCATGATTAGAGATCCATCTGGATATCTCAGGCATTAGCAATTTATTCATGGATGTAGTGCTCTTCAGTGAAATTAACCAAGTAATTCGAAATGCTGGATGCACAACGTATCACGAAATGAAGCGGAAGGATGAAGACAGAGCAGAGTGGAGAATTGCTGCAAACCAATCTTCGGATTGAAGACCATTGATGATGCTTCTCCTACAACAGCGAGAAGCGAAGGCGAAATAACAGAGTTCTAAGAACAACTTGAGAGAACCCAGCAGGACATACCGACCAGGGTAATGACAATCATCCAAGACGAGTGCAACGCAAAAATCGGACCAACCGAAGAAGATGAACATCCATGATTAGATATCCATCTGTATATCTCAGGCATCAGCAATTTATTCATGGATGTAGTGCTCCTCAGTCAAATTAACCAACTAATTTGAGATGCAGGATGCACAACGTATCAAGAAATGAAGCGGAAGGCTGAAGTCAGAGCAGAGTGGAGAATAGCTGCAAACCAATCTTCGAATTGAAAACCATTGATGATGCTGCTCCTACAACAGCGAGAAGCGAAGGCAAAATAACAGAGTTCTACGAACAACTTGAGAGAACCCAATAGGACATACCGACCAGAAAATGACAATCATCCAAGGCAACTTCATCGCAAAAATCGGACCAACCGAAGAAGATGAACATCCATGATTATATCTCAGGCATCAGAAATTTATTCATTGATGTAGTGCTCTTCAGTCAAATTAACCAACTAATTTGAGATTCTGGATGCACCACATATCAAGAAATGAAGCGGAAGAGTGAAGACAGAGCAGAGTGGAGAATTGCTGGAAAAAAATCTTCGGATTGAAGACCATTGATGATCATGTATAAATATATCAACAATTGTCTTCTATTTAAACGATTGCTTTATTTACTACCAATTCTCTTAAACCGGGACCACTAATCTTTAAAGCCCCCATACAAGTGCGAACAATTTGTGCAAATTCGGTGTTTGTGCAAACAGTTTGACCGTCTATGGGCCTGTTTGAATGGTTGCGCAAACTGTTTGAGTAAAATCGGTCAGGATCGAAATAATTTGTACAAATACTCCTTGTTTGAGTACTTGTTTGACGTGTATGGTACGGTTTGTGCAAACTTTGGGTTACTCAATTCTTGCTCCTAGACACTGTCAGGCAGTTTCCTTTCTATTCCGTGGTTGAAAATGCGTCCATTCGAAGGTAGTTTTTGTAGTCTGCAGCTGACGTTATTTTGAGCTCAGTGACCAGGCGGTCATGACTGAATTCGTTCCTCTTCTGGAGCCAACTCTTGACCCACACTCTTCGCTTCCTTTTTCTTTTAACTATTCGTTTCTCAGCCACTAGGGCCAGAATAATGGCGGGACAGCAATCGCCCGTATCTGACATGTTCAACGAACAACACCACAAATCGAAATGATGTTTGCGCAATAGGTTGCTACGTGTATGTACAAACAGGCGTTGGTACAAACACCGAATTTGCGCAAATTGTTCGCACGTGTATGGGGGGCTTTAGAGAGTAACAAAAGATTCTATTTCAAATTAATTTCAATTTTATTTCGTTTTCAAAATACTGTTTTAGTCTCGATATGATCACTATTGAACAAACAATATTTGAATAAACATTTTATGTTATTTTAAATTAATTAATATTATTGTTAATGCAAATTGAACTTTCTGAAATTACTGTATATATTTGTAATAAATATAATTGAAATGTTTTATTCATAATTATTTGAGAGTTTATAAAGAATATGTTAAGCTCCGAAAATCGGGTTAACTCGTTTGATTTTTTGATTTAATTGATGTAAATCGTCTTCTACAGCGCTTTAGTAAGCGCGGAAAAGTAAAATGAAGCTTCTAAGTCGTCCGGTTCAAGAAATATTTAGATTTTTGTAATAAAAAAAATTCAACATTTTCAACGCAACAACTGATGTGTGTGTATTCCTGGTCACATAACTAAAAATATGTCCAGGTTGCGGAACGGGCGTATCAAGTAGGGCGTATACGGGCGTATATATCAAGACCACATACGCGCGGCAGCGTCTCGATTCAATGTTATTTTAGCAAAATATTCAAAAAAATGAGGTTTTGCAAAAACTGTAAAAAATGTAATTAGAGAATTTTAGGTAAATTTTACGTAAAGGTAACCCAGTGTGTAACAAATCGAAACTATTTTTCGCGCATGCGCATTGGCATAACCTTGATATAAAAAACAAAAAAATAATTGCAATTATTTTTTCTCCCTGCTTTCGCCGGCATATACATATTTCTATCGAGCATTTGGGTAAGATATAACTTACACTTATTTCTTTATTTAGTTTAATGCGTTTTACCAAGTTAATTATATCAATGTATATATATATATATATATATATATATATATATATATATATATATATATATATATATATATATATATTAGCACTGAAGATGACCTGTTTCCAAGTCGAAAGCGCTCTGCCTTTTATTTAATAAATAAGCGGGCAGAGGCGTACGGCATACGCGCGACAGCGCGAACTCTCGATCCAATATAGGACAATGTAGCAAGGACCGTTGGATCTGCGGTGGGCAACCTAATCTAACCTGCGTTCGGTCCTAACGGTCCTTGCCACATTGTCCTCTATCGGATCGAGAGTTCGCACTTCCACGCGTATGTGGTCTTGATTTATCTGTCCGCTTGGCGATGAGCAACCTAATCTAACCTGGGTTAAACCAACGGTCCATGCCACATTGTCCTATATTGGATCGAGAGTTTGCGCTGCAGTGCGTATGTGGTCTTGAAATATTTGCGCGCTTCGCGGTGGGCAACGTAATCTAATCTAGGTTAAACCAACAGTCCTTGCCTCATGGGATCGAGAGTTCGCTCTGCCGCGCGCATGTGGTCTTGTGGTCTTGTGGTCTTGTGGCGCATGTGGTCATTTATCTGCCCGCTTTGCGGTGGGAAACCTAATCTAACCTAGGTTAAACCAACGGTCTTTGCCACATTGTCCTATATTGGATCGAGAGTTCGCGCTGCCCACGTATGTCGTCTTCATTTATCTGCCAGCTTTGCGGTGGACAACCTAATCTAACCTGGGTTAAACCAACCGTCCTTGCCATATTGTCCTATATTGGATAGAGAGCTCGCGCTGCCGCGCGTATGTGGTCTTGATTTATCTCCCCGCTTCGCGGTGGGCAACCTAATCTAACCTGGATTAAACCAACGGTCCTTGCCACATTGTCCTATATTGGATAGAGAGTTTGCGCTGCCGGGCGTATCAGATCTTGATGTATCTGCCCGCTTCGCGGTGGGCAACATAATCTAACTTCGGTTAAAGCAACGGTCGTTTCCACATTGTCCTATATTGGATCGAGATTTCGCACTGCCGCGCGTATGTGGTCTTGATTTATTTGCCCGCTTTGCGGTGGGCAACCTAATCTTACATGGGTTACCAATCAATTGTTTTTTCTTTCAGCAATACATATACTAAAATTGAATATTTATTAAAAAACATTATCCTATATTGGATCGAGAGTTCCCGCTGCCGAGAGTATATGATCACGATTTATATGTCCGCTTCGCGGTGGCAACAAAAAATAACCTGGGTTAAACCAACGATCCTTACCACATTGTCCTATATTAGATTGAGAGTTCGAGCTGCCACGCGTATGTGGTCTTGATTTATCTGCCAGCTTCGCGGTGGGCAACCTAATCTAACCTCAGTTAAACCAACGGTCCTTGCCACATTGTCCTATATTAGATCGATAGTTCGCGCTGCCGCGCGTATGTGATCTTGATTATCTGTCCGCTTCGCGGTAGGCAACTAACCTGGGTTAAACCAACGGTCCTTGCCACATTGTCCTATATTGGATCGAGAGTTCGCACTTCCGCGCGAATGTGGTCTAGATTTATCTGCCCGTTCCGAGGTGGATATCTAATTCTAACCTCCGCGACTGAAGGTTTTCTGTCAGTATCAGTCAAATATTCTGAATATCCAGAATGGACAAATAATTTCTGGAAGCCATTTCTGTTTATACTTTACGCAAACATCTCACGCAGAAAAATTCAAATAATTTATAATATGTTGTCAAAATTAAATTTAGCACCGCTGACCCTGTTGTATGTACATGCTCAGTTATGTGACCAGTCATACACGAATATTTTGCCAATATAAGTATAAACTAAAATTGAATATATATATATATATATATATATATATATATATATATATATATATATATATATATATATATATATATATATATATATATATATATATTAAAAAAAACATGTGATATTGGATCGAGAGTTCGCGATGCCCCGGGTATGTGGACTTGATTTATTTGCCCGCTTCGCGGTGGGCAACATAATCTAACCTGGGTTAAAGCAACGGTCCTTGCCACATTGTCCTAAATTGGACCGAGAGTTCGCGCTGCCGCGCGTATATGGTCTTCATTTATCGTGGTCAACCTAATCTAACCTGGGTTAAACCAACGGTCCTTGCCACATTGTCCTATATTGGGTCGAGAATTCGTGCTGCCGCGCATATGTGGTCTTCATTTATCTGCCCGCTCCGCGGTGGGAAACCTAATCTAACCTGGGTTAAATCAACGGTCCTTGCCACATTGTCCTATATTGGATCGAGAGTTCGCGCTGCCGCGCGTATGTGGTCTTAATCTAACCTATTCTAACCTCCGCCACTGGAGATTTTCTGTCAGTACCAGTCTTAAAATATTCTCAATATCCAGAATGGACAAATAATTTCTGGAAGCATTTTTGTATATACTTTACGCAAACATGTGACGCAGAAAAATTCAAATAATTTATAATATGTTGTCAAAATTAAATTTGGCAGCGCTGACCAAGTTGTATGTACATTCTTATTTATGTGACCAGTCATACACGTCAGTTATTGTGGTTGAAAATGTCAATTTTTTATTACAAAAACCCAAATATTTCTTAAACTGGACGACTTGGAAGCTTCATTTTACTTTTCCGCGCTTACTAAAACACCGTGGAAGACGATTTGCATCAACTAAATCAGGTAAAAAAACGAGAAACTCGATTTTCGGAGATTACCATATTCTTAATTATACCCATTCTTTGAGTACTTTAAACGTAATTTTAAATCCGTAATGAAATTAAATGGACTTCGAATAAAAAAAAACAAATAATGTTGTCTAAACAATCAACAATAATTAGATTCTACTCCATTAGCGAATGTATGAATGAAATGATATGGAGAGATAATGTAATTATTGCGTGTATATTTCATGTTTTGTTGGAAAATAAATCTCGGAGAATTTCAGCCGGCGAGTGAGTGACAAATAATAAAACGGGGACTTTTCGCATGGAACTGATGCGAATTTATCAAAAGTTTCCACGCAGTCGACGATATAAAAATGTAAATTCCGCAAGGCCCCCAGTTATATAGGTGAAAATTTCAAACATTTTAAGGCTTATATGAAAATATTACTTTCACAACTAAATCGCCCCCAGGCAGAAAGAAATATATAGATGGAACAGTTCATTCGTTCAACTTTGAAGCAAATATTGTTTAAATATCTAAAATGTAAATTAATTTTTATTTCAAACTAAAACTAAATTATCGAGTTTTAATTTTTAATATGTTAAAAGGGGTTGATGAAGGAGAAAACTTCACATGTAAATTGCTTTAATATAATCAAAAGAATTTACAATATTAATTGTTACAAAAACTAAATTTTGAAACTTGTGTGTAAATACATATTTTAGGTAAATTTTTTCGTTGTAAGGTCCACAGAAAAGTAAAAATTATTACCAAAATCCCTTGAAATATCTAATAATGTTTGGGATATTATAACCCGAGATAACAGAATCTTCTGCTACTCCCTTTCATAGAAATAATCAAGCTCAAATTAGAGAATACAATAGACAATAAAATGTAATCTTAGTTACAAAGGCTAGGAAATTATTGGTGGAGATGTCTATAAAAAGAGCAAACGGAGGATAAAATATTACTTAATAAAAAAAAAAACATGGGAGTAAGTTAATAAAGAAACAGTGGGGTAAAAAAAAATAAAAGTATTGCAATAAAGACCCTACATATTTAGTTTTCGCCCTTTCTGGACACGAGCCAAGTTCGGTAAAAAGCCTGTGTATTTTTTTATTTATTTATTATATGTTTTGAAGCTGTCTGCAGGGATTCTTTATAGTAAAAAAATCTGCCCGTTGACTGACAATTTTCCCCTGATAAAATCTATCGGGAGAGCATCAAAACCACAATCTGCTTATCCAGTAAATTTCCCAAGGGTGGCAGTGACATAACGTAATCATATGTTCGGTTGGCTTTGACGGACGGCTTGTCCGCCGTTCCTATGTAAATACATCTTCATATTGCTTTCGAGAAAGCAGGCCATAGAGCCAAAAAGAATGTGTTCGCCCTCGCATCGTTCAAGCAAACAGATACAGAGACACACAAAGGGGATATTATACTGTAAAGTCCGGCGAACGTAAATATTTTTTACGGTTCTGGTATTTGCCCTCGAGGAGAACATACAAAAAGACCTTTCTGTCAAAGACACATAACCTTTATTTCGCACGTGAGGTTGGAGAAACCTTAAGTAATAATTTCTTTCAGAATTAATGTTTACTTATAACTTGTTTTGGTAGAAGTTTCCACTAATTGTGTTTATTTCGTTGGGGATCCACGTGGGTGTTAATATATTTTTTCTGTTGTCAGTTTTAGCCAATAAACTAAGCCGTAATCACATATCCAACACGTATAAGGGGTTGATTTATATATGGGGCGCGTTTACAAAGAGACGTCGTGCTTGTTTTCGACCTCCGGTTGTTCTGATATCGAGTAAATCACTTGGCGCCGTTCCGCCCTAGCGCCAGGCTCTTTTTCGTCCCTCTTCGTCGTGTTACACTGATATAGAAACTCGCAAATTTCGTAGCACAGAAAGCACATCCCGAGAATAACGAACGTTTCCATTCCTAATACTAATTTATCTAAACACGCACGCACAGGGAGGAAAAATCTATATAACACAATTTCAAGATATTTAAGGAAAAATTCGTTGTAGGATTCGAACGCGTATAAACCAATCGATTGATCACTACAGATGAGAACGAATGCGTTGTGTAAATCGTCACGCGGTGCCGCTCCGTTATCCTGCTAGGCGCCCTGCAAGGACGTCGGTAGACTGCCGGATCGGTCCAGGCGCTCACTAGTCGGGATGCTGCACGAACAACCCCGAACCAACACGACCAACGCATAATTCTCCAACATTAACATATAAATAAATTAAAACCAATATTGCACCGTTTACAACGGACATTTATCCCAAAACCATACATTTTCAATCGCTACCAAACATAATTTATTAAACCCCTAAAACTAAAACAACAAATATTTATCCCTACTTTCTTTAATTGCTCAAGTAATATATTTATATCCATTTTTTACATCAATAATCGAGGAAAATGAAACCTAGTTAGGTGAAATTCTTTCCATTCCTTTCCATTTACCTAGTTAGGTGAAATTCTTTCCATACCAAATAGCACAATGAATAACGGCCCCGTGTCAGTTACCAATCAATATTTACTAGTCGGTGCGTACATAATCACCGTTTTAATTAAATTATTAACATTTTAATTGACACGGCCACCGGCCGACCATCGAGCGAAATATCCCAGCGGAAAAACAAGTTTCTGCATAGCAAAAAACGTTGTTGACACCATTAGACGATGTTTCACGTGTGCGTCGAGACGCTAATTTATCATTCTGTCCCGTCGGGTTCTTATTATACACATTGATTCCGAACCAAGATTAATTACTTCGCACGCAGGAGATCCGATGGCCGGCCAGGTGCGCGTCGACTTCGATAAATCTTCCAGCCGTATTACGCCACTGCGACCATTCACACCGCAGTGACGCCGACGAATGGAATTCAATAGTTTTGAATGAGGGCGCTTTCAATTGACTCTATACATTAAGAATCGAGTGGATCTAAAACGACGAATTTCATATTCCTTTAGGTTTCACAAAAAAAGATTTTTATATAAAACTATGTAATGTTGGTTCTTATCAACGTTAGTATCCATAATTTCTTTTGTTATTAGGAATGAGATTTTATTAAGTTACTTTCCTCCAAGCAGCTGACCAGAAAAACTAAACTAAAGCTATACAACACGATCAGACCAGTACTGGGATGCGGAGCCGAAACCTGAAGTGCGACCAAAAGAGAGGAACACCAGCTTACAGTCTTCGAAAGCAAAGTGTACGGGAAAATTGTCAGACCAATTTTTGACCAGGAAACTCAAAGATGGGTTCTCATATCAAAACATGAGCTATACAAGTTAGACAATCAACCCAGGGTAGTAAACATCATGAAAGCGATACGGCTGCAATGGGCAGGACATTGATCAGAATGGATGCTCCCAGAATAGTTCGCCAGATCTATGAGAAGAAGATAAGAAGAAGAAGAAGGCTTAAGACCCCCCTGGAAGACCGAGGAGTAGATGGCAGGATGAGGACGGCAACTCTGACTGCAGACGGATGGACGTCCCTGGATTGGAAGGAGTGGAGGCAGATAGTGAGAGCGGTACAGGATCGTCACACACCAAAGAAGCCAACGGAGTCAGTGAGTGTCCCATGCAAAAACAGTGTTATTTTTATGAGATTTAGCATTATTTAATGCAAAACAACCAAAGTAAACTCAGAAGTATATAGCGTTTACTTTGGTTGCTTTAAATCTCAGAAAAATAACACTTTTTTTACAAGGGGACACTCACTCATTCCGTTGGCTTCTTTGGGACGTGACGATCCCGATACAATATTTACTTACAAGTGTTTTCAAATGATTTAGCTATTCTAAGCCCACAAGTTATTATTCAAATACATATTTTCAATGATTAGCTATGTGCTTCCCTATTTACCATGCTTAGCATTGAATATTTTCTTTTTCGAGGCTAGGTAATTTATTTTTTGGGGGCGCGGTTGTTACACCAACTCAAAATAATGAAAATATGACCCAACACTATGTTTTCTAACAGATAAGTCGATTACTAGATGAGGGAATGTCAGGAAATTAAGCAAGAGTTTGATTGCTTGAAGTATTGGTGGTGACGGCAACTCCTGTGCGTTCAAGCAGTGAACCCCAAGGTTAGGTTAGGTTAGGCTGTCTCTTGCGGAGCAGTGCTCCACAATCTTTTAGCAGATTTATGCGGGTTTCCTCTGCCGAACTCCAAATTCTGCATCTGTCATCCTCCTCTAGGCCTAGAGTCTTGAGGTGTTTTCTAAGTCTGCAGTGTACCGTCAGGACTCCTGCCAGAATTCTAAGGTGGTTCCTGTTTAGTCTCAGGCAAGCTTTTGTTCTTTTCTGGTTAAGAGATCCCAGCATTACTTTGGATTGTCTCAACCTTGGAAGTTCTTTCCAGGTTTTCATTCATTGTTCTATTATTTCTTTGTAGCGGCAACGAGCCGTTCCATTTTCATTTCTTAGTTTACGAGGGCATTATAATAATTACCCAAATATTTTCGAACAATTTCTGAAAATATTTGATTAGGGTCGGTAATGTAATCCTCGAGTAGATTAAGAAATATTTGTACTTTTAGTTTGACGAGGGCATTACGAGGACAAATAGTCGAAAATAGAAAAATAATCACCCCCAGATGAGGGACCAGTATATTTGGACATAACATAAATACCTGAACCCCCGAACAAGGAAGCCAGTTTCGTCCATACAATCAGACGCAAATAGTCAAGCAAGACAGTCAGCAAGTCGACTCCAGTTCAGTTCAACCAACAGGCGCAAACAACCAACAAAGTCCAGTCAGTTCAGCCAGTGGACTTAGACACACCAGTCCAGTCAGTGGACCCAGTCAGCGAAGTGACACTAGTTCAGCCAGTGGACTCAGACACACCGGTCCAGCCAGTGAACCCATTCAACCAGACTCAACCAGCAGTCAGTCAACCAGACCAGTTTTAGCGAATTTAACAATAAACAACACCAATATAAAAAAGTCAGCTCTTATAAATACCTGGGAACCATAATAAATGAAAATACCAATCAAACACAAGAGATAAGGTCCCGAATAGAGATGGCGAGAACAGCGTTCACGAAAATGAAAAATCTTGTAACCAACAGAGACCAAAACATGGAAATCAGAATCAGACTCGTAAGATGTTACGTCTTCACAATCCTACTATACGGAATGGAGGCATGGCTGCTCAAAAAACAAGATACTTCAAAATTCAAGCGTTCGAACTATGGGTGTACCGACATATGTTAAGAATACCATGGACCGAGAGGAAAACAAATGAAGCAGTTTTAACCCAGATGAATAAAGAACGAGAACTCATTAAAACAATAAAAACCAGAAAACTTCAATATCTGGGCTACGTCATGCGAGGATCGTTATGAATTACTACAACTCATTATGTAGGGAAAAATATCAGCAAAGAGGAGCCCGGGAAGACAACGGATCTCTTGGCTCAAGAATTTGAGGGAGTGGTTTGATTGCTCCTTTATAGACCTGTTTAGAGGAGCAGTGTCAAAAATAAGAATTGCCATTATGATAACCAACCTCCGTTAGGACAAGACACCCTTAGAAGAAGAGACCAGGCTCCACATCAGTGGTGATAGCACACCTCCCTGTGGGCACCCACATGGTTTATCGCTCTTACAGTTTTAACTAGTTTTAAATATCCTTGAGCCAGAAATAAAGTACCAAATCTTGATCTTGACAGTTCTCGGTCGACGTTCGAGACGAGCAGTCGCCCGGTCGTGTCGATTATTAAGTTTTATTAATAAGTTTTATAAACATGAATAAGTTTATTTTACCCTTACGTGAAATTAAGTATGTCACGGGAGTTGCGTTCTAAAGTTTCGGAAGGGCAGTCCGACAAGATCATCGAGTATCTTACAAGCCCTGCTTTCTCGGACTTCATAGCTGGGATTGTAAAATCAAAAGTGGAGGCGGTGGAGGCTAGATTAACAGCTACAATTGCTGATCTAAACAGTAAATTGGATAAAGTATTACAAACGAATGAGAAAATAACATCACTCTACACAACTTTAACTGAAGAATACAACAATTTTAAATCTCAAAATGTGAATCCTCTACCTGCTGAATCCGCGCAAACAGACGATAACGTTTTTCTAGTTTCAAATGCTGATAAGTCAACCAGCTAAAATGATAAAAGTCAACGTAGGAATCAACAAATCCACAAAAAAAGTAATCCGGTAGATATACACGAAAATGTAAATACGAAAGAAATTTGGGAGACACTAAAACGGAGACCAAAGCGTAGCCGATAAGCTACGATTTTTGGAAATTCGGAAACTTCAACAATCAAAGCAGCGAAGAAATATGCACACATCCACATCGTTAAATCAGACCCATCTCTCACAGAAACAGACGTAATTGATTACCTACGCAACAAAATTAATATAGACTCGTTGCAATGCAAAAAATTGGATGCAAAATACCCTGATGAATATTCATCTTTTAAGATAACTGCCCCATTCGAATATTTATCAGAACTATACAAACCGGAAACATGGCCCAGATATACATTTTTTCTTCAACCCAAAATGAGGAACGAAATAAGTTACGACATATGAAATTGGAAAAAAATATGGATACAGAAACATCAATAGTAAAACAACCTATAACGATTTTTAAATTAAGAGAATTGAGTGTTATCAATCAGAATTGCCAGTCAATTGGTAACTCTATTGATGGCATTGAACGAATGCTCGAATTGAACCCAGAATGTCAGCATTTGATAATAACAGAGCACTGGAGAGACGAAAACCAACTGGAAACTATGAAGATCAATCATTTTCAACTAGCGTCCCACTATTCTAGAATGACTGGAGAGCACGGGGGTGTAGCGATATACTGCAAAAAACAGGTGGAGTGGAAAATTAGAAAGGACATAAATAGCATGTCGTTCAACTTTCATCTCGAAATCGCGGCCATTGAAACCAATATAGGCAGTAACTGTTTCATAATTGTGCGATTTATAGAACGCCTTTATCAAACATTAACCAATTTTTAGATCTCTTTCACAAACTTCTATTAAAAATCCACTCACAATCTATAGATTTCATTATAGCTGGAGATTTCAACATTGATATGTTGAAAAATACAGCTATAAATCAGCAATTTGAATCTCTGTTGGAGTCTTTCATGCTGTCATTGCTTTAAAGGAAATATGCCGTCCAAGTTCAGAAACATGCATTGATAATATTGTTGTAAATACGAATATTAACTATAAAGTGAAAACGATGCAATAACATATATCTGACCATTGTGCCTGACCACTTGGCGAAAGAAAATTGACACCAAGTCCTCGATATAGAAGGAAAATATGTGAATGAAGAGTGGAAAGCATTTCTGTGTATATTCCTTTCTATCTTCAATGAATGCTTTCCTCGCGTCAGAACCTTCCAGAAATCATAAGAAGCAACGCATCCTGTCAAATCCTCGGCTGCAAGGAATTGAGAAAAACCTCAAACTAACTGATCACTGATCCACCACTGATCCAGACATATCTAATGATTTCTAAAGTAATAGACCAGGGGTGGCGAACCAAGTATCAGGCAACTTTTGCAATGAATAAATGCTTCTGATTGTGGGAATCAGTATTAGTGAGAATATACCACCTATTATATTTTACACCTTAGATGTTGCACTAAGCAGATTGGGAAAACTCTTTCAAAAATTTCATTTAGAACGAGGCACGCGAGGGAAATAGTTCGCGTGTCAATACAATTTTCCTACGTGTAAGCTGTGACACGTGTGCCATAGGTTAGCCACCACTAGTCTAGAATATTGAAAAGGTATTATCTACTCAGTGAATTTTTATTTATAAATATATTTGAAATATTCTAAACTAAATCTCAGATGACAGAACAAATGTCCGATAATAATGAAAATTACATCATTGAACATAATTTAAATGTTGGCCAAAAATCCAATGACTATGAACAACTATCAACGTCTGTTAATGCATTTTGTATAAAACATTTGTCATAAGAACTCGATCTCAAAAACAAATTTTACAATTTAGCAAAAATTGAAGAAAATGGTGGTGTTCTCGCTTTATAGAAAAGATGCGGAAGAAGAAGTATTTATAGCCTCCTAAGAAATGGCTCCACATTATAATAATTCTCAATGCCCAGTTATACAAATGGATGTTTCTTTCCGATTTAATGTTGAAAATTATAAACTATCAGGATTTTTCTATTACTCTAGTATAACCGACAAATCGGCGTTTGCAGCTGTAGTATTTATTGCCAAAGAAACATATTCGTCATTCATGTATTGTATGATGGATTACAAAAAAAATTAAGACTAATCCGTCCGTTTTTTTGATTGACAAAGATTTTACCGAAATAAAAGCAATAAGAGACATTTTCCAGTGCAATTATTTTACTTTGCAAATTCCATGTTATTAAATATATTAGCCCCTTGACATACAAATGACGTATCTAAGACATGTATATGTATATATGTATGTATAAGAAAAAGTCAACATCATTTTATTGGTATGTCAAGGGGTTAAACGATTAGTTTCTACTGCGTATAATTGCCAAATTGTTGAGAAGCATAAATTAATGTATAAATTCAAGAAATGCTTATATTCTAAATCATTCGAAGAATATGAAGAGCAGAAAAAATATTTTTTGGAAATTTGTAAATCTGTACAGTCTGTAAACATTTCTTTCAATTGTAAACATTTCAATCTGTAAACATTTTACAGGAAACAGGAAGTTTTTACAGGAACAAAAGATAAATATGTATCACTTAAGAAACAATTCCTTAAAAATTGGATAACTGGATTGGATAATTGTTTGATTCTCAACATACGCTTACATTAAAAACAGATACAGGAGCAAACTCTCTGTATCAAGTGATTTGAGGATAAATTAACAAAAAAAGGGTAAGAACTAAACTTACAATTTCATTCATCCCATTAAAGACAATTGAGCATTAAATTTAAATGAGCATGAAAGTTTTTATAAAAACAAAAACCGTGCCGAGAAATTTTTGTAAACCGACAAGGGTGCCGCGAGATTTTTTTAGCTCGATAAGGGTGCCGGGGCAATAAAAGTTTGAGAACCACAGCTCTAGAGGTCCAAAATGAGAATTAAAAATAATGGCATTGAGGAAAATCTTGATAGCAAAGTATCAAAATTTTATAATACATCGGTGGAAACATGTTCATGTTCATTTTGGACTTCTTTTAGTGCACCATGTCGTCATATTCTTATGATAAGAAAATATAATAATATGGACATATTTTCAAAAACTTGTTTAATGCAAGATATATTTCAACTGAAAATGTACTAAACATGGATACAGATGATATAAATGTAAACATTGATGGTTATATTGCAGATGAAACTTTTTGTAATAAATTTGATATAAATGTAAACATTGATGGTTATATTGCAGATGAAACTTTTTCTGATGATTTTGATTGTCCTAACAAAATATTATTGGATAGGGAAAAATTTAATACGGCACTGGCGATAACTAAAAATATTGCAGATATTTTGTCAAATTACAGAACGAAAACATTCAATAAATATGTAAAGGTATTACAAATAATAGAAAGTAATGCAAGGAATGGAATTTCTCTTTTTGAACGTGAGAGTAGTGGGCTTAGTGCAATTGAACGAGAAGAACCTGAAGAACAATTTCGGTCTAATATCGAGCCCTCTCAATCGAGCCCTGCCTGTAACTATTCCGGCAAGATTTTAACTGCAACCACTTTTTGCGAATCTGCGTCAGTTTAAAGATAAAAACAAAACCAGAGGCCTTTTGCGGGGGTACCTAGAGCGTCCGAACCAATCAACGGATCGGAACGGAACCATTGCCATACGATCGGGCATGGAACCTATTAGTTTGTTTGGGAGTTAAATCCCGATTCCGTTGAACATGGCGTCGCGTCGCCATAAAAAGACGTCTTTTGGACATCTAGGAAAACTTGCACAAAATCACCAACTTATGCTCTGCGGTAACGTTTAACTATTCCCGCAGAGAATTGAACGTTTTATCTTTAAGTGCAAGCCGCATCGCGCTGTGTCGTTTGCAACCGTCGCGACGCCCGCCCAAAGCAAGAAACTAATGACGAAAGTAAAACGTCCATATTTTTGTAGCCCCCAGGTGAATGTTCTGGATTTTTTCAGTGGATTGTAGAATGGTCTTTTGGCTTTTCGCACCCATAATTGGACGTCGCGGAATCGCGACGCCCACTGTTAACTCTTAATCTGCACTGAGAAAAACTTGAATGTCGATTTGGGGCACCAGGATGTCGCGTTTTTGTTATTCCAAGTTGAGCGGCCCCGCTACACGCGCATTTTGGTACTGGCGCCGAGTCGCCACCCCCCACAGTTCGAAACGTATCGGCTCCCGTTTGCCGGAAGGTGCGGTCAGTCTAACCGTTGCAGTTTCGCCGTTTCTGGACGGAGTGACCCGAAACTGCGCACTTTCGAATCGGAACGGATTCCGGAGCCCCTTTTGTATTTAAGGGTTCGCGATTAGAGCCGTCCCTGTCGAGCTGCCGACATTGGAAAACATCACCCTTTCTTTGCACGGTTTTTTTACATTCGTAACCGTCACCGTGCCCCCGAATCCGACTTGGCATGGGGCGATGCCGCCCGCCGCTACGCGTATTTTGGTATCACTGCCGGCTTCCTGCGTCGCTCCCTGCGCCTGAAAAAGCTGAAAAATTTGCGGCAATTTGCGAGTTCGGCGGTCATTGGCGAGAATTTACGGGAATCTAAAAATCCGGCCAAGTGCGAGTTGTGACTCGCGCACCGAGGGTTCAGTACAAACTTGTAAGTAAGGTATCTTTAGGAGGACCTAACTGTATGCAACCCATATGCTTCTGGTGCCTGACAATACCACATTAGTGTATTTTCATAAGTTTCTAATAGTAAATTCGCATTTTTCTTGTAATTAAACTACATATTTACGGTTTTCAGATTTTTCCCTTTACATGTGCTGTAAGACACCACTTCTTGCCAAATTTCATGATTCTAGGTCAACGGGAAGTACCCTATAGGTTTTGATTCTCTTGTGAAATCGCAAAATATACGAAACGGCAATGGTCCCGTTCCGATCCGTTGATTGGTTCGGACGCTCTAGGTACCGCCGCAAAAGGCCTCTGGTTTTGTTTTTATCTTTAAACTGCCGCAGATTCGCAAAAAGTCGTTGACTTACAAGTTTGATTTTTTCACAGCTGAAAGAGACCGCATACCCGAGTATTTGATACAAATTTCAACTAGTTACATCTACGCGTTCCTGAGAAAAATGGTCTTGATAGACAGACAGACGGACGGACGGACGGACAGACGGACAGACGGACAGACGGACAGACGGACAGACGGACAGACGGACAGACGGACAGACGGACAGACGGACAGACGGACATACGGACAGACAGACAGACGGACATACAGACAGACAGACGGACAAGTGATCCTATAAGGGTTCCGTTTTCGGTACGGAACCATAAAAACATCAAAAATCATCAATGACTTTGTTGTTATAGTTCCAAAATAAGGTAAAATCGAATATATGTACCCAGTTGCTGAATCAGTGAAACCATAAACGCAGATTCCCCAGTTTGTCGGCTTTTTCGGAATGTAAGTGATAAAAGATATCCTTCCTATTGATTCATCCACGCAGATGTTTTTCCCTGGGATAAAATGTTTAAATTTACAATCT
This sequence comes from Phosphuga atrata, assembly GCA_944588485.1. Lineage (NCBI taxonomy): Eukaryota > Metazoa > Arthropoda > Insecta > Coleoptera > Silphidae > Phosphuga > Phosphuga atrata. The sequence goes on along the minus strand of OX155894.1, from coordinate 6,167,543 downwards.
ATATCTTCTAAGAAACCACTGATTCGCTGAAATTTTGCTTTTGGATCTCCGTTTGTGCTGTCAGGAGGTGTACTTTGTTCAGGTGTACTTTGCACAGGAGGTGTACTCGATCCACGATGTAGCACCCAAAAAAAAAAAAAAAAAATCTGGGCATGGTGAAAACTTCCTCGAAGAATGGGACTCTGCTTACGGCATCAGAGGACCAATTGTCTTATATATTTCGAACTGTCATTGTACCTTGTGTACCATTGACATACCATTGTGTATGTTCACAATAACGCCAATAAAAGTCCAAAATTCCTCCTTATCAACATCTTTCCATGTATCCCAAATGGATATGCGTACTCATTCGTTTTTGAAACTAAATCATCCACGAGTTCTTCAGTGAAATATAATTTGAAAAATCCAGTGGTTTCACATTCGAAGAAGAAACTTGCGGTCCGGTAACTCATGGTGAAACATCAAAAGTAAAACTTTCTGGAATATTGAAGCTATCACTCACGTCATTCCACTTATCAACATCATCATCCATGTCACTATCACTGAGAACCCGAAGTCTGCGCCTCTTGCCAAAAACTATGTCACTACTACCGTCACTTTCATACTCAACCTCATAATCGCTAATTTTTGAATTATCGAAGATATCAAAAACGCTGTCATCTTCACCGATAATAATAAGCCGATATAAAATGTTCTTCACTCCCGTTCATATTCGGGTGAATCGAAAGGGTGGCAATTAATAAAAACGGACGTGAGCACTATAACAAGTTTGCTTAACACGTTGACTGTAAGACGGGCTTCTTTTATGTACGCATTGTGCTGCGCTATGACTCGTACCCGTCGAATGTATACGGTGAGCAGTTTGGTGGAGGTCCTCTAACAAAAAATAACGGTCCTGTCACTACACGTAAACGTGTCCCCGCTGCAGAGCCAAAGGTCCTGCCACTACCCGGACACATGTCCCCGCTACGGAGACAGCTGACCGCAAAGGGTTAAAAACACGGAATATATTTAACTTATAACCATAAATTGTACGACGCAGACCCCTTTGCCGAGGAAATAACTGTTACAGAGAAAGACTGATGGAAAAAATGGCAGAGGACCGAACGGCCAAGTGGTGTAACATGCTAGAAAACCTAGATCTGAAGGTCAACAGCAGACGGGCATTGAAGACCCGTAAAAAACCTGAGTGGTGACGCCACAAAACCAGTTCGGAACTTTATTTCAGTCACTTTAGATCAAGTAGCCACCCAACTGCTACTGTATGGTAAAACAAAGGGCAAGAAGTCCAAAGAGCACATTAGCAGGGACCTGGAGCACGAGAATAACTCCCTCGGTGCCTCTTTTTCCATGACTGAACTTGTGGCTGGGATTAAAGGGATGAAACTCAACCGAGCGGCGGGAGTGGATGATCTGAGGGCAGAACAGATCAAGACCACAGACCCTGCAATGGCTCCTTAATATGTTCAACGTATGTGTCACGCAACTGAAGATCCCCAAAGAATGGAGGAAGGCTCGTGTGGTCGTGTTACTGAAATCCGGCAAGAAACGAATCAAATAAATAAAAACTTACAATTCAAATCTAAAATAAAATCCAAAGGACGTCCAAAGAGAAAGACTAAGCAGACCACTTTTTACAAAAAAAATACTGAATAAAAAATAATACACCTGTATTTATTTTACTTTATACTATACTTTAACTACTTTAAATGTAATTCCCTATATTTCACTGCTTTAGTGAAACTACTTTAAATTTTATTTATGAGTTTATTGAGCAAGATTGTAAATGAACTTTAATAAATAAAACTATAATTACTTATAATTGTGTAGTTATTACCAAAATATTAACTCTAATATTTGTATATACAGTCAGTGTGTACAAATAGTCAATTGCGAATACATACTGTATGTATAAATAGTCAATTACGTATACATACTGTATGTATAAATAGCCAATTCCGTATACATACTGTATGTATAAATAGCCAATTCCGTATACATACTGTATGTATAAATAGCCTATTACGTATACATACTGTATGTATAAATAGCCAATTCCGTATACATACTGTATGTATAAATAGTCAATTGCGTATACATACTGTATGTATAAATAGCCTATTACGTATACATACTGTATGTATAAATAGCCAATTCCGTATACATACTGTATGTATAAATAGCCAATTGCGTATACATACGGTATGTATAAATGGGCATCCATATAAAAAAGGCGACTGTTTTTTTGAATGAACTCACAAGGCATACTTAGAATCAGGTCTAAAATCTTAGGCACCAAAATCTGTGTAGACCAGTGTTATAAGTAGAGATCGGATTTTAGGCAAAACACCTATCGTCAGTTTTTCAGGCATCGACTTTCTAATAATACACAAATATGTTTTAGTAAATTCTGAATCATTAGAGCCCTATTTGATTTTGCCTTTTTTTGCCTTTTTTGTACTATTTTTTTTAATCACCTATTTTACCAGGTATTTTGCCTATTTTCGTTTATTTTTACCTATATTTGCCTATTTCTGTGTCTCTTTTGTATTCTTGGCATTTTTTTATGCAATTTAGGTCTATTTATCATAAATTAGATTTGTGACCAGTCTTTGAGAAGCCATCCTACCTTCACCAGACGAAATTGTTTTTTTTTGCTTTTAGCGGTGTCACAGACCGATTTGTTTGATCATCCCCTTTCTTTTGTTAAAATACCGCGAAACTTACGCAACCAAATATTCCCTCCACTCTTTAATTTTCTCAGCCAATCCTTGAAAACCTAGCCCTTCTACAGATCGTGAATAACTAAGGTAATATTTGAAAGTTCCCTTCTCACTGTAGTTATTGCCTTTATATCAGCTGTTTGTTTGGCCCTTGTAGTCTTGTGTTGTAGTTGAGCAAAAGTGAATTTGAACGTTTTTTTTATCAAAATGCCAAAACAAAAGACACCCCTTAATAGAAAAGTAAAAGAATGGATATCAGGTATATCCGAACTGAAATTGGACGGAGACGGTGTATTTTGCAGCGCCTGCAGTAAAATAGTAAGTTCTACAATTTTTCACCATTAAACACAAACTGAAACATTACTGATGTTAAATGTATAATTGTAGGTGGTATTTAAAAAGAGTAGCCATGTTGAGCAACATTTAAAAACATGTCTCCATAAAGAAAATACAACCAAAAATTTGAGGCAATCACTATTAACTCAAAGGGTTAAAATGTGCTATAACCAATCACTTGAAATCACATGTATAGGCAACCCGCCGTACGCATTTTGCGCATGCGCATAGGGGGCAAAACACAAAGGCGTAGGGAAAAAAAATTTGAAGGGGGTATATAAAAATTCTTTAAAATGATAATAAACCCCAACAACTCTACCCCAACCAGAGTTAAACCAACGGTCCTTGCCACTTTGTCCTATCTTCCCGCTTCTCGGCGGACAACCTAATCTAACTAAGGTAAAACCAACGGTCCTTGCCACTTTGTCCTACATTGGACCGAGAGTTCGCGCTGCCGCGCGTATGTTGTCTTGATTTATCTTCCCGCTTCGCGCCGGACAACCTAATCTAACCAAGGTAAAACCAACGATCCTTGCCACTTTGTCATATATTGGATCGAGAGTTCGCGCTGACGCGCGTATATTAATAATATAGATAATATAAATAATGCGTGTTTCGATTTGTAAAATAATAAAGTAAACTAAACTTGGAATTCGTAACCTTAAATAAAAATGCGTACCCAACGGTTTACGCGCCAGTGGAGGTTTTATGTCAATTTCCGTTGGAAAACCCACCAATGCGCATGCGCAGAATGCGTACGGTGGGTTGCCTATACATGTCATTTCAAGTGATTGGTTATAGCACATTTTAACCAACTTAAAGTACTTTAAATGAGCAAACTCGGGTGAAAAATGAGTTTTATTTAGATTTATGTACAGCTTTAGTGGCCGCAAATATACCTTTTTTTAAATTGGAAATCCCTGAATTTAAGGGATTCTTGGAGAAATATTGCAAAAAGAATGTACCCAGTGAATCTACACTACGAAAAAACTATTTGTTTAAATGTTACGACAAGGTATGCAAATTAATTTAACAAAATCATAGGGTACTTACATAAATCTTGATTTCTACTTTAATGAAATTAAATTATCTGCTGTTAGGGACAATTCTGTTTTAGTGTTCTGTTTAGTGTTTCTTAACTGTAGGTACCTTTAAAGTTTAAAAAAGACAAAATTGCTCCTAATATAAAAAAATTATAAATATTTTAAATTTTTAGTCTATTGAAAACATACGAACTGCTATTGGTCTCCATGATATATACATATGCGTAGAAGAAACAACTGATGCCATGGGACGATATGTTGCAAATATGATAGTAGGAAAACTAACCGATGAAGGCCCTTCAAAAGCTCATTTATTGGACTGCAAAATTTTAGAATAAGCAAATCATGCTACAATATCACGTTTCATTAACGATAATTTAAGTAGCTACGAGTCTAAATTTTGTCTACAGGTAGTTACCTACATTTTTTAGCATTATTATGGCCAAATGGTATCCAGCATGATTTATTTTTTATTTATCGTATGGCGATCTACAAATTCACTCTTACATATAGGTAGAGTATGTACATATATATGTGTAAAACTAACACTTTTACAGATTGACTAACAATTAAAAAACAAATATACTATACGAACGCATTTGAGATACAGGCTATGGGTTATAAATCGATATCCAGGGAGGTCAACCAATTCACGGCAGCATGAGTGGCATTCAGAATCTCGATCCATTCTCCTTCAAATTTTCTTATTGGGCACTCGTGGGCTATGTGAGCTACAGTTTGATCTGGCGCCACAGTCGCATTCCTGGGAGTCCGAGAGTCCCCACTTGTATGGCATGGACTTGCATCTGGCATGGCGAGTCCTTATGCGGTTAAGGCTACACCATGCTTTGCTAGACATTTGCATTCCTGGGAGAGGGACGGTAGGATCCTCATGGTCATTATGGCTAAAATCGTGATTGGATGTCCATTTGGTTTTCCAAGCTTCTCTGATATGAAATGGCTCATGGTCGGTTAGTACCTTATCTTGCCAAATGGGTTTTCGGGATTTAAGACGACGGCCCGGAGCATTATTCAATATCGTGTGGATTGGTAGAATTCTAGGGTGTTTAGGATCGTGTAGTTTGTCCATTCTCGAACAGCAGCTTGTTGTCTCCTCAGGTCTGGTGGGGCTAAATTTGTTAGTGCGTGAAGCCGGGGTACCGGAGTGGAGGGTTCCTGATATAATTCTCATGGTATCATTGAGGTGCACATTCACCTTGTTTGTATGAGAACTCTTGTACCACACTGGTGCACAGTATTCTGCCGTTGATAGAACAAGTGATTGAGCTGCCGTTCGTAGTGTTTCTGCTTGTCCCAGCCAGATTTCTAATTATGTTGTTCCTGGTTTTTAGTTTTTGCCTAGTTAACTCCAAATTTCTTTTATATGTTAGGGACCAGTCTAGTGTAACGCCAAGGTATTTAATGCCAAGCATGATAAAGTTAAATTATATTATTCAGATGCAGCTGCATATATGGTGAAATCTGCTGTAAGTTTGAAGATTTTTTACCCAAATCTTATACAAGTCACTTGCTTAGCTCACGCATTGCATTTGGTATGTGAAGTAATACGTAACGATGAATGAATCAATTAAACAGGTAAAGACTTGATTCTCTATTTGTTGAAAATATTCCTACTAGTAAATTTCAAATGTTTAAGGTAATACAAGATTTTGATTCTGATGCGGCTAGGGCTATAAAAGATGCAAAAATGTACTTTGCGAAACCGAACATCAAAAACGATTTCATTTATATCAAGAGTAATTTCAAAATTCTTGTTGATGGTATAAAGCTACTTGAAACAAATACCTCACCTTTGGTGGAAACAATTGGCATTATCAATAATGTAACGGAGTCCCTGATGTCAACCCCAGGACAGGTGGGTCGAAAAGCATACGAAAAATTGACAAAAGTAATAAATAAAAACACTTGATTTGCTTTTCTGAATAATATTTCAAAATTATTGGCTGGCAAAAATGCTGAAATACCAGAAAAACTGACCATATGACACATCCCAAATTATAAATTTGCACCACTAAAGGAGAGGTCATTTTCCATCAACAAGACCATATTATCTGACCATCGTCAACGGCTGACGGAAGATAATTTAGAAAAACTGATGGTGTGCTACACAGATAACAATTAATTAAAATTAAAATTTATAATGTTTTTAGGTTCTCGTTCCAATTTTTTTTAAATCTAGGTCAGTTCTTGGGTATTTGAAACAATGATTAATACTCTTAGTCTTTTTTTCCGACGTTTCGTCCTTTATTTTCGGACTTCTTCAAGGAAGCTACAATATTACATATTCACAATAAATAACTTATTTAAATGTCACCGTCATAAAATTCAAAATTTAATAATTTGAATTTTATGACCGTGAATTTAATTTTCTAGAAATAATTCGGTAAGTGGAAGATAATGTAATGTTGTAGCTTCTTAATGTTGTAGCTTCTTTGGAGAAGTCCGAAAATAATGGACGAAACCTTGTAAAAAAGACTAAGAGTATTAATCATTGTTCCAAACACCCAAGAACTGACCTAGATTCAAACAAAAATTAAAATTTATAAATAACATTTTGAGTAAGTAATGGCCTTTTTAGCGACCTAAAACTGTAAATTTAAAGCCTTTTTTCATTAATTTATTTGCCTTTTTGCCTACCTTTTCTCATAGTTTTTGCGACGTTAAAGTCCGACCTCTAGTTATAAGTAAAGTATAAAATCTGAATCTTCATTATATTAGAAATGCTTATTTCTTTTATAATAATTCTTTGTTATATAATTTAATAGGAAAAAGACAGGCATTCTTCGCAATACCTTTGTTAGGCACATGCCAATAACAAAATCTCCTAGGTAAAATCTTATTAGTAAAAGCAGACTAAACCGTATTAAAGTCAAGCAGAAATTTAATTAAACCGCACAGCATACTATGTTGATTATTTTCATTATAGCCTACATTAAGAATTCATCATATATTTTACCTTCACTATTAATATGATATTAAAATTAAAATGATTACAACCATAAATCTTTCATTAAAAACATTACTTACTTCTTTTATTAGACATTACGTTTACAATATTAAATTAAAAAATTCTACAGACCAGAAAAGTAGGAAACATTTAGTTTGGATGCAGTTATCCACGCAATTGGATGTCAAATGAAACTCACCTGCAACAAAAAAACAAACATTAAATTGGGTCGTGCAAAAGTTAACAATATTTTAAAATACAGCTATATCACCAAATGAAAATTAAAAACAAACATTGTGGGCAACGAGAGAGGAATATTTAAACGAAATTTATCAACAAAAAAATAATCAAAACTTTGACCTGAAACAATTCAATTATATGTTTTTATTTCACGTTATTTCAAATTTATATTACAAAACAATACATGTTTCAATCCCACAGAAAGATAATGTTTAGATTGTAGATTGTAGATATGGTGGTGACGACTTGTACTGCGACCTTTATAGATCTATCAGAAGATAATGTTTAATTTATAGATTATAACACAACCGCCTCCGATCTATAAAACCACCAACCAAGACCGCACTAAACGCAATAGAAGATGAATGGAGCATCACCGACGCTTGGTATCAGGAATGGACGTCGAAACAAAACAGTGATATGCCATGCATTACTAACTCACCACCAGGCTTCGACTTACCCAGGAAAACTTGGTGCATGCTAAATAGAACGCAGCATGGCAGATGCGCCTATACTTTAGACAAATGGGGTAAGAGTCCAAGCCACTCCTGCGGGTTCGGCGAAAACCAAACCGTCAAACATATTGTGGAGGAACAAGGCTTACAACGGCAGACCAGAAGATTTCATATTAGCGACTCCAGAATCGCAGAATAGAGCATATAAATTTGTTGAATGTTCGTTTGTAATAATTATGTTGACATATATATGCTATATGTGTCTTAATATGCCATACGCTAAATAAATAAAATATTGATCTTTTTCATAAATTCGTCTTTTCTTAAATTCATTTCTCAAAGTATTTTATATTTCTGACACAAATGGATTGTTCCTTGTTACATCTCAACAATATAAATTTCCTTTAACAAACGGTTTAGCTGATACTTAACTCCCATTTCAAGTTCCACTTGAAATACAATGCTCACTAATACTTGAACCCTTATACATTTTTTGCGCGGAGTAATTTAAATCTTTGTTTTCTCCCCTTGGCTTGGAACGCAACAGATATTGCAAACATACGGGAAAGAGCATTATTTTTACAGATTGAAATTGTCTCTAATCTTGAGTGTCACGTTGACGTCTGTGTTCCTAGTATATTGTACGTCTAACGAAGACAATTGATCCCAAGTGTTACAGCAAATATTGTTTAGAAACCCTTAGTAAACATTCTCCCTGCGGATTAAACGTACCTAGTGGGAACATTGAACGTGTACATTTGTCATTGCCTGTAGAGTTACTAAATATTACAATCGCAAACATTTTAGGAGTCAAAGGGTTACAATTTATATTATTAAGGTTTCTACTAACGAATATTGTATATACAATTCCTTTCTATTACTGAAACAAACATTTGCCTTTCACGTAAACAAACATTTCAGTTATTGTTAAAATCATATACTAATTATTTTAAATAAATTTGATTTAACAAACATTTCTGCCCCTATGTATAGGGAAAGATCCTTCGTTCTGGATCCTCCACCTCCACTATCACTGTAAGTCAGCTTTTAAACGGCTTTTAATCAGCTTTTAATCGGCTCTAAACAGCTTGTAATCAGCTTTTGGAAGGAAAGTGGACGGAAAGTGGATGGAAAGTGGACGGAAAGTGGATGGATAGAATGCGGCTTCTCGTACAACGGCTGTCAAATTTACTAATAAAGCTATGTACATCAATCCCTTATAGCTGACTATTTTATAGCTGACTATTATAGCTGACTATAGCTGATTATCAATTCTATAGCTGACCACTCTGTTCTTAAACTGACATAAGTTTGGATGATGTTCTGCAGGAGTTGAATTCTGTTCGGGGGGTGAGGGGTTGTTGGGGCGGTAGGGGTGAGGGTATTGGAGGTGGAGGATCCAGAACAAAGGATCTTTAACTGCTCCTATCGACAGTCTTTGAACTTAAATATCTCATGATTACACAACTTTCACTTCTTTCCCTTCTTTTCTTCTCTTCTCAAAATCTCTTCATCCTTTGACTGTGCTCCTCTTTCCTTTGTTCTGTCCACAATGTTCCTATCTTCTTCCTTTCGCTTACTAAAAATCTGGCATTCCTAATTTTGTTTCTGAATTTTTTTCTGTCTCCTATCATTTGCTGATTGATCTACAATTGCTTTAAGTCATCTTCTATTTCATGAAACCAATTTGTTTTCCTACTTGAACTGTTTACTACATCAAAGACATTATTTGTAAGTCGTTTATTGTTCATTCTCTGTATGTCGTTTTCTAATGATATCTGTGAGTCTGTCTGTGTGTTCATATAGCTCTTTGGTAGGTCTTTTCATTCATATCCAATCTCCGTGTACTGATCCAAAAAAATTTCTGAGAATTTTGCCTACAATTTTTTCTGGTTCTATGAAGCCAGATGCTCCAATTGTGATCGTTTGTGAGACATATAATGCTTCAGGCAATACGACTGTTTTGTAGTGTCTGAGTTTTGATATGCTTTTCTTATTATAATGTGACCATGTAAGTATGTATGCTTTCTGGAGTTTTTCCGTTCGTTATGTTAGATATCTTGTTTGATCCTCCTATTTGTATATATTCTCCTAAGTATTTCACTTTCTAAGTATTTCATAGGTCGTATGTATGGTATGTACATTGTTGGTATGTAGTTCCATTTATTGGGTCTTCTCATAAGATATGTGTAAACCTGTTTTAGCAGTTATTTCATGTAATCGCCCCAGTACCTCTTTTGCCTCCTGTGTGTTATTGCTGGGTATGGAAACGTCATCTGCAAATTGCATTTGTTTCGCGTGTTCTTCCTAGCTGTATGCCGTGTTCCTCCAACTGCTTAACAATATTGTCTAAGACCATGTTGTACAAGATTGGTGAGAGGCCGTCTCCTTGTCTGACACCTGTGCGCATATGAAAGGGTTCTGAAATTTCACCCATGAACTTCATCTTAGAGGTGGTGTGCGTTATAAGTGCTCTGGCTTTTCTAATTTAATCTAACAGTACTGCAAAGAGCGATTGTCTATCTATGCTGTTGTACGCTTTTTTAACGTCCACAAAGGTAACTACAGTGTTATTTGTCTGTCTGACTTTCAATATTGTTCTTAGGTTTCAAATTGGTTCGATGCAAGATCTCCCTTTACTAAAGCCAGCCTGGTATTCTCCAATTTGAGGATCTGCTTGTGGTTGTAGTCTGTTCAATAACACTTAAGAGAATATTTTGTAAGTGACTGGCACTAGTGAAATACCTCTGCAATTATTTGGCTCTGACTTATCACCCTTTTTATGTAATGGTTGGATCGAGGCACATTTCCATTCTTCCGGCATTTTCTATGTGATCCAAATGTCTGTAATTATGTTATGAATTTTTTTCGATGATGTTTTTATCTTGAAGCTTCCACACTTCAGCAATAATGCCATCTTGTCCTGCCTCGCTCTGCATCGCTCTGTTATTTTTCATTTGTTGCATGAACTCCTCTATCTCCCCTATGGTAGGTGAAGTAGAATCAGGATTGGATGTGGTTTTAGCAAGGTCAATTTTTCCGTGGGTTCTTTACAATTGAGAAGAATATTAAAGTATTATTTGAGAATTGTACAATTTTCGTTTTCGTTGCCAGGGACCCATCTGTTCTACTAAAACAGAGGCTAGGAGGTTGATAACCCTTAACATTTTCTTTGAATGTTCTGTAAAAATTTCTGGTGTTATTTCTCTTAAAATCTTCTTTAATTTCTTTTAGCCCGTTGTTGTCGTATGCTCGTTTTTCTCTTCTAATTTCCTTTGATGATTGCTTCTGAACTTTGCGAAATTCCTTCCATGTTTCGGATGTTCTGTTACTACTGACCTTCATCCATGCCTGTGTTCTTTTCTTAATGGCTTGATCACAAGTTGCGTTCTCTGCAGCGATTTTGGCCACATCATCATCTTTAGCCAAAGCCTTTCGATCTTCCGTTCTTCTGGGATCGTTCTGCAAACTCGGGCATGGGTTACTTTGCCCAAGTGACCAAAGAAGCTTTGAAGCTCTGATTCATAAAAAACATGGGGTAAATGTTTAATATAGATGAGGCCTTTTCCCTCCCGTTTCTGGCTGTTTTTATGCTTGTATGTTTACCTCTACTTTCTTCTTTAGCTTGGTAACTTTTCTGGCGAATTTTCCTTGATGTTTCTTGTTTAAAGCGACCGTTTCAGACTTTATCTTCATCAATATTCTCACACAGGACATACAATACATAAACACGCGTTTGAAGGCTTTGAATATGACCAGGCAGAGCGCTGAACGGCACACGGCCAAGTCGCATCGCCAAAAAGGGAAAGCATGGGTAAATCCAAATTAAAAGTAATGCACATTGTCAATTGATGGTAAAGAGTTTCCATTCCGAGTTTGTGCCACCTGGCCACACCCTCAATGCCAGAGTCCTCAAAAGGCTCAAATATAGAATCAGCAGCGTCAGGAGTGAGACACACCGCCTTTCTCGTGCGCGATTGCCTGACCCGGAACAACATCTAGAGCAGCCGCCCTACAGTCTCAACTTGGCCCCAGTAGACTTTAAGCAGTTTTAAAAGAAAAAAAAAATTGAAAGAGGTCATTTCGGATCTCTTCGGAAGAGGTTGCCTCTTTTTTTTCTCTGCCTTTTCCTATATCACGTAGGATCGGCGTTGCTTTGTTGGATTCTTCTTCTCCATAAATGTATATCCAACGCGTCCTCACTCTTCCAACTTTTTTCTCTCAAATCCCCTGCTACCTTGTCTTTCCATCTCATTTTCGGTAATCCTATCTTCCTTTTTCCATTATTCTTAGGGTTGTTGATGATTTCTTTGCTCTCCTCTTTACCAAATGGAGATGAATTTGGTAGTTTGTAGATCGGGGCGCAAGCAGGGAATCTTTCTTTCGGTTCATCACAATTAAGTACGTTTTGAAAATAACGAGACATGATCGTGTAGTTTTCTTTGTTGGACAATCCCAGTTTTCCATTTTCGTCTTGGGGCTCTTGGTATCCTTTCAAATTAGACTTTAACGTCTGATTGAATGATTTCTGGCATTGTTATTCCGAAATTCCTGATCGATCTGTTGTAATAGCAGTTTCTCATACATTCGTGCATATTTTCGAACTTCACGGAATACATCAACGTTTTCAGGTCTCTTGGTCGAGTTCCACTTTTTCCAGGCATTTGTCCTTTGGGCCACCACCTCATCACAAACCTGATTCCACCATCTATGATTTCTCCTTTCAACTGTCAGGATTGCAGTATTAGCTGCTTGTTGGATCTTCGAGGCGATATTCGTCCAATTATGAGATTCAAATGTCATTTGTTGTTGATATTGTTCTAATATGTTTTGATTGGTTTTAAACATTGCAACATCGAAATTTTTAATTTTATTTCTGGTTTTCACGACCTTATTTAATAATTATAATTATATACGATAATTTTGTAATATTATTTTTGGCCCCCTAAATTGTAAAGATAGCTTTGACATTGTGTAAATTTCCATAGGAAAACAAACGGAAATTGTAGCAGTAAAAGCTGTTTCCTATAGGAAATTGTCCGCTCTACAACTTTTATCCCAAAACTTTTTTCGATTTTGCTGCTGGTTTTCAAGCTATCGTGCTTTAAACTCGCGTTTGTTTCTCAGTCATAGCAGCGTAGAGTTTTAGTTTTCGTTAAATTTCCATAGGAAAACAAACGGAAAATGTTGCAGAGAAAGCTGTTTCCTATAGGAAATTGTATTTTTATCCGAAACTTTTTTCGATTTTGCTGCGTGTTTTGGAGTTACGTGAAGTTTTGTAGTATTGGCGGTGAATTGCTGACTGTTTTGTTTTCAGCCACGCGAGAGGGGTGTGATGCGTTTCCACATGCTGCACAACATCGACACGGCGTTGCACTTTCTGTACTGCAAGAAGATCAAGTTGGTCAATATCCGATCGGCGGACATCGTGGACGGCAATCCGAAACTCACGCTCGGCCTCATCTGGACGATCATCCTCCATTTCCAAGTAAGTCTGAAACGAGTTTGCGAATTCTGCGCAAAATGTTTGCACAGAATGCCGTCGTTGTGTTTTGTTTTCTGCACCGCCAACTTGTTTCTTTTCTTCTCTCTTCAAACGATTTGTTTTTGTTTTCCCAAAACAAACGACACTTAAGAGCGGACTTAAGGTAAGTCTGTCTGTTGCGCAAATTTGTTTTTTGCAAAAATGCAAAAATGGGCGAAATCTAGTTTGAGCTGTGCACGTTAGATGGCGCCCGCGGCGCCACAGCTTGCTTCGATTTCCTTTCATTTAAATTAATCCACAGCCCACGTTATCCTATCAAAACCGGTAAAAGCGTGGTCGTCCGTTACGAAATCCCGCAACGAAAAATAAAAACAAAAACACCATCTGGCGACACTCGACTGTTTTCCACCGAAAATTGTTTCACCGCTGCCGTTTTGTTATTAAATGTCTCGGGGTCAAGCTCTTTCGCGTTGCCCTTTTGCCCGTTCTCCTTTCCGTGCGGGAAAGTAAAGCTGTAACTCGAGAACGGCGCGCCGCACCGCGATCCCGCTTGCAGATTCGGATTCAGCAGCAAAAATCCTGCACGATAAACATCGATAATTTCATAAAAATAATTCCGGCGAGGTTTTGCAAACACCTAGGTGCTCAAACCCCAAAAGTTTCTCTAAAAAACCCTCGATATCTCGACAACCAGACTTCGCGCCCAGAGAAACTAGATTTTTACACACAATGTTGCAAAGCACGGCTACGATGCGGTAAAGTGGCCAGTAAAGTTTAGCCTTTCAGGGACACTTACAAAATAAATTAAGTATAGGATAATAGAATCCAATTTTGAAAACGCTCCTTTACGCCATATCTGTCACGATAATGTAGGAAATAAGAGTAATTTTTTAAATTTTACTGTGCGTCTTACATGTGGAAAAATGACATATTATCTACCTAATAAATTTGAATTAGTAAAAATGTCAAAGTTTGTGTGTACCAACATTAAAAAATTAAATAATTTCCAATATTGTAAATAATCTAAATCTATTTGTTTCTTAAATAATAATTGTCGGCCAAAAAATCTTATACAAATTTCGTGCGGAAATGATTTTACGATGCTCCAGCAAATGTGCCAAACCCAAACGAGCTGTTGCATTGTAAAATCAACGTTTCCACACTCTAACACAGTGTTTCCCAAACTTATTTGACCTATCGCCCCCTTTCCAGAAAAAATATTACCCAGCGCCCCCTGGATTTTTTTTATTTTAATAGCAATTAATAAGGGATATAAATATTATTGTATCTGTGAGAAGAGGAATTAACGAGTAAGAAACCAATTTTGATGGAGTGCACTATTTTAATAAATCATAAAACGTTTCGGGAAAAAATCTTTCCATCAACAGTGGTGTACTAATTTTCTAGGACCGCAAATCAGTATATTGAATTTTACAGACATTATTAAATTTGTAATAAAATATGCGTGTAAAATTCGATATGCGGTCTTGCGGTCCTAGAAAATGAGTACACCACTGATGATGGAAAGATTTTTTCCAGAAACGTTTCATGATTTATTTATTAAAAAAATGATCATTATCAAAATTAGTCTTTTACTCGTTAATTCCTCTTCAGTCTTCACATTATATGCAAGACTGTTAAATTATTTTACATCACTATTGTATGTCTGTTTTTCGTAAAATATAGTAAAGAAAGTTGTAAATTAAGAACATCGAAGTTTGAAATTATGAAACAATTTATTAAATTCAGAATAAAGATGATACAAAAAAGTATCTTAGTTTAAATGTGAAGGATGAACCTGGTGTGCTGCTACCAATTTAGCAATTTTCGGTTCTATCTTCGTCAGCAGTAATCTTAAATCACCGCGATCGACAATTTGCAATCGGTTTCTTTTTTTTGTTAATAAATTGGTTACCGCACTGAATCCACGTTCCACCAAGTATGATGCAATCAACAATTTTTGAATGACAGCCCAAATTTCTGGATAAGCCGTAGGGATCTCTTTTGCAGCCAGAATTGTTGGTAGCCACTTTTGAATTTAAATTTCAATTCATCATTTGTAGTTACTTCCATTAATTCTTCTTGTAACTGTGGAGAATCTTCTGTATTTGCACTTAAAAAAGGATCCAAAATCCAATCAGGTATATTCATTTTTAATATATCATCAAATCGTTTATTAAAATCTGAATGGAGTGCATCCAAGTGCTCACAATAAGAAAGTATGTCGCCATCTTTTTTTTCTGTTCCTAATAAATTTGGAAACTGGCTGAATTCCCCTCGTTCGAAATTTCGCTTGTACACAAGAAGTTTTGTCATAAATGCAGAAAGAACAGATTTTGTTTATATTAAATTCAATGCATCACCTTGAAGTTGAAGATTGCTTTCATTAAATTTTTGAAACAAATCGGTCAAGTAAGCGATGTCACTTTTGGATTGAATTAGTATGGATCGCAAATCCTCATTTTTATCTTTCAAGAACTCCAGCACCGAGTTAAATAGCTTATGAAACCTATCTAAACAGGCACCCTTTGACAACCATCGAATTTCTGTATAAAGCAGCAAACGATTAAATTCTTCATCGTTTTTAATACAAAGCTGTTTAAATAATCTATCATTCAATGATCTGCTTCTAATTGTGTTGATAGCTTTAATTACATATTGTAATGAATTATGTAGGCGTGCACTTAAATTTTGAGCAACAAGATGTTGGCGATGAATGACACAGTGTACTGTGAATGCATTCGGCACCTCCCTTTTTAAATATGCAAGAAAACCCCTGTAGCGCCCTACCATCGCTGGAGCACCATCTGTGGCTATTGATAAAATATTACTCAGAGGTATTCCTTTTTCTTTAAAAAACTCATCTAATGCAAGAAATATCGATTCTCCCTTCGTGTCAGTTTGCAAATATTTAGCAAATAATAATTCTTGGCAAATTTCTTATTCCTTTATGAACCGCACGTATGCTAAAAGCAAAGCTTCGTTTCCTGGCAAAGTTGATTCGTCAAGCTGAATAGAAAACCGAGATGTTTTTAAATAGCCACACAATGAATCTTCAACATCTTGTGCCATTTCATCAATTCTTCTTTGCACTGTATTATTGCTCAAAGAAATTTCTTTGATAATATCAAATGATGGCTTGTGTAACACAGTATGTATTACTTCACTTATAGCCGGTATTATTAGTTCTTCACCAATAGTATGAGGTTTTCCCGATTTGGCAATCATTAGTGAAATATTATAAGAAGCAAGTAAGCCATCGCCATCTTGTGAGGTTGCGGTTGAAAAGAGTTTTGTCACTGTCGGTTGTTGGCTAAATTTTTCTTTTAGTGTACGAAAATAACTTATCCTTAATCCTTATTTTTTTATCACCATTAATTTTAGTCAAATGTTCTTGTAGTCTAGAAGGCTTCATAGCTTCGTTTGATAATATTTTCTGGCAGATCAGACACATTGGCAATTTAATATTTACAGGCGACTCAATAAAGCCATATTTCAAATATTCGATATTATATTGTCTACATTTTTTCTTTGGTTCAGCCATAATTATCTGTAGAGAAAATAAAACTTTTATAGAGGTATTTAATGAAATATAAATAAACATGATATCATTAATTGTGAAGCACATATAATTACAACAAAAAAATAATAATAGTTACCAATTATAGTCGCACTATTTATTACTTATCTTTAACAAATATCAATCACACTGACTTACGTGACAGCAACAGTAAGAATTTGAGGTTATGTTGCATTCTTCTTCTTCTTCCAATTTATTGGAATTGGGTGGTAAGGTTATGTTGCATGTTGATATATTTTAAACTACTTCTTCATCTTGTTTCAAAGTTGTGATATCTTCTTTCATATATAAATTTATGAAAATGATATTTACTTTACAATTTTACATTTTATTATTTAGTCATCGAGTCTTCAAATGCAACAGGTATTTTTTACGTATTAAATTTTTTTTTATATTATTATTACTACCATATATATATATATATATATATATATATATATATATATATATATATATATATATATATATATATATATATATATATGTATATATATATATATCTATATATCTATATATATATAAATATATATATATATATAGATATATATATATATATATATATATATATATATATATATATATTATATATCCGCGAAAACCTCAAATACAACATTATAAACCTCCACGGGGAGGAAATTTACCACCTCACCCGTAGTTTCGAGAAACTACGGACAAAACGCTCTCAATTATTATGCGATTTAGCATTTTTACGTCGCTGTAGAGATACAGATATAACACCCGTCTGTATGAGGCTGTCACACCAAAATCCGACAGCCAGGTCAAACAAAATACTACACAACGCAAGCCAAGCTTTGCTTCGGGACGAAATCCAAACCAAACGACAGAAACTTGACAGCATCAGCCAAAATATCCTGACAACACACATAGCTCTAACCACTACGCTACACCCTCTCCTCTGGCAACAGATAGACTTAATATCTAACAACAGAGCCGAACAGAATAGATTATTAATTACCAATAGACAGAAAGAAAAATACAACCTTCTCAGACGGAGACAAAAACCTGCACCAAAACCACTCAACATCGACAAAGTGGTTTACAATCTTTCAGACCAGCCCCTAGACGAACCTACCAAAACCGTACTGGCCAAGGGTTTTAACTTTGCAATAGCACCAACTCGCCTTCAGAAAGAAGACATCATCACTGGTGTCGAGACTGCTATTTCACAACTCCCTGCCACATTATCCGAGACAATAAGACAGGAAACATGCCACATTTTAAGATCTGCCAAACCACCGACAAGAAACATCTCATACGAGGAATTCAGAGCCCTCAAGGCACTAAGAGAAAACAACAGCATTGTGGTCCTACCAGCTGACAAGGGAAATTGCTCTGTAGTCATAACCAGTGCTGACTATAAACAAAAAATTACCAAAATCTTAGATGATCCAGCTTATCTACCCAGTACAACGGACCCCACAACCTATCTTAGAGGAGAAAACTACCAGACAAAAGATCCTAAGCTCTAGCATTGACAAGGAATCAATGAATTATCTTATACCAAGGGAGAAATCTTCACGGTGTCCCAAGATATATGGTTTACCAAAGATACACAAAGATGGAGCCCCACTACGACCAATAGTAAGCTCCATTGGTTCACCGGTCCAACTTCTTGCGAAACATTTAGCAAAATGTTTACAACCATACGCAGAAGATTGTGATTCCTATGTCCGCAATGCTGAACACTTCATAGACATACTGAAAAATCACCAACTCCAGCCCGGCCACCTCCTTGTGAGCTTTGACATTGTATCTTTATTCACAAAAGTACCGGTCCCTGAGGCCTTAAACATCATAAGATCAAAATTAAAACCAGAAAAGTATGTATCAGATCTGGCAGAACATTGTTTAAAGAATACATACTTTAGGTACGATGGTCAAATATACAAACAAGTCCTAGGAGCACCAATGGGTTCACCTCTATCCCCAGTAATAGCCAACATATTTCTTACAGATTTTGAGGAAAAGGCAATCTCATCAGCCACACTTAAACCTACACTCTGGTTAAGATATGTTGACGACACATTTGTAATCTGGCCCCACGGCAGACCAGAGCGGGACAAATTCCTTAACCATCTTAACTCCCAACACGACCAAATTAAATTCACAATGGAGATAGAAAAGCATCAACAACTTCCTTTCTTGGATGTTTTGGTACAGAAGAAACCTGACGGCACTTTGAGCCACACTGTGTACCGGAAACCAACACACACAGACAGATATCTGAACGCTTCTTCGCACCATCATCCCAAACAACTAGCATCTCTAGTCAACACTCTTACCACCCGATCCAAAAGACTAGCCGACCAGCTTAACTTACCGAAAGAATTGAGGAACTTACGAGAAGCTCTTTCTTCAAATGGATATCCAAACAGCTTAATATCCAGAGCTTTCCGTCGTACAGAGAACAGTAGCCAAAGAACTGAAGAACGCCAGAAACCCGTTAGCACAGCATACCTACCATATGTTCATGGATCAACTGACAAAATCGCCAGAATACTTAAAAGACACAACATCGACACCATTTTCAAACCTAACCAGAAAATATCCTCCATGCTACGCAGCGTTAAAGACACCATCCCGTTAGAATCCCATGGAATTTACGAAATACCTTGCGGAACATGTGAACGGACCTACATTGGACGTACCAATAGAAAAATATCTGCTAGGATTCAAGAACATGTAGTTTCAATCAGACACAGAGACAAAGTTTCATCGGCACTTGTCCAACACACAAACACCGGTCACTGGATGGACTTTAAAAACTCAAGGACTGTTGCACAGATTAGCCAAGAAATACCACGAGTATACAGAGAAGCCATAGAGATAGAAAAACAAGACTACTGCATGAACACGAGAGACGATTCCTTGAGACTGCCCCCAGCATGGCGACCGATCATATCCACCCTCAAAATGCAATCCCAGACACCCCAAACTCATGTACGACCAACAAAACAAACAAATAACCGAACCGAAGCACCGCACACAACGCGCATGACCCGAAGCCAGACAGCTATAAGTAGTCGCATCGCACGAACGAGCTCTCAGTATGCGTCTAACGGTTGACCCGTACGGACGCATATATCTCTTGAGAATGGCGAATGTTAGTTCGCCGAAACGTCGAGAATCCGGTTCTTTTCAGAGCCAACCCTCAGCATCAACGAGGAATCCCCGAGAAAACAATACAACACAGGTATCTATCCGCGAAAACCTCAAATCCAAATTATATATATATATATATATATATATATATATATATATATATATATATATATATATATATATATATATATTTTCTTTTATGCTTTCACCGCCCCCCTGGTTTCCTGCAACGCCCCCCAGGGGGCGGTAGCGCCTACTTTGGGAATCACAGCTCTAATGTAATAAACTAATAACAGCACTTATATGCGTGCGGTTATGATTCGCCGAGTGTGATACAATTTTCTCAATATGTTTCGGCGATTTTTTATTTAGAAATGGCATAAAAGGGCGCAAAATAGAAAAAATACTATAAAAACACGTTCGTAAGGCGTCTTTCAGCACTTGTCCAAACTTGGACACGTGCTGTAAAATCGCGCTTATTGAACACGACCTGCAATGTGCTATTCTTTTTTTAAATAATTTTCAAATAATATTTATTTATCTTGTGCGCGTTCGAGTCTAAAATAAATATATAGTTTGTTTTTTCCAATTACCACTTGGAAAACATGAAAACAGTGCATTTGTAAATTTGTACAACAATCCTTTGTAATAATACAATTGTGATGCATTATATTGAATAACAATAGCCTAATAATTTATTCGAAATTGCTTATACATATTTCAAATTCCACTTTACATATTCGACTTGACATGTGTCTAGCACTAATTTTGATATGTTGATGCAATTGGATAAATTGGTGAAATCTGAATAATAATCTAAACGTGACTAAACACACAAATTTATTAAAATAAATATCACAAAATATTGATTGACAAAATAGAAATCTTGGGATTTTCATTTAGTAAAATCATTAATGAAGAAATCTCTCTAGGAATATTTGTAAATACTTATTGAAAATATTGTTTCATTATTAAAAGACTGTATTCCACACGAACAAAACTAAAAATAGAATTGAAAGTCAAAGTTTGCCACTTTCAATTCTATTATTAATTTGGTTCAAACCATGACATCTCATTTTAAAACTAAAAATATTCAACTCAAATGTGAAACCCGTCTTGCTGTACGAGTGCCAAACATGGAAAATCTCCATAACAATTGTAAATAAGTTTCAGGTATTCCTAAACAAATGCCTACGAAGTATACTGCGCATTTTTTGGCCAGATACAATACGCAATGCAGACTTATGGCACCTGACAAACCAACAAGAGATACAAAAAGAAATAAAATACCGCAAGTGGAAATGGTTGGGCCGTGTATTGAGGAAAGACGAAGGAAACATCACTAGGCAAGCCTTACAATCCGCAGGGTTCTCGCAGAAGGGGACGTCCAGCTAACACGTGAAGGAGGACCATAGACGCAGAATTAAAGATCGCAGGAAAAACGTGGAACGAGGTGAAACGCCTCGCTCAGAATGGAGTCAGATGGAAGGTCTTTGTAGAGGCCCTATGCTCGGCGTAGGAGTTAAAGGAGAACAACAACATTGAAAATATTTGAAGAAATAATTGTTTAAGTATGATATAATTTTCATATGTCTAATTATAATGATTGAAAATAACTTTTATCGACTGTACGTTTCTTATTTTACGACAATGTTTTGTTTTCCGGAGAAAATAATATTCATTTATTCATTATCTTTTAATACTAAACGAAGACATTTATAATGAGGACGGTAGGTACGGATAAATATTTATGACATGGTAATGTGTCATTAGTGTTTTTAGCGTCGAGACGCGTTTATTGCGCGGCCATTAGGCAAAATTATTATTTCTCCTCGTTCTCATTTTAATAATCTGCCTAATTTCCCTGAAAGAAGCAATCCCCTTTTCTTCTTTCTGCGGCAAAATGTATGCAAAATATCGATCTCGCCTCTAAATATTAAAAGGCGTTTTCTTGAACTCGTTAAATTTTTGTATATTTAGCACACCAGAAAAGTTCTAAAGCTAACGAGATTCCTGAATAATTCATTTATTTTAAATAATTTTCATAAAAAACAAAATTTACTAAAATTATTTGCGGTTTATCAAACATTTTCTTTTACATAATCATAACACTGTATCCTTTTCTAGCTAGTCTCAAATTTTCGATTGTAGTCTAATATCGTCCATTGCTGTCTAATTAACAAGTGCAGAAAAAAATCCGTCTTTTCTAGATTTGTCTTCATCAGATCATCAGATATGCTCTCTTTGCCTAAATTTGTTTTGCGTACTTAATTGGACCCACTATTAACAAAAGACCTAAAAAGGTAATAAATAAAGTCACAACTGCATATTATTGATATTTGTGCAAATATCTCAACACTTTCTGGTCCTATATGGAGTCTTACATTAGACCGGTGTTTCCCAACGTGGGGTCCACGCCCCACAGGGCGGGCGGGGTGGGGTGAATTTGATTGTTAAGGGGGCAATTCTATAACGGACTTGACACGAGTTTGGGTGTGAAGGAATTGAAGGAAAAAACCTAATTCTTAAATAATTGTGTCCAATAAATATTATAAATTTTATTTCGTTTGACGAGACCAAAGTATCAACTGGGATATTGGCGTCGTCAAGATAACCTCCATGTGGCAGACGGCAGGTTCCGCGGGGCGGACGCGGACAACTCGGCACTTCCAACTCGGCAACGGATAAGTCGGCACCGGACAACTCGGCACCGGGAAAGGTCGACACCGGACAAATCGGCACCAAGACATTTCAGCACTCGTATTTTTAATTTTCTTTTAACATCTTATCTTTTTAACCTTTAATAGAGTTATTTATGTTTTATTATTAGTTTTTAATTTAACGCTGTTTTCATGTCAACTTGAATTCTACTGTTGGCTAGAAGGTGACTAAATAAATAGTTTACAATTTTCTTCATTTTTCAAGGGGCATGCGATACATTTTTAAATTATAAAAAGATTTCTTTTGTTTTTGATATTACCAAAACCTATGGTATACTAGAAAATTTATATATTGATGACTGGTGCCGATTCGCCAGGTGCCGACTTAGCCGGTGCCGACTTTTCCGGTGCCGAGTTTTCCCGGTGCCGACTTGTCCGGTGCCGAGTTGAAAGTGCCGAGTCGTCCGGTGCCGAGATATCCAGTGCCGACTTATCATGTACCCAAGCGGGAACCCCCGGCCGCTTTAAAATCTCGCTAAACAACGCAGTTTTGGGTTCATACCCAAATTAAATTTGGGTTCATACCCGCTGTACACGATGAGCGGTTTCCTTTTTGTCTTTTATGACAGCAATGCTTGACCAACAAATCAATGAAACGAGGTCTTCTTGAGGCGCAGTTGAAGGCGATGCATAGTGCTCATAATAATTCAGATTTTAATTACTTTTAAACCTTAACGAAAAAAAAATTGAAAAGAGAACAACAATATTGTTACTGTTTCCATCTTCATATTTAGCTGAATGTGTACTCTATTTAGTGCTGTAAATGATTTTATCTACGACCACTATTGTAAATGCCCATTATTGTACAGTTGGTGGACTATGTAAAAACATCATAACACACACGTATGAAACAGTCTGCGATTAATCATCATTAAGTTATGATTGATAACACACACGTGCGTTTGGTTTACGATTCGTTGATTGTTTGAGAGCTGCTATTACGTGCTTATACGTTCAGCGCCCCCCGTGCCACAATTCAAACTAACGGAAATTGACTGGTCGGCACGAGTGGTGTAGTGGTGATACTCGTGGTCCCGCGCTAACTAACAAGTCTGGAGGTGTTCTATCCACAGTGTTAGCCGCATTTGTACCAGCAGGCAAAGTTGTAATTAATTAGCGCAATTTATAATAACATCTAGGTTTCTGGGCCAATAAGTGAAAAATGTGGCCAAATACAATTGGCCACGGGGCCGTAGTGTTTGAAGGGTTAATACCCGGTATCCACATAGGACCAAACGGAAAAAAACGGAAATTGACATTGCGTACATTGGGTTGCCTATATCTATGAATACTCTTCTAAAATAATAAGGTATGAAACTAACTAAATAATACTAATTAATAAGGTATGTAACCATTAAGAATCACATCTGAAGCTCTTCAAATCAAAAATCATCTCACGTAAAGCAAAACTGCGAATATATAAAACCCTGATCAGACCCGTGCTAACTTATGGAGCTGAATCCTGGAGTATGTCGGAAGCAGACAAAAACTCTCTTCGTATTTTTGAAAGACGGATTTTACGGAAGATCTTTGGACCAGTGAGAGAGGAAGAAGGATACAGAATTTGCATGAACTACGAACTTCAAAAACTAATAGAAGGTGAAGACATAGTAAGATTCATTAAGGCATAGAGACTTCGCTGAGCGGGCCACATGATTAGAATGCCGAGTGCAAGAGCACCCAGATCCATCCATAAAGCGCAACCTAACACCTCAAGAAGCAGAGGTAGACCCAGAACCAGGTGGAAAGATAAGGTAGAGGAAGATGTTGAAACTCTACAAGTAGGAAACTGGACACGTGTCGCTGAAGACCGTCAAAGGTGGAAGGGGATTGTTAAGGAGGCCAAAGCTCACCCTGGGCTGTAGAGTCAGAAGAAGAAGAAGAAGAAGAACCATTAAGAATGAATTTCTTTTTATTTCTATCACGTAAAATAATGTCGAATAACAGTTATATTTGAAAATACAACTGTTTGTTTATTATAATGTTAAATAATGATAATTAAATAAATATAATATAAACATAAATAAAAATAAATTTGTTACATAAAACATATTTTTCTTATTAACCAGAAACAACTTAGTGTAGTCGTAGATAAAGCATAGCACATAACTCGAGTTGTAAGGCAATTACGTACCCGCGTAACTGTTCCGCCGTACTGTTACGCCCGTACGTAATACGCTTTTTACAACTCTCGTTACGCAATGTACTATACTGGTAAAAAAAAGTAATCGTTTGGATATAACACAACGGGAAGATTTGAGACTGAAGCTAACCAAATTGGAACCTAACATAAAATCTCTGTGCAGCAAGCACCAAGAGCAAGGATCTCACTAAATTAAAATAATGAATTAATATAGAAAAGTCTTTATTCAAATTATTTCGAATTTGAATTTCAGTTTTTCAATACATGTTTTGAAAATTTACTTACTGTGTTTCATTAATAATATCCTAGTGATTTCTTCCTAATACCTCATCATTTTCTTAAGTTTCTTAAGTGAAAAGTATGTATATGTTACATAGGGGGCATAAGAATTTTAGAAAGGCTTAGGTGGGGCATTGCTCAAAAAAAGTTGGGAAACACAGCGTTAGACCGTACATCTTATATACGCCTGGTTTTTTTTTACGCCTACCTTTTCGCCCTGTGCATAACCGCGCTTTGCGCTTCCCGTGGACAAAAAGACAACTTCGTCTCCTACTCAATTATTTTTTTCCAGTTAACTGGAGATTCTATCTCTTCAATGTATTTGCTGCATTGTCAAACAAAGTCGGATTATAACTTGGGCTATCTGGATTTTCGGACTTTTTATTACCAGCAAAAGGAAAACCACAAATTCATCTCCGCTTATTCGGAATCCAAAAACGGCTAGCAAGATGCTATTTGCACATTTACAACCAGCAGGGAAAACACTTTCAGACCCACTTTGAAATTTTCCATTCAATTGGTAAATAATGATTTTCAAGAAATACATTTTAAACGCATTTTCCGAAGATCACAAAGTCATAACTTTTGAACTACTTATCACAGAGAATTCTAGTAGGCCCCAATCGATTTATCATCTCAATATTATTCGAAAAACGTATATTATATTCGTAGGATGCTTTTAATTAAAAAATACCATCGAACCGGGACGTCAAGTTTGCGGAAACGATAAAATGCGAGAAAATTGATTTTGCTAATAACTCTTTCCATTCACGATGGCCTGCTAAAATTGAGCAAAATTTTAAGACATTTCGGCATTCGACTAGAGATCTTGGAAACGAATGAATTTCCCGTGGATAATCTAAGTATGTTGATAGGAAAATGACCTACTGAAAACGATGCCGAAATCCATTTTTGATTATCTACAACCGTTTTTGAGATATCGACTAATCAAATCGGCAATCGTAAAATTTCAGTTTAAAATTTCTCCATGAAAAATTGAATCCTTCGGAACAATTTACACATCGACTTGTCGCGTAGTTTCTGTGTGCCGTAAATTATTTCGTCAATTTGACCGGTTTCAAACTTTTGTACAAATTTCACATATTTTAAAGGTTCTGTAATTTAAAGTTCCAGAGTGGAGGATTCAGTGAGGGAGGCGAACCGAACATTAGATACAGTGCACAACCTGTAATGACACAATTCGAGCATTACATCAGTGAGGTAGGAGAACTGAGGGATACAGTAGTTCGTCCAACATATTGGAATCAACTAAACTAAATACTCCAAATCGAATCTGAAAAGTTACATTATAGGCGAATGCTCCCGGTGTGGGAGCACCTTAACGTAATCACGTCCTTCAAACTTTACGACTTTTCTAGTACTTAATTACTTTCCGTGTCCGGCTCATACGATATCTTTCGAGAAAATAGAGGCTGCAATAGCCTTGTCGTTACATAAAATTAAGTCTTCGTGCGTGCATCCTTTTTCCAGTTGTGGGCAGACCAATATGTGGCTCATATCCTGGGGCTGACCCTCAACCTCAAAAAACCTCAACAGATTTGTCTTGCATCTTGCCACTCCTGTTCTGAGCCGATTTAGGGATTTCCATACCGCGAAAGGGAGGTGTGTGCCTGGGGCGATTTCTTCTCTTGGAGGTTCCCCATTAGTTAGCTGTTGGGTCCTCCTAGTGATACGGTTACTTTCTATGGACTCCTCGAGAGTGTGTGATCTTGCCATGAAGCTCTTCCTTGATCTTAGGCGTCGACCGGCTGACTCGTGTTGGTGCAGCGGATGGCGAGCATCGGTTTCCTGTTTCGTCCTTTCAGCTTCCGTGGCGACGGCTCTTCGCACAGATGGGGGTGCCACGTCAATAAGTGGGTACACACTATTAGCTGGAGTTGGCTTTAGGCAGGCCTATCACGATTCTTGCTGTCTCGTTGATAGCGACGTCCAGCGACTTTTCTAGTAATATTTATTTCTGAATATTTATTTCCTTAAAGTATTTTTCAGTATTTGCTTCTCGTTGATAATCAATTTGGGTTTTGGAAAGGATTCGCAACCAGAGCGCTTGCTTGGCATTGAGGCAAGTGATACAGAAGCTGATGAAAAAAGAAAAACCTATATCTATAGGCAAGAAGCTGTTTACCGTTCTTGAGAAAACTGATAAAAACGAAAAATCTAATTTCGACCGAAATGAAAAAAAATTAATAATTTGGACGAATTTTTTGGTAAATTTTGTCGCGATTT
This sequence comes from Phosphuga atrata, assembly GCA_944588485.1. Classification (NCBI taxonomy): domain Eukaryota; kingdom Metazoa; phylum Arthropoda; class Insecta; order Coleoptera; family Silphidae; genus Phosphuga; species Phosphuga atrata. Next base: position 6,140,201 of record OX155894.1, on the reverse strand, counting down.
TTTTTTTGGTTACGCGAAGGAAATCGAAGTGCTCAAAACGATTCTCAAGTTTATTTCGATCTAAAGTTACAAATAAGCAAGATATGGCCTATGTCATGGGTATTTTGAGCATTTTAACCGCATAAACTGGAAAATCGTGTTCAACACTTCCATTTCCGTCGGATAAACTGAAAAAAAGCCCTAAAATCTTATGAAATAGTCGCCAAAAAGTTCGGATCTCTACGATCCTCTCGGTAACGACAAATCCCAGCGAAATCATTTACAGCACACTGAAACTAGACAACAAGAAGAGAAAATCGATGTGTAAATTGTTTTGAAATATTCAATTTTTTACTGCGAAATTGCGAATTCAAATTTTCCAGAATTTCGACTTTACAAGTCTGTATCTCGAGTCCGTTTTCAGAAGGACATTCTATTACGGCTGCACTCTGTTTCTTGAAAAATATTCATTAGTTTCCCAGTTGTCTCCTCGGGCGACCAAATTTCGCGAAAATTCGCACGATTTTGTCAATTTTATCAAGTCATATATCGCGAACGGAAACTTTTTGGGAAATTTTTTTCCCAGTTCCCTCCTCGGGCCATCAAATTTTGCGAAAATTCGCACGATTTTGTCAATTTTATCATATATCGAAGAACGGAAGCTTTTTGGGAAAAGAAAGATTTTTCTTTCAATTGATAAATAATTATTTTAAGGAAATATATTTTCTCATATTGCGGTCATGAAGTTCTTAAAAATGTCACCTTTGGCGCTAGTGTTGTTGCACACAAAGAAAATACGCCTGGTAAGTGCTTGTTCACGTAGGAACGCGCGGGCGCGGTAGACGTGACGAGATCGTATTGACATTGATCGCCAAGCGTTTGCGCGAGTGTGACCCGTTGTCAGGTTAGGTTAGTATACTGACATAAGTTTAAGTTTTGTTTAGTATATTAAGCTGAACAGCACTCTTATGTATATATCTCTTATGTATAAATAAACTCTTATGTACTGAAAGACATGATGAAAACATGCTATCGTTTCTAGCTGGTTGATCTTACCTGATGTCGCGAGTGAATCGCGCGTTCGACCGCTTGTTCGACGTGAACACATACAAACATCTCACGCGTTTGATATTGCCACGAGCGCGCCGCGCGCGTCAGTCGCTAGCTTGCCCGCTACTTACACTGCACGTGGGTTTCGTACGAGAACACTTGAATATTACGCCATATGTTTGATATTTCGTGACCGCGCCCGCCACCGGGCCCGCGAGTCAATGTGGATGAGCACTTAAGTCTCAATTCTGCGCTACAAACACTGTGACCATGTTGCATATTGCATTTTGTACACATTTTCGATGCTCATTCATTCGATGTCGTTCTTTTACAGAAAGTATGGTATAGTTTCATCTAGATATTTATCTACGTATCATTCAATCGCACTAGTAAACTCTATAGTATTTTTTTTTTCATTTCCACTATATAACTATATTCCATTTTTATTTCCACTATATTCACTATAGTAAACTCTTAACCAACAATCACAGGGAAACATGAAGAAAAGCTGGCAGGTAAAACATGAAGATCTAACCCAACAATGCTGAGGTTGATGTTAATCATTTCCAGGCATTTGTCCTTTGGGCCACCACCTCATCACAAACCTCATTCCACCATCTATGCTTTCTTCTTTTAGCTGTCAGGATTGCAGTATTAGCTGCTTGTTGGATCTTGGAGGCGATGTTCGTCCAATTATGAGATTGAAATGTCAGTTGCTGATGGTATTGTTCTAATATGTTTTGGTTGATTTTAAGCTTTGCAGCATCGAATTTTTTAATTTTATTTCTAGTTTTCACGGCCTTATTGAGAGGGGTGAAATTCATTTTGATTTTCGACCATGAATCACTTACGGGGTAAGACCGCGGGAAAGCAGAAAGCAGAATGAGGCTAATCTTTATGTACGTTTATTCAACGGCTGTATTAAAGGAGCAATGAGAACTTGTCCAATAGCAGCAGTGCAACTACTGTTGGGACTGCCTCTTTTGCACCTAAGGGAGGAGACATCTAACAATCGGGAAAAGGGGAAAGCAATCTGAAAAACTTAAGCGAAATATAACTTGAATACATGAAACTTTCCGTGGCTTTATAATATTGTTAGGTCTTTTTAAGACTACAAAACAAATCTAATCTTGAAACAACTACTTCCTTTGCTAATACCACGCAGGATATTGAATTATACAGATATTTGTATGTTATTTACTAGCCCCCAGTCCACTTTCGTGTGCCACGGTATGGTGTAGTAGTCTTCTTCTTCTTGGCGCCATATCCGCCAAGCGAATGTTGGCGATTATCTCCGCTATAATAACTTTATTAACAGCAGCACGGAACAACTCGACTGATGTCTTTCTATACCACAGTCTAAGGTTCCCCAACTATGAGGTTCGTCTTCTCCCCGGTCCTCTATTACCATTGATCTACCAGTAGGCGGTATTTATTATTTCGCATGATGTGTCCCAGGTAAGAGAGCTTCCTTATCTTGAAGTTTGGCATGCCTTCGATCTTCTTTCCCATTCTTTTCAGAACCTCTTCGTTCGTTGTTCTATCAACCAAACTGATCCGCAGAATTCTACGATACACCCACATCTCGAAGGCGTCGATCTTCTTCGAGGATGCTTCTGTTAAGGTCCATGCCTCCATACCGTAAAGCAAGACCGAAATTACATAGCATTTCACAAAACGTATTTTTAATTTCAGGCTAAGATTGTGACTGCACAGCACGGATCTCATACGTATAAAGGCTACTCTCGCAAGTGCGATTCTTTTTTTTATTTCCGCCGAGTGCTCCCAATTCTCGTTCATGTTGCGTCCTAGATATATGATGCGCTGTACTCTTTCAATGGCTGTGTTGTTTGCGTACAGAGCAGTATCTTATGGTTTTGCCACTTTGCTTATCACCATGTACTGCGTCCTGCTTGCATTGGGTTTGAGACCATATCCTTCACCAGCTTCAGCTATTCTGCTTAGTAAACTCTGCAGTCCTTCAGGTGTGTCTGCGATCAGCAAGGTGTCGTCTGCGTAAGGCCTAGGCCGCACTACGGCTAAACCGCCGCGGTTTTTAATCGCATGATTTTATGACTCAAGTAAGCTAATACAAGCGGCCTCATTTGCGGTTTCTTCCCGCGACTGATTTCTCCCATAACGTACTGTGTGTTTCTCGAGCGGGTACGCGGTTATTGCGGTTACCGCTCGCGGCAAAAAAACCGTAGTGCGGCCTCGGCCTAACGGATGTTGTTTACTGTTTCGCCGTTGTAGTTGTCGGTGTAGTAGTACGATGTAGTAAATAACATACAAATATATGTTGTATGATTCAATATTCTGAGTGCCTCACAGCATTTTCCATTCAGATGTATTAATATACATCTGATCTAATGGTGAATAATCTTATATGCTTGGTTCTTGGTCCACCATTTGCTATAAAATATTCAATATTATCTACATTAATTTGTCAATCATGTACAAAATTCATTTTCGTCCCTTTTAACACTTGTCAAAGTTTTCTATACTTTCGAAGGTTTCGTAGTCTTGAAATATAATAGATATCATTAGGAAACCTTTTTCGTGAAAAATATTGGCGTTATAAAAATGTTTTAGCTGAAATAGATTCCGGGTGGATGCTTTTTTTACCGGCAAATTTGATTAGGTGGAAATGTGAACCGGCTATTACCATTAAAATTTATAGGGAAGCCCCTTTACCACCCCCCCCACCCCCCGCCGAATAATGGGCCTTTGGGATGGCCACCCGCTCTGTTAATTGTGCCATCAGTGTTACTAGTTGCAAGAGTGGACCGCGATCGCACTGCGGATTCGTAGGGCTCGCTTAGCCTCGTTAGGGTGCGGTCCTGCTAATTACAGCACTTCATTCCACAATCATTCCCCCCTATGCATACATATATATATATATATATATATATATATATATATATATATATATATATATATATATAGAAATGTGTATCAATCGGAAAATTCGAAATCCCGTTTTTTGCGAGGGTTGAAATAGCGCCCCAAGGGTCCTTAAATATTATATTTATCACCGCAATGCAAAGCGCAACACATACATGTTGCCATTGTTGCCCTTAACAAAGGCTCGTCAGAGTCCTTTGTCCCAACTCCTCCGTATGTAATACAATATGTGTATGATTAGTGGGGGTACTATTATCATATGCTCATTCTTATTGTTAAACGCAATTCCAATCTAAAATTCTATCTAATTATTTTATACACAAAAAAGGTAAAACAAATTAAAACTCAAAGGATATAAATTACGTATTTACTAAAGTGTCTAATTTACGCTAATATCCAAGTTTAGGGATTTTTCTTTTAACGCAGAATCACGCAGATTCAATATATTATTGCAAACATTTGTCAGAATTTAAGTAAAACCAATATTATATATAATTTGGTTAAATAAATTGGTTCACTCTGAACTTCGCACTTTTTTGTCTTTATCATTTCAGGTGTGCTCAGGAGTAGTTCAATGGCTACTCCCTAAAAAAAGCGTAGTGAGTTATTTGGCTTGTACAAATTGAATTTATTATAACAGTGCAATGTAATTTCAGACTTGTTTAACAATATGTATGTGCGTGTGTAATTGCTTTTATGCGATTGATAATTTAAATGACATATCGGCAGAAAATAATACTAAAAACTTAATATACAAAAAACATTGACACATCAGGAATATTTAGAATCACAGGTAGATATTAAGGTTATAAAGGGTTATAAATATTAAGGATATATAAGGATATAAAGTGTAACGCAAAAATTGTTTGGGAAGCTCAGGATAAACCTGCATCATTGTATGATATATGGTGTAAATTCGTTAAAGATGGAATCAGATCAGAATTATCATCATAAATTCGAATTATGACATCCCTTCCATCGTTTTCCTACGATCCTATGAATTTCGAATAATATATAAATTCATCCTTAGAAAGCAATAGCACATTTAACAAAAGGATATATTTATATATAATAGCATTTAAATAACGATACAATATATTTTTACAATAAACAATGCATAACTTAAATATACATAAGTAAATATATATAATTAATGGGACGGATGAGATTGATGTTGCGAAATAATTTTATCTAATTCAGGTTCAATGCTCGTGAGGTTTACTACTCTGTTAGAAAAGTATCCGACCTTATTTCTTATTTTGAAAACCTGATGGATTTGAATCAAGCGCGCTTGCATGAGCCGACCTTGAACCTTCGTGCGCAGGCGTGAATTTTTTCCCGCCTGTAGATAGCGTCAATTGCTGTCGAACAGTGTTCGAGTGACGTAGTGTGTAGTGCTCTCGTCGGTTTTTCAATGCAAGTAAAATGACGGAACGACTGGAGCAGCGCTACTGCATCAAATTTTGCCAGAAACTGGGCGACAACCAGGTGGAAACCATTCGGAAGATTCAGACAGCTATCGGTGACGATGCTATGGGCATCACACAGATTAAGGAGCGGTACAACCGGTTAAAAGACGGTCGCACATCGGTGGAAAGCGAGCCACGCTCTGGTCCGCCATCAACATGCCGAAATGACCCTGTCATTGCCAAAGTGAACGCTGTGGTGATGCGGGACCGTCGTGTGACTATCCGAGAAATTTCGGAAGAGGTGCATCAGCACTTTTTCGGCGCATTCCATTGTGTTCCAGATTTGGCCATGAAGCGAGTGGCGGCGAAATTCGTGCCGAAACTGCTGACGGCGGAGCAAAAGCAAGTTCGTGTTGAAGTCTCACAGGACATGCTGGACTCCATAAACAGTGACCCCGACTTCATGAACACCAAACTCACTGGTGACAAGTCCTGGGTGTACGGGTACTACCCGGAAATCAAATCCCAGTCGTCACAGTGGAAGGATTCCACATCAAAAGTGATGCTGACGGCGGAATGGTATAACACTAGTACACACCACATGGCCAAACAATCACCAAAGAGTGCTATAGGGATGTCCAACGTCGCCTACGTGATGCTGTGCGGCACAGGCGGCACATCACGACAATGCTCCAGCACATTCTTCGCACTTGGTTCACATTTTTTGGCGAAAAACCAGACTCTGGTTCGACAGGCTCCTTACTCTCCTGTAATGCCCCCATGCGCCTTCTAGCTATTCCCCAAAGTCAAGAGGCCATTGAAATGAACGCGATTTCAGACAAGAGAGGATATTATGGTTGCAATGACAGCCGAGCTAAAGTCGATTCCGAAAGGCTTTTTCGGAATGCTTCCAACAATGGCGGCACCGCTGGGAGAAGTGTGTGGAGTCCCAAGGAGACTACTTTGAGGGTGATTAGGTTTCCAACGCTCAAGGTATGCCAGTTTTTTTTATCGACTAAAGGTCGGATACTTTTCTAACAGACCACGTATACAAAATTTTTGAGTTTAAAGAAAAATATCCAGTTTATGTGATTGTTTTGTTGCAAGCTGACATACAATACAAAACCCTCGTTCGACTAAGTATGAAGTTGCAAAAGCTGTTAATGATTTCTTCGAGATTTTCCACAAAGATGTGGTAAATGGAACCAAATTTCTTCATATGAGTTTTTGAAAGTTGTTTTTAGTCGATATCATTGTACAACCCGACTAGTGCCTCAACAAAACCGGGTCTGCGTTTTCATAACACGAACATAGCGTTATTATCCAATAAGGAACTTATTACAATCTTAAACCAAATCAAACAAATCTTTAAATCTCTTTCTCATTAATAAGAGCATCATTATCCAAGAAAGTCAGCAAGTTTCTAGGCTATCGGCTGACTAAGAACACTTACAATAAGAAATGCCTGTCACGCAACCTGAAACTTAAGCACTACACATCAGTACACATCAGTACACGAAACTTAAGCACTACACGATCAGAAGCCCTATATGCCAAGGAGTGTCTTTCCTTGAACCGAAAGGGTCTAATAGAGAAATTGGAAATCAGAGAATCCCCAGGAAGATCCTAGGCCCGGTAAAGGAAGATGGGAAATTCCGAAGACGGCATAACTCTGAGCTCTACGAACATATTTCGATGCTCTCTGACTGTGCAAGGAAAAGAAGGGTAGCTTTCTATGGCCACATTGCAAGATTGCCTCCAAACCGACCAGCCAACCGTCTGTTCACCTTCTGACAAAACAAGAAGCTTCGTACCACTTTGTTGACAGAGACCGAGAAGGATATTAAAGAACTGGGAATAACAGATCTCAAAAACAGACAGTCTGTGAGACGCACCCTAAAGGAAGTCCGTGGATTTCAGGTAAAACCTCGAACGAAAGGTACCCCCTGGACAGAAGCGAGAAAGGAGTTACACCGACAGAAGATGCGACAATACTGGGCAAAGGTCAAAGCCCAACAGTTGAACAAGCGTGGTCCAAAGTAGGCCTATTCGAAAGAAGAAGAAGCAAATATGTTCATCAGATATATCTTGAGTATTCTGAATTTCCATCAGATTTAGGAATTTATAAAACTGACGCCGAGCCAAAATATTTTTAAAAAGTAACAATTTTTCCTACCACCCATTGGCTACCTAGCGACCCCGAAGTAATCGCCCACTGGAGGGCGATATTGCCCATTTCGAGAATCGCTGAGCTTCAGAAGAGGAAACATCTGCTCAAAGACATCCCCCGTATATCTGCTCAAAGAATGCAGAGCACTGCTCCGCAAGAGACAAATGTACCTTTGGACCCACTGCTTGAACGTAGAGGAGTTACAGTCCTTGAATCTCACCCAGAACCTGAAATTCCTAAAGGAATCAGGACTAGGGGAGACGCTCTAAATGGGTAAGTATACCAAAGTTTATAGGAAGAGGGTGGGATACAATAGATCTATGTAGGTCGCAGTACAAGTCGTCACCACCAATTCTACAATCTAGAAAGGCCTGGTTGAGATCAATATACAAACGAAAATGTTTGCAACTGACAGTTTGACTTAAGTTATGTGAAAATGAGGTTTCTCAATGAAGTGGAAATTGTTCGTGCTATAAGAATATATCCAGCACAAGAATAATCAGCAGAGGTATACCACAAGGAAGTACCATTGGACCTCTACTTTTTACAATTTTTATTAACGATCTGCCGGATGCGCATATAATACCACTGGTTAACTGCGCGGATGACATTACTGTGTTAATACTAAACCAGTCGGTGGATGATATTAGCCAAAAGGCTAACCTATCGATTTCATCAATGATTGATTAGTTTACTAAGTACAAACTAATAGTAAATAAGAATAAGACAAACATCATATTAATAATACAAAAAGATGCACTAAGGGGTATCCACGGGAAATTGAATTAAAAAATGACAGGTACACGAATTGGTGATGCTGTTGCGTTTAAATATCGACAATTTACTGGACTAGTCTCAACATATCAACCAGGTGGCCAAGAACCTAAACAAAGCAGTATTTGTCCTGCGTGCTCTAATGGGAAATGAATCAATGAAATTTAACAGGAAGGGCATTAATTACAATTATAACATTACACAAAACACAAATTACATTCTTTTTCTTCTTCTAAGGGTGCCTTCTCCTAACAGAGGTTGGTTATCATAATGGCAATTCTTATTTTCGACACTGCTGCTCTAAACAGGTCTATAGAGGAGCAATCTAACAAAATTACATTCAATTTCTTTATTCTTGAAACGTTTTTAACGTAAAAATATTCACTCAGTCAAGAAAACCAGTCAAAACCAGACGAGCATCGTCTATATCTTAATTACCAAAAGTCTTGAAAATATGTTTCTAACGTAAATGTATTTTCATACTTATAACCCTTTGATAAACCACTGCAATTCGCGGCAGAAGCCGAAGATCCGGATTTTCGGCGCGTGTACAATAAGACTGTACGTAAATTTCATAAAACCATCCCGAAGATGTAAAGGTCACCTTTATGGAATTGTAAAACCCAGGGCCAGAATAATCAATCTCTGGCCCGTTAACTACTAATCAATGTGTTTCTGTTTCTTCTGTTTCAGGGCGGGTGCGAATGTACTTATCATACCAAACACACGAATGCGATTATAAAACCAATGAGTGTCGCAAAGATAACATGCCAATGGTCTTAGACTACCCCTTCACCGGATGAACCTATTTCAACTAAAGACAGCGGATCTACAGAAGTAAACCACGACTTATTATTATTAGTAATAAACTACTAATCAATGTGTTTCTGTTTCTTCTGTTTCAGGGCGGGTGCGAATGTACTTATCATACCAAACACACGAATGCGATTATAAAACCAATGAGTGTCGCAAAGATAACATGCCAGTGGTCTTAGACTACCCCTTCACCGGATGAACCTGTTTCAACTAAAGACAGCGGATCTACAGAAGTAAATCACGAAGAAAAGATCCCGCTCATACTTGGCCTTCACTGACTAAGCTGGATGAGCACCCACGTGCGTCGCTTTAGACTAAATCTATCTAGGTTCCGTTTATATATACCGCTTAGGGTAGTATTTTATTTTCATGCGATAGCCGACCGCAAACAAGGCTTAAAATCAGGAGTGTTAGATTCGCGAAATTAAATATGTCTAGGGAAATTGTCCGAAACTTTGCTAATAGTGCGCGTTTTTTTTTCGGTGAATTAGATTCGCGAAACTTTAAACCCGTTAAGCTTAGGTAGTGATGGAACCTTTCCTTTTCCTTTGGCTAGTGGATATGAGCGGCGCAGACTGCAGCAAGTGCCTGTTAGACAGGGAAGCCGCCTGGTCTGCAGGACTTCAGAAGAGTGCAGGCTTTCCCTCCATTGCACAAAGGTAGGTCCAGCATTAGAGATGACGCCAAGACACAAGTAGTAAGTGATTTTCTGATTACGCGGTGCGTTAATTCTTAGTAACTCACAATGAAAAACTTCAACAAATACTTGAGTTTGTTTTAATACGCTGAATGACTAACTTAGTGCCGGTCACTGGTGACCTCCAGAGTATTTAACATGTTAGAACCTTACAATTAAAAAAAAAAACGTATGCGGTCAGAGGACCCCCGTCAGGAACGAAGTTCCTCGCGCATTTAACAGATCAAACAACTTATTTTTTTAATTATTATTAAAATAATAAAAGTACACGCAAATATTTTGATTGAATGTTCTGGAAAATATGAATAAACAATCTAAATCTCCTTATTCAAACTCAGTACAAAGTACCAACTTGTTTCAGCGGAACACAGCTTGAATATATAAATATATTCAACCTTTCTGAATCTCTATAACAATAATAAGTCTTTTTAGGACTATAAAGACGATTTCTACGAATCACTATAAAGTATTTTTCTTGAACTAGTTTTAACATGTATTTAAGTAAGGTGAATTATAAAGTTGCTGTCGAAGAAATGATGCATATATTTAAAGAAGTAAAATTCTTATCAGTGCAGCTTTGCATTTATTAATCTCGAAACGCGTCTGCAGATGGCTACTTACTTAAGTTAAACGTGATTAATGTGCCCTAAATGATTTCGATGCTCTTTACCGTTTTCGAAAAAATCGAAAAAAAACGAAAAAGCATGTATTTTTCGAACGAAATGATTTTTCACAATAAGTCGATATCTGGACGCGGAAATCTTAAGATTGGTGTACTTTTCCACATTCCACTCTCATCTAACGTTTGCAATTATGTTTTGGGGCAATGGAGCTGGGAAGACGACCAATTTGTTTAGAATACAGAAAGTAGCCCTGCGTATTCTAAACAATCTCCAATAGACAGCATCATGTAGAGATCAATTTAGAAGGGCAAAGATTAACACTTATATCTACGAAACTATCTTATTTGAGTTCAGACAAAAACACTTACCCGTCCGAAATTTTCAAGTTTTCGTAAACCCACGGAACGAAATACCCGATACAACAAAGATCTATACGAGGAGCTAATCATCACACCACTTAATCTCTAAATCTAAAACACTACTTAACCATCTAAACACCACTTAACCATGTCGGAAAAAATTCGGTCCAACCCAACATTAACATAAAAGTGACACAAGTGACCCCACCCTACTCCACTCTTACTTTTGACCACTGGTCAAAGTTCACCCTACATCAACAGAAAACTATTTAATATGCTCCCTTCGAAATGAAACTTTAAAACATCAGGAATCTAAATCAACTAAATAAGGATTTGTACGAGTGGATTAATAAGATAAATGAAATAATAATTACATAAATGAAACTTACAATCTGAACGAATTTTATTTGTGTACGAATAATCTTGTATTAAACTTGTATTAACTTTAATTTTCTTCATTTTTACGTTCTATTCTTTATGTAACCAATTTTTTTGCTATATCGCACCTCCAACAGAAAAGAGACACAAGTGACAAAAGTGCGAAATCGCCATTTTTTAACTTTAACTGAAAATTGGGTATCTAGGATGTTGTTTTTAGTATTATGAAGTCGATTTTGGTTTAATTCAATTATTGTCTGCCAGAAAGCGGAAGTGTCTTTTTTCATCTGAGCAGATTTTCAACAGAAAGATGCCAGATAAACAGTTGTTCTCAGACCATCGTGGGGGAACCTTCAGCACTCCACAGCTGGATGTTAAATCAAAGTGGAAACATTTATTTTTCGATTAGCCTAAAAAGTGTGTTGACGTGTGTTTCATCAATTCGTATAAACTTAAAATTGCAATTTTTGGCAAATCAGTAATTCCAACTTTTTCCACTTTTCTGTTAAATAATGAAATAAATTGAATTGAATTGATTAATTGAAAATGGCGGAAGCCTTAGACAAGTTTCAAGAAACTTCAACGTAAGCCTGTCTGTTCTTCAATTCAGCGATTATGTAACGGGTACTTGGATACAGGTGAATATACCAGGCGCGGTGGGCAAGATCGCAAAAGAAAAACGATTCAAATATACTTATTTCGAGTCTTCGCAATAGAGTTTCTACGTTTCTTTCCCTCTGAACGACGCATGAGGTCACATTATCAGTTCAGACAATTAGGAATGGGTTTAGGGAATCAAATTTGAGGGCAAGGCGACCCTTGAGTCTTTGCCATAGAGTTTCTACGTTTCTTTCCCTCTGAACGACGCATGAGGTCACAGTATCAGTTCAGACAATTAGGAATGGGTTGAGGGAATCAAATTTGAGGGCAAGGCGACCCGTCCAAAAACCCTCTATGAACGACACCACAAAATAGCAAGAATGAATTTTGCTTGTGAACATACCACATGGCAACTTCGACAATGGTAGTTTGTGCTCTTCACAGATGAATCAAGGTTCCGTATAACTCGTTGCAATGGCCGAGTACGTGTTTACAGACGCCCAGGAGAAAGCTACGCAGCTACTACTATCCAGGAAGTCGAAAGACTTGAAGGTGGTTCAGTTATGGTTTGGGGTGGGATTAGTATGGACAGTAGAACCGACCTTGTTGTAATTCCAGGAAATCTTAACGCTAATCTCTATGTTGACATTGTGTTATGAAAACATGTTGTCGCTGTGGCATATGGAATAGGTCCAAATTTTTTGTTAATGCAGGATAAGGCAAAACCACTTACTGCGCGAATCACTTTAGACTTTCTACAAGAATAGGAAATTCAAACTAAGGTGTGGCCTGCGTTATACATCAGCCCCAAACGTTTTTGATTTTAAATTGCTACTTGTAATTGAATCATGTATGTCTGCGTTAGATATTAAAATGTTGCTATCGTCAGCGTACAAAATATAATTGCAACATTATTTGTTTGCGCCAGATCATTAACAAATATCAATAATAGAGCTTGTCCCATTAGAGAGCCTTGGGGTACCACCTACTTCTTTAATTTTCTTTCCGATTTTGAACCGTTTACGATCACTGTTCGTCTTCATTGATGCAAGGAAAATTTTACCCAGTTCTAGGCGACGCCTTTAACTGCGATAACTTTATTTTATTGTGGAAGAAGGATGTGATCATAACAAATACAAAGAATAGAGTTTGTACCATTAGAGAGCCTTGGGGTACCACCTACTTGTTTAATTAACTTTGATGAATTCGATACTTTCAAATATCGTATTCAAGCCGATACAGTATTCAGGCCAATATGGTAATACAGGCAAAGTTATACCCCTGCCCTAGAGCAAATTTGGGATATGGTCAACAGACGTGGTCGTGGTCCATCCTCCTCAGACCATCAAGTAGCTAACGGCGCCTCTTATTGTAAAATGGGACGCTATACGACAAGGACACCTTCGAAGACTTTCGTGAAACATTCCAAGACGGTATAATGCCGTTATTCGTGCTATGGGAGCACATACTGGTTATTAAGTTACCACTTTATGTACAAAAGTTTACATTAGCAATGAATTTAAATTCTTTTTGCACTTTGGTTTTGGTAGTTGTTGTTAATTATTACGGTTCCTTTAAAAGTACCTGATGCTGACAGTTCCATATGTACCAATTAAAACAATTAAACAGAGCGTCTTTCAGTTGTTCTTAATTTTATTTTAATGTAATTTCCCGGTTGAATTGTATGGAAGCACAAATTAGTGACTCGCTAGTTGTTTTGAGCAGTGTATATTATATAGTCTGCATAATTCTGAGATGTGATTCTATATGAGATTTTCTTCTATATAAAGATAAATCTAGTTATTATGTATATATAATATTAATGAAGTCTTTGGATGCATTTCTCAAAATTTAATTCCAACATTTGCATAAATCCATTAAAACAGCTATACATAACGTACACAAGACTAGACGAAAATATTAATATTTTATTTGATAAATAGATAAGAATTTATAAATTCAAAAATTGGTAAAAAAAGTTAACATCAAACAATTTTGTCGACAAACTTAAAAGAGTCGGAACACAGCCTGAATATATAAATATATTTAACCTTTCCGGAGCTCTACAACATTAACTGAGTCTTTTTAGGACTACTAAAACAAATCTCATGTGAATTTTAATAGTTTTTAGACCGCCTTCGTTTTTTTTTTTTAGCCGTTTTTTACCCTGTGGGTGCCCTATGGGTGTCGGTTTTGCGCAACTCGATACCAATTTAAGCCTACGACCTTCTTTATCTCGTCGTACCATCTTTGCTGGGGTCTTCCAACACTCCTCTCTTCCCAAGGTCTCCATCTGGTGATATACCCGCTCTAGCTTTCTGTATGTCTGGCCACGTGTCCTGCCCATTGCCAGTTTAGGGAACCAATTCTTTTTATTATGTCGAAGACTTTGGTTTTTTCCCTTATCCATGTATTTCTTTTGTGCTCTCTGGGAAATTACTAAAATTCATATTTCCATGGCTTCCACCTCCGTTTCACTTGTTTTTAAGATCATGTCTTTCCGATAATTTAAGTAAGTAGCTTCTGCATTCTGCTACCTGCAAACGCGTTTCGACATTTATCTCTCATCAGTGCAGCTTTGCTTTTATTAATAACAATTTGTAAAACACTCACCTGAAACCCACATGGTGATTAGGGGTTAGATATTTTTATTTTGACATTTCGTGAGAGAGAAATGAACTTAGCAGGTTATTGATTTAAATGATCAGATAGAATTGGTAAAACCATACTACGTTATAATGATACAAACTTAAAATAGTCGGAACACAGCCTGAATATATAAATTCTATTCAAAAGGTTGAATATATTTATATTTCAGGTTGTGTTCCGACTGTTTTAAGTTTGTATAATTATCTATAACGTAAAATGGTTTTATCATACTACGTTATAGATAATCATACAAACATAATTCCAACTTTGTCGACGTTTCAAATGTCGAATATTTTTTTGTTACTTGCCTTATTTTCTATGGATATTAAAATGATACAAAGAAGACATGTACCGAATGAAAATAGGTTTCGTAAATTTATTTCTATACAAACACAACATAAAAAAGGAAGTTATTTCAAAATAATCTAGCTAGGGAACCTGATGCCTTTTTGAGTCTTCTGTGCGTGATCGCGTATAATTCTTTTTCCTTTTCTTGAATTTATCATTATAATTTTCGGCTTGCAATATAGAGAAGCATAAAAGTAATATAAAAAAGGTTTTTTTGTAATCATCCAAGTTGATAATTCCAAGAAACCAAGTTCATTATCTGATATGAATCTGTAAACAGTGGTGATATGTCCCGATTTAAGAAAAAATCAAAGATATGTCCTTCAATTGAGTTTTCAACAGTTGAAATATTATTCTCATGTTTTAATTTTCAATAATTCGATGGTGTGGATGGCTTGTAATTGCTAGTACTTGTATTTACTTAGAACGAATTAGAATTACAAATTAGATACACATATAGCTCTTGTTTACAAATACCCAACATTATATATAAGTCCGGGATCCAGAGATTATTAACATTTACAATCCTGAAATCCCGGAATCGTAAAACTAGTCAGGGAGCCGCAGCAGCATGTGACTAAAATAAAACACGTAATTATTGAACCCAGTGATATTTATATAACGCATTTGTATTTATGCTCACATTGGTTCACAGTTGATATTTTGCAATTGATACATGAATCCGCTGTGCATCGCCATCGCAATCGCACACGTCATCAATTGTTGTGCCCATGTTTCTTATCTTATAGTACAGAACGTATTAAAGACAAGATTTGAAAAATAAATAACATAAATTTTTTTTTTAAAAAACACTAAAGTAATATAAACTTAATAAAGTCGGGCCCATAAAGTAAGATTCATTAGTGTTATAGAGCTCTGGAAAGGTTGAATATATTTATATATCCAGGCTGTGTTCCGACTTTATTAAGTTTATATGATTATCTATAATGTAGAATGATTTTACCAATTCTAAAGTAATAATTTATAATATAACAGGTTTAGGTTGTTTTTTATTCTCTTTTTTCCCTTTATACAACATTCATGCAATAAATAATAAAATGTTATCGACATAAATACATTGGAAAATATCACATACATATGTGACATAAGTATTCCATTTGTATAAAAGGAAAATAGAAAATCCGATTGAAAAAAAAACACATTTCCTTTTATTTCTCACGTTTTACTTTTCGATGTAAATAATACGAGAATGTTTTTATGATGTGCCAATTTTAAATTATTTTTCGAAGCAATGCATAATTTATTCTCGTTAATTGTTAATCGTTTATTTAATGGTTTTATGGTTTTTTTTGTGCAAAACAGAATTGTTTATGTGTTTGTGTTTTTCTGTATTATTTAATTTCGTCACGAGGATAGCGGAAAACTCGGTAAAGCTATTCCTGATAGGTTTTTCGGAAGAGACGGGCGCCGAAAGCAATGTCATGGTAGAATAAACCGCGGATTCTATAAGCAACGCCGGAAATATATGTGAACACAATTTCACCAAAAAAAAAACCAATTTAAAACTTCAAATATTTATTGAAAATAAAATACACATATGTAGAAACAAGCATATGCGTCACATGTATTCTTCTGTTTCCGTTCTTGCTAGTGAAATTGTTATTTTCGTAGAAGAGATTGGAATGGAATTTGTGACATTTGTGAAGCCCCCAGTTAACAAAAAAACCCCCAGAACCCCAGAAAATCCCCAGAAATATATAATTTCAATTCGCGTTTCAGTGAAATATATTTATTTTTTACCATGTATTAAATATATATATATATATATATATATATATATATATATATATATATATATATATATATATATATGTGTGTGTTTAAAAAGGCTTTCATTACATTAGGAAATATTGCATTCGTTTTACACTAGGATGGGGGATATCGAGTCTCTTGTGACCAAGGAATTACATTTTTCGTGATAACTTTTCTCTCACCATATTTCTAATCTTACTACATACCCCTTACTACATACCTTCACTCCCCTTACTATATACAAATTTAACACTAAACTTACCGACACGTCCTTTAAAAAAAGTTATTCTGTTTATAATTAAGTGTATGTAATCGTTAAATGAATGTAATTTGTTGTTGAATAGTAAATCATTAGTAATCTGAACAGTCTCTATAAAAAAAACTTATTTTTATATAATTTTAATGGTTTCGGTACACTTTTGCTCTCTTGTAATTCTTTATACGCAGCGCCGCAGCGTTCTGTCGCTAACTGCAATAAAAATTCCTGCCTTGAAATTTTTCATCAAAGTCAAAACACCCTTCATCTGTGTTGTTTATTTTCTCTAATAACGTCATATTTTTGGAATACCGTGACATTTTTATGGTGAATATTCACTCCAGGATAATGCACCATGTAGGAAACATAAAATTTACCTCCAACTTTTGCTGCTTTACTTTTTCTTTTTTTAAATTAGCACTCAAAAATATGAAATTGTAAACGCTTTAGGACTACTAACCTGCGAATCCATCTACCTGGTTTTCAAAATTGTACTGTGCCTTTCAACTTTTCGGTTTGGGTGCATTTGACATGAAATTTCTTAGAACTATGCACTTGTTTACTGTGTGTATTTGTATCTTGTTGAGATTAGAAGGCGCATTTCTTTGTAATGTACTATTTGATTAGATTATACTTTTTGATTTGATAAGATTATAAGAGTAAATACCAAAACCAAAAGAGTAAATACCAAATTATATCGAGAGGTCAAATTGACCCTCAGCCACAGGCAGAACAGGTGGACATATATTTCGTGGGAAAAAATAAATTAACGCAAAAAATAAATATTTAGCACAACAAGGTTTGGGTGCATTTGCCATGAAACTTCTTATTGAATATTGGGTTGTTGGTTGTTCATTGAATATTGGGGTGAAACCAAAATATTTGTAGATACAATCATACCAACTTATTAAAGCGGCATATAGTTTGAATATATAGATATATTCAACCTTTCCGTAGCTCTATAATATTAGTATGTCTATTTAAGACTACGAAACAAATCTCATGTTGAAACACCACGGATATTTGTTGCTATTCACTACCCGTCACTCCGCTTTCGTGGCACTAAACAAGAACTAGATAAATAACATTGTTTTTAAGATTATATCTTTCTATTTCAATTAAGCGAATAGCGATCTGCAGACGCGTCACGAGATCTAGCTCTCATCAGTGCAGTTTTGCTCTTCTGTCGTGTTTCAACATGAGATTTGTTAAAACGGCTTAATAATATTATAGACCTACGGAAAGGTTGAATATAATTATATATACAATAGGGTGGAGCGAAATATATTTTTTGGGTTGTGAGTGATCTAATAGTGAAAATTCGGTGCCCTTTAGACTCAAATTTATCCATGCCCAATATTATTTGATTTGATTTATAGTATTAGCCTCCGCAACGTCATTGAATTTAAAAAAAAGACATCAACTAAAGTTGCAATTGAAAACTGCAAAAGAGCCCACATTTCCAGAAATAGCAGATATAGTGACATCCAGAATTGAAAATGTATGGCAAACTGCATCTATTCCGATAGTAACACGAACAAGGGTCGTGCAAATGTTAAAAGCATACCATTTAAAATGCAAAAACTTACTCTGTGTCTGAAAAGTCTATGTCTGAGAAAGTGTCTTTCAAAAGGCGTCTATCAAAAGTTTTCGACAATTTTGATATTGCAGAATGCAAGTGTAAAGATTTCCGCCAATGTATCTGTCGCAAGGATTAAAAGGTTCACAAACAAGAACATACTTTTTTAATTGATCAGAAGTTACGAAGAAGCTGAAAAAGACTCCAAAGAGGAGACAGGAACGAGAAAACCGCCCAACTACAGCCTTAAATACTTCGTTATCTTCTATAGAAGTTAGTACTTCTCCGGTATCATCAGCGTCTGAAAGTCGTAGTAGTTCAGATAATTCCACTAACACCATGCACCAGCATTCCGAAAAAAAAGTATGCGTCGATTTTCCTCCGTTATCGAAGACCTGCGACAGGTATGGAGTATCAGATAGAGCAGAAGCAGCGATTGCGTCATCTATTTTATTCGACATTAAGTCTGATATCGAGGTACAGACATGAAGTACGAAGAGAGAGAACTAAAACTAGACAAAAGTTAATGAAGGAAATCGCAATCCCAAAACAGTCTGCTTTATATTTTGATGGGAGAAAAGACAAAACGTTGAAGATTATTAAAAAGGTTGGTAAATGCTACAGTTGAGGAGCACATCTCACTAATTCAAGAGCCAGGGTCTATTTCAATGGGGTACTTAGTAATTAACGTTGGTTCAGCTAAAGGAATAGAAACTGCGATGACAAGGTTTCTATCACATGAAGGAATTCTCAAACATCATCTTATGGCAATCGGTTGTGATGGTACCAATGTAAATACTGGCAGGTATGGGGGTGTTATAAGACTGCTTTAAAAAAGGCATCACAAACCACTCCAGTGGATAATTTGTTTACTCTATATGAACAAACTTCCTTTGAGACACTTGTTTTTCATCTTGACGGGGGTACTTCGGGATCTAAGTCTTACACTGTGACATAGGGGAAAGCAGTCGAGACTTGTAATTCCTAAACTTGGAACGTTGAGACAAAACGAGATGTTCGAGCAAATTGATTGATTTTTTTTAGTAATATTTTTATAAAAAAATTGTTGTATTTTTGATTAAAGGTGATTAATATATATCTGAATTATATATTGCGTATCATTTATCACATATTTATCATTAAATTAAGCTTAATATTTGGCCATAACTGTAGTAGACTTTTAGACAGCGGAATAACCGTCAAAACGGGAGTAAAGGAAATGATACTCCCCGACGACCCCTATCAACCCGCATTGGCCAGCGTGATAGGTAACGGCTAAATCCCTCTTAATATGAAAGATACAACAAGAAGGGCCGCGTTCTTGTTTTAGTCCCCAGCGGACCGCTAGCACCCAACCAAGGTAGCGGTTGAATCAAGCAGCGGTCAAAGGGTGCAAAGAATCACCGGGAAACAACAGGCTACCAAAACAAACGACGTACACTGCACATCTGTACTTATAACACGAGAACGCTTTCCAGCGAAGAAAAAGTACTCCAACTCGAAGAAGAACTAAACCAAATTCACTGGCATATAGTAGGTCTGGCTGAGATACGAAGAAGAGGAGAACAGCAGATTACCCTAAAATCAGGAAATAGCTTATATTACAGAGGAAACGAAGAGAGCTCCGATGGAGGAGTAGGTTTCATAATACACACAAAACAGATCCTACACATAGAGAGCATAAGCCCCAGAGTATGCTTTATAATACTGAAACTAAACCAAAGATATAACATAAAGATCATCCAAGTGTATGCCCCAACATCCACACACACAGAGGAAGAAATCGAGACCTTCTATGAAGACATCTACTCTGCAATGTCAAAAACTCCAACATACTACACACTAATAGTTGGAGATTTAAACGCCAAGCTGGGTAAGAAGCAAGACGACAGCGAAATTTCCCTGGGACAATACGGGATAGGAGAAAGAAATGATGGGGAAACACCTTACCCCAAAACCCTTAAATTCCTTTTAGAACATCGTATGAATGCTATGAATACCTTTTTTAAGAAAGCCGAATACCGGAAATGGACCTGGGCGAGCCCTGACGGAAATACACGAAACGAAATAGATTTCATCATCACGGATAAAAAACAAATCGTACAGGATGTCACAATACTCAAGCGGGTGTCAGTGGGAAGCGACCACAGGATGCTAAGAGCAAAAGTTGTGCTACGATTGAAAAAGGAGAGAAGACTGCTTGCAACATCAAAGAGCAAAGAACAAACTACAGTGAACAATAACGGGGAATACAAGAAATCCATAGCAGAACGACTAGGACACGGTAATATCGAGGAAATGAGTATAGAAACCTTGAGCAATGAAATCGTAACATCGATAGAAGAGGCAAAACAGATACATGGTACGAAACTAAACAGGGAAGAAGGGAAACTATCAGCAAACACACGACAACTTATGAAACAAAGGCGAGAAAAACTACAAAAGCACCTACTACATACAGACCAACTGAGAACACTAAATAAAGAAATATCAAAGGCCGCAAGGAAAGATATTAGAAACTATAACAAAACACGGAAAGCGAAGACTATCGAAGAGAACAAAAGCATGAAAGTACTGAGACAGAAAATAACACTTGGAAAAGCAGAAATTACCAAACTCGAAGACCAAAACGGGCAAACTACCAGGAACAAAGAAGAGATCCTGGAAATCGTAAAACGCTTCTATTCAAATCTCTATAGCGCTCAAGAAACACCAGAGCCGGAATATACCCGTACCATCCTCCAAATTTTAAACCAAGGATCAGAAGATCTACCGGAGATAACCCAAGAGGAAATCTCAAAATCAATTACGGAAATGAAAAATAACAAGGCGCCCGGGAAGGATGATATTGCGATCGAACAGATTAAGGAAGGGGGAGTCGAGCTGTTAAAGCCATAAAGAGTTTATTCAACAAATGTCTCACGGAAGGAATAACACCAACAGCATGGGACAATGCAATCATTGTTATTATACACAAAAAGGGAAACACGGCTGACCTAAAAAACTACAGGCCAATAAGCCTGCTTTCGCACCTCTATAAACTCTTCACCAAAATCATAACTAGACGCCTCACAACCAAACTTGACCTTTATCAACCGCCTGAACAAGCAGGATACGGAACGAACGACCACCTGCAAACTATCAAAACCGTAATAGAGAAATGTGTCGAATACAACAAGCCACTCGTCCTTGCCTTCGTGGACTACGAGAAGGCATTTGAGTCTATCAACCACAATGAGATGTTTAAGGCACTGACGAATTGCCGAATAGACCATAGGTACTCGGAGACTCTACAGCACATATACAAAAATGCTACCGCATGCGTTAAACTACACGAAAAAACGGACAGATTCAGAATACAACGCGGCATCCGACAAGGTGACACCATCTCGCCTAAACTATTTACAAACCTCATGGAGTACATGTTCAAGACCATAGAACTAGAAGATATGGGCATAAACATCAATGGCGAAAACCTCAACCATCTACGGTTCGCAGACGACATTGTGCTAATTTCGGATAGTCTAGATAAGACTGAAAAAATGCTTAAGAAGCTGGCAGAACAATCACGAAAAGTCGGCCTTAAAATAAACATCTCGAAAACGGAATTTATGACCAACCTAGTACCTTCCCGAAACTTTATAATGGAAGGGATTGAGATCCGGCAAGTCACCTCATACAAGTATATAGGCCACGAGATTAAAATCGGCAGAGACAACCAGACACATGAGATTGGAAGGAGGCTAAGACTAACGTGGGCAGCCTACGGAAAACTAAAACACATTTTCAAATCCGACATCTCCAACTGCCTAAAACGTAAGGTGTTTGACCAGTGCATCCTACCAGTCTTAACCTACGGAGCGGAGACTCTAACACTCACACAAAAGTCCGTCCAAAAGATCAGAGTGGCGCAACGAGCCATGGAACGTTTCATGCTCGGAATTACATTGCGAGATAAAGTGCGGAATGAAGTACTAAGACAGCGATCTGGGGTTAGCGATGCAATTGAAGTAATAACCAAACTAAAATGGAACTGGTCCGGGCATGTCGCAAGGATGAAAACCAAAAAGATCCTGGAATGGCGACCTAGACAGAAGGCATACAGAAATAGAGGACGCCCACCCACCCGATGGACAGACGATGTGAAACGCATCCGCCACTAACTGGATGCAAGAAGCACAAGATAGAAGTAGATGGAAGATGTTAAGAGAGGCCTATGTCCAGCAGTGGACGAGACAGGCTGAATAAAGAAGTAGTAGACTTTTATCATTAATTTTTAATTTTTGAGGTCAGTGCGGAGGCAGAAGATATTCATCAAATTGATTCAAAAATTATATTTATTTTAACTTTAATATAATGCACTAATCCCCCCTTATTACAACTTTAAATCTGTAAAAAAATATTTTTGCATACATCCGTGCTCCACCCTAATATACAAGCTACATTCCGCTTTAATAAGTTGGTATCTTGCTCAGATTAGAAGGCACATTTCTTTGTAATGTTTGATTAAATTTAGCAGAGGAAATACCAAAACCGGAAGAGTAAATACCAAATTATACAGAAGGGTCAAATTGACCCTCAGTGGCAGGTAGACATATATTTCTTCGAAAAAATTAAATTAAAACAATCAGTAAATACAGAAAAATATATTGTCTGGATATAAGGACATTGTAGCGATGTTGTAAGGGTTAAATTTATGAAAGTTGTTCAAAAGTTTGAAAATGGCCGACCCGTCAAATTGACCCATCGTGGCATGTTTAGTGTAAAAATATTTATTTCATTATAAAAGCTATATACAGATATGAACTACATGTAATATCTCAAATAATAATTATATTAAACAAATAATGGTATTAAATAAATATCTTATTCTAACTTAGAGTTACTATAGTCCAAGAGCCAGTGGCCGGCACATAAGGTACACTGTTAAACTCTATATTTTTATATATTTCCTTTCTTATGCCTGTCGGATATGAGATGGGGCTCATTAGTCCGACCGACGGTTCATATAGTCATTCAGGTATGAAAGGTGTAAAAATAGTGACAAGACTGCCACTTTGACCGAGTTCAATATCACAGTGACAAGACTGTCACTCGTAACACTAGTAGAGAAAAAAGATATAACGCTCCGAAACACCCAATAAAATCAACATTGAAATTGAAGACCTCAGGAACAGAACGTGCTAAGTCACTTTGGCAAAAATTTTCAGGAAAGAATTCAGGAAAGCGTTCTCTCAAATCTCCTGACCCGAAACATTCTTCCACAGTAAAAATATGCCATGTGATAGCATAGCCATACCCCAGGTTCCGGACACACCTAGTCCGGATTCTGGGCGATCGGAAGCATCATGCAGAGAAAAATCGGAGCTTCTCAAAATCTCCTCGCCCCAAGAAAACTTTTTAGGTACAATTAATGTCAACACCCTACTGAAAACAGGCAAGCTTAAACAGCTAACGGACGCTTTCGACAATTTTGACATTCAAATCGTAACACTAGGAAACGCGCTTCCAAAATAAAAACCATTTGGACTCTGAAGAGTACTGGATTATTAAGGGCAAACCTGCTATAAGAATCTACGGGAACTTAACATAACTACAGCCTTCGCGGTACGAAAACATATCATCAACTAAGTACTTGACTTCGCTTCCCCATCTGAAAGAATTTCAGTACTTACTGTGAAATCTGCTAATAAAGCATACACCTTGGTCAACGCCCCCACGAACATTGACAATAAGAAAAACCGAGAGAAAGTTGAAGGCTTCTGGGACTCTTAGAAGAAACCACTAGCAAGATTCCAAAACATCATGTGAAAATCTTAGTAGGTGATTTTAACGCACAGGTTAGCAAAGAGAGGAAACATAAATGGATTGTAGGTCATAACTCGGCATATTGGAGGACGATTAGGAACGCGACACGTCTTATTGATTTTGTAAAGTTTTTGCTTCAAAACTCATGTCTACGCATTTTGCGAAACCCCCACGTGGAAATCACCGAACCCGTTAACCCGAGAAGAGTTTCAGATCGATCACGCAATCTCCAGAAAGAATATGTGCGAGATCCAAAATGTTAGTGTACGGAAGGGCGTTGTCGACTCGGATCACTACCTAACACAAATCAAAGTGAATTTCCAGCCAAACAGATGCAAACCTAAATTGTCTTCGATAGAACACCACGATGTTCCTTCGAGACATACGAGAGCGCGACCGCAACGACAGGTTAGGTCTTAAAAACACTTCAGGCTTTAGCCAGGAAGTTAGAACAGCCTCCAAGGAAACGCAAACATAGGTAGTGGAATTCTACTTGCGATGAAGCTATTGATGTCCGGACAAAAGCATGGAATCAGTGGAATGGACATCAAACAAGTTATAAATGGAAGCTAAAACTCAAAAATAATCCGCCTGGAGAAACTAGCCTATGACAAAAATAGACTCGTAGAAATTGAACAAGATTTCCTTAAAAACAACAGCAGGAGTTTCTGCAAAACCTTCCGTGAGAATTTATCCAGTTATCAACCATCATCTTTATGTTTCCGACAAGCAAATGGAACATTAGAGACGAACACTAAAGAGAACTGCAACATTCTAGCTGACAATTTCCGAGATATCCTCAACTGTGATCCTCCAAAGGAAAGACTGAATTTTGAGAAACCCAAGCCCAACCCAGATTCACAGCCACCGACAATACAGGAAACAACAGAGATCATCGGATCGCTTAAAATAATAAAGCCCCTGGTAACGACGGCATCACAGCGGAGATGCGTAAACTTGGAGATGGCCTTGTAGGCAGATCTTATTGTTAGTAGAAATATGCGAAACGGAAACGATCCCGCAAGACAGGAAGGAATACATCCACTACAAAAGAAAAATGACAAGGCGGATCTAAACAACTATAGA
Source organism: Phosphuga atrata (assembly GCA_944588485.1). Lineage (NCBI taxonomy): Eukaryota > Metazoa > Arthropoda > Insecta > Coleoptera > Silphidae > Phosphuga > Phosphuga atrata. The sequence goes on along the minus strand of OX155894.1, from coordinate 6,114,943 downwards.
GGCATATCTCCACTGCCGATTGCATTCAAAAGTTTTTCCAAAGCTCTCTTAAACCGAGTAGAAAAACCAACAGATCACCTGATTGGCGAGTATCAAGAGAGTTTCAGGAAAGGTCGATCATGTACAGAACAATTATAGAACTTAAAGACTATATTGAGGATTCACCAAAGTCAAATAGTAACTTTTGTGGACTTTAAGAAGGCGTATGATTCAATGGACAGACAGACAGTTTTTGATACTCCAGAAGAACTTGAAGTGGATAAAAAGACCAGAGCTATTACCCAGAAGACTTGTCACGCATACGATTCCTAAAGTGATATTTCTTGGGTAAATCTCTGAGCCTTTTGAAATACCTACGAGCGTTCGTCAAGGTGAAGGCCTCTCACCTACTCTGTTAAACTTAGTTCTAGACAAAATTATTAGAGAATGGGAGAAGGACATAAAGGGTGCAAACATTGGAAACTCGGTCAAACAAGATCAATGTGAAATGTTTAGCGTTTGCTGATAATTTAACAGTCATTACTAAGACCAAGGATGAAACAAGATATATCAGGGGCAGGCCTCCAGATATCATACGAGAAAACCCAGTATATGGAAAATCTGTATCCGACTAGTGGGAAAACTCCGCTAGCGATGGAAAACGTCACAGTTTCACAGATGTCCTCCTTCAAATACCTTGGAGAAATAGTACAACCATCAGCACTAGATAGTAAAGCCAACGTAGAAAAAGCACCAAACACCATAAGGCGTAAAGACTTACATGGAAAAGCGTCTTGCACGGAAAAGAAATATATCGCCTAATGCAAAATTACGACACTACAAGACAGTTGTTTTGCCCGAAGCTTTATATGTTCAGAAACCATATTATGCTTCAGAATTATATAACAATTATTATAACCATATTATGCTTCAGAAACCATATACTTAAATCGTCACTCTAAAACTACAGAAACCGAAAAGCATGAGCCGAAAATTCTACGGAAAATTTATGGTCACATGAGAGAAAATGGAATGGGGATTAAGAGAAGAACAGCGGAACTCTATTCCTTCACTGATAGGTTTACTGATGCCGTACGGAAGAGACGCCAAAATTACTATGGACATATGTATAGAATGGACAACGACAGACTAAGCGACAAATTAAAGATTATTCAAAATAATCTACTCAAAGAAAGTAAAAATAAAATGGCAAGAAGAAACTAAGGCGGACCTCCAAGAAATGAATATCACAGACGACATCATAGCAAACCGTGGATCATTTACGTAAAAAGTAACTAAACATAAATTTCTAGAGAAACCTAAACAGAAAACTGGTACGAAGTGGTCGACAGAACGCAAGATACAACATAGAGCACTCGCGAAGAGATTTTAGGAGGATAAGAAGGCGAAAACCATCAAACCAACTAACAAGTTCAAACGCGCTCTTTGAATGGGCTAAACAAAGAAAGCAGATTATTTTACAATTTTTTAATACAGGGTCGCAATGTCCCTTGTTCGCGCCAATTTTAATAAATATATATTTCAGTTCGAAATTTAAATCGATTTCGGCATCAATTAAAAGAAGGGGAAAGGTGTATCGACCTGGGCCGAAATCTCGCGATTATTTACGCCGCGAATTTATATATTTCCGGTAGTATGCTTCGAGTGTTGGAAGCGAAAAGACGCGTGAACCCAGGGCGATCGACCCGTGCACGCAGCTAAATTTAATAGTTTCAAGTTAATAAGGGGGTGTAATCACGAGCCAAAGGGCTGCAGCGACCACAAACGTCTGGAAGACAACAATTTTAAGGGAATCCCTCCACCTATTATCCTTATTTCCTCCCTTGAAATAGGCGCCGGAAGGACGATCCACACGGGGCGGAGATGCGAGCAACCCGAAAAGGTAAGTGATCAGGCCAGCTTGTTTAAAATTAACAGAATTAATTTAAATATTAAATTATTAAATTTTCGTGATACGGTTCAAGCAACCCTGGTGTACCAATATTGTAACTTCCTAGGGGTGTACCGTTATAGGGTTAAGATAAGGGAATATTGATATAAAATTTATTCCTAATCACTTCACTGAGAGACGTCGATAGAGCTTACATCTGTATCAAAAAACAATGTAACAATACTTATGGTGGATGCGCCGGGGACTAAGAAAATAGAGTAAAACTTGAGTAAGTGAGCACTAGGTAAGCGAGAAAACTCTATAAATGGGAGTAGTTGCTTGGTCCAGTCATATTTAGGCTGTAAAACCTCTAGGAGTGAAAAATAGAAGCCTCATTAGAGAGAGTCGAATATTTATGACTCAAAACATCTGTGTTTTATGTAAAATAAGGAGCGATTGTAGGACCTCACTGTTAAATAGTTTTTAACTAATAAGTTAGTCTGCAACAAATCTCTGAAGGGTGAAGATGCATTTTAAATCTTAAATTCAAATTTAAATCTTAAATACCTACGTCATGTCTAAAAGAAAACTCGAAATGTTGTCTCTAAGTGATAATTCGTGAACGCGTTTTATTGTGAGAAATCGCGTAGTGTAATTCAGAGCGAGTTTGGTCTACCAGAATCCACCCGTTATAAAATTATTAAGTCAAAAGATTCTATCAAGTCTCAGTGCTCTGAGGGATACGGAAATATTAAGAGTTTTAGAATGGATCAAATAAACTCTCGACAAGAACATTCCCATAGATGGACCCTGTTAAAACAAAAACTTATGATTTTGCTTCCAAATTGGGAATTAAGAACTTGTCGGCTAGTAAAGGCTAGTTAGAGGGTTTCAAAGGCGCAATGATACGGCTTTTAAAAAGGTAGCCGGAGAAAGCAAATCCGTGTACCAAAGCGTGTGTAATCAATGGACTGAAGATTTGCCTAGTTTCTAAAAGGAGTATCATCCAGACGATATTTACAATGCGAATGAAACTGATCTGTTCTTCAAGTGCCTTCCCGATAAAACATTTAGATTTTAAAAATGTTATCGAGGGAGACAAAACAAAGAACGCCCAACTATTCTTCAATGCGTAAACATGACCGGTACGGATAAACTTCCTCTGTTCATTAATCAAAACGACCTATATGTTTTAAAGGTGTCAAGACTCTACCTGTTGATTATGCCAACAATACAAAAGCTTGGATGACAAAGATGTTATTTCAAGATTGGTTTAAAAAAGTTAATAAGGAACTGAAGATGAATCGTAAAAAATCCTGCTTTTTATTGGCAACTGTAGATACCCATATATTTGAAAACGTAAAAGTCATGTTCTTACCTGCAAAAATCACCAGTAAACTTCAAACTTTACATCAAGGTATCATACACACATTTAAATGCTTTTATAGCAGAGAAGTTTAACATACTCTTACGTGCCTCGAGCAAATCATTGTCCTGATATGAATGTACTTCTAGCCATGAAATTTGCAAGGAAAGCATGGTTTACAGTAAGTGATCTTCTTCCTTTGGCTCAACAACCCTTTATGGGTTTTGGCCTCCTCTACTATTTTATGCCATTCTCCACGATCTTCTGCTGCTCTTTTCCAATTCCTTACTCCTAGTGCTTTTATGTCTTCTTCCACGCTTTCCTTCCATCTTTTACGTGGTCTTCCTCTTGGTCGGCTATTGATGGGTTTCCATTCCATGATAAGCTTGGTGTTTCGATCTTTTTCCATTCTTTGCACATGGCCTATTCACCTCTCTGTCTCTGTGCCTTTACATGTTTTACTATGTTGTTGTTTCCAAATAGAGACTCTAGTTCGTGATTCATTCTTATCCTGTATGTTCCGTCCTGTTCCCTTATCGGACCATATACTTTTCTTAATATTTTTCTTTCAAATGTCTTTAGTTCTTCCTCACTTTTCTTAGGGAGGGTCCTTGTTTCACAGCCATAAGTAACTACCGGTCTTATTAGGCACTTATATATAGTTATCTTGGATTTGTGACTTAGTAGTTTGCTGGTAAGTAGTTTTCTGTTCGCATTATAGTAGGTTCTATTTCCTTTTAATATTCGTATCTTTATTTCTTCACTCTCGTCGTTGGTTTGATTTAGTTGAGATCCCAAATACGTGAAATTTTTAACTTTTTCAAAGCTGTGGTCGCCTACTATGTATCTATCTTTATTTTGTGGTGCAGTTCTGGGCATCATCATATATTTTGTTTTTTCTTGATTGATTGTCAGTCCTACTTTTCGAGGTCCTTAAATGTGTCATTTACTGCATTTGCCATGCGCCCCGTGATTACTATGTCATCTGCATAGGCTACGATTTGTCTACTTTTTGATGTTAAGTTTCCCGTTATCTTTAACGGGAAACTTAGTTTTTCTATAGCCGCATGTAATGTTAGGTTGAAAAGTAGAGCGGATAGCGCATCACCTTGTCTGACTCCAGACGTAATGGCGAATTTTTCGGTTTTATCGTTTTGTATTACTACTGCCGCTGACGTTCTTTCTAATGTTAGATTAATTAGATTGACAATCTTTTTTGGTATGCCCATATGTATTAAGTTCAGGTATAACTTATTTCTATTGACTGAATCGAAGGCTTGTTGAAAATCAATGAAAAGGCAGTGTATGTCAAAATTGTGTTCGTGTCCCTTTTCTAGCAGCAGTCGCATTTGGTGTATTTGATCTGTTATTGATCGGTTAGGTCGAAATCCACATTGATAGTCATCTAGTATATCTTCTGCATAAACGTTCAACCTTTTGTGAATGAGGCATGAAATGATTTTATATGTTACATTTAATAATGTAATTCCTCTGTAATTTTTACAATCTCTTTTGCTTCCTTTCTTGTGAATAGGATGTATAAGGCCTAAATTCCACTCTTCTGGCATTGTTTCTTCCTCCCAGATTCGTTTGGTTAATTGGTGGATACAGGCCCACAGTTCTGGGCCTCCTGCCTTTAGTAGCTCTGCTGTAATGTTATCGCTACCAGGCGCCTTGTTATTCTTAAAGGTAATTATGATCTCAGTTGTTTCTTCGAGTGTCGGTGTTTCAACTTTTGGTTCAGCTGTTTTGTACTGAGTTAGTTCTTCTTCTGAGTTTGTTTCATTTTTATTATTAAGCAGGTCGCAGAAATATTCCTGCCATCGTTTCAGGACGTCTGATTTCTCTGTTAGGATCGTTCCATTTTTGTCGTCGCACAAGATTTCTTTCGCTTTGTACTCTGAAGAATGTAGTTTTATTTCTCGGTAGAACTTCTTGTAATTTTTTCTGTTATTGCTCTCGTCTATTTCTTCTATTTCCTTGTTATAGTATTCTCTTTTCTTTCTTCGACACGTTCGGTATGCTTCTGTTCTTTTTCTTTCATAGTCTTTCCTTTGGCTTCTCGATTCACGCTGGAGGCACTTGTTTCTTGCTTCATCTTTTATGTCTATCTTCTTCCTGCACTCCTCGTCAAACCATTCTTCGTTTCGTATTTTTTGCTTTTCTCCTATCTTTGCAGCTCCTTTTAGAATACTATCTCTGATGTGTCTCCATTCATTCTCCACATCGTCTTCGCTTGGGTTTTTACGTAGGTGTTCCAGTATTGTTTCTTGATATTCTCTTTTTCCCTTTTTACTTTTCAGTTTTTCCACATTCCACTTCTTTGGTTTATCTCCTCCGCGTTTTTGCATGTTGCTTATTCTCTGTCTTACAGTTGCTATTACCAAGAAGTGGTTTATCTTTTATTTTAGAAGCGGAATCGCAGTTAATTCCTCTGAACGAGCGTACATCTCTTATATTTGATGTCCATCTTCTTGATACTGCGACATGATCGATTTGGTTACATTTTCTCGTGCCCGGAATTTTCCATGTTCCTTTATGAGAGTGTACTACTTAATATCAAATTTTGCATTTCTGCTAGGTGGCGATTATCTCTCTCCGTTTGGGCTTGTTTCTGCGTGCAAGCTGTGTCGTCCAGCAACACTCCTGTACCTCTGTTCTTGTCCTATCTTTGCATTAAAATCTCCCATCAATATCAAGATGTCGTGATTGGGTACTTTGTCGCATTCTTGTTGGATCCTGTCATAGAATTGGTCGATTATCATTTCGTCTGTTTCTTCCGTTGAAGCGTATGCGTTTAGAATGGTTATATTTGTAAATTTTCCTTTTAAGCGGATCTTGCACATTCGTTCGTTGATTGGTTCGAAGTGCATAAGCGTACTTCTCGCTTTCTTGTTTAGTATGAATCCAGTTCCATATGATCCTTGTTTTTCACTCCCGCTATAGTATAGTGAGTATTCTCTTTTTCGTACTTTGCCCTGTCCTTTCCATCTGATTTCTTGCAGGGCTGTTACATCTATATTTTGCTTTATAAGTTTTTCGGCAATCTCCTGAATTTTTCCAGGTCTTAGCATGGTTCGTACATTCCATGTGCTTATTTTCATTTCCAATCTCTTGTCCTTTTTTCGTTGCGTGGTTCGTTGTCGTGGTTCCAGTCCGGTTTTATTTCGTGGAGTTTTCGTAACAAGTTTGTTTTTCCGGTGACGCGGAGTTAACCCGTCGCCCAACCCCCATTTCGGAGGGCCATATATAGTACAGTAAGTGATGGTACTGTTAAAATCAGTTTCAAGAAATCCGGATTTTTTATCAGTACAGATAAAGAAGAATTTCTGCAAGAGGATAACGAAGTTAGTGCTGGACCTCGCAATGGGGAATGGACCATGCTTGTGAGTGAAGAATTTATTGGTAACGCCAACCTTTGAAGATTTTGTACAAATTGACGACGATCTGGCTACCACTGGAGAATTTACCTATGACGATATCGTGCAGAATTATGTGCGAACGTGTACTGATAAAAATGACGTGGAGTGAGATGACGTGCAGTGAAGATGAATTCGACCGATTACAAACTTTGGATACAGAAGTAGAGAACATTCAACAAAAAAATGAAAGAAGCAAGAAATTTTGTAAGGCCCTGGAGGCCTGGATTTAAGATACACAAGTTTTTTGAAAACTCGGCGGTTGTTGTTAAGACAATATTCGATAAAATTTATGAACGCACACACAAGCATTATGAAGCATTTTGAAGCATTATGAAGCATACACAAAATGGAAAAACAGAAAAAAGTACGATTTTTTTGAATAAATGTGCAAGATTGTTTCTATTTGTAAATAAGCAAATATATGTACTTCTTCTTCTTTCGAATAGGCCTACTTTGGACCACGCTTGTTCAACTGTTGAGCTTTGATCTTTGCCCAGTATTGTCGCATCTTCTGCCGGTCTAACTCCTTTCTCTCTTCTGTCCAGGGGGTACCTTTCCTTCAAGGTTTTTGCCTGAAATCCACGGACTTCCTTTAGGGTGCGTCTCACAGACTGTCTGTTTTTGAGATCTGTTATTCCCAGTTCTTTAATATCCTTTAAATCTATGCAAATCTATGTACATAATACCTACATACATTTATTCACTACTTTATTTGCTGTATCGTTTATTAAACTCTTTTAGTGAGAAATGCCAATCCCCTACCTCTATAAGCTAGGAATTCGGGTTAGTGAGAAAGCTCTATAAGCGAAAATAAGATGGTGGTCCCGTGAGCTCTCAATTTATTCAGGTTACACTGTATATATCGCACCCCGGTAATAATTGTGTAACAACTGAAAAGGTAGAACTAAAATTATTCTATAATTACTCTAAATGCCTGTTAATATTATAATAGCAACAAGAACAAATCGTTATTGTGAATGTATATTATAAATAGCTTTTATCTACGCACACACCAAAATGAACACATTAATAAATACATTATTGTATGTGAAGGATGCCATTATTATAATCGTGTGTAAAAGTATAATGTAAATCAAATGAAGTTTCATTATAAAACGATTTCTATTTATTGTTACTACAGCAACAACTGAACAGCGTCACTGCGTCAAAACATAGACGTAGTGAAAATAAATTTCCTTACGTATATTAAAATTTAGTTTTTCTTATTTTGAATCAAGAACTCTCGGCCTCTCAGTCTGGATTTATCTGGCTCTAATATGGCACATATTAGAGCACATGTGCCAGCACATATTATCTGGCACATGCTTCGTAGATAAAATAATGTATGACACACGTGTGTAAAAAGCTTTCGTGCACACATTGCGATTAAACCACTCGCTTTCGGCTCGTTCTTTAAACTTCGCAACTCAGGCACAGAAGCCCTTCCTTACACACTCGTACCATAAACTACTATTTTTCAGTAGCAGCCCCAGTTTTTTTAAAGTAGCTCCAGTTTACAATACAGGATAATTGATTAGTTAGTTCCCTCTCTTTAGTTACTTTTTGAGTTGTGTTACTGTTGTGGATTGTGACATATGTAATTTTTAAGTTTATTAACCACAGAAACTTTCCATAATTACCAATAACAATTCATATTTAGATTAAACCATTAGTTAACCATCCCGTGTGGGGTTGTAGGTCCCCCATCGGGCGCCTCCCCAGGTGGCGGATAGGGGGATGCCTCCTAGATATAGGTGGTACCGGGGAAATCAAACACACGGGGCGGACCAAAACCTACAAATGTAGCGTCTGCACTCAGAATGAGCGGCTACAAATCCGCAGCGTCTGTTCCAGATTGGGCGGCTGCAACAGCGTCTGACCCAGAATGGGCGGCTGATTTAAATCCTGTAAACAGGAGGCTGGTTTGGAAGCTATAGCTGGCAGCCCCAGCACCAAACTACGGCCACAGTGGGCTAATAACCTGCTTGGCCTAAACTATGCTATTAATGAAACCTCTACAACACAAATCCGGACGGACAAAACGAAGACAACACTGGCTACACTTAAGGAAAAGTAACGTTTTGGATGCTGGAACGTAAAAACTCTATACGAAGCATCAAAACTGCATCAAGCGGTGAGAGAATTAAATAACTACAACATCTCAATTTTAGGCTTATCAGAAGTTCGCTGGCTTGGCAAGGGGGAGCTCAACTTACAATCTGGGGAGCTTTTCCTGTACAGTGGCAAAGAAACTGGGTCTCATGAAAGAGGCGTTGGTTTCATAATTACTAAAAAAGCCAGAAAGAGCCTAATTTCATGGAACCCCATTGATGACAGAATAATTACAGCAAGGTTCCACACTAAATACAGAAATATCACCTTTGTACAATGCTATGCACCCACAAACAGTGCGAGTGCTGAGGAAAAAGAAAATTTCTACGATATCCTTGAAAGTACGTTAAGGAAGATAAACAGAGGTGATATCACCATACTCATGGGTGATCTCAACGCTAAGGTCGGGACAAATAACAGTAACCTAGAAGACATCATGGGTAAAGAAGGATGTGGGGAAAGAAACGAAAACGGTGAACTATTCACGAAACTCTGTTCAACATCAGACCTAGTTATAGGTGGAACAGTGTTCCCACACAAGCAAATCCTCAAAGTCACATGGATATCCCCCGACAAGAAAACCCAAAACCAAATTGACCATATTGCCATATCGAAAACATGGCGGAGATCCCTACTTGATGTCAGAAACAAAAGGGGTGCAGACATTGCCAGCGACCACCACCTTCTGCTCGGCACGTTCAGAATCAAACCGGCCGCACCAAAGAAACCTGAACAATCAAAGAGAGTAAAGTTCAACCTACACAAACTGCGCCAACCAAACTGCAAAAAAGTTTTTCCTAACAAACCTGCATGAAAATGCAGACCAAAATCCCATAACATCTTGGGATGGCTTAGCCAAGACACTACTCGAATCGGCCAAAACAACCCTTGGCACAAAGGAAAGAAATCGAAAAGACTGGATCTCAGACCAAACATGGCAACTTATACAAGACAGAAAGGATGCGAAGAAACTGGTACTCCAGTGCAAAACTTCGATGACAAAAAATGATGCAATCTGGAGATATACACAACTATGCAAACAAATTAAAGCATCTGCCAAAAAAGACAAGCGAATATGGATTGACCTGATATGTGAGCAAGCAGAAGAAGCAGCCAAAAATAACAACTCGAGGACTCTTTACACACTGACAAACAATCTCTCCAAAAAGCACACAAAGACCACAAATATAGTTAGAAGCAAAGACAACCGCCCACTGACCACCCCAGAAACTCAGCTCGATAGGTGGAAGGAATACTTTGCTGATATGCTCAGCTCATCCACGGAAGACGAACTTGAGATAGCTCCAGAAGACAATGCAAATGAACAGCTGAATATAAAAATAGACGCGCCTTCAAAAACAGAAATACTAAATACCATCAAGCAGCTGAAAAACAACAAAGCGGCAGGGGTAGACAACATACCTGCCGAACTAATCAAGGTAGACCCTAAATGGATTGCACCTCTACTTGCAAAATTAATAAAAGGGATCTGGACAAACCAAGAAATTCCAGCAGAAATGAAACATGGTCTCATTATCAAACTGCCAAAGAAAGGAGACCTAACGCAATGCAAAAATTGGAGAGGAATAACGCTGTTAAACACCATAAACAAAATTATTGCAAGTGTAATCCAACATAGGCTGGCAGAAGCATTCGAACCCATACTGCGTCCAAACCAAGCAGGCTTCCGCCCAAACCGCTCATGCATAGACCACATAAATTCAACAAGAATAATTATAGAACAATCCGTTGAATGGCGATCGCCACTATATCTTGTTTTCATCGACTTTGAATGTGCTTTTGACAGCCTATCCCACTCTGCTATATGGAAGATACTACGGACAAGAGGCGTGCCAACAAAAATCATCGACACGATTAGAGAACTGTACCATGACGTATCATGTAGTATCCTGCATAGCGGAGCACATAGCAACCTTTTTCCGGTGAGATCAGGAGTGAAGCAAGGATGTGTGCTCTCTCCCTTGCTATTTAACATTGCTCTTGACTATATCCTGGAAAAGTCTTGCAGACCAAACGATGGTATTCGATGGTCTCTTTACTCTAATCTCAAAGATCTCGAATACGCAGACGACATTTGCGTTTTTTCGCATACCTATGAAAGTATGCAAAGGCAACTCACCCTACTATCAGACATGGCACAGAAGATAGGGTTGAAAATAAATGTCTCAAAAACAAAAGCGATGCGAATGCACACAAATAACGACGCACCGTTTCAAATAAACGACCAACCAATTGAGAATGTAGAAAAGTTTCAGTATCTAGGAAGCATTCTCAACGAGACGGGCGGAACAGACCTAGACATTCTAAACAGAATTCAAAAAGCACAGATGCCATTCAGGCAACTAAACACAATATGGAGGTCCAACATCATAAAAACAAAGAGCAAGCTGCGTTTATATAGAACAAACGTCAAAGCAATCCTCTTATATGGATGTGAGACCTGGAAAAACACTAATGCCACAAAACATAAACTTCAGGTTTTCGCCAACAAATGTCTACGAATCATCCTCAGAATCTTCTGGCCACAGAAAATTACTAATGAGCAACTTCTTAAACGATGCGGAGAAGAAACAATAGAGCACGACATTAAGAAAAGAAAATGGGGATGGATCGGCCACATTCTAAATAGAAAACCAGACGACATTGCAAGGGCAGCACTAGACTGGAATCCCCAAGGAACGAGACGACGAGGAAGACCGGCTCAAACATGGAGGAGAACAGTGTTAGATGAACTAAAAGCCCAGAAAACCTCTTGGAGTGAAGCCAAAGCAATGGCCCAGAATAGGGTCCGCTGGAGGGTGCTTATGGAGGCTCTATGCTCCACCTAGGAGTCCAGAACCCATATATATATATATATATATATATATATATATATATATATATATATATATATATTAGTTAACCATAATAAATCAATTACTCCTATATATTCAACAACTACGAGATATATTTTTCATTACTGACTAAACAGTTACTTTTCAAGGTCAAATATATAGAATTTTATTTATTTATTTTATATAAACTGAAAAGTTCCTTTAAGTAGAAAATTTGATGAAAATAGCTTATATAGAATATTCCGTAAAGCCTGAACACTGTTGTTGTGAGCTTCGTGTTAATTTGGCATAGATCGAAGGGAAGTTCGAATAAGTTGTTGGAATTGAATAGTTGCTACTTATTTCGAATTGCAAATTGCGTCTCCCCGGTGCGAGAGGAAAAAGTTGCTCGGGAAGATTCCGTTTGCCTTTGTCGATTCACCCGGTGGGTTTATAATGAACTATTCAAAATAAATAATATTAAAATAAAAAACGATTTATAATCCGATTCATACCTAATCGAATTCGGTGGGTGGAATTTACGACGCATTTTCCCCATTTGGAAATTGCCGCCGGCGGCCATAAAATTCGCGAACGTGTGTATAATTGTTTACTCGGTGGACGCCCTAACGATGACGTATAGCTGGCTGAGATTTATAAAATATTCTACCCCCGAAAATCGGGTTAATGAAAATCGAAGAACGGAAAGAACATTACTCCCTTTTTATTGCTTTATCCGCGAATAATATCTTGAAATAACGTTTTAAACTTTCCACTCAGTTTCCCAATTCCCTTTACAAAAGGAAAATGTGTTAATAAATTGGGGTGTGTTAAGATATAAGCTTGTTGTTTTAAAATCTGGTTTTCACATTGGGTTACGAAGTTTTGTAATGGAATGGGGGTCGAAAGGGAGAACGATGGCACTGTATTCGCGGGGATTTTGAGATTCAATTAAGTGCTAAAATAATTGGCCGTACTTCTCGGGAACTTGCGATTGATCTGTGCGCGAAACTGAGAAATTAATTTGGGAAGTTTATTGTACAGTCAGCAGCGGGTGACAACCGTGACGGAATCCGTCGCGAACTGCTCTTCCGTTTCCCTTTAATCCTCTAAAACGCCAATTCAAACGTAATTTAAAAAACATAGATTTGAACGAATAAAGCTCGAGGAATCGTCATTTTGGAAACAATTTGCGGGTAGAAATTTGTGTTGTTAAACCGCAGGAACTTAAACTAATCCGCATCTTCACTTGCAAGTTGCAAATGGTAACGGAGGTTAATTTTGAAATTTTCCGCATAGTTTACGCTTCTCTGCACTGATATCTTCCAAGGATTTTAAGAGCTAAAACCTAATTTATGTTTTAATGAGAAAATGATTTTCACCCTACAAAGTCAACTTTATCATTTTCGCAAATAGACACAATCAATTCATTTTCCAACAAAAACTAATTTTAAAACCTCTTTCAAGTTTTTTTGTTCTATTTCTTTAGTAAGAAATGTGTCTATGTATAAATGGGTTATTTTCAGAACAGACCTTGTGTATGTGTAATACACAAGGTCTGTTCAGAAAATAAATCCGCGTAATATTTTTAAAGTTTATTATTGATTTTACAGATTACTTGTCTTAGCCCCTCGCCTAGGTTATTTTCTGAACAGACCTTGTGTATGTGTAATACACAAGGTATGTGTAATACACAAGGTATGTGTAATACACAAGGTCTGTTCAGAAAATAACCTAGGCGAGGGGCTAAGACAAGTAATCTGTAAAATCAATAATAAAGTTTAAAAATACTACGCGGGGTTATTTTCTGAACAGACCTTGTGTATTACACATACACAAGGATTGTTCAGAAAATAACCCCGCGTAACATTTTTAAACTTTATTATTTATTTTACAGATTACTTGTCTTAGCCCCTCGCCTAGGGGTCGTCCATTAATCACGTGATGTTTTTTAGCAACTTTTTAAGACCAACCACCCTCCCCCCAGGTGATACGTGTTGAGGTTTTGTGTTAAGCCCCCCTTCCCAAAATCACGTATATTTTTAGCTGTAAGTCGCGCGCCGCTTTTCGGTTTAAAAATCGCGCGTTCAACGAAAAAATAAATACACGTGATATCTCACTACAACCCCCCTCCCCCATGTCATATTTTCGTGATCGTTAATGGACGATCCCCTACTGTAATCACATACTTTTCTCAGAGCTGTTTCCATTTCGCGAAGCAGTCCTGGATAGCTTCATTTGAGATGGCCTTCAAAATCTGTGACGAATTTGTTTTGATGACATCAATACTCAAAGTGAGCAAGGTGTGGCGAGTAAGAAGGCTGCGGCAGGATAGTCATCAGATATTTAGCACAAAACTCACGAATGGACAAAGCTGACGGACTCATCAAACTCTGTTAGCTCATCTGCGTCAAGAGCAACTGCACCTCAATGAGAGCCTGGTGCAATCGTCAAGACTTCATCTACTTTCAATCATCACTCAACGCTGCTTGCCACTGCACTTACGGCAATCAACTCACCAACCACCAATCATCATACTTATTAGATATGAGCATGGAACGAGTTTTTTGTTCCAGATCCCATCCAGTGGGACGGATCTCTGTCACTGTCCCATCCCATCACATTTTTGTCTCAGTATCCCATCCCATAAGCCTAAAATTTTGGTCCCAATACCACTCAACCCACGCGTGGCCTGTACCAATCATCCCATTTTTCCAGTATAGAACACAATCTCTTTTCGGTTAAGACTTTCTTAATGATAATTCGTTAAAATTTCCATAATTTCTTATTCTGACAGTGAGTACTCCTTTTATGTAGCAAACAAATCGTAAGACTTTTCAGGAACTAGGGTACATCGTTGTCAGAACATACAAAATTATCGTCCTATCCCGTCCCGTCCTGTTCCGTTCCGTCCCGTCCCGTCCCATCCCGTCCCGAACCGTCCCGTCCCGTCCCATCCCATCCCATCAGACGAGACATTCATGACACTCATCCCACCGCATGGGACGGGATGGGATGGGTCGATGGGATCCCATGCTCATCTCTAATGCTTATTTAATCCTTGATCCAGATTCTGAGCTCAATTTTATCTCATAGCAACTTTTCTCTCAACTCAAGATACAACGCCAGTACTCTTCAATTAACATAATAGGATTCCTTATTTTCAGCAAATGCTAATTTTCAGTGATATGTTCAGTGATGGGAAAAGTATATTTCTCACTTACTGTAACAATTTTATTAATTAGCGTCTGCAAGTCTTCGAGCGTTGGTAACACAAAAGAGTTGGTAAAAGTATACACCCTTGACTAAAGTGACCACATTTTCATTGAGACAAAGCGGGACAAATGGGATGAAATGAGAATTATAATTTAGTTATGAAAGCAGACCAATAATTCAAAAATATATATTTTATCTACTCACCCACCAAAATGAACACTCTCATATAGGGCTGAGCAACCTGCGGGCCGCACAGAGTGTCTGTGCCGGCTTCCCTCCGCTATGAGTACTACGCTACTGCCTCAAATTTTAATAAACAAGACCAATATACCCGCCTTACTTTGTGTAAGGTAACAAATAATGGTAATTTACTTATAGTTCAAAAAAAAAGGTTGGTCATGCCTGATCTAATATATTATTGTATGTGAAGGATGCCATTATTACAATCGTGTGTAAAAGTAACCAAATTGTACGTAAAAATCCAATGTAAATCAAATGGAGTTTCATTATTAACCGTTTTCCGTTTGTTATTACTATGGCAACAACTTGCGTGCAACAACACTCATTGCGATTACAAAAAACTCGCACCTCATGCATAAAAGCCCTTCTTCACACACTTGTATCATAAACTACTATTATTGTATATATTCATATACTTGTCTATAAATATACAAAAATGAATTTATTATTAATTATTGGTAACTATAAAAATATTTGTAAAAAACTATAATTTGAAAATTATGATTTTTAATTAATTTAAATTTTTTATTAAAAAAAAAAAAAATCTTTCACCGTCAAATTTTTGATTTATTAAAATGTCGTGAAATTTTTCGCATGAATTGGTCAAATTATTTTTTTTTCTCATCGGTACAGCTTTGCTTTTATAAACAACAATTTGTAAACCATTGTTGTATTTCTATTTCTTCGGATATTATGCCATCAACTCGTACTGTTGATTTTTGGCCATAGTAGAGGTTTGAAATTATTCTTACGTGTCAGCTTTGTCAATTCGTGATTTTTGTGCTAAAAATCTGATGACTGTCTTGCCTCCTTAGTCGCAACACTTTGGTCTCTTTGAGTATTGATTCCATCAAAACAAATTCGTCACAGACTTCTCAAGGCCATCTCAAGACTATGAAGCTATCCAGGACTGCTTCGCGAAATGGAAACAGCTCTGAGAAAAGTGTGTGATTTGCGAGTAGCTAAGAGTTGGTCATGTTTAACTTTGTTATAGTCTATAATAACAATAGCCAAGAGATAAAATGTAGAATTGGAAAAGCCCGAGCTGCCTTCAATACAATGAATAACCTGTACAAAAATCACGAACTACATCTTGAAACCAAAGTACGCATGTTGAGGTGCTACATTTTCCCAATATTACTTTACGGAGTCGAGTCCTGGACACTAAATGATGCAACAACAAAAAAGCTTGAAGCCTTTGAGATGTGGCTATATCGACGTATCCTGCAAATATCTTGGAAAGACCGGGTAACAAACATCGAAGTCCTCCACAGGATGAAGAAAGAGAAGGAGATCATGGACACCATCAAAACCCGCAATCTCCAATATGTAGGCCACATCATGCGGAACGAGGACAGATACGCCCTATTACAAGCCATCATTCAAGGCAAGATACACGGAAAACGAAGACCTGGACGGAGGAGAATTTCATGGTTACAGAATCTCAGGGCGTGGTACGGGAAGATTTCGAACGAGCTCTTCAGAATAGCAACCATTAAAGTGAAAATAGTCATGCTCATCGCAAACATCCGAAATCGGATATGCACATGAAGAAGAAGTAGAATAGTCTATAAAGCACGCGTCTAGGTCCTGATTTACATCTAGGCATCTTTGGAATAGCGACGGAGCGACCAATACAAAAGTTCAAAAGCCATAACTTCAATGGAGAATACGAAAGCAGTCGGCCCAGATAATCCACTCTGAAATGATTCAGTTATCTTGCAACTTGCATTCAGAATACCTAAACACCATCACTGACTTATTTAATCAAAGCTACAATACGGGACAAATGCCAGCAGACTGGATGACCTACATGTTTGTTACAAACCCCAAGAAGCCATATGCGAAGACAAGCGACGAATATAGATTGATCAGCCTAATGAACCACATTGTCAAGATATTTTTTGGCAAACCGCGTCTCTGCCACATGTTCCTCACACCTACGATAGATCCTGGCAGGTGTAAAGATCATACATGCCAGGATCTATCATAGGTGTGAGGAACATGTGGCAGAGACGCAGTTTGCCTTTCGGTATGCGCTCGGAACGAGAGAAGTCATCTTCACAGTCCATGTTCACAACCACCATCTTCACAAGTCATGATACAGAGGTGTAGAGACATGGGACAAGATGTACACGTTTGTTTCATTGACTTCACCAAAGCGTATGACACCGTACAATATGATACATTGATCCAGCTGTTACAGGAAACCGGCATAGATAAGAGAGACTTAAGAATAATCGCAAACCTGAATTGGCACCAGGCAGCTGCCATAAAAGTGAACAACATCACCTCGCAAGAAGTATGCATCCGGATAGGAGTGAGCCAAGATTGTGTACTATCTCCAATCTTGTTCAACATATACTCTGAGAAAATTTTCCAAGAAGCATTAAACGCAAACGAAGGTATTAAGATGAATGACGAAAACATCAATAAGATACGATACACTGATGATACCAGCATAGTAGCAAACAGCTTGAAGAGCCTACAGAGTATAATGAACAAGGTCAGAACCACAAGCGAACGGTATGGACTTAGATTAAACACCTCAAAGACAAAATACATGGTGATATCTAAAAACAAGGGCCCGCACCAAGATACACTAATACTTGGGAATGAACGCATTGCGAGAGTAGAGAAATATGTCCTGAGTACCCTCATAGTTTTAGACCAGATAGATTAACCATTAACGCCATAAGAAAGGTGGTGGAGGTAGCGGAGGCGGCCAAAGCCGGAACACGGAGGACAAGGTATATCTGTCTTCTAATAACGCTCGACGTGAGAAATTCGTTCAACTCCGCAGGGTGGCAGAACATCATGGACGAGGCGACAGAGGCAGGGTTTTTACCCTACCTTCCCTAACTCTACCTTCTCTGGGTAAGGTACCCTACCTTCTCTGTATAATCTGAAGCTAACTGAGAAACAGGAAAATTGTTATAGAGACAGAAAATAGAAGAGTAGAGCACAAAATCAGCTGTTGTGTCCCGCAGGGCTCAGTAATGGGCCCAACACTATGGAACATCCTCTAAGATGGAGTGCTCAGGCTAAAACTGCCCGAAGGAGTCGAGATAGTTAGTTGGTTTTGCTGACGACCTGGCTATAATAATCAGCGGGAAAACTGAAAATATAGTTTCGTGCAAGCCTAACGAAGCAATGAAGCTGGTAGATGAGTGGCTGGAGAGAAAACGGCTGAAACTAGCCCCCGAAAAGGCTGAGGTCATAATTGCAGGCAAGAGACAGTTGTGTGTGGTGCGACCTCATTAATATCGCTGAGTGGTCAATCAGTCTACTATGTAAAATGGAACCCAAGCCAATATAAATCAAAATTATTGTATGATGTTATATGAATAAACCAAGTAATAATAATTACGGTGTATTAATTGATCGACCCGTATTCAAGGCATTTCATGTGCCCGATAGTCCTAAAGATTAAAAATGTCAAAATAACGGCACAAAAAACGCGCAAAAATGAACAAATCGTTCTTAGATACTAATCTACGTTCTTAGATATTGCTTTTAGGTACGAGATCGCTGAAACAATCGTTCAGCGATCACGTATCTAAAGCGGCGGAAAAAACGACCGCTGCGCTGGAGCGGCTAATGCCAAACGTGGGGGGTCCCACTTCGAGTAAAAGAAGGCTGCTGAGTTCGGTGGCCCACTCGGTGATGCTCTACGGAGCGGCAGTATGGGGAAAAGCCAACTGAAACTGGCTCTAAGAGTCAGTAGCGCATACATGACATTATCAAAGGAAGTCATTCTTGTGATCTCTGGCTTGCCGCCAATCGAACATCTGGTAACGGAGAGAACTAACGCGTATATGGCGAAACTCTTAGGAACGATGTCGAAGAATGAAGCTAGAAACAGATCGACCGCTACGGTGTATAAGACCTGGCAGGACGAATGGGACAACACAGAAAAAGGAAAGTGGACAAGGAGCATAATACCAGACGTACAGAAATGGGTCAGCAGAAAACACGGGGAGATGAATTATTACGTCACACAAGTACTCACTGGACACGGGTGCTTCCGAAACTACCTACATAGGATTGGAAAAGCCACGGACGCTATGTGTGAATTTTGCGGAGCCCAGGACAACGTGATCCAAAACAAATTTGAATGTATACATTGGGAAGAGGCCAGAAAAGAGCTACCAGAAATAAACCCAGATGACTTCATAGACAAAATTATTGAGACAGAAAAGAACTGGAAAATAGTAGAAAGCGTAATTCGGGTAATCCTAACCCAGAAAGAAAATGACGAAAGGGCCCGCCAGAAGAAAGAGAAGCAGGCAGGCTAATGTTGATACAAGAAAGATCTTAGAGCCTGACCCAATGAGGTTATGCGAAGAGCAGTCCCGTTGGATTCACACAACATGAAGGAGGGGTTTTAGTTGGTAGGCTCGGCCAAGAGGTCCTTAATTCAACACTACCTGGTAGACCAGGTGCCTTTGAGGTTTCCTCTTCCTCCCGCAAAAAAGAGTACCCTCATAAATAACGACTGGGAACACTCCAAAGAAATTCGTGCAAGAATAGAACAGGCCAGATCTTCTTTCTACAAACTAAAGAGAATGTTCTTCTCCAGCGATTTGACACTTCCCCTTAAAATCCGAATGGTAAGGTGCTATAGCATGCATGTTCTCATATATGCCGTAGAGGCTGGACGCTGACAGAGGCGACGCAAAATAGGCTGGCGGCTTTCGAGTTTTGGATATATAGACGCACCTTGCGCATATCATCATATCACAAATGAAGAAGTACTCCAACAAATCGGTAAAAATAAAGAACTGCTCAACATCGAAAAAAAAGAAAGCTGCAATTATACTTAGGGCATATAATGAGAAATGACAACATCTCATATTAGTCATGCAAGGAAGAATAGATGGGAGAGGAGGACCAGGCAGACGACGCAACTGCTTGCTTAAGAACCTACGCCAGTGATTTGACATTAATTCAACTGTTTCTTCAAGCAGTTGATAAAGCCAAGATTAGATTGCCATGCTAATCGCCAACATCCGCAACGGATAGGACACTCTAAGAAGTAGATCTTTGCAATAGGACAGTGAGTACAAACAGTACCTCCCTTGTTCCTAATCCAAATTGCGTATCGCTGATGTGCGGCAAGTAGATGGGCGGTTGTTGTGGTGGAAGTAGCATGAGTTGTCACGCCACAATCATGGTCTCTTTTTGCACATGTTTTCAACATGCTTTTTGCATATGTTTAACCGTCCTTTATAGTACAAGCTTCTGATTTCTAAAGTTTCCTACATAAAATCAGGTTGCACACAAATAACAATATCACGAAAAGTAAACGAGATATCAACAATCCACAACCAGACATTTCCAATCAAGACTAGACAAGCTTTGCGTCAAAATCTTGGCGTCAAAGTTTTAGATAGTTTAAAGTTTAATACTCACAAATTCCATTTGTAGTTTCTATTATTATAAATGATTCAAACGTACCTGCAACAAACAAAAAGAAATAAATGAGCATATTGGTAAAACGTAAATCAAGCAAACTTGAATTACTCTTATTAATAGCATGTGTAAAACATAAACTCTTGATGCTTCGGATTATTACTGCTATTGCAGTTTTTGCGGATTTTAACTCATAATTCATATTATTCAAAAGTAATAAAATATTGTAATTTCCGTTTATATTAAAAAATGCTGTTGTATAAAACAACCATGAAATTTGTAAGGAATTCGAGGTATTATCCAAGTTCATAATGAAATCCGTTTTTCAGGAATATTACGCGTTTTCATGAAAATAAAAGTACGTTCGATTCAAAGAACGCACAGCAAAAAAAAAGATTACGCATTAAAAGGCTGACTGCGTTTAATCAGCGCGAAGTTTTCATATACATGACCAATTCCAAAAGCTTCACGCCCCATAAACCTAAAAGTTTTTGTTGTTTTGTGCGGCGGCACAACATGCGACATACATTGCCCATAAAACATATCCATTGAAACCGAATATTTACGCACGCCGCCGTTATCAAAATTCATAAGAGTCCAAATGGAAATTTAATAAAATGGACTCAAGTGATTTGAAGCATAAATGCATATCAGTAATTCAACAAAATGTACAATTAATATTGACCGGAATAATGCATTTAAACCTTAACCACCAGCCATACGTCTCAGGTGAGAAAATTACAGCTACTTTGGGTCTGAGAGACGTATGTCAGGTGGTTAGGGGTTAAATATTAATTCTAATTAAAGCCATAATTTTACTATGAAGAGAATTTAAAAAACCTTTAAAACTATCATTACCAAAATACATTTACTAAAATAAAGTGCATCTGCTAATGTAATGGTTATCTTTCTCTTCAGATACAATGGATAACAATATTTTTCACTTTATATAAGTATTTCAATAATTCGTCAACAAAGTGACTCACTTGAGTGACAGAAGAGTTGGATTCAGCCCGCATACAGAAAATAATTTCGGCTTTAAGAATATTCAAGGATTCTATTCTGAACGCACAGATATAAACAGTGACATGACAGATGTTAAAAACGTTTTTCAACAACGCTATCATTTATTTTCGTATGGTTTGATAGATGTAAATGCAAAAAAAAAATAATAATTTAGAGATAAATAGTTTCTTGAATTCTTTTTTGAATGTTTTTCTTTTAAACCACCACCCTTTTAGTACAATGCACTAAAAAGGACAAACTATTTGTTGACGGTGCTGATATCAATGACTATAAATAAAAGTGTTCAGAACTAAGCTATATTAACGTAATCTGCGTAGGCGCTCCACACTTTTATTTATAGTTACTAATGTGAACACGGAGCAAAATATAAAACTATTGTACGTGTTTAAAGTATTAAGATATTGAATTACTTACAATGAGCTAATTCTAAGGTTTAAGTTTCAAGTCTCTAGCTCGTCGAGAAGTTTGTTTCAAGTCTCACACACACAACATTAACAAAAACAATTTACTTTCATATTATTATTTCATATTATACATCATCTTAATATTATTCATTGTCTTCGCATGAATGACGACGACTAAACTAGACAGACAAGACTAGACAGACTAGACAGACAAGACTAGACAGACAAGACTAGACAGACAAGACTAGACAGACAAGACTAGACAGACAAGACTAGACAGACAAGACTAGACAGACAAGACTAGACAGACAAGACTAGACAGACAAGACTAGACAGACAAGACTAGACAGACAAGACTAGACAGACAAGACTAGACAGACAAGACTAGACAGACAAGACTAGACAGACAAGACTAGACAGACAAGACTAGACAGACAAGACTAGACAGACAAGACTAGACAGACAAGACTAGACAGACAAGACTAGACAGACAAGACTAGACAGACAAGACTAGACAGACAAGACTAGACAGACAAGACTAGACAGACAAGACTAGACAGACAAGACTAGACAGACAAGACTAGACAGACAAGACTAGACAGACAAGACTAGACAGACAAGACTAGACAGACAAGACTAGACAGACAAGACTAGACAGACAAGACTAGACAGACAAGACTAGACAGACAAGACTAGACAGACAAGACTAGACAGACAAGACTAGACAGACAAGACTAGACAGACAAGACTAGACAGACAAGACTAGACAGACAAGACTAGACAGACAAGACTAGACAGACAAGACTAGACAGACAAGACTAGACAGACAAGACTAGACAGACAAGACTAGACAGACAAGACTAGACAGACAAGACTAGACAGACAAGACTAGACAGACAAGACTAGACAGACAAGACTAGACAGACAAGACTAGACAGACAAGACTAGACAGACAAGACTAGACAGACAAGACTAGACAGACAAGACTAGACAGACAAGACTAGACAGACAAGACTAGACAGACAAGACTAGACAGACAAGACTAGACAGACAAGACTAGACAGACAAGACTAGACAGACAAGACTAGACAGACAAGACTAGACAGACAAGACTAGACAGACAAGACTAGACAGACAAGACTAGACAGACAAGACTAGACAGACAAGACTAGACAGACAAGACTAGACAGACAAGACTAGACAGACAAGACTAGACAGACAAGACTAGACAGACAAGACTAGACAGACAAGACTAGACAGACAAGACTAGACAGACAAGACTAGACAGACAAGACTAGACAGACAAGACTAGACAGACAAGACTAGACAGACAAGACTAGACAGACAAGACTAGACAGACAAGACTAGACAGACAAGACTAGACAGACAAGACTAGACAGACAAGACTAGACAGACAAGACTAGACAGACAAGACTAGACAGACAAGACTAGACAGACAAGACTAGACAGACAAGACTAGACAGACAAGACTAGACAGACAAGACTAGACAGACAAGACTAGACAGACAAGACTAGACAGACAAGACTAGACAGACAAGACTAGACAGACAAGACTAGACAGACAAGACTAGACAGACAAGACTAGACAGACAAGACTAGACAGACAAGACTAGACAGACAAGACTAGACAGACAAGACTAGACAGACAAGACTAGACAGACAAGACTAGACAGACAAGACTAGACAGACAAGACTAGACAGACAAGACTAGACAGACAAGACTAGACAGACAAGACTAGACAGACAAGACTAGACAGACCAGACTAGAGAGACAAGACTAGAGAGACAAGACTAGATAGACAAGACTAGACAGACAAGACTAGACAGACAAGACTAGACAGACAAGACTAGACAGACAAGACTAGACAGACAAGACTAGACAGACAAGACTAGACAGACAAGACTAGACAGACAAGACTAGACAGACAAGACTAGACAGACAAGACTAGACAGACAAGACTAGACAGACAAGACTAGACAGACAAGACTAGACAGACAAGACTAGACAGACAAGACTAGACAGACAAGACTAGACAGACAAGACTAGACAGACAAGACTAGACAGACAAGACTAGACAGACAAGACTAGACAGACAAGACTAGACAGACAAGACTAGACAGACAAGACTAGACAGACAAGACTAGACAGACAAGACTAGACAGACAAGACTAGACAGACAAGACTAGACAGACAAGACTAGACAGACAAGACTAGACAGACAAGACTAGACAGACAAGACTAGACAGACAAGACTAGACAGACAAGACTAGACAGACAAGACTAGACAGACAAGACTAGACAGACAAGACTAGACAGACAAGACTAGACAGACAAGACTAGACAGACAAGACTAGACAGACAAGACTAGACAGACAAGACTAGACAGACAAGACTAGACAGACAAGACTAGACAGACAAGACTAGACAGACAAGACTAGACAGACAAGACTAGACAGACAAGACTAGACAGACAAGACTAGACAGACAAGACTAGACAGACAAGACTAGACAGACAAGACTAGACAGACAAGACTAGACAGACAAGACTAGACAGACAAGACTAGACAGACAAGACTAGACAGACAAGACTAGACAGACAAGACTAGACAGACAAGACTAGACAGACAAGACTAGACAGACAAGACTAGACAGACAAGACTAGACAGACAAGACTAGACAGACAAGACTAGACAGACAAGACTAGACAGACAAGACTAGACAGACAAGACTAGACAGACAAGACTAGACAGACAAGACTAGACAGACAAGACTAGACAGACAAGACTAGACAGACAAGACTAGACAGACAAGACTAGACAGACAAGACTAGACAGACAAGACTAGACAGACAAGACTAGACAGACAAGACTAGACAGACAAGACTAGACAGACAAGACTAGACAGACAAGACTAGACAGACAAGACTAGACAGACAAGACTAGACAGACAAGACTAGACAGACAAGACTAGACAGACAAGACTAGACAGACAAGACTAGACAGACAAGACTAGACAGACAAGACTAGACAGACAAGACTAGACAGACAAGACTAGACAGACAAGACTAGACAGACAAGACTAGACAGACAAGACTAGACAGACAAGACTAGACAGACAAGACTAGACAGACAAGACTAGACAGACAAGACTAGACAGACAAGACTAGACAGACAAGACTAGACAGACAAGACTAGACAGACAAGACTAGACAGACAAGACTAGACAGACAAGACTAGACAGACAAGACTAGACAGACAAGACTAGACAGACAAGACTAGACAGACAAGACTAGACAGACAAGACTAGACAGACAAAACTAGACAGACAAGACTAGACAGACAAGACTAGACAGACAAGACTAGACAGACAAGACTAGACAGACAAGACTATACAGACAAGACTAGACAGATAACGTCGTCACATTGTCTTCATCATCATATTATACGTTATCATTTCATATTTAATTGTTAACAATATAGCAGCTTATTCAATAATTGTTTTAATTTAAAACGTTTTCGATTTAAATAGTATGTCGGGGTATCTTGTGACATGTATAAATTAATCAATATCAATAGTAATCAGAAACCGAACACGAGTAAGAGGAGCATTCAAACGGTTGATGCATCGGATGGAACCGATAGGCGGTAATACAATAGTAGCAGTAGAACGAAAGGAAGAATGGAGGGATGCCGAGCTGAGTTTGCAAGTGCAATTTTGAACGAACACAGCGTCAGATTGTCAATTTAATTGGAGCCGCACGGTATGCGGACATCTATTCCTGCTAAGGTGCCGCGATGCAATTACACACGGTTAGAACGACACTCGCATTACTTTAATTACAGTTTCACAGCGCATTATATTATACACAAACCGCCACTTCCGACAAATTAACCCAAAAGGCTTTAGGACGCAAATCACATCCCTTTACCATTATCTAATACTTATAACATTATACCAGTTATCACCGAACTTTAATATCTATTAATATATATGATCTACAACTTAATAAAGACGGAACAAAGCTTGAATCAGCACAGCTTAATAACAGATAAATCTCGAAACGCGTCCACAGATGGCTATCCACTCAAGGTATCGGAAAGACATGATCTTAAAAATCAATGTTATTTTTATGGTTTTTGTTGAGTGCCACGAAGGTGGACTGAAAGCTATAGAATAACTGACAAATTTCATAAGAGATTTGTTTTTGGTAGTCCTAAAAAGACTCATTAGTATTATAGAGTTCCGGAAAGGTTGAGTATATTTATATATTCAAGCTTTGTTCCGTCTTTATTAAGTTTATATGATTATCTATAATGTTGTATGGTTTTACCAATTCAAAATTTATATGATCTACTATTAATATAAAGGGCCTTCCAATAAGAGGTTTAATTTTCAATAGCCCGCCATTTTAAAAGTTGTTATGAATCAACCTATAACTACTTGGACGATGGTAAGTAGAAACTACGCCATAAATAAAAACGGAACGATATACGCTTGAAAAACGCATTGCAATTATTAAAATTCACTACAAAAATGGTGAAAATTTCACAGCGATCACTGTTCGCAAAACTTCTCGGCCAGCAATTGTGAAACGGGTGGAAAAGTTTGTGCTGTTGAAACAAGTTAGGGATGTGAAGAACCGAACTCATGTAGCCCGTAGTGTTGAGGAAAACCCAGGTTTGTCCATTTCTAGTCGATCCTTGGAAGTGGGCATTCCACAAACAACATTACACTGTATTTTGCATAAAGACTTAGGTATTAAGGATTTTCATGTTCAGTTAACACAAGAATTCACGCCTACAAACGAAGAAGCTGATCACCTAGCAAACAAGGGATCTAGTAACCCCTTTATGGGTCCGGAACTCTTTTGCGGCATGAGTATGAACACCATCCACAAAAGCTTAGACGAAAAAATAAGAGAACAATGGATGAAAACCTGGAAAGACCTTCCAGGGCTAAGACAATCCAAAGTAATACTAGGATCCTGTAACCAGAAAAGAGCAAAAGCTTGCTAAAAAGTAAACAGGAACAAGCTTAGAATTCTGACAGGAGTCCTGACGGGAGACTACAGACTTAGAAAACACCTCAAGGCCACAAGCCTAGAAGATGATAGATGCAGATTCTGCGGAAACCTCCATACATCTGCTCAAAGAGTGCGCAGCGCTTTGCGGGGCCTACTGTTTGAACGCAGAGGAGTTGCAGTCCTTGATTCCCAACCAGATCCTGATATTCCTAGAGAAATCAGGACTAGATGAGGCTCTCTAAATGATAATAATAATAATAATAATTTATTCACATTTGCCACAGAATCATACATACATATATATATATACAGACATAATAAATAGAAAAATACATATACATACAAACCATGATGTGGATGTCATAGTCAAAGAACAAAATTGATTAAAATAAACAAATCAAAATTATATTATTATTATATTAGTGTTGGAGGAATTCATCAATTGAGTAGAATGCTCCCTCAGTCATTAAAGTTTTGATTTTACATTTAAATTGCTTTTGTGGCTTACATTTAATGTCATCACTTAGATGATTAAATAATTTAGTGCCAATAAAAAAAAAAAAGATTTTTCAAACAATGCTGACTTATGCTGTAGAGGTCTTAATTGCATCCCATGTCTTGTTTGATATGTGTGCGAACTAGATGCAGTGCTATAATTATGTATATTGTTCTTAGTGTAGCACAGGCATTTGTAGATAAATATCGATGGTAGGGTTAATAAATTATTGGCTTTGAATGAACTTCTGCAGCTCTGCAGCTTCTGCAAATTCTTTTTTGTAAAATGAAGCACCTTTTAGCGTTACTTGAGATTCCCCAAAGAAGAACATTAAATGCAAGATGTAAATATACAATAGCATGGTAAAGATTTTAAATTTTATTGGTATCCATCGATTTTTTCATTTGAGAGATTATAAAATAAACTCTTGATAGTTTCTTGCAAACCATATCAATGTGATAAGACCATGTAAGTTTGCTATCAATTTGTACTCCAAAAAATTTGGTAGTAGGTGACAGTTTGTAGCGTTGATTATTTATTAGAATGCCAAAGTTCCTGTCCATGGTTTTTCTTTTGCTAAAATATAAGCAGACGGTTTTGTTATGATTCACAATAAGCCGGTTCTTTTGGCACCATTTACTGAATTGATTGATAATAATTTCCATCTGTATTTTCAATTCATCGATGCTGTTTGCAGTAACAGCAATTGATGTATCATCAGCAAACATGATGGTCTTGGCGTCTATGTAACTCGGTAGATCATTAATAAATAGTAAAAATAAAAGTGGTCCCAAGACAGATCCCTGTGGCACACCGATTCCGATATCCTTTGTGTTAGAAATGTAGTTGTTTAATCTCACAATTAATTTTCGTTCTGTCAAAAATGATCGTAGAAGGTTTAAAAAGGTGTCTCGAAAGCCGTAACATTCTATCTTGTCAACTATAAAATCAATATTGATAGTATCGAATGCTTTGGGTAGATCAAAGAATAGTCCAACAATATGGTTTCCTTCATCCAGATTTTGTATGACAAATTTAACGAAACTGGTGGCAGTAGTTTCAACCGATTTATTTGGTCGAAATCCATGCTGACATTCTGATAACAGTTCATATTTATTTAAAAATATCATCATGCGATCAAATATGAGGCGCTCTCATTTACCCAGATTTTGGTTTATTATTTTCCAAGCTTCTTTCATTTTATTATTTGCAGAATTTATTGTATTGAAGAAATAGGACTTTTTTGTAATACTAACATTTATTGCGTGTTGACGCTTTTTTATTTTTAATAGGTAAGTATACCAACAATTAGAGAAAGAGGGTGAGGTTTTTTGCGACTATGAAGGTCGCAGTACAAGTCACCACCGAAATCTACAAACCACTAGTATAAAATTTCTAGGAATTTGCCCAGAGGAGACTCTTCAATGGAAGAAAACAGCAGATGCCATAATACATAAAATAAATACTAAAGTTTATATATTAAGGAAAATTCGGCAAATCATAGACAATTAAATGCTGCTGAGGTAACATATTATGAGGTAAGGAGATTCTATAAAAGAATTCAGGAGCTGAAGAAAGGTTTCCAACCACATCCAACATCTGCATATGCAGCAACCTGTGTTGATCGGTTGCCAATGTATCCCGTTATATTCAGCTTTCTCATGCATGCCTCTAATGTTCGGTTGAATATCATGGCGCTCAGGGCATCTCCCTGCCTCGCACCGATTTCGATTTTAAAGGCGGATGTAAGTTGGTTGTCTACTCTAACCGAGGCTTTCGAACCGGACAATGTAGCTTTTATTAGTTTTACGTATTTACGGGGTATTCCTAGCATCAGTAGATCGTCAAGGATCGTGTTTCTTTTGACGGTATCGAATGCCTGCTTAAAGTCTATGTAGAGGTTGTGCAGCGATATATCAAACTCTTATGCTTTCTCCTGCATTTGCCTTATGGTGTATATGTTGTATATCGTTGACCTATTGGCACGAAATCCGCTCTGATATTGTCCTAATATCTCTTCGTAATGGACAGCGAGTCTGTTATAAAGAACGCCTGTTAAAACTAATTCAATTATACTAGAATAATTATTATAAACAATATTTATACTAAGGTGGAGTGGGATAGAGCTTGTTTTTAACAACTTGATAATGCAACTATAACTGAGCATGAGTGGCGAGCTTTACAGAGCTTTTCATAAATTTCGAGTTTTATAATATAATTAAATCAGCCTTAGTGTTTATAGCAAATTTTTCCAAGAAAATTTACTACATGGCAAATGTAAATCCAGTTTTCTTATAGAAAATTATGTTCACAACAAGTTTTATTTGAAACATTTTGCGAAATTTCCTCTAGTTTTCAAAATACAACCCTTAAAAGTCAACAAAAATTGTTCTTAAAAAATCCCGAGTCTCAAAACAACCTACTTGTTTTTATACAAATTTTATCCAATAAATAATTTAATTTCCTACAACTTTTATTTGAAGACTTTTCCAAAATTTCGTCTGATTTGCAAACTACAGCCCGTGAAATATCCCCAACTTTCGCTCATGATTTTAACTTATTCCTAAAATACCCCTACGTTTAAATCAAGAGTTAACATGAAGATTTACAAATACATAAATCTAAATTTAGTTGTCCAATAGAAAATTAAAATTCCTACAACTTGTGCAGTACACACCTAAACTAGAATTGTCCAAGAAAGTCATTTTGCAGCATATTATGTGTCTTGTGAGCTTATTTTTGGTAAGTATGAAGACTGATATGAAGACTGGTAAGTATGTACGTTTTAATGTCAAAGTGACATAAACGTATTTTTTGCTCTCCCTCCTTTTTCGACCTAATACACCGTCGTCTCCGCCGTCGTCTGGTCCCAAGCCCAGGGTGTGAAAGGAGGAGGGTGGTCGGCCTGCCGCGCCGACCAGAATCGGGAAACCGAAGAAACTAGGCAAGAAACCGCATGGATACACGACTTAACCACTTACGAATTAATGCTACCGCATCCGGGACAGCCGATGCGCCAGCTTTGGGAACCAGGGATGCTGGTGAGAAGTGGACTACTGGCCAAAGACTCAGGTTAATCACACCGAAATCAGAAATACGAATCGCCGCATGGAATGTGCGAACGGGACATCACGTTGGTCAAAAGGAAATTATCGCCAAGGAATTATTGAAATGCAAAATATCGATCTGTGCATTATCAGAACTGCGGCTCACAGGATCTGGGACAATGAAGGTTGACCCACCATCAATCGACGAGACGATGACGCTATTCTATTCTGGTGGCGACAAACGAGAAGCGGGCGTTGGCTTTATGGTTGATCGACGGGCCTCTGCCAGTGTTATCGCATTCCAATCGATATCCGAGCGTCTGGCGGTTATCACTATTGATGGAACGATTAAGACCCATATCGTATCCGTCTACGCCCCAACTGAGAACAGCCCGGACACAAACAAGGATGAATTTTATGCCCAGTTTCAACACACACTGAATACAATACCCCAAACCGAATTAATCGTACTTATGGGCGACTTTAATGCACATACGGGTGCAGATCGAACCGGTTGGGAAGAAACGATGGGAAAATTCGGATACGGGGAAATAAATGACAACGGATTACGCCTCTTATCATTTGCAGCGTGAAACAACTTGATCATCGGCAACAGCATCTTTCGTCACCCCCTCAAACATCAACTCACGTGGCGAAATCCATCCGGCAACGATTCGGCGATGTTGGACTACATTTTGGTCAACACCAGATTCCGATCGACGCTCAAAGATGTACGTGCGATGCGTGGACCCGACTGTGGATCAGACCATTATCTTGTACGAGTGAAACTACAATTGAAATTACAAAGGGCAAAGAAAAAGGCACCACCATCAGCCAAGAGGAACTGGGCCTGTCTGTGAGACCCTGAAACCAGCCGAAAATTTCAAATCGCATTATCCAACAAATTTGCAGCACTCACGATACCAGTCGATATCAACATAGAAGAAAAACAACTTTCTGAGTCTATTGTGGGGTGTGCAACGGAGCTGTGTCCGCCCATCCGTCTACGGACGCAGCAATGGATATCGGACGACTGTCTCAATCTAGTCGACCAGCGGAAGCAAATGAAACACGTCGATTTCAAACAATACCGACGATTGAACAAAGAAGTTCGACAGAAAATGAAATTGGAACGGGAAGCTTACTGGAATAACATCGCGGCTGACATGGAAGAAGCAGCGTCAAGGCATGAGTACCGGACGCTGTACCAGACAAGCCGACGGTTAAGTGGCAAAACAACATCAACAAATGACAATATCAAAAAATTGGATGGAACTTTCGTGACCTCTCCTCAGGAACGTCTACAGCGATGGAGAGAATTCTTTCATCAGCTGTACAACCACAATCCGCCAGTAGGTCCAGCACCCGAACTACCGATTATTGAGCAGCCGATAAATCAGTTTCCCGATACTGAACCAACAATCAATGAGGTGAAGACGGCAATAAAATCCCTGAAAAATGGTAAAGAGCCGGGAGGAGATCAAGTAACTGCCGAAATGATCAAAGCCGGGGGAGACGTCTTATTACATCAACTTCACGTTCTCACAGTGCATATATGGCATTCAGATTGTGTTCCATCCGTGTGGAAGAAAGCGATTGTTGTGCCTATTTTGAAGAAAGGCGACAGTCGGGAATGCAAGAATTACCGTGGTATTAGCCTCCTCTCGATCGTCGGCAAAGTATTTATGAAAATCATACAATCAAGACTACAGAAACATCGAGAGCAAACAAGCCGGGAAGAACAAGCTGGATTTCGACCACATCGAGGATGCATCGATCAGATATTTGCTCTCCGTCAGCTAATGGAAAAAAGAATTCGATGTGGCAAACGAACTGTCATCGTCTTCATCGATTTCAAATCTGCTTTTGATTGCATCGATTGGACAAGCTTGTGGGAAGCCCTGAAGATCGAACACGTGCCACTGAAAATCATTCAACTTCTTCAAGCATTGTACGACGGCTCAACCAGCAATGTTCGTATCCGAAACGACATGTCTGAGGAATTCCCGATTCGAACCGGAGTTCGGCAAGGAGACGTGGCCTCGCCGCTCCTTTTTAACATTGTGATCGACACGATTATGCGAAAAGCGTTTGATGAGCGACGCGGAGTTCGATATGATGACAAAAACTTCCTAACCGATCTGATGTTCGCCGATGACATTGCGGTTTTCGCCAACACAGATGCCGAAGCAACAGACACATTGTATGACATTTCCCGCATTTCCCAGTCATACGGACTGAGAATCAATGCGGATAAGACCAAAGTGCTTACAACGAATGGCTCTGAAGCCAGAGTTTACCTCGATGGAACCACAATCGAGCAGGTACCGCAGTAAATATTTGGGATCACTGGTTGTGGAGAAGAAAGTAGCTTCGACAGCCGAAGTTCACAGCCGGATAGGCCAGGCAACAGCAACGTTTGCTTCACTCAAGTGGTGCATATGGAAGCGGACGAATATTACCATCAAAACCAAAATACGCCTATACCGGACGCTGATCCTCCCAATTCTTCTTTATGGATCGGAAACATGGACATTACTCAAACCAGACCTTAACAAGCTCGAGGCCTTCCAAATGCGATGCCTGAGACAGATTCTCTGCGTCTCACTCCTCAACCACCTCCGAAATGAGACAATCAGAGAAAGGTGCGACCAACAGACACCGATTGTTGAGGAAATTAAAAAACGCCGATTACGATGGTTCGGCCACATCTGTAGGATGGGCGACAATCGAGTACCGCACAAACTCCTATGGAAAAAAACGACCTCTTGATTGGAGAACACAAAAACAAGCACCGAAGACCACATGGTTGAAACACGTAGAGAACGATTTAAAAAAACAGCGAATAACAACAGCTGAGGCAAGAACCGTTGCAACTGATCGATTAGCATGGAAGCGTATAGTGAATGGAGCACGGAATCTAGCGGCACCAACAGCAGCGTACTGGCTACGAGGTCGACCACCTCTCCATGCGCCGGCTATGGATTAAAGAAGAAGAAGAAGTATGAAGAACATTGCTTAAAGTTTAAAATAAATAAATCATTTATTTGAAATTTACTGACAAAAACCCTACTCCAGCCTAACCCCGCAAATATTGGTGCACGCGTAAAGTTCTGAGAATGCCGCGGGGTAAGACCGCAGTGTCTGCACTCTGCCCAACGCTCAAACATTTTGTTTTACTTTTTCCGAATCCTCGTTCTAACACTCAATCAAATTGCATTTTTAAAACTTTTTTTTCAGATCCAAAATTATTTTACAAAAACAAATCTAAGAGCATTTTCAGCAGAAACACAGAACAAGAAGCTTTTACTGAAATTAGGGCAGGACATATAAATTCCCACACGGCAAGCAAAAAATACAACAAACCAATAAATACAATAATGGATCGTCTAAAAGAAAAACATGGGAT
This sequence comes from Phosphuga atrata, assembly GCA_944588485.1. Taxonomy (NCBI): domain Eukaryota; kingdom Metazoa; phylum Arthropoda; class Insecta; order Coleoptera; family Silphidae; genus Phosphuga; species Phosphuga atrata. The sequence continues at coordinate 6,081,041 of OX155894.1, read as the reverse complement.
AGTTAGTAAATCACTTGGCAGAAGAACAGCTTCAAAAGAAGATGAAAAGCGGCTTACTGATTGTCTCAAGACGACGGAAAAATATGGATTCGGATTGTCCGGAATGAGGTATTGGAGCTGGTTTGACAGTTTGTAAAAGCTAACACACTGAAAACCCAGTTTAAAGACGATCACACCGGAGAAGATTGGTGAATAAACCACTGTTTTATTGAACCGTATCCACAAAATTAAACATGACATTATAAGGCAAAATTGGATAAATAATATTACATAATTGATACTAAAATTATTATTATTTTTATTGGTAGCGATATTAAATTTTAATTTGAAACTAGTTCATCCCAATTCCAAATTTAATTAATGTGGGTGGGTAGCCTGCATCAAATTAAATTGTGTAAAGTAAATTAAATTATTTGCATATCCTAACTAATATCAGCTAAGGGATCGCGTAGAAAAAAGGGGTTGCGACTCAAATTATTACTCTCCTCCGCTAATGATATTTTAAGAAGAATTTATAATCAAAAGATATTATAATTTGAATTGTGTAATATTGAATAATTTAAATTGTAAGTACGTTTATTAAATTGCAGGACAATAGAATTGTTGTTTTAGGAAATTTGTTCGTGACTACATTATGGATACAATAGATTTACTAAGTTTAATGGGGATTATTAAAGTGGCTTGAATGTGATTTGAGTCTATAAAATAATGTGGGAAATAGAAAAATGGTGTAAATATGTTTGGCGGGATTATTAAAGTTATCTTATATCTTAAGAAATTTAATTCCGGAAGGATTTTCCCCGTAATAAATCCACATAAAAGAAATTACTGTCGGCCAATCGCAGCTACGCCGAAACTTCTACAAACAACGTTGAGAAAAGAAAAACACGTTTTATTAACTGAAAAAATCATGTTGTTCCAGGAGTAATTAAGTTATGCTTTCGCGCTTAAAATTAATTGCAGCCGACGTAACACTAATTACACATATTGCGCTAGACAACAAAAAATTATACGCATATTTTTCCGCCCTCCCGAAAATTCGTTTGCGGCAACAACAATTTGCGAGCATAATAAATGGCACAAAACGAAATCCCTTGTGATCGAGATGCAAATTGCATTCATTTGCAATTCAATATTAGATACACAATTCGCATTACTCACTTGCATAGTTTCAGAAATATTTATTTTTTAATCTCATGCGTTTCAGAAATATTCATTTTTTAATCTCATACGTTTCAGAGATATTTATTTTATAATCTCTTAACGAGAATTAAACAGAAAAATCGAAACCCCATTTCACAATTGACTGGCTAAAATATATCTGTTGTAGATTATGGTCCAAACTCAATAAACCCCACGATTACTTTTCTAATCTCCACCTGGATATTTATTGAATTTAGACAAATAATTAAAACTAAAATCCATCCATTTTCATCTCTGCAAATCTCCACCGGATTTATGTCCAGTTCGTTTGATAAATCGTTAACGATTCACGGAACCCTAAATATTTCTTGCCGATGAGAAAACTACGTGACAAAAAATTCGTTTATTTCAATTCCCAGAGAGTTTAATTTCAAGAACTCATTACACCTAGAAGCGAAACGAAGACGTCACTGCTGCCGCTTCCTTTTTATTTTCAGAAGTTTCCATTTTACTATAATGAAACACGAAAATAATAAATACGCGAGACGAATATCGCTAATTAAATTTTAAGGAATATTCAAAAAGTTGGTCCCGAATGTAATTGAAAACATTCAGTAATTAGATAAAACTAAAAATGTTTTTAAGATGATAAAAAGTTTCACTGAAAGAAATACATTTATAAATTACGAAGAAGTAACTTAAGGTAAATAACTCTACCATATGTTTTATTGCTTCTACGAACATTTATAATTTATTAAACGTATTCAATTAACAAGGAAACGCGAAGAGAATAAATAACATGGAATAATTCGTTTACACAAGAAACAAGATAAATATGTCGAATAGCAAATTTAATAATAAGGTGGAGTGGGGTAAGTTCGCAGCGGTTTTTGTTAAGTTCGACTTTAACCATTTATTTCTTTAAATATTTTTTATTCAGAAATAATAACTAAAGTTAGAAATAACTAAAGTTCGAAACAAGCTAACAACCAAATAACACAGGAAAAAGCGCGAAACAAGACCAAAGAAAAAATTAAAATATATAAATTAAAAGAAGAAGAGGCATCAATGGAATTCAACCAAAAAGTAGTAGCAGAGTTAGCCAAAAACTTAATAAACACATACAATGCAACGCTTGAACAATTATGGAAGTGTATCAAAGATAACTTAAAACAAACGGAACACAGCCTGAATATATAAATATATTCAGCCTTTCCGGAGCCTCATAAGAATTATTGAGTCTTTCTAGGACTACCAAAACAAATCTCACATGAAATTTGTAAGTTAAGTTATAGAGCTCCGGAAAGGCTAAATATATTTATATATTCAGGCATATATATGTTCCGTTTGTCTTAAGTTTGAATGATTTTCTATAACGTAGGATGGTTTCACCAATTCTATCGTATCAAAGATACGCTATAAATAGCAACAAATAGTATGTGGAACAAGCAAATCTATCGAATTTAAGAAGTTATCAAATTGGTGGAATGATGAATTAAAGAAAGAAGTAAAAATCAAGAAACCGATATGGAAGACTTCTTAGGAAACGTAACAACGGAGAAGTACGAAAAAACATAGGAACAAAGTCAAGGAAATGGTGAAGCAAGCGAAACAAAAATCTTGGGAAGCATTCAGAGAAAAGATGGAAAGAGACCGATTTGGAAACCAAAAACTATTCTATAAAGTTACTAGTACATGCGGATCTCGTATTCCTTTGGACGGAAAAGTTCTTGTGGATGGAATAGTTAAATAGGGTGGAAAACTTGAGGGTGAAACGATTATAGTAGATCGAATAGTTATAATAGTAGGGAAATATAGTTCCTTCTGGCGCCTCCTCCCTCCTGGGCCCCCACCACTACAACCACTACCACCACCACTATCACCACCACTACCCCCACCGCGGCAGATATTGCTAAGCTAATTATGTCGATGCTGATTGGTTGATTAACGAATAAATAATTACAGTTGACCTTTTCCCTCAATTTATATGTAATGGACGAGGCTAGATACATGAGACTAGACAGACGAGTCTAAATACACGAGACTAGATAAGACTGATCTAAAATATATAAGAGATTGTTTTGCGTTTAATTTAAACTTTAATTGCAACTTTTAATAGCCTATGGCACGACCCAGTCTGTTCTCGATCCGTCAATGTAGGACAGGAAGTTGTGTCACTTGTACTTTTGTATATCTTGAATGCGGATTGACATCCTACCACAAAAATTCGAGATGATAGTTTTTTGCAGAAAACATCGGCGCTCTCGATAGCACAACTTGCATCCGGATCGGTCCAAATACAACCGCTCGGCGACCAAGAAACATAAATTTCGTTTCGATTTGTCAATTGTCTGGAGTTTTCTAAACTTTTTACCACTTTCGCCCGTCAAAATTTCTTTCGAAAATCACACAAAACGTCCGTTTTCATACTCCAAACCCGATTTGACGTATTTTTCCCGTCCCCTCAAAGGATATTCGGTAGGGAACGGAAAACCAGTTAGAGTCAACCATATAAAAACTAAAACCGGAAGCATACTGGGAGACGAAGAAGGCATAGCGAGGAGATGGAAGGAATACTTTGAGGAAATGTTAACGATAGAGCAAACACGAGAAATAAGAGAAAGCGAAGAATGGAAAATAAAAAGTAATGAAGAAACACAAGGACAACGCCATATAAAGATCGAAGAAGTAGTAGAAGGCACTGAAAAAAATAAAAAGAGGTAAAGCAGGTCACGATACAATAACAACAGAAATGGTTAAGAGTCTGGGAACCAAAGGTCTAGAAATATTAATTAGTTTGTTCAATAAAACATGAGCAGAAGAAAAAATACGAAAAAATTGTGAGCTAGGGATAATGCTACCACTCCACAAAAAAGGCGACAAAAAGGCAGCGTGTCGTTATTCACATCTAAAATGCTGGGCTTTATCTTACGCTGTTCTGCATCCTTCAGAGATTCTATTTTGTTTAAAAAACCGTACTTTTCTTTTAATGCTTGTAAGCTCCAGTATATAATGTAGTAAGGATATGGTGGTGGCCCAGAGAGCGAAGCACTTGGCCTTTGAGTCAGACAGCTGGGATTCAAATCCCCACAGAACCAAAAAGCACCAAAAATTAAAAACTAATGACTGCAACCCATCACACTCAATTCCCCAATCCGGCTTAGGCAACTCAACTGCCTAACACCTTCTCTGGAAATTTTTCGTTCGGATTCGTCGTTAAACTGTAGGTCCCCAATTTAGATCTTTGTGCTGAGGTTGAATATGTGGCAGAGTAGAGGCCGGTGCCCAGCAGTGGAACATAAAAGACTGATGATAATGATGATGATGATGAAGCTCCAGTATGTGGGGTTTATATAGTACCCATATTATGTTTCTCAAGACCTACCTATTGAAAGAGTTTAACAGCGTCGTTTTCTGAAATATCTTTCTTTCAAAATCGATGGTCCCTATCCCGTCAGAAACATCGAATATGATTCCCTTTTAAAGCAACATTATGTCCAATCCCTTCTGGTGCGCAGACAACACCAGAGTGTCTGATTTGCTTGGAAGGTCATACATGGTAAGATTGACAGTCCATCTCTGTTGTCCAGTTTCTATTTCCAGGTCCCGAGAGCTGCTTCTCGATATTTAGCCACCTTTACACTGCCGACATCACGAACCAAGATTCTACGAAGAGCACCTCTTACCCACATGTACCACAACGCTGATAAGTTCTACGAAGATATATTTTTTTGTAACTCATAGTAGCGTTTTATATCATTTCCATACACATTATATTATTGTTAACTTCTGTATGTTAACAAATTTATGTGGAATGTCTTCTTCTTATTATTTTAGGCAGCATCGCCTGTATTATCCTGACGCTTCTCCTGTGACATAGAAGTCCAACTGTTTTTCCATCTCTTGAGAGGTGGGCCCGTTGTTCTTCTGCCTGTTGGTTTTCCGTCTGTGACGATTTTGGCAATTCTGTGCTCATCCATTCTCGCGACATGTTTGTGCCACATTCTTCTTCTTCTTTTCCGAGCGTAAAACGTCTTCCATCCCACATTCCTTTCTGATTTCGCCGTTTCGTTTTCGTTCCCGAAGTGTGTGTCCACTGATGGCTCTTAGCGTTAGCATCTCTGTTGTTTGAGAGCGTGTTTGGTAAGTGACATGTCCGCTCGGGTTTCTGCCGCATACGTTAAGATGGGACGTATGCAAGCCTTGTATATCCGAGTTTTGGTGGGTATTGATAGCATGCTGTTCTTCCATATAGCGTGGCGCAAGCATCCTGATATCGTTGCAGATTTGTTTGTTTGGTGTTTGATATCTTATTGCAGGTTTCCCCAAAATGTGGAATGTATCTATTTTAATTCTCATTGTATTTTGATTTAAGTTTAAGATTCTTTTTTTATATTTTTGTTTAAATATTATTTGTTCTGTTAAGAAGGGTGATACAAGGGTGATACAAGGTACACGCTCTAAAAGGGTTTCCTGTTGGGCAATAAAGTTTATTATTATTATAACAGATATACTAGCAAAAGCTAATCCTAGACAGCGTCACAAAAATACAGCACGGATATATCGACGGACATCCATTTGTGGAAACTCAGACGAAACCGAACAATAACACCTCCTTTAGAGACTGGACAACACTATCGAAACACGGCTACCTACAGACCAACAAAGTTAGGGGAGGTGCCTTGGCACACCTCCGACTTACCTACCTACAAAATAAATCGTATGCTGCCATTTTCCTTGACATCAATAAAGCGTTCGACAGCGTTTGGAAAGCCGGATTGTTATATAAAATGCGTTCCTCCTCAACGTGCCCCCTTACCTACTGCACGCAGTCAAGAATTTCCTTTCAATTTCCAAAACAGATCCCTGCTAATGAGAATAACCTTTTCCCCTCAATAGGCATCCCTCTCTCAAGGTTCTCCCCTGTTTCACCTAACTTATATCATCATTTTCTACTCTTACATCCTTCAATACGCCGACGATGCCGCACTTATATCACAATAAACCCATTTTTGCCCAAACTGCTACACTCAATATAGGGTTAAAATAAATACCGTTGTACCTGCTTGTGTACAGTGGTCAAAAATGGGTTGAAAACAATCTACAAGTGCTCACAGACCGGCGCGAAAGTTTCGCTACTACGATCGCTGCGTCATTGCAGCGGACCGATTGACGTGGTGGCTTATGTACATATTCAGATCAACATGAGCGATTTCCGTTATAGTCGCGGTAGTGCAGCGTCGCACGACAATAACGCTGCAAGCGCGGTTAGTTTTGCTGACGCTGTGTTTTGAAATGGCGATTGAAGAAGTTAATTGAAAATATTCAAGACTATTCTATATTGTATGATCTGGCTAATGAAGATTTTAAAAACATTAAGAAAAAAGACAAAATTTACTCTTTTAGAAATTAATAACAAATACAAAATAAAATAACTGACCAATTTTCTTCTTCTGCACTCAATTCGTAAAATAGCATAGCTTCTTCCTCTGAAGCAATCACACGTAACAAATCGCGTTTTGGTGTGAAAATTTTCGCCGCTAGCAAAGTACGCCGCTAGCAAAGTACGCCGCTAGAAAATTTCTCGTTGAGGAAATTTCGCGACGCAAACGCTCCGCGCCGGTCTGAGGGAGACTTTAAACGGATGATAGACGAACTGCAAAACCTGACAGAGAAGACATCCCAATGGTTTAACCATTGGAGGCCTTCCGAAAATTCCTCCAAATATCAATCTTTTATCCCCAACCATAGAATATCCCCGAACTCTAGGCACCATGGACATTACGCCGCACACCACACATAAAATACTTAGGGCTGACTTTTGACCACAAATTCAACTTCAAAAATTGATGCAACGTTACGTAAGAAAAGCACAGTGCAAAAAGGTAAATATTTCCGATGTCTGTTCTCGGAAAACAAGGTAATTTCAACAAAAACTGACCCTAAAATCTACAAAGCCATATGCCGACCTATCTTACGGCTCGCGTACACCTACTCCGTCATCGGCCGAAGTTTGCTCGGGCGACAACGGCCGAACTAGGACGATTGAATCAAACACTTGTACACGAAAGAGAGCGCGTACATAAACACGAGCGTAATCGTCCGATGGCGCCCAAAAATGACCGAGTAAGAACTCATTGGGATTTCTCGCCTGTCTGCCGGTGTCTACAGTGCAAATTGAGTGTATTTAAATAGTTAAAATTGTTATCTACCTAAACGACTATGGATATTGAAAAATTAATTAGTTGTGTTTATAATAGACCAACCAAGGGTAGTTCTGTCCGCCATCGGCCGACAAAATCGGTGTTGGTGTACGCGAGCCGTAAGCACATACACGTCCGGGTAGTTCTGTCCGCCATCGACCGACAAAATCGGTTTTGGTGTACGCGAGCTGTTAGACTATGGACACAGGTGTACCTACGCGAGCGACCCGACAACAAAAATGTTGAAAGTATCCTAAACTAATGAGTTTTATAACAAAATTAAGGAACCCAAACTCAATGACTAAAAAAAAATCCAAAAATTCCATAAATTTCAGCTACCAAGCAAATTTAAAGACAGAGACATTAATTCGCCAATAATCGACACACTTTGCTTAAAACGACACTCTACAAGCCGACATCACAATCACAATATACGAAATGCATTGTACGACGACTCACTAATAACCTAATAAACCGGGTTGGATTGGAAGAAGTTTTCGGCAACCTGCCTGACTGGCTGTTCAGAATTGAAGGTTATTCCAATCAAAATGTTTTGTAAAGAACAGAAAAGGTGGTAGTTTATCGGGGCAAGATTCGGGGAGTAAGATGGATGTGGTTAAACAGACCATCTAAGCACAAGATTTTTCTCGCGGTCGCGTTGTATTGACGAGTGCATGGAGTTTCTTTTGCATTCTTTACAATTATTCTTTACAATTTACAATTGCTGAACGTATCTATCCGCATTAATCGTTAAATTTGATTTCAACAACTCGTGGTGAATTATTCCAAGAAATTGAAATTCAAAACATTTTATTTCATTCTTTATACAAGTATAGTAAGAATGTTACAAATACATTCTAAATGAAATGTGTCGGTAGAGTGAATGTGATATAATACTCCTTGTGCTAGACCTTTGAGAAAAACTCTTAATCAAATAGTTCAATGTTATTTAGGAGTTGGAAAAGCTGGTTCTTGAATCTCTTAATGTTATCTACTTGTTTGATTTCTCTTGGAAGAACATTCAACGTTCTTCATTTCAAGTTCAAGATCCATGCTGATATATGGAGGATTTTTTTCAGTCACACTGAGATCATGTTTAGGAAGCTGATAAAGTTCCTAATTGAACCTTGTTAGTCGTTCAGTAGGTTTAACAATATCCTGGAAAAGTTTAAAAATCTTGAGGAAAATGACGATTTCATAAATATATAAGGCCGTAGTAGTTAAAATGTTTGTCCTTCTGAAGTGTCCTCTGCAGGATTTACGGTAGTTTAGACTCATACGTATTATATATATATATATCATATCGCAAGGCTTGTTTCTGTATCTTGAACACAGACTTGTAGTGTACTCCACATCCCCAGAACATAATTTGAAATCATAATTCGAAGAGGCTGTGCAAAATGGCGAAATACAACATTCGCAGGACGTCGGTCTCAACATAACGTTGGAGGGAACTCTACTGGCTTGTTGAGTTTCGTTGTTACATCAGTGGTATGTGAGACTCAGTCCAGAGATTCGTCTATGTGAAGTCCCAGGGGTCTTATAGATTGACTTACTGCTATCTCTTCGTTGTCAATTTCCACTTTATCAGGGTATGATAATGTACTCCGCTTCGTTTTAAAGATTATTGATTATGTTTTATCTTTGCTTAGTCAAAGTTTATTAGTACCAAACCATAACTTCATCGAATGAACAGCCCTCTCTGAATTGGTGGTGATATCGTTGATACTCGTATTAAATATCAATATGGATAGGTCGTCTGCATAGTTGATCTTAATGTGCGGGGAATTGATCGGAGCAGCATGCAGGTCATTGATGAATAGGGCACAGAGTAAGGGTCCTATTATGCTTCCCTGAGGAATACCCATATTGATTGTACTACGTGGTGAATGTACAAATCCCTGCGGAATGTGGAGCCTGGTAATCTGTGTCCTGTTAGAAAGGAATGATGTGATCAACTCCAGCACAACTCCTATACCATATTTGGAGAGTTTCATTTGTAGAATACTATGGTTAACTAAGTCATATGCCTTAAATAGGTCCATGAGCATTCCAACTGGGATTTTCCGTGCCTCGAGATTATCAATAATCCCCTTTATGAATTGGTAACATGCCGTTTCAATCAATTTCCCTTGTACAAAGCCATGTTGGTGAGGGCTTATTATGTTATGGTTATCTAAAAATATTAAGACTCTGGAGCATATAATACGAAAATCGACGGAATACTGATGGGCCTGAAGTTTTCGATCATAGACTTATCCACTGCTTTATGTATAGGCGTGATAATAGCCGTTTTTACATTTTCCGAGAACTTTCCAACCTCCTAGAAATCCCACCATACACACATTAAAATCTTTTTGCCATGGATGCTTGCTTTCGGATCTGGCGGGGGTAGTTGATACTTATCAAGCCACTGTTTTTGCGGACTATATTGTCATAGGCAACCTATTCTTCATCGCCTGTTACATTCCTGTTAAAAAAAATAAGATTCTACTTACAGAGATTAAACAGATTGTACTTAGCTGCAACCGATGTAACTTATGACTCGACCTAATATACCTAAATACATTTGTGTGAACTCTGAAATTACTTAATATTATCCCTGGGAGGACCTCGAGATCGGCAGCCATTTGTATCATTTATTAGGAAAGTTCTTATTTATTACCACGAAAGTGGACTGAGGGCTAGTAAATAACTTAGTGAGAGCAAGTAAATAACAAATTTCATTTGCACGGTTTTTTGACATGTCCCCCATCACCTTGCAGCCGAATCCGACTTTTACGTTACGAGGATATGCCGCTCGCCGTTACACGTATTTTGCTATCCCTCGCGGCTTCCTATGCGGCCCCCTTCACCCGGTGCGTCCGAAATTCCAAATTCGACATTTGGCGGACAAGTATGCGACCACCGGTTCGTCCAATGCAGCGGAAACAAAACTTCGTTTCAACGTTTACATTTATGGACGCGGTTCGTGTATTAGAAGTGCTCAATGTCTGAAAATAGGTTCGTTCGATGCGGAAGGGTTGCTCGCAAAGGCCAGTGAAAGAATCCGCTTACTGCGACGTCCTGTTCCCTCCATGTCAATTTCATCGTGAAAAATCTTGAAAACGCGTATTCGTAATGGAGGCCCGCGTCTCTTTTGAATTTGAGGGTTCGCGATCCGAGCCCATCCCATCGAGCCGCCAACTTTTGAGAACCTCAGATTTTTTTGAACGGTTTTTTGACACCTTGCAGCCGAATCCGACTTTTACGGTACGAGGCAATGCCGCTCGTCGTTACACGTATTTTGGTATCAGTGGCGGCTTCCTATGCGACCACCCGTTGCGTTCCGATGCAGCGGAAAGAAAATTTCGTTTCTACGTTACATTTGTGGATGCGGTTCGTTTATTAGAAGGGCTCTAGGTCTGAAAATAGGTTCGTTCAATGCGGGAGGGTTGCCCGAAAAGACCAGTGGAAGAATCCGTTTAGTGAGACGTCCTGTTCCCGCTCCCGGATTTTTTTTAAATAACTCAATGTAGGTTGAAATTCTTTAATTTTTTTTCTGTACAACTTTCCGAAATCTAGCAAGCATGTATTTAACAATATTCGATAGAGCTGATTTTCATCTAAAAACCCTGTCATTTTCATCTTTTCAAAGCGAACCGTTTTTACGGAGGAATTTGTTTTGCAAACCTCCAACCGCGTCCTCCATTTAAACCCGTGTAAATTAAAACACGAAATTAAAAAAGAAAAATTATTTTTTTATATTTTTTACTTTTGTGGCTAAACCGAAAGATTTTACAAAATTTGCAAAGAATACTTTTTTGTAGACACCAATGTGCTACATACAGTGACCCCAGTAATTTTAAGGCGTTGTTATTAATTTTTCTATTTTAAGGCGTTGACGAGATATTTGCAAAATACTTTTACACAGAAAATAAATACCCACGCTGCCCCCATTGGAGAGACAGCGTTTAAATTTGTTTAGCTTGTACTTCTGGTGGATACCCACATACAATAAAAGTTTCATTGAAATCCTTAAATTCTTTCATACATTTATTATGTAGAATTGGTATTTGTACTTGTATTGGTAGTCGGATTTGTTTTGGTAGGCCTAAAAAGACTCAATAATATTATAGAGCTACGGAAAGGTTGAATATATTTATATAATCTGGCTGTGTTCCGACTTTATTAAGTTTATATGATTGTCTATAATGTAGTACGGTTTTACCAATAGTAAAATAAAAGTTTCTACCTGGTAGCTTGCAAAATTTGATTTAAATTAAAATGAGTTTAGGGCGATTACGACCTTGCCCCTTTTTCCGATCTTACTCCACTGCACCTTGTATATTTAATTGCTTTATTTATAATAATTTAAAACAATATTTTCGTCTAAATGCAGAAACTGCAAAATACGAAATCTAAATTGCTTTGTCTTTTTTTTAAGTAAATTCTTTCTTACGTATGTTTTAGTATTAAAATAAACAAATAATTTATACTTCAATTTGAAATCCATAAGTTCCTCCATTTTTCCTTGTATTGCTCAAGCCATGCATAACAAATATTCAATAGAGAGCATTCTGGCTCCCTCTGGATATTAAGGGAGAAAACCGGGTGAAGAAAACCGATACAGCTTTCCGTAGTTGGCAGAAATTCTGCACAAGCGCCGCGACGCTAATCCGCCCAAGCTATAAAGCTCAACGATAGATGTCGCCCAAATACACTTTCTAAAAAAATCGGCAAGAGGGAAAAAACGGAAATTAATCCGACAACTTTCAATTATTAATGTTCAACGCAGTTGCGTAATAAGTTTGTTGGATCAATTGATTTTTGTCTTGAGGAAGTTAATAATGAATTTTTGTCACGTGTGTAAGCACGATAGGAATGAAATGTTTGTTGGTGACGTAGAAGGCTTCAAAAATTTAATATATCGAACGAGTCTAGAATGGCCTAGTGGCCCAGGCGCAATAAACATGGAATAGTACAAATATTCTAGTCAACCCTGGAACCACTGTTTTATTCATTTAGCGCAATGTTACGGTTTACGAATTGAAACAAGCAGAGACGCAGCAAGAACCTTTACGAACTAATAAACAATTAGAAGGGCCGGAATACAACGAATCTCGTTGTTTTTTTTTTATGGCCGAGCATACACATTAAAGTTAAAATATATTTGTGACGCAAATAGAACCCGCTTTGAATCGGAGACATTTACATAGCCGAAAACAGGAGTGCCACATAAAAATTCAAACAGGCAATATGCCAACGAGGGAAGTAATTCACTCCACTATTTTATGTACAAACCCCGCATTTTTATTCCTGAAAAGAAAAAAAATGTCAGCGGGTTTAAAAAAAAAACACGAAACAGCGAAAACGTAATCCAATTTAACGTGCGATTTAAGCCGAAGTTTAATTTTAATGAGTTTAATTAACAGACTTGTTAATTGATTTAATTGAATTGGAATTATTGTGGGTAAATTGAGCGGCAATTCCAATCTAGGATTTTACGCATTTTTAGGAAATTCCATTAACATTTAAAAAAAACACGGCATTATTTCAGAATTTAAATTTACAAATTTTGTGAGTTAAAAAATTTGTGCTTTGTAATGAAATATTTGTTGTTCCAATTTTGAATGATGTTTTCAAAAGTTTCTTAAAAATAATACATGATATAACAATTCTGGATGTTTTGCAGAACAAATGAAATGAATAAAATTGGATTATGCAAATTGAAATAGTTTGCGTTAATACAGAAATAAAAATGGAATAACAATAAGCAATTAGTTTACACGAGTTATTAACTTCACATTGCATGTTATGCATTGCAAACAGCAAGGACTTGAATTTCGAATTGCGCGCCAATTTCGCGTGTCAATTGTTGAATCAGGCATATTTAGTATTTGTTTAATTAAAACATTGACAATTACAAAAATGGTGCGTTACAGCTAGGAAGGCCGTTTTCAAATAACGAAAACCCATTATAAACATGGAGAAAATTTTACTGTGACGATTCGCGACTTTCGTGATCATTTCGGGGTGCATAATCGACCGGCGAGACCTGCTATTGAAAATTTGATCAAAAGATTTCCGAGGGATTGGTCACTAGAACGTTTGCTGATGACAGCAATTCTCTCGGTGGACACTTCACCAGACATTGCTGCACAAAAACTTCAATCTAGTCTCGATAGTGTATCCAAAGACTGGCGAATCAAAGCCAATGAAACTAAATCTGTTCAGGTAACTTTCACAAATAAGAAAGGAACATGGACACCAAGTCTCATGGAATATATCTGGATAGACGACTAACTTGGAAGAAGCACATATTCACCAAGCGATTGGCTATGGACCAAAGGATACGCTCAAAGTACTGGTTGCTAAATAAGAAGTTCCAACTCTCAGTCCAAAACAAATGTCTGCGATACAAATGCATAATAAAGCCTATATGGGCAAACGACCTTCAACTGTGGGGTTCAGCAGCAAATTTAAGTATTGAAATAATTCAAAGATTCCAATAGAAAATATTAAGAATGACAAGGACTCCTTCGTACATTCTTAAATAAGAGACTCCACACCTCTGTTAAGTTGGCAGGACCAACGAGGAAAAAAAAAATCGCGACGGTACATAATAATCCGCTTTTTATCCGCAAACGATTGCAAAAAAAAAATCCCGCACTTCCCATTTCCCGGGAAAATGGGGTCCCACTAACTTAACAGAAAGTTAGGTTTTTCCGCTGCGAAAAATTCGCTAGTGGCGCGGCAGCGAAAAATTCGCTAGTAGCGCGGCAGCGAAATGGTCATGCCCACACCAAAACGCGATTTATAGGTGTATAGCCATGAGTTCATCAGAGGAAGAAGCTCTGCTGTTATTAGTATTGACCACATTAGTATATTTATATATAAGTAGATAATCGGTAAGTTTTTTTTCATTTATTTTTTATTTCTTATTTTTAATTTCTAAACTGCACCGACACCGACTGTTCTTGTCTTGAAACGCTGCACGACCGCGGCTATGGCGGAAATCGCGCCCGTTGATCTGAACATGTACATAAGCCGCTATGTCAATCAATCCGCCACGATAACGCACCGGCCGCGGCAGTGAAACTCCCGCGTCGGTCTGTAAGCTCATTTAATCTGTTTAATCCGTCTAACCCCTCTAGTCCGTCTATTCCGTCCAGTCTGTCTAATCCTTCTAGTTCAGGGGTGGGCAAATCTTTCGGCTGTCGGGCAACATTACGTAAAATTTGACGGCGGGCTACATTAAATTTTGTTTAATAGTCCTAGACGGAACAATATTATTAGGTTTTCTTATAGTGGACAATTGCAAAAATTATTATAGTAAATGTATTAAATGGCGTAGTAAATGTCAAAAATTTCATATGCATTGTCAAAATGACAAATAAACTGTCAAAAATGATTCATCAAAAGTCAAAACACCGAAAATGTCAAAAACGACAGTAAGATCACAGAAAACATGCAAAAATTATTGTAGTAAATGTAGTAGATGGCGTAGTGGACGTCCAAAATTGATTAATCAAATGTCAAAAACAGAAAAATGTCAAAAACGACACCAAAATCACAGAAACTATGCAAAAATTATTGTAGTAAATGTACTAGATGGCGTAGTGGACGTCTAAAATTGATTAAGCAAATGTCAAAAACAGAAAAAATGTCAAAAACGACATCAAAATCAGAAAAATTGCAAAAATTATTACAGTAAATGTATTAAATGGCGTAGTAAATGTCAAAAATTACATATGCGTTGTTTTAATGACAACTAAACTGTCAAAAATGATTTGTAAAAGGTAAAAACAACTCCAAAATCACAGAAAGCATGCTTAAATTACCAAAAATCACAGAAAACATGCAAAAAATATTGTAGTAAATGTACTAGATGGCGTAGTAAACATCTAAAATTGATTATTCAAATGTCAAAATCAGAAAAAATGTCAAAAAACGACACCAAAATCACAGATAAATTGCAAAAATTATTATAGTAAATGTATTAAATGGCGTAGTAAATGTCAAAAATTACATATGCATTGTACAAATGACAATTAAACTGTCAAAAATCATTAGTCAAAGGACAAAAACGACATCAAAATTACAGAAAACATGGATAAATTAACATAGTAAATGCTTTAGATGGCGTAGTAAAAGTGGAAAATTGATTAGTCGAATGTCAAAAACAGCAAAAATGTCAAAAACGACATAAAAACCAAAGAAAAATTGCAAAAATTATTACAGTAAATGTTTTAAATGGCGTAGTAAATGCAGAAATTACATATTCATTGTCAAAATGACAAATAAAGTGCTAAAAATGATTAATCTAAAGTGAAAACAGGAAAGATGTCAAAAACGACATAAAAATCACAGAAAATATGCAAAAATTATTGTAGTAAATGTACTGGATGCAGTGGACGTCTAAAATTGATTAATCAAATGTCAAAAACAGAAAAAATGTCAAAAACGATAACAAAATCTTAGAAAAATTGCAAAAATTATTCTACTAAATGTATTAAATGGCGTAGTAAATGTCAAAAATAACATATGCATTATTTAAATGACAATTAAACTGTCAAAAATGATTTGTCAAAGGTCAAAAACGACACGAAAATCACAGAAAACATGCATAAATTACCATAGTAAATGCGTTAGATGGCGTAGTAAAGGTCGAAAATTGATTAGTCGAATGTCAAAAACAGCAAAAATGTTAAAAACAACATCAAAACCAAAGAAAAATTGCGAAAATTATTATAGTAAATGTATTAAATGACGTAATAAATGTCAGAAAATACATATGCATTGTCAAAATGACAAATAAAGTGTCAAAAATGATAAATCAAAAGTCAAAACACCAAAAATGTCAAAAACGACAGTAAAATCACAGAAAACATGCAAAAATTATTGTAGTAAATGTAGTAGATGGCGTACTGGACGTCCAAAATTGATTAATCAAATGTCAAAAACAAAAAAATGTCAAAAACGACACCAAAATCACAGAAACTATGCAAAAATTATTGTAGTAAATGTACTAGATGGCGTAGTGGACGTCTAAAAGTGATTAAGCAAATGTCAAAAACAGAAAAAACGTCAAAAACGACATCATAATCAGAAAAATTGCAAAATTTATTACAGTAAATGTATTAAATGGCGTAGTAAATGTCATAAATTACATATGCGTTGTTTAAATGACAATTAAACTGTCAAAAATGATTTGTAAAAGGTCAAAAACAACTCCAAAATCACAGAAAACATACATAAATTACCAAAAATCACAGAAAACATGCAAAAATTATTGTAGTAAATGTACTAGAAGGCGTAGTAGACATCTAAAATTGATTAATCAAATGTCAAAAACAGAAAAAATGTCAAAAACGACATCAAAATAACAGATAAATTGCAAAAATTATTATAGTAAATGTATTAAATGGCGTAGTAAATGTCAAAAAATTACATATGCTTTGTACAAATGACAATTAAACTGTCAAAAATGATTAGTCAAAGGACAAAAACGACACCAAACTCACAGAAAACATGGATAAATTAACATAGTAAATGCATTAGATGGCGTAGTAAGAGTGGAAAATTGATTAGTCGAATGTCAAAAACAGCAAAAATGTCAAAAACGACATAAAAACCAAAAAAAATTGCAAAAATTATTACAGTAAATGTTTTAAATGGCGTAGTAAATGTCAGAAATTACATATTCATTGTCAAAATGACAAATAATGTGCTAAAAATGATTAATCAAAAGTGAAAAAAGGAAAGATGTGAAAAACGACATAAAAATCACAGAAAATATGCAAAAATTATTGTAGTAAATGTACTAGATGGCGCAGTGGACGTCTAAAATTGATTAATCAAATGTCAAAAACAGAAAAAATGTCAAAAACGAAAACAAAATCAGAAAAATTGCAAAAATTATTACAGTAAATGTATTAAATGGCGTAGTAAATGTCAAAAATTACATATGCGTTGTTTTAATGACAACTAAACTGTCAAAAATGATTTGTAAAAGGTAAAAACAACTCCAAAATCACAGAAAGCATGCTTAAATTACCAAAAATCACAGAAAACATGCAAAAAATATTGTAGTAAATGTACTAGATGGCGTAGTAAACATCTAAAATTGATTATTCAAATGTCAAAATCAGAAAAAATGTCAAAAAACGACACCAAAATCACAGATAAATTGCAAAAATTATTATAGTAAATGTATTAAATGGCGTAGTAAATGTCAAAAATTACATATGCATTGTACAAATGACAATTAAACTGTCAAAAATCATTAGTCAAAGGACAAAAACGACATCAAAATTACAGAAAACATGGATAAATTAACATAGTAAATGCTTTAGATGGCGTAGTAAAAGTGGAAAATTGATTAGTCGAATGTCAAAAACAGCAAAAATGTCAAAAACGACATAAAAACCAAAGAAAAATTGCAAAAATTATTACAGTAAATGTTTTAAATGGCGTAGTAAATGCAGAAATTACATATTCATTGTCAAAATGACAAATAAAGTGCTAAAAATGATTAATCTAAAGTGAAAACAGGAAAGATGTCAAAAACGACATAAAAATCACAGAAAATATGCAAAAATTATTGTAGTAAATGTACTGGATGCAGTGGACGTCTAAAATTGATTAATCAAATGTCAAAAACAGAAAAAATGTCAAAAACGATAACAAAATCTTAGAAAAATTGCAAAAATTATTCTACTAAATGTATTAAATGGCGTAGTAAATGTCAAAAATAACATATGCATTATTTAAATGACAATTAAACTGTCAAAAATGATTTGTCAAAGGTCAAAAACGACACGAAAATCACAGAAAACATGCATAAATTACCATAGTAAATGCGTTAGATGGCGTAGTAAAGGTCGAAAATTGATTAGTCGAATGTCAAAAACAGCAAAAATGTTAAAAACAACATCAAAACCAAAGAAAAATTGCGAAAATTATTATAGTAAATGTATTAAATGACGTAATAAATGTCAGAAAATACATATGCATTGTCAAAATGACAAATAAAGTGTCAAAAATGATAAATCAAAAGTCAAAACACCAAAAATGTCAAAAACGACAGTAAAATCACAGAAAACATGCAAAAATTATTGTAGTAAATGTAGTAGATGGCGTACTGGACGTCCAAAATTGATTAATCAAATGTCAAAAACAAAAAAATGTCAAAAACGACACCAAAATCACAGAAACTATGCAAAAATTATTGTAGTAAATGTACTAGATGGCGTAGTGGACGTCTAAAAGTGATTAAGCAAATGTCAAAAACAGAAAAAACGTCAAAAACGACATCATAATCAGAAAAATTGCAAAATTTATTACAGTAAATGTATTAAATGGCGTAGTAAATGTCATAAATTACATATGCGTTGTTTAAATGACAATTAAACTGTCAAAAATGATTTGTAAAAGGTCAAAAACAACTCCAAAATCACAGAAAACATACATAAATTACCAAAAATCACAGAAAACATGCAAAAATTATTGTAGTAAATGTACTAGAAGGCGTAGTAGACATCTAAAATTGATTAATCAAATGTCAAAAACAGAAAAAATGTCAAAAACGACATCAAAATAACAGATAAATTGCAAAAATTATTATAGTAAATGTATTAAATGGCGTAGTAAATGTCAAAAAATTACATATGCTTTGTACAAATGACAATTAAACTGTCAAAAATGATTAGTCAAAGGACAAAAACGACACCAAACTCACAGAAAACATGGATAAATTAACATAGTAAATGCATTAGATGGCGTAGTAAGAGTGGAAAATTGATTAGTCGAATGTCAAAAACAGCAAAAATGTCAAAAACGACATAAAAACCAAAAAAAATTGCAAAAATTATTACAGTAAATGTTTTAAATGGCGTAGTAAATGTCAGAAATTACATATTCATTGTCAAAATGACAAATAATGTGCTAAAAATGATTAATCAAAAGTGAAAAAAGGAAAGATGTGAAAAACGACATAAAAATCACAGAAAATATGCAAAAATTATTGTAGTAAATGTACTAGATGGCGCAGTGGACGTCTAAAATTGATTAATCAAATGTCAAAAACAGAAAAAATGTCAAAAACGAAAACAAAATCTTAGAAAAATTGCAAAAATTATTCTAGTAAATGTATTAAATGGCGTAGTAAATGTCAAAAATTACATATGCATTGTTTAAATGACAATTAAACTCTCAAAAATGATTTGTCAAAGGTCAAAAACGACACCAAAATCACAGAAAACATCACAACAAACAAGGTCGAAAATTGATTAGTCGAATGTCAAAAAAAGCAAAAATGTTAAAAACAACATCAAAACCAAAGAAAAATTGCAAAAATTATTATAGTAAATGTATTAAATGGCGTAGTAAATGTCAGAAATTACATATTCATTGTCAAAATGACAAATAAAGTGCTAAAAATGATTAATCAAAAGTGAAAACAGGAAAAATGTCAAAAACGACACAAAAATCACAAAAAAGATGCAAAAATTATTGTAGCAAATGTACTAGATGGCGAACTGAACGTCTAAAGTTTATTAATCAAATGTAAAAAACAGAAAAAATGTCAAAAACGACATCAAAATCACAGAAAAATTGCAAAAATTATTATAGTAAATGTATTAAATGGCGTAGTAAATGTCAAAAATTAAAAATGCATAGTTTAAATGAAAATTAAACTCTCAAAAATGATTTTTCAGAGGTCAAAAACGACTCCAAAATCACAGAAAACATGAATAAATTACCATAGTAAATGCGTTAGATGGCGTAGTAAAGGTCAAAAATTAATTAGTCGATTGTCAAAAACAGCAAAAATGTCAAAAACAACATCAAAACCAAAGAAAAATTGCGAAAATTATTATAGTAAATGTATTAAATGACGTAGTAAATGTCAGAAATTACATATGCATTGTCAAAATGACAAATAAAGTGTTAAGAATGATTAATCAAAATTCAAAACAGGAAAAATGTCAAAAACGACACCAAAATCATAGAAAACATGCAAAAATTATTGTAGTAAATGTACTAGATGGCGTAGTGGACGTCTAAAATTGATTAGTCAAATGTCAAAAACAGAAAAAATGTAAAAAAAAAACATCAAAATCACAGAAAAATTGCAAAAATTATTATAGTAAATGTATTAAATAGCATAGTAAATGTCAAAAATTACATATGCATTGTCTAAATGACAATTAAACTGTCAAAAATGATTAATCAAAAGTCAAAACAGGCAAAATGTCAAAAACGATACCAAAAACCAGAAAACATGCAAAAATTATTGTAGTAAATGTATTAGATAGCGTATTGGACGCCTAAATTGATTAATCAAATGTCAAAAACAGAAAAAATGTCAAAAACGACATCAAAATCACAGAAATATTTCAAAAATTATTATAGTAAATGTATTAAATGGCGTAGTAAATGTCAAAAATTACATATGCATTGTCAAAATGACAATGACCCACTCTAAATGACCTAAAAACAATTATTTTGAGGAAATAAATGCAACGGAATTATCCGCTTTTTATCCGCAAACGAATGCCCCGAGAAAAAAAAAATTCCGAACTTTTCTTTTCCCGGGAAAATTTGTGAAAGTTTTTGTTTTTACACGGCCGTATCGCCACACAAGCCGCGCGCGTTCCCTGCTTTCCTTATTATTTCCATTATTATTTTATTCAAACGAATTCAACAACATAAAAATGATTGTAAATCTAACACTATCTCAAATATCGGTAAAACAGCCTTAACAAAACATAAATTCACTCTTAAACATAGTCTAGATTCTGAGAACTACAAAATTATTGAATTCGAAACAAATAAATTTAAACGTAATGTTAGTGAAATGTTAGCCATCAAAAAATACAAAACAATGAACTTTAGAGAAGATACTAATAACCTTAGTAAAATATATATTCAAATTATAAATAATATGATAACCGATAAAAGTTAAATAATATAAAATTTGGTAAAGTGTATAAATCACAGAAAATTTTTAAGGAAAATGCAAAAAAGTGTCAAATATATGTATTTTGTAATTGATTTGTCAATTTAAACAATATATATATATATTTTTGTTTATAAAAATTATTAACTTTCGTTAATTTCTTTATTTCTTTAAACATCAAATTTGATTAAAAATTTATTTATTCATTTATAACATTATAATAATTTTATAACATCAAAAAACATAATAATTTTTAATTTAATAGAAACAATTTAGAGGTATGTCTTATTAATGTTTTAATTATAATTTGTAATTAATTTTATTTTTGTAATTTTTAGCCTATGATTAAGATGTTAGTTTTCACATCGAAACTAGTAAGGCAAATAAATTATTAAAATTATATAAGAACTTTATTTCCCATTACCAATAAAATATAAAAAAATTATAAACAACAGGGATAATAATAACCAACATTTAAACAGTAATAAGTTTTTAAATTATATTGAATAAAACTAAAACTGGGTCTCAATCAATTAAAACCGTTGATTGAGAAAGACAAAAAAATGCAATTCAAATTTCCTATCTGTGAATGTTTGTTATGGACGCAGGGCAAGAAATAAATCTGTTTTCCGAGGGAAATTTATAGCGCAACAAATTTCAATGGAGTGAGGTAATGCAAGCGTCTGGGGCACAGTTCACTTTCATTAGCAGAAAAGCTTAAAAACAAATATGAAAATGCTGCACGTAGAAAATGAAAAATCCCGCCATAAATAAAAAAATATGCCTGGCAGTCAACGCTACACACTTTTCAACAAATCACCTCCAATTTATCCTTTCTTGAGTCCCGAGTCAGGATACCCTTAAATCATCTGCGACACCCATTAATCACAACGAAAGCTGCGCGTTCTATATTCATCTCTTTCATTTAAAACAAATCACCAAAAATATGCATTTCAAAATTTAATCGATAAAATCGTTTCAATTCGCAGACGGATTAAAAATTGCAACCACATATATAAACGAACTCACAACGGTTTCAACCCTGGTTATCGTAATCCGCAACACGACAACTTAATTAGTATTTTTGGACAGATCCGCAATGAAATGCAACGCGAAGCATTAACAAGTTACAATAATAATAATAAAATAATAACAATAAAAATGAAATAATAATAATAATATTAATAATAATAATAATAATAATAATAATAATAATAATAATAATAATAATAATAAAATAATAAATGCAGGGTAGGATTAATTAATTTTATTGGTGAGCAGCGCCACCACATCCCCGAGCGTAGAGGAGACAACCTCGAAAAAAAACATGGGGTTTAAGTCGTCCTGCTAACCCCCTTAATAGCAGTGCCGCACTCTGTTGGGTTGACGACCCAGCAGAGTTTAATCTATTTGTCCCTACAAATAGAAGACAGGCCCCCCACAACAGTTCCTTATCGGATGAGGAACAGGGACAGGTGGGAGGGGCCATACCGGATGGTCCCGACGGTAATGACTTTGGCCATGTTAATGGACGCTTTAGGTGGACGAACGAACTTAGGGACGACCTTCTCGCATGCTACAATCGCAGCGAGCCGACCCGCAGGGGATACATGGCGCGTTTGCATGGACTCTTGTGCATTATGCATCCTGAACACCGCGCCTTCTCTCAACAACATCTGAGAGATCAGGTATCTTACCTGCGTAGGGTTGGCTACATTAGAGCGGATCTCCAGCAGGAAGCAAATCTAGCCGAAGAACAACCAGGGCCAACGCCTCCGCTGGTGCGGCGTAATCGGTCTGGTAGGGCTAGCTTGCTTCAGAACACCGAGGTTAATCTGAGGACAAGGAGGGATCGTATTAATACCAAAATCCCTCTTAAAGCACATGACTTAGCGGATATGGATGCGTTGGTTGACGATGAACTTCCAGAAGATGGAGACCTCTGGCAAATCAACGAAGCCGTATATAGCGCTGCAAGGCGACTCGTCCCGGAAAGGCGATGTGAGAGATCGTCCGACTTGGTCGAGAAAACCGAACGGCGCTTACAACAAGTTGAGGCCAAAGTATCGGATCCAGTGTGTGATGGATTTTATCTTGAGCGGCAGGGCGTTTACTCCCAAGATCAGGCGTGTGGCAGCCACTCTACGCCGCCACCATCACACACTAAATCGCACCATGCTGCAGACCATCAAGCAGCACTGTGTGGATAGGATTCGAGCATTGCAGGTGGTAAGGAGAAGTCTCGCGAGGCGGATTAAGCGAATCAGAGAGAATTCCTTGTTTCGTGACAATCCGTCTCGACTTTTCGGGACTCCAAAACCCACTGTTGCCAATCCGCCGACTATGGAGGAGGTTGAAAACTTCTGGAGGGGAGTCTACGACAAGTCCCCTCCGCTACATCGAGACACTCCAGCGCTAGTGCACTTCGACGCCTTTTGTAGAAGGCATCAAAACCAGGTCGAAGTGTGCGAGGCAGTCAGCGAGGATGAGGTTCGACAAGCACTTGTCGGGGCCAAGAACTACGCTGCTCCGGGCCCAGACGGCATTAACAACTGGTGGTGGAAGAAATTTCCGTCCACCCATCGCCGTCTGGCCAGAGTTTATAACTCTTGGCTAACCGGGGAGCGTATTCCGAGCTGGGTTGTCGAAGGGCGCACTGTGTTGCTCCCCAAAAAGGGAGACTTGACCGACCCGCGCAACTACCGGCCGATTACTTGTCTCAACACCTGCTACAAGATGTATTATATGTTAGGCTGTTGAGAGTGGTCGGTCCGGTTTTGCAACAGGTAAGCGAGCAGCGTGGGGCAAAGTCCGACGTGGAGGGATGCCGAGAGAACCTGGTGATAGATCATGCTGCAAGGCATTTGATACAACATCACATGAGCTTTTGTTACACTTGCTCGGATGCCTTGCGGTACCAGCTCCACTAGTGAGATGCATTGAACACCTGTTGCCACTCTGGAAGACCCGCTTTACCATAACATCCGGTACAAAGCGGGTCACCACGGAGTTGGTAACCTTCAGGAGGGGTGTGTTTCAAGGAGATTCCTTGAGCCCCCTCTTGTTTTGCATCTCATTGCTGCCGCTCTCCATTGCTTTGAGACGTACCCGTGGCTATGCATGTGGACCACCGAGTCACCGGAGGCATGAGATCACCCATTTGTTTTACATGGACGATCTCAAGATCTACGCCTCCGGGGAGAGAGACCTCCGCCTGGCTCTCGCAGTGGTCCAGGAGTACACACGGGACGTTGGCATGGAGCTAGGGTTGGATAAGTGCGCAGTGATGCACCTTAGGAGAGGACGATCACCGGAGCTCCCTGACGATATGCAGCTCACCGATGGAAGCATCTTGAAACATCTAGATGCTGGAGAGACCTATAGATACCTGGGGATTGAGCAGCACTATGCTCATGATGCCCCCCGGGTGAAAGAGGCTCTCCGCGGCAAATACAGACGCCTTGTCCGGAAGATTTGGTCTTCCGAATTATCCGGACAGAATAAGGTGTTTGCCACTAATATGCTTGCCGTTCCAGTCCTGCTCTACTCCTTCGGAGTAGTGAAGTGGACAGTCGATGAGTTGCGTCAACTCGACAGGGATACCCGCAAAACGATGCACATACACCGTGGAGTGCATCCGAGATCGTCCGTTCCCCGAATGTACCTCTCACGTCATCGAGGGGGCAGAGGACTCCTGAGCCTGGAGTGTATGCATGGCAGAGTGGTTCTAGGCTTAGCTTTTAAGATCTTAAGGAGCTCGGACCCGCTCCTATCTCTCGTGAGAGATCACGAACATATGGGAGCGGGAGCGTTTATTTTCAAGGCGGCAATCAGGGCCGCTGAAGAACTTGGTCTCCAATTCGAAATCAGACGAGGAAGCGGACGAGGTGGCAACCCCGAGTTGATTACCGAGTTGCAGACGAATCGTCTAAGAGCCCAAATTAGGACCGCCGAACAGGACATGTTGTTCGGGCGGCATGCCGACAGACCGATGCACGGTGTCTTTTATAGGCACATAGACGCAAGAGGTCTGTCGACAAGGCTGACCTTCGGTTATCTGAGGTCAGCCGGGCTCACAGCGGAGACCGAGGGATTCATTACGGCCTGTCAAGATGGCGTTATCAACACCTTGGTCTATCGTAGCCGCGTGATGGGTGTACAGGTCCCTGATACCACCTGCAGGGCATGTCGCAAGGCGCCGGAGACACTGATGCATTTGTTGTCGGCTTGTCCGACAAAAGCTGTCTCGGCGTACATCCATCGACATAACGCGGCACTGCGAGTGCTCTATTACCATCTTAGGCACTCGTATGAGATAGACCAGGAGCCTGTGCCGCCTTACTTGCCGGGAGAAATTGAGTCCGTTGTCGGGAACGAGAAATGCCAAATTTTTTGGAACTATCCATTCCCGACGGTCAGGCTCATTCGCGCCAACAAGCCTGACATTGTCCTCCTCGATAAACAGACCAGGACTATGTTCGTCATCGAGTTTTCCGCTCCAGCGGAACAGAACCTAGTCCTGAAAGAGGAGGAAAAACGGACCAAATACCAAGACCTCCTTTTCGAGCTCCGCACGCTTTACCCCGGCCATGATGTCATGCTGGTCGTCCTAATCATCGGTGTTCTGGGGGGAATCCGTTCATCGCTGCTTTCCGAGTTAAAGATCATTCCGGCATGCAGAAACTCCGCTGGAATTTTGGCAGGTCGGATGCAGAAAGCTGTCGTCTTGGGGTCCCTTCGTCTGCTGAGGGCACACGATAATGGAACCTACAGCTGTTCACCGACCGGTGGGGAGGAGCAGTTGTGGAAATAACTTTTGAACACTGGCGCGGCTGCTGCGAAGAGTCGGAGCTCACAGCAGTCCCGACCAGAATTTTATTAAAAAAAAAATAAATAATAATAATAATAATAAAATCGACTCATTACCAAAATGCGTCATCCCGACAATCCTTTGCAAAATCCCGCTAACCAACTACTGTACGACACTACCAAAATCCGGCCCATCCTAGACAGATACGCAGATCTTGTAATAAAATTTCTCAATAATAGGTTAAACTGGACAATTATAAAAGACTTATGCCTGACTCGTAATACAAGACAATCGAATAGAAAACACCCACCTAAAACACTTTACGAAGCACTAATTTACACAAGATGACACATCAAACAAGTGAACAACCTTTTTTGTATTTGTTTTATTTTTGTTTTTGTTTTGTATTTTTTCTTTGTATGTGTATTATTATCTATTATATTAATCCTGGCAGAAAGACCCCTGGTCATTAGCCAGTTGTACTTTGTACAATAAGGACTGTTGTTATTATTATTATTACAATAAAAAAAATTAAAATTGAAATAATAATAATAAAATAATAAAAATACAGAAATATAATAATAATAATAAAATAATTATAATAATAAAATAATAATAATAATAAAATAATAATACACTGCCGAGAGCATAAAATTAGGGTCACTCCATAATTTGTTATTTTAGAAATTTTTAGTTTTTTACGTGTTTTTTCGGTTGTAACAGTTTACTAATTGATTGCTTGAATGAAACAAGAGGTTTTTGTTGTTCAAAGTTTATTGAAAGAAATGAAAATGAACAATTTTAATTTGTTATGCTAAGTAATGAATATGAACAACTTTACATTTATATGCTTTTGTTGAAACAAAAGAAAGTTTAAGGACTTCAGTAGTGGGTATTCCCTCCTCTGGCCGTGACAACAGCCTGCAAACGACGTGTCATGCTCTGGATTAGATTTTGGATCACGTTCTGCGGAAGATTGTCCCATTCTTGCACCAGTATGTCGCGAAGCTCTCTAGAATTTCTGGGGGCCGGCACATGTCTCCGTAAAAGTTTTCCCATCTCATGCCAAATATGGTCAATTGGATTTAAATCTGAACTGCGAGCTGGCCAAACAAATCGCGTGATTTCACACTCGTCAAAAGACTCAGTAACTATCCGAGCGGTATGGGGCCGTGCGTTATCATGCATAAATGTTCCATCCTCTAAAACAGGGGTTCCCAACCTGTGGTACGCGTACCACTGCTGGTACGCGGGAACGTGGTACGAGTGAGTGATGTTGAGCAACATGCCATTAATAGCTTCTGAACGCATGACCAATGAGCACGCATACATTACTCAGCTGCTTGTCTCTGCAGGAGTGGAGGAGAGACGGCGCCGGGTTCGGGGCGACGAGAGCTGTCTTACCCCTCTTCCCCCACGACTCGCGCTATTAATAACTTCCCCTGCGCCTACATTCTTCCGCTTCACAACATTGCCAGAGATTGTGCACGTTCATTGTTCGCAGTTCGTTGAGCATGTTGTGATTTCGTATATGAAAACTGAACTATGAAAGGATTTCTGACGGCCTCTTCTACTTCAAAGGATTGTGCTAAAAAACCTAAATCTCCGGCCAATCGTAAATACGATGAAAGCTACTTACAGTACGGTTTTGTAGTAAAGCCAGGGACTGAAATCAGTGACATTCCTATTGACATTGAGGAATGTGTTATATGTCTTGAAACACTTTCGAACCAAGGCATGAAGCTTTCTTTACTGATGCGACACCAAAATACTAAGCAGCCTGCTTTGATTGGTAAGCCCATTGAATTAAAAAAAATATATATAATTTTTTCAAGAAAGAAACCCAATGTTTGACGAAGTTTGTCAATACTGCTATTAAGTTGATAAAGGCGCCATACCTTGCTAGTTTAAGAATTGCAAAGATGGAAAATCTCACACAATCGGTGAGACGCTTTTACTGCCGGCCGCTGTGGATATGGTCCAAGCCGTGTTAGGAGAAAAGGCAGCCAAAGAAATTCAAAAAATACCACTATCAAATAACACAGTAAAGAGACGAATTGTCGATATGTCTAATAATATTGAAGAACTACTGGCTTTAAAATTCCAAGAATGCACTTATTTTGCACTTCAAGTTGACAAAAGCACCGATGTTACAAACATGGCGCAGCTACTTGTTTACGTGCGATTTGATTATAATGAAGAGGTGGTAGAAGAGTTTTTGTTCTGCAAACCACTTGAATTAAATACCACAGCGGAACTCATTTTTAAGGTAATTGATGAATATGTGCTCCAAGTAGGCATTCCCTGGTCCAAGTGTATTGGCTTGTGTACAGATGGGGCAAAAGCTATGTCAGGAAGATTAACAGGCCTAGCAGCAAAAATAAAGGAAGTTCCTCCTGAATGCAAAAGTACGCATTGTGTCATCCATGGAGAAGCATTAGCTGTTAAAGGTATGCCGGAAAATCTTAACTCCGTTCTATCAGATGCTATGAAAGTTATTAACTTAATATAGGCTAGAGCTCTAAACACAAGTTTATTCTCCTTGATGTGTGAAGAAATGGGTGGCAAGTTCAAGACTTTACTCCTGCATACAAAAGTGAGGTAGTTATCTCGGGGAAAAATTTTGAACCGTCTTTTTAAACTGAGATCAGAAGTTTTCTGTTTTTAAGTGAAACAAATTATGACATGAAAAAATTGTTTGCTGATGAAGAATGGTTGTCAAGATTGGCTTATTTAGCCGATATTTTTGACAAACTCAACACACTGAACTTGGGACTTCAGGGACCAAACACAACAGCCTTCACAGAGAGTGAAAAAAACTCCTTCAAGAGAAAGCTGGTCCTGTTTTTTTCACAAATACAGGAGAAGGATTTATCTGCATCATCATGCATCATCATTTTTTGAAGAAAATGAAATATCTCCAATGCCAGATGTGGATGCAGATATCATTGTTCACTTGGAAGGCCTTCAAAAAAGCTTTAAGAAGTATTTCTTTGAAGATTATTCAAAAGTGAATTGAATCAGAAATCCTTTTTCGGGAACCTCACCAAATGAATTAGAACTAAAAGAAAGTTTTATCGATCTTACAGAAGATAGTTGTTCCATGAAAGATTATTTTAATATTATTTAATATATTATTTAGAAAGATTCTTTAATATATTATTTAATTAAGAAATCTTTAATTACCTTCTGGATCGGATGTAAAACCGAGTACCCTTTGATCTTCCGGCTAGCTCTGCTATTTTTGATGCCATTTGTTACGAATTACTTGTGTGAGAGTGGATTTTCTGAACTCTTGTACATAAAAAATAAACATAGAAGCAGAATAAGTGTTGAAGATGATTTAAGAGTGAAGATAAGTTCCATTACTCCTAACGTTGATATTTTAATCACAGGCAAACAACAAGTTACACACTAAAGACTATAAAAGTATAATTTGCATGATGATTAATGTTTTGTTGAGTTTGTACTAATTTTTTATTTGTATGTTTTTAGACCCAAATAGGGTAATTACCATTTTAATCTATTTATTTCTTCTTTATTATAAGCATGTTATTATAAATAAACAAATATGTAACCATTAAATATGAAGTTTTTTCAGGAATTTAATTCAAAAAGCCTTTGAACACTTTTAGAAGAGTAAATATTACACGTTTATTAAAATATTTAGGTCTGGTGGTACGCCAAAATTTCTCAAAAAGTCAAGTGGTACGCAAAAAGGTTGGGAACCCCTGCTCTAAAAGAATAACCAAGAATGGAAAAACATGGTCTTCTAGAACCTCAGTCAGATACCTATGCGCAGTCAACGTCTCATTCTCGATAAAGACTAACTCCGTGCGAGTGTCAAAAGATATGCCTCCCTATGCCATAAGTGATCCTCCGCCAAATGGTAGTCGCTCGGCATTACACGCTTAAGCATATCTCTCGCCTTATCGTCACCATACTCTTACATGTCTAACTGAGCCCGTAAGACAGAATTACTGTTCATCGAAAAACAATACGCGTCTCCAATCCGCTATTGTCCAAGTCAAGTGTTCTCGTGCAAAATTCAACCTCGCAATCCGGTGTGCACGGGAAAGCGGCGGTCCAGTAGCTCTAGTTTGAGAAGATAATCCAACAGCATAAAGTCGTCTCCTAACTGCCCACTCACTTATGTTTACATTTCTCACTTCTTGCAGGTGATTTCGAAGGGAAACTGCTGTGACTGTTCGGTTTCTCAAAGCACTAGAAACGAGAAAGCGGTCATCCTTAGCTGTTGGAGTTTTGCCTCGGCCTGAACAAGGTCCTCGAGTGAGCAGACCTGTCTCTTCCAACCGCCGCCATACTCGTTGTACACTCGAGAGACTTACACCAACCTTTCTTGCAGTTTCGCGCTGAACGCGACCATCTTCTAAAGCCGCCACAATTTGTGGCGCAACAAAGGCATTTATGCTTATTGAAAAACAGTAACAATGACAACAATTTACAACAGACAGACGACACCACAGAAACAAATGCTATGCTGTCCTTAAACTTTCTTTTGTTTCAACAAAAACATATCAAAGAAAACTTGTTCATTTTCATTACTTAGCATATCAAGTTAAAATTGTTCATTTTCATTACTTTCAATAAACTTTGACAAAGAAAAAGCTTTTGTTTTATTCAAGCAATCAGCTAGTAAACTGTTTCAACCGAAAAAACACGTAAAAAACTAAAAAAAATCAAAATAACTTCAAATTACAGAGTGACCCTAATTTTATGCTCGGCAGTGTAATAATAATAATAAACATTCAGTATAAAGTTAAACCATTAAAAACGAAACCTAGTCTTATTACTGACAACAAAATATTATGGTGGCAGCACCGGGCGTACAACTTATGATTTACAACCAATTAAAACCCTAATTTGTTTAAATTACGAACAAGGTAGAAACGCATCCACTAAAAAATAATTACCATTATTTTTAGTTCAAAAACGAATAATATTTGAAAATGCAACAATGAAAATATAGATAATCGACATCTTTGACAATTTAACCATCTTTTTTAAACATCTTTGTTCAATACGTGAGCCTACGCGGCCCGAGTGAAAACTAAATCGGGAATATAATTTAAACTGTTTCAATTAGAGTTTTAATATCTTGATTTCTATCTACCCTCTTTCTATAATGTTCAAAGATAAATTTATTCATAGAAAACTATAAAAAAAATCCTAAAATTTTCGCTATTTCGGCTATGGAATTGATAAGCCCCACGTATTAGCCCCACACGTATTATTTTTCGTCCTAATTATATCATATTAACCCTTTGCACTCGTATGTCGCGGTATAGACGACATGGTGTATTTTACCGTTGCACTCGTTTGTCGTCTTACAGTCGCGCCACGCTCGACAACATTTTTTTTTCAACCCAGAGTCTGGTCAATATAGTTTATCTTTTACAGCTTAGTTATCTAAAATACTTATTTACAATTCCTAAATTTAGATTATTAAACTAATGTACAAAAACAGATCTCAGACACGTAGTGATGATAAAACCGATCCAAAACGCACCCAAAACCATTAACAGTCATAAAAATGCAATTAGTATGATTCTTGGACCAAAATAATTGTTGGGTCTTAACACAGATTATATTATTTATATTATCTCCACTTCATGGGGTATATATTCTCTTCTTTCGGTTGCAATTCTAATCAGTTTTCTGGTAATCGTCGTGTGATTAACGTTTGTGTTTTAAAATTTTTTATAAAACTCAAAATGCCGAAACGGCACCAAGGTGAAGTTCTAGATGAATTAGTGAGTAGTGACGACGAGTTTTATATCGATTATATTGACAAAGACAATAGTGATACAGAAAATAATGAGGTGGAAGAAGCAGTTGGTTCTGACAGTAGTGACAGCGATATAATAATTAGTAAGAGGAGGGTAGTGCCTTTACAAGTTACGTCAAGCAGCTCCAGCGACAGTGAAGGCGAACATGAAGTTGTGCCGGAAACAAGAGACGTTTATGGTCCCTTGGAAGATGTGACACTTATGGACAATGCATCTCATTGGATAGATTTTAGTGGCGGCGAAAAAGCTGAAGGGCCCCGAAATCCGGATGATTGTTCAATGCCTGCAGACTTCTTCAGACTTTTCTCTACAACCAAGCTGATTGCCTTAATTGTTCGGGAAACCAATAAATACGCAAGTTGGCCAAAAACTAATTTTGGGATTTGTTTCAATTTTTATGGAGATGTTGGTAGAACTGTTAAAAACCGGAATATATAGCAAATCTCCCCAATATTTTAATATTTATTTCAGCAAATATTGCATTTGTAAATTGCAAATATTGTTTTTGTAAATTCTACTTTGAAAATCAAATTTGTAAAAGTTGAAATTTTCAAACTTAATTTTCTCACTATGTAATTTGGGGATTCGTTTCAAATTTTGTGGAGATGTTTTTTTTTCCTCTAACCCTTTTCCTTAAAACACTGCGGCCCATTGGCCTATTGTATTTTCCCACATTGTTTCGTTCATGCAAATGGATCCAGTCCCTCTATTAGGTCCAGGATTCTATGTGCCATGTTTTTCACGGGGACTCTCTCAGCTGTAATATCAAGCTTGTGTCTCCTACATGCAATTGCTTCACAGTGGAAGATTATATGGGCGGCGGTTTCGTCCTCCTCATAGCATAACCTGCATAAAGGTTCATCCTTCCAGATACCCATTTTATGCAGGTGTTCTCGTAGAGGGCAGTGTCCTGTAAGTAGGCCTACCTTGGCAGTTGCAGAATTTCAGGAATTAGAGCTTCCGATAGGTTTACTAACTTTCGTTTGCTGTGTGTCAGACCATTCAAATTGACCCACTGTAGACGGTGCTTAGTTGCTACCCATTTACAGATTTACAAAATTGGCAAAAAAAGATTAGCCAAGCGATCTACGTGGCATGCATGGGTTGATGTCACTGTACAAGAATTTACAGCCTTCCTATGCGTTATCCTGAATATGGGCACGATAACTGTAAGCAGTTTACAAGAATATTGGTCGCAAAATTTCAATGCGAAAATTCATTTTTTCGGGAGTATAAGAGAAAGATTTATGCAAATATTTTGGATGTTGCATCTTCACGAGACAGACCCAAATGATCAAAGTTTGGGAGGCCGCACTCAGAAGGTGAGCCATTATTTGATATTTTTGGATGTCAAACATTTTGTTCCATCGCGGGAAATATCAGTGGACGAATCTTTGGTCGGTTTTAAGGGAAAAATAAGTTTTCTGATGAACAATCCTAACAAGCCGACAAAATGAGGAATAAGAATATACGTACTTTCAGATGCAAATACTGGCTACATATATTCTATTTTGCCATATTATGGAAGCTTAACCTCAGAAGATCTAATACGACCCGATCTTCCAGTAAGCACGAGAATTGTTCTACAATTGGCTCAACAATTATTAGATAACAATCTAGGCATTAGGGGCTACCATATTTATACGGACAGGTATTGCCTTCAGCAAAAGTGTTGCTAAAAATGAATATCCACTTGACGGGCACAATTCAATGGAACAGAAAATTTATCCCCGATACCATAAAGAAATCCACGTTTAGAGAGAATCAAACATTTGCATGTCGATTAGAAAATATACTGCTGTTGGCGTGGAAAGATAAAAGAGTGGTGACCGCACTGAGTACCTGGGACGTTTCTGGTACTCAGCCTATAAATAGAAGAGTACGTGGAGGCAACATGCAAGAAATTAACAAGCCAACTATAATTGTTAATTACAATAAATATATGGGAGGCGTAGACCGGGCCGATTCCTACTCAGCTTCCTACTGTTTTTTTCAGAAAATCCCTCAAATGGCGGAGAAAATTTTTTTGGGGCCTTGAACCAGCCAGCGTAAATAGTTATTTATTATACAAAATGTCGCAACGCCGCCAAAACAAACGCCCGATTACGCATCAACAATTGGTCCGAGAGATAGTTGATGAACTCATGGGAAATTATCGAGAAGGTACAAAAATTGCTGGTAGACCATCCACTACGGATAAAGAAGAAAGACTTAATGGAAAGTTACACATTTTAACAAAAAATAATGGCAAAAAAAGATTGTTTGGTGTGCTCTAACAGAAAAGTGCAAGGTGGACGACGCGAGACTGCATATATTTGCAACACATGTCATCGCAAGCCGGGTCTTCATATTGGTGACTGCTTTGAACGCTACCACGTTTTTTTTAGAAGAATACTAAATATAAATATAAAATATAAATTTTGTTTGAATTTGTAATTTGAGTGTTTAGCAATATGTGTTTCTGGACAAGATAATAGAGGATGTGCCGGTAAAATATTCCACCCCCAATGCAAATTTTGATATCTTGTATAATTTTTATGTTGTTATGTTATTTTTGTTTTGATAATTAGTAGGGAAAGATCCTATGTTCTAATCCCTCCTCACCCATAAGGAATTACATGTAAACCTCCACCTTATGGGGAATTACATGTAATCCCTCCGCTTATGGGGAATTACATGTAAAATCTAACCTCCCCCGCCTTATGGGAAATTGCATGTAAAATTTAGCCTACCC
The DNA here is from genome assembly GCA_944588485.1 of Phosphuga atrata. Classification (NCBI taxonomy): domain Eukaryota; kingdom Metazoa; phylum Arthropoda; class Insecta; order Coleoptera; family Silphidae; genus Phosphuga; species Phosphuga atrata. The sequence goes on along the minus strand of OX155894.1, from coordinate 6,046,396 downwards.
CTCCGTATGGGGGATCCTATAGAAAATAGTTCTGAACGTGGCCGAGCGAGTATGTGCAGATGGCGCCAGCGCTAGGGAGGGGGCCACCGGAGGGAAAACCCCCAACCCCTAGAATAGACCACGACCCCCAACCCCCACTTTCACCCCAAAACTCCACCTCTAACCCCTCTAACCTCTAATAGAAGGACGCAGAACAGCTCATTCAGCGTTTAAAGTAATAACGGTACTTTTAACCTTCAAACGACTGAAATGCAAACGGATTGATTTCGTTTCCGCAAAATGTAAGCAATTTCGTCTCAACTAAAGACGAGCCCATCAAAATGTTTATGAACATCATTTTTAATCACAAAAAATACTACTGGTTGAGTGAACGAGCAATTCTAGCGGCAAAGAACAAAGATGTAAATCACTTAAACATCATAATTCAAAATCAAATCGTTGGTCCACCGCATTCTTTAAAATCTATCGACACTGCTACAAATGAAGACGAGGCAACCAACTATCCAGCAGAATTTTTAAACTCATTGTATCCGCCTGTCTTGCCACCGTACAATTTACAACTGTAGGTTGGTTCGGTAATCAACATGCTTCGAAATCTGAACCAACTAAAGCTATGTAACGGAACGCGTTTGGTGGTGACAAAACTCACGAGCAATGTGATTCACGCGACGATACTTAAAGATTACGTCAAAGGTGAGGAAGTTCTCATTCTGAGAATTCCGATGATCCCAACCGATATGCCATTCGAGTTTAAACCACTTCAGTTTCGAATTCGCTTGCATTTGCCATGACGATCAACAAATCACAAGGCCAATCTTTGGGGGTTTTTGGCCTGAATCTCGAAAATTAATGTCTCTCTCAAGATCAATTGTACGTAGAATGTCGGCATACCATCCGCTTTGTTCATTCTCGCGCCCGACAAGAAAACGAAAAATGTCGTATATCACAATGTGCTACGATGAATCAACTCGATTTTGGATTTTGGGCATATTGACATTTGGATTATGGGCTTTTGAATTTTGAAATTTTTGAACGATTTTTTGATTTTGTGCATTTATACTTTGAACTTTTGGATTTTGGGCATTTGTATTTACTTACCGATTTTGGACTTTCGGATTTTAGGCTTTTCAATTTTAATCTTTTGGATTTTGTTCTTTTTGACTTTTGCATTTTGTGCTTTTATATTTTGAATTTTGGGCTTTCGCAATTTTGGTCTTTGCACTTTTACAGTTTGAACTTTTGGATTTTGGGCTTTTGAAGTTTTGGATTTTTGGCTTCGGTATTTTGGGCTTTTGAACTTTTTTGTTTTGGGCTTTTCGATTTGGCATTTTTTATACGTCGTACCTTATGCGAGGGAGAAGACAGACACGATTATATTCCCATCTATTGTATAATCGTGTACGAAAATATTACCAGATATCGATAAGCGAAACATTCGACTGACTTTAATTTAGCTAATAAAATATTTTTTTAATGATTATAGATTCTGAGGCGATACGAAGTTCGCCGGGTCAGCTAGTATTATATAATTTATATACTTATAACAATGACGTGTTGTAAAGACAATGACGAACCCTTCCCGGAATGGGATTGCAGATCAATGAAGATCGGATGTTCTAATTCTTACTAAACCGATTATGAACAATCCTTTTCTAAACTAATAGGTAATATTCATGTTTCGGTCGAAACAATTTTATGATAAAATCTGGATTTTCAAAATCCAGAAGGGACTGTGCCTTTTGTATCAGAAAAAGAGCCGACATTTTTTGAAAAGTGTAAGTGTTTGTTCACGTTGGAACGCGCGGGCGCGGTGGCGGTTGCGGGCGCGTTAGACGTGGCGAGTTCGTGTTCACATTGGCCGCCAGGCGTTTGCGCGGGTGTGACCTGTTGTCAGGTTAGGTTAGGTTAGTATACTAATCTAAGTTTAAGTTTTAGTTAGTATACTAAGCTGAACAGCACTAATAAACTCCTCTGTATTGAAAGACATGATGAAAACATGCTATCGTTTCTAGCGATAAGTTCGTACTCGTTGAACTTACTGAAGTCGCGAGTGAATCGCGCGTTACGACGCTAGTTCGACGTGAACACACACAAACATCTCAAGCGTTTGATATTGCCGCGAGCGCGCCGCGCGCGCCAGTCGCTAGCTTGCCCGCTACTTAGACCGCACGTGCGTTTCGTACGTGAAGACTTGGATATTACGCCATATGTTTGATATTTCGTGACCGCGTCCGCCACGGCGTCCGCGAGTCAACGTGGATGAGCACTAAGTTGATCTGATAAGACAAATATAGGAGGACTGTGGATTTTACGTTGCTCTTGGCTCTTAGCCTAGCCCATAAGTTAGACAAATAGACGAATATTTTGCAATTAACACAAGAGTCATAGAACATATGGTGATGTGCCAACAGTTGACACACGACACATTTTGTATCATTAGGCAGATAAGAACGAATTTATTTTTTGCGTGTAGAAAATATCTTAGAAACGACAAATGATCAAACTTCACCCATCACTCAATATACAAGGTTTTCCATTAAGAAGTGTTATTAAGTTGTCATTGTCATTATTTTTGATAGTTTAAAAGTAAAAGTTATTCCATTTACGAAAATGGTACGAAATATACGCTTGATGAGAACAGAAATAGAGAAAATTCACTACAGATATCACCCTGAGCGACGAAGTCCATTGCCATTTAAGTGGCTTCGTGAATAAACAAAACTGTCGAAAACCCTAGTTTCATTCTTGCCCACTTTACTGTTGCCCACATTGTCAACCACTTTATCCAACACGAGTTACAGTTTGGTGCGGTTTTTGGGCTGGTGATGTAATGGGGCCATATTTTAACGGTGTCTACATACTTGTTGCGGCGAATATTGGACCAGATGGACGTAGGTAATGTACTATTTTCAGCAGCCTGGGGCTACAAGCCACTCAAGTGAAGAAACACTAGTACTATTGCGTCAACGATTTCCCAGAAGTGTTATTACGCGAAGAGGAGACATCAACTGGTCGCCTAGCTTACATAACAAATCTAACACTACCAGATTTTTATCTGTGCGGCTACGCTAAAGATAAAGTTTACGCCAATAATCCTACAACAATTAAAGAGCTCAAGGATAATTTTTGGGGCTATTATTCGCGAAATAGTGCAACCAATGTACGACATTTCTAGCAAGGAATGGAAATGTGTAACCGCTCCCGTGGCGGTCATTTAAGTGTTCCACAAGTAGACGGAAAGTGTCTATCTGAAATTAAACTACAAATATAGTTAAGTTTTTAGTAAGAAATGTTGTTTTTTTTTATAAAATAAAAATGACACTCTTAATGGAAAACCCTATACATGATACTCGGTTTGCACGGTTTCGGATTTACACGGTCAATGCATTCCACATATGTTTCGTTTTACAGTACAAACTTTCGTTTCCACGCGGTTTTTAAGCCAATTCTATGTTGTTTCTTTAATTTGTAAATTTTATTAAAAAATAAAATAACGCATGTTTTCATCAACTAATTTGACGAAGTGTTTTTAATGAAAACGAATTAGTAAAAACGGTGACGGACACTGGCGCTAATAATCTCAGTGATTCAAAAGATGCGATCATTTCTGTGCTCATTATCAAAACATTATGTCAAGAAAATTGAGAAATCATTTCCTCCATAATGATCCGCATATAAATCGTACCTTGAGATTTCAAAAGAAATTACATATCTGCTTAACTTAATACCAAGTGGTTTTCTAAGAATAATAAAAAACTATTATTACGAACGGATTTTATCAGTGAAATATGTATTAGTAGAAACAAATATGGGCTCATACAGTTCAAGGAATAATAATGTGTAGTTGTTAACAATCAACAATTTTTATTTTATCAATAAAAAATAAAAATAATAATTCCTTTATTTATAGTGATGAAGATACGGAATTTTTCGTTAAATAGACTATTAACTAGGTTTTATCTATGTATGTACACCAATTACCCACAGATAGAGTAACCGGCTCCTACCGTCCGGAACATTTGACAAAAAAAAGAATGTTGCCTTTTTTACAGTGATGAAAACACGGATTTCTCGTTAAATATGCTTCTAATTAGGTTTTATCTATGAGTGTACTCATATTTGTACTCATTGCTTAACAGATAGTTAATTAAACCACCCCCTATTGCCTGGAATATTTGAACAGGAAATAGGTTGATACTACACCACCCTTTGGATTGACAACAAACTTTGTACAACAAACGTAATAGATTAAAGTCAAAATAAACAAAACTTTCACCACTCCTTCTGTTCTAGATATTAGTCTCGATTTATAAGGCTTTGAAAAAAATAGCAATTTTAAGTGTAAGCAGTGTAAATCCAGAGATGCGAATATTTAGCAGTTATCATAAGGCCGCTACACATATGGAGATGCGGAAACAATTTCAATATCACGGTACATTCTACATATAAAATGAATTCTTCAGCTGATAATAAGAGTAGACAGACTTTTAATCTTACAAATCTCTTTTGAGTTTTTCTCTCAATATTTATCAAAGATTACCAAAAACTAAATATTTAAAACTATTTTACATCAAAACTTTGTTTAATAACTGCCTGCAAATTTTGTTTTGCAGTCAACACAATGCAGTCCGTTGCCGTATCAATACGTTTTTTTACTTAAAATTTAGTAGCAGCCGACGTAGTTGTACGTCAATTTATAATCAAAGTATAGGAGCCGTTTACGTACTAATCCGTTATTTCTTATTTAAAACCTTTCCCGGAAGAATGCCAGTTTTCAGTTCCCTTTCCCGGTAGAAAACCGACTGGAGGACTTTCGGCAGTTTTCAGTTTCCTCCTCGAATCGTTAGAAGGATTGTAAAATCAATTTGGTTTCCTGGGATATAGAGACATCTTCGTTTTGAAACGTTTGAAACAGAAATCCTTAGTTTTGTGGAATATTTGGAGTTTTTCCTCGATTTTCGAGGGGTTTTTTCTTAGGTTTTGGACAAGACCGTGTGAACTGAAGGAGTTTAGAGATTTTAGAGAAACTCTACTCAAAGTTTGGATCCGATCATGAGGAACAAAAGGCGTCATTAGATTAGTTTTTCCTTGATTTTAGACCAAATTAAGGAAAGTTAAGTTTTTACTAGATTTTCAAAAATATCGTTATATGGATTATGGACCATACTTGGGAAACTGTAAAAGTTGTTCGAACAGTTTCCCCTCTATGTTCGGAAAAATTCATACTTAGATTTTGGACGTTACATGAGTGACTTAGTAAATCGAACTAACTTCTCTTTCTCCTGGCCTTACGTCCCTCTAAGGGATTTTGCCACCGCCACAATCCTTTTCCATCCATTCCTGTCTTCTGTGGTCCTTCTACAGTTGTTGATTTCCAGCGTTCTTAAACCTGGCTCCACTTCGTCTCTCGGTCGAACTCAGTCCTGGGCGTCCTGCCGTAATTCCCTCCTTCTGCCATGTGGTCTCACATGTAGGACCTCTTTGATGTTTCAGTTACTCTCCATGCGTTGTACATGTCCGTACATTGGCTTCCGTTGGTTTTATTTTTCTGACCTCGTTTTGTTGGTTACTATCCGCTATTTCATATATTCTTTGACTCAGGTATCTTCGGTTTTTCTCCCAGCATATCATTTCTGCTGTTTTTGTTGGAACTCTTTTGCTCTTGTTAGCTCTCTTTTTACATGCTATCTCGTATTCTTCATCGCACCACGGCTTATTTCTGGTGGGTCTTATGAAAACTATCGACTCCTCCGGCGCTTTTGTTACGCTATCCTTTATTTTACCCCCTTTAGTTGTATCGGCGAGTCTGCATCTAAATCTATCGACGATGCGTTCCTTGCCGTTATTAAGGTATGGTCAATCTGGTTTCGTACACTTTCCTCCTGGTAATTTCAACGTTTGTTTGTGGATGTTTTTGTGGGGGTGCATCGTGCTACTCACTACCATGTTTCTCGCATTTATAAGGTTTATCAATCTATTTCCGTTATCACTGGCAACTGTGTGTAGACTATGTTTGCCTATCGTGGGGATGTATTCTTGTTCTTTGCCAACCTTTGCGTTAAAGTCTCCTAACATAATCTTAATATCATATTCAGTCACTCTCTGGGTCACTTGTTCTAAGTTGGTATAGAATCAATCTTTTTCTTGTTCTTTACGTTCGACATTCTGTCGTCTATTGGTTGTAAGTCAATTATGTGAAGTCCTATCTTTTTCTTCACCACGAAGCTTGTGCATATGGCACAATATCTTAACGCTTGGGCCTAACTTCTACAGCATGTTTCAAATATATGCATGCTTTGACGTCAGATCGATTGAATGAGAACGGCACTGATCAAGTCTGTTTCGCGAGAATTCATTCAGTTTTGAAAACATTCATGAACAAAGGCTTTTTTTAATGGGACGTAGCAAGCACATACTGTTAACTTGACAAGTGCCCCCCTGAAATAACACGATCATCTTGGTACCGCCTCATGGCATTTAGCTTCAAGATGACGTTGTCTATTTATTAGTTTCTAAAGGTGTCTGCAGATTGTATCAATTTAAGGCCTTACTTCCTCCCTCCACCGTAGGTGATTAGAGGTTCAGGTATGTATATGCGCGTTCCGTTCGTCGTTTTCTATTTCTCGTAATATGTCGGTAGCCATGGTCAACGTTGTTATCAAGTCCTGCTCCGACCATAACATTATGTCCGTAAGTGTTTTCACTTCCAGTGTTAATTGGGTTCTGTCAGCCCACTTGTCTCTTTCTGATGTCCACCTGGCGCAATCGAAGATTGTGTAATGAACAAAGGCTACCGAGCATCTAGTCACTACCTAATACAATCCTATCTATTAAACAGGAAACAACACATAAAAGTCACTTCAAATGTTGAAACTGGTATATCAGAGCCGCTGAATATTAACATAAGTGTTCCTCAAGGAAGTATTCTGGCTCCTACCTTGTTCATATTACATACAGCGGACCTAGACTCATTTATGCAGAACTGTCGATGCATTTTAAATGCTGATGACTCAACATTCATAATATCCAGAACTTCAACGACTGAAAATGCAATTGAAGCTAACAATGTTTTATCCAAAATGCTGGTTTCGTTCTCCGTGAACTACCTATTCCCAAACACGGATAAAACGGAATACCTCATTTTCCAAACACAGCGAAGTCAGTATGCGGAGAACTTGAACTTAAAGATCGATGGTTTTAACCTCCAGAGAACGAAAGCAACAACATTCTTCGGACTCTATTTTGACGAGTTCCTTGCCTGGAGCATGGCGGTGGATACGTTATTAAAGAAAATTAATAGTAAGGCTTTCTTAATTCGAGCGTTACGAAAAATCAACCCACATTAACTGCTAAATTTCTACTATGCTGAGATTGACTCCATTTTAACTTATGGAATTCTAGCGTGAGGAACCTCTAGTAAAATAGAATTTGTTGCCAAGGTATTCCTTCTACTACCACCTGCAGACCGCATTTCCAAAGGCTAAAAATATTAACAGTCACTAGCCTATACATTTTGTAGGTAACTTGTTTCATCCACAAAATTGAACAGAAACATTGATATCCACCATCACTTTACGAGAGGTTGTACGAAACTATATACTCCCAAGAGTAGGGAAAGATCCTATGTTCTGGGCCCGCCTCCGCCTCCCGACCAGTGCGCATGCGCGAACAGAGAATTTAATCAGCTAATAAACAGGTTTGATCAGCTAATAATAAGGTTTAATCAGCTGATAATCAGGTTTAATTAGCTAATATGCAGGTTTAATCAGCTAATAAACAGGTTTGATCAGGGTTAAATCCTCTGTTCGCGCATGCGCACTGGTCGGGAGGCGGAGGCGGGCCCAGAACATAGGATCTTTCCCTACTCCCAAGTGTAACTTACAATGTTAGATCGTCCAAAATCTAACCATCAATTTTTCCGAAGATATTGTAGTATTTTTTTTTTTAACTGCAGCTAGGATCTTGTAATGAGCCTTGCGGAACTGAAGAATTTTGCGATTTCGCTTTTTACAGGCGTTTTGGAAAGAAAATCGAGAAACTAGGAAGGTAATTAGTGTTTGGTAACTTCTGAAAATCGGATTGGAGATTTGGATCTTAACCAAAAGAGCAGAAAATTCCTTGAAAAGGCCCTCGGATAAACAGGAATTTGGATTCAATTGCCTTTGAGAAAAAATGAACCTGGCAGTATTTTGAACCGAAAAATTTGCAAATTCTCCGATTTTCTTTTTAAAATTCTGTTGTATTTTTCTAATTTTGTATTTTTCACAATAATAATTGTAAGAAGCAAAATTTTATAAACCGTTAAAAAAAAGGCCTCTGACGATATTCACCTTTGTAATCACGCCGTCTGTATAGTGTTTTAAATATGTGCAATATCTAAGCTCCAAAAGCTACAATTTTTGGTAAATTAATCGGATGATTAAAGAAAGAGAAGAAAGTTTCGTGTAAGTACAGATGCTACAGATGCTATCCCGTGTGGGGTTGTAGGTCCCCCATCGGGCGCCTCCCCAGGTGGCGGATAGGGGGATGGACCAAAACCTACAAATGTAGCGTCTGCACTCAGAATGAGCGGCTACAAATCCGCAGCGTCTGTTCCAGATTGGGCGGCTGCAACAGCGTCTGACCCAGAATGGGCGGCTCATTTAAATCCTGTAAACAGGAGGCTGGTTTGGAAGCTATAGCTGGCAGCCCCAGCACCAAACTACGGCCACAGTGGGCTAATAACCTGCTTGGCCTAAACAATGCTATTAATGAAACCTCTACAACACAAATCCGGACGGACAAAACGAAGACAACACTGGCTACACTTAAGGAAAAGTTCCGTTTTGGATGCTGGAACGTAAAAACTCTATACGAAGCATCAAAACTGCATCAAGCGGTGAGAGAATTAAATAACTACAACATCTCAATTTTAGGCTTATCAGAAGTTCGCTGGCTTGGCAAGGGGGAGCTCAACTTACAATCTGGGGAGCTTTTCCTGTACAATGACAAAGAAACTGGGTCTCATGAAAGAGGCGTTGGTTTCATAATTACTAAAAAGGCCAGAAAGAGCCTAATTTCATGGAACCACATTGATGACAGAATAATTACAGCAAGGTTCCACACTAAATACAGAAATATCACATTTGTACAATGCTATGCACCCACAAACAGTGCGAGTGCCGAGGAAAAAGAAAATTTCTACGATATCCTTGAAAGTACGTTAAGGAAGATAAACAGAGGTGATATCACCATACTCATGGGTGATCTCAATGCTAAGGTCGGGACAAATAACAGTAACCTAGAAGACATCATGGGTAAAGAAGGATGTGGGGAAAGAAACGAAAACGGTGAACTATTCACGAAACTCTATTCAACATTAGACCTAGTTATAGGTGGAACAGTGTTCCCACACAAGCAAATTCACAAAGTCACATGGATATCCCCCGACAAGAAAACCAAAAACCAAATTGACCATATTGCCATATCGGAAACATGGCGGAGATCCCTACTTGATGTCAGAAACAAAAGGGATGCAGACATTGCCAGCGACCACCACCTTCTGCTCGGCACGTTCAGAATCAAACTGGCCGTACCAAAGAAACCTGAACAATCAAAGAGAGTAAAGTTCAACCTACACAAACTGCGCCAACCAAACTGCCAAAAAGTTTTCCTAACAAACCTGCATGAAAATGCAGAACAAAATCCCATAACATCTTGGGATGGCTTAGCCAAGACACTACTCGAATCGGCCAAAACAACCCTTGGCACAAAGGAAATAAATCGAAAAGACTGGATCTCAGACCAAACATGGCAACTTATACAAGACAGAAAGGATGCGAAGAAACTGGTACTCCAGTGCAAAACTTCGATGACAAAAAATGATGCAATCTGGAGATATACACAACTATGCAAACAAATTAAAGCATCTGCCAAAAAAGACAAGCGAATATGGATTGACCTGATATGTGAGCAAGCAGAAGAAGCAGCCAAAAATAACAACTCGAGGACTCTTTACACACTGACAAACAAGCTCTCCAAAAAGCACACAAAGACCACAAATATAGTTAGAAGCAAAGACAACCGCCCACTGACCACCCCAGAAACTCAGCTCGATAGGTGGAAGGAATACTTTGCTGATATGCTCAGCTCACCCACGGAAGACGAACTTGAGATAGCTCCAGAAGCCAATGCAAATGAACAGCTGAATATAAAAATAGACGCGCCTTCAAAAACAGAAATACTAAATACCATCAAGCAGCTGAAAAACAACAAAGCGGCAGGGGTAGACAACATACTTGCCGAACTAATCAAGGTAGACCCTAAATGGATTGCACCTCTACTTGCAATAATAATAAAAGGGATCTGGACAAACCAAGAAATTCCAGCAGAAATGAAACATGGTCTCATTATCAAACTGCCAAAGAAAGGAGACCTAACGCAATGCAAAAATTGGAGAGGAATAACGCTCTTAAACACCATAAACAAAATTATTGCAAGTGTAATCCAACATAGGCTGGCAGAAGCATTCGAACCCATACTGCGTCCAAACCAAGCAGGCTTCCGCCCAAACCGCTCATGCATAGACCACATAAATTCAACAAGAATAATTATAGAACAATCCGTTGAATGGCGATCGCCACTATATCTTGTTTTCATCGACTTTGAACGTGCTTTTGACAGCCTATCCCACTCTGCTATATGGAAGATACTACGGAAAAGAGGCGTGCCAACAAAAATCATCGACACGATTAGAGAACTGTACCATGACGTATCATGTAGTATCCTGCATAGCGGAGCACATAGCAACCTTTTTCCGGTGAGATCAGGAGTGAAGCAAGGATGTGTGCTCTCTCCCATGCTTTTTAACATTGCTCTTGACTATATCCTGGAAAAGTCTTGCAGACCAAACGATGGTATTCGATGGTCTCTTTACTCTAATCTCAAAGATCTCGAATACGCAGACGACATTTGCCTTTTTTCGCATACCTATGAAAGTATGCAAAGGCAACTCACCCTACTATCAGACATGGCACAGAAGATAGGGTTGAAAATAAATGTCTCAAAAACAAAAGCGATGCGAATGCACACAAATAACGACGCACCGTTTCAAATAAACGACCAACCAATTGAGAATGTAGAAAAGTTTCAGTATCTAGGATGCATTCTCGACGAGACGGGCGGAACAGACCTAGACATTCTAAACAGAATTCAAAAAGCACAGATGGCATTCAGGCAACTAAACACAATATGGAGGTCCAACATCATAAAAACAAAGAGCAAGCTGCGTTTATATAGAACAAACGTCAAAGCAATCCTCTTATATGGATGTGAGACCTGGAAAAACACTAATGCCACAAAACATAAACTTCAGGTTTTCGCCAACAAATGTCTACGAATCATCCTCAGAATCTTCTGGCCACAGAAAATTACTAATGAGCAACTTCTTAAACGATGCGGAGAAGAAACAAAAGAGCACGACAATAGAGCACGGATGGATTGCCCACATTCTAAGAAGAAAACGAGACGACATTGCAAGGGCAGCACTAGACTGGAATCCCCAAGGAATGAGACGACGAGGAAGACCGGCTCAAACATGGAGGAGAACAGTGTTAGATGAACTAAAAGCCCAGAAAACCTCTTGGAGTGAAGCCAAAGCAATGGCCCAGAATAGGGTCCGCTGGAGGGTGCTTATGGAGGCTCTATGCTCCGCCTAGGAGTCCAGAACCCATATATATATATATATATATATATATATATATATATATATATATATATATATATATATATATATATATATATATACAGATGCTATGCAGGGGGGCGGCATTCCACTTTGGCTTTTTTTAATATGCGCCACCCCGGTATCGCATATTTCGCATTCATTCAGGGTGGGCCGACCGAGAATCGAACCCGGGTCTCCTGTACTATACTACCGCGGAGGACAAATGCTATGCCAACGATGTTTCATTTAATTTTAACAAAATATGTCATATTTCTTCATATTTATTAAAAAAGGCAAAAGCAATATTGTACGTGTAATTACAATTATATAATTTACTATATTATACTACATTACTATACTATATTATACTAATTATATAAGTTTTCACCAGATGAAGAAGAATCTAGTTAAATAGAGTGAACATTAGATTATAATATTTCCATAAATATTGAGAGTTAATTATATTTGTAATGTATTCTATGCCCGCTGGAATATTGAAATAACTTTTTAACTTTTTACTTAATATATACATGGAAACGCTTGACGATTATATAATACGTTCAGTGACACTAGACTTCTTTTACCCGAGACAAAAATCCATAAGAATTTCTTATATAAAATTTATAGCATTATTATAACTTCTTGACGTTTTATTAATGTTTCTGAAGCATAAAAATCAGCATGTTACACATATCTGTATATATATATTTCAAAGTCACATTTATAATTTGATCAAGTCAATATTTCCTCACATTCTATTTCACAGATCACATTCGTGAAATAGAATGTTGAAAGAAAATTGAAAATATTACAACACAGAGAAGTAATGCAAGATTATACAAAATGTCGTGTAATATTTTTATCATAAATATTTAAAGTATTTAACCCTTTCGCCCCGAATGGTACACATGCGGCCCACCAAAAATTGAAATCACCCGAAAATTTAATTTCAAATTGTACTCGCATGGAAAATATACTTGCCATTAGTTTACAATATATTATATGTACCAAGACATATATTATAGTAAATTTATTTATTTGATCGTATCTGGGCTACTCAAAATATATAAATATATGTATATCACATATGTCATGAAATGTTCTTATAGAAAATGTTCTTATAAAATGCTCATATATCACTCCAATGTTCAGCACACAATGCAGCATTTTCGTTACACGACCATAGGTCCCAGAAGGTGCATGTAACTTGTAGGGATTGGCACACCAGAACGTGTTCCATTGTCTGGGATTCTCATACTTCCTCTTCCGCATATCCCCACTTCAGGAGGTTGTTCTTGCATCTTCCCATTTGGCAGCGTAGTCGGTTGATGGTTTTCCAGGTACCCCAGTTTAGGCCCGAACCTACTCCCTGCAGGTCTATCTCTCTAGGATTCCAGGTTGGCATATTATTGTATGCTAAGAGCTGTTCCCATTTTGCCTCCTTGGTTGCAGGTTTAGAGGCTGTGGATTGCACAAAGCTTCGTCTGGATTTTAGTCTGGCGACAGGCGGGGCATGCCCGTGCAATGGATGTCTGGTGTCGTCGCGTTGTTTGCTTCGTTCGGACATGGCTTGGGTTTCCCTACTTATTTGAGGTGGTGCAATCCCGGCTAGCATGTATAGTTGGTCAAGGCTGGTGGGTTTTATTAAACCCGTTATTAATCTGCACGTCTCGTTCAGGACAGGGTCCAGTCTACAGGCGCCTGTTGATATCTCCCATACGGGGGATGCACACTCGGCTGCGGAGTAACACAAGAGCGCAAGACGTTAGGGTTGGCTCCCCAGCGGGTTTTCTTCTGCAATTTTTCTTCCCTGTCAAAAGCACTTTCTCTGTGCTCTCTGGAATGATCTCTCCACCCTTACTATAGACATAGGAGATGCTCCCCAGGATCTTCATAAGAACAACAAATTGGATGTAGGATTGGATCTTTGTTGTTAGGCCGATTTCCTTGGCGTATGATTCATGGAACTTGGTCACTATTCCATCCCATGCATAAATAAAATTCAAAACAAAACTAGAATAATAAGGTATTATTCTCTTACAGTTGTGCATTGCGCCCATCTCATAGGCGAGCACATCGTATTTTCGCTTCTTCTCATTCTCTAAAATAGTCAACTGATTCTGGCGAGTAATACCTACTTCTATCAATATTCCCTTCTTTTCTTGTCGTGTATTGCTATATTTGGCCTGATTGTTTAATGCTACTGTTGCTGCCGTTGCTGCTGCTGTTGTTGCTGATTGTTGAATCTACGTTTGTATCTACTCGGATCTCAATATTAGCATTTGTAGTGATCTCCTGCACCGAGTGATTTCGGAGATGTCTCTTCTCTTGATTCCATACTTTGCATAAGAATAAGTGTATACACTCCATAACATGATTGTCTGCGGGTGTAGTCGTGTCCCAGCATTCTGTTGCACTTGGTGGTCTACTAACTTTTGGTTCTCTCTCTCTCTCTCTTTGCAGTGTGGACATATTCCTGGAGTTCCACCAAATAGATGGTGGGTCTATTTATGGATTACATTAGACCGAACTCTGACCTACAGAAAGCGTATTGATAAAACCAAGGCCAAAGTCAGCACTAGGAATGGCATCCTCCGGAAACTCACCGAATCTCAATTTGAATCTCTGTACAAAAATGTTCAATAATTTTTATTGTCCCTATGAAGGGACCTTGTCGAAGCTGCCTGGACCGCTGGCATCGTATCGTATTGCTTCCCTTTCAAGGCTGCTTCTGCTTCTGATGCTTCTCTTTTGAATCGTGGGAACAAAAATCTTGTAAGTAGCACAAAATCTTCCATGCACATGCATCTTCCTATGCACTAGTGTTCCCTCAGTCAGCAAGGTTGGTGATCCTTCAATGGCTACGTTGCTCTTGAATCTATACAGGTACAGATGGTTCCTTTGAGTAGTTCCTAGGACTTGAATGTCAATCTTACCTTGGATGTTGTACCTTGAAGCCAGGTACATGACTATAATTGCTGTGAAGGAGTTGACTCGTCCTGCATTACGTTAAGGATTGCTGCTCTTGTAAGAGCCTTGTTCCTTGCATTCGACAGATTATCATTAATAATTATTATTTAAAAATAAAATTCATTACAATCTAGGCAATAAATTATAGATCAATTATTTGGTCAAAATTGGCTGTTGCCTCCGAGACGCTGAAGTGAGTAAAACCCTTGAGGCGGGAGTGCGTGTCAGTGACCCCTGTCTAAAATTCGGAGAGTCGAAAATGCAGCGTCATTTGGAGCAGCGTTATTCGATAAAATTCTTTGCGAAACTGAACAAAACTGCTACAGACTTTTGGTGTGATTCAAGAGGCCTATAAAGAAGAAGCCATGTCACATGCAATGATTTTCATATGGCACAAGAACGTGGACGTTGAAGATGATGATCGCGCTGAGAGACCTACAACAAGGCGAAAAATTTGGTGAAAGTGGGTGAACATTTAAACATTGACTGTCGTCTTAGTGCTAGATTACTAGCGGATGAACTGAGATTGGGTCAGACTACGGTGCTCAAGCTAGTGACAGAAGATTGAAGATGAGAAAACTGTGTGCAAAACTTCTTTCCAAAGTTCTGACGGGTGAACAAACGGCACGGCGCCAGGCTATTTGCGGAAAAATGTTTGAACGTTTGCAAGTCGAAACGATTTTTTTAGATAAAGGTCATGAGATCCTGAAACAAAGCGGCAAAGTGCGGAATGGCATACTACTTCATCTACAAAGCCCAAGAAAGCTCGCAAGAGGAAGGCAGGTGTGAAAGGCATGCCAATTGTTTTCTTTAATGCCAAAGGAGTGTGAAATCTACAAAACATGTGTTCCTGCCGGATAGACTGTCACTGGACGGTCGGATGCTGAAGTGCTCCGCTGTTGGATCGTGACCGGATCCGGATTGAAGGACGATTGGGTTCGTCACTACACCAATGCTACCTCTCACAGGCCGCTCACCGCCGGTGAACTTTTGGCCAAGTCCAACGTGGCAACACTACCGCAGCCACACTTCAGCCCCGACTTAGCTCCTAGCGACTTTTCAACGATTCCACGATTCCCACGATTCAAAAGAGAAGCGTCAGAAGCAGAAGCAGCCTTGAACGGGAAGCAATACGATACGATGCCAGCGGTCCAGGCAGCTTCGACAAGGTCCCTTCAGAGGGACAATAAAAATTATTTAACATTTTTGTACAGAGATTCAAATTGAGATTCGGTGAGTTTCCGGAGGTTGCCATTCCTAGTGCTGACTTTGGCCTATACCCCCATTGGTTTTATTATTACGCTTTCTGTAGGTCAGAGTTCGGTCTAATGTAATCCCTAAATAGACTGTGTTTGTGCAGTGTTGCAGTCTGACAGAGTTCAATTCCATTTGCAGTTCTCTTTTCGCCTGTCGGTTATCAAGGTGGAATAAGCATGTCTGCGTCTTTGTTGCGTTGGACCGAAACTTTAATTTATGATAATTACTCAACCCTGAGAGCGATTCTGTTAGGTGCTCCTGTATCTCTTCTTTAATGTTTTTTGATTGGAAGGTGATTGCTACACCATCGGTATAAATGAAGCTCCTTGTTGTTGGGCCAGTTGGTTGATCGTTGGTATACACATTGAAGAGTATGGGTGCCAGCACGCTACCTTGGGGCAGGAATTCTTCCGGTTCCTCCAGCGGCTTATTGTGACCTTCAAATTCTACGTAAAATCTTCTGTTAGAAAACATAGTTTTTACTAATTTCATCAGCTGGTAATCTCCTGTCTTTATACAAATTTTCTCCAGTAATATTTTGTGGTTTATAGTGTCATAAGCCGCTTATAAATCTATAAAGACTGTCCCCGTCTTTTCCTTTCTTTCAAAGCCATCCTCAATGTGTAGTGTAAGGCTTAGTACTTTGGCCCTTGAACCCCGCTTGCTGGGGGATTAGGTGGTTTTCTATTTGGGTCCCAATCCTGTTCAGTATGAGGCGTTCATATAGTTTAAAAGGGGAGCATAACAGTGACACCGTACGCTAGCTTTTGGCATCTTCATGTGGTTTCCCCGGTTATTACCTTAGCTTTCAACCACAGTTTTGGTATTGTGTTGTTGGTCCAGCAGGAGTTGTATAATTGAAGAAGCCAGCTCAGGACTAATGGGCCTAAGTTTATCACCAACTCATTCAGAATGTCATTTGGCCCAGGGGCCTTGATTGCGGTTTTCAGTTCTGTAGTGGTAAAGCAAGCCATATTAGCTTAACCAGGCTGTTGTAAAATCCTGAAGGTGAGAGCCCCTTTTGCCTTTTGAGCAGTCTTACCACTTAGGAGTAGTTGATGCGCAATTTCGTTAGCAGTGATATTTACCCGGTCTTTGGAAGATGTTGGGTCGCCTGATAGCTTTTTGATAAGGCTCCAGGCTTTCCTGCTGCTGTGTCTCATATCCAAGCTTTCTATCTTGTCTTTCCATACCTCTTACCTATTTCTACTTATCGAGTCTATCAGCTGGTCGCCCAACTGAATGGTTTCCGGGGAGAAGGGATTCCGACTGTAGTGCTCTAGGTACTCCTCGTATATGCCTTTGTTTTCGTTAGATAAGCGATATATAGCAAGTTCTGCAACCGCGGGGAATACTGCGCCTAGCTGCCTTTTTATTTACACAGGTGAAATTTTCATAATATTCTGGCTTCGGTGGGAGGTCTCAATAAATCATCGAATGAACATTTTATATAATAGGCGAAACTGTATGGTACGTGGATATGTGTCTGATTAGTATAGCTATTGTCAGGGTTCGGCGAGCATGTATCAATAGGTTTTAAAATTGATTCAAAATCTGCGTATACAACAAAGGGTATACGCATTTTTCTATTAAAATTTTGAAATTTTAATATATTCCCCGGCATCATATCACCTCTCTTATCTTTTACAAGGTCTTCCGTCGGCATAATAGTGTAAGTTTTGCTGCAGCCATTCAACTTATTTTGATTAAACGCGAATTAATTTGAAAAAAAGGTTAAACAACCTTCGCATAAATATTTCTTCTCGCCATGTGATGTGATCTGACTTCTTACAAGCCGTGAAATATTTTTAATATAAACATAATGTCCTTTAACACCTTCCAAATATAATAAATTTACATGTCTTTCCCTAGTCTCGTTAGTATGGTAAATTGGTCCTACTACGTCCTGTTGTTTAGATTTCCTTCGTCAAAGTCTTCTGTGAATTTGTTCCAGTTGGCATTACTTAGTTTATAGCGCCTTTTAAATGGAACCTTCTGCGGAATTTTCACCGGTCTATACTTCAGTATTATTGGCCGATGTTGGGAGAGTGGGATAGGGCCAATAACTGTCTTGCTGCTATTATAGTAAATAAAACCAGACAATGCAGAACACGACGAGACAAGGCTGGACCAGAATAGATCAGACCGGACAAACAGAGAAGACTAGGCAAGGCGAGACCAATCAAGACCGAATATATGGTAAATGATTGAACAAATCTGTACTAGACAATAATACACTAAACAAGACTAGACAAGTACAAGTCTGCATAAGACTAGACAAGTTTTAACAAGTAATATTCAATAAAACTGTTGGATGAAACTTGGACAATATTTTGTTTTACCAAAAATTAAATAAGAACGAACAAGAACGCATATGACTGGACAATGTTGCCTACGTTTTTATTTTGATAAACAAATTAAGAAATCCAGCTGGTTTATTCCATTTCTGCAATATTATTTACGTTCGGGGACGAAAGGGTTAAGAATATTATTTTTAGGAGATTAAATCCATAAATAAACCTACAAAAACAATTTTCTAATGGGATCGAATAAAGGAGTTAATGTTGCAGCCACGTGGAGCGTAATTTCGAATAAAGTATAATTTATGTAGTAATATCCTTTAGCCGAATCTACATCTGGTCTCTTGATGTTAATGCTAATAACTTGCTCTGCTTTGAATCTCTCGTAGGGGACGCAAAACTCTTGGATGCAAAAGGAGTGCACAAGGGGGACACGAATGACTGACTTCGGACACGAAAATTGTTATTTCCCTTGAATTCCACAGAGAAGCAAAGTACTATAAAAATATAATAAAGAAAACAATTTTAGTTTCCTTCATCCAATAATATTTTATTAGTATAATCATGTAATATTCTATAACCGAATCTACGATATTTTGGAATTTTGGAAACTATTTTCCTTCGGTTTAGTTTCATGTTGTCGTATATATCATTTTATGTTTGGATTGATTGAAACCGCAAGATTTGCAGACGGGGTCGATCGCTCTCCTCAATAACAATTCCAGCCGACGCAGATGCCGACTGAAACGTCTTGATTCCCCCTCTAGAAGTGCTTTCTGAACGCCGGAGAAAAATATATACTATTGATATGTATTACTTTGTCTCCACATATCGTCCCATTCCCGCGAAAAGTTATTAACATTTTATTACTCTTAAATAGTGTTCGATTGCAACATTTCACACGCACGCACACGCAAGATTGAAAATCAGAAAATAATTATTATTTAAATAAAAAATAAATTAATTAATATAGCATTGGAGGATAATCATACAAACTTCAAAACAAACTTCAAAACAAACGGAACACAGCCTGAATATATAAATATATTCAGCCTTTCCGGAGCTCTATAACAATTATTGAGTCTTTTTAGGACTACCAATACAAATCTCAGTGAAATTTGTAAGTTATTTTAAAGCTTTCAGTCCACCTTCGTGGCACTCAACAAAAACCATAAAAATAACATTGTTTTTAATATCATGTTTTTCCGATATCTTAAGTGGATAGCCTTCTGTGGACGCGTTTCGAGATCTATCTCTCATCAGCACAGTTTTCACCAATATCTATTTTATCAGTTCAATCAATTAACCTGCTAAATTCATGTCTCTGAACATAATATAGCATGTGCTATACCATTAATATATGTGTAAAACGGAGTAAAAAGTATAAAATAATTTATCCTAGTCTCATACAGATTTATAACCCCATACAGATTGTCTTGAAAATTTGTGATATTTATGAAAATACTTGTAAGATTTAAAATTAAATATATGGGGTGCATGCAATCGATAATAGTAAGGGGTGTAGTAGGGAGTAGCTTTTGTTAAGAATACTCACACAACAGTTCATATCATTTGCAATGCAATAAAATTGTTAGTGATTTACGTGATGCATTCATGCATCAACTATTTATCTATTGCATGCACCCACGTTTGTCGTTTTAAATCTTACAAGTATTTTTATAGCTACTAGTACATGCGCATGGAATAGTTGAATAGGGTGGAAAAGTTGATGAAGGTGAAACAATTGGAAGTGTAGATGGAATAGTTGTAAGAGCGAAATAGTATATAGAATCTTTAGCATTTTGTAGTTGAACAATATAAATATTAGAAAATTTTGAACTCCTTCATTAAAAAAAATCTCATGTCAAGGCTATCTACCGTTGAGATACCAAAACTTTAATTTCTATGTTAAAATCAACGATCTATGCAGAACTGATAGAATTTTTGATATATCTCTTACAATTTTCAAGCAGTAGCTTATTTATTTTCATCAGTTCCTCTTTGACTTTGTGGGGCTGCTGCCACCAATTGATAAAATATTTTGCAAAACTGACACAGTGATTTATTTCATCGTCTGATCCTTTCTCTACAAATGTATACAATGTTAACCGATCACGAAAATTTCAAAATATTCAAAAATTGTATAAACAATTTCAATGAAACTTTTACTGAACATGGGTGTCTGTAGGAAGTACTCTCCGGCAACATTTTAATGCTAAGGCTATTAGTTAAGGTTATTAGAAGGTTAGAAGTTTTCCTTCAAAGGTTTTCTGCAAATATCTCGTCAATGTTTTAAAAAATTGAGACTTGAACCACAATATATAGGACATTTGTACCTACAAAAAGTATTCATTGGAAATTTTCCAAAATCGTTCGGTTTAGTCACAAACGTGAAAAATGTAAAAAGCGATTTCTTTCAATGGGTACGTACGTTGTTCCCCTTCTTTGAATTTGGTTCACGCTTCATTCATGTTCACCTCTGTTAAGTTGGCAGAACCAACTCGGAAAAAAAATAACCGCGACGGCACATAATAATCCGCTTTTTATCCGCTAACGATTGTAAAAAGAAAAAAATTTCCCGCTCTTCCCATTTCCCGGGAAAATGGGGTCCCGCTAACTTAACAAAAAGTTAGCGGTACCCATTCTAAAAATAATTATATTGTGAAAATAATTGCACCGGAATTATCCGCTTTTTATACGCTAACGATTGTAAAAAGAAAACAAATTTCCCGCCCTTCCCATTTCCCGGGAAAATAGGATGCCGCTAACTTAACAGAACGTTAGCGGGACCCATTCTAAAAATAATTATATTGAGAAAATAATTGCAACGGAATTATCCGCTTTTTATCCGCTAACGATTGTAAAAAGAAAAACATTTCCCGCCCTTCCCATTTCCCGGGAAAATAGGATGCCGCTAACTTAACAGAACGTTAGCGGGACCCATTCTAAAAATAATTATATTGAGAAAATAATTGCACCGGAATTATCCGCTTTTTATCCGCTAACGATTGTAAAAAGAAAAATATTTCCCGCCCTTCTCATTTCGCGGGAAAATAGGATCCCGCTAACTTAACAGAAAGTTAGCGGGACCCATCGCAAAAAATAATTATATTTAGAAAATAATTGCACCGGAATTATCCGCTTTTTATCCGCTAACGATTGTAAAAAGAAAAAAAATTCCCGCACTTCCCATTTCCCGGGAAAATGGGGTCCCGCTAACTTAAGAGAAAGTTAGCGGGACCCACCCGAAATACAAATATTTTGAGGAAATACATGCACCGGAATTATCCGCTTTTTATCCGCAAACGAATGCCGCGAGAAAAATAATTTCCAAACTTTTCATTTCCCGGAAAAATTGAGTTTATTTTTCGCGTAATTCGTTTGTGTATGAAGTAAAATTTATCAGGTGCTATCGCGGAAAAATAAAGATATCGAGGAAAAAAAATTCTGAGAGGTAATTTTGAAGAACAAAGAAAGAGGGGTGGCAATAGCTCCACTAACTAAAACTGCCCTCTCACCCCACCGTATGTGGGAGGAAGGCAACCAGAAGAACATTTCATTTTTGAAAAGACCTTGCATACCGCTTGCGTCCTTGAAAGTGCCTTAACATGCCGCTTGCACCTTTGAAAGGTCCTAGCATGCCGCCCGCATCTTGGAAAGGCCCTAGCATTTCGCCGCCGCGCCGATGCCTTTTTGAACTGGGCAATAGAAACAACGTGTGACGATTCGGCCGGGGAAAAACAAAAACATTTAGACTCCACCCCTTTCCGAAATCCGCTATCAATTTCCGGGTTGGAATGAATACGATGGTTTTCATGAATCACCGATACCTGTGATGGATACGAGGAATCGTGTCAGCCCGAAATTCCTTATTTATTCTCGTTGCGATTAAGTTTTCACTATAGAATTGTTTTCAGAGGTTTATCAGAATTTTAACAGAACTTAATAAATCAAATTTTCCTCTAAATAATCGTAGATTCTTCTCTTCTTCCTCATTATCTACCCCTTTCTTTCTTTGTTCTTTAAAATTAACTCACAGCAATTTTATCCTCGGTATCCTTATTTCGCCGCGATAGTACATGATAACCTTTGCTTCATCCACAAACGAACTCCGTGAAAAAAAAAATCCCGAATTTTCCCGGGAAATGAAGTCGTTTGAAGGCGGCATTCGTTTGCGGATTAAAAGCGAATAATTCCGGTGCAATTATTTTCTCATATAATTATTTTTACGATGGTTCCCGCTAACTTTCTGTTAAGTTAGCGGTATCCTATTTTCCCGGGAAATGGGAAGGGCAGGAAATTTTTTTCTTTTTACAATCGTTAGCGGATAAAAAGCGGATAATTCCGGTGCAATTATTATCTCAATATAATTATTTTTAGAATGGGTACCGCTAACTTTTTGTTAAGTTAGCGGGACCCCATTTTCCCGGGAAATGGGAAGAGCGGGAAATTTTTTTCTTTTTACAATCGTTAGCGGATAAAAAGCGGATTATTATGTGCCGTCGCGGATTTTTTTTTTCGAGTTGGTTCTGCCAACTTAACAGAGGTTTCATGTTCAGCAAATCGAACTTAATTTGTGCGTAGTTACTCAATTTACACATATTTATAAGCGAAGGACGGAATAACTCACTTGTGTTATTGAAACGGCTAGCGGCCGAAACATGAAATTTATCAAAATTATCGATGAACATCTAATTTATCAATGTCTGTTCCCGATCAGACTAGGGAAAGATGTCACGTTATAAATCCACCGCCGCCACAGCCTTGCGCGATGACCTTCGACCCCTGAACTTGACCTTGCCACTTCCGGTTTCCGGTTTCGACTTCCGGTTTCAACTTCCGGTCACCATTTCCTGAACTTCCGAATGCGCGGGTAAATTAAAAAAAATGGACGCGAGGCGGGAAAATTCAAAATTAGATGTTGGAGGGGTAAATGGGGTGTGTAGTTGGTTGCATATATCAACGAGTCTAAATACATGAGACTACATAGACGGGGCTAGATACATGAGACTAGACAGACGAAGCTAAATACATTAAACTAAATAGGACTGAACTAAAATATATAAGGGATTGTTTAATTTAACTTACGTTTTTATTTTGATTTCCTGTCCGGCATTTTGATTAGGTCATAACAACTTCCTGTTATCTTATCAGCGGTGTGCGAGTATAGAAATAATAATATTTTTGGATTATCTCGTCATCCGGCGAATTTCTAAATGCGACTTCATTAAGAGTGTCTTGCGATTGTTCCTCGAGATCCAACAGTTTACTCAACTTAGTTGCATAATGTTTAGTCGACAAATGGTGATAATATAACTCACGACGAAAAAATATTTTTGCACAATACTCGCATACAATTTTAAAGTTTTTGTTGTGACCTCTTTCATGTCTGCGTAAATTTTCAATGAATGAATATTGTTTACTACACTCGCTACATTTAAACATGATGTATTCTCACAGACGTCCAGTACTACACTGATTAACAATAAAGTTTGCTACTATTTAAACCGAATGCGAAATTCAATAGATAGGGAAGAAGAAAAGTGGACGGAAAGTGGATGGAAAGTGAACGGAAAGTGGACGGAGTGAACTGAAAGTGAACGGAAAGTGGACGGAAAGTGGACGGAGTGGACGGAAAGTGGACGGTGGACAGTAGACGGTGTTTAAATCAATATATCGTTTTATCTAATGAGATTGCTGAATTCTATAATCTATAACGTGTGTGTTTGTTAATAATATCTTGCACTCCTCATCAAACCACTCTTTTATTATTTCTTCTGCAATTTCTATTTCCTGCTAATAAATGTCTATATAAAATATATTTCTATTTTCATTATGTCAACCTCTTTCTACGTTTTCAGACTAAACACAGGGAAATTAATGATGAATTATAATATTCTAAACCGCAATCTAGTATATTATTCCTGAAACCGGAAGTCGAAACTGGAAACAGGAAGTGTCAAGGTCAAGCGTCAAAGGTGGACGCACAATGTAGCGTATCTGATACTGTTTTAATGCCAATTTTAATAAATCTGTATTTTTAAATTTAACATTTGAATCGATTTCGGCACCGATCAATAGAAGGGGAAAGGTGTATCGATCTGGGCCGAAATCGCGCGATTTATCAATTATTTTTTCGCGAATTTATATTAGTCGAGTAGTACGCTTTAAATGTGCGAAGCGTGTAGAACGAGATCGAAGCGTGAAGCCAAGTTCGACCGGCACATGCACGCGTTATTCAGTTTCAAGTCAAATTAACCAGGGGCTTGATCACGAGCCCAAGGGGCTGAAGCGGCATCCAGCGTCTGGAAGACAACAATTTTAAGGGAATCCCTCCACCCATTATCCTCACTTCCTTCCTTAAAATAGGCGTCGGAAGGACGATCCACACGTGGCGGAGACGCGAGCAGCCTCAACACGTAAGTGATTAGACCAGCCCTGTATTTTGATTGAAAGTTTAGATTTTAGTCAGACACGGTTCAAAGAGATACATATATATTTTTTTAATTATTTTTCTCATATTCACAAAAAAAAACCACATAAGAAACATATTTTTTTGAATAGAAAGAAAAAACTGCGGAGTGTAGGGTTGAAATACAAATTTTTAACTTTCTGGCACACCTTTCTGGGAGGTGGCGGGAGAAATGCGTCAAATCGGGTTTGGAGAACGAAAACGGACGTTTTGAGTGATTTTCGGATGAAATTTTGGCGGGCAAAATGTTTAAAAAACTCCAGACAATTGACAAACCTTTGAGATATTGTGGAGGCGGCGGGGGTGCGGCGCATATCCGTATCTGGATAGCATATCCGTATTTGGACAGATCGCGACGTAAGTGGTGCAATCGGAAGCGCCGATATTTTCCGCACAAAACTGTCATCTCGAATTTTCGAGTCTTCGCTGAAAATTTGGAGATAATTGCAATCGCGCATGCGCATGGCTGTGGCGGCGGTGGATCTATAGCGTAACATCTTTCCCTACTGATCAGAATTGGTCAAAAAACACATTTTCCGCGGTCGTAGTTCGTCTCAACTGACTGACGGTTGGGCTGACGTTTGTGTTTGCGTCCTGCCAGTAGCACCGGTGTGTTTTCTTGGTAAATTCACGATACAGAAAATGCTGAAAAATGCGTCTTGCGACGGGACTTGCAGGTGAAAGTGCGATCGGTGTTTTTCGTTGCATAGTAAATGACGTGGTAAGAAAATTCCGATTTTGACGCACCCGAAATTTGAGGAATTTTGGAAAATTCCCCCTGACCGAACCGCAGCCGGCGAAGAGGCGAAATTTATAATCATTGCAGAAAACAGTTGAAATTTGCGAATTGCCGCGGTAAAAGTTGCTAAAGTTGAAAGGCTGATGAAATATGACGCGCGAAAAATGGGCTATCATTCGCAGGGCTCCGAGGGGCGCACCGTGCAAGCGAAACGTGTAAACTTGGTTTCAGAATGACGGCAAATTTCAGCGTAAGAGCACCGTTCAAAAATTTCTGAAAAATTCGTAAGCACTTCCCAACTAGGACACAAAATGCGAATTTCGTTTTCTTGCAATAACTTTGCCAGTTGCGAACTTTTTGCAACTTTTAATAGCCTATGGCACGGTCCAGTCTGTTCTCGATCTGATATTGTGGGAAATGAAGTTGGGTCATTTGTACAAAAGTACAAATGACCCAACTTCAATCTTCATAATCTTGATATTGTTATTGTTACAATATTGATCTTGAATGCGGATTCTACCGGTTTCCTTTTATCGGCTGTGGCTACCTCCTGCTTTCTGCGAATCGGCAAATCGGCACATCGTACGCAAGATACCGTCGACCTTCATCGAACGGTGTAGAAGAAATTGCAAAATTTCATCTACTTCGGGTTCGGCAGCTGCAAAAGTCCGGTTTTGCAAAAACATTTACCGCACTGTCATTTTTGCAAGAAATTGCGCGACCTTCATCGAACGGTGTAGAAGAAATTACAAAATTCCATCTACTTCTGGTTCGGCAGCCGCAAATGTCCGGTTTTGCAAAAACATCTACTGCACTGTCATTTTTACCAAAAAATCGCGCGCCCTCTTCGAAGACCCAAAGAGGAGGAACCTACGCAACCGGATCCGCAAACAGGAAAGCTTTCCGTTCAGCGGTCGACTCGCAACAGAACGTCAAAGAAGATCGTTCTAAAATCGAAGAGCGATTATTTTTTTGTTTTTCGCAATTATCTCCAAATTTTCAACGAAGATTCGAAAATTCGAGATGACAGTTTTGTGCGGAAAAAATCGGCGCTCCCGATAGCACCACTTACGTCGCGATCGGTCCAAATATGGATTTGGACCGATCAAATACGAAACGGAAATTTCGTTCTCGCGCCGCACCCCCACCGCCTTCGGCGGCACCACAATATCTCAAAGATACGTCAATTGTCTAGTTTTTTAAAAATTTTGCCCGGCAAAATTTCTTCCGAAAATCACTCAAAACGTCCGTTTTCATTCTCCAAACACGATTTGACGCATATCTCCTGCCCACTCCCAGAAAGGCGTGCCATACTATTTTTGTATATGTAATTACAAATTTACGATTTGTCCTAGAAATTTGTATTTTAACCCAACACTGCGCAATTTTTTCCTTCTAATCCAAAAAATATGTTTTGGATATGGGAAAAATAATTACAAAAATCGAAATCAAAATTTCTATTTAAAAAAATATATTACCTATCAGATACGCTACATTGTGCGTTTATGCTATCTGGTCCTATTCCGTATGGAACTTGACAAAGCAGCTGTTATTCTTGTTTAGGCAAAAGTTTAAACCACATTTCGAACATTTTATGAATGAAAATGATTTGCATCCTGGAATTTCACATCGTTGCCTTGTTTAATCGTGAATTGGCCAATGACTACACAAATCAAGACGAACGTCTTTTGATGGTACGTGCGAAGTCGTTGCAGAACGTTTCTTTTTGGCTTGAATGCTTTTCTCGAGATCGCTTGGTCTTCCTTATCTTTCCAAATGACAGATGTAATTTCTACACACTAAATATCGGCAACGAATCGCGTCTTTCTTTGGCTATTTCTTTGTCACTGGCTAATTTTCAGTTGGGAATCCTTGATCTTCTCATAGTTCCGAGACAAAGTATTCCACACTTGGCCAGGTGAACAGCTAACGGATTGTCGTATAGAAATTGTCAAAATATATTCTGTAATTTTGATTATGAGGTATATTTCTGCATAAACGTATGACTACGTTATCACGGGATCCTAAGTCAGGTTCTTTTAGTCGTCTGTACTTGACATCATTTTCAGCGCCAGTAAAAATATCAAATTTATAAAAAAAAAATTATAAAAAAATTTACGGGTGACACTGCACTGATGGCAACTGGAAATCTGAGTAATCATTAGAAATACTCCAACTTGCTGTAAACAATATGACCACCTGGACTCGTAAATGGTGAATCAAACTTAATTTAGGAAAGTCTATCGGTAGATTGTAGATTTGGCGGTGACGACTTGTACTGAGACCTTCAAATTCAATTGAATTTGAAGCATCACTTGAATTCTCAACAGCATAATAACTTTGATGGCCATTTTCAATTTCATTATCACCACTAGACTTTCGCCGTCACATGCATATAATACATTCAACTCACACATGTTGGGAGAACTATTTCTAATTTAACAAAATTCAAATATATGCCACGGCATTCAGTGTGCGAGATCAGTGTTATACTTAGTACCGCTTCCATTGCGCTTCTTTCTGTTTATCTGTTTTTGTTACCGATTTGTTACCGATATTATTGAGAGAGAGATTTCTAAAAAATTAATTGATACCCGAAATCTAATAATATTATACTGCCCGATATTCGCCGAAGAGATTTCTTGACGTCTCGGAGACGTCAAAGTCTAGCATGACACATAAAATGCATGACGTCTTAGAGACGTCATTGTATGTCAAGGGGTTTGAAATGTGTTCATTTTGGTGTGCAAAGGGATAACAGCATCATATCTTTTATATACAGTGTGTACGCGGATGGGGGTACCCAATAGGGTTAAAATCTTTATTTTGCATCTTACGACCAAAAGTCGTTCTTTATAAAAAGTTCTGCTTGTTGAGAAAATGAATTGACGATAAGAAAATTTTAGATCAAATGCACAGGGTGTTAATAAATTAAAAAAGTATAAAAATGCTTTAAGGGATAAGTACCATTAGTTTTTATTTTTTACAAAAATTTTATAAAACAAAATTGTTTATAAACTAACGTACAAGTCTGAATACGAATTTTGAAACAAAAATTCAAATTTTTAATAAAAAAGATTTTTATTTGCATTTTACAAAAAAATCATCGGATCATTGGCCCAAATTTTATAGCGGGAAATATAAACTAGCGCGTGTATTTGGACATTTTGGAACATTTTCTCTTACCATTTCTTAATAAATTACAGCCAGAAGTGCGTAAAAATTTGTTTTGGCAACAAGACGACTGCCTTGCACATTGCACAGCCTTGGTCAGACAATGGTTACATGATCATTTTGGCGAAAGGTGGAGAGGGAGGTTTGGCCCAATTACCCAGCTACATGGCCTGACCTTTCATTATTAGATTTCTTTTTGCGGGGTGCCTTAAAACAAAAAGTTTATTCAGATGATTTTCCACACGATAGGGAAATATTAAAACAACGCATAGAAGAAGCAATCCATAATCTGAATGTGCTGCGAATTATTCGTGAAGTGTACGGTTGATTTATTATGTCAGCGGAAAAGTGTGTGGAATTTATAAAAATCGTAGATATTCAACATGACTCGCTAAAAATGATCGAATTAGCTAACAGTTCCAAAATCATACAATACTTTCCGTTATTCAGATCACTGAACTTTTCATTTTTCACTCTATAGCACACAACCGAAGAAAAATGAATACATATAAGAAATTGCATGACTCAATCAACAGAGGCGGCTTTTCTTTTCGGCGGCTTTTTCGTTTGTATCTCCGCTTTATATCTGTCTCTCTCAGATGATTTCAAACGATGTTTGCATGTATTTGGCGTCAAAATCACATACTTCTACTGGGACTGGCAGCGAATCGCGCGCCGCATTTCGGTTTAAAAATCGTGCGTGCAACGAAAAAATAAATACACGTGATATCTCACTACACCTGATGTGATATTTCGTGATTTTTCGCAAATTTTTCGAGGTAGATGTATGTCGAATTATTATTTCAAAATTTGTATTCTTCTTTACGTTAGTTTATAAACAACTTTGTTTTATAAAAATCTTGTAAAAAATAATAAATAATGCAACTTATCCCTTGAAACAATTTCATACTTTTCTAATTTATTAACACCCTGTAGATTTGATCTAAAATTATTTTATCGTCAATTCGTTTTCTCAACAAGCAGAACTTTTTATAAATAATGACTTTTGGTCGTAAAATGAAAAATGTCGTATGTCGTGAAAAATGTCGTAAAAAGAATCAAGTTTTTTTTCCCATTGGGTAAACCCATCCGCGGACACACTGTATATGGACCTTTACTATTTGCCATTTTTGCCAATTTTATATTCTATAATTTCTCTATTTCGTTTTATCACGAAGCATAAAGTACAGGCGGAGAATTATTTAGTCACGAAACTAACTGAAATTTATGATTTTAATTAAATAGAGCAAAAATGATAATAAACATTGTATATCGGCGATATTTCGTGTTGTTGTGTATCGACTGGCCCAAACAGAAACTGTATATTCTCTCGCCCAGCCCGTCCGATATAAATTTCAGCGTAATGCGAGGCAGAATGAACCCTAACTCAATTATATCACCTCGGAGAGTTAGAATTACTGAAGTTTCACAGTACATGACGCCGGCCTTATTTTACCTAACCCAATATCTACCACAGCTTTTAATATAAACCTCCCGCCATAACTAATTTCGTTATTTGCCATGAATTAAAAAAAAAAGTAGAAAAAGTGTATGTGTATTAAAGTGATTAAACAAAAATCGTTACTCAAAAAGGCGCTGCATGTAGGAAGGTTTTATTAGTTTATACTGGCACGGGAAAGTGCATTAAAGTTTCACACGTGGTCATATTGCGCATGCCAATTCAATTAACTTTTCCGGATATTAAGGTTAACGAGCTTAAACATTATTAAAAAAAATGTTGAGGCTGCCTGTTGCTTTTACACCTCATTTCATTTCACATTTGAGCTAGACATGAACAATGCGGATTTTGTTAAACAAGCAACTTCATAGCATCGACTGCATAACTGCATAGATCAAATATAACTAAACAGAATTAGAGAAACATGAGATTTAAAAACCAATTTGTCGCCCAATACTACATAATCAATAATGGTAGAAATTAATACATATCTATAATAATACGATATCGCACTAAGACTAACAAGGGGACCGTATGATAAGGAAATCACCGATTCGATTCATTTTTAGTACACGCGTAGGTGATGACCAGGAGTATAACAGGTGCATAGAATGTGAATCGGTGATTTCCTTATCATACGGTCCCCTTGTAAGACTATAAACATAATAAAATATAATAACATAATAAACATAATAATTTTGTCAAAATTTTAACAAAATTAGTAAACTTAAGTTGACGCATTGACTCATTGGTGAGTGTTAGTTTGAGAGTTTTCGGGGTTAAGACTTAAATCAGAGGAAAATTACTAGTGATCTGAACAGCAAGTCAGAGAGAGAAAAATAATAAAGTAAACACCATAAATTCATGCAGTAACCTCCTTGAAAACGTGACTTATCTTCGGGCAACAATTTATCAACAGCTTTCCACTTGTGTTTGAGGGATATAATGGGGAAGCTCTGCATCGAAATAAGTGTGCGTAATGACGATCCAGCTATCGCAGAACAAAAAATTCATCCCTTACATAAATTCAAACGAAAACACGCGGAGAAGAATGTAAGGGCATATAAATGGTTCAACCGGATGTTTCCATTGAATGGTACGCAGCACGCGATACACTTTCCAACGGCCGGAAAACTTTCAATAATTCAATTTTCACATGAAATAAAATAGATAAGATAAACATATACAAAAACGAAAAAAAAGGTCAAAAAATCTTTCTATGAATAGATTTTTTTCACATTAGTCTGCAAGAATCTTCCTGTAGGACGTGCTCACACGCCCTTCCAGGCAAGTGTTTAATTGTTCCCTGTAAGTGCCACTAATCCTAGACGAACAATGAATCCACGACCAGCATTGCAACCGGAAAACCCTTCATAGTTACTTTACTGCGGATTTTGTTTTGTTACCGTCCACGCTAATTTTTCAAATTTACTTTTTTTATTATTACGCCAAAATTAAAAATACTAGACAAAATATCACTTTATCAATAGCTGAATTAATTATTTGCCCAGCGTTAAAATTAAAATACATTAATTTTTACAATTAATTTTTCTTTAAAATAGTTGAAACTGGCAACGCCGATTCAGCCGACTCATTTCACTCTACGTGGGTATGTTTTTAGTTATGTGACATTTTCAACAGAAAAAATTGACATTTTCAACACAACAACTGATGTGTATACATCAGTTGTTGTGTTAAAAATGTCAATTATTGTCATTACGCACAATGTAAATGTCATTACGCACACTTATTTCGATGCAGAGCTTCCCCATTATAGGGGTAAAAAGTACAGTGATTGATCATTTTAGAAATCGAACAATGAAAACAATAAATTGCATGCTTGTATAAAATGAATTTACAAATTATTATAGTGCTAGTAATTGTAAAAAACGTAACTTTTCTATTTAAATAATAATTCGAATCAAAAATTTAAAATGTTATAGAAAATAAGACGATAAATATTTGATTCATCAAAAAACATAGTTATAGATCATAAGAATGTAGTGATTGTCTAGTAGGTAACAGTAATTAGTCAATGCTTTATAATAAATAAAAGTAATTTTAAAATATGAAAAACTATTATGAACTAGTGATCACTCCAGTGATGAACACTCCAGTGATCTAATAAAAGAAAAATATTTCATTATTGTTAAAAAAAACAATTTAAACAAATTTATAATCAATGTTATGATTTTTCATTTAATTGCCACCAATATTTTCTTGATCCTCAATCAACTCTATGATTTTTTTCAGTTTTTTTCTTTTTCTAAAGTTTTCTGTTTTTCTTTTTGTTAATCTTTTTATTTTTTGTTCGAATTGGTAAAACCATCCTACGTTATAGATAATCATACAAACTTAAAACAATCGGAACACAGCCTGAATATATAAATATATTCAACCTTTCTGGAGCTATATAACAATTACTGAGTCTTTTTAGGACTAGCAAAACAAATCTCATGTGAAATTTGTCAGTTATTTAATAGCTTTCAGTCCAAAAACCTTCGTGACACTCTACAAAAACCATAAATATAACATTGTTTTTAAGATGTCTTTCCATTAAGTTTGAAATTGCCGTGATTAATTTCATAAACATTTTGTGCTCCACGAGGGGCTATTATGTTTTTTATTTTTGGACATACCATAAAATAAGTTTCATCACCATTGGAAACACGAGTCGGATCTTTTAATATGTTTAAATATTTAATTTTTGATAAATAATCATATATTTCACTCAACAATTTTTTAATATTACTCTCACTTACACAAGAGCTGGCTTTAGTTGCTCTTTCTGGAAATCTTTCAATAAGAATCAGATTCCTTTCAAGAAAGGCTTTATACCACCCATTTCCTAGAACATGTCACAAAAAGGATTTTTTATTTTTCTTTGATCCAAAAACTCTTGTATATTGAACTTTCTTCTAGGAAATCCTCTTCGTTGACAATCAATTATCCAACGTACTAGGTTCTCTTCTGCATTGCATCCTAATACAGGAGACGGACCTGTAGTAGATTTGATGAATGCATTACTAATTCTAAATTGAATTGTTGGTTTGGGAATACCATACTCTTTTGAAGCTGTGCATTGTGACATCCCATTTTAAACTGCATTAATAGCATCTTCAATTTGTTTATTCGTATATTTTTTTATAAAACTGGTAAATAACTGGCATATTTCACATGAGATTTGTTTTGTTAGTCCTAAAACGACTCAGTAATTGTAATAAAGCTCCGGAAAGGTTGAATATATTTATATATTCAGGCTGTGTTCCGATTGATTTAAGATTGTACCTTTTCTTACGTTTGTCATTTTATGTATATTAACACTAGCATATTTAATCTAGAAATAAAGAAATTAGTATTTTCACTAACTACAATAACAAATACATAAATAAATTCAAGTAAAATAGATTTTTCATTTTTAATTGCTTTAAAATTGTGTACTGAATATTTTTCTTGTCCTCTTATTTGTAGGTTAAACACTCTAGGAATAACTGTCACATAGTTACTGTAACGTCAAAATACTAATTGGTCGGATGATCTATCACTATAAAAACTGTTTATCGTGCAATATTTATTGTATTATCATATTTTTCACAATCAGTACTTTATTTTTATCAAAAAACTTTTTATTTCGATAATTTAAACCTGTATTCATTTACAAATGCCAAAAATCAGCACAAAAATCATTTTTAAATCATGGAAATATCTAAAAATAGTAAGGTTACTTTTTGTACATTTCTGTCTAAAATGACGAAAATCTCGGACTGGTCATTTTATTAATTAAATACACACATGAATCTTTAAGTTCTAACAAAATTATGGGTTGTATCCAATACAGAAAAGAATATAGAATTTTCTTCTGTTAATAAACAATTAAGTCACCAAAAGATTGTCTTATAGTTATATAGTTTTCAAATTATGACCAATCACTACCTACTGACCAACAACTGTACTATTTACCCCTATCCCTCAAACACAAGTGGAAAGCTGTTGATAAATAACATTACAAAAATCTAAATATTTCTTAAACCGGACGATTTAGAAGCTTCATTTTACTTTTCCGCGCTTACTAAAGCACTGTGGAAGACGATTCGTATGAATTAAATCAGGTAAAAAAAAAAGCGAGAAAAAAACCCGATTTTCGGAGCTTACCACATTCATTATAAACTCGGTTAGTGCAATCGCAATATAATAATTCAATATGTCTGGGTTCGATATATCTAGCCTTGTCCGTCTAGTCTATTGCGTCTGTAATGGACTCATAACAGCACTCATATGCGTGTGGTTATGGCCTGCTGAGTGCGATACAATTTTCTCAATATGTATCGGCGATTTTTTTATTTAGAAATGGCATAAAAGGGCGCAAATATAATATTATTCCAAACTTTCTGCTTTAATTATTTTATTAAAAATCGAAATCTTACCAAATTTGGGACGCGTTGAGGTTGAAGAATAAGGTGTACTCACCTGAAAATAAAAATAAAAATTATTATCAAATAAAATATAAAGTTGAGTGAAAAAGTGGATCGCGCAATTGAATATCGATTCGGAAATATCAACTGGGGAAAATCAATTTATTAGAGGAATTCATTATTTAAACATGGACAAAATCATTAAAGCAATGACAAAACGTGCATGTCCAGCAAAAGTTTAAGCTGATCGATTCAACTGAATTCTGCTTAATATATCTACACAATCTATACACATTTGTACAACAAAGAGAGATATGGACTTGTTAAAACAATATTGAAACTTTTAATTTCAAATATATATTTTTCAGTTACAGTACAATCTCGGTAATTCGGCCGTTGGTTAATCGGACGTCCAGTAATCCGGCGGTCTGGAGACCACTCGAGCTCTTCCCTCCGACGGATCGACTCTTTCTAATAATCTGGCGATTGTCTAGTATGTGTCGGATTATCGAGATTATACTGTATTTGTTTTGTTATTGGGAAATTATTAATGGCTTTTTATAACATTTATATTTTTTAGGATAACAAGTTTCTGTAGTTTTCTGTCACCTTAATCATAGGCTTTAGACAGGCCCGCCGCTGGACGCTACACCGCCCGCGTGCAAGACTGACAACGCGGCCCCCTCTTTACACTCCTGCTTCTTTTTTTATCATTCCAGGCGAGAGATTCCGTTTTCCGCGAGCTATAGGTACTGTACTACTGTACATTAAACTATCACCAGGTATTGCAGAAAATGGTATTCCTCACGTGCATAAAACGTTTGTGTTTATTTTCCATGTAGTTCCATAGATGTTGTAAAGACATAATAAAAATAAATACAAATAAGCAATGACAATGTGTTCATTAAGGACATTTCTATATTTGCCTCCTCCTTGGAAGTGCCGCCCTTGCGCGGTGCACGCTCTGCACGCCCGTTTCCGGCGGGCCTGGCTATAGAGTAGAAGGAAACAAAATTTAGTTATACAGGGTGTTAGGTAAACGTGCGGCAAAAATTCAAAGGGTTATTCCTTGGCCTATTCTAAGAATATTTTGTCTTATGATGATTTCTGAAAACCCCGTTGTTTCGAAGATAGAGGTTGAACAAAATTTGCGACAATAACGACATTTTATTATCAAAAAGTACATGTAAAGTTGCTCAATCTACAATAAATGTTCGAAAAGACTTCCTCCAGCCTGGATACAATTCAATGTTCTCGTCATTGAGTGCCGAACTCTTTCAAAAACCAGGGTTATTTCTAAATGAGTTACACCCAGCAATTATCCGATTTCGCAAATCGTCCAAATTCTGAACTGGAGTAGCGTAAACTTAGACTTCAGATAGCCCCATAGGAAATAATCCAAGGAGTTTAAGTCTGGTTTTACTCATTAAATATGGAGGTAAAGAGCTAGCAATAAAAAATAAACGGAACTGTGTAACAAAATAATAACCACATCCAGCATACCAACACAGTGGCACAAAAGTATCACCATACCAATTTTTAAAAAGGGACAAAAAACCAATTCGAAAAACTACAGAGGCATAACCCTGCTTTGCACCACCATGAAACTGCTCACCAGCATTGTCAAAAGCATTCTAGAACGCCCCATCTAAAACAAAGATGAATAACAAGGATATCGGAAGAACAGATCGACAACTGATGCCTTGTTCATTGTGAGACAGGTAAAGGAGAAGGCGATCGAATTCGGCTACCATGCTTATATGTGCCTTATCGACCTAACTAAGGCATTCGACAAAGTACAACTGCCAGACATATTGGACATATTAAGAGAGAAACAAATCCCAACATCAATCATAAATATAATCAGAAATCTGAACACAGGCAACACTACCAAGAATAAAAGTAGACCAGCAAACAACAAAAGACATACCGACACTAACAGGAATAAGACAGGGTGAGTCTCAGCCCATTCCTTTTTAACCTTGTCATGGACGAGATTATACACAGTGTGACAACAATGAACAGGGGATACAGACTGAATAACAAACCAATTAGCATGGTGTGCTATGCGGATGATGCGACAATGATGATGCAATCCTGGCAGAAACAGAAAACGATTTGCAGAGGCAAACACATAAGTTCTATCAGACTAGTGAAAAATACAACATGTCAATCTCCATTGATAAAACAAAATGTATGACCTTCTCCAAAGAACCAGCTAGGTGCAAAAGTCGCAATAGACAATAAATCAATAGAACAGGTAATGAGCTTACCGTTACCTAGGAACGGACACATCAAGCAGCAACAACCCGATAAACGACATAAAATCACAGCTCAACAAAGCTGCAACAATCTCAGGATGCCTGAGAGATATCATCTGGAAAAACAACCACATGCTAATTGATAGTAAAGTGCGGATATATAAATCCTGTGTTAGACCGGCGCTAATCTATGGTATTGAAACGAGAGCTGACACGAATAAGACAAAAAGCATCCTCAGAACAGCGGAGATGAAAACATTAAGAACCATCGCAGGAAAAAAAACACTTAGAGAGAGGGTGAGAAACAACGACATAAGAGCGGCATGCGGGGTGGATGGACATAGTGAGATGGGGGAGGGAAAGAAGAAGATATTGGCGTGACCACATAGACAGAGTGAACCAAGAGAGACTAGCGTACATCGCCAGAGATTGAAAACCAGGTGGCCGACGCCCGCCAGGGAGACCACCTAAGAGATGGAAGACTAGCGTACATCGCCAGAGATTGAAAACCAGGTGGCCGACGCCCGCCAGGGAGACCACCTAAGAGATTGAAAACCAGGTGGCCGACGCCCGCCAGGGAGACCACCTAAGAGATGGAAGGATAGTTGGAGCTCCGCCTCACAGGATAACCGACCGAATTGAGCCTTGGCAATAAAAAGACCTCAAGTCTGGGGATCGAGTAGGCTATGCGTGTGGCCTACCTCGACCAATCCAGAGATCTCCGTATGTTGCAACTAAACTGAAATGTGGTTTATGCACAATCGTTCATAAACCACATTGCAATTGCAGGCGTCTAGTTTTAATTCTAGTTTAATCTTTTTACTGTTTAATATTGACCCTGATCACTTCTTAACCCGCATAAAATTCAAATCTTTGCCGTTAAACAAGAAACGTCTCTCTGAAAATGTATCGATAAAGGTAAATAAAGAAAAACTTCAAGAAAGCAGAAAGGACTTTCAAAACCTTTTGCGGTAGAAGAGAGTGGAGACTTGCGGGGATATCCGAGAGAAGACGGCGAATACAGCGAAGGACGGGGCACCATTGCAACGAACTCGCAGACACCGTTGGTAGATCACAATTGGTAGATCACCTTCACGACTGTGATGTAGCAGTCTGCAGCGTATAAACCGTGGTATGCAGACAAAACTGAAAAGAAATTTGAGACATACCAAAAGACACGCGAACAGAGAGCGAAGACCCTCCGGTAAGCCAAAAGGAAACAAGTATCAGAAAAAATTCAGAACATAGACACGGAATTTAAGAGCAACAACGCTAGAACCTACTACAGAACCATTAAAAAACAAATAAATGGATATCAGCCGTCCAGCATGGGATTTCGAAGGGAAGAAAACTGGTTATAAATAAGAATGAAAATTGTCAGATATTAGCCGCATATTTCGAGAAATTGTTGAATTGCGAAGAACCAAAAAATAAATGGTCTAGAAGAAGACCCCAAGCAACAGAATGAAAATTCAATCCCACCAGATGAAGAAGAAGTTCGTGAAATAATCGCAGGCCCAAAGAACAACAAAGCAGCAGGAGAAGACTCCGTGACAGCAGAGATGCTAAAATGTGGTGGAGAAATCACAATCCAAATTTTAAAGCAAGAAATCGAAAAGATATGAGAAACTGAAGTTATCCCTAAAGATTCTAGGAAAAGAAAAATTCTATCATCCACCCCTTACACAAAAAAGGTGATAGAACGGATCCTAACAACTACCATGGCATTTTCATATCTCCTGTAACATATAACGCACTGTCTAAAGCGCTATAGAAGAGACTTCTGCAGCAAGTGGCTCACCAACTTGGTGGAAATCAAGCGGGCTTTAGAAAAGGAAGATCATGTGTTGAACAAACCTGGAGCCTGAAGCGATTACAGGAGAACTATATGTCAAAAGAGCTAGGAGTAGTTTTCTTCTAGTTTACGAGAGTTTATGATTTTATTGACAGGGAAGTGCTGTTTAACACACTGGTGGAATTTGGCGTCAAAGCCAAAACAAGAGAACTTATTAAGCTGACGCTAACAGGAACACATTCAAAATTAAAGTACATGGGAGAGACCTCCAAAGAGTTTGGAATTAAAACAGGAGACAGAAAAGGTGATAGACTGTCACCAGTTCTATTCAACTGTATGTTGGAGAAGATTATCCGGGAATGGGAGAAAGAACTGCAAGTATACATTGGAGGATCAAAAAATGGTGTCAAGATCAACTGCTTTGCTTTTGCCCATGACTTCGCGCTCCTTTCTAGAAATACTGACGCAGTTATAGAACATCTGAATATACTAACCAATCAAGAAGAAAAAGCAGGACTACAGATTTCGTAAAAAACGAAGTATTTGACAAACTTCACCCGAAGACCAAACATGGTAAGATAGAAAGAGTTGTGAGCTTTAAATACCTGCATGAAATCGTGCAGTTGAAAACCAGTGAAAGAGAAGCTAACAACACCAGACGGGAGAAGATGGCAGCGGCTTTTCGCAGAACATATGCTTTATACAAAAAGAAAGCCATCTCGAAGGAAGCTAAACAGACACTACAATGCAGTGATTAAATCGGAAAGCCTGTATGCTAGTCATCATCATCATCAAGCGACCAATCTGCTACACTGCTGCACATAGGTCTCCCGTAGCTTTCTCCATCCTGGCCGGTCCTGTGCTGCCTCTATCCAGTTGGTCTTTATCCTTTGATGTCGTCGCTTCATCTGGTTGGTGGACGGCCTCTACTTCTGTCTTGGCGCGTTCTCCACTCAAGTATCCCCTTTGTCCAGCGATTGCCATAAGTCGCGTCACATGACCAGCCCAGTTCCATTTTAATGTTGTTTTATCAATCCGGTCCGTCACTTCGGACCTCTTCCTTAATGTTATATTTGGGAACCTGTCTCTTAGTGATATACCTAACATAGCCCTCTCCATTTTGTAAGGTGTTAGGTGTGAGGGTAAGTGTTTCTGCCCCGTATGTGAGCACAGGCAACACGCACTGATCGAATACTTTTCTTCTTCGGCATATTGGAATGTCTGACTTAAAGATATTGCGAGGTTTCCCAAAGGCCGCCCATGTTAGGCCTATTCTTCTCGATATTTCACAGGTTTGGTTGTCTCTACCAATAGAGAATTCGTGACCAAGGTAATTATAAGAGCTTACTTGTTCTATGCTTACTCCGCCTATCACGATTGCCTCACTCATAACTAGATTTGATATGCTAGTGAATGCCTCCAAATGACAGGGAAAGCAGGACTCAAAGAAGCTGACAGATTTGAAAGGAAGATCCTTCGTAAGGTAATGAGTCCAAAGATCGTGGATGGGCAGTATAGGTTAAGAGTAAGAGAAAAACTTTACCAAGACAATGAAAGACTGATTGAGTCCATGAGAAAACGGAGACTCAAATTCTATGGGCATTTATTTAGAATGGATGAGAAGAGACTAACAAAAAGGATTTTTAAAATACTTGACAGTAGACCTAGTGTCTGACAAATGGTTCAGGGAGATGAGAAAGGATCTCCAACAGCTTGGACTGAATTTGGAAGTCATCTAATACTGAACAAAGTTTAGGTCAGTGATAGACAACTTTAAGGAATTTTATGACGAACCAAAAAGGAACAGTGGTTGTACAGAAGAAAGAAGATAGGCTGCCACAGAAAGAATGAAATATTATAAAAATATTCTGGGCTGCAAGGAAGACTTCCAGAAACATGTAATTGTTGCCTAACGTGGTCTCTAATGGCCGCATACGATAATAATAATAATTTTATGAAAATTTTCCAAATTCTAATAAATATAATAATAATAAAAAAAACTTCCTCAAAGTAATAGAGTAATGGAAAATACACCATTCCTTGTGACTGGGTTTGCAGTGCACCATCGACTAGTTACAAACATTCTTGACTTTTCCTCGCCAAACGATAGAACATCGGTGCTTTCCTTCACATGCAAGAATAGGAGATATTTATTAGGGGGATTGAAAAAAATGTATTTTAGGGAATGATTAATTTCCACGCTGCTACCAATGCCTCTAACAGCAAAAACCCAGAAACGACAAACAAGTACTGGGATGCCCTTGAGGAAACCCTAGACAAAGTCCCAAATCACCAAACGACTATATTGTTATGAGATTTCGATGCCCAGATCGGCAGAAAACAGAAACACCAGAATATTGTAGGAAGATATCCCGCCCATAAGAGAACCAACACCAACGTGGGACGCTTAATCCGTGTCTACACCAAGTATGAATTACTATTGATGTCTACAACTTTAAAATACCTTCACATGAAGGCCATGACATGGCGATGCCCAAATAGCATGATGAGAATTCCAAAATCGACCACATAGCAATAGACAAGCTACACCACAGGGATATTTTGAATGTCAAGGTGCTAAGAGAAGCCAACACAGCTCACTACCTGTATCTGGTTAAGACGAACCAGAAACCACCAATAAAGATGTTAGCAAAGAACACGAAGATCCCTAGGTTTGATATCACCAAACTTAAAGTATACAGCACTAGTAACCAAGAGGGGCTGATTCATAATACCAACAGGATTAACACAACTACAAAATGAGATTCGCTTAGGGATGCCAAAACAGTAGCGGCTCAGGAAAGAATCCCCAATACACCAAAGGGAACAAGCATCCGTGGTGATCCAGCGAATCTGATAAAGCTATAGAAGATGCGACTAGCGTGGATCAAATGGAATGTACATAAAAACGAAGCTAATTTACAAGCCTTTATTGCACAAAGGAAAACTACGTCGAGCATCATAAGAGGGGCCAAGAGGAAGCACAACCAGGAACT
Organism: Phosphuga atrata; assembly: GCA_944588485.1. NCBI lineage: Eukaryota > Metazoa > Arthropoda > Insecta > Coleoptera > Silphidae > Phosphuga > Phosphuga atrata. Next base: position 6,004,857 of record OX155894.1, on the reverse strand, counting down.
GATTAAGCAAGCAGAGGAGGATTTTGCAAGGAACAACTCTAGAGATCTATACAAAGGCCTCAAACAACACACAACCCAATTCACGTTCCCTGCCTTACACATTCAAAGACCAAATGGATTCCTGTTTGTTAATGACAACGATTGTACCAAGACCCTAGCTAACTACTTCAAAGGACTTTTAAATGCAGAAGAACCTATTGAGAGTTTCCAAGTTACAGAACCAGCTAACGCTAATACTGAGTATATCGCTCCTCCAACCTATGAAAAAGTCTTAAGAGAAATAATTAAACAACTCAAGAATAATAAAGCTTCTGGGGAAGACGGAATAGTAGCAGAAATGCTAAAACATGCCGGAGAACACACCTTCAGGAGGATACATAAAATAATTCTGGATATATGAACTAGTGAGAGGCTCCCAGATGATTGGAAGTCAGGCATTATCCATCCAATTCATAAGAAGGGATGCAAAACAGATCCCAGAACGTACAAGGGAATATCATTCCTTGCTGTTACCTAAAAGATATTTTCCAAGATTCTGGAACGCCATGTAACAAGACAGCTGGATAAAGAGTTAGGAGAATATCAAGCAGGGTTCAAAGCATCGAGGTCCTGTACCGAGCAGATACACAATCTGAAGAACCTTCCTTCAATACATCAAGTCAAGAGCCAGATAATTTGTCGACTTTTAGAAAGCATACGACTCAATGGACAGAATTACTCTTTAAAAGAACTAGGACTCAACGATAAGATCATTAGGCTGGTACAAGCCACCTGGCACAATACCACAGCCAGAGAAACGTTTAGAGGACAACTCGGGTATTGAAGGGTGAGATAAGGAGACGGCATCTCATGCATATTATTTAATTGCGTTCTGGAAAAGATCATTAGAGAGTGGATGAGAATCCTACCAGAGAACACTGGATTACGGATGGGGATTAAAGCCGACAACCTAAGGATACCATGCCTACCCTTTGGAAACGATCTGACTTTATTAGCAAATGACATACAGGAGACTAAACTCAGCTCCAAGCACTACACTCAATAGCGGATAAAATGGGTCTTCTGATCAACATAGGAAAGACCGAGTTTGTTATTAACATCAAAGATGCCCCTAGAATGATGAGAGTCAGTGATGATATCTACATCAAGAGAGACAAAAGTGTAAAGTACCTTGGGAAATGGTGCGCAGAGCGAAATAGTAGCTTTTGAACACAGGAGACTCAAACTAGATAAGGCATACTATGCCTGTAAAAAACTATATGCTTCAAAACAATTGTCGATCAATATCAAACTAAGACACTAAATGCAGTAGTCAGACCCTCAGTCCTCTATGCAGCAGAATGTCTATATCTAACTAAGAAGGCTCCATTAAGAGCCCTCGAGGTGCAAGAAAGAAAGTTCTTGAGACGGATAGAAGGGCCAAGAATTCTATCAGATGGAAGCCGATGGTATCAACCAAATCGTGAGCTATATAAACATCAAATACATGATTGGTTACCATCCAAGGTTGGCCATGAAATTCTGGCATTTGCCAGATTTTTAATTTTGCTCCCCCGAAAAAATAGGCAAAAAGGAGTAAATAATAATGCCAACCACAGCAAAACATCTGATGCCGTACGGACTTACTACCCGTACGATGATACTCAACGGCAGTGAAGGCAGAGATGAAGATCATCGGTATGGCAGATCTGGCGGAAGAGGACCCCCTACGGTGGTAGGCTGGTACCGGGCAGCAGCGGGCACTAGTATTGACTTGATGCACTGAGCAAATGATGCTTTAGTTGGATCAAGATCGAAGAGTCATGGGCGAAACCAATCATAGTCTGGTTCCTCGGCCGTGATACTGCGATGTGGAAAGGAAATGGAAAGACTACCACATTATTATATTTCCTGAACGTCGGAAGACGGAGAATGATGATGGTAGTTCCTGGAGTAATGAATTCCGGAGGTAAAATACTCCCCCTTTCGGATCTCCGGGTGGGGAGTACTTCGGGGAGAGTCATCAAAAGAGGTGGACATTTTAATTTCAGGATCGGGACATGGAACGTAAGAACACTTAGAAGAGCAGAGAAACTGGAAAATCTGAAAAGAGAAATGGATAAATGTAAAGTGAACATAATGGGTTTAAGTGAAGTGAGGTGGACAGGTAGTGGTGAAATAGTGTCAGGTAATTACACAATGTTTTACTCAGGTGGAAAAAGTCATGAACGTGGAGTAGCAATAGTGATGGGAAATCAATTAGTGCAAAGTGTGACTAAAATGGTGATTCATAGTGATCGTCTAATGTTTGTAAAAATAAGTGCAGAACCAGTGGCCATTCTGATAATTTAAGTGTACATGCCAACATCAGATCATGATAACGAAGAAGTGAAGAAAATATACGATGAAATAGAGGACATCATCCACTCTGAAGGCAGAGGAAAAATAAACCCCATAATCATGTGTGACTGGAATAGTGTGGTAGGACAAGGTAGTGAACGAAGCAAACATCGTGGGACAATATGGGTTAGGTAAAAGAAATTATACAGGAGGGATGCTAGTGGAATTCTGTCAGCGTAACAATTTGGTAGTGATGAACACTTGGTTTAAGAAAAGGAAGAATAAATTATACACATGTATGAGCGCCTCATGTCTAATTATATGTCCGATCCAGTTGGCCAGGTGACATTAGTAGATATCAGATAGATTTCATACTTGTAAAGCAGAGGTTTAGGGGCAGTGTGAAAGACACCAAGACTATGCCAGCTGCCGATATAGATTCAGATCACAACCTTCTGGTTGCAGACATCAGTACAAGGTTGAAGAGGATCAGACAGTGTGGGAAGAGAAAGTAGAGATGGGACTTGGAAAAGCTAAGAGAGAAGAATGAGGCAATAAGAGAATCCTTAGAGAATGTCTTTAGTAAATTGAGAGAGGAAAATGTAAGTGCAAGTGCAGAAGAACAGAGGAGAAATATTAAACTGGCCTTGTTGAATACTTTAGAGAATAAAATCGGGAGGGATGCAAAGAGAGCGAGGAAACTCTGGATCACCAATGAGATCCTGGAGAAGGTAGAGGAAAGGAGGAAATGTAAAAATGTGAACGAAGCGGAATACAGAAGACTTAACAATGCACTCAGGAGAGAAACAGACAAAGCGAAGGAAAAATACCTAGAAGAAATGTGTGAAGAAATAGAGGAACTACAAAGGAGAGGAAGGTACGACCTGATGTATCAGAAAACGAAGGAGTTGGGAAGGAGTGAGAATAAAGGAGTAAGGAACTTCGGAATAGAAAACTCTAAAGGACAAATGGAGACAGAACAAGAGGAGATGCTGAAAATATGGGAGGAATAAAAGAACTCTACGATAAGAAACACCGCCCGCAAGTAATTAAAATAGAGACAGAGGAAGCGGTTGATGAAGACGAAAAAGGGCCCAGCATATTGAAAACAGAAGTAAAGAAGGCAATTAAGGACATGAAGAGAATGAAAGCCACAGGAGAAGACGACATAGCTGGGGATTTGCTGAAGGAAAACGGAGATGGAAATTTGAAAGCGTTTAAACAACTCATCAACAAAATATACGAAACTAGGGAATGGTCTAAAGACTTTTTAGATGTCACAATGGTTGCTCTAGAAAAGAAACAGCAAGCCAAGAAATGTAGTGATTACAGAACAATTAGTTTGATCTCACACGTGGCGAAGATCATTGCAAAAATACTCAATGGACGGATAGAACATAAAATCGAAGAAGTAATGGAAGATGATCAGTTTAGATTTAGGAAAAGAAAAGGAACCAGGGACGCCATAGGCATGATGAGGATATTGTCGGAGAGAGTTTTGACTGTTAACGAAGTAGTCTGCGTGTGTTTTGTAGATTGGCAGAAATCCTTCGATAGAGTTAACTGGACAAAATTGATGAATATTCTTAAGGAGATTGGTGTCAACTGGAGGGACCGGAGACTAATTTGCAATCTGTACATGAGACAAAGAGTAAAAGTACAATTGAACTACGGAGAAACAAACAGCGTAGAAATAGGAAGAGGAGTCAGACAAGGATTTTGTCTATCGCCGAGTCTCTTCAATTTGTATGGTGAATGGCTGACGAGAGAAGCATTGAAAGGATGTGGAAATTTCAAGATAGGGGGACGCCTCATCAACACCATCAAATATGCAGATGACCAGGTAGTACTCGCCAAGAAGCAAAGACAACTACAACACATGATGAACCGGCTGGTGGAAACTAGAAGGAAATATGGCATTGAAATTAACAAGGAAAAATGTAAAGTGATGAGGATAACAAAAAGGGAAAAACCTTTGAAGATAACAGTCGACAATCAAGAACTGGAAAATGTAAAACAGTGCAAGTACTTGGGAAGCCTGCTGACGAAGAATGCATACTGCACAAATGAAATTCGAGCAAGAAACGCCATGGCCAAAGCTGCATTTAACAAGATGAGGACTCTACTGACCAGCAAGTTGAGCTTGGAACTAAGGAAGAAACTGATGAAGTGCTACATCTAGAGCATTGCACTGTACGGAGCAGAGACGTGGACCATGAGGAAAAGGGAGAAAAAATACCTCGAAAGTTTTGAAATGTGGTGTTGGAGGAGAATAGAAAAGATCAAGTGGACAGATAGGGTGACAAACGAGGAGGTACTAAGAAAGGTGGGAGAAAAGAGAATTATTCTAAATACAATTCTCCAGAGAAAGGCCAACTGGATCGGACATATAATTAGACATGAGGGGCTAATACATGACGTCATTGAAGGGAAGATTAAAGGAACTGCAGGTCGAGGAAGAAGAAGAATACAACATCTGGATGACATGAAAGAAAGGAGGAGATTCAGCAGGCTAAAGGAAGAAGCTGAGGACAGGGAACATTGGAGGCAGAAATTCTCCGTACAAAGACAAGAACCTGCCACTAGGCAGAATACTGTATAATAATAATATAAACATCAAGAAAATCTCATAGATGCCATCAGAGAAGGCGACTGGCTTTTTACGGACATCTATCCAGAATAGACTCAAACAGGTTATCCCATAGGATCTGCTAACAAGGGCAAAGCTACTGGATTCTCGCGGAAGAAGGAAGTGGAGAAGGATCTTCCGGAACTCTATATAAATCAAAATGACATAGCCGACCGGAGTAATTATCATACAACGCTTAAAACTATATGCTTCGTAACATCCCTCACAGAAGTTACCCACAGATCAAAAGACGAGACCAGGAAATGGCCTGAGGAACGTAATATTGAATTTGGTTGATTGAATTGAGACTACTAGGCTATCAGAAAAGCTCGAGATACCAACAAGAAAGCAGTTGCCAAATCCACAACTAAGAACAACAATCGTGGCAAACAACGACGATGACATTAAAAAATGGCTAAACCACAAGCACCGTGGCCCATAAATGGCCCTAACGAAATTAATTAATTAATAATAATAATAATAATAATAATAATAATAATAATAATAATAATAATAATAATAATAACAGGTTGAGGCTTCTCAACCTGGACCTCAGTGCACAACATCGTCCAGGTCCAAAATAACGAAACACTCTTGGACCCCAGCGCAAAATAGGGAAGTTATGTGGGCTTTCCACTATGCGATCGCCAACAATTTAACTGCACCAAAAACAAAAGGAACATACGAAGTATGGAGAAGAAGAAATCCTCTGCTCCCCCCGAACATCGACGCTAACAAACTGGCAACCCAACGGCGAGTGATTGAGAAATCGTTCACAAGAACACAAATTGATGCTATTCTTGGAGAGATCAGATGCTCACACCAGCAAGAAGATCCTCCACAAAACGAAATTGAGCCTGACATAACGGAGATTACGCCCGAGCTCCCCTTAATGGAGAAGGAAAATATACAACAAATAGACTGTCAACCACTACAGTTAGAAATCTCAGCACTCTCTCAAAAAATCGAGCAGGAAATCAGACTCCCACTCTGTGAAAATGAGATGCTCAGTGTCACGAACCGCAAAGGTACTAATAAACTAAGACCTAGTCCCGAGAATTGGAAATCAATAAAAGCTGCTAATGAGGCCCCGGAGCGGATCTGTAAAGATGAACAACATCTCTCCCTCACAGAACTAAACCAACTGATTTACGCAACATCAGCAGTGATTGCCAAGGAGATACAATTAAAAGTGCCTCGTAACAGAAATATTGAAGGACCAGCTTGGAAAACAAGACTAAAAAAGAAACTCGCTCTCTATCGCAGTAACGTGTCCGTACTAGTTGAATACCGCAAAGGAATGCCTGGGCACTCTCTAAACAATAAAGCAGTCGCATTACCCAAACGATTGAGGATTGGAGATTTAGAACGGGCAATCCAGGACCAAAAGATGAAGCTACAGGCAATTTCTCAGCGGCTGAGGAGGTACACAAAAAGGTCAGATCAATTCCACCAGAACAGACTGTTTCACACTGATACTAAGATGTTCTACAGGAGCCTAAATCAAAAACAAAACACTGTAACAGAACCGTCTTCCCAAGAGAAAGTGGACCGGTTCTGGCGAGGTATTCTGGAAGATAGTAGATCACACAACACTCACGTCCCCTGGATCCAATGTGAATCGGAATCATGTAAGGAAGTAAAATCCAGCAGCTGGAATGACTTTGCGTTGACCGAGCTAAAGAACAATGTTAAAATGCTCGCCAACTGGAAAGCACCTGGCCCAGATAAAGTATACAACTTCTGGAAAAAAAACTTAGATGTTTTGCACCCCCACCTAACAAAGCTTAGAGTAAAGCTGCTGAAGACCCAGAAGCATTACCGGATTGGTTTACTACCGGAGTAACATTTCTAATACCAAAAGACAAGGACTCACAGAACTCAAAGAACTATCGTCCAATTACTTGCCTCCCAACTATGTACAAGGTAATGACGTCCCTACTAGCCAATAGACTGTATAACCACCTAACAGAAAACAATTTGCTCCCGCCTGAACAGAAAGGATGTAGACGAAGATCACACGGCTGTAAAGACCAACTCCTAGTTGACAGAATGGTCACAGAGGACGCTAGAAAACGTAAAGTCTCCCTTTCTATGGGATGGATAGACGACTATAAGAACGCATTCGATAGCGTACCACATAGTTGGATCATAGCAGTCCTTAACATCTATAAAATGAACCATCACCATCCCACCATTATAAAGTTCATTGAGACTTCTATGAAAGAATGGAAAACGGAGATGAAACTGTACCACTCGAACGGATGCCTCTCTACTGGTCAGATGGCCATAAAAAGAGGAATATCCCAGGGTGATTCCTTATCCCCACTGCTCTTCTGTATGTCCCTGATTCCGCTTACAAACTTGTTAAATATAGAAAAGCTGGGATACTCACTAGCGGATGGTCAGACTATCAACCATCTCTTTTACATGGATGATCTAAAGTTGTATGCAAAGGATAAGACACAACTAGACCAGGAGATCGAGATAGTAAAAACTTTCAGCGATGATATCTCGATGGAGCTCGGACAGGACAAATGCTCTAGGGTATCAATAAAAAAAAGGGAAACTAGAATCCAATGCAGGGGTAAAGGTTGATTCCGAAATACGTGAACTCGACCAAGATGAGGTCTACAAATATCTGGGTGTAGACGAAAGCGATGGTATTCGACACAGGGAGATGAAGGAGAGGCTGCGCAAGGAGTACTACCGCCGAATCAGACTCGTCCTCAGTACAGAATTAAACTCCAAAGACAAGATCCAGGCCATAAACACCTTAGTAATTCCTGTACTGCAATATAGTTTCGGAATAATTAACTGGTTGCGCTCTGAGCTCCAGCAAATAGAGAGGAAAACTAGGAAGTTGCTCACGATTCATGGATGCCATCATCCAAAGGCTGACGGAGACCGACTATACATGCCCAGGAGTAGTGGCGGCCGTGGTCTCATCGAGATTGAGTGTGCATATTACCGCACAATTGTAAGCCTCTCCGACTACATATGCGAAGGCAAAGACAGATATATACGCGTGGTTAGGAGGCATGAAGGGACCAAGGTGAAAGTGCGCTCACTCATTAAACAAAGCCTCGAAATAGAAACAAATATCTTAAGTCTAAGTCCATAAGTCGATAAAACGCCAAAGGGAGACTCAAATCAGCGATACTCGAGGAAAGAATAGAGAGAATTAAGTCAAAGCCCCTCCATGGACAGTTTATCAGAAATCTACAAAACAGCTGGGTAGATAAGGAGAAAACTTTTACATGGCTGGGAAGCGCTGGACTCAAGGGTGAGACAGAAAGCCTTATTATTGCAGCTCAGGATCAGGCACATAACACTCGATACTCCAGAAAAGAATAATTGGCCTAGATGTTGACAGCAAGTGTAGAATGTGCAACAAAAAAGATGAAACTATCAGCCAGATTATTGCTGGTTGCACAATCCTTGCACCGACGGAATACAGTCATCGTCACAACAAGATTTCTAGCTACCTACACTGGTCAATACTAAAAGATCTTGGCCAGCAAGTGCCTGAGCATAGGTACGATCACCAACCCACCCCGATAATAGAAAGGGAAGAAACAATCATAATGTACGACGAGGCTGTGGTAACAGATCGTACCGTCGAAGCGAACCGACCGGACATCATTATCTATAACAGAAAAGAAAAGCGCTGCACTTTAATCGACGTGGCAGTACCAGCCGATTCGAACATTGCGGCCAAGGAGGTCGAAAAAAAGTGCAAATACAAAGACTTAGAAATCGAGATAGCAAGGATGTGGAAAACAAAAACCAAAGTGGTCCCGGTTGTGGTTGGAGCTCTCGGAACTATTAAGATCGGCTTCGGAAAATACATAGAAGAGCTACCATGCAGTGTCAGCGTCGAGCAGGTACAGAAGATTCGACTTCTGGGAACGGCCCACATAATAAGAAAGGTCTTAGCCATCGGCCAATAAACGCCCTAGGACCCGGGTTGGGCCCCGGAAAAGAAAGCTGCTGGCACGAAAGTGCCAAGGAAAAAGAAATAATAATAAGTTGAACTAGCATATTGAACAATTATTTATTTAGCAATATTGTAGTCCATAGAATAATATTTTCAGACTAGTTCTAGTCACTAGTCAGTTCAATAATTTCGTGTAAAGTGATTAAGACTAATTCAGAAAGCCTAATTTGATGTAAAACATTCCGAAGGCGACCAGTTTATGTAAGACGCTGAGAATCTGCAATTATCTAAACTAGCTAAGCAAATTAGAAGCGTTTCACTACATAGTCTAATCTGCGTTAATTAAGTTTAACTAGAAATAATCTGTTTCTTGCCAGTGCAAGTAGATATTAATCCGTCCGTTACACTTACTCTAAATTAGAATTACAAATTTAGTTCAACAGTTTGAACTTTTTACAGTTTTCAGTAAAATGTTTCCCTGTAAAATATGTTTTCGAGCTTGATGCATTGTCTCCTTTTATTAAATTTATAAAAGAAAACCTTATATTCCCACATTTATTTTCGCGGAATATTACAAAACTTTTACAATTTCAATATATATCTCCGGACAATTTTCTTGTTACGCAAACTTTGCGCCTTTAATCATTTTGATAAGCGTTGATAGCGAGCGATTTTTTATCCGAGTGAATTTTCAACACCCACGGAAAGTAAAGCATCCACAAATGTGCGGGAATTTATGGAACCTCCAACTCGCACACGTTTCACATAATAAATGATTTTCTAACGAAAATATATTTATATACCTACGGGGAAAATAATAACCGTAGGGAACTAAAAAAATGGATTTAAATTCCCTAATGGAGAGTTTCAACCACAATAAGTTTTTCCCGAGAGAATTTGGAAGTATTTTATTTTCGTGAGTTATATTATGCTTCGATTCTCATTACGCTATCTTTAATAAATGGCTTGTATTACATTAAACACCGGGACGCTAAACTAAAGGGTTAAATCTAATTAGTAAGCAGTTACTTATACACGGAATACCACTAAACCCCGCCGGACCGCAATTAGACCATATTGGACTTATTCGAGATTATTATTTAGTCTACCTTCCCGCGCACAACACAATTTTAACGCAAACCATTCTACTCACGTAACCAATACTTTAAAACCAACAAATAACAATACAAAAAAGGAAATATATCAGTTCCTTTCCCTCGAGGTGCAACTGAATAGGATTTATTACATTTTATAACTCGAATAAAATATTGCAATACATTCTATTTTATGATTCAAACAAATAAATAAATAAGATTATATTGTAACTTAACCCTTTCACCGCCTTTCGGGGAGATGTGACCCGGGGCCCTGAATTTATACAGCCCCGTCCCGGGCGATGTAACCCTGGGTATTTTTTTAATAGCGCCATCTCGCTTTGCGCTGGATTACTAAACGAGTAACGAGCCGTCACTGTACTTAGAGGGGAAGAGAAAACGCGATTTTTTGTAAATTCCCTTAACCGATCGAGTATTTTAAAAAAAATAATTTCAACGACCTGCCGTCTCCGGGGACGGCTGGGTGAATTTTTCCAGGTTTTTCACATTTTTGCACACAACTTGGACAGCTTTAGTCGCGCAGACGTGGTTCCGGCGTCGGTGTGTCCGGAACGTCGCCACACATCGGACTATTACCTCACTTTTCGACATTTTTACTTAACATTTTTGCAAAATGCGAAAAATTTACTTTTCCTTGAAAAATATTCCTCATTTCTGGACGCCTAAATAAAGCGATCCGGAAGTCTTATCGAAAATCGCCGCACGTGGGGCCGTTGTTCTGTTCTTTGGGTGCAAGAACCTGATGCAAGGCTACCACAGGGCGGCGGACACCGCCGCACGCGGCGTTTTAGTCGGGCGATCCGGAAGCGCAGAAAATGTGAATAACGTCGATGACAAAAGTCGCGCAGCCACGAGAATGGTGTCGGAGGACGCGTCTCAAAGCGCTCTACCGGAATCATTTCGTGAATTTCATTTTTCCTAGGTGTTTTCGCCACGACCTCCGTAAAAGTGGTAATTTTTGTAATGCAAACTTTTGGTGTCCGTGCAGGGAAGCATTTGGCCTAAATCGCTAGGTCTCGACAGAATTGCAAATTACTATCAATTTTGAGACGACTGACGTGTGGCGTTTCTCGAATTTCACCTGGGGTACCGCACCACGTGGGTTTTTAAAAAGGTCACATTAGGCTTTTTTATGCGGCAGATCTTCGGTGTTTTAACCGCGCGTCTCCGATGCTTAAACTGCAAATGTCCGCTCGCACGTTGCGCAGTCCTAGGTTTCGTCCTGTCGCGCCCCTCCAGAGGGTCAAATCCCACGGAAAATCGAGGTTTTTGCAAACGACCCGACGGAAGCGGAGGCGACAGCGCAAGGCGGGATTGTACATTTTTCTCGTGTAGAACCGAGAGCTCCGATGAGCTGTGCCATTCTCGTGACTCAACTCCCGATTTCCAGGTTCGAACACACCAGACCGAAACCTAAAATCACGAATTTTTAATCTCTGAGGCGCTTTTTTTGTCAGATCTCAAAAATTGTTCCAGATCGTTTGACTGTCGCCGCGCCACGTTTTTAGAGCCCTCGCTCGCTGTCCTGCGACGTCCCGTTCACCTGGTGCAAGAGAAAATGCAACTTATTTTTGCCGATTTTGCAATGACTTCCACGGACGCCCTACGCTTATTTAAAGGGCTACAGGTTGCCAGTTGGATTCGTTCTCTTCAGAACACTTTCCCGCAACTATTTCGGCAAGAATTTTTAAAGTGCGACGACTTTTTGCGAATCTGCTTCAGTTTAACTCTTTGAGGCACAGCGGTTTAAAAATTGTCCAGCCTCGATGCGTGAATATGCATGGTGGGATATTTAAAATTATTTCAAATTCCGTGCCTGAGAGGGTTAAAGAGAAGAGTGCGCAAAAAGTGACCAGAAACCAGAAGCGTTTTACGGCGGTACCTAGAACGTCCGAACAAATTGAAGGATCGGAACGGGACCGACGCCGTTCGATCGGGCATAGAACCTATTAGTTTGTTTGGGAGTTTAATCCCGATTGCGTTGCAGATGGCGTTGCGATAAAAGCGAAAAACGTCAGGACGTCCAGGAAAACTCACAAAATCGCAAACTAAAGCTCTGCTGGAACGGTTTCGCGTGATTCCGGCAGAGAATACTTACTCACATAAACGTTAGTCCGCAATTCGACCTTGCCAGAAGGATGTATCGGTCTCGGGCTAGTGGGGACTAGGATTGCTATATATACTTAACCATAAAACTACGGCTTCACACACCACACAAACGCAAACATGAAGGGATTATTGGTAAGTAACTACAAACATACTCACATCCTTATAATAATCTTATTTTGGAAATAAAAAAGATCGTTGTGGCTTTGGTTGCTGGTGCCTTGGCACGACCGGATATTGGATTAAAACTTAGAGAGCAAGCATTAAATTTCCCATCAACTAACTATGGAATTCCAACTGGAAGCTACCTTCCAGCGACTGCTACTGCAAATGGAGCTAATATTGGTAGTAGTTCCCAAGGAATCTTTGCACAATCTGAAGGAGTTACCACTGGGCTTGGAGTAAATAGTGATCGCCGGTAATCGCCGCATTGCAGAAAAAAAATGACGGATGGTGAATATTCTGAATTTTTCAGTGGATTGTAGAATGGTGTTTTGGCTTTCCGCACCAATAATTGGACATCGCCAAATTGCGTCGCGACGCCCACTTATAACTGTTAATCTACACTAAAAACTTGAATGTCTATTTTGGGCACCAGGATGTCGCGTTTTTGCAATTCCGGCAAGTTGACCGGCACGTGGGCCCCACATAGCCGCGCATTTTGGTACCGACGCTGCGTCGTTGCGATCATGGAGTCGCCCGCAACAATTCGAAACGTATCGGCTCTCCATCGCTGGAAGGTGCAGTCAGTCTGCCCGCTACAACTTCGCCGTTTCTGGGCTTAACGACTCGAAATTGCACGCTTTCGATTCGGAACGGACGCCCGCGCCTCTTTTACATTTATGATTTCGCGATCCATGCCGTCCCGATCCGGAAATATTTTCATAAATGTGCAGGGTGCACTGTACTGCAGAGTACAGTGCTACTGCAGAGTGCACCTTCAAGTTTGCCGCCGTCTGCGTTCAACGTAACGCGGCGGACTCGCGAGATTTCGACGATGTTCTTTAGATTGAACCTATGGCTTTGCGGCAGTGTAACCGGCGCCGCGGCGCCCGGCGCTATGAAGCAGCAAGGGATTATAAAGGAGCTCTGTTTTCCGCTTTTGATCAAAAGGTGATCAATGTGAAAGGGGTTGCATAACTACCGGAATTTTTATGAATATTGGCGCTGTGTTTTATTCCTTAAAATTGTCATGGCAGTGAAAGGGTTAATATTGGTGAAACCATACAAATTATATATACAATCATATAAACTTATTAAGGACTAAATGTAGCCTGAATATACAAATATATTCAACCTGTTCGTAGCTCTATAATATTAAGTCTTATTAGGACTAGAAAACAAATCCCATGTTGAAACAACTGCTTCGCAGGCTAATGCCACGCAAGATATTGAATTATACAACAGGCACTTGCATTCTATTGCCAGCCCCAGTACATTTTCATGTCACTAAACGAGTACTAGATAAATAACATAGTTTCAAGATCATTTTTTCTATTTAGCTTAAGTTAATAGCCATGTGCAGACGCGTCTCGAGATATATCTGCAGCTAAAGCTGCACTGATGAAAGATCAGTGAGAGATTAGCCAGAGATTAAATAGTTTTCGAGTTTTTGAGCGGGGGTGCAAGGGGCCGCACTATACACCTGACGGCCCAAATGCCAACCTCACCTGCACGCGGTGCAACCTGTTAGAGAACAAACGAGGCTCTGGCGACCGAATATTGGCGGTATAACCATACTACGACACACATAAATTAAAGAAATGCAATTCAACATGGGTAGCGGATAGACACTAGATACGACCCTAGCAGGGATAGGTCTATTTCAGGGATACGCCCCTGCCCACGCGAGCTTCGATTCTCCCCCCACCCCTGTCGCGGGAGGAAATCGGATCCTACTCCTTAGATCCCACCAATGAACCAAACTACCCTCTACCCCATTCTAAACCATCTCAGTAGGAAGAGGGACCCCACTGTGATTACATAGTCCCAGGAGCACAATGAGATATGATAGTTAAAGATGAGAGATCGCCATGCGACCCGACTAGCCATCCTCACCTGCATGCGGTGCACCCTGCTAGAGAACAAACGAGGCTCTGGCGACCGAACATTGGCGGTATAACCATACTACGACACACATGTGGGTGACAGTGGGTACTCGGGTCCCCTGGTGAGAAATGGACTGCCGAACATGCGATTGTTCCCAATCAGGCAACGCATGGAAAGTATGCTACTGGCTCCACAATCTTAGAAGACTTATGAGGATTGGAACATGGAATGTCCAAGGACTCCTAAAAGCTGGAAAACTACAGATAGTAGAAAGAGAAATAATACCTTACGAAATATTGGGAATATCCGAAACTCACTATGAAAGACATGGCCACTTCAGAACAGAAAATGGAAATATGATATACTACTCAGAAGAGCAAACAAGATGCAGCATTTTTGGTCAGCCCGAAATACATATGATCAGTATTAGAGCATAACTGCGTAAACAGCAGAATAATGTCTATAAAACTTAACACAACACCTACAAAGCTCAACATCCTCCAAATATATGCCCCTACTTCAGACGCATCCGATGAAGAAATTGAGGAATTCTACTGGGACATCGTTTAGGAAACAGCTAGAACACCAGAAAGAGAGATAAACATAATAATTAGTGAGTTCATCGCGAAAGTTGGTGCCATTCAAACAACGAAAGACCACTTTGAAAACATACTAGGAAAATGGGGCCTTGGAGACAGAAATGAGAGCGCCTATTGTCATTCTGCGCTGACAAGAATATGATCATCATGAACACAACGTTCATCTGCTACTTATAGGAGAAATAAAATTAAAACTGAAAACTCCAAAACCCCCCTGTATGTCTGAAAATAGGTGGGACTTACACAATAACACCGAATATAGAACCAGACTCTCCGAAAAACTCCAAACACAAAAAAGCGTAAACACCAAACAAATGGACGAGAACCAACTTTGGAAAAAGATGAAATCGGAAATGTTAAAAATGGCCAATGAATTCAGCCACAAACCCGAAAGAAGATAAACGTGGATAACGGACAGAACATGGGAGGTTATACAGGAAAGAAAGGAACTAAAACAAAATGGCTTGAACAACGAGGAACGACGTGAAGACTACAGTAAACTATCCAAAGATATCAAGGAAAATGTGTAAATAAAACAAAACCGGCTATATATCGCAGAGAAATTGAAGACTATCATCAAAAAAAAGCATCCAGCGACCTTTTTGCCAAAATCAGAGAGATAACCAGAGACTTCAAATCGCGAACGGTAATTGTAGAAAACGAGCAAGGAGAAGTAATAACGGGGAAAACAGAGGTTGCAAAGAGATGGAGAGAATACCGTCAAAACTTGTTCGAAGATCAACCAGGCGACAACCCACCTGAAATCCCAAACTCAGAAGATCAAGAACCAGAAATCATTAAATCCGAGGCAAAGTGAGCTCTCAAAAAGCTAAAACCTAGAAAATCTGCTGGAATTGTGGCAGAAATGATTGACATGTCCGATGACAATATGATAAGTCTCCTGCATATACTATGCAAGAAGATCTGGATATCAGGAGTCTGGCCGACTGATTGGGCAACCTCAGTATTCGTGCCAATCTATAAAAAAGGAGCAAAGACCCAATGTTCAAATTACAGAACGATATCCTTAATATCACACGTAAGCAAAAAATTGTTACATTTACTTCACGACAGGTTGAAAGCATACATACACCCCCAAATCCCACAAGAACAAGCAAGTTTCATGCCGGGACGAGGCACGCGAGAGCACATCTTGAACGTCAGACAGATAATTGAAAAACTAAGGGAGTTTAACAAACCTGTATACCTCTGTTTTATTGACTACAAAAAGGCATTCGATCAATTAAAATGTAGCAAATCATGGAGCGTTACGTCAGAGATGGGAGTACCCAGAACTCTTATTAGCCTCACCGCCAATAGAAGATTGCCTCAGTGACTCCTTCAGAGTATACAAAGGAGTTCGTCAGGAGTGCATCCTTTCACCTATTTTATTCAATCTCTACGGATAATTGATAGTCCGCAAAGCAACTCACAATTGGGATGGGGTAATATCTATAGGAGGCAGCAAAATATCAAATTTACGGTACGCAGATGATACAACATTGCTGGGAAGTACGGTAGAAGAGATCAAGAGCCTACTCGAAAAGGTGAAAGAAATCAGCGGAGATGTGGGCCTTGAAATGAATAAAACAAAAACCAAATTAATGAAAATAGACCGATCCCAAGAAAGACTGCAAAGCCCACTGCATATTGATGGAATCGAGGTAGTAAAGGAGTTCGTGAATTTGGGCTCACAAATTTCAAGAACTGGCAGCTGTGAAAAGGAAATAAGGAGAAGAATGGCTATGGGCAAAACCGCCCTTGTCAAATTTTCACGTATTTGGAAAGATCACAGCATTTCTAAAGGAAGCAAGATGGCAGTCATAAAGAGACTAATATTTCCTATAGTCACATACGCTGCGGAATCCTGGACACTAAAAATGGCTAGAAGACGAATTGATGCGTTTGAAATGTACACCTGGAGACGCATCCTCAGGATATCATGGACGGAAAAACGTACTAATGAATCCATTCTACGAGAACTGATCGACTGAGCAAAACTATCCAAAAGTCCATCCTAAGATACTTCGGTCACATAATGTGAAGAAAGGACGACTCACTTCAGAAATTGATAGTGCAAGGAAAGATAGAGGGTAAGAGACCACGAGGAAGATCACCATCGGGCTATGTGGATCAAATATCCAAAGCCATAGGCGCAACTGTACACGATTGCACAAAAGCTGCTGAAAACACGGAAGAATGGAGACAACAAGTACAACAAAAATGATCCCTAGGTCATACCATTGCCACGATGCCCGGAGACGAGCGATACGATTGAGAAGAAGATGCCCTTGAGTGTAGTAATTTACTAATAGTCTATATTTTATAAATAAAAAATAAAATTGTAATTATTACAGAATTCATCATTTCAGTAAAATAATGTTTTAAATATTTAAAATTTTTAACATTTTATGAAAATTTTTCCAAATTCTAATAAATATAATTGTTTGGACCGTGTCTCACGAATATCAATTTTGCTAACTTTAAACGGGCTGGTCTGATCATTTTATGGATGCTCGCGTCTCCGCCCCGTGTGGACCGTCTTTCCGGCGCCTATTTCAAGGGAGGAAATAAGGATAATAGGTGGAGGGATTCCCTTAAAATTGTTGTCTTCCAGACGTTTGTGGTCGCTGCAGCCCTTTGGCTCGTGATTACACCCCCTTGTTAACTAAAAACTATTAAATTTAGCTGCGTGCACGTGTCGATCGCCCTGGGTTCGCGCTTCAACCAGTGACTTTTCGCTTCTAACACTCGAAGCATACTACCGCAAATATATAAATTCACGGCGAAATTAATAAAATCGCGAGATTTCGGCCCAGGTCGATAATCTAACCTTTCCCTTTCTTGTAATCGATGCCGAAATCGATTTAAATTTCGAATTAAAATATAGATTTCTTAAAATTGGCGCGAAGAATAATACATAATATTAATAAATTGAACTAGCATATTGCATAATGTCTAACAATATTGAAGTCCACAGAATAATAATTTTTATTAAAATTGAAAAACCAACATTTATTAATGAAATATATTTGTTTCGAAATTCAATTTCGTGATATTTTATTTTCCTTTTCATGTATAAACGAATGATCGAAGATTGTGTTAAATTGTATGTGAAGAAATATGAAAAATTAAATGAGAAGTTATTGTCCTTAAGCGGAGAAAAATGGCAGGTTGAAATTGAAAATTCCGCTCATTTATCATTTTCCCTCCCCGCACAAAAATACAACCAAAGCATGGCAAACTAGGATATTTTTAATTAATCCCAATTTCACGTTATATGGAGACGAGGGGGGAATGAATTGGCCCGGACATAATGAAAATAAAAATATATAGACAGAAAGAGTACAACGCGAATGCAATTTAATTAAAATTATTAATTAATATTAGATTACAACCGGAAGACAAACTTCGAAAATACAATTTTAGTAACGTAGTTTTAGTGTTGCGGCGTTGCTGACAAAAATTAAGAGTTATATTCATAAGTGCTTCGGTTTAATGGGGTTAATAATTAAATTAAAAGGACAATATATCCTATGTCAAAAAACAACATGTGGGAAAAACCACTCTAACAATCTTCCATTATTTAGAAATTCGTATATTTAAAAATTGCCACATGATGCAAGAGAACAAAAGGATATGTAAAGGGATACGAGTTAGGAAACCATCAAGAAAGTAGAAATTACTGTCTGAGATTTTTTTCTAGATTATTATAATTAATAATTCAGTGTAAAAAAAATGTTTAATCAATGTCTATATACATAAATGTAAGTGAGTTGCATCAAGATGCACAAGTGAGTTGCACAAGACTAGACAGACAAGACTAGACAGACAAGACTAGACAGACAAGACTAGACAGACAAGACTAGACAGACAAGACTAGACAGACAAGACTAGACAGACAAGACTAGACAGACAAGACTAGACAGACAAGACTAGACAGACAGGACTAGACAGACAGGACTAGACAGACAAGACTAGACAGACAAGACTAGACAGACAAGACTAGACAGACAAGACTAGACAGACAAGACTAGACAGACAAGACTAGACAGACAAGACTAGACAGACAAGACTAGACAGACAAGACTAGACAGACAAGACCAGACAGGCAAGACTAGACAGACAAGACTAGACAGACAAGACTGTCCTCCTCGGTGGTGTAGTTGACAACATACTCGCCTTTCAATGCGGGAGACCCGGGTTCGAATCCTGGTCGGGGAGGCGACAACTAGGGCGGTTTTCATTAACCGTCCGGGCTGCCCACCCTGAATGAATGCAATATTTGCGATACCGGGGTGGCGCATACTAAAAAGCCAAGGTGGAATAGGGGATTTGGTGAGACAGACAAGACTAGACAGACAAGACTAGACAGACAAGACTAGACAGACAAGACTAGACAGACAAGACTAGACAGACAAGACTAGACAGACAAGACTAGACAGACAAGACTAGACAGACAAGACTAGACAGACAAGACTAGACAGACAAGACTAGACAGACAAGACTAGACAGACAAGACTAGACAGACAAGACTAGACAGACAAGACTAGACAGACAAGACTAGACAGACAAGACTAGACAGACAAGACTAGACAGACAAGACTAGACAGACAAGACTAGACAGACAAGACTAGACAGACAAGACTAGACAGACAAGACTAGACAGACAAGACTAGACAGACAAGACTAGACAGACAAGACTAGACAGACAAGACTAGACAGACAAGACTAGACAGACAAGACTAGACAGACAAGACTAGACAGACAAGACTAGACAGACAAGACTAGACAGACAAGACTAGACAGACAAGACTAGACAGACAAGACTAGACAGACAAGACTAGACAGACAAGACTAGACAGACAAGACTAGACAGACAAGACTAGACAGACAAGACTAGACAGACAAGACTAGATAGACAAGACTAGACAGACAAGACTAGACAGACAAGACTAGACAGACAAGACTAGACAGACAAGACTAGACAGACAAGACTAGACAGACAAGACTAGACAGACAAGACTAGACAGACAAGACTAGACAGACAAGACTAGACAGACAAGACTAGACAGACAAGACTAGATAGACAAGACTAGACAGACAAGACTAGACAGACAAGACAAGACAGACAAGACTAGACAGACAAGACTAGACAGACAAGACTAGACAGACAAGACTAGACAGACAAGACTAGACAGACAAGACTAGACAGACAAGACTAGACAGACAAGACTAGACAGACAAGACTAGACAGACAAGACTAGACAGACAAGACTAGACAGACAAGACTAGACAGACAAGACTAGACAGACAAGACTAAACAGACAAGACTAGACAGACAGGACTAGACAGACAAGACTAGACAGACAGGACAAGACAGACAAGACTAGACAGACAAGACTAGACAGACAAGAGTAGACAGACAAGACTAGACAGACAAGACTAGACAGACAAGACTAGACAGACAAGACTAGACAGACAAGACTAGACAGACAAGACTAGACAGACAAGACTAGACAGACAAGACTAGACATACAAGACTAGACAGACAAGACTGAATTTTACAGCAAGGTTCTAGAAGAAATTGACAATGACAAACATCCAATCAGTATATTTTGTGATCTCTGAAAAGCTTTTGACACCGTTCCACACAATTAAGTATTAAATAAAATATATTTATTTGGAATTTGTGGTAAATCGGGAAATTGGTTAAAAAAATCATTTTTAAGAAACGAAAAACTGTGGAAATTACATCTACAAACTAAATCCTTTATATCACAAACGATAAACATAAATATAGTTGTCCCGCAGGGTAGTGTACTTGCCCCTATACTATTTCTACTCTACCTGCCTGATATAACGTGCTACATAAATAGTAATCGTTGCACATTATATGCTGATGACTCTAGTTTTCTGTCGGAAACCTCAAGAAGTAAAAATGTATCAGAAGCAAATCAACTAAATATAATGTAAAATAATCTAAAATTGTTAAGTGGTTTTCAACCACTTAGTGGTATTTTTAAACAGCACCAAAACGGAGTATGTAATCTTCCAAACTCAGAGATGCTGTCGTGCAGAAAACCTTAACTTAGGAACAGTACACTTCCAAATAAATCGAACAAACTCTACAAAGTTCCTAGGACAGCAAATTGAAGAATGTTTAACATGGAATTTACATATAGAGAAAATGTGCAAACAATTGAATTATTTTCTTCTATATTTTCTTCTTTTTCTTCTTCTCTTCTATATTTAAGACTTTCTCAATACGAAGATTGCGGCAGATAGTAGGCAAAGCCGATTTTTATTTTGCCGAAGTACAGTCAAAATAAACACAAATACCGAAAGGTTTTTAAAACCTCAAAAAACGTTATCGGTTCAATTATTGACATTCCTAGGAGAGTTTCGTGTAGGCCTTACTTCATAGAATTAGGAATTTTAACTGTCAAGTTTATACATTCTAGAAGTTTCTTGCTCCATTCACAAAACAAAGCGAACGTGGAAAGAAATACGGACAAACATCTTTACAACAAGAAAATTATAACCCACCAAAAGCAACCTCACGATTTGCAGTAAAGCACCTGCAATGTAAGGAACTGTCATTTATAATAAGCTGCCTGCTAGTATCACCGAAGAAAATCCTACAATTTAAAAATACTACACTTTTAGAAAAAAAACTAAGATTATCCCTGTTAAAGGAAACAATTTACAATTTCCATGATTTTCTAAACTTCTTCTAGGTGACTAAGAGAAGAAACAAAACCCTGCTGAGTTACCGTAAATTTAGAATTTACAACGAAGACAGCATGAATCCGTTTAAGTTGACGCTGAGTAAAGAATCAGCGGGACAATTTCATAAAAATATTTCTAATGCATTTTTATGAATGCTTCCCTATCATCAAAAAGATTAATTGTAAGCAAGAGAAAAAAGAAAGGTATTTAAAAACTGTGCACTGAGTCAGTTAAAAAGAGAACTGGAGATTATCCAAATATTATCCATGTATATTAAAAAATTTAAATAAGGAATTTTCATCGATTTATCCAAGGCCTATGATACCCTTGATCACTACCTACTAATCCAAAAATTATATTAATATGGCATCAGAGGAGTCACCCTAGAATGGATTTTATCATAATTAAAAAACAGAACCCAAGTAACAGAGATTACAACAGGATAGGGCAAAATCACATCGGCAAAAAGAATAACAAATGTAGGAATCCCGCAAGGAAGTATTCCGGGCCATATATTATTTACATTGTATGTAAATGATCTGCCACAAATAACTGAGGAAACAAACACGGTAATGATTAATTACGCAGATGATACAAGCGTCATAATAACCAACAAATCCTTAGAAAACGTCACAACCAACATTACAACTACCATGGAAGAGCTAACTACATGGTTTAATGAAAATAAACTTATTATGAACGAGGATAAAACAAACCTTATATTTCTCAAAACAAAACGTGACCAAAGATTATACCCTAACGAAATTACGACACAATAAACTGGACGTACAAAAAAGCGTTAAACTATTAGGAAACCACCTCGACGAGAACCTGGATTGGACAACACATACAATTAAATTATCAAAACAACTTATAATCCTCAGACGCTATTTAGATTTTAAATTAAAAATCAGTTTATTTTGCCCATGTTCACAATTTATTGAGGTTCGGAATCTTGTTCTGGGGCAGCGGAACATTGACAACCCAAATTCTTAAGATACAAAAAGAACGTATCCGAGTGATTTTCAATCTCCAATTCACTGAATCATGTAGAGGATTATTCAAAGAAGCGAATATACTAACAACAATAGGAACGTACATATTTGAAAGTTTAGTTTTCCTATTTAAATACAGCGGATTTTCAAATCAACACCAACAAGAACACCAGAAATAATTATATAAATTACAATTACCCCATACGCAATCTAAGCATGGCAGAGAAACATCCGCCTTATAGCAATAGAATAGTATATTACGTAACAAGAGTTGTAAGAAGCATAAAACGACCCGCGTAGCGGAGAGTGCGTAATTGCGCGAGTACGTAATTGCTTTACAACCCGAGTCATACTTTATCTACGACCACAATAATTTGTTGCTGTTTAATAAGAAAAATACATTTCATGTAACTAATTTATTTCTTATACAGGTACATTATTTGGCATTATAATAAACAAACCATTTTTATTATCACTATCACTAAACATTATTTAATTTTATCGGATTGAAAAGAAATACATTCATAATGGTTACATACCTTATTACTTAGTACTTACTTGTAGTTTTCGTTAGCTTTAAACTTGAAATACGAAATGAATTACAGCTTCGATGCGAATGATTGTGAACGTTTGATGATTGTTTGAAAATCATGAACGAATCGTAAACCAAACGCACTAGTGTGTTATCAATCATAAAATATCAAATTATAATAAATATTGATAAAAATGTATCGCGAGTTATTTTAATAAATACTCTTGCACATTAATAAAGTTGACCATTTTTATTGCAATATATAATAAAGAGACATTTAAACCAATTTTTTTATTCAAGGTTTAAAACATGCACTAATGCTCGAGTACTACATGAATCAAGTTATGAACGTCGTTATAGAGATAGTCAATTGCACTCATTCACATCCTCTTCAGCATCATCAATTCAAAGAATTCTTTATCTTGCGGATGTGGGGATATCGTATATTTTAACAATGTTAGATGGCTAAGCCGTGGAAAATATTTAAAAGTTTTTATGTAATTTACGGTAGGGAATAGATATCTAATGATGATTGGTTCTTAGGCATATGTTTTCTAGTGGATATAAAAGAAAAACTTAATCAACTAAATAAGGACTTGCAAGGGCAAGGATAACTTAATAATCGATGCTTGTAATTTCATCAATGCTTTAAATAAGAAATTATTGTTACTTGAGTGCTAACTAAGAAATATTAATAATTTTCATCGAAAATCGATAAAATTCATCGAAATATGTTAATGAGGTAATGAAACTTACAACTGCATTTGATAGTCGTTTCTCAGAATTAACAAAATATGATAAAATCTATGAAATATTTCCATGCACATTTCAACGTATGAGCACGTAATAGCAGCTCTCAACCAATCAACGAATCGTAAACTAAACGCACGTGTGTGTTATCAATCATAACTTATCATTAATCGCGGACTGTTACATATGTGTGTGTAATGATGTATTTACATAGTCCACGAAGTGCACAATAATGGTCATTTACAATAGTGGTCGTAGATAAAATTATTTAATGCACTACCGTTATATCTAAAACGGAAAAACAATCATGAAGGAATACAAGAAGGCACTTTGTAGCATCCTCGTCAGCATAGAGCCTTACACTCTACAGAAGTACCATACGAATACAAAAGCGTCAATATACGACTGGAAACTATTTTAGAGACAGGAACATAGAAATAGGGAAAAGCAAAAAAATCGAAGTAGGCAGCGGGGTGCCACAAGGCTCTGTCTAGGGTCCCACATTATGGATTGTATATTAGGACAGGATACTCAGGCTGGTCCTCCCGGAGGGAACTCACCTCGTGGCATACGCGGACGATTTGGCAGTGGTGGCTATAGATGGCAATTAGGAATACCTGAAACGAAAAGTGGAATGGTCGCTTAATATCATAGACCAGGAGCTGGAAGAAATGGATCTTGAAATTGCACCAGAAAAATCCGAAGCATTGGTACTGGTGGGGAGAAGGCCCTATCTGAGATGAGCATAGGTTTTAAAAATACGACAATTAAAACAAAAAAAAGTATAAAATATTTGGGCATACGACTGGATAAAGACCTAAAAATGTATACGCACTTGCGGGAAACAGCAAAAAACGTAAGCCAAACGGTGGAACAGCTGAGAAGGCTAATGACAAATGTTAGGGGACCAAGGGCGAGCCGCAGACGCACACCCTGCACAGTGGCACTGTCAAAAATGCTGTACGGTGCTTCTACGTGGTATGAATCGTTGATAAGAACAAAAAATATATAGAAGAATGTATGAAAGAATACAGAGACAGCTGGCAATACGGATATGTAGTTCCTACAGGACGGCCTCGGCGGAAGCGCTGTCGGTAGTTGCCGGGCTGATGCCACTAGACCTGATGGCAAAAGAAAGGCTAAGAAGGTACCTTGAAGGGGAGGAGAGCAGTGGTCGGATTAGAGAAGACACTATGCACGAATGGCAGACAAGATGGAACCAGGAAACCGGATGTGCGGTCTGGACAAAACGAATCATCCCACTCATAGAACCATGGGTGACACGAGGATACGGAGAAGTAAATTAATTTCTCTCGCAGCTGCTGCTCGGACATGGTAGCTTCATGGCATACCTCTATCGCAGACATTTGAGGTAGACCGAAAATTGTGTGTACTGCCCGAACCTCGTGGATGATTGCCTCCATACATTTTTCAACTGCCCCAGATGGGCGAAACAACGGATGAAAATGGAAATAACGGTGAGACGAAAGCTGACGCCAGAAAACCTACAGGAGACAATGCTACAAAGCAGAGAATGCTGGGACGCAGTGGAGAAGCTAGCGACCTCTGTCATAATAGCAAAAGAGAAGGACGAAACGGATCGCAAAAAAAGAGAAATAAGATAAACAGAAGGCAAACCCCGAGCGAAGTAATGCTGAGAAGGCAGTTCCGCAAGGGGTCAGAATTGAGGAGTGGAAGACAAGATCAGACAAGACCAAACAAGACCTAATAAGAGTAGACAAGACTAGATAAGGTCAAGCAAGGCTATAGAATGAAATAGATTCCATGGATCGGAATGAAAAATGCTGAACGAAGAATGCTGATACTCACCTATCGTGAGTATCAGCAGAACAGTTCTTAAGCAGTCAAGGAATGACAAGACAAAACCTTGGATGACAAACAAGATCTTTGATCTGATGGAATTACATCGGAATCCAAAGAATGATAAACCCAAATATTTAGACCTTAATAGACGAATTAGAAGAGAAATAAAAGGGGCAAAGAGTAGTTAGTTTTCTGAAAAAATGTGATGAAATCGAGAGTCTAGATGCGAAACATGACACCTTCAATCTACACAAGAAAATCAAGGATGCTGCTGGAACTAAAAAACGTAATCGGTCCGCGGCACTTCTGCTAAATAGTGATGGCAACATTATCGTAGACCTCAACGAAAAGCTGGATGAGTGGAAGAAGTACCTCGAAGAAATTTTCGCTAGCGACCGTCAACAGGTGAACATTTGCGACAACCCCTGTGAGGGCCCAGAAATAACACACGCGGAGGTGGTTCGCGCAATCAAGGCAGCTAAAACTGGAAAGTCCGCTGGACCAGACGATGTCTATTCAGAAGTAGTCGAGTTTGTCTCGAGTTTTCAAGGCGAGCGGTCGTGCATAAACCTGTGACATATACTACTTTTAGCATACAGTTGTAACTATCTGAACACATTATTTTTTCCAGACAGACGACAGAAGTGTAGACAGACTAAAAATTTTATGATAGTGTCATTTTTCATATTGTCGATAGAACCATTAAATTTATTGGGCTCGCGTTATGAAGCAAGCACGCTCTTGTAGCCGAGAAGTTACTGTTTTCTATATTACCACCACTTACATTATTTAGCTTCACGCTATTTCTGACTAGTTTCGCTTTTTATATGATACATGGGATTATCATTGCAAATTGTCATCTGAAGATAAAATCTAACAAGTTTGTATAGAATATAATAGAATCATGTTTGTTGAAACTTAATAGCTCGTTTATGAAAAGTCGGAAAATTTTTGGACCTAAAATTGTATGGTGGAACATCAGTTTTTATTTCCTTAGAAATGCTGTTTACATTTCCATGCTGTACTTGCTACTATCTATTTTTAAGGTACGTTTAGAATTATTTTGATATAATTTAGAATAAATCTGACACAAATATTATTTAGTTTCTCCAACAGTTTTCCATTGAAGACGGTAACGAAAGCTTTTAGTAGATCCAAAAAAAAAAAAATGGAATGGTCTTTTCATTATTCTTTTAAATTAAAATTCTTTAAGATGTCACGTATTAGCATTTGTAGGGGTTGTTTTTTTTTAAGAGTATATTGTGTATATCCAAAAAATATCGTAGTCTGCTATTCAAACATTTTTCAAATAATTTTTTATTACTCATGCGCGAAAAGTACTTCTTGACGTAGATTATTTAATACGAAAAATGTCAGGAATTGAAAATTAAAGAAAACGTTTTAAAACGAGTGTAAATTCTATAGTGATACTGGAGAATGAGGAGAGTTCTTATCATGAATCCACACCACCGGAGACAATTGAAAACGCAAATTCTTCATTTTTGTTCCATTTTTTTTTTGTGGCCCATGGATCCCATACCTGTAAGATACATCCCCTAGCATGAGTAATAAAAAATATTGTTTGTAATACGAGCAAAATTGTCAATTTCCATCTCGATTGTACGCACAATTTCTCTATCGCGAAAAATTGACAACTTTCCGCCCAAGTTACAAAATATACTATATTATTACAAGGTTGTTTATGAAGACGATTGGTCCCTTTAAAATTGGTGCCACTATACTTTCTTTAAACTGCTCAGGTAGTATTGATTTGTTGTAGCATATGATCAAGATATGCGACAGATCAGACCACTGGACTACAGAGGATGTGTTGACATATCAGCAGGATTAGTAACGGTTATTGCACCTTTAATAATATATAATGAATTCATAATGAATATATAATTATTTCAGTTTAAAATTTTAATTGAAAAATTAAACATTAATGGTGTAAGGACACCACATATAGTCGTTCCAATTATAGGCGATGGAGCGTATATTACGCTATGTGAGGCACTCAAAATTTAGATCTATCCATCCATTTAGATTCATTCCATAATGAGCTTGATAAATGAGCTATTACATTTATGAAAACTAAGAACATTCTAGGAAAATGGAATAACCTAATCCGGACCGTAATTTCTGGAGGCATAAACTGGAGGAGATCAAAACCCGCACAGGGTTGTAGCGTCTATGATGATGATGCATGAAATAACCTATATATGAGCGTGGCATTTTAACTTAAAAAACAACGTAGCTGTCGTAATCAATAAAATACTTCATTCATAAATAGGATGGTTGCGATAAGTGTGGTAAAAAACAAAGTGAATTTTTCAATTCAATACTTCATTTATAATAATTCATAATGAATACAGATGAAGTACAAATCTGTAGACTCAGTGCTTTAAACTGATAACGCAGTTCACTACCCTGTTGAGTTCTTGAATCCTCCTGGGATTCCCCACCACAGAGTTCTTTTCAAAGTGGGAGCATCTATTATATTATTGCGGAACCTTAACTCTCTAAGCTCTATAATGGCACCGGATTTCGAGTGAAAGCTTCCGACAAAAATGTTATTGACGCTACTGTGTTAACCGGCTCTGGCCATGGTTTTCATACCACACATAAATCTTATATCTTCATAGTATCCTTTGAATTCAAATTACTACAGTTGTCACTAAAGGTATGTTTCGCGATAACTAACAACAACTCTCAGGGGCAAACTTTGAAAGTAACAGGAATTGACGTGAGCGAATATTGCTTTTCACATGAAGAGTTCTATGTGGTCTGTTCCAGAGTTAGTTCAAATAATTTTCTAGTGATACTGGCACCTGAAAGGAGATCCACTAATTTGGTTAACAAATAAATTATTAAAAGTAGAATAAATTAATAAATCACTACGTTTCAATTCACCCTTGACTTATAACATAAATTAATATAATTAAGTACAAATTTATATTAATTTATGTTATAAGTGAAGAGATAGTGAAGATAATGTTATAAGAGAAACAAGAGTGAATTGATACGTAGTGATTCATTAATTTATTCTACTTTTATTATTGAAGATTCACATAGGAATTTCACCCAATGTTAAACAAGTTATTTATGTTTATTTTTATTATTGATATTCATTTTATTTTCTTAGTTTAATTTATAATTACAACGCCAAAAATATCTGAAGTTTCTTATATTGAATAATTGAACGAAAGCGAATAATTCAATGGAAATTATGACGGAATTGTAAAAATAACGCGAGTGAAGCCGCAGGTAAGAGCTATTTTTTATATTTGTAATATTTACTAAATTATGCAATTTGAATTACACCATCTAAATTAGTATTTCGTTGATGACAAAAAATATTGAATCATTTCAACCGGTAACAATATATCCGGTGCTGTAACTAGTAATAAGCGTTGTTGAGCAATTCTTAAGGACCCAAGGACCCTAGAAGACAGAGTAAATTGTGATATTTACAATAAGGATTTTTACATAACATAACCTTGACCTATACTGAATAAATAGATGTTTCTTAATGTTTAAGAAACCTCAATAACTAGAAGCTAAAGAGTTACTGTTTCTTTTTACTACCAATGAACATAATTCTATTTTACATTTATTCTTATATCCGAAATCACTAAAACTGAATTTATTGAGTTATCCAGTTATGCGTTATTTGAAAAAAATATGTAACCAAATATAGAGGAATATTTAACTATAAACATTGTATTTCAATAACAACAGGAAAAAACAAACATGATATGTAGATACTTAATGTAATAGTAATGTGTACATTTTGTATACAAATTAACTTAAAAAAATGGGTAACGATTCGCGAAAAATGAAAGTTATAAGAATGAGATTTTCATATCGAGTTTATAGTCGCAGATTCGAGTGCACGAGTTAAATTTCATGGAATATGGAAACGGTCACGACTTCGAATTACTAAGTTTTTTATGTTTACGAATGCCGAATTATATTTTGATATTATATATGTTGAACAATCGTGTATTGCCATCTTTTTATACATATAGCTGATGTAGATTTTAGCTTATTTAGCTATTATACACTGACATTCAAACATATACAGGGTGGGCCATTTAACGTGCCATTTAACCACCCCAAATATCCCAGTTACCTTTAGAGTAACGAAAAAAATGTCAAAAGGGAATTTTATTGATTTCGAAGGGCTGACACAGTGGTTAAAAATTCTTTTTTGTCAAGATCATAGTTTATGCGTCCTCAAGGTCATCAATAGTTTTTCTAATGGGAACATGTTAAATTTTTATCAAGACATTGTAGCCACTATGCAGACGAGTCCAGCGACGCATGATATCATGACCTTGAAATGATTTCACAAGTGAATCCATTAAAACTAACTTTGAATAACCTTATCGAAAATTGTATTGTACAGTCAAGCAGAGAAAGTGGATATGATTCTGAATAATGGTGCGACCGGTAGAAACTCTGTGTGAGCACATGAATTTTATGCACAACGTTATAATTTCAAAAACAACTTTGATTTTTATATCTTCAAATTCCTGTTTGTAGAATAGAATAGAATTCCTTAATAAAATAAACTATTAATCCAGTCATTATAGTAAGTTCACCTCGGAATTAGAGCAACCCAGCTGTAAGTCTGTAAATACTTGTATATTGACACCCTAAAAGTTGTCTCAAAACCTACATATGGTAGGTTTTTATTACCATATGTAGTTTTTGAGACAACTTTTAGGGTGTCAATATACAAGTATTTACAGACTTACAGCTGGGTATCTCGAATTCCGAGAATCTTACCTAATTTAAGCTTAAATGACTAGACTATATTGAAAGTTTAAATGTGCAAGAGTGAATAAAGAAGAAGTTTATTTGGCGATTCACTAATTCTGGACGTTTTGATGACCTAACGAATGATTATTTAATTATCCCAGTTGTCGACAGTACACGCTCTATATTGAACGTCAAGCGACAAATATACGCAAATATTGAAAGACAAATATACGTCTATGGAAGCAGTTCAAAAAAAATGTTTACTTTCCAATTTTATCAAATTAACAATATCCGTAATTTGACAAAAAAACTGCTTTAGAAGAGGGCAGATCGGTTAAAAATAAACGATGTTCACTGCGATTCAAAAGTGGATAATCTGAATTAACGTGATTAACTTCTTCGATTTGGTATAGTAACTAAACATCGAGTATAAGTAGCGTCTTTAAAGGTTTTTTTTTAATATCAATAATTGTATATATTGTCTCGTGTCGGCTAGTATAAACCACCCGAACTTTATCGCCTAATATTTTGCTTAAAGAACCAACATTCTTAATCACACCACCCAATCACACCTCGTCTAATTCTTCGATCACTTATTTAAAACCTTTATTATTTCAAACATTCGTAATTAGTGCTGTCTATTGTTTTGTCTACAGATTTATTTAGACTGAACAACAACTTAGGTAAAGTCTTGAATATTTATTTCTTAACCATTAGAGTGTGGATTTGTGGCACGTTTAGCGCAAGTGTTCGCGCCAATTTTAGTAAATCTGCATTTTTAATTTAACATTTGAATCGATTTCGGCACCGATCAATAGAAGTGGAAAGGTGTATCGACCTGGCTCGAAATTTCGCAATTTATCTATTAATTTCGTCGCGAATTTATATATTTGCGAGTATGCTTCGATGTGAGAAGCGAAAAGACTAGAATCGAAGCGCGAACGAAGCTCGACCCACACGTGCACGCATCTTTAAGTTTATCGTTTTAAGTCAAGTTAACCAGGGGTGTAATCACGAGCCCAAAGGGCTGAAGCGGCATCCAACGTCTGGAAGACAACAATTTTAAGGGAATCCCTCCACTTATTATCCTCATTTCCTCCCTTAAAACAGCCGCCGGAAGGACGATCACACGTGGCGGAGACTAGCCCTGTTTTAAAACTGGAAAATTTGATTTCGTGAGACACGGTCCAAACAGCAAGTATACATTGTATTTATATTCACAGTATCCCAAGCTGTGTGTCACCTATTTATAAACATCTTACAATTTTATTACCAATTCAATTTTATTACCAAATATTCAAGAAAAGTATTAAGAAATTATTACGTACTAATTCACTATACGTGAACTAAGTCGTGAGTACTATGTACTAAGTCATGAGTGAATTAGAACGTAGTAATTTATTAATTCGTTTCTTGTAATATTGAGAATTCACGTACAGTATCATCTCGATAATCCGACACATATGGGACCAGACAACCGCCGGATTATCAGAAAGAGTAGTGGGAGGGAAGAGCGCGAGCGGTCTCCAGACCGCCGGACTACTGGAAGTGTCGTCCGATTAACCAACGGCCGAATTACCGAGATTATACTGTAGTAATTTCCCCAAATTTTATATTATCCGCTAGTACTACAAGCACATGCCCTCACGTGGAAGTCACCTTGTCGCGGTGTGAGGGCTTAGTTTCGCAACATACCGTTGGACGTCACGACTGGAACAACTCCGGTCGGGGCGTTCGGCGGAGGGCGAACAACCAAGAACTTCGAAACCCTTAATCCCAAGGTGTCATGCGACCCGTGCCAAAGGGACTGGCTGATGGCCAAGGGCAACCGGCCATCGCTTACGGAGCCCCTCTGATACCTGGCGACCTCAGATGGTATCCAGCCTTACCACTATCAAGCGGGGCTCTGATGTGGTGGACCTTTAGTTCCCTTGCGACTCGTGGGATTTATATGAATTCCAAAAGTAAAAATAATCCATATGTACGGGACCTAACCGACACAGAGAACAAGGAAGTCAGCCCGGATTCCCGGGAAGACGACCTTGACCCCACACTCGTAGACATGAGCAGTCCAGCCATGTCTACAGAGGCAGAGGTAGATGTTCTTGTAGGGACAGAGGAGGACTTGCCGCCTCCTGTCACAAAACAAGAATGACCAGCAGGCGCACCAAAATAGCCCAAGTGAACATCCATCATGCCAAAGCAGCTTCAGCTGTGATGGCTAGGATGTTCACCAAGCAGCACTTAGGGCTAGCGCTGCTTCAAGAACCCTGGACCTACGGAGGTAAGATCAGAGGCCTTAGCAACAGGGAATGTAAGTTGGTATGGGACAGCCGTGATGTCTCCTCTAGAACTTGCATTATGGTAAGAAATGGCATAAATTACTTATGTCTTTCAGAATTTTTGACGCGGGATTTAGTACCACTACACTACCACAGGTACACCACTACACAGGAGTCAGCATGCTTACAGAGCAGGGAAATCCACAAAAACCGCCCTGTATCAGCTGACAAACGAAATAGAAGCAGCACTAGAGACAAAGGAAGTAGCGATATGTGCCTTCTTGGATAGAGGGAGCTTTCGACAACACCTCACACGAGGCTGTCAGGGCGGCCCTTGAAAGAAGGAATATCGACAGCACTATCTCAAAGTGGAAGGGAGAAATCCTGAGAACTAGAACGGCGAAGACGCAAGTGGGAAAAGACACCATTAAGATCTCCACAACTCGAGGGTGCCCACAGGGAGGTGTACTATCACCGCTAATGTGGAGTCTGGTAGTTGATGAACTACTAGTTAGGCTAAACGACCTAGACTTCAAATGTCAAGGTTACGCCGATGACATAGTCATAATGGCTAGAGGGAAATTTGAGGGAACGCTTTGTGAAATTGTTCAGAGAGGCCTCAATGTAACTAGTAGATGGTGTCCAACAGTGGGGCTGAAATTCAACCCGAGCGAAACCACGGTATACCATTTACTAGATGGAGAAAACTAAACTGCCTACATCCCATACTCATAGATGGGAAGGCAGTAGAATACCAACAGGAGATAAGGTATCTGGGTATCACACTAGATAGCAAACTCCTATGGAATAGACACGCTGAGGCAGTGGTAGGTAAAGTCGAACGCGCCCTAATGGTGTGCAGAAATCTGGCAGGAAAAACGTGGGGTTGTAACCCCACTATCCTGCGATGGATGTACACCATGATAGTGAGACCTGCAATCACTTATGGGGCAGTTGCGTGGGGAAGTAGAATCAAGCTAGCCTCTATGAGGAAACAGCTTGAGAAGATTCAAAGACTGGCGTGTGTCTGCATCACGGGGGCGATGGGGTCGTGTCCGACAGCAGCATTGGAGCTGCTGCTGGATCTGACTCCGCTGCACCTTGTGGTGGAGAGCGCCGCCAGATCGGCGATCGTAAGATTCAGCAAGGAAGGAATGGGCAGAGGTAAAATAATCGGGAGCAGAGACCGAAACAGCCTCGCTGCCAAGATCCCCTGGCTGGAAGTACCAAAAGACGAAATGGTATGCAAATACCACTTCGAGAAAAACTACACAGCAATGTGTAGTAGTAAAGCCGATTGGAGCGACGAAGCCTCAGCATACCACATAGAGCAAAATGCCATCAAGTGGTATACAGATGGTTCGAAGACAAAGGAAGGCACTGGTTCAGGAGTGTTTGAGTTTAGATACTTCGAATCCATGTGAACATCCCCAAGTATCTTCCAAGCAGAGGTACACGCAATCGAAAGATGTGCACAGTTTAACCTCGACAGGAATTACCGCAAAAAACGAATTGCTATCCTGTCAGATAGCCAAGCAGCCATCAAGGCCATTAGCTCATACACCATCAGATCCAAACTGGTATGGGACTGTGTGGGGAAGCTGAACAAGCTTGGCAGGGATAATAAAGTAACGCTATACTGGGTACCAGGACACACTGGTATAGACGGAAACGAAGAAGCCGATCACCTAGCAAACAAGGGATCCAGTAGCCCCTTTATAGGTCCGGAACCCTTTTGCGGTATGAGCGTGAACACCATCCGCAAAAGTTTAGATGAAGAAATAAGAGGAAAATGGATGAAAACCTGGAAAGAACTTCCAGGGCTAAGGTAATCCAAAGTGATGCTGGGATCTTTTAACCAGAAGAGAACGGGAGCTTGCCTGAAACTAAGCAGGAACAAGCTCAGAATTCTAACAGGAGCCCTGACGGGACACTGCAGACTTAGGAAACATCTCAAGGCCCTAGGCCTAGAGGAGGATGATGGATGCAGATTCTGTGGCTCAGCAGAGGAAACCCCCATACATCTGTTCAAAGACTGCGGAGCATTACTCCGCAAGAGACAGATGTACCTTGGGGCTCACTGCTTGAACACAGAGGAGCTGCAGGCCTTGAATCCCACCCAGATCCTGAGATTCCTAAAGGAATCAGGATTAGAGGAGGCGCTCTAAATAGGTAAGTACACCAACACTTGGAGGAGGAGGTTGGGGTACAATAGATCTATAAAGGTCGCAGTACAAGTCGTCACCACCATATCAACAATCTACAATCTACATGTGGTAGTATAAAAGATGTCTGCTCCTGCCTCTCTAAATATGATAATGTCAAATGTTAACTTTTCCCATTTCCCATTGAACAATACACTAAGTAAGTTGTAGTTTATATTTAATTTTAATTTAATTTGAGATTAGATGATAAATCCATACTGATGAAGCATAAATGGATGTTAATTATTCTTAATATTTATCAGGATATGACCCACATGGTCTATCGTGGCGCGAAAGTGCATGAAACCAAATTGTACTTATAAATTATATTCCTGAGTGAATTACAACGTAGTAATTTCTTAATTCCTTTTTTTGTAATATAGAAAATATATTCAATTCCTAATATAATTATATTCAATTCCTAATTTTGTCCCAATCACGAAACTTAGATTTTGGTAGTTAATCGATTATTTAATGTAGCCGTATATAATATCTGCGACATATTATCCATAAAACATGTT
This sequence comes from Phosphuga atrata, assembly GCA_944588485.1. Classification (NCBI taxonomy): domain Eukaryota; kingdom Metazoa; phylum Arthropoda; class Insecta; order Coleoptera; family Silphidae; genus Phosphuga; species Phosphuga atrata. Next base: position 5,969,493 of record OX155894.1, on the reverse strand, counting down.
ACAGTTGGGAAATCCGGATCACGTGCTCGTGTTGGGTATTTCTGCGAGTGCGAGTGAATCCCTTAGAGACGGACCAGATATTACGATCTATGAGCAGGAAAAGGGGAACGAAATAGAAGAGACAATACACCCAGATAATAGATGAAAGAGTAAAAAGCCATTAAGTTTGCACCATTAAAATCCCATATCTCCATTCAAACGTGTGATTTATTGTCTAATTATTTTAATCCGCGTATTATAAATAACAATTTTCAAATAATTATTTGTAAACCTCTCTAGATTATTTATTACAAGACAACGTGTGGTATAATTTATTACTGCTTAATATATTGAATTCTCCTATTTGCTAATTTGTAGGTAATTAGGCTATAGGAATTTGTATATAGTTATTAGATTTATATAAATATTCTCTTATTTCATCTGAAATTTTGAAATGAAAAGTAACTTTTTTAAAGTTTGGTCCAAGGTGGATAGCGTTATTTACTCTCCAAACACTGTGGCCAAGTGCATTTTGCCCAATTTTTTTCTCTTTATAGGCCCAGAAACTTAGATTTAAATAAATAAATTTAAAATAGCGATAATTAATTTCACATTTGTCTTCGTATCTACGTTCTAACTCTGCACAGTATGAGGCCGACTTTGGAGTTATTTAGAATAGATTTAGTCAATCTATGTTTTTCCGGATCATATCGAAGCAATTAAGACAGAGTGACTCAATATAGATCGTGATCTATCAATCATCGTTTCTGTAATTTTGATCGATTGCTACCGAAACTTCGATCTTATTAGTTTAGATGTGACAAAAATGATATATAGTTTTGTGATCTATAAAAACGTTTAATCTTATTTTGAAAGCTTATATAATGGCGTTAAGACAAACTTCAAATTAAATAAAAATCCATTCACTCATTAGTATTATAGAGCTCCGGAAAGATTGAGTGCCACGAAGGTGGACTGAAAGCTATAAAATAACTGACAAATTTCAAACGAGATTTGTTTTTGGTAGTCCTAAAAAGACTCACTAGTATTATAGAGCTCCGGAAAGGTTGAGTATATTTATATATTCAAGCTTTGTTTCGTCTTTATTAAGTTTATCTGATTATCTATAATGTTGTATGGTTTTACAAATTCAAAAAATCCATTCAGTTTATAAACAATTTTAAATAGTAGGTATTTTTAATACGACTTCTTCAAAATCGTAGCAGGATTTGAAAGAAAATTATTGCAGTTAATCATTGTTAAAGGTCAGTTTACATTTTAAATTGGTCATTCTTATACTTATTTTTAAACAAAAATATTAAACATCATGTTTTGGCAGGTTATTTATTTCAACATAAATATATTGGATAGTGGACACATTTCTTCGTACTATGTTAAATGAGGGTTATATACACTTCTTTAGTGAGACCAAATATTAATGAGGGCTCCTGCATAGACAATATATTTGTCAAGTCAACAATTACTCATATAAAATCTTACTACACTAATGCATACACTAATGTCTTCACAGACCATTATCCCATTTCTCTCTCTATAGACACACAAAGTGAGCAGAACAATAATAATAGCTATGCTCTTAATTATGAAAAATTAAATAAACTGAACAATAATGTTGACGGGGCCTCTATAGTGGATATGCGTGATCCAAATATAGCCACGGAGTTGTTAATTGAACCGTTTTCTTTGAGAGTGGTGATTAGTTAATGATAAAAATGAATACAATTTACTATGAATTATTTATTTGTAAAGTTTTTCAAAAATCTGTAACATTACAAATTTTCGTAGTTAATGAAGTTACAAATATAATTACTTTGAAAATGGTGTAAGTCCACCGTCCTTTAAGACATACTTTAAAACTACTACAGCCCGGCCGTGTGGGGTTGTAGGTCCCCCATGGGGCGCCTCCCTAGGTGGCGGATAGGGGGATGCCTCCTAGATATAGGTGGTACCGGGGAAATCAAATACCCGGGGCGGACCAAAACCTACAAATGTAGCGTCTGCACTCAGAATGAGCGGCTACAAATCCGCAGCGTCTGTTCCAGATTGGGCGGCTGCAACAGCGTCTGACCCAGAATGGGCGGCTGATTTAAATCCTGTAAACAGGAGGCTGGTTTGGAAGCTATAGCTGGCAGCCCCAGCACCAAACTACGGCCACAGTGGGCTAATAACCTGCTTGGCCTAAACTATGCTATTAATGAAATCTCTACAACACAAATCCGGACGGACAAAACGAAGACAACACTGGCTACACTTAAGGAAAAGTTACGTTTTGGATGCTGGAACGTAAAAACTCTATACGAAGCATCAAAACTGCATCAAGCGGTGAGAGAATTAAATAACTACAACATCTCAATTTTAGGCTTATCAGAAGTTCGCTGGCTTGGCAAGGGGGAGCTCAACTTACAATCTGGGGAGCTTTTCCTGTACCGTGGCAAAGAAACTGGGTCTCATGAAAGAGGCGTTGGTTTCATAATTACTAAAAAAGCCAGAAAGAGCCTAATTTCATGGAACCCCATTGACGACAGAATAATTACAGCAAGGTTCCACACTAAATACAGAAATATCACCTTTGTAGAATGCTATGCACCCACAAATAGTGCGAGTGCTGAGGAAAAAGAAAATTTCTACGATATCCTTGAAAGTACGTTAAGGAAGATAAACAGAGGTGATATCACCATATTCATGGGTGATCTCAACGCTAAGGTCGGGACAAATAACAGTAACCTAGAAGACATCATGGGTAGAGAAGGATGTGGCAAAAGAAACGAAAACGGTGAACTATTCACGAAACTCTGTTCAACATCAGACCTAGTTATAGGTGGAACAGTGTTCCCACACAAGCAAATCCACAAAGTCACATGGATATCCCCCGACAAGAAAACCCAAAACCAAATTGACCATATTGCCATATCGAAAACATGGCGGAGATCCCTACTTGATGGGGTGCAGACATTGCCAGCGACCACCACCTTCTGCCCGGCACGTTCAGAATCAAACTGGCCGTACCAAAGAAACCTGAACAATCAAAGAGAGTAAAGTTCAACCTACACAAACTGCGCCAACCAAACTGCAAAAAAGTTTTCCTAACAAACCTGCATGAAAATACAGACCAAAATCCCATAACATCTTGGGATGGCTTAGCCAAGACACTACTCGAATCGGCCAAAACAACCCTTGGCACAAAGGAAAGAAAGAAATCGAAAAGACTGGATCTCAGACCAAACATGGCAACTTATACAAGACAGAAAGGATGCGAAGAAACTGGTACTCCAGTGCAAAACTTCGATGACAAAAAATGATGCAATCTGGAGATATACACAACTATGCAAACAAATTAAAGCATCTGCCAAAAAAGACAAGCGAATATGGATTGACCTGATATGTGAGCAAGCAGAAGAAGCAGCCAAAAATAACAACTCGAGGACTCTTTACACACTGACAAACAAGCTCTCCAAAAAGCACACAAAGACCACAAATATAGTTAGAAGCAAAGACAACCGCCCACTGACCACCCCAGAAACTCAGCTCGATAGGTGGAAGGAATACTTTGCTGATATGCTCAGCTCACCCACGGAAGACGAACTTGAGATAGCTCCAGAAGACAATGCAAATGAACAGCTGAATATAAAAATAGACGCGCCTTCAAAAACAGAAATACTAAATACCATCAAGCAGCTGAAAAACAACAAAGCGGCAGGGGTAGACAACATACCTGCCGAACTAATCAAGGTAGACCCTAAATGGATTGCACCTCTACTTGCAAAAATAATAAAAGGGATCTGGACAAACCAAGAAATTCCAGCAGAAATGAAACATGGTCTCATTATCAAACTGCCAAAGAAAGGAGACCTAACGCAATGCAAAAATTGGAGAGGAATAACGCTGTTAAACACCATAAACAAAATTATTGCAAGTGTAATCCAACATAGGCTGGCAGAAGCATTCGAACCCATACTGCGTCCAAACCAAGCAGGCTTCCGCCCAAACCGCTCATGCATAGACCACATAAATTCAACAAGAATAATTATAGAACAATCCGTTGAATGGCGATCGCCACTATATCTTGTTTTCATCGACTTTGAATGTGCTTTTGACAGCCTATCCCACTCTGCTATATGGAAGATACTACGGACAAGAGGCGTGCCAACAAAAATCATCGACACGATTAGAGAACTGTACCATGACGTATCATGTAGTATCCTGCATAGCGGAGCACATAGCAACCTTTTTCCGGTGAGATCAGGAGTGAAGCAAGGATGTGTGCTCTCTCCCTTGCTTTTTAACATTGCTCTTGACTATATCCTGGAAAAGTCTTGCAGACCAAACGATGGTATTCGATGGTCTCTTTACTCTAATCTCAAAGATCTCGAATACGCAGACGACATTTGCCTTTTTTCGCATACCTATGAAAGTATGCAAAGGCAACTCACCCTACTATCAGACATGGCACAGAAGATAGGGTTGAAAATAAATGTCTCGAAAACAAAAGCGATGCGAATGCACACAAATAACGACGCACCGTTTCAAATAAACGACCAACCAATTGAGAATGTAGAAAAGTTTCAGTATCTAGGAAGCATTCTCAACGAGACGGGCGGAACAGACCTAGACATTCTAAACAGAATTCAAAAAGCACAGATGGCATTCAGGCAACTAAACACAATATGGAGGTCCAACATCATAAAAACAAAGAGCAAGCTGCGTTTATATAGAACAAACGTCAAAGCAATCCTCTTATATGGATGTGAGACCTGGAAAAACACTAATGCCACAAAACATAAACTTCAGGTTTTCGCCAACAAATGTCTACGAATCATCCTCAGAATCTTCTGGCCACAGAAAATTACTAATAAGCAACTTCTTAAACGATGCGGAGAAGAAACAATAGAGCACGACATTAAGAAAAGAAAATGGGGATGGATCGGCCACATTCTAAGAAGAAAACCAGAGCAAGACTGGCTCAAACATGGAGGAGAACAGTGTTAGATGAACTAAAAGCCCAGAAAACCTCTTGGAGTGAAGCCAAAGCAATGGCCCAGAATAGGGTCCGCTGGAGGGTGCTTATGGAGGCTCTATGCTCCACCTAGGAGTCCAGAACCCATATATATATATATATATATATATATATATATATATATATATATATATATATATATATATATATATATAATAACTTCGTTTAAAATGACATGTCGCTTATTATGACTTATTTTTAAGAAATTATGTCCGGTTATAGTGACCGTCACCACCGATTATATGCGATTATATGCAAATTAGAAAATGGAGAATCAAAATCTCTCGCAAAGGAACTTGGTGTTGGCCATTCGACTATATCAATGATTTGTAAAAGCAAGAACCAAATTAAGAAATCGTTCAATTCAAATGTTTTGAATCCGAAGTGACTTTGAAAATCACTACAGAATAATGTTAATCAAGCGTTAATTCAGTGGATTAAAATGGCGAGAAACAAAGGAATACCTATCAACGGCCCTATGTTACAAGAAAAAGCAAATGTTTTTGCTTTACGTTTTGCTATTCTCAACTTTAATTGTTCTTCGAGCTGGATAAGTCATTTTGAATAAGTGAGTCATAACATTAAGTGAGTCATAAGAATATGGAGGTCTGTTGATCAAAGTTCTGCGACAAACTGGTTAACCACTGTTTGGCCAAATCTACGGAAACAATTTTCTGATGATGATATTTTCAATGCAAATGAAATGGTTCTGTTTTACAAATTAATGCCGGATGGAACTTTAAAATTTAACGGAGGGAATTGCAGTGGAGGCAACTTGTCAAAAGATAATAGAATAAGAATAGCCGTCATGGTAGCAGCAAATCTGAGCGGCACACAGAAAAAAAATCGCCCGTTATTGGAAAATCTAAAAAATCAAGATGTCTTAGCAGTGTTAAATCATTGCCAGTCGATTATGCAAAGAACCGTAAAGCTCGGATAACGCTTCGATAATTGTTCGAAAGCCACCTTCGAGATTGGGATCGCAATTTGGTGAATAAGAAAAAGATTTTATTGCTGCATTTAAAAGTTACCGAATTAGTCTATAACAAGTCTATAACACTTGCCTCCTACCACCAAATACAACATCGGTCTTGCAGGCAATAGATCAAGGAATAATACGGTAACGCAGAAGCAATTTCAGAGAGAACCTTGTAATTAAAATGATTAATAGCCTTGATTACAATCAAAATAGCTCTTTTACTACAATAACAGTTCTAAATGCAATTCTTATTTTGTATAATGAATATGGAATAAAATGCCACAAAGTACCATTACTAAGTTGCATTACAAAGTACAATTTGCAACAGTTTCAAACATACAGAATTCATTGAAAACCTACTTAAAATACAGTAGGAAATGAATTTGATGATGAAGATGTAGATTGTAGATTGTAGATATGGTGGTGACGACCTTAATAGATCTATTGTACCCCACCCTCCTCCTCCAAGTGTTGGTGTACTTACCCATTTAGAGCGCCTCCTCTAATCCTGATTCCTTTAGGCATTTCAGGATCTGGGTGGGATTTAAGACCTGCAGCTCCTCTGTGTTCAAGCAGTGAGCCCCAAGGTACATCTGTCTCTTGCGGAATAAATGATGAAGATGACGATAACTTTTAACTAACATATTTCTTCCTTTATCCTTGTGGGTACGAAACCTAAATTCAAACTCGTTAACAGCGTCAGGAATTTGGAACAATAATTTTGACATTGATAGCGCTCTTTTTACATCAGAAGAACCATCAGATGCAACTATCGTACAGAAAATTACAGCTAATGAGCAAGACGAAAGCGATCAGCAAGAGGAAGTCGCGAAAGAATCAATATCTACCGTTAACAACGTCAGGAATTTGGAACGATAATTTTGACATCGATAGCGCTCTTTTTACATCAGAAGAACCATCAGATGCAACTATCGTACAGAAACTTACAGCTAATGAGCAAGACGAAAGCGATGAGCAAGAGGAAGTCGCGAAAGAATCAATATCTACCGTTAACAGCGTCAGGAATTTGGAACGATAATTTTGACATCGATAGCGCTCTTTTTACATCAGAAGAACCATCAGATGCAACTATCGTACAGAAAATTACAGCTAATGAGCAAGACGAAAGCGATGAGCAAGAGGAAGTCCGGAAAGAATCAATATCTACCGTTAACAGCGTCAGGAATTTGGAACGATAATTTTGACATCGATAGCGCTCTTTTTACAACAGAAGAACCATCAGATGCAACTATCGTACAGAAAATTACAGCTAATGAGCAAAACGAAAGCGATGAGCAAGAGGAAGTGGCGAAAGAATCAATATCTACCGTTAACAGCGTCAGGAACTTGGAACGATAATTTTGACATCGATAGCGCTCTTTTTACATCAGAAGAACCATCAGATGCAACTATCGTACAGAAAATTACAGCTAATGAGCAAAACGAAAGCGATGAGCAAGAGGAAGTCTCGAAAGAATCAATATCTACCGTTAACAGCGTCAGGAACTTGGAACGATAATTTTGACATCGATAGCGCTCGTTTTACATCAGAAGAACCATCAGATGCAACTATCGTACAGAAAATTACAGCTAATGAGCAAGACGAAAGCGATGAGCAAGAGGAAGTCGCGAAAGAATCAATATCTACCGTTAACAGCGTCAGGAATTTGGAAGGATAATTTTGACATCGATAGCGCTCTTTTTACATCAGAAGAACCATCAGATGCAATTATCGTACAGAAAATTACAGCTAATGAGCAAGACAAAAGCGATGAGCAAGAGGAAGTCGCGAAAGAATCAATATCTACCGTTAACAGCGTCAGGAATTTGGAACGATAATTTTGACATCGATAGCGCTGTTTTTACGTCAGAAGAACCATCAGATGCAATTATCGTACAGAAAATTACAGCTAATGAGCAAGACGAAAGCGATGAGCAAGAGGAAGTCGCGAAAGAATCAATATCTACCGTTAACAGCGTCAGGGATTTGGAACGATAATTTTGACATCGATAGCGCTCTTTTTACATCAGAAGAACCATCAGATGCAATTATCGTACAGAAAATTACAGCTAATGAGCAAGACGAAAGCGATGAGCAAGAGGAAGTCGCGAAAGAATCAATATCTACCGCAGAAGAGGCTTTATTAGCTGCAGACTTATTATAGCGATTTGTTAATACCAATTTCGAAAATGATAATTTAAACGGCAATGTCTACTTTACACTGTAATGTTAAATGCTGTTATTAGAATCTAAAGACAAAACAAAAGCAGACAAAAATTATTATTGATGATTATTGATTTCTTATTTAAAAAATGACTGGTATTATGTACAATTTTTATTGTTTTGTACACAAATAGGTATGTAATATGGTCATACATACACATGTTTACTTTGCATCCATTCATGTTTCTTTTTTTTTTGTTAATAGATATATACATTTTGTGGTTTTTCCCTCTGAACTGAATAACTAACTGAATAACTCATAAAAATAGGAAGTTGCTTATTTCCTAAGACTATGCTTTGTATGACGTACGCTTAGTATGACGGATTTGTCACTTCCCTTCTATGTCATTATAAGCGGATTCCACTGTACTTGGTTATATGACCTAGATAATAGAAAATATATCTTAACCGTGTTTCTGGATTTTAGGAAGGCTTTTGAAACCATAAATAGATATATAAAAGATCAAATTTGGAAACTGTATTTCGAGTAGAATTGATGTTGAATACGGTGTGCTTCAGGGTACCGTCTTAGGACCATTGCTGTTTATACTTTATATTATTGATATAATGCAAATTGTAAAACACTGTAATATAGAAATGTTTTCAGATGACACAATGCTATATGCATCTGGTACGGATTTAAAAGAACTGTTTGAGAAAGTCAATTTTGATCTTGTAAATATAACTGAATACATATCGAGTAACAGTCTTAGTGTAAATGTAAATAAATCTAAATATATGATAATACACAATAAGCTCAGTTTGCCTGCAGTTGCCAATGCTTCGAAAGTACTTCTTAGAAATGTTCCCCTTGAAGAGGTATCAATGAAGAGTACAAGTATCTAGGTGTCATTATTGATAATAGACTCAACTTCATCCGAAATTCAGCTTTTGGTATGAATAAAATGTCAAAGAAATCATTTTTATTAGGTAGGATTGGCAAAAGACTGAGCTTACAAACTAAATTGTTGTTATATAAATCATTGATACTACCACATGCTAATTTTGGTACGTCTGTCTTGTATAAGCTTCCTGCATATTTGATAAAAAGACTGGAGATTATACAAAACAGATGTATGCGTAAACTAATCAAATGCAACATATACACATCTGTAAGGTCTATGTTAAAGGGCCTAGGACTTATGCCTATTAAAGTCAGAATAGAATATAACACTATGATACTTTTATACAAAATTAAAAATAATCTTATACCAAAGTATCTAAATGACAAGGTGTCACTGGTCAAACATAAAACTAACTACAACTTAAGGAATGTAGAGGCTTTCGCTGTTCAAAAGTCTGCTACACTTATGAGAAATACTGTAATACTGTACTTAGCAGGGGATTGATTCAATACAATATGCTGCCTACCGAAGTAAAGAATTGTAAAAAACTGAGCAGCTTTAAATTTTTACTAAGGTGTCATCTTAGTTATTAAGACGTTATTTCAATAAAACAGTTTTATTTAGAAAATCCGGTATATGTATAGCTTTTGCTAATAAAGTATATTATTATTATTACAAATGGCTTAGTAGAGCATAATAGAATACAGTGGTAACAACAGATACAAAATGAAAATATACGTAAAAAAAGCTTCGTAGGGAAGTGCAACTTCCGCTTAGTATCAATTATAACACCGATATCATTAATACTGCCAAAGAATTGCAGAATTCACTTTAAACCACTAGTAAATTTGTTCAGTTCATAATTGTACTTTTGTAATTAATTATATAATAATTTTGTAATTAATGTTCAGTCTTATCAGAATAATTCATTAAAAAAATTTCCTTTGTTGAATTCCTTAAACTGTTTTCATAGCTCATTTATTTTGGCATTTTTAACGAATTGTTTACAAATTTTCTGCATTTTTGCCAATATTTCCGCAACAGTAATTTAGTCCCAACCCACAATCTAATATAAATTTCCAATTTGGTATATTACGATATATACTTTTTTATTACCCACCATAATATTTTAGGAATATTTGATTATCCTTTGTGAGGGATGAGCTCAAGAATTATATGAGTGCTTTATATAAATATATCCGTCATTTTTTCCGGGTCTGTCGTTGATTTCTCGTGATAATTTGTTACCCGTCTTGACCCTCTCCTAGAAGATATTCTCAAGACTAACTGGAGGGTCTGTTTGATATATTTTCTACAATATAACGCTTCGCCTTCTGTTCCCAACATTTCAACATTTTTTCTGCCACCTACCAGCCCAAATATTTGTAATATCATATCTAATTGAAATGGACAATTTCAAAATACTATTCGCCAATTACAATATTTAATCATCCTTTAATGCGGATTTAATTTAACGGATTTAATTCACAATCATATACATTTAAAACACTTAACACGACTTGAGTTTGAATTGCTGAAGGAAGATAATTTTCAAGTGGATATATAATAATCTGTTGAATTTTCGACGTTCTCCTAGCAAAGCCTCTATAACTAATGTGTAGTAATGCATCTGAATATTACTATGTATTGCAAGAATGGATGACCCATCTGAGTAGACAAATGATATCACAACCTTCATTTAAGCGAACCCACGTAAAACAACTCGGTAGCTGGCAGAAGGACTGAATGTTTATAATTGAATTTAAGTTTTAATTACGATATTTTAACCTAACTGAAAAGTAAATATGCCGGATGATAAATGGGTGCCGCACGAACAAAATGAACATGACGCAATTCGGCGTTACAAAATCTGCTATGCGCTTTTGCATTATGGATTCTCTAACAAAATCGAAATAGTTCATCGCAGCTAGACCGAAGAGAAGAGTTAAAGCAGTTTACTATACCGAAGCTTCATTAAAGAAAGTTTATGATTACTGTTTTGGACGGTGCGCAATTAGTATTTTTCATTGGAACTTCTTAAATAATCAATAACAATCTGTTCTTGTGTCAACCAGATTGGTATAATAGCCATTTATCCAGACAGGAGCACAATACTTTGCAGTTGCGAGAATGACATGAGAATGACAGGTCGAGAAGACTAGTTTCATAGAAGAAATGCGAATGATATCAGATGAGTCATCCTATGTTGCACCACACAGCTTCTGGACTATACTGTAACGCATTCTGATCTTGGCAGCAGTGTCCTTGAAATGTTTCTTGTATTCGTGCGGTCAAGGGTGACATCCAGGTATTTATAAAACTATATCTAGCAGAGTCTGGCACCACTAAATACCAATTGTAGCTTCGCATTTGCCTATTATTGAAGTGCAAAACATACTTCAGTTTAATTTATATCAGGTTATATCCTGTAAACAAGAGGGACATCAATCAGGAAATTCCAAATGCCCAATGAACAATGGAGGTAGGCGACAAGAACGTAAAGAAAATAAGAATATTACAAATTAACACGAACAGGAGCCGGCCTGCTCACGATATGGCGCTTGCTACCGCCAAAGACATAGCGGCAGGAATCTTAGTTCTCAGTGAACCGAATCGCAAGGCTATTAAAAACAGAATGGACTGGTTATACGACGAACAAATGGACACAGCAATAAAAGTAGTAGACTGCGATCTTATAATTAAAAAACATGGACAAGGCCCCGGGTTTACATATATTAAAACATCAGATTTTACTCTTTATAGTTGTTATTCCTCTGGAAATGACAACATACAATCACTTGAGGAAATGTTGCATGCAATCGGAAGTGAAATTAAAAATACAAAAGAAAAATCTATTGTGCCTGGCGACTTCAACGCAAAATCACCGCAATGGGGTATGGATCTCTCGGACAAAAGGGGCCAAATCATTACAGAGTGGGTTGCAGCTAATAATTTAGTTATTCTCAATGATGGACAGAAACCTACGTTTCAAAGAAAGGACTACTCCTCAATTTTAGACCTGACAATAACAACAGAAGACGTTAGAACAAGCATTAACGGATGGGAAGTGAGTGAAAAAGAATCTCTAAGTGATCATAACTTTATTGTTTTTGATATCTCAACCAGGAAACAGACACATAATTTAAGGAGAAATTCAAGTAAAGGATGGCAAGTGAGCAAGATGAATCAACAGAAACTGCAACATGCATTAGACGGAATAGAAGAAAATGAAGACACAACATCTGCAAGAGGCTTTTCCAATACCCTTGCAAAATTATGCGATAAATCTATGCCAAAACGTAGTACCCAAACCAGAAGAGCACCGGTATACTGGTGGACGGAGGATATATCTGTACTGCGCAAAGAATGTGTTCGCAGAAGAAGGACCTACACCAGAAACGCGGCAAGAAATTTACCCGAAGTTAACCGGCTCCTATGGGACGAATATACAAAGAGCAAGAAAATTTTGAGAAACGCTATTAAAGCATCGAAAATAAAACACTGGAAAATTCTCTGTAAGAATATAGATAATGATGTCTGGGGGGATGGTTACAAAACGATCAAGAAAAGGCTGACAGGGCACACACCTTCATTGAAACTAAATATGGAAACAGTAGAAAAAGTAGTTGATCACCTTTTCCCAGACCACGAGGAAGTAAATTTTATTTGTAATAAAGACGCTAGTTTTGTCGACTTCACATCGGATGAACTGCAGATAGCCTGCCAAAAATTGAAAAACAATAAAGCACCAGGGCCAGGATATATTCCAGTAGAATTGGTAAAGCGAGTTGCAGCGGAAAGACCGGATTATATATTAGCCGTATATAATAAACTGGCAGCCGAGGCGAAATTCCCAGCAGAGTGGAAGCGAGCGAAACTTGTTTTGTTAAGGAAGGGTAAAATGCCTTTAGAAAATGCTTCATCTTTTAGACCAATCTGCCTTTTGGATGTAGAGGGTAAATTATACGAAAAATTAATATTAGCTAGACTCCAAAAAGAACTTATACGAACAGGGGACCTGTCTGACAATCAGTTTGGATTTAGAGAAGGTCAACAGACAGTGGATGCCATAATAAAAGTGATTAAAATTGCCAGAGAAGCTAGTGCCTACTCAGCTCGACACCGGAGACTGTGTGCCGTAATAACACTCGATGTGAAGAATGCCTTCAATAGTGCCTCGTGGCAACAAATATTAAATGAATTGAGAAAGAGGAAGATAGAGGATAGCCTTATTAATATTTTAGTGTCATATCTATCGAAAAGAGAGCTCATCATAGAGGCAGAAGGAAAAATTAAAAAAATAAGGATAAACAGTACCACAGGGATCAGTCTTGGCCCCCACCCTGTGGAATATACTCTATGACGACCTGCTGAAAACGGAAATGCCGAGGGGAATAACCTTAATTGGATTCGCCGACGACGTGGCGATGGTGGTAACCGCAAAAGAAGAATCCATCCTAATGGATACAGGTAATACGGGGCTACAAAGAGTGCAAAACTGGCTTGAGCAGCGGCAACTTCAACTGGCGCCAGAGAAGACGAAAGCAGTACTTTTAACACCCAAACGAACGACATCCCTGATCACTTTTAATGCCAAAGGTTTTACGGTAACCCCTACTACAGCTGTAAAATATCTGGGAGTATGGCTGGACACCAAGTTATCCTTTGTGCATCACGTGAACAAAATTAATCAGAAGGCGGAAAAGACGGCAAATGCTCTCGCTAGTCTTCTGCCAAATATCGGCGGACCCAAAGGATCCAAACGAAAACTACTTCTTAGCGTGGTCCAGTCCCAATTATTGTATGGAGCACCAGCCTGGCATATTGTTACAGAAACTAAAACAAGAATTCTTAGTCTTACTAGAATCGTGCGTTTGCTGTGTATCAGAGCATGCTGCGCATACAGGACAATATCAGCGAAAGGGGTGGGAGTTATAGCAGGAATTCCTCCGGTAGAACTCCAAATCAAAGAAAGACAGAAAAAGTATAACGGGATCAAAAAGGTAAAAGCCAGAGAAAATTTTATGAGGAGATGGCAAGAAAAATGGAATAATGCAACTTATGGACGATGGACTTGGTTCTTAATTCCAGATATAGAAAAATGGACAAGGAGGAACTATGGTGAAACAGACTATTACTTAACTCAAGCTTTGTCAGGCCACGGGTGTTTCAGGAAATATCTGTATGATCGCAGGAGAGCAGAAACGGACGGATGTAATTACTGCGGTGAGGTAGACGATGTAAACCATACGCTTTTTGATTGCCCGAACTGGACACAAGACAGAACGAACTTCGCGAATACCACTGGACATACGTTTAATGCGTACAACATGATGGAGGGGCTAACAGGATCGGAGAAGTCATGGAAAGAAGTATATACCGTCGTTCGGAAGATTGTTGAAACCAAGGAGAAAGACAGCAGGAAGTAGAACGGACAGACCTTACAAGAAATGCGAGAGCGGATTCCAGTGTAAAGTGCGAAGCGAAAGGAATGTTTTTTAGTAATTTGTCTTTAATTGCAAATAAAACCAAACTTTCCTTAAACAAAAAAAAAAAAACAACAAAAAAGTTATATCCTCCAATTTTAAAATAAGCGCTCAAAGTTGCAAGGCATCTGGAAATTTTTTTTTTTGGGGGAGGGAGAAATACTTTACGTACGACCTCGAGGTTTCCCTAGAGAGTGTGGGACTCCCTATCCAGATGGTCGTAATAGGTTTACCCACTAAAAACCCCTCCTCGGTTACATGGAAATCACTGGAATTGCCTTGAAGCTTAACTACGCTGAGATCCACAAATTCTTTCATCATCTTTCATTCTTCATTTCCCTTTCTTCCTCCTCCTTCTTTAGGAATATTTCCTTCATTGCTCCTTCTACGGCTTCCCATTTTTCCTCGCTTTCTAACATTATCTTTATTATGTTGTTCTTTGTGAGTTGTTCTCCTATTTTGTCTACGGCTTCTTGTCTTATAGTTTGCCACCTATAACACCACAGGACCGTGTGCTCCGGCGTATCTCGTTGACCGCAGTATCTGCACTCTTCGCTTGGGACTAATTTGAATCTGAATAGGTAGCTATTAAAACAGCCATGTCCGCTAAGGAACTGGGTAATCCCACGGATCCCATCCGTGTTCCCTTTGAATACGTGGCCTTAGTTCAGGAATTAGTTCCTTCGTCCACTTAGCGGTAGTACTATCCTGCGACCATTCTTTTTCCCATTTATTTAGAGTAGCCACCTTAGTCTTTATTTTTTCTTATTTTTTGTTTCCTGTTTTATCGCAGGTACGCTCTAGACCATCAGATGGATTGGTGTCGTGCCTGCAATCACCTGTATGGCCTTTGTGGATACCGTCCTATAGGCACACGCAATCTTAAGGGCTGCCTTCGTTGAGTCTTTTCTAGGATTCTTCTATATTTCGTATTAGTGGCCCACTCACGCCACGCCGGTGTTCCGTAAAGGAGTATAGAGTTTACCAAGCTGTATATCACTTTCCTAGATCCCTGTCTTGCACCTCTTGTGTTTGGCATTATTCGTGCCAGTGCAGTTATACTTCTATTTGCCTTCTCCGTTACTCTTGTGATGTGGGCTCCCATATTCATGTTATGTCCAAAGGTGACACCGAGATATTGTAGCGTGGGTTTGTTGTTTATCGTTGTCTCGCCAACTTTTATAAAGATGGTCCTCAGTTTTTTCTTGTCGGCCAGTATTACGGCTTCTGTCTTCTGCGGTGCCAGTTGTAGTTTCCTACCTTCCATCCAACTTTGTATCTTTTTTATAGCTAGTTCCGTATCTCTTTCCAAATTTGCCTTGTTGTCTCAGGGAGACTTATCTCTGATTGACAGAGTTATCTCTGGGTTCCTTGTCTCTGTAGGCCAATGTTATATCATCCGTATAGCAGAATTACGTAGTCTGTTAGCAAAGTATCCGACCTTTAGCCGGTAAACAAACAAAAAAAAAACTCGCATACCTGGAGCGTTGGAAACCTAATCACCCTCAAAGTAGTCTCCTTGAACCACCACACACTTCTCCCAGCGGTGCCGCCATTGTTGGAAGCATTCCGAAAAAGCCTCTTCCGGAATCGACTTTAGCCTGGCTGCCATTGCAGCCATAATGTCCTCTCTTGTCTGAAATGGCGTACCTTTCAATGGCCTTTTGACTTTGGGGAATAAACAGAAGTCGCAGGGGGCCATATCAGGAGAGTAAGGAGCCTGTCAAACCAGAGGAGTCTGGTTTTTCGCCAAAAAATTGTGAACCAAGTGCGAAAAATGTGCTGAAGCATTGTAGTGATAGAGTCGTCAATATCCTGATGACCACAACTCGAGTCGCAATTTCTCGGATAGTCACACGACGGTCCCGCATTTCACTTTGCATTCACAACGCATTTTACAGCGTTCACTTTGGCAATGACATGATCATTTCGCAATGTTGATGGCCGACCGGAGCGTGGCTCGCTTTCCGATGTGCGACCGTCTTTAAACCGGTTTTACCACTCCTTAATCTGTGTGATGCCCATAGCATCGTCACCGAATGCCTTCCGAATGTTTTCCACCTGGTTGTCGCCCAGTTTCTGGCAAAATTTGATGCAGTAGCGCTGTTCCAGTCGTTCCGTCATTCTACTTGCATTAAAAAACCGACGAGAGCACTCGAACACTGCTCGACAGCAACTGACGCTATCTACCGGCGGGAAAAAATTTACGCATGCGCACGAAGGTTCAAGGTCGGCTCATGCAAGCGCGCTTGATTCAAATTCTTCTAAAAAATAAGGTCGGATACTTTTCTAACTGACCACGTATGTCGAGTTGGATTCAGGAAGGTCAAAGATTTTCAAACACAGTTAAGATAAATTCTCAAACATCTGTGACAGATAATAAAATAAGCATTCATATGAAACCTCTCTCTCTTTCTCAATCCGAAGATTGGTAGCAATTCTTTTCCTCCACTCCTCTCTGTACTCTGATAGACTTTTCATTTTTTCATACGATTTTACTCCTACATCTTCTTGAATCTGTTTCATGTATTGTAATCTGGGTCTTCCTGTGCCTCTTTTGCCTTGTACTCGAGGGGTCATCCACTCCCTAAAATATTGCAATGTATTCGCAATTATCCTGATTTTTTTGGTAATTCGAGGTACTCTAAGAAATTACTAGCGTAATGCGTAATAATGTAACTTAATTATGCCATTCTTTGTTAATGTGAAGTACTGGGAGAAATCACAAGCGTAATAATATCAGATATTTAAACCGAAAAGCGGCGCACGACTCGCTGCCAGTCCAAGTAAAAGTGTGTGATTTTGACGCCGAATACATGCGTAAATCGTTGCCGCGTATGTTAAAACAATGTCTAAACTAGGAGACAGTGGTGGATTTACCAGCAGGGGCGTAGGCTGGAGCCTAGGGCGGCAAAATTGGGGCCAACATTTTTTTTATTTCTTACAGAAATTAAAAAGATTCATTTTTATATACCTTAATGTAAATGTTATTAGGTCCACACAAACAATTCAGCATGTAATGTGCTTCACCACGTATTGTTGAATTAAATGTGTCTATCGGTTGGTCCGGAGCGGGATTGACGGGGCTGTGCTGTTATGGGCATACGCCGCTTGGTGGCATTGAATCTGAGAGAGACAGATATAGAGCGGCGATACAAACGAAAAAGCCGCCTAAAAGAAAAGCCGTCTCTGTTGATTGAGTCATGCAATTTCTTATACTTATATTATTTTCATATTATTTTCGTATTATTTTCTCTTCGGTTGTGTGTTATAGGGCGAAAAATGAAAAGTTTAGTGATCCGAAAAGAATAATCCGAGTATGTATTTGTAACTGTTAGCTGAATTCGATCCTTTTTTAGCGAGTCATGTTGAATATTTAAAGCTGCGGTCACACGAGGCTGGTTTACCAGCCGCTGGTCTCTGCTAGCCTAGCAGCGACAGCAACCAGCATCCGGGAGGTTCACACAGTGTTGTGCAAACAGCAGCGGCTGGTATGGCAGCTGCGATGTTTTGAATCAGTTTTATATATTTTGGTCACTGTTTCCTTCAAAATGTCTTTACATAGGAAAGAAGTGTTAAGGAAATTGTTATGAAGTCTGTTGTGTTTTTTTTGTAATTCACTGTCACTATTTGTATAACTGTCTTCGCCTTCAGAAGAATAAATTTCTTCCGGATCATCATTCTTCTTTTTATTTTCTTTTGGAGATCTAATTCCTTTTACGCGTTGAATTGTATCTGATGATAATTATATCTGATGATGATATTGTGTCTGCCAGATTTAGTACTGAAGAAAATTAACCTTATGTTGGTTGGACATAAGGTTAATTTTCTTATTGTCAGAACTTTTTCTTTTTTTTTTTTTTTTTTTTAGAAACGGATTGCATTCTCCAGTTTTTTCGGAATATTTTTTTAAATCGAATTCAGTTAGATTTTCAAAAATTTCTATTTCTTCGCGAATATTTCCCAGATCTTCAGGATTGGTATTTGCAATTTCATGCGTATCTTCTGTTTCTTCTGAAGTATCAACTTCTTCATCTGCAGCATAAAAATCCTTATGAAGAGGTACGCAAATCAACTTTTACTACATGCATTCCTGTTCTTCAAACACCATTCCTAACTCCTGCAAATTTGCAACTGCACTTTGTTTAGCTTCATCTAAGATAGATTAATTTGGTTTGTATACGGCAGACTAATATCTGTTACTTCATTCTTTCCCATCTTGTCATTTTTTTCTCTTGGAAAAATGAACTGATCACATAAACAATTAAGTTTTAATGAAAATGACAAAATTCAATACTAGGGAGTTTACCTGAATTGGAAATAATGTCATTTATGCGCTGTATTCGTATGGGTCGGTTCAATATATCTAATAAATCGAAGCTTACAATTAAGGAGTAAGTGGATGTCATTGATCAGATTTGTCTGAATATTTTTTTCGCATATTTGGCTATTAAACAACCACGGCAAAAATAATTTTCCAGAGTCTTTCCGTTGCGACACTTGTCTATCATGAGTATCATAGCGTGAACGTTTATTTCAATGGATGTATATGTGTTTAAAGTGAACCATGACCAGCCGCATGATATGCTATCATCGTAATGCGAATATAATGTGAACGTAATTCAGGGAATGCAAGAGTACTTTGTGTAATGTGGTGTAATGCTTACGTACTGCTAAGGAATGCAAGTAATGAGCGGAAATGCATCTAAGTATTAACATGTATTGCAAGAGTGTATGATCCCTCGGGGGATGTAATATGGGCGTAATGCGAATATAATGTGAACGTAATTCAGGGAATGCAAGAGTAATTCAAGGAATCCAATCCAAGAGTACGTGTAATGTGGTGTAATACTTAGGTACTGCTAAAGAATGCAAAGTAATGTGCGGTAATTCATATAAATATTAACATGTATTGCAGGAGTGGATAGCTCCTCGCTTGTACCATTCCTTCCATAACATTGATTATAAAATCATTGTGCCTATACAGATGTCCTTACCAGAATAACTGGTCTCTTCTCCTCATTATTTTTTCACCAACTTTTCTAAGTCACCAACTTTTCTAAGAACTTCTTCATTTGTCAGCCTTGCCGTCCACGAGATTTTCTGCATTCTCCTCCAACACCACATTTCAAATGCTTCTAGTCTTCTCTTAATGAATCATATGAAACCATACATTTTAAATATAAAATGTAAGTACATTTAGTTTGGTAGTTTAGAAAATATTTGTTAATTTAAAAATAAAATATCGAAAACATTTTCCTTAATCAAGATTTTCATCTGATTCCAACTTTTACATTTCCATTTCGGTGTAACATTTAAATTTAATAAATGAAATTGTTTTTGTGTTAAAATAAGATGTAGGAATCTAGAAATAAGTATATAGATAAGTAATTTACATGTTAGAAGACAGTGTGTCTCAACAGAATCTTCAGCGGAGATTTATTCGTCGGAATGGCAAGTAATTCCTTCGCACATTTATTTTATTTTCTAATCTACTACATTCAGCATTAAATCCTACTTCATTAGCATATCCTATAATAGACCCGTCTTTAAGCTGTTTAGGTACATTCACTAAATCCTGTTCAGTTAATTTATATCTCGCAGTGGCAAACGCTTTTCATATTTACCTTAATTTATTCCAGACAAATAACAAATTAATTAATACAAAAGCATGTGTAACATATATAATATCGTTTTAGAAATGGTACGAATATATTGAGACTAGTAATTGTTCACAAGCGAAAGTAAACAAAATTGATATTTTGTATTAAAATTTGTAATTCAAATTTCAATATACAGTTATGAAATAAGTGGGACAGAACTTGAGTACTGAATATTGTTCGAAATTATAGAAGCTTTAGGAAATGAATAATTTAGATTGCTTAATTTATGTTTTTATTTCTTTTCAAAGCGGAAACGATAATAGCTTTACAAAGCTTTTGATTATAAGATCTATAAACATTATATTATTAAATGATGCAAAAATAATTGCGGCTTTGTATTCGTAATACATTTTAACGAAACAGTTAAAAGTTAAATTAATCAATCTAAAGACCCACTGACTTACAAACATTTAATACCGGAAAACAAGATATAATTCTCGAATCAGGCTACAAGCGCAAGCGATTAAAACTGGTATTTGAAAACCTGTTAATCTGCTAAATAGACAGTACCACCGAAAACTTTAGGTCAGGTTAATAGGTTAGGTTAGGTGACGTTTTAGGTTTTATAACTCATTTCGATAATTGTGAAATATTTATTGGCAAGTTCTTTTTGTCGTGAATTTGTTCTCGACAGAATCTTCTCGTCTGCTGGCCGTAAATCATGCAGCTTTTCGAACATTTTTTCAATGTTCTGACAATGATTTATCATTGTTATTGATTATTTAAGAAGTTCTAATGGATAATACTACTTGCGCACCATCCTAAACAGTAATCATAAACTTTCGTTAATGAAGCTTCGGTATATGAAACTGCTTTAACGCTTCTCTCCGGTCTAGGTGCGATGAACTACTATTTCGATTTTGTTAGAGAATCCACAATGAAAAAGCGCAGAGCAGATTTTGTAACGCCGAATTGGTTCATGTAGTTCGTGTGGAATCCATTTATCATCCGGCATATTTACTCTTCAGTTAGGTTAAACTATCGCAATTAAAACTTAAATTAAATTATAAACATTCACTCCTTCTGTCAGGTAACGTTCAACGACAATGTTGTAACGACAAAACCCAGTCGTTACAACGTTGTTCAATACCCGGGGTACTCGGATACCCGCAAGGTTTTTCATTCAATAAAATAATTTAATATACCCGGAGACTTTCACATTACAACTCGGGATTACCCATAGAGTATTCTATTGCCCGAAAAACCCAATTTCTATAAATAAAACCGCCGGGTGGGCAAGGTATGGAATAAAAATATGGTGGATATGCGATGCCGAAAATTCATATCCATTGAAAGGTCAAATTTACACTGGCAAAATAACAACTGGCCGTGAAATAAATCTAGGTGAAAGGGTAGTAACAGTATTAGCTGCAAAAT
This sequence comes from Phosphuga atrata, assembly GCA_944588485.1. Lineage (NCBI taxonomy): Eukaryota > Metazoa > Arthropoda > Insecta > Coleoptera > Silphidae > Phosphuga > Phosphuga atrata. Next base: position 5,947,905 of record OX155894.1, on the reverse strand, counting down.
ATAGAGGATCCGGAAGAGATATTACAATGGATAATTTTTGTATTACTTTACCCTTAGCAAAGCATTTATTGTCATGGAACCTAACAATTGTAGGAACATTAAAATAGTATATTACGTAACGAGAGTTGTAAGAAGCATATTAAAACTTCAAAATTCACTCTCGAGCGAATGCTCGCCCCTCACTTCTTTCGTGGACACATTTTCGCTCTCGAGTAATATTGACAACCTTTCGCTCTAGTTGCAAAATTTTTGTTACAAGTTTGGGGTCCAGCGGCCTTCAAAAAAAAAGAATAAAAAAAGAAGAAATTTATTTTTCAATTACATCTCCGGCGGCGTGGATTCGTCATAAGAACTCTCATCAGTCTACGTATTCTAGAACTTTTTATTTAATTTCAATATTTTAATGAAAACAAAAGTTTCTCACTTTCCCGTCACTTTTTAAATGTTGATTTTGATTGTTGTTTTTAGTTACCTATTCGATTTTTATTAAAAATCTACATGCGCCAAGCATAATTATATGCGACAAGTATACTTGTCTCACGTAAAAATATATATACTTGTCGTTTTTAGGGTTCCGTACCGAAAACGGAACCCTTATAAGATCACTTTGTTATCCGTCTGTCTGTCTGTCAAGACCATTTTTCTCAGGAACGCGTAGAGGTAACAAGTTGAAATTTGTATCAAGTACTCGGGTCTGCGGTCTCTTTCAGCTGTGAAAAAATCAAACTTGTAAGTCAACGCGATCAAAAGATATGACAGTTTATGTCGCATATTTGGCGATTTCACAAGGGAATCAAAACCTATAGGGTACTTCCCGTTGACCTAGAATCATGAAATTTGGCAAGAAGCGGTGTTTTACAGCACAAACAAAAATCTTTCTTACAAAAATCTGAACTGCAAATATGTAGTTTAATTAAGAAAAATGCGAATTTGCTATTAGAAACTTAAGAAAATACACTAATGTTGTCGTAGTGGTATTGTTAGGCTCCAGAAGCATATGGGTTGCATACAGTTAGGTCCTCCCCGGTTAGGTCCGAAGGTTAAAAAGTATGTGTTGGCACCAAGCTGTTTATTCTGAATTTTCTTTGTTTATATTCGTTATGCATTTCATCACGTACACTCTTTATACATAATATATACAGGGTATTTATTATGTCTAAATTTTGCATGTTTATAACCGACATGCGACATACTCAAATCCCGTAACATCCTGTATATATTATATTTCGTCTAATTTTTCTTTATAATCTACATACCTATACTTAAATCACGTACGCCCTATATTTTTTGGTAGTCAATTGCCCAAAAGCTGTCAATTGAACAACTGAATGTTAAGAGAATCGAAATAGATCTAGAAATAGTTAATATATTAGTTTATATTAGATCTAGAAATAGTTAGATCTTAATATAAGTTAGTGAATAAGTGTAATACTAAAATAAAGTTTTATTTTTATAAGTTTAAAAATATTCGCGTTATTTAAAAAAAATACCCTGTATACCTTTATACGGGGTATATAGGTATACAGGCAAAATTGAGTAGTAAAAACAAATAGTGAAATTCCAGAACCCCCCAACACTCATAGTAAATGGGGGATGTATGGTAATAAAATATAGGGTAGAATTCCATCGTACGACATCGACATCTTGAGGTTATGCTTGCAGCGGTACTAAGACGTCTTAGTACCGCTGCTAAGCTTGCTACGTCCTCCACAAAAAAAAGATACCTTACTTACAAGTTTGTTCGGAACCCTTGGTGCGCGAGTCACAATATTGGAAGACCCGATATATGAATATGTGTTAAGAAAACACCAGTGCAAGAACTGATTTATCAAATTTGATTTATTTATATTTGATGACAATTTCAATACTAGAAAAACATGTTTCAGAAAGTTAATTGAAGCCGATGAAATAGTATATTAAAGGACGAGTTCGGTAAGCGCAATTTTACAGCACGCGTGCAAGTTTGGACGCTTTCTAATGGACCAGTGCTGAAAAACGCTTTACGAACGAGTTTTTTTAGTATTTTTCTATTTTGCGCCCTTTTATGCCATTTCTAAATAAAAAAATCGCCGTGCATATTGAGAAAATTATATCGCACTCGGCGAGCCATAACCGCACGCATATAAGTGCTGTTTTGAGTCCATTACAGACGCAAAATAGAAAAAGAAAATAAAAGCATTAGTTTAAGCAAATCGCCGAATAACTACACGAGAGATTGCTACGCTGATGCTACGATTCACAATTTGTCGTATTCGATCGTTCGTGATCATGTGATACGACTTGTCTGTACTTCTGGAATCTCTAAGGAATCTCACACGGAGAACTAGCCAATCTGCAAGTTCCTGAACAGACTGCGGTTGGAAGTTGCAAGATCACGGGACAACTATTTTAAGTGGCATTTTCCAACCAAAACTGTCATATGTGAGCGTGGAGCAGCTCGAACTACACAATACCTCTTATGCTGTCCGTTGTGCCCATCCAGCTGTACAATGAAAGATATGACTAACGCTAATCCAAGTGCTCTCGAAGTGGCTAAGTTTTGGGCAGGAACTGTTTAAAATTACAAACTTTATTTGTGCAAATTTTTTGTATCTTTCATGTTTTGTACTGCTGACACGAATGAATAAATAAATAAATGCGATACGACTTGATTTCGTTTTAATGCCCGCTATTTAGATTCGACCTGTTGTTAAATATACAGGTTTGTTTCATCGCATTACGTGATTTCTTGCTCCAATGTGAAGAAAATGGATCTATTCTGAAGCGAATCAAAACAGACTATGAAAAATGAGCTGTTTATAACAATGTTGAATGCAGGCGATAATAGAGCAGAAGAGATGAGCCGGATCAAAGCATTTAGCTGTTTGATAGGATTTGAAGGGGATGTTCTTTTCAGTCTGTGTTTCTATTAGACAATTTCACAAATAAGTCAGAGGTGTAATGCTATTGAACTTATTAAGTGCTCCATATAGAAGACCAGCATTAATTAGTAGAAAGACGTAGTGTTTAAACACGCAAATGTTTAAACACGCATCAATTACAGTTTGTATGGGATATGCTACCGCAACTGTAATATTCGCCCGATGTGTCGTCCTTTGTCTTTGAATTTTTAAGCGGCAAAACATTCAGTTTACTTTTTCCACAGTTTTACGACTGTGGAATCATGTTATTACCAGAAGATAAACAGTATAATTGAAAGTAATTTCGTTTGTTCAAACTTTGCAACAATCTTTGTCATATAATCTGTAGGTGTTATTAATTTATTCACGTGTTTAGTAAATTTATGGTTTTATTTAGAAAAAAAAATTGTTTCTATTATACCATGAAACCTGTATGCTGCAGATAAAGGCGAAAAGCAAATTAAGGGGGGAAATCACATTAGGATGTTCCAAAAATCCGTTTTTTTATTGCATAAATCGTTAACTATCCAAGAATACGCTGTCAAAATTTCAAATCAAAATTCGCATTCGTTTAGATTTTCTGAGCATAGAACCGAGTGCACATCGGGTACAGGCTACAGGTAGTGTTTCTGGTTCGGATATATCCGAACCGCAAAACCGGGGTTTTGCAAAAACCGAAACCGCATAACCGTCATAAAGAACCGCGGTTTTCGGTTTTATCTAAAAATATCTAAAAATAAAATACATTGAGTTAAAGCTCTTTCGAACTACAATGTTTACAAGATCTAAAAGTCTAAACATATGTATTTGCTAGGTTAGGTTTTATACATTTGCTCACGTAACGGTATAGAGACTTTTATGACAATTTATTGTTGTTAAACAAGAGAAGATACCTAAACATTAATATGCATGGAGAAGACAATTTTAATTGCAATTTAGGCTTGCTGCGAATTGAAGGAACATGTTCTGCAAATAAGTGTTGAAAAACATTTCGTATCAGTTTCAGTACCTATCAGCAAAAATATGGTGCATAATCCTATTACACCTTGTATCGTAAATATGTTAGAATAATCGCGGCCTAATATTGTTACTGCTACGCTTACTGGAGATAAAGTTTCTTTTAAGTTACACAACAATTGAAAATCAACATTTTTAATTATATGCACTGAATTTTAGTGCAAATTTATACAATATGCAAATTTGTGGTTCTGTATGACTGTGGTTCTGTCCTACAGAACCACAAATTTATATTAACCATACAATTCATCTCGCTTTTTGCTACATGTTTTACAAAAAATCATCTGAAGTAGAAAACAGCTGCAGCTGAAGAAGATAAAGATTTATTTCCGGAAGAATCGGATGAAGAAGATGTCGATGAGTATGAATGAGATAAATGAGTATTACTTCGAAGAAGATTCTGAAATTAAAAGTAGTTTACAAATGATAAAAAAAAACAGTTTTTTTTCAACGAAACGTAAAACATCTTTTTGAAAAGGAAATTGAATTAGCAATGGACATAAAGACAAGGTGGTTGATTTTTTTAACTTCTTTAAGTTCTATTGAACCAATATTAGAAAAATGTGTTCTTCTAAAAATCCCAATACACAAAATAAAATTGATAGTACAGACTCTAACAGAATAAAATTCAGTGCATATAATTGAAAATGTTGATTTTCAATTGTTATGTAACCTAAAAGAAACTTTATCTGCAGAAAGCGTAGCAGTAACAATATTAAGCCGCGATTATTCTAAAATATTTACGGCACAAGGTGTAATAGGGTTCGTCGAAAATAAATAAATTGGTTCTAATATTAGCGAAGCTTTAATGAAAAATATCATAGAACGTTTGAAAACCCAGGAAAATCTGGAATTTACAGTATTGGCTAGAAGCTTATTAGATCCTTCGAAAGTTAGAACAAAGCCTGTTGCAATATTGGCCGGAAGATTGAAGTTGAATGTTCGGAATTAGAAGAAGTGACCAATCCAAACTATGCCGTACAAGACGAAGTTAGGCGAAGCAAAAAGCTATTCAAGTATTGAATTAGTATATTGTGCAACTAGAGCGGTAAGTTGTCCATTGCCACGAGAGCGAAATTGCAACCAACAGTTGGCGCACCAACAAAGTGCGCTCATTCGCTCGAGGGGACAATTGACAATACCACACAAGTTGCAGATAAATTTTTTTATTAGAGGGACGTATCTTACAAGTTTGGTGTCCAGGGGCCATACAAAAATTGAATAAAAAATGAAGAATTTTTCAATTGGCTCCGGTGGTGTGGATTCGTCATAAGAACTCTCATCAGTCTCCGGTATCACCATAGAATTTACACTCATTTTAAAACGTTTTCTTTAATTTTTATTATTATTTTGTAATTAATTTTTTTTTTAATATTGAGGTTTTGATTGTGTTTATTTATTCAATAGTTTTTTTAATGTAACTTTGTAACGCGATTTTTATTGAATATTTGCGTGCGTTACCCCAGTTATATGCTAATACAGCCAAAAACAGCCCCTTTTGTCGCACTAAAAAACGAGCGCCAAGATAGTACTTATCCCGCGTGAGTAATAAAAAAGTATTAAACAAAAATAGTTATATGCAAAAAAGTCACTCTCCTAATTCTTTGAAACAGGAGTTTATAAATGAACTTCTGAGTGAACAAAAAGATTAAATATTTTGTTTCAAGCACTCTCTAATTAAAGCTACATCCTAGCTACGCCGAAAGATTATTTGCCCTACGCGCCAACTTTGGTATAAAACTAACATCTCGTTTAAATGTCAAACATTTAAATAGCTTAGTGTTTTTAAAATATTATTATTAATATAAATTATATTATTATTCAATATGGGTTCTATATTTTTTATTATTTACCATATTAGTTATACAATTGAATTACGTTTACAGTGTTCTCTAGAGCTCTAAGAGATTCATAGCCAAGAAACTAGACTACATTTTTTATAGAGGAAGTAAATAATTTCAAATGTTTAGAAATTTTGAAATAAAACAAAACTGTTCCAATTGTATTAAGAATATATATTCAAAATATCTAGTTCCATCACCCTTTAAATATCGGCCACTACTAGTAAAAGTTCTTAAAACCCCAAAACCGAAACGGCGGTTTTTAATTTGCAAAAACCGAAAACCGCGGTTTTGAAAAAGTGCGGAATATTCAGAAACCCTAGCTACAGGCTTGAGCGGAGCATTACCTCGTTTATCTCGAAATGACTTTTTCACATTTGCCTGCAATCTAACTCAAAAAGTGTGGAACCGATCATTATGAAAATTTATAGTATGATTCCTTATAAAATTCCGAAATATATGAACCAACTTGTGAGATGATATCATGATTTTAAAAGGTATCTTTCCTTGCATAATTAGAGAGAGAAAATCGTGAAAATCGAAGAAAAATTGTTCCAACTCCTGCAAAATTTTTAATTTAATTTTTTTTTGTCTGCATTGAGGTTCATATTCTTAGAAAATAAGTTATTAATGTAAAATCAAAACCTTTTTGATTTCACATGAAAATCGGAATGGCTACACTGCACGCAATCGGAAAACTATACTTACAACCTACGGCGGACATCACACCGTAACTTTTTTAGTTTTGGCCGAAATTATTCAAAAAAAAATTCACAGAAATTGTTCGAAATATGAATGAAATGATGTCAAAATTTGATTGAATTCTAGTTAATTTTTCCCACCCAAAAAAGATCCTAAAAAATCAGTATCAAAAAGCCTCCTAATGTGGTTTCCCCCCTTAACGGCGACAGGACTTGATCCATACGATTGTGTATTGAGTAGTTTCGGACGAAATTTCCAGATTTTCTCTAAATATGTACAAATTGGTATACACTACTCGAAGAAAACTAACAATCGCAATATTGTTTAAAGTGAGTTAGGTAGGTGAAAACATATATTTGGACAGTTCTTGGATGGTAGTTTATTTAAACCTTAACCACCTGCCCTTAAGCATACGTCTCAGGTGAGAAAATTACTGCTACTTTGGGTCTGAGAGACGTATGTCAGGTGGTTAGGTGTTAAATATTGGTAAAACTATACTACATTTAGGGCTTTCAATACCGGAGCAAAAATGAAAACCGATATTTTGGTATTATTCGTTTTCAAAACCGGAATACCGGTATTGATACCGGTATTACCAGAAAAAATATTTTCGACAGATTTTTTTAAATATTAATGATAATGGCGATTTATTAAAAAGAAAACAAAGGAAAAACTTAAAAATATATTTATTTAGTTATAAACTATACAAAAAAATATTTAGACGAAATAAGTATAAAAACTAAACATTTGTTTACTCCTTCTATATATAAAAAAACAAATTATTTATAGCAAACATTCGGAACAAAGTTTTCATAAACATTACTACATTTCGCAATTTGAGTTTGTTTTATTAAAATATGCCCGAAAAAACATAAACAATCAATTGTTTTGTCGTTCAGACTGGAGCGAATATTTGTATATAAGTGACTTGCTGCAGAAAACGCCCTTTCCGATTCTACACTTGTTGGTGCAAATGTACTTAATTGGTCGTACGTCAGTGGCAAATATTTTCCTCTTACTCCTGTTTTTCCAAAATTCAGCAATTTCGTCTTTTATAATTGGTTCTACCCCTTGCACTTTTGTAATTTTAGGTTGAACTGAAAGTTTTTGTTGGATTGCTGATTGAAGTTGCAGTTTTAATTTGTCATGGTCATGAAAAGCAAAGTTGGAGCCAGTCCTTAATGTATTGGTCAGATTTCTTTCCAAGGATACTTTGGAATTTTCGTCTTTATCTGAATCTGATCCAACATGTTCTTCTGCGGTTTCGGGCGAAAGTCGTTTAATCAAACGAATTATTTAACGTATTAAGTGACTGTGGAGATATAGTTTGAACTAAATAGCTATTATGTTGTTCTCCACTATGTAAGTACTGAAGTACCTGCGATAAATTATTTCGTCTTTGTAATATGCGAATTTTTAAAGCGTCATAAACTTCTTTAGCAATTTCAAAATTTTGATTCGGAAGAGGTTCCATCATAAATTTTATTGTTTCATCTGCTGTAAGAAAATTAGAAACTTGGTGACATAATGCATCAACTGCTAATTTTATAGGAGTAAGGGTAAAATAAAGTAAAGTCTCTGTCATAAAAATTAATTCCGGAATTTATGTCAATAAGGGCTTTTTGAACACAATATCTCAATTGGTAAAATGTTTCTAAGATAATTAACATGCTATTCCATCTTGTTTTACAGTCTAATTTTAAAGCAATTTCTCTACCAAAATCTTCTTTTACATATTTCTGTAAAAAGTTGCAAGAGGAGAAATAGTAGCATGAGTAATACTGACCGTAGTATCTACTAAATTAGATTCTATAACGACGCCGTCAACATATTCTCCATTCTCATCATCTTCTACTTCAACATTCATGCCGTTATCAACAATTTCATCGTTTGGTTCTGAGTCAGAACCAAACGATGAAATTGTCAGAACTTCTGACCTTGACTTATAAAGTATATCGGTTATAGCTACACCAAGCAGATCTGATGCTCAGCATCGATAAGTTTGCCTAATTTAACCACAACCGATGCCCCATCAGTGGTTATGCTGACTATATCTTTAGAAATACAGAATCCAAATTCTTCTAACTTTTCTCTAACCAGTATTATACACCTTTCTGCTGGCAGACTTCCAAATGCTCGTACTAGTCCAATATTAAAAAAAAATCCTCCAGCAGTATGTATATTTATATTTAGATATCGTCGATTACGAATCGATGTCCATTCATCAAATCTTACACTGAATCGTTTGCCTTTAGATTTAAGCGGAGCTATTTCATCTTTTATGGTAATTCGAATAGTTTTATTATATTCGAGTATAATATTTCTTATTGTACTTGCTGATTTTGGAACATCTTTAAAACCACGAGCAATTAATCCTTCTCTAATATCAATAGATGTTTTCAAAATATTAAATAATAAGCCGTCTCGAGCTGCCATTCGAGCTAGTACTTTAGCTAGGCTTCCGTTTTTATTGCTTTTTAAATAACTTGTTATTAAATTAAGTTTTTTAGACTGACTTGGTTGATCTTGATCATTGTTATCATTCAAAGTTACCTCACTTCTTAGATTTATTCCATGCATTGTCTTTAATGAGTATGTAGTCCACTAGTAGAGAATCCACCACATTTTATTTCCTTTGAACACTCTTTACACCTGGCTAGATGAACATTTGTTTCATATAAAAAATAGTGCCAAACCGAAGATGCATCGTTGCCCTTTTGTGTTTGAAGAACTCCTTTTGTGTGGACGTCGCATCCGCTCAAACTGTGGAAGATGCGTACCACAGTTTGAGCGGATGCGGTTCAGCTTTTCCCGCAGTTTACGCGGGAGATCGAAGCCAGTTGTATTGTCAACAGTTATCAGTCCCGCAGAGTGGTGAGCTGTCCACAGAGCAGTCGAGTCAGCCTTAGGATCAAATGGTCTTCCACTCAATAGTGCTGCTGTACGTATTGTTGGTCTTCGTGATTTTAGTCCCTATGGTTGAGCTAGTGTCTGAAAGTCTTGATGAACAGGAAGCAGTGCATTCTTGCGAATTTTTCCAGTTTCACGGGTAAGAGCGGCTGAACGGCGAAGGTGGGGGGCGCTATGTTACTTAGAACCGGATTATGCGCATCGTGTTGCTTAATTGGACATCAACTCTACTGACGTGAGCGCTATTCATCCACACAGGTGCACAGTATTCGGCCACCGAGTAGACTAAGCCAAGCGCCGCTTCGGAGTGGAGAAGCACACGCGCCCCAGGAAGAGCCGCAGAGCTTCTGAATAATGTTATTTCGCGTTTTTTAGCTTTCCAGCGGTTTTCTTCATATGCATTTTATATGTTAGTGACCTGTGCTGATGAGATACCAACAAAGAATCAAGGAATGTATGACAGAGCTAGAGACGGTTGAAACCAATATAACAGTAGAACTGAGGTGGGAAACAATAAGAGAAGGTATCACAAAAACAGCAGAAACAGAAGTTGGGTATAGAACGAAAAAATCCAAGGTAGCATGATGGGATGAGGAATGCAGAAAAGCAGTAGAGAAAAGAAATGAATCCAGAAGTAAATTTATCCAAAGGCCAACAAGAAATTGAAGAGAAGAATACGAGGAACTAAGAAGGAACACCAAGAAATTGATGAGAAGAAAGAAGAGAGCACTGCTGGATTCCCAAATACAAGAACTGGAAGAATCACATAGAAGGAAAGAAGTGAAGAGGACATAATATATTATGAAACACCAGACAAGATTTTAACCCAAGACCATCTATTCCCAAAACAAAGAAGGAAAATGCATAGTAGAAACAAAAGAAGTTATGGAAATAGGGCGTCAACATTTTGCGAACCTATTGACTCAAACAGAGAGAGAAAATGACAACTACGAAAAGGAAGAAAGATTAACGGCACAACCTCTAATAACAGACCCCACTTACGAAGAAGTCGTTAAAACCATACGAGAGCTAAACAACGACAAGGCACCTGGTATAGATAATATCCCGGCAGAATTAATAAGGAACGGAGGGGAAACACTAGCCAAACAAATACACAAACTGATCACCGAGATATGGAAAGAAGAAAGAATCCCTGAAGAATGGAACACGGCGATCATATGCCCCCCGACGACATGGCGTACGATACGCCGCGTATCGTATATGTATATCCAAAACTTAATAAAATCATTATAAAAATTTGATGTTGTATAATAAAAAACTTACGGTTTCAAACAACAAACAGTACAGCAATTTACAGCAAATAATAAATTCAGAAATATAGCTTATATCGTTAAATGTATGTGTTGTTAATCGTGTGCGTGTGAGATGAGAGATGGCGCGTAAACAAAGAAAAACGAAAAACCAGAAATGAAAGACGAGATTCAGTGACTAACTTCACGATGCATTGAAGAGGTATAAATACGAATTTATTATTCTTGTTCTTATTCTGTTCTACTAATTGAAATAACTAATATAAATAAAAAGTAAGATATTTTACACAAATACCGATATACCGGTATTTTTCTGGTAGTACCGATTTTCTAATACCGGAAAAAATAGACTAAAATCCCGGTTTTCGGGATCCCGGGATTCCGGTATTGAAAGCCCTAACTACATTATAGATAATCGTATAAACTTAATAAAGTCGGTCGCAAAACACAGCCTTAATATATAAACATATTCAACCTTTGCGGAGCTCTATAAAATTGAGTCTTTTTAGGACTACCCAAACAAATCTCATGGGAAATTTGCCAGTTATTTACTAGCTTTCAGCGCGCCTTCGTGGCACTCAACGAAAACCAGAAAAATAACATTGTTTTTTTATATTAAAATTATCGAGTCGAGTGCGAGTCGTCCAAGCGAGCGGTCGTGCGAGTTGTAGTTGAGTGCTCAAAGTTATTTACTACTACAAATCAACTGTTTATCATTGTTTAAACAATGGCGAGAGAACTCAGATCTAATGTACCCTCTGCTGCAAGTGAGAAAATTATGTTAAATCTAGCAGGTTGTGAATTTCCTAATCTTTTGACTGAAATTATCAAAAAGGAAGTGGAATCACTTACCCATATTTTCGAAGAACGTATTACACAACTCACTAATAATATTATGGTTTTAGGAGAACAGAATAAAGAATTGTTACAATTTATTTCGTTTCCAGACAATAAAGAATTTTCCGCCATCTTGCTAAAACATGTTAGCATCGAGTCAAAAAATATTGAGGAAATTGATAAGCCAGATAAAAGACAGCACGAAAAATGAAAAAGTAATCTAAAAACCGATAAATCCGTCGGTATGGGAAAAAACGGCACGGGAGAGACTGATACAGTTAAAAATACAGAAACATGGCAAATTCAAAAAAATAGAAACAACAAGAAAAAAAAGTATTCAAATGTTATTATTGGAAGTTCAGAAACGAATGATATTAAAGCCGCTAATAAATACGCGCATTTACATGTATTTAAACTAGAACCGAATCTAACAGAAAACGACATAATAGACTACTTGCAGAAAAAAGGAATCATGGAAGTAACATGTAAAGAAGCTTCAGTCAAGACGCCCAGAGGAGTACTCCTCTTTTAAAATATCGGCCCAATTCGATTATCTAAGTATTTAGCAAACCTCAGAAACTTGGCCTAAATTTACTTGCGTCAACCGTTATTTTCTGAGACTGGAAAATCGGAAAAATTTGGTGTAAAAGATCTTCCATCCCGTAATACAAAAAGCTTCTAAACGGAAGTAATAAAAATTCGAAATCTGAAGCTAATTCGGGGCGTCAGGAAGTTCACCAGAATATCTGCAGGAAACAACCGAAGTGTTTTAACATAGCACACGTTAATGTTCAGTCTATAAAAAATAAGCTGGAACTAGTGGAACTGTTCATTAAAAGACTATATATAAAAGTGAATATTGGTGCAACCAACAAGAGTTACACATTGTTACTATTAATAACTTCAACTTCACTGTGGTTTCAATTTATTGTAGAGTTACATATAAACATGGTGACGTGGCCATATTTGTACGTAACGATATGCATACGTCTAAACTAAATCTCTAAAACTTTTCTAAAGAAGTTGATTTTGAAGTTTGTGGTATAAACTTGTTGTTTGAAAATATTTGTATTGCATTGATATGTATTTATAGATCTACTTTAGGAATTTTAATTCGTTCTTTGAAGGGCTAAATGACATGTTAGTTGAATTTCTTAAATCTCAAAACCGAGTATTATTGTGCGGTGATCTTAACATCGACAATTTAAAAGACTCCACAGAAAGAAGTTTGTTGCTCAATACTTTTCTTCAATTCAATCTATCCACTATTAACATGGGACCAACAAGAATAGGTAGAAGACCAGATGGGACACATTCTAAAACAGCCATCGATTACTTGGTCAACAACTTAGACAGAAATGCATTTAAGAGCAGCGAAATTCTAGAGGACCATCTAAGTCAAATATTCCATCTAGATTCATCATATTCCAAATAAAAAAAACAGTAGGATGATGTATAAACTAAGTAGGGCAAACTCTGAAGACAACATCCTAAAATTGCATCACTGTCTCTTAAAAACAGACTTTTCATTTATATCTGCGAGCGATATGGAGTTGGGCTTTAAAGAATTCCTTAAAATCTTAACAAGTGGTTTGGACCGATTTCTTCCTTTAGAACTCAGGAAAATAGTTTCCAAACCTATCAACAATTGGATATCGACTGCCATCATAAATGAAGGTAAGTCATTACGGAATATGTATTGGACATCATGCAAGGCAGGAAACTCACATCTCTACAACACATATCAAAACTATGAAAAAGCAACATTCTATTAATATATCGAAAGCTAAAACAATGTATTACACTAACCTCATTAATAATGCCAGTAATAAAAGTAGAGAAACGTGGAGAATAATTAACAAATCTATGAATAATTATAAAAAAACCTAAACATATTTCTTTAAAAGAAAATGGGATATTTAATTTCAAATTCAAGTCAGGTTGCTGATGAATTTGATAACTATTTTTCGACCATTGCTTTAAAAACATTAAACTTTCTTTCCATCACCCTCTTTGCTTCAGACATGCATATTCTTTCTACATGTCACCTGTCGATAATACAACACGCTGTCTCCAGTATAGCCTCAAAAAACTACACAGGAACCGATGGCATTTCAATTAAAGTTTTGAAACACAATATTAAAACATTGGCTATTCCACTAACGCAGCTATTCAATAAGGCCTTTGAAGGAGTATATCCAACAGCGTTAAAAGTGGCATTGGTAGTGCCACTACATAGAAAATCTGACCGTCAGATTTTGAACAACTAGAGACCTATGTCTTTAGTATCTATTTTCTCTAAGATATTTGAGCGATTAATATACAATAGAATGATGGCATATCTCCTTAAAAATGACTTATTATCTGAATACCAACATGATTTTATAGATCAAAAAGATCGGTGGAAACTGCTTCCGCCAGCTTTACGACTTATGCTTCATAGAAACTAGATAAAGGAGAACACGTCATGGGAGTGTTTTTTGATTTGTCTAAAGCATTCGATGTAGTTAATATAGGCTATCTAATGGAAAAATTAGAATGCTATGGATTTTGTGGATTTTTTTTTTTTATCTTTTAGGATCCTTTTTAAGCGACCGACATTTAATTGTCAAAATTAACTCCACACTTTCGAATAAAAAGAACATAACAATAGGTATACCACAGGGATTTGTTCTTGGCCCTCTTCTGTTTCTTTTATTTATAAATGATATTCCAGGGTACATAGACGCTAAAACCATCTTGTTCGCAGACGACACCACAATTGTGGTATGTGCAAATAGTTTGGACGAATTACATGCAAAGGTAGTGAAAACAATCGTACAAATTAATAATTGGTCTAAAAAAAAAAAAACTAATCTTAAATAGCGACAAAACTCCGTGTTTATACATGGGCAAAAGAAGAACTTTACCAACCTATTTTCAGATTGTTGTAGACAGCCAACGCTTTAAAATGTCCAACTCTGCAAGATTTCTTGGGGTATTAGTTGATTCGAAACTTACGTGGTCGAACCACGCTGAGTTATTTTGCAAAAAAAAAATAGCAAGAGCTTATTTTGCAATATCTCAATTGGAAAAGTCTATGCATACCTTGTTAAGTACCTTGTTAAGCCTCTACTATGCTATTGTATATTCACATATATCTTTTAATATTTTATTATGGGGTAATTCAAGACATAGCCACAAATGTTTCGTTATGCAGAAAAGAATTTTAAGACTAATATTTAATTTAAAGCGTCAACAGAGCTGCAGAAATTGTTTTAGGAACAACAAATTGTTAACCTTACCTTCTATTTTCATTTATAAATGTATGTGTTACATAAAAAAAAAACTCATAATTACACTATATCCTCTAACATGCACACATATAATACATGGAATGGTAAACTATTGCAAACTGAAAAGCATCACACTACCTTATATGCAAATTCTTTTTTCTGCATTGGTGTTAAATTATTCAATAATATATCGTCAGAAATAAGCACTCAATCATACAATAAGTTTAAAAAAAAAAGAAAGGGAAAGGTTGAAATATATTTATATATTTAGGCTGTGTTCTGAATTTATTAAGTTTCTAGTTTATTTAAATTACGCCAACGTTTCGACCCAAAATTAGGTCTTTATCAAGGCTACAAAATACATAATACATAATTATATAAATATTATAGATTACAGCTATAAATAAAAAAATAGTAGATTTTGTAACTAGGGCGAAAGGTTGTCCATATTACTCGAGAGCGAAAATATAACCCACGAACGCACAAAGCGCATCCCCTCGAGAGTGTAATTTAAACATATTTATCTACAAACACTATTGTAAATACGCTTATACGCTAATTATTGTAAAGTAGTTATTGTAAATTATTGTAAAGTTCGTGGACTATGTAAATACATCATAACACACACACGTATGTAACAGTCCGCAATTAATGATAAGTTATGATTGATAACAGACACGAGCGTTTGGTTTACGATTCCTTGATTGGTTGAGAGCTGCTATTACGTGCTCATACGTTCAGCGCCTCCCGTGCCACAATTCAAACTAACGGAAATTGACATTGCGTACATTGAGTTGCCTATATCTATTAACACTCTTATTCCAGTTTAACCCAAATAAGTACTAAATAATAAGGTATGTAACCATGAAGAATGTACTTCTTTTCACTTCTTTCAAGTTACATAATGTCGAGTAACAGTTATATATGAAAATACAACTGTTTCATTTATTATAATGTTAAATAATGGTAATTAAATAAACATAACCTAATAAGAAATAAATTTGTTACATCAAACATATTTTTCTTATTAAAAAGAAACAAATTAGTGTGGTCGTAGATAACGTATAGTACATAACTCGAGTTGTAAGCCAATTACGTACTCGCAGAATTAACTGTTCCGCTCGTACGTAATGTGCTTCTTACAACTCTTGTTACGTAATATACTAATAAAAAAAAAACATATTTAAACAAATAAATAAATATCCGATTACATAAAGATAATCAAAATGAAAGTGCTAAATTTAATACTTTAAAATTAATTATGGTGTTTTCCATTAATTCGAAACGAGTATAAAATTGAAAGAAACGACATAATTGACATACACTATACACTATACAAATACAAGAGAATTACAATTAGCACAAACTAAACAAACCCATTTCATTTATTACTCATTAATTTTTTTTTTAATTTGTTTGAAGCGTCAAAGGTTCAATGAGAACGAAATTAAGTTATTAAATTGAATTGGTTATTGTGAAGGAAAAAGAACATTTGGTATATGAAGCTAATCAGAATTGTATGACCTTCGCAGGGAAACCCATAACGCGACGGTGAATTTCGCACGTATAATGCGAGAGCGAGTGAGAGAGCGGCGGGGTGTAGAATTATCGATTGCTGTGGCTGCAAGGAGCGAAAGGGGATGCTTTTCTTTTCCTCTCGCACCCGCACTCACACTACAGACACCCCGACACACTCGCGGGGCTATTTTTCCGACCGAAATTCCAACCGGGTGTTATCGCTAAAGATAACATTTCTTATAAGAAGTTGCGTCATTGATTGCAATCAATATCTTTTTCAGCGAAATGTCTGGTTATAGTATTAATGACCGTCCTTCAGCAATCACTTACCACCCAATGGTAATAAATTCGAGAATAAATCACAGAGGAGTTTAGCGTAATTAACCCCATTATCTTTAATAATTGCGGGGGTACGTTTCTAAATGATTTTTTTTTAAATACTTTTTAAAAAGGTGTTTCGTTTTTTTCCCCGGGGGGGAAATCCACTTTGTATAAATTAACAGCTTAAAAAGCTTTTCTGCGTGTCTCTTCAGGGAGGTTGGAAAAGAGCATTCTTGAAATAATTCAAACGGGGAAATCGAAGTGTTACGATACATTTTATCTGTATTTTATTTATGGCATCAATAGGAGCAATGAGGATCAGATTAAATATTAGCACGTCGAGATTTTGAGGATGATATTTATAGGATAATTAGTAATAAGGCTAGTGAAGGGTAGCGCTATTGTGTTTTCCCTAAATTTCCAACCGTTCCCCTAACTTCTCACCCCTTAAAAAGCTCACTAAGAAATGCACCAATATCTAACACTTATCGCTTGAATGAAAATTTCCATTTGCAAAGGAGAAAATTTACAAGGTACATGTTTAATGAAAATCTTTTCATTAAACTTTTATAATTGTTTAAGTAATATTAAGTAGTATTAAGTAATATATAGCGTTAAACGGCCGCCATTTTATAGCGCCGTTTCCACTTTCTAGGTTCTTTTTAGTGTCAGCCTTCGTTGATAAACGTAGTAAATAACACTACCAAACATGCAATTACATGTGCGCGGTAACAGCACACACGTGCTAGAATGTGTAGGCACAGAAACTATCGCCCGAATCAAGGGCCAAATCGCCGAATTGCAGGAATTGCAAGATAAAGATATCAGCTTGTATGCCCAGTGCAGCCCAATCAACAACGATAGTTTGGTTTCGGCATTCGAAAAATCAGATATTGAATCGACTGTTGGATTATTTGGTGGTAAAGTTCACGGTTCCCTCGCTCGTGCTGGTAAGGTAAAGGGACAGACACCGAAAGTAGACAAACAAGAGAAAAAAAAAGAAGACCGGCAGGGCCAAGAGACGTATCCAGTACAACAGGAGGTTTGTCAACGTCGTTGCCTAATTTGGACATCGCCGTGGACCCAACTCCAACTCCGCCTAAATTTAATTTTTATGATATAGCAACTGAACTAAACAGGTTGCTAAAATAAATTACAAATAAATTACATTTATTGTAGGTCATGGATAAATAACAGTCCTTTATTATTATTATTATTAAACATGCACCTATATTTCCTCAAGAAAGAAATCCGGTTTTAGTTAAATTCGAGTATTTGGCTTAATTGCAATGTCACTACTAAATGCGACTCAATCAATATAGTTCCTCTAATCTTTGTTACAAATTCCTTTCCACCAGCATAGATTCCATTTAGATTAAAAGTTGATTATAAAAACCTACACATGTTTCTTATAAACCTAGATTAAAACCAAGTTTAATTTAATACGAAACAGGAAGTTTCTTTACACATTATTACTCCATTAATTAGATTAGCAAGCTGACCAGTTTTATATTTTCTCGGCGAATTTAATAACATTAGGTTAGTGAGGTAAATGCATTAAGAACAATTCAAGATGTCTCGTCTCTCTGCTCGGTAGCGACGGACGTACAGTATAATCTCGGTAATTCGGCCGTTGGTTAATCGGACGAAACGTTCAGTAATCCGGCGGTCTAGAGACCGCTCGCGCTCTTCCTTCCAACACCCTTTCTGATAATCCGGCGGTTGTCGCGGTAAATGCATTAGGAACAATTCAAGATAACTTGTCTCTCTGCTCGGTAGCGACGGACGTACAGTATAATCTCGGTAATTCGGCCGTTGGTTAATCGGACGAAACGTTCAGTAATCCAGCGGTCTAGAGACCGCTGGCGCTCTTTCTTCCAACACGCTTTCTGATAATCCGGCGGTGGTTTGGTCCCATATGTGTCGGATTATCGAGACTATACTGTACTTGCGAGAGCTCGTAAAGAAGTGAGAAAAAAGTGCTGTTTAGTTAGTTAATTATCAATATAAAAGCTTAGTGCTAAAGTCCCTAAGTAGGTCAGGGCTTTATTCAGTTCGGTTCAGAAATAGGTCTACTAATAGCAGTAATACGTGAATTTAATATTCGCCACGTGGCGATAAAGCTTATCAGTATGGAAAAGGGGAAAAAATCAATCAATCGTGTTTGAGGACATTATTTCAGTGCATGCACCAGACCCAAGCCGATCAAACGAAGAAGCCCTCCGTGTTCGCGCCAATTTATTAATAAATCCATATTTCAATCGAAATTTAAATCGATTCCGGCCTCTATCAGTAATATAAATTGTCAGTAATATAAATTTAATTTTTTAAACGTAAACGTAAATACGTCAAGTGTTTTACTTGGCTTTGCTTGAGAGGATGATGCTATCGTATTTATGTTGGAACCACTTCATGGCGTCTTCCTTTGTGAGACGGTGTTGGAAACCCACCTTGCCAACTTTCCTCCGCCTGTGGGCGACGATGAATCCGGGCCTTCCTAATACAATGTAAAAGTCCAGACCGAAAATACCTATGCTCGGGTCGTATTTGATGACCAAATCGATGTGTTCTTGGATACCAACTCCAAAGTTACCAGAAGCTGCGAAGATGTCCC
The DNA here is from genome assembly GCA_944588485.1 of Phosphuga atrata. Lineage (NCBI taxonomy): Eukaryota > Metazoa > Arthropoda > Insecta > Coleoptera > Silphidae > Phosphuga > Phosphuga atrata. Next base: position 5,928,699 of record OX155894.1, on the reverse strand, counting down.
TGCGCAATTCTTGTTCTCTTACTTTTAGACCCCTTTCGAGAATCTCTTCGGCTTTGGCTCCACGCACTGTCCAATGGACAGCAATCTTTTCGTTACGTCGGATACCAAAGGAACGTACAGTGTAGCGGGCCTTGGAGAAGACGGGTTGTTGTCCTGTCAATTGCTCCAATACTTTTGCGGCTCTTGCAAGCCTATCACCTGATTCTCCGACGCAAATGTTCAAGCAAAGCTTGCGAATGTGAAGATGACGCATCACACTCTTGGAGTTGTCTTTGACCTCCTTCTTCTCCTTTTGCTATGGGCGCCATGATTTAAAATAGAAGAACTATCCACTGCCCTGTCGGTAAAGCTGGTAACTGAGAAAGGTGTGTCGACCTGGGCCGAAATCTTGCGATTATTTATCAATTACGCCGCAAATTTATATTTCCGGCAATATTCTGTAAGCGTTGAAAGCGAGATCCCGACAAGGTAATGTGCGAACATCGTCGACCGACATGGTGCACGTTAGGGTTAATTTATAAATGTCAAGTTAAATCTACATCGGGTGGTGCGATTACGGTCCAAGAGACCACATCCACATTTTTCCCATCTTTACTTACTACTTACTCCTCGGCGCTACAGCCCATGAAGGACCTTGGCCTCTCTGACGATCGAAGCCCAATCCTGGCGATCTTCAGCTCGTTTCCTCCATCTTCTGACTCCCATCTTTCGTAAGTCATCCTCTACATCATCCAGCCATCGTTTCCGTGGTCTCCCTTTGCACCTTCTGCCACCTGGGTTTCCTCTGTGTACCTTCTTGACAGACCTGTCATCTGGCATTCGCTCTACATGGCCCAACCATCTTAGTCTATTACTCTTTATTTCCAAAACTATGTCAGCATGACCGTATAGTTCCTCCAATTCCCTATTTTTCCGTATTCTCCATTGCCCTGCATCATTCACTGCCACAAAAATCTTTCTTAATATTTTCCTTTCCCATCTTTCAGACATTCCTCTTCTGCCGCCCTCATTTTCCATGTTTCTGAGCCATACATTACCACCGGCCTTATAACCGTTCGATAGACAGTTATTTTCTGCTCAGGCTACGTGACTTGAGAATCTTAATCAGGGCCCAGTATGCTCTGTTTCCCGCTGCAATCCTTGATTTTTCCCATCCGGAGCGACATAATTTAAGGGTGTTCCTTTATATATTTCCCAATATATATTATCTTCCCAATTTCCCACCCCTTAAATAGGCGACGGAAGGACGTTCCACCATGGGCGGAGATGAGAGCAGCCTCAAGGTAAGTTATGGGACTTTCCCGATTAGCTTTTCAAAAACAAATAATTTTTTCCCGGTAATTAGTTAAACATAGTCCATTCACTCTGAGTGAGTAGGTGTTCGTACACCTACAAGAAGAGCTTAATAGAATACCACTAACTGATAGAATATTTATACTAGTCGAAATGAACGAGAAACATGTAAAATACAACCAATAACGGAATGGGTAAACGCCAGACGACAGGAATGGGATAGCCACTTGTCAAGAATGGTGGAAAAAATGAAAGATTAGTAAGGATAGCACGAGACAGCCAAACCCAAGGAAGGAGAAGTGTTGGACGCCTCAGCAAGAGATGGAAAGAGAGCTTCTGAATGTTATCGAACTAGAACAGGCAAAAAATTACCTAAAACGAAGAAGAAGACATGAACGCAAGAATAGGTAGCGTCTCAATCAAAGGGCTGAAACAAAGATTTAACGAAGACGTTCAAAATGAAAGAGGTGATATGCTGGTAGAATTTTCTGCTCAACGAATTGAGAGTTATCACCACTTTCTATAAACACAAACAACAAAATTAACGAACACCCAAGGAAACAGCTCAATGATCGATTTTGTCATAACGAATAGAGCGATACCACCAGAAATCATTGAAGATGGTAAGGAGCCTGAGCTCAGCAAACGTAAATTCAGACCACAAACTAATACTCTGCAAGACCAAAATATATCCTATCAAAAAGAATGAAGAACCATGTGAACCAAAACATAAATTTAACATTGAATCGCTCGAGAACCACAGCTCTTCTTCTTAGAGCGCCTATCCGTTCCGGATGTTGGCTATTCAAACTTTGTTAACAGCAGCGCGGAAAAGCTGAGTGGTTTATTGCTTGAACCACGTTATTAAATGTTTCAACCACGATATTCTCCATCTGCCCACTACTCTATCTCCATATACCTTGCCTCTGAGGATCTTCTGAGAACTACAGCATACAGCAACTATACCAGAACCGCCTAAAAGAACACATAAACCGGCAACCAATTCCAAGCAATCACTCAGATGAAGATAAGAAGGCATGGTGGTGGAATGAGGAGGCCAAAAACAGGTAAAAGTGAAGAATGATGCAAAGAAACAATGGGATTTAACAGGAAGAATGGGAAGTCTAATAAGATTTCAAAGAAGAAGGCAAAACAAGCTGTGACAAAAGCGAAGACCGAGGCAGTGGAGGAGGCATATGAAGATCTGGAGAGTAACCAGGATGACAGACATAAGAACTGCAAAAGGCAGAGATAAAGCGTCCAAAGACATAACATCAATGAAGCACATAAAGGATGAGTCAGGTTTAGTGCTGCACGATCAAGAGAAAATACTGGAAAGATGGCTTTAGAAAAGAGTACTTTGAAAGGCTATTGAATGAAGAAAATCTGAGAGAAAAGTACGAGGATGGAGAGGCAAAGGAAGGAGAATTATATTATATCGCATTCAGTAGCCAAGCAGTAGAATATGCGCTAAAGGAAATGAACAACGGGAAGGCAATAGGTCCAGACCAAATTCCAAAAGAAGCCTGGGAGACCGGGGTATTGATATCCTCTGGGATTTAACACGTTAGCTGCCGCATATTTCGTTCGGCACAAAAGAACCATATCAATTGGCAGCCGACTGTACAGGTGGCAGCTAACGTGTTAATGATGCAAATTTGGAACGGAGAAACAATGCCCACATTGGTGACAACAATACCACTTCTCCACATGCGTGGAGAAGTAGTATTCTTGTCCCTATGTATAAAGGGAAAGGTGATATCCAAAATTGTGGCAATTATAGAGGTATAACGCTGAGGTCTCACATAATGAAGACATGGGGAAGGATCATTGAGACAAGGTTCCATCGGGAAACTGAAGTAGGGGAACAACAGTTTCAATTTATGCCAGGAAGAGGATGATCTGACGCAATATTTGCACTAAGGCAACTTATTGAGAAACACAGGGAGATGCAGGTTGATTTACATATGGCCTTCATTGATCTGGAGAAGGCGTATGACCTAAGGGAAAAGGCGTTTGGAGAAGGCGCCTGGAGAAGGCGTATGAAGAGTGCCCAGGCAGAGATATGGAGATGTATGGGAAGTAAAGGTGTACGAGAAAAGAATATGAGATTGGTGAAAGAAATGTACGAAGGTGTGATGACACAAGAGCAGTGTGGGTACAACAACGGAATTCCCAGTGAAAGTGGAGCTACACCAGGGATCTTATCATAGCCCATATCTCCTAGCCGTGGTAATGGATGTGCTAGTCAATGATGTGAGGAATGATGTTCGCTGACGACGTTGTACTCTGTGAACTGAGTCGAGAGAAACTTCAAGAAAGGCTCGAAGAAGTCTTAGAAGAAAGTGTATTGAGAATCACCAGGGTGAAAACTGAATATATGTGTATGAAGGAAGCTCAAGATCTATGTATTAACCTGCAGGAAGAAGAACTGCCACCAACCAAGAAGTTTAAATATCTGGGGTCATATGTTCAAAGTGATGGAAGGCTGGAGTCTGAAATACAACACAGGGTAAATAGCGGATTGATGAACCGGAAGAAATTGAGTGGAGTACTATGTGACAAGAAGATCAGCTGCAGGAGGAATGGAAAGCTCTACAAATTTGTGGTGAGGCCTGCTATGCTCTATAATGCGGAAACTTGGCCGATTACAAAAGCACATGAGAGAAAGATGGAAGTGGCAGAAATTAGAATGTTGAGATGGATGGGCGGGGTAACAAAAAAGCATAGAATAAGGAATGATCACATTAGAGGAACAGTGAAAGAGGTACCCATAGGAAAGCAGGTTCAAGAAAGCAGGCTAAGGTGGTTTGGACATGTGGAGGGAAGAGAGGAGGACTACGTGGAAAAAAGAGTTGAAAAGCTGGCACTAGGAGATGGAAAGACAAGGTAGCAGTGGATTTGAGAGAAAAAGGTTGGAAGAGTGAGGACGTATTGGATAGACATTTATGGAGAAGAAAAATCCAACAAAGCAACGCTCAGTTGAAGATGCATGGAGAAAAGTCCTAACCAACATCAAAAAGCAGTCGCAGAAGCCGTGGGTACCAGAATAGTGAAAACGACACATCGTAAAGGAGCCAAACCATGGTTCGCATCAGAAGTCAAAGCCGTAGCTGCCGAAAAGAAGAAGACATACATACAATTCGAAACAACCCGTCACCAGAGACGATCCGCACAACAAACAACTCAGAAATAAATCTAACAACACAATACGTATAACAAGAAAGAATTTTGGGAGCAATTTAGTAGCGAAATGGAGAGAAAAAATCTATTTGGAAGACGATAAGATCAATCAAAACGAACACACTACTATAACTAACATTAAAACAAACCGATGGCGCTACATCCCAGAACGGGCCTTGGCCTCCTCCACAGCCTACTCTTGTGCTTGGTGTCTTGATCTTAGACACAAGTGTAGGGGAGCCCTTACAGTTTTTAACGTGGATGGTGACCCACTAATCGGGGGGGTTTCGTGGTAGATTTTTACTGCGATGACTTTGCCAGAGCCATCTACAGGAGAACGGTGGCTTATTTTTCACAATGTCGAGGATTTGAACCCGGGACTAGCGGCTCCGAAGACTGACACCTTGACTAATAGGCCACCACCGTCTCCCAACGTATAACTAACATCAGTGAATGGATACAACACTTTAAGCAACTATACCGTGAACACGATATCAACGAACATCCGGAGTCACCTGAAATCAGTGATTCACACTTAGAAATTTACGAAAACTGAGCAACACGAGCAGTGAAAAGAAAAAAGAAGAGAAGGAAAGGAAGAGATTGTCGATAGGGGAAGAGGAGAAAGCGGTTCAGAACGCAAGGAGTTCAGAGAAATTAGAAAGGACTTAGATACAAAGTTAGAAGAAATTATAACGGAAAACAGAAGGTTGGAAGAGAAGCTGTAACTGGTGGTAAAGAGACAGAATGAGGAGGAAGAAGCGGAAAAGGACTTGATAAAGGTATTGTCAGAGGAATTGAGGGCAATTAGGGATGATAATAAGGAAATGAAGAATAGGATTTTGCAGTTGGAGGGCGAAGCGAAGTCAGTTAAAGAAGGGAATGAACAAACCGATTGTAGGTGGGTGAAGGAATGTGGCGCGCTGAGAAGAGAAATGAGTAGCTTAAAAGAGACTGAAGAGAGGAGATTATGGAGAAAAATAAGAATGAAACCAAATAAGACATGACAAGATGAGACAAAGAAAATCTTTGAAGAAAAATTGAGAATTAAGGAGGAGATCGTGAATGCTTTCAAAATTGAAACACAATGGAGGTAATAAAGAACCAATTGTGGCAAAGTTACAAGCTTGGGAGAAAACTAGGGAGATTATGGGTAGTAAATACAAACTGAAAGCAAGCAAAGCTTGTATACAGGATGATAATAAACCAAGAGAGCAGGACATTCAAAAAGCATTGCTCAGAAAGGCAAAGGTCCAAAAAGAAAGTGGCCACCGGATTAAAGTAGGTTATCTAAAAACAACCCTCGTGACCGGAAACGGTAACAAATGGAACTGGAATAAGACCAAGGTGAAAGACGTCATGGCTGTCATAGCAAGGAAAAAGTGGGCAGGACACATTGCGAGAATGAATGAGAGTAGCTGGACGAGACGAGTCCTTGAATGGAGACCCAGACCGGATACTCGAGGGCGCTGCAGACCACCGCAGCGCTGGATGGACGACATTCGACAGCGCGGATGTCGAAACTGGATGAGACGGGCACAAGATCGTAAAGAGTGGAAGAAGAAGGAAGAGGCCTACATCCAACATTGGATCACCAAAAGGCCATGATGATGATGATGATCAAAAAATTGAAGTGGACGGGAAATAGATGCCGTGGTCCGTGGTGGCAAAAAAACTCGGAAGGGAAAACTTATTGAAGAAGGGGCAGAGGTAGAGGTGTGAAAGAGATATTTGGCGTTTTGGAATGGCGGATTTGATTAAAAAATTGGAAACAAGAGACGGATTGGTGGAGACGAATGGAAAATGAATGGAGGACATATAGGTGCAATCTTCCATACGATTACGGAGGATGCAGCCGGCTGAGAAAAGTAGTAGATTTGGTAGCGACTGCTAGAAATTTCAATTCATTGAATTGGTGGAGACATGGATACTGGAAAAAGAGTGGGGGGGAGGGTGGCAAGACCAAACGATTACAGATGGAAGATGCAACCGGCAGAAAAAAATAAATGGTTTTGGTAGGGCCAGAAATAAAATATTACAGGGGTAGATAACGCAATAAGTGAAACTGAAAGAATACCCGTTGAAGCGGAAGGGGTTATGTTGAGGGAAATGAAGTTTGAAAGTTGCTGGTGGCAAGTGGCGGCAATATACAGTAATAACGGTTTTACAGCAAGTAACGAGATGGTCAAGACTAATGCCCGGCATACACGTTACGGTCTACCGTACAGGTTACATGCGCAGGTTTGCCTGCGCAGGTCAACCGTACACAAGAAACTGCACAGGTTATTCCCACACACGCTCCGGTCTACCTGCGCAGGCAAACCTGCACAGGTAGACCTGTCATGTGGACCGTTGTGTGTATGGCGGGCATAAAACTGAAGGGAAATCAGCAGGAAGATTAAGTTTTGGAGGGAATTGGAATGCTAGAATATGGGAAGAACAAGTCAGCACGCTAGATAAATCTGGACAAGAGAGAAAAAGAAAATCTAAAGACAAAGCTAAAAATTCAGAGGGAATAGTGTGGTAGGAATGTGTGAATCAATGGAATGTTGAACGGGAATATAGAGAGCGACTTGGAGGGGGAATATACGTTTATTGGGTTAGCGGCAACTTCGGTTATGGAATTTTAACAAATGTTGCAACAAGAAAGCGAATGCAAGGTATGGAAATCCGAATGAGAAGTGACTGGGACCACATGCCGGTAATGGTGTTGTTAAAGCTTCAAATGGAAAGAGCGGAGAAATAGGTGGCGGAAAGGAAAGGGCGGAGAAATAGGTGAGATAAGGGTGCGTCAGATGAATACAGAAGGAGATTAGAAATTATAGAGTGAGCACTATAGACGATATAGACCTGATGGCAAAGTCTTCCTCGGTAGGTTACTTGATAACATACCTGCGTTTCAATTCGAGGAATTGAATTCGAAATTCGAAACCCGTATTCGAATCCTGGTCGGGGAGGCGACGACTAGGGCGGTTTTCACTAACCGTCCGGGCTGCCCACCCTGAATGAATGCAAAATATGCGATACCGGGGTGGCGCATACTAAAAGCCGAAGCGCATACTAAGTGGAATAGGCCCGGGAGTTAGGGGGTTTAGTGAGAGCTTCCACCAAAACCACTTTATAAAAAAAAGACATGATGGCAAAGAAACTGGAATCAGCTCGTGATAGGAGGAGGACAAGACTTTGTAGAAGCAGTGTTTAAGTTATGCCAATAAAGGTTAAAAATTCAAGATATTGATTTTTTTAGTTTTATATCAAAATAAATTATATTTTAAACCCTTCTAGATACACGTAACCATCACATTCCTCATGATATCGATTGAAATATCTAAAAATAGCCAGCAAGCGTACTACTAATAAATTTAAAGTTATACAGCTTTCACTAATATTCTAATTAAGCCCTTAAAATAAAAGAAATATTTCAAACATATATTAATATTTTTTTTAGGCACAATGGACATTAAGCCTTCTAGTAATACATATATTGTCCATACTATTTTAATATTTATTTTGTTGCTTCACTCAATAGCATATCTTTAAATTGCATAAACAATTAAAACTATTGTCTAAAACAGGTGAGGTAACCAACGGCCCAAACCCACATTTGACATAAAGCAGTTATCAGAAATTTTGAAAAAACAACTTTCACCAACGCGTCTGCAGATGGCTATTCACTTAATTTAATTTAAATAGACAAAATGATCTTAAAAACCATATTTTATATCTAGTACCTACTTGTTAATAACATGGAAATGTACTGGTACTAGTAATAACATGCAAATGTCTGTTTGTATAATTCAATATCCTGCGTGGTATTAGCTAGGGAAGTAGTTGTTTCAACATGAAATTTGCTTTGCAGCCTTAATAAGACGTAATATTATAGAGCTACGAACAGGTTGAATATATTTATATATTTAGGCTACATTTCGTCTTTAATAATTATTTTGTTTCGTTTTTAATAATTTCCTTATAGTGTCTCATTTGGTAATAACTAAAATCTAAACATGTAAAACGGTATTGGTGGCCTGACCTTGTCCTGGTTATTAAACAGACAGAAATGTTTCAAACGCGAGGGAACATTCCAAGCACCAATTAATTACATAAAGAACTGCACACAAAACGGGAAAGGTGTGCACGACACGAAAAACGAAAGTTTGTTGCATTTCCTGACGGTGGAAGCAATGCCAAGAAATTCACTCGGATTGCTAACAAATTTACTGGAAACGAGTTTCAATTGCTCGGCTGCATACGATAAGGAGTGTATTCTTTATTGCTTGCAATAAACAATGTGAAACACGAAACCGTCTATTTGTATGAAACAAAAATATTTATACCAACATGAACATGTTATCTACAACATTACTGCTATCGTTTATTTTTTTGATAATTAAAAGTAGTTAAACTAATGCATACGTAGATAGTTTATTTTAACATCAAGGTTACAAAAAACGAAAACGAATTATGAAGTAAAAGCTTCGCATAAACGCATAAAAGTACTGGAAGAGCTAGGGTTTCCGATCTTCGACTAAAAATTAAAAGATCTTTAAGACTTTAGTGGTCCACAAGACTAGACAGGCAAGACTAGACAGACAAGACTAGACAGAGAAGACTAGACAGACAAGACTAGACAGACAAGACTAGACAGACAAGACTAGACAGACAAGACTAGACAGACAAGACTAGACAGACAAGACTAGACAGACAAGACTAGACAGACAAGACTAGACAGACAAGACTAGACAGACAAGACTAGACAGACAAGACTAGACAGACAAGACTAGACAGACAAGACTAGACAGACAAGACTAGACAGACAAGACTAGACAGACAAGACTAGACAGACAAGACTAGACAGACAAGACTAGACAGACAAGACTAGACAGACAAGACTAGACAGACAAGACTAGACAGACAAGACTAGACAGACAAGACTAGACAGACAAGACTAGACAGACAAGACTAGACAGACAAGACTAGACAGACAAGACTAGACAGACAAGACTAGACAGACAAGACTAGACAGACAAGACTAGACAGACAAGACTAGACAGACAAGACTAGACAGACAAGACTAGACAGACAAGACTAGACAGACAAGACTAGACAGACAAGACTAGACAGACAAGACTAGACAGACAAGACTAGACAGACAAGACTAGACAGACAAGACTAGACAGACAAGACTAGACAGACAAGACTAGACAGACAAGACTAGACAGACAAGACTAGACAGACAAGACTAGACAGACAAGACTAGACAGACAAGACTAGACAGACAAGACTAGACAGACAAGACTAGACAGACAAGACTAGACAGACAAGACTAGACAGACAAGACTAGACAGACAAGACTAGACAGACAAGACTAGACAGACAAGACTAGACAGACAAGACTAGACAGACAAGACTAGACAGACAAGACTAGACAGACAAGACTAGACAGACAAGACTAGACAGACAAGACTAGACAGACAAGACTAGACAGACAAGACTAGACAGACAAGACTAGACAGACAAGACTAGACAGACAAGACTAGACAGACAAGACTAGACAGACAAGACTAGACAGACAAGACTAGACAGACAAGACTAGACAGACAAGACTAGACAGACAAGACTAGACAGACAAGACTAGACAGACAAGACTAGACAGACAAGACTAGACAGACAAGACTAGACAGACAAGACTAGACAGACAAGACTAGACAGACAAGACTAGACAGACAAGACTAGACAGACAAGACTAGACAGACAAGACTAGACAGACAAGACTAGACAGACAAGACTAGACAGACAAGACTAGACAGACAAGACTAGACAGACAAGACTAGACAGACAAGACTAGACAGACAAGACTAGACAGACAAGACTAGACAGACAAGACTAGACAGACAAGACTAGACAGACAAGACTAGACAGACAAGACTAGACAGACAAGACTAGACAGACAAGACTAGACAGACAAGACTAGACAGACAAGACTAGACAGACAAGACTAGACAGACAAGACTAGACAGACAAGACTAGACAGACAAGACTAGACAGACAAGACTAGACAGACAAGACTAGACAGACAAGACTAGACAGACAAGACTAGACAGACAAGACTAGACAGACAAGACTAGACAGACAAGACTAGACAGACAAGACTAGACAGACAAGACTAGACAGACAAGACTAGACAGACAAGACTAGACAGACAAGACTAGACAGACAAGACTAGACAGACAAGACTAGACAGACAAGACTAGACAGACAAGACTAGACAGACAAGACTAGACAGACAAGACTAGACAGACAAGACTAGACAGACAAGACTAGACAGACAAGACTAGACAGACAAGACTAGACAGACAAGACTAGACAGACAAGACTAGACAGACAAGACTAGACAGACAAGACTAGACAGACAAGACTAGACAGACAAGACTAGACAGACAAGACTAGACAGACAAGACTAGACAGACAAGACTAGACAGACAAGACTAGACAGACAAGACTAGACAGACAAGACTAGACAGACAAGACTAGACAGACAAGACTAGACAGACAAGACTAGACAGACAAGACTAGACAGACAAGACTAGACAGACAAGACTAGACAGACAAGACTAGACAGACAAGACTAGACAGACAAGACTAGACAGACAAGACTAGACAGACAAGACTAGACAGACAAGACTAGACAGACAAGACTAGACAGACAAGACTAGACAGACAAGACTAGACAGACAAGACTAGACAGACAAGACTAGACAGACAAGACTAGACAGACAAGACTAGACAGACAAGACTAGACAGACAAGACTAGACAGACAAGACTAGACAGACAAGACTAGACAGACAAGACTAGACAGACAAGACTAGACAGACAAGACTAGACAGACAAGACTAGACAGACAAGACTAGACCGACAAGACTAGACAGACAAGACTAGACAGACAAGACTAGACAGACAAGACTAGACAGACAAGACTAGACAGACAAGACTAGACAGACAAGACTAGACAGACAAGACTAGACAGACAAGACAGACAAGACTAGACAGGCAATACTAGACAGACAAGACTAGACAGACAAGACTAGACAGACAAGACTAGACAGACAAGACAATTGTAGTTTGGGGATCGTCACCCGAAATATCTCGAATTTTAAAGGCGCAAAAAGGGATCATTCGTGCGTTACTCGGTATTCCCATCTATGCTTCATGCAGGTCGCACTTTATACACCTACATCTGCTAACAGTTACTGGCCTTTATGCTATTGAAACTACGTGCTACATTCACAAAATGAAACTAAGGATTCCTAGCAACAGTGATAGGCACGGCTACTGCACTCGAGGACATCTTAAGCTGTACCCTACCAAAGTAAGACTGGATATCTGTGGTAAAGCCAAAGATGTTAAAGGCATTATTATGTATAATATGCTCCCAACGAGCCTCACAGAGGAGACCTCATATAAGATGTTCAGAACCCTAATGAGAGAATTACTTATTTCACAGTTTCCCTACGACTACAATGAGTTTGTGAATTCTCTCAATTCTATATAGATCGTTTTCTGTATACATTCTTTCTTTTGGACGTACACATATGTATCTGTATATATGTACATCTTGTGGTCAATAAATTGAAATTTGAATTGACTAAACAGACAAGACTAGACACACAAGACTAGACAGACAAGAATAGACAGACAAGAAAATATCACCATGGGGAGATCTCTAGGCACGCAAGTTTAAATATTTGCTCTAAGGGCTGAGTTTACATAAAGTAAAATGTATTTAATATAATTGCCACAATATGCCGCAAGGCTAGAACAATCCCCTCAAAGAGACTTAGTTAATGGACTGACTAAAATGATCATATGTGGTCATAAAAGAAGAAGAAGAAGAACAACAAACAGAAATCAAAACAGTAATGAAACTCCTTTTGATTTACATTGGACTTTTAGGCACGATTTGGAAATTTTGCACACCATTATAATAATGGCATCCTTCATACACAACAATGTACATATGCTAATTTTGGTGTGCGATTAGATAAAATAACTTGGATTACAACAGTTCTAATCAATTCATTAACTAAGTAAGTAGAAATCAAACTATCCTCCCTTCGTTTCCCTCATTCATGCATCTGCATATTTGCAAAATAAAAAATTCAAAACTAGCAGGAAAAAGTTGCCAATTGGTTGCTCTAAACCTTTCAGATTTCGAGTTTGTTTAAAGTATAAGCTAGCCTACGTTCTTTATTCAAAATGCACGTTCCTAGGTGTACGCCACGGGTTGTAGACCATGCAGGAAGGCTGGTTCTGCTTGAGGTTAACCTAACACGTGGGTCTATGTTGATTAATAATTGACGAGTAGAAGTGAATCCCCGTAATCCGGGAGGTAAATTAAAGTCTTAAACAATGTCCATGTCTAAAAATTCTGAATTCCTAGGAAAACAGGAAAGAGGATTTTTTCCTAAGAAATTCTTAGGAAAACCTATAGATAGGTTTTTGGACCGTGTCTTGCAAACTTGCAAAATATTCCGAAAAAACTCGCTTTTTCCGAATTGGCGTTAGGACGAAATATCGCGAAACCAAAAATAATTTTTTTCGTAGGAACTATTGACGGTCGGATTTTAGATACTGGTCAGAGGATTAGAGAATATGGAATTCCTGTCATAGATATTGAAGTGTCTACAGGGAAGAGGAATGAGAAAATTAATATCTTTATGTTATGATCTACGTAGTCTGTTAGAAAAGTATCCGACCTTATTTTTTATTTTGAAAACCTGATGGGTTTGAATTAAGCGCGCTTGCATGAGCCGACCATGAATCAAGCGCGCTTGCATGAGCCGACCTTGAACCTTCGTGCGCATGTGTGAATATTTTTCCGCCTCTAGATAGCGTCACTTGCTATCGAGCAGTGTTCGAGTGACGTAGTGTGTAGTGCTCTCTTCGGTTTTTTAATGCAAGTAAAATGACGACAAGTGAAATGAGGGATGTCCTACGTTGCCTACGGGATGTTGTGCGTCGCAAGCGACTGGAGTTGTGGTCATCAGGAAATTTCTCGACTCCATCACGACAATGCTCCAACACATTCTTCGCACTTGGTTCACAATTGTTTGGCGAAAAAACAGACTCCTCCGTCTCGACAGGCTCCTTACTCTCCTGTTATAGCCCCCTGAGACTTCTGGCTATTCCCCAAAGTCAAGAGGCCATCGAAAGGAACGCGATTTCAGACAAGAGAGGACATTATGGCTGCAACGATAGCCGAGCTAAAGTCGATTCCGAAAGAGACTTTTTCGGAATGCTTCCAAGAATGGCGGCACCGCTGGGAGAAGTGTGTGGAGTCGCAAGGAGACTACTTTGAGGGTGATTAGGTTTCCACGCTCCAGGTATGCCAATTTTTTTTTACCGGCTAAAGGTCGGATACTTTTCTAACAGACCACGTATATGAGTCAGGAGAATGACCAGAAGACTTCCTGAAGACGCTGATGATACCTCTGGCTAAAAAAAGATAGGCACAAAGAAGTGCGGTGAGCACAGAACCATCAGTCTAGTAGGACATGCTGCGGAAATATTATTGCGAGTGTTAAATAGAAGGTTCGAGAGGATAATGGAAGAAAACGTGGCGGATGATCACTTCGGATTTAGAAGAGGAATGAGATCAAGATATGCGATTGGATGTGGAAGAACGATAGGTGAAAGGTATATTGAAAAAGGAAAAGATCTAAGTTTGTGTTTTATCAACCTGATAAAAGCATTTGATTGTGACATGTGGGTAAAATTAATGCAAGAAAAAGGGGTGAACTGGAAGAACAGAGGGTTGATAAACCAGTTATATTTGGGGCAGCACGTAGCAATCACAATAATACGCCTTTATTACCTTTCCAACATTCAGACACCATGGATTCCGCGTAAATATTGAACAAGAAGGTGGTTAAAGGACATCCCTGTCCCAGATCAAACCAATGCGTAAGATTATCCGCAATCTTACGGATTGGTTTGATCTGGGACAGAGATGTCCTTTATCTACCTTCTTGTTCAAGATTTACGCAGAATCCATGGTGTTTGAATGCTAGAAAAGTAATAAAGGCGTAAATATTGGAGCAAGGAGAGATGTATGCGTACGATTTGCTAATGACGCACTCCTGTTCGCAGAAAGTACAGGAGATCTTAAGGTACTAGCCAAGCAACTCGAAGATATGGAAGGGGAATACAGATTAGCGATAAATCAGAAAAAGACGAAGGTTATGAGGACCGGGGAATCTGAAGACATGCAAGTGATTGTAAAAGGTGAAATTCTGAAACAAGTTGGCAACTATAAATATCTAGATACCTATGTAACGACTGACTGGAGAAGCTGGAAAGTAATAAAAACACGAATAGGAATGGCCAAAGAAGCTTTTTTAAAGAAAAGTAGGATATAGTGTAGCAAGCTCGATCTAAAACTAAGAAAAAGTATAGCAAAGATATTTATATGGAGTGTTATGTTGTACGCATGTGGGACATGGACAATTTTAAAGAAGTATAGGAAAATGAGGTGATGGGTGGCTCAGTTTGTCAAGAACTTGGCTCTCGAGTCAGACAGCGTGGGTTCGAATCCCACGCAGACCTAAAGCAGTTTAATTAAAAACTAATGGCTGCAACCCATCACTCAATTCCTAAACCCGGCTTAGGCAACCGTGGGGTCTCAGCTGCCTAAACCCTTCTCTGGTAAAAATGTTGTCGTTCGGATTCGAGCTTAAACCGCTAGGTCCCCCATATTCAATCCTTAGTGCTGAGGTTGGATATGTGGCAGAAAAGAGGCCGGTGCCCCAGCAGTGGCGACATAAAAAAAGGATAGAGGCTATGAAGATGTGGATGTGGAGCAAAATGCTAGTAATAAAGTGGACAGACAAGATCAGAAATTAGCAGCTTCTGGAAAGAATCGGGGAAGCAAGATCTTTAAATGAGACTATTTTGAAAAGAAAGAGATTGTGGCTTGGGCATGTGTTGAGAGGGAGTTCTTTGTTGATAGAGGGTGTAGCTGTGGAGGGCGTAGGGTAGGGTAATAGAGGTAGAAGAAGAATGAAAATGGTAGACGATCTGAAAGTAGGAAAAGGATACGTGGATATGAAGAGAAAGGCTATGCATAGAGTTGAGTGGAGGCAGAATGGAACCTACACATAGCAAAACACCAATGATGATGATAATTCAGGACTGATTTACCTGGACAGAAACCAGTTTGTTCAGGAATGATTATATTATTGACCCTAAAAGTATTTATACGGTGTTCATCTCGCCCCTGGTCTTCTTCGTTGGAAGACCAGGAGCGAGACGGGCAGACAAAATCCTGGGGGACGTTAGATCCATGCTCGGAACTCCAAACTGGACAAGGGCGTCGGAGGACAGGGATGGCTGGAGGAAGAAAAGAGAGGAGGCCAAGGCCCGATTTGGGCTGTAGTGTCATTGGATGGATGAAAAAGTATTTATAAATAGGTAAAAGCAAAATCACTAGTAATGCGTGCTTAAATAGACAAATATAAATATCATAGGGTATTCTGAGGTAAATATGCATAATGTAAATATAAGCAGATTTTGTATAAACACATTTTATAATATTAACAAGCAAATATACAACAATTTACAAAGAATTATATAAAAATTCAATAATATTTATGGTACTTCTACTGTACTATGGTACTCCACCGCAGCTACAGATTTGAATAAAATGGATAAGGGTTAGAGTAGGTTATATTAGATCAGATCCAGATCTAGATCAAATCCAGACCACACATGCCGCGGCAGCGCGACCTCTCGATCCGAAATACGAAAAAAAATATTACACTTTCTAGTTATGTCTTTCCACTACAATGCGTTGCAACTTCTGCTGCGGTGGCGTTAATACGTAAGTACCATATTTATTTATGCGGACAATAGTATTGAAGCATACTGGCAACTGTACATAACAAACGCATTATATGTAATAAGAGTCTGCATGCGACAAAGGTAATTGCAAACAAATTACAAAGGGAAAAAAATACAAAAACAGAGAAATTAACAGGTGCTGTCAGGCACATAAAGGGAAAAATTAACAACTAAAACACACAAATTAAATAAGGTAAGTACGTAAGGTAAGGTAAATACGTAAGTAGAAGATCGAATAAACAAATAACGTTAAATAGAGTAAAAAAAACCTTGTGGTCGATAGCCCTTTGTATAATGTATAAAGTAAAAAAAATAAGTTAAATCAATGACAAATCAATTTACATAATCCACACATATCCATATCATGGGCATATTCAGGGCATACACAGATGATAATCTCCAGAAATTACACCATTGGATTTCAAAGCAAGATTTTTCGTTTGTCACTTTAACCGATGCGGAATTAGGATTTGAAGATTTCCTCAATACCTTAAAAACTGGTTTATACCAATGTACCCAATATCCTTGGAACTTAAAAGTATGCCTTATAAACGTACCAATAAATGGGTTTCAACTGACATTATTAATGAGGGTAGAAGATTGCGAGACCTTTACTCAACATTGTGCAGAGGAGGAAGCTCTAATCTCTACAATTTGTATAAAGCATTGAAAAAGCAACATCGCATAAACATATTCACCGCCAAAAAAAACATATCACATCAACAGAAATCAGTGTGCCGTCAATAGAACCAAGGAAGCTTAGAAAATTATTAGTAACTGTTTAAACAAGAATAGAAAACAAAAAAGCATACAAATGAATGGAAAATTAATTACGGAGGCAAGTGAAGTTGCGGAAGAGTTTGCTACCTAATTCTCCACCATAGCGTTGCAAACTATCAATCATTTTCATCACGGCAATGTACTCTATCAAGTGTTAGATCAATGCATTCCTTCTACATGACACCCATAGACACAATGGACCTAGAATATGTTGTCTCTAAAATGTGTGCTAAAACTTCGTCCGGTATTGACGGTTTCGCAATAAAATTAATCAAGAACAATCTTGACCTTCTATTAAAATCTCTTGTACAGCTATACAATAAGTCAATAGATGAAGGGGTATATCCAACTTTCCTAAAAGTAGCGTTGGTAGCTCCATTGCTAAAAAAATCGGATCCGCGTACTTTGGATAACTATAGACCAATATCTATAGACTCTACGTTTTCAAAAATATTCGAACGATTGATTAACAATAGAATGATGGCATACCTTGTCAAAAACGATTTACTTTCCAAATGTACAGCATGGTTTCAGAACAAAAAAATCTGTAGAAACAGCTTCCTGCAGCCTCGTGAAATTTATTTTAGAGAAACTGGACAAGGGAGATCACGTTATTGGATTATTTCTTGACTTAACTAAAGCGTTTGATACAGTGGATATAGATTTTCTTATTAACAAAATTGAGTGTTTTGGATTTTGGGGATGTTTTTCAAATCTGTTAAGATCGTTTCTAACAAATCGCAAATTAATTGTCAAAATAAATAGTTACTTTTCTAATGCAAAGGACATCTCAATAGGGGTACCGCAAGGATCTGTCTTGGGTCCTCTCTTATTTATTTTATTTTTAAATGATCTCCCAGAGTTTTTAGGTGCTGGAACTATTTTGTTCGACGATGATACAACAATTGCAGTATCAGCAAAGAGTTCTGAGGAATTACATGCGAAGGTAGTGGAGGTTATAATAAAATTTAATAATTGGTGTACCGAAAATAAGCTAATATTAAACAGCAACTAAACCGTCTGTCTGCAATTTGGCAAAAGGAAAATTGTATCAGCTAATTTTCGATTAATTATTAACAAACAAAGTTAGTTACAAGCTATCCAGTTCTACTAGATATCTTGGGGTGTTGATAGATTCTAAACTAACCTGGTTTAACCACACGGATAAGGTATGTAATAGACTGGCAAGTGCATATTTCTCAATATCCCAAATGAAGAAATTTATGGATTCTAGCACCTTATTTAGCCTCTGCTACGCTTTAAGCCTAGTTCGCATTAGGCTAGTAATTTAGTAGAGTAGCGAGTAATTTAGTGGCTAAATGTGTGCGAACCACGAAAAATTAGTCAAGTGGTTTAGTGAATGATTAAGTCGAGTCGATCCATTTTACTCTATTTTATCGGGCGAGTAGCGCCTCCCACCACGCGTTCGTGCTCACTGGTTCACCGGCTAAACAAGTTCAAACCTGTAGATTAGTCGAGTTCATTAGTGGCCGCAAAAATTTCGTTTCGCTGGACCGAAAATTTTAACTTAAAATTTGTTTCCAAATACGTCGAACATAAATGCTTTTTGAATATAAAGTCCCCGCATTATAAAAACAAACAAATGAAACAATCGGCATGCCTGGATTTAGAAAATGCAATAAATATATCAGATTATTTATTCTATTGCGTTGCAGCCCGTCCATCTTACAAAACACTTGTGTACTGTACTAGACCGTAATTCGAACGGTTTCTGTACAGTAGCCAGTAGTTTAGCCACTAAATTACTCGCTACTCTACTAAATTACTAGCCTAATGCGAACTAGGCTTTAGTTTATTCACACCTCTCGTTCAATGTGTTATTGTGGGGGAATTCAAGTAATATGCATAGTTGTTTCATTTTACAAAAGGGAATTCTAAGGGTTATTTTTAATTTGAAGCGACAGACAAAAAAAAAAGACAAAGCTGTAGGAGTTGCTTCAAGAATAATAAGTTATTACCGTTGCCTTCAAATTATATCTTTAAATGCTTATGTTACATACAAAATAACATAGGTAACTATTGTATAGGATCTAACATTCATTCATATAACACAAGGCATGGAGAGCATATCTAAGAAAAGAAAAGCAGAACACAGCCTTTTATGGAAAATCATTTTTTGTATGGGTGTACAATTTCACAATCATCTACCAACAGAATTTTAAAATAAACTTTTCCAAAATTTAAAAAAATCATTAAAGATATACTAATAGATGATGCATTATTCTATAGTATCAATGAGTTTCTTGAAAAAAACATTTCTTAAGTGTAACACAATATGTATTTTAGCTGTATTCATTGTAAAACAATATTTTCTTATTACTGATTCTTGTATTATCTGCATCTTGTTCAAATATTATTTGTTCGTTTTAAGAAGATATTGTATGGTACCATTATGACAATCGCATCCAAAAAATTGTAAAAAATTATGATTTTATATTGGCAAAGTGAATAAATTATTATTATTAAAAATAGGATTAGTTGTAGTGCAATTACTTAATTACATTCGTGCTGTATCTGCTAAATTTTTGTTAAAATTAGCTTTTATTAGAGCAAATGATTACTTTTTTTCCTTTTTTAGATTTAACTCAAATTTTAAATTAAAATCATTGAAATGAAACGTAATAAATCGATTAAATCATTAGAATGGACTGTAATTTCAACAACAGCTTCATCTTGTATAATTAGAAAAACAAACTTTTAATTACAAGTGATTTCTTCAGGTGATGCAAGATCATTTGAAAGATTTATTTAACAAATAAAATTTAATTCAGAAACAAATAGAAATAAAACCGAATGGTTACCTTTTCAAATAAATCCTTTCGCAGCTCCATTTTAAAACCTCACTGTTTACACAATTTAATTCACTTAAAAAACTATTCAAATCCGCACTCAGCTGTCCATTAAGTTCAGAGCTAGATACAGCTCATGCCACGGCGAGAACACAACTATGTGCTCAGGAACCACAAATAAACCCAAAAAAATAGTAGGAGAAAAAAGTTTGTTTTGCACAGTTGGATACGTGTGTTGAATGTTTACTCCATAAATTAAAGAAGGTCGAAAGGTAAAAAAAGGCGGATAGTTGATGATTTTGTGAAGAAAATCGCCAAAATGTTATTAAAACACCATATTGAACATAATTTTTTGTTTATCAAAGAAGCGTATTTATCATAAAATAGAATGCTGCCGAACACAATGGAATAACCAATTCAATTTTCTATTTTTTTGTCAACTAGCCGACTTTTATTCTGGAGAATTCATATATCAATAGTCAGATAATATTTAAAATACTAATAAACAGAAAATATGAAATATATCAATAAACAGATAATATGAAATATATCAATAAACAGATAATATGTAATATATCAATAGACAGTTAATATGTAATATATTAATATGAAATTTTGTTAAACTAGACGACTTACGAATTCTTTGTATTTGTTTAACTATTGCGTTTAGTTTAGAATAAATATCGCTATAAGGCGAATTTTCATTTATGATTTCGAACTTTTCATTCCGAATACGTAGAAGAAACGGAAATTTAAAAACTTACCGAAGGTTCGTCCAAAATTATGAAACATTCACTCACCTGTAACAAAAACAATTTATTTAATGACAAAAATAAAAACTATATAATTGATTAAAAATAGTAGTAAACATTGGAGTGATTTGTTCTTGGCGATATCTCATAACAAATTCGAGATAAATTATTTTATGCACGACCACTATTTAAATGCCCATTATTGTACAATTCGTGGACTATGTAAATACATCATACCACACACATATGTAACAATCCGCGATTAATGTTATGTAATAATTCAAAATCATGATTGGTTGAGAGCTGCAAGTTGGTACTATTTTTAAATATAGTACTCCGTGATTTCCAAACAATCATTAAACGTCACATCATTTACATAGAAGCTGTCATTCATACCGTTTTTTTTACGTTTAAATCTAACGAAAACTACATATAAGTACTAAATAAATAGGTATGAAACCATTACGAATGTATTGTTTTTCATTTCTATCAAGTTAAATAAGGTCGAAGGTGTTACATCAAACATATTTTTCTTATTAAACAGAAACAAATTAGTGTTTTCGTAGATAAAGTATAGTACATAATTCGAGTTGTAAGGAAATTACGTACTCGCGGAATTACGCGCTACGCCGGTCGCGCGTAATTGTTCTTGCATCTTACAACTCTCATTATGTAATATACTATTATTAATTAATTAATGTTCAATTTAGATTTTTCGAAAAGTTTCAATTTAGTAAATAACTATTAAATAAATAAGGGTTTTATATTTATTATTTATTTACTAAATATAAACTTTTCGAAAAATCTAAATTGAACATTAATTAATTAATAATAGTATATTACATAATGAGAGTTGTAAGATGCAAGGACAATACGCGCGACCCGCGTAGCGCATATCTTGTTGACTTTATTCAAATCCGTATTTCTAAAAACCGTATTGCTAAATTGTACACCGATATTGTCTAATGTCCTACAATAATATTGTCTAATGTCGTACGCAGTAGTATAGTCTAGATTGGTTGTGTAGTTTAATTTGTCTCTTTTATTTTGCTTAGACCGCAACTGGGGGTTGTTACCCCCACGGGGGTAAATCAGATTTTCGCTGGGGTTAATTATGACCAAGACATTATTACAACCAAGAGCTTAATTAATATGTCATACTAATTAATTAATAGAAGAGATATTTATTAATTTTTTTTTAATTACAGATAAACCGCGCAATAGTATTTAAAATATTTCCAGCAGCCGTGTCGTTGTCGCCTGATTTAAGTTGATAATCCGCCGAATAATCCGACACATATGGTAGCAGACAACCGCCGGATTATGAAAAAAATTCAAATTATCGCTAAGCGCCTTATTACTGAACGTGCCGGAGTAACCAACCGCCGGATTATCAATATTTAACTGCAGTTGCTAATAATTACTGTAGGTTTATGAAAGCCATACTTACAACAGCCAAAAAGCACATTCCTAGAGGAATGAGAAAAGAATGTATTCCAGGTTGGAATGAGGCTTGTAAAAAACTCTACACTGAATATCAGAAGAATGGAGAAAATGATATTGCTGATGACCTTCTTCATAATTTAGATAAAGCCAGACGGAGCAGATGGACTAAAACTACGCAGACCATGTTTTTTAATTACCATTTCTTCAATGTCCGCAGGTGTCAAATTTTCGAAACCTTCTCCACCAACTCCATGCGCCATAGAAATGATATCACCATACACATTGTCATGTTGTGGAGTTGGTTCTTGGATCTTGACACATGCTGCCCAAATAGGCTTCCAACATGCATTCAAGGTTGATTGTTTCACATTGATGTTGCTAGTTTAATACTCTTGACACAGTCCATTATAGAAAACTTCTTTCACGTAGCAATAAAATTCAGTTCTGCATCTCCATCAAGTTCATTCAGAATGTATTGAAATGAATTCTTTGCATAATGATTTTTAAATGTGGCAATAATGCCTTGGTCTTGTGATTGTAACAATGCAGTCATATTAGATGGTAGAAAACAAAACTCCAAATTAGGGTGAACCAGCGAGGGATCAACAGGTGCGGATCGCCCAGGTGCGTTCTCAATGAATAAAACTTTTATGTTTGACCATATTTCAAGCATTCCAGTAGAAAAGCGTGGAACCTATTGAAGAAGCTGGGTAGACTGCCTCATAATCCTCAGCCCGAACGAGCAGTTACACCGAACTAAGTTGCTAGTTGTATTGCTCGAAAGTGAAACCTGATGTACACCGTAAGAGTTTAATCAGACAAAAACTGTCCTTTATGAAAAGAAATTGCACTTCAACATCTTTTGCTCCTTTCACTGATGACGAGCTTTTGGTTGCCCTAAAGGGGATGAAACATGGAACAGCCCCAGGTATGGATAAAATACATCCTGAATTTCTCACACATAGTGGAAAGAATGCAAGGAAGTGGATGTCACAGTCCTTTTCTAGCATTGTACTTACTGGGAAACTTCCTACAGAATTCAAGTGTACTAAGATTATAGCCTTCCTTAAACCAGGAAAGCCTGCTGATCGTCCTGAAAGTTACAGGCCAATTGCTTTATTAAGTGTCTGTTATAAGCTACTTGAACGACTCATTTATAACAGGATCAGTCCTCAAGTCTTCAACATCCTTCCAGTTGAACAGGCGGGTTTCAGACCGCTTCGAAGTTGTGAAGACCAAGTTTTGGCTCTGACAACCTACATCAAGTCAGGCTTCGAAAATCGATTGAAGAATGGAGCTGTATTTGTAGACCTCACAGCTGCATACCATACGGTTTGAAGAGATGTAGTTGTATAAAAGTTCCTCAAATTAACAGGATGCAAGTTACTGACACAGTTGTTAAACAATATGCTATCCAATAGGAAGCTACAAGTGCTAATGAATAATAAATTTAGCAAATTGAAAGTTCTCAATAATGGGCTCCCTCAAGGATCTGTGCTTTCATCACTGTTGTTTAATTTGTACATCGCAGATATACCAGCTACATCCTCCCGCCATCCTCCCATTTTGAGTGCATATTTTAGAAAATGGTGTTTGACTCCGAAGACTCCGAAGTTCGAGCAAAACAGAGAAACCTATTTCTTTCATTTGAATAACAGGCAGTCAAAAACTACCCTAAATTTGTCACTCAGTGGGACTCCTCTACCTTACAAGTCTCATCCCAAGTACCTTGGAGTTACTCTGGATAGAACTTTTACTGGATAATTACTAACTGGATAGTTACTTTGTCTTTCCGTAAACTGAGAACGAGGAACAACATTCTTCACAAACTCGCTGGTTCAACTTGCGGAGCCTCTGCTCCCACGCTCCGTACTTCTGCTATTGGGCTGGTTTATTCAGCAGCGGAATACTGTTCTACGGTCTGGAAGAACAGCTCACATGTTCGGAAGATTGATGTTGGCCTTAATCAGACTATGCGAATTATTACCACTCATGTCTTCTGGTTGCCTGTATTAAGCCACATCGAACCGCCAAGACTTAGAGGAATGAAGAACTTGGTTCGAGAGTTCCACAAAATAACAGTGAACTCTTCCAATTCATGGTGATGTAATTGGAGGATTTCATCGTTTGAAGTCCATGTCTCCACGCATTCAAACAGCTCAAGAGCTCATTTTAAGTAACTTCAGTGCCACAAAAGAATGGGAAAGTGAATGATCCTCATGAGTGGCAGCCCTTATTTAATACAAATCATCCTCCTCCTGGCTTTGACCTACCAAGGAATATTTGGGTTGCTACCAACAGGGTTCGAACTGGCCATGGTCGATGTGCATCATTGCTTCATAAGTGGGGCTTAAAATCTTCCCCATGTTGTGATTGTGGTGACGTGGAACAGACAATTCATCACATTGTTATGGAGTGTGAAAGAAGAGCGTTGATGAGTTCATGAAGGCTTCAGTTCAGGCTGTGCAGTGGTTGAACAATCTGGACATTAATTTATGAAATCACTTGTCTATATATTGTCGATTGTCATAGTGTATTTTTATACGTGTTGTATTTTTTGTGTGTAATACCATAAGCTAATAATAGTAATAATAATTCCATTGCAAGGAGATATGACGAATATTTAGACAACGCACGATAAAGTTGCAAGTTTTGTGTGTAAATTGGAACTTTACCAACGCAGTGCAACCAAGTGCAAGTTGGCGATGTGTCTATGTTCACGCAGCTGAGCAATCGGTAAATACCAAACCAAACAAAATTACGTTTCAAATTTCCTTGGTTCAGCATTTAACAGCAGCAACAGACTCACTGTTAAAAATATTGCTTTTTTCCGGACATGAATACTCGTCAGTTCACCTTCTGAATATTAAGACCATTTTCTACTGATGATGAAATTATTACAGACGAAGATTTGGCGGCCAAAGTGGAGTTTCTCGGACTGCTCGAGAACAGTACCTTAAAAATAGAATTTCAAAATTATGATCTCGGCACATTTTGGCGCCAAGCTAGTGCCGAATATCCTGTTATAGCTAATAGAGCTTTAAAAATGTTAAAACCCGTTGCCACCACCTATAGATGTGAGAGTGCTTTTTCAACTTTAGTTACATTGAAAACAAAGGCCAGAAACCTTCTCAATGTGGAACATGACTTGAGATGCCCTTTAAGTGAAACTAAACCTAATATAAAACGACTTGTGAATGCAAACAATACCAACTTACACACTGATTATTAAAATATGTTAATATTGTAAGATTGTAGTATAATTTGTGATTAATAAAGATATTTGTATTTGCTTGTATTGTTTGTTTTGATAACAATTTTATAACATTTTTGATAACATGGTTTAAATTTTGACAATGCCTTGGGGCGTCAGACTGTCATCCATTTTAAAATAGGGGTAAAAGCAGTTTTCTAATAAGTCACAGGGGTAATGGTCTTGAAAAGGTCAGGAACCCAGCGTCTATATAGACCTATTTGTCTAGTTACAGACTATAATTTTGTCGCACCGCTCTTGAATATTTAAGCCTGTCTTGAATATCGAATCTTATCTATCTAATCTGGCTTGTCTAAGTGTAGTCTCCGTCTAGCTGTCCAAAAGCAGATTTTGATGTCCAGTTTAATATGTTCAGTCCAATAAAACAGTTTTGAAAAAACATTAGATTGCAAATAATTTATTTAGTTATTGGGAATGTTATCAATGTTATTATATTCCCAATAACTAAACAAATTATGAACTAGGGATGATAAAAACCAACATTGGATTTAACCCTGTTGCCCAGGCCTATCCAAAGCTGACTAGCTTTGAACTGTACTTTCCGTGAACTTAAAAGTACCGTCGGTCAACAAAGGGTTAAAGAATGTAAAAATTAAATTGATCATGTAATTTGTAGTAAAATCGTCTTTCGTAGCTGAAAACAAAAATATAAAAATAATTGAAATCTCGTCGTGTGAAATTTTATTCCCGTTTTATGATCTCGGATTCTTTGTCGGAGAAGGTACTTAAAGGTATAGATGAATGGACGGTTTTATGTATGACCGTTTTAGGCATCCGCTGCTCCAGTAATCGATTTCAATTTGTAGTATCTTGGTAGTAAGTGCTCCTCGGGGAGCACGTAACTCTTTTGCGAAATCTCCGAACGATATCGCCACTACAGGATCACTGTATACGTTTTAGGGAATCTTTTCTCTATTTACTTGCGGGGTCGCAGCCGCAGGGAATATTTCCTAATAAACAATGCAGGTTGCCGTTTTCGTTATTTACAAGCACAACATAATAATCTTTTTTTATACATTTTGAGACTATAATGAAATCATTAAAGCACTCATATGGGTTCGTTAATGGATCGCCGAGTGCGATACAATTTTCTCAATATGTATCGATTAGGGATAAATCGATATATTTAAAATAGGCGATTTTTTTTATTTAGAAATGGTATAAAAGCGCGAAAAATAGAAAAAATAGTATAAAAAAACTCGTCCATGAGACGTTTTTCGCACATGTCCATAAGAAAATGATGAGCGCAGCGAGGAACATAGAAGCGTGCTAAAAAACCGCGCTTATTGAACTTTAATATGTTCTTTAATATGCTATTTTGAAAACCAAACGAATTTATAAAAACCTATTAGTGGTTAGTATTTAATTTCAGTTCGAAGGCTGTGCAAATATTTAGCCAATAATACTGTCACATGGAAGTGTTAATCCCGGTTTCATGAAGTGCACAAAGGACGTTTCACAAGATTGATTAATTCCTCCCCCTATTGCAAAGTGGACAATCCACTTGCTGAAATGGAAATTCGAAATATAAAACTCTAGATACTCAAATGTTTTGTTACACGAAACTGTTTCATCCAAAAATATATTATACTAATATGTCACTAGTGTAAATAAAGGGTGTTCCAATAACATATATCATTTTTTATCCAAGAAATTAACACTCTATTTAGTATATTGGTTCGGAAATTCTTATTGATTTTAAGCGTATAAAATCTGCAATTACATGCAGAAAAATTACTTCGACATTGTGATTTGGTTGTAACATAGAATAAAAGTACACCCATGCAAAATTCATCTAATTAAAACTAATTGCTATAATAAAAACGAAGGAAACTTTCAGTACAAAATATTTCAATTATATTAATGTACCTATTCGAAATGAAACGATGGTCTGTTTTGTATATTTCTAATTAAAATCGGTGTAATTAGAGTACATGCATGAGTTACAATAAGTGTGACGGCGGCGCGGCGCCAACTAGTAAACGGTATTGACTGAATTGATGCTGTGGAAACTCATCTACATATGAATATTCAGCACTCGGCTTTCATCAATTTAACCAAATCCCTGACCAATTGAGCCTACATTCTGATATTGTCCAATGATTTATGACAATCGTCTACGTATACATTCTCTAATTAATTGAAGAAACTTATAGAACAGAACAGAGAATTTGAATAATTCATGAAAATTAGTTTTGCAACAGATTGAAAAAGGCGCAGCACAAACTTAGGCTTTTATAGTTTATTTTGTATCCAGGGCGGTAGCTTGTCAAAAGGAAACGAGAGCGAAATTGGGCGCACGAACGAAGTGAGTGCGCACATTCGCTTGAGAGGGTTGCAAACAATATTTTTTATTACTCATGCGAGAAGATGTATCTTATATGTTTGGGATCCAGGTGCCATAATAAAAATATAATCAAAAATAAAAATTTTCCTTTTCCAATTGTCTCCGGTGGTGTGGATTCATCATAAGGCGTCTCCGGTATTTTTATTTTATTTAGCGTTTGGCTACATCACAGATAAGTATATAACAAAAATAACAAAATTTCACAAACACTAAGGTTACAAATATATTCTATTGACTCTCTTGTCGCAATCAGGAAATCGGATGGGTTGCCACTGTAGGAACTAATTGGACAGTCCTCTATAAAGTGTTTAATAGTCTGTCTTTCAGCGCCGCAGTCACAATTTGGGGAAGGTATTTTTCCCAATCTGAAAAGTGAGTCGGAGCACCTGCCGCAATTCGTCCTTATTCTATTAAGTGTTGTCCAGATTCGTTGTATTGCGTTGGCTTGCTTGTAACGCATGAAATATCCCGATTGGCAGGTGTGGCCTTCTCCCATTTTTCTTTCCACCGCTCAATTATGTTGAAGTTTTCTTCGGTAAGAGTTTCTTCCGTTCTTAGAGGGGGTTTTCCTGAGCGTAGCCTATTTAAGGTTCCACCGGTTATTCCAACGTGGGAGCACAGCACAGAGTCGGCGATAATTTTTCCATACTCCCTGACTAAGTTCTAATGTTAACTAATGTTCTAAGCGAATTTGTGGAGGAGCTATGTGGCTCAGTGTGGGTAGCCAATGAGTGGGCGTGGCCTTGATTGTGCCTGATATAGTACGCATAGCTTGATTGAGTTGGGCTTCAACACGTTAGATGTGTGGGCTGTTGATCCACACCGGTGCACAGTATTCCCCGACGGGGTACACTAGTCTCCGGTATCGCCATAGTTTACACTCATTTTAAAACGTTTTCTATAATTTTTATTTTTGATTAAAGAAAATTCTTTCGCTTTCACGTCTTTTTTTTTAATATCGAGATCTTGATTGTGTTTATTTTATTGGTTTTTTTTCATGTAATCTAGCGATATTGAATATTTGCGTGCGCTACCCAAGTTATGTGGTAATACAACCAAAAGTGGCATTTCTCGTACTAAAAAACGTGCGCCAAGATAGTACTTTTAATGCATGAGTAATAAAAAATAATTATTCTTGAAGATTTAATTTAGGTAGCTGGTCGTTGAATTTGGGAAATTATAAACATGGAACGTGCACTGGAGCTTGTAATTACAAGCTTTAATCTATCAAAATACGCTGGTCCACACCCACAATGTGGAAAAATGCTAATTTTAAATGCAACTTTAATAAACGTTATAAGATTTTTCTATTTTTATTGTTGCATACAAATGATAAGGAAAAGTAAACATGGAAACATGGATGATATAATTGATGCCGTTGGAACTATAACTTCATTCAGAAAGGTATTAACTTCACAATTATCACAGAAATAGAAATAATATATTTTTTAAATCCAATATAGGGATTAGCAAAATTGATTCCATTATTGTTTTATAAAAACGATTTCCTAAAATTAATAGAACAAACAAAAATATTGTGGAAAGCGTCAATGAATTTACCATCAACGGAAAGAATCTACAGAAACGGTCAAATCGCATTGTAAATCTATAAAATTAGTAGTAGTAGGTGTAGTACTTAGTAGTAGGAGTAGTATTTAGTAGAAGGAGTAGTGTTGATCTTTTCTTATACCTATATTTTCAAAAAAGTTAATGTTTCCAATGTGGGTTCCGCGAGTTCGAAAACGCCTTCTGGCTTTTACTAATCAGTGAATATTTCATTTTAATAATTGACGCGATCTGTTTAGTTACAATCGACTGCTTCAATTTCTGTATTTGCATCAACATAGTTGCGCGATTTTACTTACTGAAAGCCACTTCCGCCAATTTGGATAAATATAAGGGCAATGGATCGCTTGAAGCTAAAGTGGAAAGCTGCTTACGACATCATACGCTTTTACTACAGTAAGAATAATTGAACATTTAAAATGACAAATCTAGTTCTTAATATTTCTTGTAGACATATGAAAACTTTACAGAAATGTTACTCTATTTCCTTGATGGTGGTTTATCTTATTACGATTTATGCTTATTGCAATAATTTGTACGGAGTGATCGAAAGGTATGCTAATAATATATTGTTGTTATAATGGATATGATCAAATTATCTATAAGATTTAATTTAACCTAACCTTGTGTGATTCTAAATAGTAATTAATTGCCCATTTAATCAATAATATAATGGTCAATGAGTAGATTGAAGATTGTAGATTATAGGTTGTACCTTTATAGATGTACCGTACCCCAACCTACTCTTCATTTTTGTTGTTCTTTTTTCATCTTTTTTTATTCTTCTTCTGTTGCCTTATGGCTCGCTTACACCTAATCCGTCATCGGCCGAAGTTTGCTCGGGCGACGACTGCGATTGTACACAAACACGACTTTCATCGTCCGATGACGCCCGAAAACGGCCGATCATCACGATGCGAATCATCGTGATGATCGGCCGTTTTCTTGTTGGAATTTCTCGCCAGTCTGCCGGCGTCGACAGTGCAAATTGAGTGTATTTATAGTTACATTTTGTTGTTATCTACTTAAACGACTATGGATATTGAAACATTAATTAGTTGTGTCTATAATAGACCAACCCTGTGTGGTAAACATTCAAAAAATTACAATAATCGAGATTTTTCCATACGGTTATGGTTGTCGGCACAAGTGGTAACACTGTTGCACTGCAAGCACATACAAGTCCGAGTTACTCGTCCGGGTAGTTCTGTCCGCCATCGGCAGACAAAATCGGTTTTGGTGTACGCTTAGCATTACACCTATGTGCGTTAGCGACTCATCATTTATTGAATAATTGTTAATGTTTTGTTTATTGCTGCTTGACACGTTCTGCCTTCTATCTTTACTTCGAGTATGAACTGGGGAATTCGATATTTTGCCTCCCATAGTATGTATGCCTCCCACATACCCGATACCTGCTTTATGGTATTGAATAGTAATCTGTCCTCTCCTGTCCTTCTCAGCACCTCCTCGTTGGTAATGTTCTTAACGTCTTGGATAATCTCAAGCAGAAAGTTAAAGGACCTGCATATTTTACAAAAGCAGCACCCTGACTTAAAAGAAATTTACTTGGCACACAAGAAAACGCACCTGAATCTCCTTATCTCTATTAAAAGAAATTACTTTAGAAAAAAAATTGTAAAATCATCTAATAAACAACGTACTCTTTGGAAGACAGTCGATGAACTGTCCAGCAAAGTACGGAGTAAACAAGACATTTACCTATTTGAGAATGAAAGACTTGTAGAAGCCCCAGAAGCGGTAGATTCACTTTTTAATGACTTTTTTACGACGAAAAATCCATTTATCTTGAAGATTTCTCTTCTAGCCCAGACTCCTTGCCTGCTAGTATCAATTTTATTGATACTTTTTTATTGATATTTTATTTTATTAATGCCTTTCATTACGCGACATCATCTAATTCCTCGCCAGCAACATGGATTCTGAAAACAAAAATCCACCTCCACAGCAATCAGTGAATCTACAATAAAATCGTTAATGAGGTAGACGAAGGAAAATGTCCGGTGGGATTTTTTTGCGACCTGTCAAAAGCCTTTGACTGCGTCGCACATGAAAATCTCCTGGACAACTATTAGCTACTAAAATACCTATGGAATTAGAGGAAAGGCTGGTCGTTGGTTCGAGTCCTACTTAAATAATAGAAGACAATACGTCAGAATAAATTCAAGAGGGAGAACAGGATACTACAATACTAAAGTTCTCAGAATAGGGTTGCCGCAAGGTAGTATCTTATCGCCGATTCTGTTTTCTCTCTGTACAGCTGGCATGATACTTTTTACCGGCCCTTATCACTGCACCCTGTATGCGGATGATTCGAGTATCCTAGTTTCGGAACGTTCACTTGAAGCAACGGCAACACAACTGAACATTATCGTGTTAAAACTATACACATGGTTCTGTGCCAATAACTTACACCTCAATATTGGAAAAACAAGCTATGTAATTTTTAAATGCAGTCGTAGAAATCCCACTGATGACATTCTTCTCAAAATTGGCAACTGCAAGCTAACTCGCCAGGAAAAAAATAAAATTTCTAGGTATATACCTAGAGGAACACCTGACATGGAATGCAACCAGTGATGCAATAATTCATAAGCTGCACAGTAAATCGTATCTGTTAAGAAAAGTAAGACAAACGGTGGGTGAACATGTTCTTCTCAGCGTATGCCATGCCGAAATTCATTCGGTTCTGGCTTATGGCATTTTAGTCTGGGGAGCTATTTCACTTAGTCAAGAAGTATTTCTTGCACAAGAAAGGGTAATACGAACAATAGCAGGCATCGCAAGAACCACCTGTTGCAGATCATACTTTAAAAATCTTAAAATCCTCACCGTTCCATGTATTTATATATGGGAGTTAGCATGTCATATTTTTAAAAATAGGAATGTAATTGGCGTACGAGATGACCGCCATGGATATGATACCAGAAATTATTTGAACCTAAGACCGGTGAAAAGTAATCTCACCATTTGCAAAGGTGCTCCTAATCGAATAGGTATTCAAATCTATAACCGTTGGCTATTAAGAAGTTAGCCAGTTATAGAAGTTTCCGAATACGCCTTAAAACTTACCATCTGGATAAATGCTATTATACTGCCAGTGATTTTTTTTAATGATGTCTAATATTTATTTTTTAAATTTTAATTTTTTTTAATTTTTATTTTTTTTTATATGTGCTTATGTATTCTTGTACTCTATGTATTTCTATGTATTCTAACTTTGACCTGTCTAATATGTATAATTATTACATCTGTAGATTAATAAATTGAATTTGAATTTGAATGTGGTCCACCCACGGCATACGGAGCATTCTTCTGAGTGTCCAAATCTCGAACGTCTCGATCTTGTTAATGGATGCTACTTTTATCATTCAATTTTCTGCTCCATATAGTAGGACTGGCCAAACGTAGCATTTGAACATTCTTTGCCGGATTTCTAAATTTATCGCATATCAAAGAATGTAGCTTCTTAAACGCCTGTCTGGCTTGTTATATGGATGATATCTATTACTCTTGATCTCTTGTAGTGGGTTATCATAGTGGATAATCTGTCGTTTACTAGTGTGCCTAGGTATTTCATTCACGTAGTTCTTTCCTGATTATTACCTGCCTGATTCTTACGGCTGATAACCATGAATTTTGTTTTGGATATGTTCATTCTTAGTCCGGCCTCTGACCCCTTTCTGTTTATGTTGTTCATTAGTAGCTATAGGTCTTGCTGGTTGCTTGCTATGATCGTGTCTATGCTGTGTCGTCTGCGTATCTTATATTGTTTATTGTGATACCGTTCACTATTATTCCGATTTCTAGATCGTCGAAGGCTTCTTAGAATATGTGTTCGACGTAGAGATTAAATAGCAATGGTGACATTATGCATCCTTGACTTACCCCCTTTTTATCTCGATTTCTTCTATCGTTAAATTGATTCTGACGTTGGCCGGCTGTTGCCAGTACAGGTTTGGGATTATTCTTACGTCTTTTTCATCTATACCAGCTCTTTTTTGATATTAGATGAGACGTTCATGGTTGATACTATCGAACGCCTTTTCATAGTCGATAAAGCACAAAAACATATCCTTTTTTTGGTCATAGCAGTTTTGCAGCAATGTGTTTAGGCTACTTGTGCACCGGGCCGCTTTTAAATCAGAACTGAGTGCCTCCGCTTAGCCCTTCAAGTTTATTAAATAGCCTAGAGTGTATGATGCGTAGGAATATTTTTAATGCGTGACCCATTTGCGAGATTGGCCTATGATCTTTGCATTTGGTTGCCGTTTGCTCCTCTTCTAACCGTTAGTATATTTTTTATCTTCTAACCGTTAGTATATTTACCCATTTAGAGCGTCTCCTCTAGTCCTGATTCCTTTAGGAACTTCAGGATTTGGGTGGGATTCAAGGATTGCAACTCCTCTTCTTTCAAACAGTGAGTGCAATATACATCTTTCTTTTACGGATCGACGCAAGACAGTTAATCGCAATTAGTTAATGAGCTAATGTAATCATATAACCATTATATTATGTAGTTATATTATCTAGTTCAGTATCTATTCAAACTTTTTTTTTCTTGAACCACTTTCATATTTTAGCTGTGTCCCACGGGCCGCTACATAAATCACAATATATTTTATTTAGGTATTAAAAAAACTATTACGTATAATTGTTTATTTAAATTTTAGTGCGAACGATGATATTAGGAACATTTTTTAACAATTTCATATAGATCTGGCTTGTAATTGCTGCATGCTACTCTCAATACGTCATCGAGATGAGAATCTGTAAGCGGGTTTCTGTATACGTTTTTGGCATATTTCATTTTGGAATAGGATGATTCACAAATATATGTGGATGCAAACAACGAAAGCAGAATATGGGCACATTTTTCACAGTCTTATATTGATCGGACACTATCTATTCCTCTATCTTCTCTCTAAAAGTAACTTCTAAGTTTGCATCATTTTTCATTTGAATAAACTCGTCAAACTAGTCTACATAGTTAGAGACCAAAACTGAAACCAATTATGAAATATTTGTCGAGCCTTGATGCCAGGGGTGTTCTACGAGCAGTAGCAAATTTTTAATTTTTCAAAAGTCCTGAAATCTCGTCTGATAGTGCAGATATTTAATTTGAAATTATCGAATAGTTTTCCTCGGAAATATCAATACAGTCCTGTCTATGTAACACTTTTGAAAATTTTGCAGAGATTTGTTTTGAATTTCTTCGTAATAGATGCTTAGTTTTTCTTCAAAAGCAAATATTTTATTTGCCACTTGTGAAATTATTTTGTCGATTAACGCTGTCGAGTTTCTCAGTAAACTCGCATATAAAAGCTAAAAGACATCACCATCTGTTATTTGGCAGTTCGGGATAATTTCTATTATTTTGCTGCAAAAACAGGATCATTTCTAGACGTAACGAAAAAACCCGTTCCAAAACTTTTCCTCTACTAATCTACGCTAGCGCACCGAGGTATGTAAAAGAACGTCGCTATATTGACTACCAACTTCTTCCAAAAGACTTTTAAAGCTTCTGTGGTTTAGTTCTCATACTCGGATATTATAATTCACAATACTTATAACTGTTTTCATCACAGCTTCTATTTCTGGATTTACATTTCGTGCTGCCAGGTTCTCTTGGTGAATAATGCAGGGCATGGTTACTAAATTTGTTAAATTATATTTCTTTTTTAATAGCGAAATAAAGCCATTTTCTGATCCAGTCATTGAAGGACATCCATCCATACACACACAAACAATTCTATTGCATTCTGTTAGAGAAAACTGCCAATATTATCGAGATAATCTGTACCTCTGGTTTGCAATATCATTGGAAGGAATTAAAAAAAAAATCGAATATTAAATTCTGTTCACTACAATATCTAACAAAAACAGAACATTGTGATGTTGCTGAAATATCGGTACTGGAGCCAAAAGCTATGCTAAAAATCTTGCACTTCTTCAATTGGTCAATTACGTTATTACGAAAATGTTTGGCGATAACTTCAATAAGTCACACAGGTAGAATCAGAGAGCTGTAATTTATTAATTTCCGTTGGTATCTGTTTTTTGTTACTGAATTTATCAAACAGTACATTGTTATCAAACATTCTTTTACAATTTCTGCGTCGGTAAACATTTTTTTAGCAAGAATATAACATATTTCATTCGCTGCTTTAGTTACCGCTGTATCTTGCGATAATGACACCGACATAACATATTGTTGTTGTTGTAAACATCTTTTCAAAAAAGCAAATTTAAAAAAAAATTCAAAAAAGCCAATTGAATACTTTGTGTTTTGTGGTAAAATGACGA
Source organism: Phosphuga atrata (assembly GCA_944588485.1). NCBI lineage: Eukaryota > Metazoa > Arthropoda > Insecta > Coleoptera > Silphidae > Phosphuga > Phosphuga atrata. Next base: position 5,893,025 of record OX155894.1, on the reverse strand, counting down.
GCAATATTACATTGTTTTTATATAATACATTCACGACATTTCAAACAAATTGCTACTTTTAATCGTTACAACAAAATATTCTGCTTTCTACTCGTCATGAAACATTAGACGGGTGGGCAACTTCCGATAGCTTGACGGGCCGCATGCGGCCCGTGAGCCGCAGTTTGAGAATGACTGATCTAGATTGTCAGTTTGCAATTCTATTTCAAGCGTATCGTATTCAACCTCATTGTCGAATCAGTAGATTGTAAATTGAGTAATTGAAACAATTACGCCAAACATACAAGTTTTTGCAACCTTCGTTAACGAAATGACAATACCTCCATCAACTGTCATGAAACATTAACATCATTGGCCGTAATAAAATTTGCATCACATCTCACCAACAGTTCAGCAGATTAATTAATTGCTTTAAATGCATTGCAAATATGCCATAACATTGCAGCATTATTTTCAGAGTAATGGTAAGTTAACTAAGTCTCTTAATGCTTTTCCATAGTGAATTTTTCAATTCAGCGCAAAAATAACAAATTAAATTCTAGAATACTTTAAAGTGTTATTACTTATTGTTAGAGTAAAATACAATTAAAAGAAATCATTTTGAGTAATTTAATTTGCCTTAAAACTGTTGTAAACTTACGGAAAGATTTCATTATAATTCAGCGCATTTCCTTTGAACAGTGGCTGAGTCAAAGTCGTCCATCCGTAAAACGCTTTTCACACAATTTCCACCTCTCGGAGTCTGTAGTTGCGTTGCCAAGAGCCAAACTTCAAAACGCTATACGCGACGGTTAATCCACATTCAATTAATATATACAATTTTCGACATTTCAGATATTTCAATTCGCATTTTACACGAACCGACTCCTTAAAATTATCTATATCCTAAATAAACCTAATTCATATATTCTAAATAATATAATAAATAATCTATATTCTAAAATAATTCTTTGTTGTAGTAAATATTTTTACCGAGATCGAGTCTAATTTTCATCTAGTCTCATGTAGATTCATCTAATCTCATCTAGTCTCATCTGATTTTAACTAGTCTCATCTAATCTCATCTAGTCTTGTCTGGGTTCATGTAGTCTCATTTAATCTTATGTAGTTTCATCTAATCTCATCTAGTATCATTTAGTCTCATGTAGTTTCATCTAATCTCATCTAGTCTCGTCTGATTTTATCTAGTCCCATCTAATCTCATCTAGTCTTGTCTGGTTTTATGTAGTCTCATTTAGTCTTATGTAGGTTCATTTTAATCTCATCTAGTCTCATTTAGTCTCATGTAGTTTCATCTAATCTCATATAGTCTCATCTGATTTTAACTAGTCTTATCTAATCTCATCTAGTCTTGTCTGGTTTCATCTAGTCTCATTTAGACTCATGTAGTTTCAACTAATCGCATCTAGTCTCATTTAGACTAGTTAAGATCAGATGTAGTTTCAACTAATCTCATCTAGTCTCCTCTGATTTTAACTAGTCTCATTTAATCTCATCTAGTCTTGTCTGGTTTCATCTAGTCTCATTTAGTCTCATGTAGTTTCATCTAATCTCACCTAGTTTCATCTGATTTTATCTAGTCTCATCTAATCTCATCCAGTCTTTTCTGGTTTCATGTAGTCTCATTTAGTCTTATGTAGTTTCATCTAATCTCATCTAGCCCCATCTGATTTCATCTAGTCGCATCTAATCCCATCTAGTCTTGTCTGATTTCATCTAGTCTCATTTAGTTTCATCTAATCTCATCTGATTTTATCTAGTCTCATCAAATCTCGCTTAGTCTCATCTGGTTTCATTTAGTCTCATTGTAATTTCGTTTGATCCTATCGCAATATTAATTACAATATTAATTCATTTTATATTAAATTAAAAATTTATTTACAATCGGGTGAAATCAGAAAGGAAAGCGATATTGATAAATTAATCGCGTGTTCAAATTACGTGAATCATAGCGTGCACTCAATATTTATTTCCAATGACATCGGGTGAAGATGAATTTCTCAGAATTTCTGTAGTCGCGTGAGCAATTTGTTACCGGTTGGCATGACAACATGCATAAATTAACTTCGGCGGCCGATCGCGCGATACACAAGCACCAATCAAAACGCAATTATAACCAAAATTCGTATTTTTTCAAATTGCAGAAATTATTTTCAAAATTCTGGGTCAAAATATCGGGAATTAATTTACCTTTGAGTTCTCGCAGTTTTCCGGAATCTCGGTCCGGTTTTGCCAGGAATTTCTCGCGATTTTCCGGGAATGAAACACAACACAGCTTTCGCACGGCGAGCTCTGAGCTCAGTAGAGGTTCACACATGCGCACCAACAAATCAAAGCCTACTTTGTAAAAAAAGTAACTATTCTTGTCTATCTACTCTTGTTTGTGTAGTCTTGTCTGACTAATCTTGTCTGTCTAGACAAATTCAAATTAATTTATTGGCCACTTTGACGTATATGAACAATACATATTGGCAAGTCATAAATATAAAAAAACACATAATATAAATTTAAATGTTACAACATAAATCGAGATAGTCTTGAAGTGTATATAGGGATCTGCGGCCTGAGCAATGCGTTTGACTGCGTAGATCATTCCCATCTAGTTAATAAATTATATAGATTTGGCATAAGAGGAAAAGCAGGTACGTGGTTGGTTACAATCTTATCTAAGAAACCGGACACAGTACGTACAAATACGCTCGAATTCAAATAAATCTGAGTCCTCAAAAATAGTGTCTTGCACAGCGGTTCCTCAAGGAAGTGTGCTAGCGCCGACGTTATTTATACTATACTTGGTCGACTTAGTCGCTTCCACAAAAAGTTTCTTCAGCATTTTATATGCCGATGATGCCAGTTTTTCAATCTCAAGAAATAGTTTACAAGAATCATTGCTAGAGGCGAATATGTTTCTTCAGGACTTACTAAACTGGATCGCTGCAAACAGACTACACCTAAATGTGGATAAAACGGAATTTATCATATTTCAAATGAAGAGAAGTGAATATGTGACGAATATTTCTATTCAAACTGATAAATTTAAATAAAAAAGATCGAATTTCCCAAAATTCTTAGGAATCGGTATTGAACAACACCTCGCATGGAGTATGACAATTGATAGTATCAACAAAAAAGTATTTTGTATCAGACACCTCTAACAATCTTCTAACTTTTGATTGTTAGAAAACTTCTAACAATCCAAGAACTGCTGAACTACTATTATGCAGAAATACAGTCTGTTCTGCTGTATGGAATAATTGCTTGAAGAGCCACAGCAGAACTACCAAAAGCGCTAAAAGCTCAAAAAAATATTATTCGTGCCATGCTGGGTCTTCCTACATTTGCCTCCTGCAGACTCCACTTCGCTGAACTAAACATTTTAACGGTTCTAAGTTTGTACATACTGGAAACAACCAGCTATATACACAAAAACAAGTATCTTATGACCAAAAATCTGGATAAACACAATTGTAATAATAGAACTCGTCTTAAATTATGCATCTCTCAAACAAGGACGACTACATGGAGCGGTCCAGTTCCTGATGTTACTAAGCCATGATATTTGTTTACGTGCGTTGCTCCTTCTGCTTTCTATCTTTACTTCGAGTTTGAGCTGGGGAATTCGACATTTTTGGCCCCCTTAGTATGTGACCCATATACACGATCTTGCGCTGCTTTATGCTATTGAATAGTAGTCTGTCCACTGCTGCCCTTATCAGCACCTCCTCGTTGGTGATGTGGTAATGGGATACGGAGCATTCTTCTGAGTGTCCACATCTCGAAGGTTTAAATCTTGTTAATGGATGCTACTTTTATCGTCCAGGTTTTTGTATCATACAGTAGGACTGTCCAAACGTAGCATTTGACCATTCTGTAGCGAAATTCTAAAGGTTTTTATCGCATAGCAAGGGACGCAGTTTGTTGAATACCTGCCTGGCTTGTCCTACCCTACTCTCGATCTCTTGTAGTGAGTCCCATCTGTTGTTTACTCGTGTGCCTAGGTATCTCGTGCTCGTAGTTCTTTCGATTGTTGCCTCCTCTAGTGTGATGGACGTTCCTGCATGATTATTACGGCTATAACCATGAATTTTGTTTTGGATCTGCTCATTCTTAGAGCGGCCTCTGATCCCTTTCTGATTATGTTGTTCATTAGTAGCTATAGGTCTTGCTGGCTGCTTGCTATACTGGAAACAACCAGCTATATACACAAAAACAAGTATCTTATGACCAAAAATCTGGATAAACACAGTTATAATAATAGAACTCGTCTTAAATTATGCATCTCTCAAACAAGGACCACTACATGGAGCAAAGCTCCTAAAGTATTTTGCATCTACTTAAATAATTCGCTTCCATTAGTTATCACCGAGGAACCGTCGTACAAAATATTTAGGAAAACTTAGACTTGTCTCTCAAGTCTTCTCTTTCTAGGCTTGTCTGTCTAGCCTTGTATATTTAGTCTTGTCTGTCTAGACTTGTTTATATATGTATGTCTGTCCACTCTTATCTCTCTCAACAGATAGACAAACAAGACTAGACAGACAATACTAGATAGACAATACTAGATAGACAAGACTAGACATACAAGACTAAACAGACAAGACTAGACAGTCTAGACTAGACAGATACGACTAGATAGACAGCCTTGTCTGTCTAGTCTTGTCTATCTACTCTTGACGGTGTAGTCTTGTCTGACCAATCTTATCTGTCTAGACTTGCGGGTCTAGTCTTGTCTGTCTAGCCTTGTATGTTTAGTCTTGTCGGTCTAGAATTGTTTATATATGTTTGTCTGTCTAGTCTTGTCTGTCTCAACAGATAGACAAACAAGACTAGACAGACAATACTAGATTGACAAGACTAGACATACAAGACTAAACAGACAAGACTAGACAGTCGAGATTAGACAGATACGACTAGCCACAGCCTTGTCTGTGTAGTCTTGTCTATCTACTCATGGCTGTGTAGTCTTCTCTAACTAATCTTATCTGTCTAGACTTGCCTGTCTAGTCTTGTCTATCTAGTCTTCTCTGTCTAGTCTTGTCTGTCTAGTCTTCTCTGTTTAGGCTTGTCTGTCTAGCCTTGTATGTTTAGTCTTGTCTGTCTAGACTTGTTTATATACATGGCTGATAACTCCTTCCTCGACTTAGACGGGGATAGCTTTATTCGCATTAACAAATTATTGACCGTGTTGTCTTACAATAGCTGCAGAGGCTTTGTCTGTGTCGAACTATCAAGATTTTACGTCTATTCTTGTTATCAATCGCCAAGGAAAACACCCAAGGAGTTCGAAGAATACCTAGAACACCTAGAACTTCACCTAAAAGCCAATTCAGCACATAAGGAAGTCATTCTGGGAGGTGACTTAAATGCAAAAGCTCGTATCTTCGGATCAAAAGTCCAAGATATCAAAGGGATGATCCTAGCAGAGTGGATTGAGGCAAACGACCTCTTAGTTATTAATGAAGGAGACACACCTACCTTCTCAAACCACAATGGCTCTTCCCTGATTGACATAACAATAGCGACCACGTTAATTAGCAAAAAAATTAGCGAATGGAAAGTAGATCAAGAACATGAAAACCTAAGCGATCACCGCACAATTACCTTCGAGGTTCGGGAATTTCCACACACAACTCGTGACCAAGAAGCACAAAAACAGCGAGGCTGGAAACTGACAGCCGAGGGATGGTTTAGATTACAATCAAAATTAGACTCGGAATCTGATCATAACAGCGAACCACCCGAAGACCATACGCAAGCAGTTAATAGTCCTGTAGAATTTGCCGAATATATTTCCAAACTGTGCGATGAATGCTTTCCAAGACGACGTCGACCACAACACCGCCACCAATCTACCCCCTGGTGGACTACAACGATTGCCGCTAAGAGAGCCGCATGCTTCAAAAAGAGAAGAGTGATGGTGAGAAGGAACAAATCTAACGCAACTGATGAACAGAAACAAGAGGCTAGAATCGAATATAGTAACTCCAAAAAATAATTCAAGATTGCTATATACGCACGCAAGAAAGAGCTGTGGAAGGATCTCTGCAATCAATTAGAGGAAGATATATGGGGCCAAGGTTTTAAAATTAAATCAGGCAAACTAAATCTTAGACCAAACATTAGCCTAAGCGAGGAAGAGATAAGTAGCCAGGTAGAAAAACTGTTCCCGAAGAAACCCAAAATCAACTGGATGGTCCCAGTAGTAACTGAAATAAAGACCTTTGACTTGGAAGATATTGTAAAAACTGCGCAGAGAATCAAGACCGGAAAAACTCCAGGTCCAGATAGTATACCCACAGATGTGCTCAAAGAAATAGCTACCAGGAGACCTGAAATCGTCTTGAGAGTTATGAACAGCTGTCTAACTAAAGGAGAATTTCCAAACATTTGGAAGGAGGCACGTCTAGTACTCATTGAAAAACCCAAAAAAGATCCGGCCAATAAAACATCATTCCGGCCGATTTGTATTCTAAATACCCCAGGTAAACTATTAGAAATGTTAGTTAAGACACTCCTGGAGAACGAGCTAGAAAGCAAAGGAATTCTACACGACAGACAATACGGATTTCGAGCGGGCAGGTCAACGATAGATGCCCTGTCCAAAGTCATGGAGATACCTAACAAAATTAGAGAAAAGGCCTTCAAGAACCAAGAGCTCGCGGTACTTCTTACTATTGACATAAAAAAATGCCTTTAATTCAGCTCCGTGGGACCTCATAATTGACGCACTAAAAACTGCGGAAATTAGCCCATATCTGATTAAGATGGTCCAGTCGTACCTCAGCAATCGATATATCATCACAAACAGAGGCTTAAAAATAGAAACAACATGCGGTGTCCCACAGGGCTCCATTCTAGGACCTACATTATGGAACATCTTCTACAACAGCATTTTAGAACTCGACTTAGGAAAAAAAGTTACCTCTGCTGCATACGCTGACGACCTAGCAGTGATTGTTAGCGGTAGAAATAAATCACAACTGGAAGAGTCCGCGAAAAATGCCGTAGCAATAATACACCAACATCTAACAGAATTAGGGCTTAAAATGGCACACGCGAAGACGGAAATGGTAATCCTTGTGGGTAGAAGAAAACTTAAGACTCTGCCGGTAAAAAATTGGCGACGCCATAATAACGAGCAAGCCGGCAATCAAGTACCTGGGGGTATACTTAGATAGAAATACCCGTATGACTACCCACATCAAAATCAAATGCGAGAAAGTCGAGAAGTCACTAATGGCTCTGACTAGGATCACTCCAAACATCTGGGGACCGCGCGAAAGAAAACGTCGAATACTAATGTTCGCGGCGTCTTCAGCCATCCTGTACGGTGCACCCATCTGGACGCAAGCGCTTAAGCATTCTCTATATAAGAATAAACTAGAAGCCCTAAACCGAAAAATGGCACTAAGAGTTATTTCGGCATATAGAACTGTCTCCACTGCTGCGGCAACCGCTATCGCCTCACTGCCGCCTCTCGAACTGAGAGCCAAGGAGATGGTTTACATATACCGACTTGGAAAAAACAGTAGGTCTGATGCTAAAGATAAATGCATGGAGGAGTGGCAGCAAAGATGGGGAGAATGCAATGGTTGGACCAAAAATTTTATAAAAGACGTTAGGTTGTGGAGCAGGAGAAACGCCCCACTTTCTCAAGTGGATTACTATGTTACACAGGCCTTCACTGGGCACGGTGTATTTGGAACATACCTTTACAAAATTAAAAAAAAAAGAAAACCCAATCTGCTGGTTCTGTCCGGACATTGATTCAGCCGAACACACAATTTTTCACTGTGTCAGATGGATGGACCTTCTTGAAACAGCAAATCAATTATGCGGCACAGTCATATCAACATCTAATGTGGCAGAATTGCTTCTAAGAACAGAAGCAGATTGGAACGTAATAACAGAAATGATGAGGGATATAACAAAAGCAAAAGAGAAACACGAAAGAGAAAACAGAATTTAGAAACGAGGAGGGATAAATCATCCTGAAGTAATGCCTAGGGGCGGTTTCCGGGATGTATCTTCTCCTTTTTTTAATATTTTTTTTTTTTTTTTAATTTTTGAAGTCTTGTTGTCTTTTATTATTATTTTAATTAAAAAAAAAGACTTGTTTATATATGTTTGTCTGTCTAGTCTTGTCTGTCTCAACAGATAGACAGACAATACTAGATAGACAAGAATAGACAGATTCAGGATTCAGGTCGCCTTCACTACGGCTAAGGAGCCCTGTCCACCCCACTCTTCCCAGGTTCTAAGCTCTGTGCCATTGTTTACCAAATATGTTCAAGGGGCATATATTACTAGGTCCAGATCAATTTTTTGTTTGAATTCATAATTTCTAGTAGATTTCTTTTATAAAAAAATCCTACTAGGAATAGGTTTTAGAGAATATTTAAATAGGTTCTTTATAAAAAGAAATTTTCTTATTTTTTTGTGTGTTTAACATAAATCTGAAAACAATTTTTCATAAAAAGCAATTTATATTCATCGACATTTCTTTTTTAATTAACAAAAATAAGTACTTAATCCTTGTAAGAATAAAGTATTCATAAAAGCATCACGTTATACATAACGATTTAGAAAAATTGTTCAATTACAGTAAGTTAAAAAAAGTCAATTCATACCTTACATTTTTATAAAAATTATTTCACTGCATAATATTAAGATAAAGAAAATAGAATAAGTCACGTAGAAGAAAATAGAAAATACGATAATGCAATTTTAAATAAATATTAGTCTAATCCAGTGTTCTTCAATCTTTGTCATCTTTGTTTTTTGAGAATTCTCTTTTTATGGAACCCTCTGTTTAGTATCACTTTGATTAAGGGGGGAATCGCATTACATGTTATGAACAAGGTTCGTCCCTGCATTTCTTATAAAATTTTTGTAAAAGTTTCAATAAATAAATTTGCATTTATTCAAACAAAATTATAACTTCATATTAAATATAAAATACTTGTACTATACATACATAGAAATGAAATTATAATCAAAAGAAAAAATCTTTAAAAAAGGAATGACTTCGTTGTGGTTGTTTATGACTGCATAATTTATTAATGTCTGGTTGGATCGGTGTTAATTGGAGACGCATATCATTTTCGGCATCAATCAGGCATCATCAGTTTCTATACTTAGTTTTTGTAGCGACGTATGTGGAAAAGGATTTTTCACAGATATAGGTTGATTAGAAAGGCATCAATTCCTTAACCGCCCGTTTGGAAATTTCCGGATATTCTTCCCTTAATTTTATCCAAAACCAATGCCATCCGGTCCAAATGTAAATTGTAATGCAGGTACATGTATCTAGAAATTGCTCTTTTCCTTAATTGGCAAGGTATCCGCATCACAACACTCACTGATAGTATATTAAAAGACGAGTGCTTACTGACGCTTGGGTTCAAAGGGTAGTGCATGCGCAACCGCACGACAATCGCACAGGAAGAGATTGTAGCATAGCCTCTCCTACCCAAGTCCGACTCTCACCTCCACGTGGTGAACCCTGGTAACCTGAGCACCAAGCTGGAGATGCGGTAACCAACCCGTATGGAAAGCGCGGTCAGGGCCAACGAGAGCGGGTGAAATGGTCCTCCGAAAAGGGGGTTTTGCGATGGGCCAACAACTCATCCATAGAAAAAAAAAGAAACCGTTACGAAACCACCAAACGTGCCTCGGTCTGGACTGACTACTCGGCAACGACCACAGCAATGCACAAGGAAATCGAAAGAAATTACGATGGTAACATGGAATGTAAGGAGCCTCTACCAGATAGGTGCACTAAAAGCCTTAACAAACGAAATGGAGAGATACAAACTCGACATAGTGGCACTACAGGAAACCAACTGGAGCGATAGCGGCATCATGGATATAGGAAAATATAGGATATGTAAAAGCAGTAATAATGGGAAGGCGCACAAGTTAGGAACAGGCTTCATACTCAAGAAAAGTGTAGGGAAGGATATTATGGACTTCCAAGCAGTAGATAACAGACTCTGCATGATCCGAATAAGAATGAAGCTCTTCAATCTGACAATAATTAGCGTACATGCACCGAGCGAAGAGAAAACAGACGACGAAAAAGAGATCTTCTACGCAAAACTAGAAAGGCTATTCGATTCGACACACAACAACGACGTAAAGATGATCTTGGGGGATTTCAATGCTAAGATAGGGAAAGAAGACGTATACAGACCCACGATTGGAAAACACAGCCTACACGAAAATACTAACGACAATGGACAGAGACTAGTGGACCTAGCAGCATCTAGAAACCTTGTAATCAGCAGTACGCTATTCCCACATAAAGACATCCACAAGATGACATGGAGATCACCAGACGGAAGGACACTCAATCAAATAGACCATGTCTTAATAAACACAAGATTTATGTCCAGCATACAGGACGTCAGAAGCTGCAAAGGGGCAGACTGCAACTCGGACCATTACCTGGTGAGGATTAAATTAAAACAAAGGCTAGCCAACTCGAAAAAGCCAGCAAACAGCGGAATAGAAAAATGGGATGTGGAAAAACTGAACTATAACCAGGGTAAGGCAACGATACGAAGAAAAGATCGCCGAAAAACTAGGAGTGTTGACGGAAAATCATAGTATTGAAGAACATTGGACGGAAATTGCAAAGGGGATTAAGGAATCGGCAGAGGAAGCTCTCGGGAAAGCCCATAGGAAAAAACGAAACCAATGGTACAATGCAGAGTGTGAAGAAGCACGCGAGAAACAACAGAAAGCTAGGGCAGAGAATTTGCAGAGACCCACGAGAGCCAAACAAGCTGAATACAAAAAGCAAAGAAAGGAAGCATCCAAATTATTTCGGAAGAAGAAACGGGCCCATTTTAACGACCAGGTGGCACAGATAGGACACCACCAAGAGAAACACGAAATTAGAGAATGCTACAAGATAGTGAACAACCTGCGAAATGGATTTCAGCCCAGAGCAACAATAATCAACAGTAAAGAGGGCACCTTACTGGCTGAAGAAAGTAAAGTGGTAGGTAGATGGGCGGAATATTTTAACGAACTCCGGAATACCTCACTACGAGTGGAATTAACCGGACAAACAGCTGAAGACGACCCAATTCACACACCAGAAGTAAGAGATCTGAGAGAAGATAACGAACCATCACAAAGAGAAATAAGCGAGGCGATAAAGGCACTAAAGAACCACAAAGCACCGGGACCGGACATGATACCATCTGAAATGATCAAAATGGGAGGAGACGCTCTGAACTATGCTTTACACCAGCTGATAGGAAGAATCTGGAGGACAGAAGAGATACCCGAGGAATGGCGGGAGGGGAAGATATGCCCTATCTATAAGAAAGGAAACAAACTGGAGTGCAAGAACTATCGTGGTATAACTCTTCTTAACACGGCCTACAAGGTGCTGTCATGGATAATCGGACGAAGACTCCAACCGTACGCAGAGAGCATTATAGGACAGTATCAGACAGGTTTCCGGAAAGGAAAGTCGACGACTGACCAAATGTTTACACTCAGACAAATACTAGAAAAGACATGGGAAATGAACATCAGCACATACCAGGTCTTCGTAGACTTTAAACAAGCGTATGATACTATCGATAGAAGAACTCTCATGAAGACAATGGAAGAATTCGAGATACCACAAAAGATCATTAAATTGGTAAATTGTACGTTAAAAAAGACTTGGAACCAAGTCGGTATCCAAAAAACGACATCGCACAAGTTTGAAACCATTACAGGTCTGAGACAAGGAGACAGTCTATCACCCATATTATTTAACATCGCGCTCGAAAAAGCTATAAGGAAAGCTCAGATAGAATGCAACGGTACCATCTACAATAAATCCACGCAACTTTTGGGCTATGCTGACGACCTAAACATCATCGGTAGATCGCTAACGGCAATGAAAGATGCTTACGGTAAAATGGAGAAGAGAGCCAAGGAGATAGGTCTGTCAATAAACAAGGATAAAACAAAAGTAATGATGGTAAGACCGGGAGCGCCAGTATACGCAGTAAATAATCTGGATATGGAAGAGTACACTGTAGAAGTTGTCAACAACTTTAAATATCTGGGATCAACCGTCACGGATCAGAACGACGAATGGGTGGAAGTACAACATAGAATCATGCAAGCCAACAGGGCATACTTCACTCTTAAATCCATCCTTAACTCGAAGCTAGCTAGCAGACAAACGAAGTGTAATACATATAAAGCAATCATACGACCCATCCTCACATATGGAAGCGAAGCATGGACGCTGACCCAGAAATCGGAAAAGATGCTGGAGATTTTTGAGCGAAAGATCCTGAGGAAAATTTATGGGGCAATTAACAGCGAGGAGGGCTGGAGAATTAGAATAAACTTCGAACTATATCAGTTATACAAAAGCCCAGATGTGGTATCCCACATAAAACTAAGCAGGCTAAGATGGGCGGGACATGTGTGCCGGATGGCTCCAACAGCAGTGCCGAGACAAATACTCAGAGTGCCGGAAGGTAGAAGGAAAGCGGGCAGGCCAAGGGCGAGATGGGAGGAAAGTGTGAAAAGGGATGCGAGAGAGATGCTGGGGGTACGGAACTGGCGGGCGGCGGCAGAGGAAAGGGAACGCTGGAGACAACGTTTGGTGGAGGCCAGGGCTCGCTTCGGGCTGTTGCGCCATTGGAGAGAGAGAGAGAGAGCTTACTGACGCTATTGTACAGCACGCGTGCATGTTTCAAAAAGGACGAGCGAAGCGAGGAGTTTTCTAATGGACAAGTGCTGAAAAACGCCCTACGAACGAGGTTTTTATAGCATTTTTTTATACCATTTCTAAATAAAAAAATTGCCGATACATATTGAGAAAATTTGATCGCACTTGGCGAGTGCGCACATAACCGCACGCATATCAGTGCTGTTATGAGTCCATTACAGACCATTTACAGAAATAGAAGAAAGGATTTTCGATTTAACTTAAATTATTACAAATGGAGGAGAGGGGAGGGGAGGTAGGGGGTGGTGGAAATATTGGAAAAATGTCTTTTGCAAGCCCGTTAAATCTTCCAAAATATGATTTTTAAATTCTGGCTGAATGCGATGTTATTGTTTATGTGATTGCAAATCATTTAAATTAGAAAAACATTCTGTATTAGTTTTGGTGATGCATTGCTCCCAATGCTTCATTTTCGATTTGATTGAGTTTACTTTGCTATTGATCTTAAAAACAGCAGTATTTGGTCCTTGAAGTGAAAGATTAACTTCGTTCATGTACGAAAATATATCTGCAAGGCAGGCTAGATTTTGAAGCCAATTGGTGTCATTAAGCTTTCCAGAAAATTTACGATCAGATAAAAAGATTCGAATTTCATCATGCAATTCCCAGAGTCTGGTCAGAACCTTTCCACTGGATAACCATCTTGCTTTATTATGAAGAAGGAGATTTTTATGTGAGTTTCCCAGTTCATCGTACAATAGGGCAAATACCCTGTTTTAGGGGTCTGGATTTTGATAAAGTTAACCATCTTAACGGCCTCATTGAGAACTTCTGCAATGCTTTTGGTGTCCGTTTAACAGCGAAAGCATGAAGATGAAGAGAGCAATGGCCGGCTTTGATGTCTGAAACATTGATGTCTGAAACATTGCCTTTGCCCCACGGCATTCCGCTGCTTTTCTCGGCTCTACCCGAATGGTACGTCGAAGACATCGCTGAGTTTTTACTATTTGCCTTACAGTAAGTAAAATCAACAAAACAAAATACAAAAAAATATTAACTTTGTATTATTCAGGTTTTCGCCGAAAGTAGTTATAGAGAACATGGAGGATTCATTGATTACGTTCCTACTCGTCATGGTGTGCTGTTCGAACAGCATTAAGAATCCTTATTTGGTCGCAAAAATCGTCGAAGTTTTGTTCATAATTAATCCACAGGTGCAAAATAGGACAGAATTGCTGCACAACAGGATTATGTCGCACCAGATCTCGCAGACATCTCTGCCCAGTTCGCTCATGAAGTTTTATACAGACGTTGAAACCACCGGATCTAGCTCAGAATTTTACGACAAATTTACAATCAGATATCACATCAGTCTTATAATTAAAGGTAATTTTTAAATTTAGTTGATATTATATTTAAAAGCAAAAGACAAATTGTTTGATTGAACTAATAGTCATTAAAAAATTAATAAAAGCAATGATTAAATTTTGTCCAAAAAATTAAGATATATTTAGACAAATATTGAATAAAATCAAGAACATAAAAACTTATTAAACACGAAATGTAGCTTGAATATATGAATCTATTCAACCTGTTCCTAGTCTATAATATTAATTCTTATTAAGGCTATAACACATCTCATGTTGAAACAACTAATACTGGCTAATCCCACGGAGGATATTAAATTATACACACATTTTCATGTTATTACTATAATTGCCTCAGTCACCCGATGTAATAAACTTGCGTGATCTTCACGTGATTTTCGGGGGATGATTATTGCTCAGTGCAAGCGCTTTTGAAGCGTAGATTCATGCATTCACGCAGCCGAAACTTTAAACCAGTCGACCAGTCCGGTTGTATGCCACGTGCTCTCGAGTTTTCAGTGACTCTGTGACTTCAGTGACTTTTTATTGACTCTGCTATATCTGAAACGTCACGTTAGTATTTATATTTTCCGCACAAAAGTAAAATTTGGCCAAGCAGTGTAAATCAGGCTTTTTACAACGTCACTACGAACTATCACGTGAATGGCGCGTGATCACTCCACGGAGTCGCTGCAGCAACTATAGTACCAGTACATTTGCATGTTATTAACAAGCACTAGATTTATCTCTCGAGATTCATCACTCGAAACGCGTGTGCAGATGACGCTATATTAACACTTATGTCAATACCCAGTCACTACTACGTTGTTCAATACCCGGGTACCCGTGTACCCGCATGGGTTTTTCATTCAATAAAATAATTTTAATACCCGGAGACTTTCATATTACAACTCGGGATTACCCATAGAGTAATTCCACTACCCGAAAAACGCTATTTCTATAAATAAAACCGCCGGGTGGGCAAAGTATGGGATCAAAATATGGTGGATAAGCGACGCCAAAAATTCATATCGATTGAAAGGTCAAATTTACACTGGCAAAATAACAACTGGCCGTGAAATAAATCAAGGCGAAAGAGTGAAAGAGAGTAAAAGATTTAGCTGCAAAATATAAAGGAACTGGAAGAAATATTACAATGGATAAATTTGTTACTACTTTACCTTTGACTAAAAGCATTTATTGGTTGAAACCTAACATTTGTAGGAACATTGAAAAATAAAAAATACATTCTAGTAGACATGCTAAGATCTAAAGATCACGAAGAATTATTTTCTCTATTTGGGTTTCATGAAATACTTCTATCTACGATGCAAAGCCAAAAAAAGAAACCAGAAATTGTTCAGTATTATAATATAGTATTATACATCCAAAAATTGGTGTGGATATAATGGATAAGATGTTGGGCCGTTACACAATCCATAGGCTTTTTTAAATATTTTGGATATCGCCAGTCTTGCCAGCTATATCATTTATCATCTAAATCACGTATTTTTACGAAAATTAAGTGAAGAATTATATATGACAGCTATTCAAGAACAATCTCAAAATATGCAAATTATGACAAATTTCACCACTAGGATTACCATAGAAAGCATATATGGAAAACCAATAGATCCTACAAGCAGGGCAACAACATCAAGTGAGCCAGGCGGGTCTAGTGAACAGACAGATTCCACTGGACGAAAAATTGTTGTAGGATCATGTCTTATTTGTTACCAGGATGTCTAGTTTCTTTAAACGTGCTATTACGCCTTTTATAATATCGACCATAACTTTAGCTAAATTCCAAGAAATTTAATTAATCTTTAGGATTTTTCAAACGACTTACTCATGAAATCACGTCATGAAATCGTCGTATCAGACAATGGGACGAGGTCAATTTTGTTTGCATTTTTTTCAACGATCATGTATTTGATGAAATCTTGCTTGTACATGCTTTAATTAATTTTTCTGCAATCGTATGAGCTTCGCGAAAACTAACTAAATAAGATGATTTTAGAACATTTTTATTATCATCACGAGCATACCTTTCAAATGCCTTCTGCTGTAGTTCAATACATTTTCTTTTGAAATATTCGTTTTTACCTTTTAAAGTCGGATGTTTATTTTCCAAATGACGCTTTAACTTTGCAGGATTTAAACTGCTGTTGTTGACTACTTGCTCACATACCACACAAAACCCATATGGCTCATTTTTATCACCAACCCAGGTAAATCCAAAATTCAAATAATCTTCAACATCTTCTTCTTATGACGCCCTCTCCTTTCGAAGGTTGGCGATCCACATAGCTAACATTGTTCTGGACACAGCAGCTCGAAAGATTTCAATGGAAGTGCACCCAAACCATCTTCTGAGGTCTTTTAACCAGGAGTTCTGACGTCTACCAACAGATCTTTTCCCTTGAATATTTCCTTCAATTATTAGTCTCAGCAGTTCATACTTATTGCCTCTCATAATATGTCCTATGTATGTAGTTTTGTTTTCCTTAATGAGGGCCATTAGTTCTTTCGGCTTCTTCATTCTTCATCATACTTTTGTATTTTTCGGCTAGTAGATCCTGATTTATTTTCTTCTTCAATATTATCCATCAGCTCCAATATTGGCGAAAAACTGGTGAAATTTTCAAGAGAGCAAGAAGCTTGTTCTTTGGATTTTGATTCCAATTTCCCAGTTTTAAGTCAATTCTGCATTATATTTCTAAAGGATTTTAGCATAAGTTAAAACAAAACTCAATTTATTATAAAATAATTAACTTACCACCGTTTACATTTGTAAGACTTGAAATGAATAGTTCCAATATGAAACTCCAATCGACACACGTGTTGCAGTAGTCTCTCCTTGTAAACGCCGCGCCGGTTAAAGTTCAGATTTTTTTAGCATTGATTCGCGGAACCCCTGGATGTTTTAGCGGAACCCTAGGGTTCCATGGAACACCGGTTGAAGAACACTGGTCTAATCAATAGTATATTACGTAACGAGAGTTGTAAAAAGCATATTACGGACAAGCGGAACATTTACGTACGTTAACGTAATTTTTCGTAATTCCGCGAATACGTAATTGCCTGACAACTCGAGTTATATACTATACTTTATCTACGACCGCACTAGATTGTTTCTGTTTAATAAGAAAAATATGTTTCATGTAACAAATTCATTTCTTATTAGGTACATTATTTAACATTATAAAGAAACAAACAGTTGTATTTTCATATATAACTGCTCTTCTTAAGGTGCTATGCTAGTGTTCTAGCGTGGGCGACCTTTCGCGCATACTTGTGGAACG
This sequence comes from Phosphuga atrata, assembly GCA_944588485.1. Taxonomy (NCBI): domain Eukaryota; kingdom Metazoa; phylum Arthropoda; class Insecta; order Coleoptera; family Silphidae; genus Phosphuga; species Phosphuga atrata. Next base: position 5,875,659 of record OX155894.1, on the reverse strand, counting down.
AATCGTCACACTCATATCGGGAGTCATATGCGGGACCTTCAGTTTATCGCCGGCTCCGAACGGCACTATTTGAGAGGTTTTACTAGGCAGAGTTTTCCTCGTGGTAGTTTGCCATTGCTTTCCACGAGGTGGCCACAGCATAGTTTCATGAAAATTTTCACGCTTTGTCCGGGGATCGAACCCGAGATCTCAGGTATAGCGAGCGGATTCGTTCACCACTATACCAGTATTCCGTTAGGTTGAATTCTGGCAAAGGGAGTGCTGAACGTATGAGCACGTAGTAGCAGCTCGCAACCAATCAACGAATAGTAAACCAAACGCACGTGTGTGTCATCAATCATAACTTATCATTAATCGCGGAGTGTTACATACGTGCGTGTTATGATGTATTTACATAGTCCACGAACTGTACAATAATGGGCATTTACAATAGCGGTTTGTAAATAAAAGTACATATTAAATATAATATTCAGAAACTTAAAACAAAACTTTATGCTTTTCAATATCCATATATTTATGAGACAACGGTTTGCACTATGAACCTACGAAGTTACCATACACACATTACAATGCTACAATCTCCAAATAAATTACTAAGTAACTTTGGTGATTAATAGACTATATCTGCATGAAACACGTTCAGATGACATTTCTACATGACGTTATATCTTAACATAAATATTATTAACTTTCACAATTTAAATGAATAATCCTTATAATTTTCATCAAAGCAAATTTATATCAAATTGTTTATTTATAACAAACAAGATTACTCACAAAGTAAAAATAATTTATAGTTTTTAAAATGTCGGGTAGAGTCGTCTAGGTTGGAATGGATTTCATTCCTGGCCCATTACTTTTCCCTAATAATAACGTGCGTCCCAAAAGAAATCACTCTTGCCATGAATTTGAAGAAGTAGGTCATTTCTTAATTCCACACATAAAATTAAACAAATTATCAAATGTCCTTTTTAAGTAGCTGTCAGTGGTCTTGAGGTTATGTCGCATTGTTTTTAGTGTTAAGTTCAACAATTTCATTAGTTATAAATAAAACGCCTTCTGATAAATTTAACACTGATTTAATTTATAGTGTTGTGAATTATAAAATTAACAAAGAACAAAAATTACAACAGATGTTGAATGTGTTGTCCATTTTCACGAATACACAAATTAATTCGCCGTTTTATGTTATCGCACACATTTTGTAATGTGTTTTCTATCGCTTCACATATATTTTCTTATTACATTGTTTCGCAGATCTTCTACTGTATGCACTGGACTGCTGAATACTGCATTTTTTAAATATGGAAAAAGAAAAATGTCCAGAGGAATTAGATCACAAGAACGTGGTAGAAATCGGTCTTTCCTTATTAGCCTGTCGTCGAAGAATTCAAGAAGATAATTTAATGTTTCACGGGCAATGTGCGGCCTAGCGGAATCTTGTTGGAAGAAGCCATTTTGGAGTTCATCATCATGAAGTTCGTTAATAAATTGTTGCAAAATAGTGGCTGCGTCTTGACATTGCCACACACCAACTTTGATTCGATGCAGTGGGGTCTCTCTAAAAAAATGTGTGTTGTCAACACTCCACATGCACATGTTTTGGGAATTAATGTATCCATTTAGATGAACCCAGGCTTCATCAGCGAAAAATTTAAAATTTAAAACTTCGTCGTTCATATTTTCATTGAACCACCGACAGTGTGCCAGTCTTTTATTAGAATCGAGTGGTAAAAGTTCTTGTTACATTTGCAACTATTGTTATTTCTCAAAATACTTTCTGTGTTTATATATGAAAACCAGTAGTTCATAGATGTAGGTTCCAACAACTGTCAGGATTTTCGCGATTTTAAATTTCCCACGACAAGATGACCTGTATTCTAGATTATATAATCTTCTGATAGCTTCATGATTTCATGTGAAGATCTTGACGAATAATCCTGTGAGTGGTAGTACGACTTAAATTCAACTGTTGAGCTAATCTCCTAATTGAAGTGGTAGGTTCGTCCTGCATTTCTGATGTTTTTTATAATATTCTCATTATTAATACGAGGCCTTCCACTTCTTTGTTTGTTGTTAATGTTACCAGTACTTCGAAAGCAAAGAACTGATCGTAATACCTGCCTTCTAAACTGATTCCTATTAAATACAGCCATCGGAAAACGTTGCCTAGATTCTTCAATGGGTCGATACTGCATTCGCATTCTCTATTTTCCAGGCGTCTACCATTACGAAAATAACTTTCGACAATAAAAGTTTTCTGCTCTTTTGTAAACATTTTTAAATTAAATAAATTAAGTAGGACCGGTAGAAATAACATAAAACGGCGAATTTATTTGTGTATTCGTGAAAATGGACAACACATTCAACATATGTTGTAATATTTGTACTTCTTTGTTAATTTTATAATTCACAAAACTATAAAATAAATCAGTGTTAAATTTATGAGAAGGCGTTTAATTTATAACTAATGAAATTGTTGAACTTAACTTAAAAATGAGAGCTACTTAAAAATGACATTAGATAATTTGTATAATTTTATATATCTGAATTAAGAAATGACCTTCTTCAAATTCATAGCAAGAGTGGATTCCAAAACTTTTGGGACTCACGTTATTTTCGGACTTTCAGTACAAAATTTTAAAAGTATATCAAACAGCTTACTTTATTTTTTATTTATTTTTATTTTTTATTTTTATTTATTCGATCATTGCCCAACAGTGTGAACCAATTACAGAGCAAGATTACAGTAAATTAATTAAAAAAAAAAGAATAAGAAAAGACACATTATCATAACATAAAAAAAACAGCATAATCAGCCAGAAATAAAACAAAAATATAATACAAAATAATAAATAACAAAATAAAATACACAATCAATGCGCTTAGGTATGCTTAAAGATCAAACCGACACTTAGGCATGGTCGGGAAGAGTAGGACAATTCGTAAGGCAATTAACAACACTTGCTTTAAAAGCTTTGAGCTTGCCAAAAATGTCACAATCAGAGCTCATCGAGTTATGGATAGAGCATAAGCTATTGAGAGCTGGGTTCAAGGAAATAGGACCACCTGATGTATGATTATAGAAAGAGGCAGACTGACGACTAGCAGCTCTTGGCACTAGAAAGTTTAGTTGATTGACAATCTCTGGGGCGTCAAGGATACTGTGAACTGCCTTAAATAGAAAGACCTGACCAGCCAGAGTTCCACGAAATTTAAGTGATTCAAATCCAAGTTTAGCCAGCAGCAAGGGATGATCGACGTGAAGATCCGGAGGACCGCCGAACGTTTTAAACCAGAAGAATTTGACATATTTCCTCTGAATAACTTCCAGAGCAGTAATGTGCTTTTTAAAGTGAGGGTCCCAAATGATGGATACATACTCCAAAACGGATCTCACAAAGCTGCAGTAAAGCACCCTCACAGCCAAGTTATTATTAAAATTGTGAGAATTACGGATGATGAATCCAAGAGCCCTTGCAGCCTTCTTGACTGAAGACAGTATGTGTTGGGCAAACGAAAGCTGACAATCGAAAATAATCCCCAGATCTTTGACTGACTCACAGTAATCAAGACTGACGTTAGACAAAGAATACCTGCACTCAATCGGGTGCTGGAGTCCAGAAAAGGTAACAACTTTACACTTGCTAAGATTAAGGTCCAACTTGTTGACTTCACACCATTCCCCTTATGGTGTTTTGAGTAGTTTGCAAGAGATGACAGTCATCAGGGTTCATGACAGCCGAGAAGATCTTAAGGTCATCAGCAAAGAGTAAATGAGGGGAAGATAGAGACGCGCTCAAGTCATTAATGAACATATTGAATAACATGGGCCCGAGGATGGATCGCTGAGGAACACCGGAAGAGGCTACAAATTCAGCTGATGAAAAACCGCTATAAGATACCGCCGAACGTTTTAAACCAGAAGAATTTGACATATTTCTTCTGAATAACTTCCAGAGCAGTAATGTGCTTTTTAAAGTGAGGGTCCCAAATAATGGATCCATACTCCAAAACGGATCTCACAAAGCTGCAGTAAAGCACCCTCACAGCCAAGTTATTATTAAAATTGCGAGAATTACGGATGATGAATCCAAGAGCCCTTGCAGCCTTCTTGACTGAAGACAGTATGTGTTGGGCAAACGAAAGCTGACAATCGAAAATAATCCCCAGATCTTTGACTGACTCACAGTGATCAAGACTGACGTTGGACAAAGAATACCTGCACTCAATCGGGTGCTGGAGTCCAGAAAAGGTAACAACTTTACACTTGCTAAGATTAAGGTCCAGCTTGTTGACTTCACACCATTCCCCTAAGATGTTTAGAGTAGTTTGCAAAAGATGACAGTCATCAGGGTTCATGACAGCCGAGAAGATCTTAAGGTCATCAGCAAAGAGTAAATGAGGGGAAGATAGAGACGCGCTCAAGTCATTAATAAACATATTGAATAACATGGGCCCGAGGATGGATCGCTGAGGAACACCGGAAGAGGCTACAAATTCAGCTGATGAAAAACCGCTATAAGATACAAACTGCATCCTATCCTCAAGGTAAGAGGAAAATAAAGCTATAAGTTTGCTGTCTAGGCCAAAGGAATGCAGCTTGTGGTCCACAACTTTTATCCACACTTTTGGTCCACAAAACATTTATGATTCACTGCTATTTTTATATTGCCTTGAAAGGTGCCAATTTTTTATTGGAATATAAGATAGGTTAAGTTATCTTAGGTTAGTTATGGACCACTTGCGACATATGTGCACAAATTTATCCAAAAAGGTCATACTGAACCTTTAATAACAATAATAATAATATATAATAATAATATTCTGTGGGGTTCAAATGGGGTAGTGCATGGCAATCGCACAGGAAGAGATTGCCACATAGCCTCTCCTACCCAATTCCGACTCTGACCTCTACGTGGTGAACCCTGATAACCCGAGCAACCTCCACTGAGATGCGGTAACCAACCCGTATGGATGGTGGGATTGGGGCTAACGAGAGCGGGAGAAATGGCCCTCCGAAAAAGGGCGTGAGAAAAACTACCTCACATCGCAAAAATTCGCAAGAAGAGACAAACATCGCAAGAAGAGTTACGAAAGACTTACAACAGCCTCGGATCGGATTAACATTTTTTTTTTTAATTCAGATGTTTTCTACCCTTTGGGTATAAGCCTCCCTCTTATTTTGCCAGTTGCCACGATTTTGTGCCTCCTGGTACCAGTTCAGTCCTGCCGCTCGTTTCAAGTCGTCGCTCCATCTCATTTGTGGTCTTCCTATGCTCCTTTTGTTGCTCCATGGTCTCCATCGAATTAGTTTGCCACTCCACTTATCCTGGTCTCTTGCTACGTGTCCCGCCCAGTCCCATTTCTGAGCGGCGGCGCGTCGCACGACATCATGAACCTTTGTTCTTCTCCTGATCCATTCATTTGTTTTCCTATCTCTTAATGATATCCCAAGTATTCTCCTCTCAATAGCTCTCTGGTTTTTACTTTAAGTTTGTCAAGTATAGCTTTCGTGAAGGTCCAAGTTTGTGACCCGTAAGTAGTTACTGGTAGGATACACTGGTTGTATAATTCGGTTTTGAGGTTTAGGGGTATGTCCATATTCAAGATGTCTTTAATTTTGGCATATGCCGCCCAGGTTTGCCGTATTCTCTCGTATTGATTAACATACAACGGACTAAGATAAGAAACAAGGACTTGAAAACGGAACTAAAAATCGGCACCTGGAATGTACGTACCATGTTGCAGCCAGGAAAGATACCATTTAGACGTAACGGCACTACAAGAAATCAGATGGAAGGGTGAAGGTAGCATAGACAAACCAAAGTATCGCCTATATTACAGCGGCAATGAAAAGAAACAAGGAGAAAAAGGAGTTGGATTCTTAATAAATAAAGCAACTAAACATGCTGTACTAGGATTCGAAGCAATCAACGACAGAATATGCAAATTACGCCTTAGAGGAAAATTTCACCTTTCTCTTATTTGTGCATACGCTCCAACAGAAGATGGTGAGGATGAAGTAAAAGAGCTTTACTACGATCAGCTTTTAAACATATGCGAAAGTACGTCTGAACACGATGCATTGATACTACTGGGAGATTTTAATGCTAAAATAGGTAAAAAACAACAATTTTCCAACTCAGGCGGAAAAAACTCACTACACCAAACCACAAGTAGCAATGGAGAAAGACTATGTCATCTTGCAGCGAGCACCAACTTGAGAATTAGCAGAACGTGTCAAAAAATGCCTGGGCAATGCCCGGTGGCAGAGCAGTGAAACAAATAGACGACGTCTTGGTTAACAAACGCAGAGCTACCATGGTCACGGATGTCAGAACGCTTCGAAGAGCCAACTGTGACTCAGATCACTTCCTACTAAGAGTCCTAATCAAACAGAAAACCTCCAACGCACTGAAAACCAATACCAGAACAAACAAATGGAATACGGATGTTCTTAAAAAGGAATTAAAACAAAACGAGTATAAACAATATATTGCGAGAAGATTACTAGCAAATAATGCAAACACTGGTGTTGAACAAGAATGGCAACATATAAAGACGAGTATACTTGAAGCTGCAGATATTACAATAGGAAAACAGATAAAAATCAGAAACTTATGGCTTGACAGCGAATGCAGGACAGCCCTACTCTTTAAAAATGAAGCACGGAAAAGCTCCTAAAAAGTGGAACCCGAGCCAACAGAGCCAGCTACGAGCACCTCAGGAGAATAGCTTCAAAACTTTGCAAAGCAAAAAAGAAAATAATGTTAAATAAAAAAGTGGAAGAACTAGAACAATACAACGCAAATAAACAAAGCAAGAAATTTTATAAGACAGTACAACAGCAAACAAAGGCTTTCCAACCTAGAACCATCGCGTGTTTAGATAAAAACGGGAGAATACTAACCGAGGATGACAAAATACTCCAAAGATGGCATGAACACTTTAGCGAGCTACTCTCCACTGAAATCCAAAGGGGTGAAAAAGAAAGGGAAATCGTTTGGCACCATGAAGCACAACTCGAAATCCTCGAACCGAGCTATTGGGGAAGTTACCGAGATAATACACAATCTTAAAAACAATAAATCTACAGGAAGTAATACAATTCCCACGGAACTTCTGAAAAATTGAGGTACACCACACTGTGGGAAAGGATCCATAAACTTATTGTCAGGGTGTGGAATGAAGAGATTATGCCAAGTGACTGGAGAAAAGGCATTATTTGTCCCATACACAAGAAAGGAAACAAGAAAGAATGTTCCAATTACCGAGGAATTACTCTTCCCAAGGCCACTTACAAAATATTATCCAGCGTAATATACAATAGACTATCAATATATGAAGAGAAGATACTTGGGGACTACCAAGGAGGTTTTCGAAGGAATCGATCAACAACGGACCAAATACATCTAATAAGGCAAATGCTTGAAAAATTTTAGCATAACGTAACTTTGTTCCACCTGTTTGTTGACTACAAACAAGCTTTTGATAGCGTGTCTAGAGGAGAACTAGTGTACCAGTTACTTGCCCTTGGAATTCCTCAAAAACTTATAAGAATGGTAAACTTAACTCTAACCAATACACGTGCTCAAGTATTAGTAGCATCCAAACTCACAGACGAATTCGACATCATGACAGGGGTCAGGCAAGGTGATGCGCTATCTGCTATGCTATTCAACTTTGGACTTGAATCAGTTATTAGAAACCTGCACATAACAGGCCACATACACATAAAATCTCAGAAAAAAGATGATATAATTATATCAGCACGAACAGCAGAAAGCCAACAATAAAATACTGCATCCTTAGAACATAAATCTAGCGTAGCCGGACTAGTAATAAACGTAAATAAAACCAAGTTCATGAGAAGTACCAGGGATTCAACACCCTGGCCAGAGCCACTACAAATCAACGCATTTAATTTCGAAGAAGTTAGAACCTTCTCTTACCCAGGGTCGAAAATAACTAACAACAACAGAATCAGCGAAGAAATCAGTGCGAGAATTGTAGCAGGAAAGAGAGCTTATTACGCTAATAAGAAACTACTGGGAGAGAAGCTTCTAAGTGTCAAATCAAAGTTAAAAATCTATAACACACTCATTAGACGTACAGGAAAACTGTGGTACATGCAGAATGAACCATGAACTGGACAGACTAATTGGAGGAGCGGACATCGTAAGGCATGTAAAGGCACTACGGTTACAATGGTTTGGACATGTTATGCGTATGGAAAGCACCCGAGAACCGAAAATACTGACGAACTGGAGTCCACATGAAAGAAGAGCTCGGGGTAGACCACGTAAGAGATGACGAGGTGACTGCATCGACGACCTAAAGATATTAGGTGTGAGAAACTGGCTGCAATTGGTTAACAGCAGGGAGAGATGGAAGGATGTTGTAACTCAAGCCAAGGCCCACCCAGGGCTGTAGAGCTATAGAAGAAGAAGAAGAAGAAGAATATTCTGTTGGGAAGTGTCGGTATTGATAGACTTAGAACACTCAGAAAGAAAGGAATATTCACCTCCTGGTTGCAATGATTATCTGTAGATCTTCTAATAAAGAGATGTATAGCCCAACTAAGCCATCCAACAATACCCACAGAATTCTCGTCATTAAGCACAAACAAAAACTACTAGATGGGAATAATTTTACCCACGTGCATTTTTTATCCTTTGAGTTTTCGTAGAAAAGAAAAAACTTTATTGCAGAAGATTAATAAAAGTTAGTTCTAATTACTTTTTTTCCACATTCAACTTTGTAGAACGTGAAAGAAAACGCGAGCTAAATTTCTGAATTTATTGCCCCCTTTTTTCATCGTTATTTGTCTAATTAATCCCTTTAAAAACCCGTTTCATAGTTTCGTATTTACATTTCACTAAAGCTCTGGTAGAAACGCAATAAAATACAAACAAGCACAACACTGTGTAGAAAAGTAAATTCTTGTTGTATAATCAAAACCTAAGCTGAAACATCAACAATGTAAAGTGAATAAATCCAATTTAGAAAATATAAATTAAATAATCCTTTCCACCATTATAAAAACTACAAAGGAAAATAATCCTGTTTTTTGTTTATAATACAGTTACTTTGTAATCTCTGGTCTAATTAATCCTTTTTATATTTGTTTCATTTGCTTTTCAGGCTTTAGAAACTTCTTCATGCATAAACGAGTGTAAATGGTATTCGCATTCACTGCAAATTCAAAAATATTTGCCGTTAATAATTACGAGATCGCAACAGCCAGGAGGTTTAATGGATACAGACAAAACAGCTTTCGTAAGGGTAACTATTAAAAAACTAAATCCATTCAAGGAACGGCTTTGAGGTGAAGTTTGTCTTTTCATAGATATTCCGGACAGGCTTTTCAGTTCACACGTTGATAAAAAGTGTACAGAATAAAATATAACCGTTCACAAGAATAATGGGATGAAACGGTTTTTTGTGTAACAAATAGATGACAAAGGGGAGATTATACGTTTTTGTGAGTGTAAGGGAAATTAATGGATACGTAAACAATATTCTATGAATGTAAAGTGTAATTAGTACACTGAATACAAAATTTCAATTCTCGTAAAAATGTATTTTCTTAAATCATTTTTTCATTGCTGTATTATCAAAACATGACAATGCTTTGTTTGTGTAAAATATTCTTCTAGCAAATAAAATATAGCAAAACTTACGTAGATTTATTTAATATATAAGCTGCAACATCTACCCCAAGAGCGGGTCGTTGGCTCTTCGGGTAGAGTTTTCCGTAGTTTTTTATTTTTATTTCTTGCAGTGCTTTTATTGATATTTATAGACGGAAAAGCTCTTATACCTTACATAAAAGATGAAACAAATATAATAAATCTAATTTTAGTTTTTATTGTACATTCTATTTCTTCTATGATTAATAGATTATATCATTTAAATCAATAACTTGCTTAGTTCATGTCTCTCTCACGAAATGTAAAATTTAAAATAACTAACCCCTAATCAGGGGTGCAAAGTAGAGTAGCCTCCTCGTGGTGCACCCTGGGCAACGTAATTATATTACGGCTAAATAGTCTACAAACCTCGGAGGTTCACGTCTAGTGAATACGGGACTGGAAATCCCGAGGTACCCTAGCTGGATTCTCAGTTTACTTCAACTTGTCTTGGATGTGAGACTCCTCTATCTCTGCTATCTTTCCTCTGAGATCTCCCATGGTCAACTCTTAGTCTCTTCCGACCCCGACGCTATTAGAGCACTCGAGGGCTAGGGGTCTCTCTGTAATTCATACATATCTCTACCATCCTACCCCATACCAACCCGCAATGGCCAGCGTGGTAGGGGCAAACGGCCAAATACCCCAATGACAGTACAAAACCAAAGAAGGCCCTCAGTCTCAAAAACCGCTGACTACGGTAGCGGTCAGGCAAGGTCTCGAGCAGAGGGTGCAAAGAATCTCCGGAGTAAACTAGGCTACTTGCGAAGACGAACACTGCACATCGCGTCTTACAACGTACGAACCTTATTATCGGATCAAAAAGTAACTGAACAGGAAACAGAGCTTGATGAAATAAAATGGAACATCGTAGGCTTGAATGAAGTTTGAAGAAGAGGAGAAAGCCAGATAACATTTAAAACTGGCCACAGCTTCCATTATAGAGGAGAAGAAGAAACATCAAATGGTGGTGTGGGAATGATCATACACAAGAAACTTATACCAAATCTAATAGAAATTTAAAGCATAAGCCCGAGAGTAATGTACACAACTTTAAAACTGTGTTCAATGCACAATATTAAGATCATACAGGTGTATGCCCCCACGTCAACATCATCAGAAGAAGATCTGGATGCCTTCTATGACAACATCAATGAAGCATTGGAAGAAAATACTAACTATCACACTCTACTGATAGGCGACTTCAATGCCAAACTCGGAAGGAAACAAGACGAAGCCGAAACTTCAGTAGGCACCCATGGCTTTGATGAAAGAAACAACTCCTCAACTTCTTGCAAAAACATGGTCTCTATTCCATGAAGATTTTCTTTGACAAAAAACTACAACGGAAATGGACTTGAATCAGCCCAGATGGCAACACTAAGAACGAGACAGATTATATCATAACAAACAGGAAAGAAAAAGTTCACGACGTAGCAGTCCTGCACAGGCATAGAATGATCCGAACAAAATTTTCTGTGAACATCAGCAGTGAAAGATTGAAGATTATCCAAAAACCGAACAAAAAATGGACACCACCCGACAACATCGACTCCTACCAAAGAGAATTAGAAAACCGCTTACATAACTCTTACGAAAACCAAATGGCGACTTACAGAAGTATCAACATAGATCATCTAAACACATCGATATCAAATGCAATAAAACATGTAGAACAGAAACACTGTGATAAACCAAACGAGAGAGAACAGAAACTAAGCAAAAACACCAAAAAAGCTAATGGATGAAAGAAGAATGCTGAAAAACAAATACTGCCAAAACTTTGCGGAACTGAGACAATTGAACAAAAGGCACAAAGAAGCTTAAAAATACTTAGGCAGAAAATCTCAACAGGCAGAAGAAACATACATAGACTCAGAAATAGACAGGGAAATATAACATCAAATAGGGAAGAAATCCTCGGGGTAGTGAGAGAATTTCATGAAGAACTATATAAATCACATCAAAGCGCAACAGAAGCGAACCAAATTCCGAAAATCACAAACCAAGGGTCGGAAGATATTCCAGAGGTCACTCCGAAATAACAACAACACTCTCGGAGATGAAGAATAACAAATCACCAGGGGACGATGAAATCAACATAGAAGCAATCAAACTGGGAGGATACAAGTTACAATCTCTACTCAAAGTGCTCTTCACCGAATGTCTCATGAGAGGAATATCGTCAGAATGGAACAATGCAACAATCATCGTCCTGCATAAAAAGAGAGACATTGCCGACCTTGAAAATTACCGACCCATCAGCCTGCAGTCGCATATATTTAAGCTGTTTGCAAGAATAATCACGAAGAGAATAACTGTTAAGCTAGAATCATACCAACAAAGAGAACAAGCCGGATTTAGATCAGGGTTTGGCACAAACGACCACCTCCAAGCCCTAAAAAACCTCATAGATAAAATGATAGAGTATAACAAGACACTGGTCCTAACATAACCTAATATTCGTATATTATGAGAAGGCGTTTGACTCTGTGGACCAACACTCCATTTCTCTCTGTAGCCAAGAGGTAATTTTTCGCTTGGCTTCGGCCAGTCTATAGAGCTATTAAACCTTGCTCCCCACAAAACCACACGGGATTGCTTTTGTGTCCCGGCGAGAGTCACCGTTGATTTCAGGAAACTTTTTCTTGATTTGAGTCGTGAATTTGCTGGCTGATATTCATATAGAGGGTGTGTTTCAGATGTTAGAGCCTTCTTTTTCACATAATTGGCCGCAATCTCTCGACGAATGTCAGGTGGAGCAATGCCAGCTAAGCTGTATAACTTATCCAGTGGAGTGGGTTTTAGACAGCCGGTGATGATAGGGCAAGTATCATTGAGAGCCACATCGACCATTTCGGCGTGGCTAGATCTGGACCATACTGGGCACGCAAATTCACCAGCCAAGAAACAAGCCCGGAAAAGGTTCTGACATAGCCAGGGTGTGCTCCCACATGTTATGTCAGATAGCTTCCTTATGATGTTATTTCTGGCAGCCACTTTTCGTTTGGTCTTCAAGCAATGTTTCCTGTAAGTTACAGGGCGGTCAAGGGTGACTCCTAGGTATTTTGGAAACATCAGTGGTCTAGCATGACTCCAGTCACCTGCATAAATGAAACTCTGTGTCCCCTCAGATAATAGTTGATCGTTGGTGTAGATATCAAATAGCGCCGGAGCAAGCACACTACCCTGGGGTAATTCGTTCTTCTGTGATCTCCATCTGCTTCTTCGCCCCTGAAATTCAACAAATAATTTCCTATTTTGAAGAAGGTTCCGTATGAAACAGTTAGTTGGTAATCTTTGGTAGCCTTATATAGTTTCAGGATAAGCTGTTTGTGATAAACTGTGTCGTAGGCTGCTGTTAGACCTACAAAAACAGCTCCTGTGATATCTTTCCTTTCAAGCCCATCTTCAATATGCTGTGTGAGTTTCAACACTTGAGATGTACAACTCTTCCCAGAGCTGAAACCGGTTTGTTGTGGAATAAAGACTGCCTCCAACTCTCCCATTATTCTATTGAGGATGAGTCTTTCAAGAACCTTATACAGATGGCATAAGAGAGATATGGGACGGTAACTTCTAGGATCATCCTTATCATTGCCTGCTTTACGAATCGCTATAACTTTGGCTTTCCTCAATACGTTTGGAATCTTGCAGAATTTTATGCAGTTATTCATCAGTTCTTTCAGCCAGCGCCTTGTTATTGGTCCAAAGTTCTTTATATGCTCAGCTCTTATTTCAACGAGGCCCGCGGCTTTGCCATTTTTAGTTGCTCAGTACAAGATCTATCTCATCATGGGTGAAATATTGTTGTAAGGAGGTGGTTTCTTATCTTCTTATAACAGTTTCCTTATCAGTCCAAGTTGTACGAGGTGTTTTTCCATTAAGCACAAGCTGGCGTGCTATATGATCAGCTTGGATATTTGCATGGCTGTTTGCCTGGGAAGGATCATTATTTAGGTGCCGAAGAAGTATCCACGCCTCTCAACTATAGCTTCCCATACCACAATCTGACATTAGTTTCTTCTACAGCGTACGCTTTGCCTCAGAGATTAAGGAGAGAACAGAGCTCGCTGCTTGGGAGGTTTCGTCACTGAAATGATCTTATGCATATCGTGTAATACTCCTCTAGTAAAATGATTGTTTCTGAGGTCAGACCTTGAAGATATACCGTCCTGCAGCCTCTTGGAATACAGACTCGTGAGCAGAGTTTAACTAGGTCAACAAAGGGTTCATAGCTTTCCGGCCCAGGTGAAATTGTTTGAACTTTTTCATCCAACATTCTGGAGAACTTAGGCAAATTAGCCTTCTTGAAGTCATACCTTCGCCTAAAGCCAGTTTCTTGAGGTCTTATGATGAAAGAGTTTACACATTATTGGTCTGTGTTGTGTATTTGGAATAGGAGAACGCACCGATTTGTGGCACTGTTGTGCTATGTTTTCACTGACGTAGAGGAGGTTGTACCCTCGTCGCTATCTTCCACTATTCAAGTTTCTATCATGAATAAGGGAGAGGTAATTAGTTTCAGCCCAAGATAGAACAGCTTCTCCGTTTTCATTCTCATGTGAGTACCCGCAAATATGGATGTGGCTAATAATATACATAACACTTCGATAACACTTCGATAATATAACTTCGATATGGGCGATTTTTGAAAAAGATTCCGAAACCGTTACGTATTGTTTTTTCTTGTCCTCATTTATATGTATATGCTGTTTGTTTATCTGTTCCCGAAAGGGCCCAGCCACCTCCGACCTTTTTTTTCAAATGGAAAGGTATGTCATGCGACACCTTGTTTGAAAGATCTCTTCGCAAGGAATACAGCACACTATTTATTTCTCGAATCATCAAAGCCCACGTGAAAAAAAAAGAAAACCAATTTCCTAACTTGAATACTATTTAAGGCAAGAAATCGAAGCAATCGTGCAAAGATGAAATCGTGCAAATCGAAATTAACATGCATTTCAGTGTTTTGTAATATTTCTGATGTTGATCTGATGTATTTCTGATGTGACTTGCCGTATTTCATGCCTATTCTTAAAAGTTTGGTCCAATGCGGATACCGGGTATTAACCCTTCAAACACTGCGGCCTAGTGGCCTATTGTATTTTACCCATAGTTTTCACTTATAGGCCGAGAAACCCAGATGTTATTATAAATTTCATGCCCAATACGTTGCTTAAGGTCCGCAATGTCGTTCGGTTTTGTTACAAAGCAGAAGAAGGATTAGATCACAGTCAACCACAACCAACATTGAAATCCCTCAAGGAAGTGTCCTAGGACCCCTCTTGTTCAATCTTACTCTTGAGATATCCACAAAAAAAGGTCAAGGAGACAAAAATCCGGAGATCTCGCCGGCCATTCAATGTAACCTCTTCTCCAACTACACAGGAGTCAGCATGCTTACAGAGCAGGGAAATCCACAGAAACCGCCCTGTATCAGCTGACAAACAAAATAGAAGCAGCACTAGAGAAAAAGGAAGTAGCGATATGTGCCTTCTTGGATATAGAGGGAGCTTTTGACAACACCTCACACGAGGCTGTCAGGGCGGCCCTTGAAAGAAGGAATATCGACAGCACTATCTCAAAGTGGATGGGAGAAATGCTGAGAACTAGAACGGCTAGAAACACAAGTGGGAAAAGACACCATTAAGATCTCCACAACTCGAGGGTGCCCAACGGGAGGTGTACTATCACCGCTAATGTGGAGCCTGGTAGTTGATGTGGAGCCTGGTAGAACTACTGGTTAGGCTAAACGACCTAGACATCGAATGTCAAGGTTACGCCGATGACATAGTCATAATGGCTAGAGGGAAATTTGAGGGAACGCTCTGTGAAATTGTTCAGAGAGGCCTCAATGTAACTAGTAGATGGTGTCAAACAGTGGGACTGAAACTCAACCCGAGCAAAACCACGGTGATACCATTTACTAGAAGAAGAAAACTAAACTGCCTACATCCCATACTCATAGATGGGAAGGCAGTAGAATACCAACAGGAGATAAGGTATCTGGGTATCACACTAGATAGCAAACTCCTATGGAATAGACACGCTGAGGCAGTGGTAGGTAAAGCCAAACGCGCCCTAATGGTGTGCAGAAATCTGGCAGGAAAAACGTGGGGTTGTAACCCCACTATCCTGCGATGGATGTATTCCTGCAATCACTTATGGGGCAGTTGCGTGGGGAAGTAGAATCAAGCTGGCCTCTATGAGGAAACAGCTTGAGAAGATTCAAAGACTGGCGTGTGTCTGCATCACGGGGGCGATAGGGTCGTGTCCGACAGCAGCATTGGAGCTGCTGCTGGATCTGACTCCGCTGCACATTGTGGTGGAGAGCGCCGCCAGATCGGCGATCGTAAGATTCAGCAAGGAAGGAATGGGCAGAGGTAAAATAATCGGGAGCAGAGACCGAAACAGCCTCGCTGCCAAGATCCCCTGGCTGGAAGCACCAAAAGACGAAATATTATGCAAATACCACTTCGAGAAAAACTACACAGCAATGTGTAGTAGTAAAGCCGATTGGAGCGACGAATCCTCAGCATACCACATAGAGCAAAATGCCATCAAGTGGTATACAGATGGTTCCAGGACAAAGGAAGGCACTGGTGCAGGAGTGTTTGGACCTCGTACCAGATACTTCGAATCCATGGGAACATCCCCAAGTATCTTCCAAGCAGAGGTACACGCAATCGAAAGATGTGCACAGTTTAACCTCGACAGGAATTATCGGAAAAAACGAATTGCTATCCTGTCAGATAGCCAAGCAGCCATCAAGGCCATTAGCTCATACACCATCAGATCCAAACTGGTATGGGACTGTGTGGGGAAGCTGAACAAGCTTGGCAGGGATAATAAAGTAACGCTATACTGGGTACCAGGACACACTAGTATAGACGGAAACGAAGAAGCCGATCACCTAGCAAACAAGGGATCCAGTAGCCCCTTTATAGGTCCGGAACCCTTTTGCGGTATGAGCGTGAACACCATCCGCAAAAGTTTAGATGAAGAAATAAGAGGAAAATGGATGAAAACCTGGAAAGAACTTCCAGGGCTAAGGCAATCCAAAGTGATGCTGGGATCTTTTAACCAGAAGAGAACGGGAGCTTGCCTGAAACTAAGCAGGAACAAGCTCAGAATTCTGACAGGAGCCCTGACGGGACACTCCAGACTGAGGAAACATCTCAAGGCCCTAGGCCTAGAGGAGGATGATGGATGCAGATTCTGAGGCTCAGCAGAGGAAACCCCCATACATCTGTTCAAAGACTGCGGAGCATTACTGCGCACGAGACAGATGTACCTTGGGGCTCACTGCTTGAACACAGAGGAGCTGCAGGCCTTGAATCCCACCCAGATCCTGAGATTCCTAAAGGAATCAGGATTAGAGGAGGCGCTCTAAATGGGTAAGTACACCAACACTTGGAGGAGGAGGGTGGGGAACAATAGATCTATAAAGCTCGCAGTACAAGTCGTCACCACCATATCTACAATCTACAATCTACGGGCGATAACAGCATAATGGGGTGGAGCTGTGTTCTGTTGATACCATATTCGTTCATCAGGTAAATCCTGATCTAACGGATTTAGAAATAAAGTCGCTAACACTGGCATGAGGTCGTCTTGAAGAAACGTAAGATATGTTGCTCCATCAAGATTACACTGGTAAACTGGTAAACAATACTGGTCCTACAATCTAATCACCTATTATTCCTGTCCATATACTGACTTTTTCTGGGAACTGAGTTTCTCACATCCATTGAGGGTTATGGTTAGTTCAATAACGACAATTTTCAGTCAGTAGGGAAAGATAGTATGTTCTAGGCCCACCGCCACCGCATCGTGTGACCTTGACCTTGTACACTTCCGATGACCGTGACCACTTTCGGTTCTTTTAATCTTAGAATCCACCTATTTTAGAAGAGAATATCTTAGAACTTTTAATGGGTTAGGTGAGTTGCACTAGGTTAACTTTACGTTAGATCAGACTATGTTACGAGAGGTTTGGAATGAGGCCGTTTCATTCCTAACCTCTCGTAACATAGTCTCATCTAACATAAAGTTAACCTAGTGGAACTAACCTAACCTAAGATTAAAAGTTGAGGACTCTTTAGCGTGAGGCTACATACACCTCAGACCCTCTTTTACGTGGGGTCACATAGACCTAATACCCTCTTTAGCGTGGGGCTACACAGACCCCGCACGCTTTTGGTGAATTAAAGCTGATTACAGCTAATTAAAGCTGATTAAAAGCTGATTAAAGCTGATTGAAAGCTGATTAAAGTTGATTAAATCTGATTGAAA
Organism: Phosphuga atrata; assembly: GCA_944588485.1. Classification (NCBI taxonomy): domain Eukaryota; kingdom Metazoa; phylum Arthropoda; class Insecta; order Coleoptera; family Silphidae; genus Phosphuga; species Phosphuga atrata. The sequence goes on along the minus strand of OX155894.1, from coordinate 5,857,666 downwards.
GCTAATTAAAGCTTGTGCACAGGCTAAAGGACCGGAAGTAGTGAAGGTCATCAGAAGCGGTGGCGGTTGACCTAGAACATACTATCTTTCCCTACTACCGTCACCATGTAAGGAAGAAGTACTTTCGTCGGAAAAAAGAATTGATGCTAATGAAATCCGGTTATTGTCGATCAGGTTCATCATTTGCTCACAAAATTCGATTCTTCGGACTGGGTCATCTTCCGTTAATCCTTGGAGTGCCTACATCTTGTAAGGATGCAGCTTGGCTGATGTAAGAATTTTCAAGACAGTAGTATGACTAATCTCGGTTTTCATGGGCCAGTTGCCTGGCTGGAGTCACCGGATTTTCATGAAGAGTTTATAATACCTTTAGCCTGGTATCTGCTTCAACGGTGGAATTTCGCTGTGTGAGTACAAACCTGGCTTGACCTTGATATTTGTATTGTATCTCAATTTTTCTTATGGTATCTTGGCTAATGGGTGGTATATCCGGACGCAGTTCTCGAAATAACTTAGTAACCTCCAGCTGACTTCGTTTTCTGTTTTCATAACCGATCGTCATCAGGATCTCGGAGATTTTCGGATAAATACAGCATTGTAGAAACTACTTTAACAACTTGACGAGCGTATGTGACTGCTTTGGTGACTATATTATCACTAGTGACTAAGCAACGTAGTTCCAAAACACATGTCAAAAACATAACTTTACGCCGAAACGTAAAAGTGGTTTTCTTTTTTTTAACACGTAGGCATTGAAAATATTCAAGAAATAAATAGTGTGTTGTATTCCTTGCGCAGAGATTCTGCTTTCAAACGAGGTGTGACTTGACATACTTTTCGATTTTAGGAGTGGTTGGGCACTTCCGGGAACAGATAAACAAACAGCATATACATAGAAATGAGGGCAATAAAAAACAATACGTAACGTGTTTCGGGATTTTTTGTAAAAATCCTCTATATCGAAGCTATGAATTTTATTCCAGTTAAAGTTTTCACACTGTATGTATATAAAAGTATGAGTTTAGGAAAATAAATGTTATGTATTTAATATAAGTTCGAAAATGTGTTTTCATTTGAAACTATAAATATGTCCAGTATAACATGATATACGAATATACCTGCCATCCGCATTGAATAGGTTTCAAAATAACACTCGCAATCAGTAAATACGGTTGGAAAATCGATTTCATGTACACGACTTTTCATCCACAAAAAAGAGTATATTTAAATATATGATTCAACAAATGATGTTTTTTACATTTCTGTATCTACAAATTCCCTTGTGTACCGGCTTTTCCACCATTAATACGAATGTTTATGCATGACAATTTCAGGGAAAAATTATTTGCATGTATATAAAATGTTGATTTCTTGTTGGTGTGATATTATTCATCCAACAATTTTACGGCAGTACCTATATCTTTATATAGGTATATTTTTTTCAATATTTATTTTTCTTCGGAAAGTTCATCAGATCAATACGATCGGTTTTACTGAATTTATAACAAAAATTATCCTGTATAGTCCACGGGTGGCCAACTTGTTTGTTATTAAAATCGGCTTTATAGATAAATTATTAGTCGCGTACCTTGATGACTTTTATTATAAAAAAAAAATATCTGAATTCAGTAACAGACGTGAATCCTATCAACAACCGACTAATGATCAACATAATGATTAAACATACGAACAAAAATTACACCTTCATCAAAAGCTATGTCGAAGCTATGAACGTCCATGCACCCACAAATGCTGACAACAAAAAAGAACCCGAAATTATATATAAGATAGGTTCATTCGCCATAACCATAATTTTTTTATTTTTGTCAATTTTAAAACAATATCTCTATACGGATTATTCATATTCTACAATCTTTTAGAATACTGCTCGGCTAATAAAGTTTCGAATTTCAGCCAATTATTGTTTGTACAAATAGATTGTGCTGCAATGCAAACGTAAATCATTATTGGAACAATATCTGTCGATGCGACGAACAATTGCAATTATAATGGGACCTGTGTATCGATGCACGCACTCCAGATAATCCAGTTTTGCACATTCGCGGCGATATTTCAGCGTTGCGAATTCATGCAGACCCGAATTACTGAAATTCGGGCTACATGCAGAAATACATTCCCGCATTTGCTATTCAAACATTCAAACAAATTTTATTATCAAATATTGTAAATGCTTAATATTAATAACACCGTATTTGAAAAATATATGGACTATTAAATAGACACATAGAATTTATATGAAATTACTAATTTCATTTTCTTAATCCTAATTTAGAAACATTGAAAAACGACAGAATCCCAAGTTAACATTCCAATCCTTCAGTTAACCGTTATTGGTTGCAGGGGAGCAACCGCTGAAACTAAACCGAATTGAACCGTTGAAATGAAAAAGGTTGCAACGGTTGAAAAAATTGTAATGCGCATAAATATTGACGTTGTAGTGTTTTTTAAACCGTTGGCTTATACACCAGTCAAAAAAAAAAAACAAAAGTTAAGATCGCGAAGTTAAGTGAAATCCTATTTGAAATATTTATTTCCGGTCTTTTATACGAAAAATCAAATTTCGAATTTTCAGTGCGTTTGAAAAAGAACTCCCTAGTTTTATTGTGTCATAGATACTGTTCAAAGTGATACTGTTGTGATCTCGCGATTTTGGTTTCAAAGAATTTGAGTTTCTCACGAGTCGGCAAAGAAAACTAAGTGGACACCCGATTAGTTTTTGTTTATTTAGGACCATTAGTCTGGTTTATCTAAAGCATGCGGGCAGACGCTCGAACTTAGGGATCGTGCCGAGACGCCGAGAGGATTTTGTTTTATGAGTTCTGGAAATTTTCCATAAAGATCAGGGGAAGACTCACACCAAGACCGAGGTGATGAGGTAGAGGGGAATTTAAAAAGGGGCAGTCAGAATTGAGCTAGCAAGAGAGTAATTTGAGTTTTGAAAACGAACCTCCGTATTCTCGTCGAAGTAAATTCCGGGTTTCGACCACAAGTATCGTAGAATTAAGTGTATTGTTGTTAGTTAGTAATTATTGTAATAAGCTAGCGATTAGTTGTACATATTGTAAGATATTAGTAGATAAGTAGTATTTAATCACATATAAAGGACATATTTGCGTGTAATTAATTCATCCATTGTCCTGATCCTGAAGCAGCACCATACCAAATTACCAGTTCGCAACAGCGATACTATATTTTTGGTGGCAGCGGTCGGTTCCAGAAGAATCCGAAATTGGTGGAATTCCTCGGAATTCAAAATCGGTTGGATCCAGAAAGTATCAAAAAAGGAATTGGAAATTTGGTTGCCTTTGGTCGCAGCGAGTTCCGTCCAGGTCTACGTCAAATGCAGTGAATCTACGAGTGTCGTTTCGCCGTACATCACGCAGCTCCATAATAGGACAATTCGGTTGATTAGATACAAACTACGTCTGAGATTTCGTAAAAAACTGTAAGTATATCTTTGTTTCGTACGCAAAATATTTCGCATAATTGTTGACGAATTGCACGTTATAATAAAAATGGCTCTTATGACGTTAGATGTAGCAATGAGATATATCAAGGAGTACGACAGGCAGGTAAAGTGCAAGATTTCATAGAATCGTGCGATTTGGCGATGGATGCTGTAGCTTAAGACGCCCAAGATATATTATTTAAGATAATAAAAACATCTAAATTAATAGGTAGGGCTAGAGATTTGAGTAGGTACGGGGATTTTTCGACATGGGGCGAATTAAGGGACCATTTAGGGGACAAATTTTTAGAAAAACGTTCAATTTCCTGTTGTCAAATGGAGTTACATTCAACTTACCAATATAATGGTGAAGGTGAAATTGACTATGCTAATAGAATTGAGAAATGTTTGTCGAATTTGATTGCCGCGTCTGTGGTTGGCAAGACTTTAGCAATAGCTAAGGAGATCAACGATATCTACGGTATTCAGGCTTTAAATGTATTTTTGCAAGGCTTCTCCGATTCTTTAAAAATAATAGTAAAGGCACAAAGACCAAATTCGTTAAAGGAGGCGGTTGAGCTTGCCCGATCGGAAGAGTGTCAGTTAAATAGTGCATTTAGTAGAATAGACATAAAACGTGGGGTAAAATCTTGCGATGTTTGCAATAAGAGCGGTCATTTAGGGAAGGATTGTCACTTAAGAAATAGAAACAGCGAACCACCTCAAAATTACAATACCGTTCGAATAAAAGGTGAAGGTTCGGTATACGGCGCACAGATATCCCAAAATTCCCGAGCTATTTCCCCGATTATATGTTTTTATTGTAAGAAACCGGGTCATAGAATTTCCGAGTGTAGGAGAAGAATTTACAACGAACAAAACCGGCAGACAAATGTAAGCGAAGTAAACCAACAATTTACTAAAGAGCGTCATTCGTATAACATTGCTAGTGGTTCGGGAAACGCACCGGGTCCGACAGTAAGTTCCGTGTCGTCGGACCGAGCAATTTAAGCCCGGAACATGTTCAAAAAAATAAAATCGAAAATTAATTTAGTGAATTGTCGGTATATGTTTCCAAGAGCATTAACGGAGCAGGTTTAAAAAATGTACATTTACCGTTACAAATTTCGAAACAAGGTTTTGCAACATTTCTGTTAGATACGGGAGCCGACATAAGCATTATTAAATTAGGAATTTTAAGGAATGAATTAAATTGGGATAGTGGCAGGAAAACGAAAATTCGGGGCATTACAAATGGTTTTGTGGAAACATTAGGAACCATATTCGAGAAATTAGAGGACAAAAATCAATTATTCCACGTCGTTTCAAACGATTTCCCTATATGTTTCGATGGTATTTTGGGAAGTGATTTTTTTGAGTTATTTAATGTTAATTTGGATTTCGGAGAGAAAAAAATGCTTTTCGGAGATAAGTGTTTGAGTTTTAATGAAAAATTTGTCAAAAATATAGTATATCTGTTGCGAACTGGTAATTTGGTATGGTGCTGCTCCAGGATCAGGACAATGGATGAACTAATTACACGCAAATATGTCCTTTATATGTAATTAAATACTACTTATCTACTAATATCTTACAATATGTGCAACTAATCGCTAACTTATTACAATAATTACTAACTAACAACAATACACTTAATTCTACGATACTTGTGGTCGAAACCCGGAATTTACTTCGACGAGAATACGGAGGTTCGTTTTCAAAACTCAAATTACTCTCTTGCTAGCTCAATTCTGACTGCCCCTTTTTAACTTCCCCTCTACCTCATCACCTCGGTCTTGGTGTGAGTCCTCCCCTAATCTTTATGGAAAATTTCCAGAACTCATAAAACAAAATCCTCTCGGCGTCTCGGCACGATCCCTAAGTTCGAGCGTCTGCCCGCATGATTTAGATAAACCAGACTAATGGTCCTAAATAAACAAAAACTAATCGGGTGTCCACTTAGTTTTCTTTGCCGACTCGTGAGAAACTCAAATTCTTTGAAACCAAAATCGCGAGATCACAACAATACACATTATTCCAGTTTGTGGTGTTTGATTCATCAACTGTCCAAGTTTTGCTCCCCTGAAGCGAAGACGCCTGCTTGACCTTAACACGGCGCCAGGGTTCGCTTAATTCAGTTCAGGCGTGCAGTGCAATAGAATGTGCAATAGAAACAGCAAAAAGCGCAGTGTGTTATTTGGCTTGTGCAAACTGTTATAACAGTGCAACGTAATTTTAGACATCAGTATGGTGTTGAACCTCCTACAGCAGAAACTATCCCTCATTGGCCACATTCCTTCAAGGAAACCGGTATTGTTTTTAAGGGACTAATCGCTAGCTAGACAGAGAACTTTTGAAGATTAAACAAATCCGTGTTTAGTGCGTTCGGAACCCAAAGAAGGCATTGGCCGGACGTAGTATCCAATTAGGATTGCCTAAAGGTACCGTGTATGATGTTATGCATAAAAGACTTCATTTGCGTGCCTAAAATTAGAACTGTTACATGAAATAAAACCTACTGATAAAATCGAAAGGTTAGAGTTTGCTGTTGACTTTCTAAACAGAATTGATGATAATAACTATTTGTTGAAAAATGTTTTCTTTTCTGATGAGGCTACATTTCATGCTAGTGGAACAGTAAATCGTCACAACTGCAGAATTTGGGGGTCAGAGCATCCACATGAATTTATTCCGCATCAATGTAACCCTCCCAAAGTTAATGTTTGGTGCGGCTTGATGGTAGATTGTGTGATTGGTCCTTTCATTTTTGTAGAACAAACAATAAATGGGGCTATTACTACGACATGTTAACAGAGTATGTCTTTCCCCACATGGATGATATTGAGGCGCAAAAAGGGCTTGTGTTTTTTCCTATAAGAAAACGCCCCATCTCATTACAGTAACCACGTGCGCGAGGCTCTAGACACTCACTTTCCGCGAAGGTGAATAGGAAGGGAATTGGCCCAATCTCTTGTCCACCACGAAGCCCAGACTTAACCCCATTGGACCTTTTCTTTTGGGGCCACTTAAAAATGTTGTGTACAGTGAAAAGATCTGAGACATCAATCATTTACGCGAAAGAATCGTCAATTTTTTCAAAAGTTTAGATTTTTTTACGAAAATATAATGTGATAAATTATATTATAATTGTTGTACAAATAATATTTTCATAGAGTAATTGCATTAACCTTTCTGTACACACGTGTCGGTCTCACAGACCGAAGGGTTCTTAGACTGCTTATTCCTAGAAAACTAGACACGCTTGAGTGCTCATGCTCCCGATACCTTCTCAAAACTTTGTACTTTTTATGGCAGTAACGTAGAGACCATTGTATAAACAACACGTGTGCATTTGTTTAGATAATCGGTCTGACAGACCGACGCATGTATTTGTGTCATAAAAAAACGCGTGTATAGGAAGGTTAATTAAAGTCATCAAAGTACGCATTTGTTGCAAAAACAATATTATTTTAAGTTTACAGTTAGAGCCAGATCATGGGTGTACAAATTAAAAACGGCAGGCGAGAGAACGGAACCTTGGGGTACTACCACTTATTTCCATCTTTTCCGTTTCTGGGCTTCATCTTCTTCAAGTGGCATCTCCTTTCAGGAAGTTTGCAATCATCAATGCAATTTTGATCTTAGATGTGGCAGAGCGGAATAGTTCATTGCATGTTGGGTTATAGCATTCCCTGAGATAACGCAGCCATGATATTCTGCGTCTACCGATGCAACATCTGCCTAATATCTTTCCCTGCATTATCAATAAGAGCAGTTCGTATTTTTTCCATCTTGTTATATGACCCAGGTAGGGTCTTGGCCTGCTCTACCACTTCCTTCCATCAATACCACTTCCTTCCGTCTTATGAGTCTTAGCCTGCTCTACCACTTATTTCCATCATTTCCGTTCCTGGGCTTCATCTTCTTCAAGTGGCATCTCCTTTCAGGAGGTTTGCAATCATCAACGTTATTTTGATCTGGTTCAGAATGATTCAATGGATGTTGTGTTATACCATTACCTGAGATAACGCAGCCGTGAGATTCTGCGTCTATCAACGTCTGCCTAATATGTTTTCCTGCATTATCAATAGAAGCAGTTCGTATTTTTTTTCAATCGAATTTGCTGGCACATTTGCGTTCTAAATTTTCAATCACGATCTGGCATAACTGCGGCTGGATTTCAGTGATCTAATCTACTCTTTCAAAGCTTGGATCGTCGTGGCCTTTTCAGAAAATCTTAGAGAAGAAAGTCCAAAGGCGTTAAATCTCTCGATCTAGACGCCCAATTCTGGTCATCGAAACGAAGATTACACAGCTAGGGGATGTCTCGTGCAATAGTGCCATTGCTTCACGGAATGTGTGGCAAGTGACACCGTCGTGTTGAGACCATAAGTTTAGAGATCCATACTATCCATTTGAGACACAAAAAACTGGGTTATCATGCCTCGATACACTTCCCCATTAACTGTTTGTCCATTTCCGGCAGAGTCTTCGAAGAAAAATGGTCGAACCCAAAAAATCGACAGCAAAGAGTAACTCATTTGTAATGTATTTCCATCTCGTGAAACATGAGTGTTTTCGTCACTCCAAATGCGACAAGTTACCAAGATCGTTAAAGATGGTTTTGTTGGAAATCACACCGTTCAATGTTGTTGTTCAATAATCCAATTGACGAATTCCATTCGCTGTGTATGGTCTGCAGCCTTGAGCTGTTGAGTAAGTTGAATTTAATTGGCATGTAGGCGCAAATCTTTTGATGTATATCAAATCTTCATGGACTTGCGCTAAGCATATGATAGCATCGACCGAGATAAACTGTACGAAACCATGATAGAGTTTGGCATCCCCAGTAAGCTGGTTCGACTCATTAAAGTAGCAATGGAAAACAGTCAAAGTGGAAAACAACCTGGCGTAGCCTCTAGCCACACTCGGGGTTTGATTGTAGATTGTAGATATGGTGGTGACGACTTGTACTGCGACCTTTATAGATCTATTGTACCCCACCCTCCTCCTCCAAGGTGTACTTACCCATTTAGAGCGCCTCCTCTAATCCTGATTCCTTTAGGAATTTCAGGATCTGGGTGGGATTCAAGACCTGCAGCTCCTCTGTGTTCAAGCAGTGCGCCCCAAGGTACATCTGTCTCTTGCGGAGTAATGCTCCGCAGTCTCGGGGTTTGAAGAAAGGGGACGGTCTGGCGCCAACGCTATTGAACCTGGTGTTCGAGTACGTAATCAGGAAGTTACCAATGGACACAAAGAGTAAACTACTATACAAATCGAAACATTTAGTAGGATACGCAGACGACATAAACATATTGGCCAGAGACCTCCGGATATCCAAAGAAGTGTACATATGCATGCTAAAGAAGTTGGACTAGTCATAAATGAAGACAAAACGAAAATCATAGTACACTCACGCAGCAATCGAAGACACAGCCAGAACGTCTCGATAGGAGACTAGAAGACAACAATCAGTGGGGAAATTCAAGTACCTAGGTGCCACAGTCTAAGTTGAAGAACGCATAAGGAAAGCTAACCAAGCCTATTGGTCTCACTTGCAACGTTCTTCGGAGATAAAAACATCCGCACAAAGGTAATAACTTACAAAATCCCAATACGCCCAGTACTAGCATTTGGAGCAGAGACCTGAACATTCTCTAAAAAAGCGGAAGGTTTGGTTTAATATTAAGTTTAATATTACATTTCATGTTCACGGCACCCAATTTTCCAAAGATCAATAAGCACAAAAACCCCCAAAAAGCAAAACCGGAAATGCAATAAAGTTATATAAATAAGATTTTCTTGAGATTCTGATATGATACCACAATTTGATTTAAAAGGGGATGTAAATTATGTAAGGGATTTTCGGGCTGCGAGGAAAAGCCACAATTTGGAATAGATTTTTCGGGCGGTGGATGTCGATAAATTTTGAACCGCGTAAGAAAAATATTGCGAAATTCCGGATGGGAAATTGAGGAACATATTTCGCGATATGATGGATGCGAATTCGCGGAAATCTTTAATATTTGCTCGATTTTTCGAACGTTATGCCGCCCGTAAATACATCTTGCAAACATAAATACGTGAGCCGAGTAAAAAAGATACATATCCGAAACTGTACGTTATAACTATAAAACGTGTAGAAATAAATTACCGGTGTTCAAGCAAAAATTCATAGAACGAAGTGGATAAGCTAACCTAACGAATGATTTTTGCAAAAAATATTTTGCCATTTATTTTATTATATATAAATTATACTCCTATATAATTATACCTACTGACTAAAGTTTTATATTTAGATAAGTAAATTTAATTAAACCGAAGAAATTATCTTCAAACTGTAATGACTACCACAACATAAAAGCGTTCCCTTTATATTAAAAGCTTAACTTTAATGGATCTCGTATATCAAAGGTTCTTAAACTTTAAGAGATAAAAATAAATTCATATAAATTCAATGGATTCGATTAAATTAAAGAATTTAAATGGCAATATTTTTTGTGGACATCTTATAATAGCTTCGCTGACTCTCGGAATCGTAAACCCGGGTTTAGAAACGCTACCCCATACTAAATTAAATAGATATCTATCTTGTAAAAACACAGAAATAAACATATTTAGTCAGTATAAGTCATATAATTAACACACAATAAATGGAATTTTTCAACCATATAAATAACGTAGATTAATTCTATTATATATTTAACCAATTATTATTAGCTGAAAACCAATGAAAACTTAAAAAAATATCTGAGGATATCGAATAGTCTGCAGCATAATTCGTTGCTACCAGAGAGGTCAACGGAAAAATACGAAAAGGCGATTAAAGAATTCGAAAAGTGGTGTTTCGAAAAGCCTGTTAAAAATGTTTTTCTATTTTGCGTCTGCAATGGACTCATAACAGCACTCATATGCGTGCGGTTATGGCTCGCCGAGTGCTACTATGAGTTAATATTTTGAAGGTTGGCACTGAAATTCACAGCTGTCAGTGTCAAATTTTCGGCAAGATAGTTTTGAGGTTATGTGATTTGTGGAAATCGCGAATACACAGATTTAATTAATTAATGGTAACAATCATATTGTTGACATATCTGTTAATCCCTGACGTGACTAAGCGCACAATTGCAACCTATTATTAAAAGACGATACATACAAATTTATCCACCTTCATAGCCAGGTAAGACTTATCATATGCGTCCTTATAAATTTATGAATATCTTCTTCTTATAATATCTTAGCGTTTTAGGTGCATAGCCCTGAGATATCCGTTTCAATAAGGCCTTAATTTATAATATGTCAATATCCTTATATATAGATAAACAGGGCCCCAACATAGAATATATCGTGGACTTATACGGGATACGGGATAACTAATACGGGATTGTTTTGAAACTTAGTGTTGCGGACTTTTTACCTGGTGTAACTGTTATTAATTGTCTTTGGCACTCTTTAACCTTCCGTGCAGCACGCGTGGGGTTTAATAAACCCCAGCGAAACAAAAATCGTCGTATCTTTTTAAACGGCTGCGCGAATTCCACGAAACGTCGAGTAGCTGGAGTTGCGACGTTGCCGGGTCGCATAGTAACAGTGATTTAGTAGTAGCGTCGCAGGCGCAGCAGACGGTCGCTCGCAAATTGTGGCAGGGTGTCAGAAACCCCACGTAGTTCGGCACGTCGTCTAAAAGGTAATCAGTTTGACATGCAAAATATACCTATTTCTACATAAATATTTATTTATTTTGTTTTTTTAATTACTTTAATCGTTTGTGTATTTGTTTGCAGGTCTCATAATGGCTCGACGTTTAGGTCAAGATGAAATATTATTGGCACTTTTGGATGATAGTGATGGTGACACAGATGAGCTAAATTTACCCGGAAGTGAAGGTGATTCGGATCATTTGAGTACTCAATCTGAAAGTGACATCGAAGAGGATGTAGTGGACGTGGACATTTCTTCAGGAGGTGAGTCTTCTAGCTCGCAAGACTTTTATATTGGTAAAGATGGCAAAACAAAATGGCACAAAGAGCCATTGAGAACTAATGTTCGTACAAGACAAGAAAATATAATTACACAGTTGCGCGGAGTGAAAAGTCAATATAAAGACAAGAAAACTAATTTAGAATGCTTTAAAATATATTTATTTCCAATGAGATACTTGAATCGGTTGTGAAACATACGATATGTCTTTCGAGACCACAGCCACCAGACGGTGAACCGCTAAATGTTCTCTATAAAGAAACAACTGCATTTGAGATGAAAGCAGTTTTTGGGCTTTTGTTTTTAGCAGGATTGTATCGTTCTGGGAGACAAAACCTCAATGACCTCTAGGCTTCAGATGGTACTGGAATCGAAATATTTCGATGCACGATGTCTAAAAATCGATTCTCGTTCTTATATGAGATTCGATGACGCTACGACTAGAGAAGACAGAATAAAGACTGATCGTTTAGCACCAATCCGAGACATATTTGAAACTTTTGTCCAGCTTTGCCAAAATGCGTATACATCATCCGAATACCTAACTCTGGATGAAGAATTGGTTGCCTTTCGAGGGAGGTGCGGCTTTCGGCAGTATATCCCATCGAAACCCGCAAAGTATGGAATTAAAATATATGCATTAGCCGACGCTAAAACATTTAATACATAGCAATTTACTGCGGCAAACAGCTAGACAACAGTCCATTTGCGTTGAGCAATAAACCATTTGACTTAGTCAATCGTATGGTAAACTGCGTTTCCGGCTCGTCAAGAAATATTACTACACAATTTCTTTACCAGTCATGAAACTGCTGAAAACTTGTTGCAGAAACATAAATTAACGATAGTTGGTACTTTGAGAGCTAATAAAGCTTGCATTCCATTATGTTTCAAGCAATTTCGAGAGGAATATGCATCACGGTCTGGCTTTCAAAAAAATATCCCTCTCGTTTCTTATGTTCCAAAGCCTCGAAAGTACGTTTATATGATGTCTTCCCTCCATCATGATAAAGAAATCGATCATGAAACTGGAATCAAGCAGAAGCCATATATGATTACATTCTATAATGAAACCAAAAGTGGAGTAGACGTGGTCGATAGACTTGCCAGAACATACGACGTTTCTCGCAACAGCAAACGCTGGCCTCTCACTTTATTTTTCTCGATGCTCAATCATGCAGGACTCAACGCTATGATCCTAAGTATGTTCAATAATGGCATTGAAGCAGGAAAATCTAACACTAGGAGGAAGTGTATTCGTGATCTGGGAATGGCTTTGATTGAAGACCACCTGAGAAACCGCAAAGATAATCCACGAATTCCAAGGGATTCTCGTAAGCGCATACATGTATTACTTGGTGAACCAAGTGTGGAACCACCAAAGAAGATGCCAAGACGTGTAACAAGATGTTCGGAATGCGATAGAAGAAAAGATCGAAAGACCAAGTACGGTTGCGAGCGAAGCGAAGTACTTATATGCTTAGAGCACGCATATTTTTTTTGTAAAAATTGTGCAGATTTGAACCAACTGGGATCCTGAAGTAATGATCCTGAGGCCCTGAAATAAAGGGCAATAAGAAGTTTTTAGTTAAGTTTTTTTTATAAGGCTAAACCAAATAACGGTTTGGTGTAAAAGGGGGATGTAAGGGGGAGAAGGTAAAAAAGGTCACATACCACCCCAAATGTCAACCTCACCTGCACGAGCGATGACCTCGGTCATCCGGCGCACCCTGCTACGTAACAAACGAGACTCTGACGACCGAGTAACGGCGGAATAACCGTCAAAACGGGAGTAAAGGAAATGATACTCCCCGACGACCCCTATCAACCCGCATTGGCTAGCGTGATAGGTAACGGCTAAACCCCTCTTAATATGAAAGATACAACAAGAACGCGGCCCTTAGTCCCCGGCGGACCGCTAGCACCCAACCAAGGTAGCGGTTGGATCAAGCAGCGGTCAAAGGGTGCAAAGAATCACCGGGAAACAACAGGCTACCAAAACAAACGACGTACACTGCACATCTGTACTTATAACACGAGAACGCTTTCCAGCGAAGAAAAAGTACTCCAACTCACAGAAGAACTAAACCAAATTCACTGGGATATAGTAGGTCTGGCTGAGATACGAAGAAGAGGAGAACAGCAGATTACCCTAAAATCAGGAAATACCTTATATTACAGAGGAAACGAATAGAGCTCCGATGCAGGAGTAGGTTTCATAATACATAAAAAACACACAAAACAGATACTACACATAGAGAGCATAAGCCCCAGAGTATGCTTTATAATACTGAAACTAAACCAAAGATATAACATAAAGATCATCCAAGTGTATGCCCCAACATCCACACACACAGATGAAGAAATCGAGACCTTCTATGAAGACATCTACTCAGAAATGTCAAAAACTCCAACATACTACACACTAATAGTTGGAGATTTAAACGCCAAGCTGGGTAAGAAGCAAGACGACAGCGAAATTTCCCTGGGACAATACGGGATAGGAGAAAGAAATGATAGGGGAAACACCTTACTGCAATTCCTTTTAGAACATCGTATGAATGCTATGAATACCTTTTTTAAGAAAGCCGAACACCGGAAATGGACCTGGGCGAGCCCTGACGGAAATACCCGAAACGAAATAGATTTCATCATCACGGATAAAAAACAAATCGTACAGGATGTCACAATACTCAACCGGGTGTCAGTGGGAAGCGACCACAGGATGCTAAGAGCTAAAGTTGTGCTACGATTGAAAAAGGAGAGAAGACTGCTAGCAACATCAAAGAGCAAAGAACAAACTACAGTGAACAATAACGAGGAATACAAGAAATCCATAGCAGAACGACTAGGACACGGTAGCATCGAGGAAATGAGTATAGAAACCTTGAGCAATGCAATCGTAACATCGATACAAGAGGCAAAACAGATACATAGTACGAAACTGAACAGGGAAGAAGGGAAACTATCAGCAAACACACGACAACTTATGAAACAAAGGCGAGAAAAACTACAAAAGCACCTACTACATACAGACCAGCTGAGAACACTAAATAAAGAAATATCAAAGGTCGCAAGGAAAGATATTAGAAACTATAACAAAACACGGATAGCGAAGACTATCGAAGAGAACAAAAGCATGAAAGTACTGAGACAGAAAATAACACCTGGAAAAGCAGAAATTACCAAACTCGAGGACCAAAACGGGCAAACTATCAGGAACAAAGAAGAGATCCTGGAAATCGTAAAACGCTTCTATTCAAATCACTATAGCGCTCAAGAAACACCAGAGCCGGAATATACCCGTACCATCCCCCAAATTTTAAACCAAGGATCAGAAGATCTACCGGAGATAACCCAAGAGGAAATCTCAAAATCAATTACGGAAATGAAAAATAACAAGGCGCCCGGGGAGGATGATATTGCGATCGAACAGATTAAGGAAGGGGGAGTCGAGCTATTAGAAGCCATAAAGAGTTTATTCAACAAATGTCTCACGGAAGGAATAACACCAACAGCATGGGACAATGCAATCATTGTTATTATACACAAAAAGGGAAACACGGCTGACCTAAAAAACTACAGGCCAATAAGCCTGCTTTCGCACCTCTATAAACTCTTCACCAAAATCATAACTAGACGCCTCACAACCAAACTTGACCTTTATCAACCGCCTGAACAAGCAGGATTCAGAGCCGGATACGGAACGAACGACCACCTGCAAACCATCAAAACCGTAATAGAGAAATGTGTCGAATACAACAAGCCACTCGTCCTTGCCTTCGTGGACTACGAGAAGGCATTTGACTCTATCAACCACAATGAGATGTTTAAGGCACTGGCGAATTGCCGAATAGACCATAGGTACTCGAAGACTCTACAGCACATATACAAAAATGCTACCGCATGCGTTAAACTACACGAAAAAACGGACAGATTCAGAATACAACGCGGCGTCCGACAAGGTGACACCATTTCGCCTAAACTATTTACAAACCTCATGGAGTACATGTTCAAGACCATAGAACTAGAAGATATGGGCATAAACATCAATGGCGAAAACCTCAACCATTTACGGTTCGCAGACGACATTGTGCTAATTTCGGATAGCCTAGATAAGACTGAAAAAATGCTTAAGAAGCTGGCAGAACAATCACGAAAAGTCGGCCTTAAAATAAACATCTCGAAAACGGAATTTATGACCAACCTAGTACCTTCCCGAAACTTTATAATGGAAGGGATTGAGATCCGGCAAGTCACCTCATACAAGTATCTAGGCCACGAGATTAAAATCGGCAGAGACAACCAGACACATGAGATTGGAAGGAGGCTAAGACTAACGTGGGCAGCCTACGGAAAACTAAAACACATTTTCAAATCCGACATCCCCAACTGCCTAAAACGTAAGGTGTTTGACCAGTGCATCCTACCAGTCTTAACCTACGGAGCGGAGACTCCAACACTCACACAAAAGTCCGTCCAAAAGATCAGAGTGGCGCAACGAGCCATGGAACGTTCCATGCTCGGAATTACATTGCGAGATAAAGTGCGGAATGAAGTACTAAGACAGCGATCTGGGGTTAGCGATGCAATTGAAGTAATAACCAAACTAAAATGGAACTGGTCCGGGCATGTCGCAAGGATGCCAAACAACAGATGGACCAAAAAGATCCTGGAATGGCGACCTAGACAGGAGGCATACAGAAGTAGAGGACGCCCACCCACCCGATGGACAGACGATGTGAAACGCATCGCCACCAACTGGATGCAAGAAGCACAAGATAGAAGTAGATGGAAGATGTTAAGAGAGGCCTATGTCCAGCAGTGGACGAGACAGGCTGAATAAAGAAAACCAAATAAGATGGTCTCCTTTTAGTTATGAAAAAAGTACTATTTTTGTTACAATGCCTACAGATATTAAAAATGTTTATTTTACTTAACAAATTTATTTTATTTCTATCTCCTAATAGTCCAAAAACAATATAAATATGTATAAAATAAACTAAAAAGGTATTCTCTATATATAGATAGAATGATATATGGGGTATAGGAAACCCCACATAGTGCAGGACGCAACTTTTACCCACGTGGTTTTTTAGGTTAACTAAGGTTAACTAAGATTCGAAAGCAAAAATTAAGCTTCTACCTTGGTTCAATAAATATTCGTGTTTTTGTTGAAAATAATTGTTGACATTTTCAAGATGACAGATAGTAGATGGGAACGCAACTAACTCGACGTTGCCACGTTTATTATTTTTTATTCATTCAACGGTACTTGCCATATTGCCCTATATTGGATCGAGAGTTAGCGCTGCCGCGCGTATGTTATCTTGATTTATCTGTCCGCTTCGCGGCGGGCAACCTAATCTAACCGGGGTTAAAACAACGGTCCTTGCCACATTGTCTTAGATTGGATCGAGAGTTTGCGCTGCCGCGCGTAAAATCAAGACAATATTCCGCGGTAGCGCGAACTCTCGATCCAATATAGGACAATGTGGCAAGGACCATTGGTATAATCCCAGCAAGTTAGGTAAATCAAGACCACATACGCGCGGCAGCGCGAACTCTCGATCTAATACAGGGCAATCTAGTAAGGACCGCTGGTTTAACCAACTCGGCTGGAATCAATTTACATTCAAGTAATTCTTGAATTGTTTAGTCGAGATCTCTTAAAATATTCTGAATATTCATAATAGACAAACAATTTCTGGAAGCCAATTTTGTATATACTTTACACAAACATGTGACGTGGAAAAATTTAAATAATTTACATGTTGTCAAAATTAATTTAGGCAACGCTGAGCCAATTATATCTAAATTCTCAGTTATGTGGCCATTTATACTCGTCAGTTATTTGTTTTTTTTTCTGGTGGATATCCAGGACACTTAAATAATTAACTCGAGACATTGTGACGTGGTTGTTCGTTGCAATATGAATGCAACTTCAATACGACGCTTAAGGGGGAATTACCCTTTAGAAAATTCGAAAATTCAATATATTTTTTGCATTTTATTATAGTCTGGGGTCCCGAGGGTGTGTCTCGAAAATATTGAATTGAAAATAATTAATATTGAAATATTGAATTAATAATAATTTGAAATTCGTAGAACTCCCATAGTTACAGAAGCTTAGGCTGCGGCGCGTTGAGGCGCGGCACTTATAAAGTCGACCGTTATACCTCGACCGGTTGTCTATTGATTACCCGGTATACCGGCTTGGGGGATTTCCTCCTTTATGGTCCCCCCTTGCAGTCCAAGACCCAAGGACGAATGATCAGTATACTGTTGAGTTTTGAACGAAATAGACGTGCATATTCTTAAAATGGATGGAAAAGCAAACGAGGTGGTCCATGCACGTAAGCCGACAGCAAAAAAAGACCATTTCGAAGAAATCGACACACTTTCGAAGCTGATACTGAGTATACTAGTACGTCTGCGAAAAAAAAATAAAGATACTGGGGACGACGACTTTTGTATAAACAGAGAACACGGTTTTTGTATTCTCAACTTTTTCTCTGTCTTCTCAGCTACCGGTGCACTTGTAATGTGTAAGGCGTGTGAAGGCGATATAACTTTCAGTGAAGCAAGTCCTCGTAGTTTGGGCTTCAAAATAGCAGTGAAGTGCAACTGTGGTGTGCATTATATCAACTCATCTCCACTGATTGATAAGGCTGTCGAAGTAAACCGTCGAAAAGTTTTTGCAATGCGACTGCTAGGCATTGGTTTCAAAGGAATCGCTCTATTCTGTGCCATAATGGATCTTTGTCAAGGACTTTGTCGAAATACATATTATGCAAGTCTGGAAAATATTTATATCGCTAGTCAAAGAGTCTACGACACCGTAACGAAAAAAGCAGCCGAGGAAGAGAAGGAAGAAAACGCTAAGAAAGGCAATCCTCCGTCGGAATTGACAGTGTCCGGGGACGGAACGTGCAAGAAAAAAGGCTTCTCTTCGCTGTTTGGCATCAGCACGCTCATCAGAATATACTCCAATAAAGTCATTGACACAGTCGTGAAATCAAGTTTTTGTCAATCGTGCAATTTATGGATCTATATGGAAAGTAATTACGATATCGTGTGCACGATAAATCATAGCGGTTCTGCTGGTAAGATGAAAGTGAATGCAGTGAAAGAAATGTTCGAGCGATCAGTCGAAAAATTCCAAGTGAAATATAGAAGATATGTAGGAGATGGGGATAGTAAAACCTACAAAGCTATTGTAGATAGTATGGTATATTATCATTGAAAAAAAAAAGAATGCGTAGGCCATGTGGAAAAACGTATGGGTACGAGATTACGTAATGCGAAGAAAAAGAACAAGAACATCCGCTGGAAAGGATCTGGAAAATTGACAGATAAACGAACTCACTATGTATTACGGCTTAGCAATACGCAGAAATGCAGATTCAGTACCACAGATGAGAAAAGCTATATGGGCCACATTTGGCCACAAACGGTCGACCGATAGTGATCCACACCATAAAGGCTGCCCCGAAGGCCCCGAGAGCTGGTGCACATGGCGTCGAGCAGAAGCTGCAGGAACGTTGGACAGTTTCGCACATAATCCACCGTTGAGCGATGCAGTTTTAGAAGTCATCAGACCCATTTGGAACTAGGTTGGAACTAGGATGATTTTGAGGGCTTGTATATTTCACTTTCAATCTAATGTTTGGGTTGAAAATTTTACGGAAAAATTGAACTTTGATTTTTAAACAGCTGCCGTATCGATAAAAGTACGTGTACTTGTTTAGTTCTAGTTCGGACGATAACTACACTCATATAGATTAAAAAAAATATCTTTTTTTTGTTTCAGACGCAAACCGTGCGCCCGATTGGATGACATACGCTCACGCCGCGACATACATAACAGCGCATAACTTGTATACATTTCGATTAAGTAATTCAATAAAATTTGTATTGTTAGTTTAAACATGTGTTAATATGAGTAAAAAATCCCGACACTGTAGGTTTGATAGATTTCGCAGAATTAATTCCTAAAAATTACTCTCAAAACACGCTTCTTGAGAGTAATTCCCCCTTAAGATTGTATATATGTTGCCAAAATTAAAGTTTTTTATATAAACGGGCATATAAACAAAAATAAACGTGGCAACGTCGAGTTGTACTAGCTGGCGCGAGTGGTGTAGTGGTGACGCTCGTGGCCTCATGTTAGAGCGCTAACTGACAAGTATAGAGGTCCCGAGTTCTATCCCCAGTGCCGGCCGCATTTGTTCCAGAAGACAAATGTGAAAAATGGTAGTTAGTGCAATTTACAATAACAACAGGTTTCTGGGCCTAAGTGAATGTGAATGCAGAATACAATAGGCTGCCAATAGGCCGACGTGTTCGAAGGGTCGGCAAACCCGGCATTCACATCGAACCAAACTTAAAAAAAAAAAATAAAAAAAAAAAAAACGTCGAGTTAGTTGTGTTTGCATCTACTATCTGTCATCTTGAAAATGTCAACAATTATTTTCAACAAAAACACGAATATTAAATAATTAATTCTTAATTAAAATTAAGATTAATTTTTGCTTTCGGACCTTAGTTAAAGAGTGCCAAAGATGATTAACAACAGTTACACTAGGTAAAAAGTCCGTAACACAAAGTTACAAAACAATCCCGTATTCTTTAGCTAACCCTATATCGTCCATAAACTTGATGGTTTATTTTTCTTACGTTGTAATTCGAAGTAAGCAAGTAAAACGTTTTCCAAAACAACTGTAACATTATTTTCATTGCACCACTCGTTAAAATTTATTATATTATTTTTCATATCATGGACGTAATTTATCCGGCCACAAATTACTCACAGTATTTGCAGCAATTTTCTGAATTTCAGGTTTAGAGTACAAGATAATTTCTCACCCATTTGAATTTCAACCTTCAAATTGATTTCAGTGATAATTTTCAAAAAGTGTCAGTGAAATGTATCATGTAAAGTATCAGTATTACCAACCACCATAAAATTTTCTAAATATGTATGTGCGATTTTTTTATTTAGAAATGGCATAAAAGGGCGCAAAATAGAAAAAATACTATAACAGACTCGTTCGTAAAGCATTTTTCAGCACTTGTCCACTAGAAAATTCCTCACTACGCTCGTTGTTTCCTAAACTTGGACTCGTGCTGAAAAATCGCGCTTAATGAACTCGTACCGTAATGAAGTGGTATTATTAGCATATTTTGAAAGAGAAGAGAAGGAGAAATCAAGAATTTTGAAGGGTTCTACAGTATGGAGTCTATATTCAATGTTACGAGCTACAATTAATGCGAAAAAGATCATAGAAACTTAGAATTTTCCTAGATTGACAGCCGTCATAAAAAGAAAGTCAATCGACCTTACTACTAAGAAGTCTAGTTAGTGTCTTTACACAGTCGGAGGTAGATAAATTTTTGGAAGGAAGCGGATAATAACAAATATATGTTGATGAAAGTAAAATTTACCATACAATTTGGTGCTACATACTACAACCTCCATCCATTTTTAGATGGTGTTGCTTGTAGGAATTAGCGGAGGGTTGCGACGAGATGGTATAACATTTCTGAATATAAAATATGGTGAAATACTTGTGATGGTGAAAACTTGGTGCCAACACATACTTTTTAACCTAACCGAGTAGGACCTAACTGTATGCAACCCATATGCTTCCGGAGCCTGACAATACCACTACGACAACATTAGTGTATTTTCATAAGTTTCTAATAGTAAATTCGCATTTTTCTTGTAAGTTAACTACATATTTACGGTTTTTCCCTTTACATGTGCTGTAAGACACCGCTTCTTGCCCAATTTCATGATTCTAGGTCAACGGGAAGTACCCTATAGGTTTTGATTCCCTTGTGAAATTGCAAAATATGCGACATAAACGGTCATATCTTTTGATCGCGTTGACTTACAAGTTTGATTTTTTCACAGCTGAAAGAGACCGCAGACCCGAGTATTTGATACAAATTTTAACTTGTTACCTCTACGCGTTCCTGAAAAAAAATGGTCTTGACAGACAGACAGACAGACAGACAAACAAGACAGACAGACAGACAGATAGACAGACAGCCGGACAACAAAGCGATCCTATAAGGGTTCCGTTTTCGGTACGGAACCCTAATAAAAGGTATCTATATCAAAAAATGGAACAACAATTTAATCCAATCTGTAAAAGAAAATTTTCTTCGCCAAAGAGTAATTCTAGCACCGAATAAACAGAAAGCTTTTGGAGGGTGGTAAAGGAGCAAACCAATAAAACTAAAAATTCTGAAAAGATCGAAATTTGGGAAAATTCCAAGCTTGTCACTGCACCGAAGCAAATAGCGGCAATCTTCAGCAACTATTTTGATCAAGCGCCAAAGTCAATCAGCCAGAACATCACACGATCGGAAATCTTCAACAGCCACTTTAATTTCAACGCAAATACTATGTTCCTTCTACGAGATTCTACAAATTATGGGGTCCTTAAAAAATACTAAAACATGTGGACCTGACTCACTTCCTACCAACATCTTTAAAGAAGTCCGACATTTGCTAGTTGATCCAATAACTAATATAGTGAACGCCTCCTTCGCTGCTGAACTATTCCCAGAAATCCTGAAGGTATCCACTAGTATTCCTGTTCACAAAAAGGGAGACAAAGAACATGCTAACAATTATCGACCAATAGCCCTAATATCAGTTTTAGCTAAGATCCTGGAATACTCTATGCGAATTAGGCCAATCCCATTTGTTGGAAAATTTCAACTTATTCCAAAGCAACGGATTTTGCAAAGGAAAATCTACCACGACCGCATCAGCTCAGTTTCACAACACAATCATAGCTGAGGTAGATAAGGGTAAATGTCCGATTGGGATATTCTGCGATCTATCGAAGGCATTCAACTGTGTATCTCAGAGTCTTTTTCTGGACAAGGTCTTCAATTATGGAATAAGAGGCAAATCCGCCAGATGGTTTAAGTCTATCCTCAAAAATCGTCAGCAACTTGTTCAAGTCTAATCGGGGACGTTAGTCAGCCAATCCCTTGTTAAGTTTACAAATATGAGTGTACCTCAAGGAAACGTGCTCGCTCCAACACTTTTCCTACTATACATTTCAGACTTGGCTAGCTTCATAAATGAACATCACTGCACATTGTATGCTGTCGACGCCAGCTTTACCGTCTCTGAAAATACTGGGACTTGCAACCCATCTGGAGCCAATATGCTTATGGAAAAACTTAACAAATGCTTCTCAGCAAACTGTCTTTATGTCTTTACCTCAACAGAGACAAAAACCGAATATATATTTCGGACTGCACGCAGTTCTCGTGCCAAAGACTTTCCACTTAAATTAAATAACGACACAATCAAGAGAGTCAATGTAACCAAATTTCTTGGTATTCAATTAGAGGAAAACCTGCATTGGAATATCACCATTCAAGAAATTTGCAGCAAACTTCACAAGCAGATATTTCAAATCAGGTACCTCCGACAGTTTTTACGGAATGAAGATCTCACATATTATTTTGCTGAAGTATAGTCATTACTTACAAATGGTATAATGCTATGGGGATCCTCACCGCAGGCAGAGACAATTTTACTGGCACAAAAAAGAATAATCAGAACCATTAGAGGTATCAGTATAAAAACTCCATGTAGGCCACATTTCATGGAATTAGGCATTCTAACAATCACGAGCCTTTACATACTGGAAATTGTCTGCTATATCCATAAGAATAAACACCGCTTCCAAAAGAACTCGGATATACACCACCAGCACAAAAGGGGAAAACATCTTTTATACAAGCACAGGGCCAATCTTACGATTTGTGGAATGGGACCAAATAATCAAGGAGTTTTACCAACCAACTAAACCGAAGAAAAGTCCCATAAAAAAATTAGAAAGAGACTGAAAGAACTGCTACTAACTAAAAAAATTTACAGCCTAGCAGAAATTAATTTTTAATTGTTTAATTAAGTTTTTTCTCCTGTATTGTCTTAATTCTCTGTATATTTTTTGCCTTGACAAACCTTATAGATTTTATATCTAATTTGGAATCAATATTTTGATTAGAAATGCACTGCAAGTTTTTTACACAGTTGAATATATTATTATTATTATTATTATCCTCGGATTGCACCCAAAGTGGATGGAGCTAAGTTTTCATGGTTTTCAAATCTTTTTCTTCTTCTTGGCCCAGATTGGCCCTTGGCCTGTTTTCTTTCTTCGGTACAGGAGGTTCCAGTCTTTTTTTTTTGGTCTCCTTCTTCACTTCCCACTGGTGTATTTGATGTCTGAGAGTCGTTCTTTCCTGAGTATCTGTGATGTTTGCTGCGTCTAGGTCTTTCTAAACAAGTAACACTGTTTCATCCACTTGGTACTGACTTTGCGTTTCTGTAGGAAGTTCAGCATCTGTTTAGTTAGTCTGATCTCCGGGAGTCTTGAGATGTGTTTGTAGAATTTAAGTCTGCGTTTTCTGATGTCGTTCTCTATGTTAGGCAGTTTTTCCGTGGTTTCTATTGATTGTAGTCTATATCCTTCATCTGTGAGTTTTGGTCTAATAATTTTTCTGATGATTCGCCTTTCTTCTTTCTTCAGGGCTTCCATGTCACCTTTATTCCTGGCTATAGTTTCTGATGCGTATAGTATGGCGGGTTTGATGACTGTAATGTAATGTCTGATTTTTGTTTGGATGCCAAGGTTCTTCTTGTTGTAGATGTTGGCAGTCATGCCGTAGCCTTTTCTTACTTTCTCTATCCTTGTCTTTTGAGTTTCTTTCTCAATTCCAGTATGTTGTATGATTTCTCCTAGGTATTTGAATTTTGTAACTCTGTTTATTGTTCATTGTTGTGTGTCTTTTTTGTTTGTTGACATGTACTCAGTTTTCTCGAACGATATTTGTAGTCCAACTTTTTCAGCGCACTTTTTGAGGGCTTCTACCTGTTGGATCGCTTGTTCCTCAGTGTCTGCTAGAATTGCAAGGTCATCTGCGAATTCTAGGTATTTAAAGGTGATACCGCCTCTGTCTAGAGTGGTGGGTGTTGTGTTCCATTCTCTAATTACTTTATCCAAAATGAGGTTGAACCTCATGAACCTGAAAGTGGGTAGAGGCAGTCACCTTGTCGATTCCTGTGTTTTTGTGTCCAGTCCGAGTTCGTTTAGCTTGTTGAAGAGTGATGTCCGGTCTACTGAGTCGTACGCCTTTTTGAAGTCAACAAATGTGCAGACCGTGGGTTTGTTGCTGAGTGTTCTAATTCTTAGGCAGCTTTTGAGATTGAATATTTGTTCTACGCAAGATCTGCGAGGCCTGAAGCCCGCTTGGTACTCGCCTATTTTGCCTTCAAGTTGTGTCTGAACTCGTTCTTGTAAGCATGCTGAGAAAATTTTGTATGTTACATAAAGAAAGTTGAATATATTTATATATTTAAGCTACATTTCGTCTTTAATAATTTTCTATATTCAAGATAATCAAAAAAACTCTTCATAATCTCAAATAAAGCAAATTGAATCCGAACCGGTGTCACGAAGATAAATAATAAAAACCCCGCACAAATCGTGATAAACGACTGCTACATTCGATCCGTTTCCTCGCCTACGAGTTATTAAGACGAATTATATAACGTTCTACGAGTTCAAGTTAGATACTTCCTTGACTTAACAATTTGATTAAAACCAAACACCAGTTAACCGGAAACCTATTGTCTAAATCCGGAATTCACTAAAGTATATATAACAAAAGGAGGTGCGATATATATATATATATATATATATATATATATATATATATATATATATATATTTATATATATATATATATATATATATATATATATATAGTGTGTGTGTGTGTGTGTGTATAAAGGTGTGTATCAAGTAACTGTATTACTTTAACGAAACTTAGAAAACAGCGGAAAGCGAGATCAACAATTCTATAAACGTATAGACCAGAAAACAGTCTATACTTGATTTTGAGATATTTACTTTATCTTTTCATGATTTTCTTACGAACACCAAAAACTTTTCCATTATCCCATCAGGAAATTGTCGCATTCCAGCTGAATCTATAGGGAAAAGAGACCCGTTTCATTTCGCAAAATTATATTTCGGAAAATATAAGTTTGCTTTAGTTAAATAAAATATGATTTTTAGTCAGTTTTTGCTTTAGTTCAATAAAATATCATTTTTAGTTCATAAAAAAAACAGATGTAAATTTATAAACGAAACCCAGTTGAAAATGAAACCCGTAAAAGCTCTGAGCTGAAACAGGATTGACAACGAATCTCTTCGTATCTATACACAAAGCCAGCACGACAAAACGACTTTCCACATATAAGACACATATTGAGAGCCAATTTTTTCTCTTTCGCTCTCTCTTCCTCCCTTTCTGCCTCCCTTGTCCTTCTATTTGCTTTTTAAATAATATACGAGAAATCCAACAACAGCAACAAAAAGTCACATATAAAATAAATCATGACCTTTTTTAATAATAAAATAAATATTCTTCTACCAGAAACTTGAAAGTTCAAGGGAAATATTATACATCATCTATTCTTGTATAACTATTCAACAGATTATATATTGAGTTGTGTATTGAGCCTGCAACTAAATGATTTCGGATTTTGGCGGTAGATGGTTTTAGCACATTCTTTTGTTTTGTCAAAAACGTTTTCAAAACATGTTTGGAACTTTTATTAGTAAGAAAATTGTATCGATTAGTGTTGCGCCGCGCCAATTTTAATAAATCTGTATTTTTAATACATCATTTGAATCGATTTCGGCACCGATTAGAGTTGTGTACTGCCATAATATGCCCAATATATAAGAAAGGAGACCGATTCGACTGCCAGAATTATAGACCAATGTCGCTATTGTTCGTGGCCTACAAAATATTTACGAACATACTAAGAAAACGCATAATGGATTATGCTGAGGAAATTATAGGGGAGTATCAGGCTGGATTTAGAAATAACAGGTCAACCACAGACCAACTCTTTACAGTGAGACAGATCATGGAAAAATGCTGGGAATATAACACCCCTATATACCAATTATATGTAGACTTTAAGCAAGCATATGATAATGTAGACAGGGAGGCGCTGTATCTAGCCATAGAAGAAATCGGGGTACCACATAAACTTATAAAACTAAGCCGAACAACGATGAACAACACCAATTCCCAAGTAAAGATACAAAATAAGCTAACAGAGAAATTCGACACGGATCAAGGACTGCGTCAAGGGGACAGCTTGGCCCCTATACTCTTTAACCTACTAATGGAAAAGGCCATCAGAGAAATGAAAATACGAACGAACGGTACCATAGCAAATAAATCTCAACAAATTGTTGGCTATGCAGATGATCTAAACATTATCACAAGATCAATAACAGCCCTTACAGAAACGTATGACAAGATAGAAACCAAAGCACATGAAGTAGGGTTGGAGGTAAACGAGGAGAAAACCAAATCTCTAGCCATGAAACCATCTAGAAGAATGGGACAAAACTTAACAATAGAGGATCGCAACTTTGAAGTGGTGAAACAATTTAAATATTTAGGATCACAACTAAATGAAAATAATGAAATAATTCAAGAAATACAACAAAGAATAATATCAAGCAACAGAACATATTACTCCCTCCAAAACACGTTTAAATCCAATATAGTAGGAAAAAGTACAAAAATTAAAATATACGAGACTATAATCCGACCTATATTGACTTATGGATGCCAAACCTGGACCCTGACAAAGAAAACGGAAGAAATGCTCCTAAGGTTTGAACGAAGAATACTTAGAAGGATATTCGGCCCAAAACAAGAACAAGGCGTCTGGAGAATAAGATATAACCACGAGCTAAGAGAATTATACGGCTATCCAGATATGGTAACACATATAAAAATCCTCAGATTAAAGTGGGCTGGACATATGATTAGGATGCCAGAAGAAAGAATCCCAAAAAAGATATATAAGGCACAACTGGAAGGCACCAGGACCAGAGGAAGACCACGTCGTCGATGGGCAGAAAATGTCGAGAAAGATGCGGAACAAATTCTACAAAGCCGAAATTGGAAAAATGCAGCCAGAAGTAGAGAGAATTGGAGGAGAAAATTAAGGGAGGCCCGGGTCCATATAGGACTGTAGCGCCACGGAGAGAGAGAGAGAGTTGTTACTCAACTGTGAAGGAAGTCCGTGTATTTCAGGAAAAAACTCGAAGGAAAGGTACCCTTTGGACAGAAGAGAGGAAGGTGGTCCAAAGTAGGCCTATTTGAAAGAAGAAGAAAATAAAAAACTAAAACTTTCAAATTTGTTATTATTATTTATA
This sequence comes from Phosphuga atrata, assembly GCA_944588485.1. NCBI lineage: Eukaryota > Metazoa > Arthropoda > Insecta > Coleoptera > Silphidae > Phosphuga > Phosphuga atrata. The sequence goes on along the minus strand of OX155894.1, from coordinate 5,829,928 downwards.
ACAAATTTGAAAGTTTTAGTTTTTTATTTTCATATATAAATGTTCATGATGATGGCCAAATTTTAATAATACAAAGCCGAAACTAGTAAGTAATAACAGTTATTATTATTATTTCTTGAAGTAAATAAGCATAAAATAACAAAACAATAATATCAAACTTCAAGATGGTAATAACATACATTTTTGTTTTTAAAACTTTTTTTGTATATTACAAATATGTTACATTCTTTCTCGTCAACGTTTCAGTTGTGTAACAACTTCTGTAAAGTTTCCCCTCTTCGCACCTATTCGGTTTCATTGCTGCCTAATATTGTTTCATTTCACGGACTTGCTTTTCCACTTTAGGTATAACGTTTCAGTGTATTTATTTTTAAGTTATATTGTAAAACGCAAATGGTATTTTTGTGTACATTTTCTTGTTTTGTTTTTGAATGCTCATTAAAAATGTAACATTCAATCAATTCGGGTTGGGTTTCTGAGTGTGATTTTCTTGCTTCAAATTCCCACTATGGAAAATATTCATTAAAAATGCATGAGTTCCAAATCAATACTTCACAAATGGGATTTGATGCCAACACATGCATACATATTTATAATTATTTTTTTGCAAAAAAGTGTCACAATTTGAGTAAAATACTTGTTATGTAATTGGTAAAAATGACTGCTGCAACAAACGTATTTGGTTCAATAAATTTAATACATTTATCATTAAGCTCTCGATAATTGAAAATGTTTGATTAATCGTTTATCGACCAATGCATTTTGCAACTAACAAAACTTGATCATGTTAATTATTTTTATAATACACAAACGTTTTATACATTTTAAAACAAATACGTTTGAACATTCTTTCCTTACATTTGTAAATAAAGCAAATATGGGGTTGGTGATTGTAAGTTGCTGACTAAGTGATTCTGCATTTTAAATAAGATGGGAAATTTATAATTTATATTTCTTTTAATAACCTGCTAAGTTCATGTCTCTCTCTCAAAATGTCAAAATTAAAAACATCTAACCCTAATCAACACATGGGTTTTCAAGTGAGTGATTTACAAAATATTGTTCATGGAAGCAAAGCTGTGCTGATGAGAGATAAATCTCGAAACGCGTCCACAGATGGCTATCCACTCAAGGTATCGGAAAGACATGATCTTAAAAAATCAATGTTATTTTTATGGTTTTTGTTGAGTGCCACGAAGGTGGACTGAAAGCTATAGAATAACTGACAAATTTCATACGAGATTTGTTTTTGGTAGTCCTAAAAAGACTCATTAGTATTATAGAGTTCCTGAAAGGTTGAGTATATTTATATATTCAAGCTTTGTTCCGTCTTTATTAAGTTTATCTGATTATCTATAACGTTGTATGGTTTTACCAATTCAAAATTTATCATTTATATCAATAACCTGCTAAGTTCATGTCTCTCTCACAAAATGTCAAAATTAAAAACATCTAACCCTAATCAACACATGGGTTTTCAAGTGAGTGATTTACAAAATATTGTTCATGGGAGCAAAGCTGTGCTGATGAGAGATAAATCTCGAAACGCGTCCACAGATGGCTATCCACTCAAGGTATCGGAAAGACATGATCTTAAAAAATCAATGTTATTTTTATGGTTTTTGTTGACTGCCACGAAGGTGGACTGAAAGCTATAGAATAGCTGACAAATTTCATACGAGATTTGTTTTTGGTAGTCCTAAAAAGACTCATTAGTATTATAGAGTTCCGGAAAGGTTGAGTATATTTATATATTCAAGCTTTGTTCCGTCTTTATTAAGTTTATCTGATTATCTATAATGTTGTATGGTTTTACCAATTCAAAATTTATCATTTATATCAATAACCTGCTAAGTTCATGTCTCTCTCTCAAAATGTCAAAATTAAAAACATCTAACCCTAATCAACACATGGGTTTTCAAGTGAGTGATTTACAAAATATTGTTCATGGAAGCAAAGCTGTGCTGATGAGAGATAAATCTCGAAACGCGTCCACAGATGGCTATCCACTCAAGGTATCGGAAAGACATGATCTTAAAAAATCAATGTTATTTTTATGGTTTTTGTTGAGTGCCACGAAGGTGGACTGAAAGCTATAGAATAACTGACAAATTTCATACGAGATTTGTTTTTGGTAGTCCTAAAAAGACTCATTAGTATTATAGAGTTCCGGAAAGGTTGAGTATTTTTATATATTCAAGCTTTGTTCCGTCTTTATTAAGTTTATCTGATTATCTATAATGTTGAATGGTTTTACCAATTCAAAATTTAGGTAGAGTCCGTTTTCGACGATGACTTTTTGTCATCTTTCAGGCGGTGTCATAATAACATGTTCATCAAACTTGATTTTTGTCAGAAAAATGAATTAAATTTTAATTAAATCAAAACTGAAAAAGAAGATTTTACTTCAAGTACCTTCATTAAAAACTAATAGCTAAATCAGCTTCATTAAAAACTTACCATTTAGGTTACCATTTAACTTAAAAAAAAACTTGCCATTTAAGTTCCGCATAGAACATAATTTCTGCATATTCAAAATTGGATTTTGAAGGCGCAAGGTCGAAACTATATGGTGGATGTGACAACACATCCTAATCTATCTTCAATAATTTTTGGCGAGGGACTAAAGATGTGTGAGGCTTTGCTTCATAATATTGTGAAAGAACGCCATGTCGATTTATGTACTCAACTCTATCAAGAACTCTACCAACTCTACCAAGAACTCTACCCGTGTAAGCCAGTCTTTAATTCAAAAGTAAACGTTCAATCACTCACGAAACTGAGCGATGCAGTTCAAGAAAAGAGACCAGAGTTATTGTCTCTTTTCTAGAACTGCATCGCTCTGTTTCGTGAGTTATTGAACGTAGACTTTTGAATTAAAGATTTTTGTCATGCAGAAAAAAGTATAAATATATAGTACTTGAAAACCCTTTTTACGCAAAACGCATTCACTATATTGTTAAGAACTTACTGATATAATTTAGAATTTAAAAATATAAAATTTTGCTTTGATGTGCTAGTGCCGGGGTCACCAACTACTAGCTCCTATTTTTTTTGTAAAAATGATTAATGGCCAGTGTGCTAACTACTGACTATCTTCTTCTTCTTTCGAATAGGCCTACTTTGGACCACGCTTGTTCAACTGTTGGGCTTTGACCTTTGCCCAGTATTGTCGCATCTTCTGCCGGTATAATTTCTTTCTCTCTTCTGTCCAAGGGGTACCTTTCCTTCGAGGTTTTTCCTGAAATCCACGGACTTCTTTCAACGTGCGTCTCACAGGCTGTCTGTTTTTGAGATCTGTTATTCCCAGTTCTTTAATATCCTTCTCGGTCTGTGTCAATCAAGTACTACGAAGCTTCTTGTTTTGCCAGAAGGTTTCAACAGACGGTTGGTTAGTCGGTTTGGAGGCATTCTTGCAACAAGGCCATATAATATAATAATAGCTAGCCTTCTTTTCCTTGCACAGTCAGAGAGCATCTCAATATGTTCGTACAGCTCAGAGTTATGCCGTCTTCGGAATTCCCCATTTTCCTATACCGAGTCTAGGATCTTCCTGAGGATTTTCCTCTCTCTGATTTCCAATTTCTCTATTAGACCCCATCGGTTCAAGGAAAGACACTCCATGGCATACAGGGCTTCTGGTCGTAAGACTGATGTGTAGTGCTTAAGTTTCAGGTTGCGTGACAGGCATTTCTTATTGTAAGTGTTCTTAGTCAGCCGATAGGCTAGTTCTAACTTGCTGACTATCTTGGATAATGATGCTCTTTCTGATTATATAAATTCTTCTCTACAAATAATATTATAGTTTTACGGAAAGGTTGAATAGATTTATATATTAAAGCTATATTCCGCTTTAATAAGTTGCTATGATTGTATCTATAATTAGTTTGGTATAATTGGTTTCACTCCAATTATCATTTATTTACACAAATTATCATTTATATCAATAACTGAAACTAAGTTCAGGTCTTTCCACACACGTATCATATCATAACCTATCCTCGACAGCCCAGCAAATATTTATAATTCAAATTTAGAATTCAAAAGAGCAAAGCTGCACTGATGAGAGATAGCTCTCGAAACGTGTCTGCAGATGGCTATTCACTTGGGTTAAATGGAAAGATGTGATCTTAAAAACAATATTATTTAACTGGTTCTTGTTTAGTGCCACGAGAGTGGACTGAGGACTAGTAAAGGGCATTCAAAGATTTGTTGTGTTTCAATATGAGATTTGTTTTGTAGTATTAAAAAGACTTAATAGTATTATGGAGGTGATGGTGGCTCAGAGAGTTAAGCACTTGGCTCTCGGGTCAGACGGCGTGGGTTCGAATCCCACCCAGAACTAAGAAGCAGTAAAAATTAAAACTAATGGCTGCAACCCATCACAGTCAATTCCCCAATCCGGCTTAGGCAACCGTGGGGTCTCACTGCCTAACACCTTCTCTGGAAATTTGTTGTTCGGATTCGACGTTAAACCGCCATATTCAATCTTAGTGCTGAGGTTGGATATGTGGCAGAGAAGAGGCCGGTGCCCAGCAATGGGACATAAAGGCTAGCTAATGATGAATGATGATGATGAATAGTATTATAGAGTTACGGACAGGTTGACTTCATAATAGACCTTTTCATAGTTGATTTTTTTTGTGCGCATGCGTTAATTTCCGCCTGTTATACGTCAAAACTGCCCGAACTTTTTGACGTATAACCTTAATATTTGCCCGAAACTTTCATGTTACGCCTTTCAAACTCGACAGATGCGCATGCGCTTAACTAACCGTAAAAAGGTTTATTCACGACCGTTTTCAACCCACGTTTCCATAACCAGCAACAAATTTCGCACGAAAAAAAAAAAACGTCAATTTTACAATCGCTTAAGCCAAATCGCTTAAGCCAAATTGTTCCGGAGGGGAGAAAAGTCGAATTTTCTCCCAAAACCGGAAATAAATATTTACCGTCTTCCGCGTTTCCGGTAATAATTCAACGGTAACAAGCGCAGAAACAAAAAACGAATTGCTTAGACGGAAAGCACGCCGACTTTATCTCACCCTGATGATCCACAAATAAAAATCACAATAGATTTAATATTAACAGAGAAAGTGAAACAAAATTAATTGCAAATCAGAGAAAATTTAATAAGAATTAAGTTTCTGAAATTAGTTTTGACTTAGTGCAACTAATTTAGAAGACATTGGGGTTTAAAGACGAAGTGTAATAAAAATCAAGTGGTTGTTGAAAATGTTCGATTCTAAGTTGAGTATTGACTACTCTAGTAAGCTGAAAAGTTTGTTTTCTCAAAGACAATAGAATAGTCTTTACATTCCTGTGCTTATTTTTAAGGCTCAATTTTGGAACTAATTAGCAAAGGATGATTCGTAATTAGAATAGGAAGATATAATAGGAAGAATAATAGAAGAATAGGAAAAATAGGAAGAATAGGAATAAGAAAATAGGATGATAATATGAGCAGGGAAATATAAGGAAAGAAAACGCCAAATTGTTACGGACGGGAGAAAAGCCGATGCTGCCTTCCATGCTGTGATCGAACCACCCGATAAGGATTGACATCAAATTAACTAAAAAACGCGAGCGTGGCCAACATGTCGGCTGAGGTCAGACGCACGAAAAAGTTTAATTAGCTATAACTTCCATAATTTTAGTAGCGTAAACATCAAAGTTAATCTCAAATTAAAGAAAATTATACGCTTAAAATAAATCTTAAGATTTATATATTCAAGCTATATTCCGCTTTAATAAGTTGCTATGATTGTATCTATCATTAGTTTGGTTTCACCCAAATATTCAAAGCTTTTTGCAAAAAAGACTGCAGAAATTCGTAAAATACGTTATCTTCTTGTTTCGAATAGGCCTACTTTGGACCAGGTTTTTTTCCACGGTAGTTGTTTAGATCAGTAAAATCTCCCTTTTTGTGAAGCGGATGGATCAGAGCAGATTTCCAAACGGGTGGTAATTTCTCTGTTTCCCAAATGTCCTGGATGATCTCTGTTAGCTTGCGCACGGCATTGCTTCCAGCACCTTTCCACAGTTCAGCAACGATAGAGTCCTCTTCAGCTGCCTTATTATTCTTAAGAAGTTGAATGATCTGGGCAACTTCTTCCAATGAAGGCGGAAGCGAGTCCGGGTTTGGTGTGGTTTGTTTATAGTCGAAGTCTTCGCTGGGTGGGTCACAGTTGAGTAGAATTTTAAAGTATTGAGCCAAAAGATGACAGTTGTCCTTGTCGTTATAAGCCAGTTTGCCTAGTGAGTCGCTGAAGTGGAGGCTTGGCGGAGTGTATTTTCTGAGTGTCTGCTTGAAGGTTCCAAAGAAATCTCTGGAATTATTCTTAGAAAAGCTCTCTTCGATTTGGGTGTAAAGGTCCGTTTGGTTCCTCGAATTATCTTGGCTGTAACTTTTCTTTGTTCCAAAAATTTATGCCAATTCTCCTTGGTCTTTTTAGAATTCTACTTCACCTAGGCTACCTGTCTTTGGGCTATTGCATTATCAAAGTCTTCAGTACACCACGGATGCTTCCTTCTTCTAGCGAGAGGAGCGAGTTCATTGGCCGCCTTGACAAGAGTCTCCTTCAGTTGGTCCCAGTTGTTTAGGTCTGTGTTGTTCAGTCTCTGACTAAGTTCTTGACTGTTCTTGAGTCGCTCGACGTCAAATCTTACCATTTTGGAGGTTCTGTGTAATGTAGTGTTTCTAGACTGGAGACTTATTTTGATCTTTGAGAGGTAGTGGTTTGAGTCGAGATTGGTGCTTCTTAGTACCTTCACGTTTTGTATGTCCTTTTGAGATTTTCGTGAAATGGCCACATGATCTATCTGGAATTAACCCAGGTGGGTATTAGGTGAAATCCAAGTCTTCTGCTTCCTTGGCAAGTGTTTGAAGGCTGTAGACTTCATGATCAACCCAAAAGTCCTACACAGATCCACCAATCGTTCTCCGTTGCGGTTGGTTCGCTTATGCACCGGATAATTACCCACTATGTTTCTGAATTTTTTCTCTCTTTCCAATTGAGCATTGAAGTCACCAATCAGTATAACGGTGTGCCTCTCTGGAAGTTTAGAGATAATATCTTCTAAGTCTTCCCAGAATTTATCAGTTCTGTCTGGATTGCGTATGTTGTCTTGGTTGATTGGGGCATGTACATTGACTATACTGTAGCCCTTGTTTGCACATTTGAGATAGAGGATGGATACACGACTGCTCGGGGAGGTAAAGTCGGTGAATCGAGTATCCCGTGACTAATTATAAATCCTGTACATTAGAGGGGTACGTTCTTCATTACCCGCTGACCCACTTTTCCTTTGAGGATTCTGTAGCCTTGGAACTCGATGGCATGTTCGTCTGTAAATCTGGTTTCCTGTACTGCTGTCAGTATTATGTTGTGTCGTGTTATAGCATCAGTCAAATGTTTCAGTTTACCCACTTTTAGTAGTGAGTTGGCATTAAATGTTGCGAAGAAACTTTGCCGTCTTGGTCTGAGTTTACGTCCGGTGATTTCAGGATGCTACGACTCATCCTTAAAGCATGTTGGTGCGGACTCACCAGAATCCGAAAGTTCGCTAACGTCACAATAGGTGACGGTGGATTGGTTACCACCTGGGGTAGTGCATTTAGCGAGATTTTCCTTCATCCTCAGTTGAAGAATATTCTTAATGGGACAGTGGCAAGTGGCACTGTCCAAGATACTACCCAAGTTGTTAGCTTGGGAGGCTTATTATTCGGGGTTGTCACCCCTAGACAGGTCGCCTTCGCTACGGCTAAGGAGTACTGTCCATCCCATTCTTCCCAACAACAACTTGTTGTTTCTATATTAATTAATATTTAACTAAATTTAATAAAACTTTAATAAGACGGCATGGTCGTGTTAGCGGACAATATGATAGATCTCACTCGCATGATGAACAACATAGTGGCGAAAAGCAAAGAATACGGTCTCCAAAATAATTTAACGAAAACAAAATTCATGTTAATTTCAAAAACCAAACAACAAATTCATTTAGTAGTAAACGGGGAGCGCATTAAACAAATCTCGAAATATAAATATCTTGAAACCTGGATGAATGACGAATGGACACATCAACAAGAAATTCTAGCGCGCATAGAACAGGCTAAAGCAGCATTCGTCAAAATGAAGAAAATGCTAACTTCTCCAGACCTAAGCCTAGACCTAAGGCTGAGAATGGTCCGTTGTTACATTTTTCCAGTACTACTTTATGGAATGGAAAGCTGGACCTTAAAACAGCAAACAACGAAAAGGATAGAGGCTTTCGAGATGGGGGGTTATCGCCGCATGCTGCGCATACCATGGACCGACAAAATCACAAACGTTGAAGTGCTGCGGAGGATGAGCAAAGTACCAGAAATTGTCTTTACTTTAAAGAAGCGAAAACTGGAGAATCTAGGCCACATCTCTAGAAACGAAAAATATGGATTACTACAACTTATAATCCAAGGTAAAATTGAGGGGAAACGAAGTGCAGGGAGACGGCGTATATCCTGGCTGTGTAACCTGCGAGAATGGTTTGGAGTATCGTCGACGGACCTGTTTCGTTCGGCTATCTCCAAAGCCAAAATTGCCACGATGTACAGCAACCTCCGGCGGAGAAGCTGAACCAAGAAGAAGAATAAAACTGTCATTTGGATTTTGAAAAAGTTTAATTTGAATTTAAAAAGGTTTAATTTCAATTTAAAAAGGTTTAATTTGAAATTAAAAAGGTTTAATTTGAAATTAAAAAGGTTTAATTTGAAGTTAAAAACCTATATATACAGGGCATTGTCAGTACTTTTTTATAGTTTCTAAAATGGGGCCTGCATGATTGAGTAATCCTAATGCTTGCAAGGACTCTGAGAGCCCTCTTTTGTGCTCTGCGTACTATGTCTACAGAATAGTATACCACATGTGAGCACTGATTCTATTTCAGAAATAATACATAGTCAGCAGCATTAAATTGTCTATGACTTGTTGAAGATTCCTTAATATATAAACTTTAGTATTTATTTTATGTATTCTTCCATTGGAAATTCTCCTCTAGGAAAATTCCTAGAAATTTTATACTAATAGCTCTATGTACAATTGTAAAGTCGTCGTCATGTCTTCTTCTATTAGTTTTAAAGATTATATATTTTGTCTTGTCAGTATTTAGGTGTAACCATATCTCCATTTGGTCAAATCAAAATTTTGACGAGTTTGGACAAATTTGCACAAATTTTCACGTCAAATTTTTGACGAGTTTGGACATATTTTTTACCAGGAGTTCACGAGTTTGCACAAATTTTTCAAAAATTTTTGACGAGTTTGAACAAATTGTCACAAGTTTTTGACGAGTTTGGACAAATTTTCACAAGTTTTTGACGAATTTTGACAAACTTTCACAAGTTTTTGACGAGTTTCGACAATTTTTTTTAAGTTTTGCACGGGTTTGGTCAAATTTGTACAAATTTTTGACGAGTTTGTACAAATTTTTGACGAGTTTGAACAAAAGTTCACAAGGTTTTGACGAGTTTGGACAAATTTATCACAAGTTTATGTCGGTCAAATCAAAATTTTGACGAGTTTGGACAAATTTGCACAAATTTTCACGTCAAATTTTTGACGAGTTTGGACATATTTTTTACCAGGTGTTCACGAGTTTGCACAAATTTTTCAAAAATTTTTGACGAGTTTGAACAAATTGTCACAAGTTTTTGACGAGTTTCGACAAATTTTCAAAAGTTTTGGAAGAGTTTGGACAAATTTTCAAAAGTTTTTGACGAGTTTGGACAAATTTTCACAAGTTTTGGATAGGTTTAGACAAATTTTTACAAGTCTTGGACGGGTTTGATCAAATTTTTTAATTAAAGGTTTTGCCGAGTTAGGACAAATTTTCACAAGGTTTTGACGAGTTAGGACAAAAGTATGAACAAATTGCCACAAGTTTTTAACGAGTTTCGACAAATTCTCACAAGTTTTTGACGACTTTGGACAAATTTTCACCAGTTTTTGACGAGTTTCTACAAATTTACAAAAGTTTTGGATGGGTTTGGATAAATTTTTACAAGTTTTGGACGGGGTTGGTCAAATTTATACAGGTTTTTGACGACTTTCGACAAATTTTCACAAGTTTTTGACAAGTTTGGACAAATTTTCATAAGTTTTCGACGAGTTGGGTCAAATTTTCACATGTTTTTGACGAGTTTCGACATATTTTCACAAGTTTTGGATGGGTCTGGACAAATTTTTACTAGTTTTGGACGGGTTTGGTCAAATTTATACAAGTTTTTGACGAGTTTGGACAAATTTTCACAAGGTGTTGAGGAGTTTAGACAAATTTTTCACAAGTTTTTGACAAGTTTGAACAAATAGTCACAAGTTTTTGACGAGTTTCGATAAATTTTCGTAAGTTTTGGAAGAGTTTGGAGAAATTTTCTGTCGGTTGTGTCATTTTGAGCACTGCTACGTTCCAGAATATGGGCCCCAGGACCGATCCCTGAGGGACCCTACAGATAATGATGTATTCTCTCAAAGAAATTGATTTTTTTATTGCAAAAATTGATTTTTTTGTGGAATTTTGATTTTTTGTGCAAAAATTGTTATTTTGTCCAAGAGATTGATTTTTGTGCACGAAATTAATTCTTTTAGCCAGAAATTCATTTTTTTGTGAAGAAAATTGATTTTTTGAGCAAGAAATTCATTTTTTTATACAAGAAATTCATTTTTTTGTTCAAGAAATTGATTTTTTGAGCAAGAAATTCATTTTTTTGTGCAAAAAAATAATTTTTTTGAGCAAGAAAATTGATTTTTTTGTGCAAGAAATTGATTTTTATGAGCAAGAAATTCATTTTTTTATACAAGAAATTCATTTTTTTGTTCAAGAAATTGATTTTTTGAGCAAGAAATTCATTTTTTTGTGCAAAAAAATATTTTTCTTGAGCAAGAAATTCATTTTTTTGTGAAGAGAATTGATTTTTTTTGTGCAAGAAATTGATTTTTATGAGCAAGAAAATCATTTTTTTATACAAGAAATTCATTTTTTTGTTCAAGAAATTGATTTTTTGAGCAAGAAATTCATTTTTTTGTGCAAAAAATTATTTTTTTGAGCAAGAAATTCATTTTTTTTTTTTGTGAAGAAAATTGATTTTTTTGAGCAAGAAATTCATTTTTTTATACAAGAAATTCATTTTTTTGTTCAAGAAATTGATTTTTTGAGCAAGAAATTCATTTTTTTGTGCAAAAAAATATTTTTCTTGAGCAAGAAATTCATTTTTTTGTGAAGAGAATTGATTTTTTTGTGCAAGAAATTGATTTTTATGAGCAAGAAAATCATTTTTTTATACAAGAAATTCATTTTTTTGTTCAAGAAATTGATTTTTTGAGCAAGAAATTCATTTTTTTGTGCAAAAAATTATTTTTTTGAGCAAGAAATTCATTTTTTTTTTTGTGAAGAAAATTGATTTTTTTGAGCAAGAAATTCATTTTTTTTGTGAATAAAATTGATTTTTTTGTGCAATAAATTGATTTTTATGAGCAAGAAATTCATTTTTTTGTGCAAAAAATTATTTTTTTTGTGCAAGAAATAAATTTTTTTATTACAAAAATTGATTTTTTAGTGCAAGAGATTGTTTTTTTTATGCAAGAAATTGATTTTTTTGAGCAAGAAATTAATTTTTTTATACAAGAAATTGATTTATTTTGCACGAAATTGATTTTTTTTAGCAAGAAATTGATTTTTTGGGCAAGAAATTGATTTTTGAGCAAGAAATTAATTTTTTTTTTGTGCAAGAAATTGATTTTTTTTAGCATGAAATTCAAATTTAACCGTCTATATGCAAGTTTTGGATGGGTTCTTGCATATTCTGTGGTCTTTCCACAAATACGATAGTATCATCGGCATATAATGTACATGTATCAGCTCCAATGTACTGTACCATATCTGCAGTACATATTTAAAATAGGATGGGAGCTAACACTGTTCCTTGAGGAACACATACACATGTTGTTATTGTAGGTGAAGTACTATTCCCAATCCTGACATATTGATTTCGGTTCGGTATGTTGCATTGGAACCATTAACACCATATACATTTAAATGCAATCGAGTGGTTGGTTTCGAAGTTATTGCTTGTTGCAGACAAAATTTCTAAATATCGACGTCGTTTTTTAACAGTCTACCGAGTCTTATTGTTTGAAACAACATTAATAAATCACACTTCAAAATAGTAAGACTCTTTTAAGGTTTCACAAAATCTAAAACTAATTCCTCAATTATATTCCTTAAGTTATCGCTGTAAATATGTTTTTAGGTGGTTCAAAATAGTGTAGTTTTTTTAGATTTCTTGACTTATTATAAACTAAATTGCTCAGTGATTTATATTAGCGTACTCTGTGCAAATTTCTGCGTGTTCTGATATACAATTAGCAAAACTCGGAGAGGTGTCGAAAATCGCGATTTTCTTTTCCATTCTTCTTAAAATTCGCGAATTTCGACATGTGATGGATATAATACGTCAAAAGACGCGAAATTTTCTATAGAACAAACAACTAATAATCTTTTTCTGGTTTGGTAAAACGTAAGCCTGAAACATCCTCGACAGCCCAGCACAAGGTTTTCAAACTAATGTAAGTGTATTCCATTTTATAATTCATTAGAGCAAAGCTGCCCTGATGAGAGAGAGACCACGAAACGCGTCTGCAGATGGCTATTCACTTGGGCTAAATTGAAAGATGTGATGTTAAAAACAATGTAATTTATCTGGTTCTTGTTTAGTGCCACGAGAGTGGACTGAGGACTAGTAAATAGCATACAAAGATCTATTGTGTTTCAACATGAGATTTGTTTTGTAGTCTTAGAAAAACTTAATATTATTATAGAGTTACGGAAAGGTTGAATATATTTATGTATTGAAGTTATATTCCGCTTTAATAAGTTGGTATGATTGTATCTATAATTAGTTTGCTTTCACCCCAATATTCAAAGCTTTTTTGTTTAAAGACTGCACAAATTCGGCAAATACGTTATATTGTTACAAGTTACTTATTTATAATAAATATTAAGTATACGTACAAATGTTGCGGATTGTTGTCCTCAGTCCACTCTCGTGGCACTAAATAAGAACCAGATAAATAACGTAACAAGAGCACATCTTTCCATTAAACCCAAGTGAATAGTCATCTGCAGACGCGTTTCGTGGTCTATCTCTCATCAGTGCAGCTTTGCTCTAATGAATTATAAAATGGAATGCACTTACATTAGTTTGAAAACCATGTGCTGGGCTGTCGAGGATGTTTCAGGCTTACGTTTTACCAAACCAGAAAAAGATTATTAGTTGTTTGTTCTATAGAAAATTTCGCGTATTTTGACGTATTTTATCCATCACATGTCGAAATTCGCGAATTGAAGAAGAATGGTTGGTTAGCTTTAAGAAAATCGCGATTTTCTACACCTCTACGATTTATGCTTATTGTATATGAAAACACGCAGAAATTTGCAAACGTACAAATGTTTAATTATTTATAATAAATATTAATTACAATTTACCAATTTATTACAAACATTCTATATTTTAAAAAATCAATTATTTTATTAAAAATTGCAAAAATGTTGATAACGGAATATTTAATCCGCATATTCGAGATGTGTTATCGTGATAAAATCCTAAAACGATTTTTTTACTTTTTTCATTGACGGCTCTTCCGTTAATGGAATGCGATGGTGGATGGCGAGAGAGGAAAAGGGCAAACGAACAAATTGCGAAAGCACTGTTCAATTAATTAATCCGATAAAACGAGTTATGATTGAAAATCCGTGTGCTTATGAAAAATGTCGAAAAAACGCGTGCTGGGAGAAGGAAAACCATTAAACTCGGCCAATATTGATCTGCTCGACTTGTGTGGAACATTGGGAACATGTTTTAGTATCACAAGTATGCTAATCGTGCGGTAATGATCAAAGGAAATGGATGGGGGAGAAGGTTCTTTAGATCGAGCCAGTCTGAGACCGAAATAATTATTCGAAAGTAAATTGTGCTTGATAAAACGTTTCCAATTTCAGGCTGCGGCCTAAACGGTTTCTGGAAAAGTAACGCGGATAAGAGAAGTCGCTATTAAAAAGGGAGTGATGCGGCTTTTCATATTTAATTGCGAAAACCTTTTCATCCAACTGCACTTGTCACTTGTCCCATTGAAGATAAGAATTTGAAAAGGGTTTGCGCAGTAATTGTGCGGTGAAACGTACACTGCTGGAAATACACTCGACATTTTCTTCGCCACCCAATTACATATAATCGACAAAAATTGTTGGATTTAATTTGTTTGTGAGCTTTGTAAATCGAAATCCCGAACGTTGTTGGTAGAGAAATTCATGTGGAAAGCAATGCTTTTAAAATGTCTAGATAAAAGCAGTATTGGATTTTCTGTTAGTAACGTACAAAAGTGGAGAAGTTCAATGATTTCGGACGACTGGACGATACCTACTGTCATTCGTTCAGTTTACTTTTGAAACGAAAATCAAAACATCGCAAATTGGCATCGTTGCTTTATAATAAGTTAACTGTTGCAGACACGTTTCCGGGGTGATGATAATTAGCAAATTCGCGGATGGAAGGAAAACAAAAGAGTTATTTACAGCCATCACCTTAAATTCCCTGAGCCGGCAAACTGATTACCTGCTAACTCTATCCGCTAACAGGAAAACAGTCGCGAAGTTCACTTCTGGATTATAAACCCATTGTACTCTCCGGATTTAAATTTCGTTACACAAACTTTATTCTACCCAACACCATATCCTTATATCACAATATTAAGTACGTTTCCAACTTTGTCCAACCGGAAATTTAAACTTTATTCAAACTTTCGTAATCTTTCATAAACATATCAATATTTCAAAAATTGCTGTTGCTGTGTATGACAGTGCTGCACAAACCGTGGGCCGCGACCGTCAGAGGGGTCGATAGAGTTTTTTTTTTTGGGGTCGTTTAATGCATACAAAATTTAAGACTCTCCGTGTAAATATCAGGTAGCAGTAAAATGGTGAAATGTCTATATAAACGATAAAATTTTAAAAGAGTTATATCTAACATTCTATCCAGGGGTCGAGATTAAATTGTAAAATGAAAATAGGTTGCGCACCACTGCTCAAGAGAATCAATGGCTGGTTCGATGGTATTTTTTAATCTTCCTAGGAAAATGATATATGTTTTCCGACTAATTTTGGGATGCTGAATCGATTGCTGAATAGGATGCGGAAAACGAGCTGATATAGTGGACGCGTTTGGTCTGGGTGAAAGTAACCCAAAAGGTGATAGATTATATGAGTTCTGCGTAGATGAAGAATAGGTCGTACTAAACACTTTCTTCAAACTTCCACCACGTAGACTATATACATGGCGATCCCCCGCGGACAAGAAAAGCAAAATTGTAAGAAACCAAATCGACTATATTCTTGTCAATAAAAGGTTCAGAAATATATTTAAATCGGTCAAGACGTACCCTGGCGCAGATGTATCATCAGACCACAACCCCATCGTCGGAACGTTAAAGCTGAAAATGAGAAGTAGCCTTAAATCTAACAATAGTAAAAATAGTAATTTCCCAACTCAATAAGAATGATATAAGAGACCAAATACGATCCGCGTTAACGACAGAATTCAGAAAAATAAAGAAAAACTCCGACCATGAAGTTGAAAGCGAATGGGAAATGGTAAAGAACAGCATAGTTAAAACGAGTGAAAAATTTCTAAAGACCGAAATAACGAAAAAACGTAGAATGCGATGGATGACTGATGATATCCTAAGGCTCATGGAAGAAAGAAGACGACACAAAAATACAGACAAATACAAGGATTTAAACAAAACCATTAGGCAGCTAATAAGAAAAGCAAAAGAGAAAAGAATCCATGAAGAATGTTTGGAAATAGAGGAGATGGAAAAGAAACACCATGTCTTCAACGTACATAGAAAGGTGAAACTGGTAACTGGCACGCTTAGAAAACGGGTATATGGTCAATTAGTAGACAAAAAACGGAACCCTAGCATCAAATGTCACGGAGAAGCTTGCAGCAATATGGAAAGAATACATAAATACTTTATTTGAAGATGATCGACCATTAAACCCACCAACAATTACTGGTCCTAATATTATAACAAGTGAAATGAAGAACGCCATCAAACAAAGCAAGGATGGTAAAACAATGGGTCCAGATAACACGCATGCAGAAGTCTTGAAGCTGCTGGACGATGAAAGTATATCGGTAATAACTTCTCTATTTAATAGAATTTACAACAGCGGAGTGATACCAAGAGATTGGCTAAAATCTACCTTTGTGACACTGCCAAAAAACCAAATGCGAATAAATGCGAAGATTATCGAACTATCAGCCTAATGAGCCATATCTTAAAACTATTCCTGAAGATTATTTATGGTAGAATCTATAAGAAATGCGAGGAAAACATCAGCAGCACGCAGTTTGGATTCCGAAACGCACTAGGAACAAGAGAAGCATTGTTTTGCATCCAAGTACTGTTTCAGAGATGCAGGGATGTGAATTATAATATATACGCTTGTTTCATGGATTATCAAAAAGCATTCGTTAAAAGACACCACGATAAACTTATCAACAATCTTCAGAAGATTGGACTAGATCAAAAAGATATTCGCGTAATAGCCAACTTATATTAGAACCAGACTGCTGTGGTAAATGTAGAGGACCAGACCACCGACAATATTGAGATTAGGAGAGGAGTAAGGCAAGGATGTGTTTTATCACCTCTGATATTTAACATCTACTCTGAAGGAATACGTAAAGACGCACTCTTAAATATCAACGAGGGGGTCGTGGTTAATCGTGATATAATTAATAACATCAGATATGCCGATGATACGGTAGTCTTCGCAGATAGTCTCGAGGGTCTTCAGCGGTTTATGTCGGAAGTAGTAGCCTCTAGTAAAGAATATGGTCTCTTACTGAATATCAACAAAACAAAATATATGGTAATAAGTAAGGTCCAAACACCACCCGGCCAACTCTTTATCGACGGTACAGTGGTCGAACGTGTAGCAACAACTACATATCTTGGTTGCATAGTAAACGAACAATGGGACCACTCACTACAGATCAGAGAGAAGAATCGAAATAGCCAGAGCCGCATTTATAAAAATGAAGAAACTATTTAGCAGTCATGATCTCTCACTGAACATCAAGATGAGACATATTAGATGCTATATTTTCTCCATACTTTTATATGGTGTTGAGTCGTGGACCTTAACTGAAGCATCCTGCAAGAAATTAGAACCATTTGAAATGTGGCTTTATAGACGCTTGCTAAATATTAATTGGACGGATAAAGTTGCGAACATCGAGGTACTAAGAAAAATGAAGAAGGAACCAGAGTTACTGTTTACCATCAAAAAACATAAACTAGAATACTTCGGTCATATAATGAGAAACGGAGAACGATATCGACTGCTGCAGCTCATACTGCTGGGCAAAGTAATAGGACGCAAAGGACCAGGCAGAAAAAGGATATCTTGTATGAAGAACCCGAGGCAATGATTCAATTCAACAACAACGGAATTATTTAGAACAGCCGCAAATAAAATCCAGATTGCAATGATGATCGCCAACATTCGAACCGGATACGCACCCGCAGAAGAAGAAGAATCGATTGGTAAAGAAGTCTCTGTGATAAGCCGTCCTAAAGTTATGATATCGGGAAATACGAAAAAACGTATTTCCGGTTCCAGGAAAATTGTTCGAAAGTAATTTGTTAGAAAGAATTTTGTTCGAACGAAAAATGTTCGAATGGTAACTTGTTCGAATGGAATTTTATTCAAACGGAAATTTATTCGAATGGAAATTTGTTCGAATGAAAATACACGAACAATATAAAGATTCAACGGAAAGACTTGTTGAATTGTTAATTTGTTGTTCAGGCCAAGGTCTATTTACGTGGATTGGCACACAATATTATTGTATAGTCTTGATAATCCGGCAATTCCAGTAATCCGGCGCTCGGGGGAAACACGTGACTTTTTTTTCCGGTGTCCCGCGTCGGATATAAACCTCGCGCACAGCTGAAATAAAGTCAAAAGGGACATCCTTGGGACAACTCTGAAAAACTGATTCGCGATTCTGACCAGGTTAACTCATCTCTACAATTGTCTTCGGAATTTTTACTGGAGCTTTGGTGTTACAGCGACAAACGATGACATAGCTTGGCTTCAAGGCACAAGCGAACAAAATCTTAATTCCTTTTCTGACGAAGAAATCCTCTGCCTACATTGTTCCACGGATGACGATGAAGCTAACGATGAATGTTTCGAACTCTGCGAACTGTAGCAAACGGTGACGCATTTAAAATATGTAAAAATTGTTATTGTTTTGTTGTAATCGTGATAATCCGGATTTTTTTTTTATAATCCGGCGCACAGTGGTCTGACTCTGAAAACAGTTGGCCAAAAATCGAAAAATTGAGAGTCACCGAATGGGTTTATTTCTAAGAATCATGTAAGCAATACTTTGGTGTGTGTTATTCTAAAAGAAAAGTGGGATCTTTTTTCCCTGAGAAGCTACGTTCCTTCAAAGTTAGCCATGTCGGCATAACGCGAGCAGGTGTAGCGGCTCCGAAATATAATTGTTAATTCAAATGCGTGTAACTTTTTACTAGAGTGTCCTTTTTCATTTCTGTTTGAGGGAGGGTGTTAAGGAAGGTATGTAGAATTTTTACATATATAACATTTTCACTAATTTATACTCGCGTGTGTTAGAAATCATGTTAAAGATGTGTCAATGTGGGTTTTTCTAGTAAAAAAAATCCGTAAATTAGCAAAAAAGTTATCGCCGCAGCGGGGCTTAAGAAGTTGAGATATAGAACATATAGATTACGATGCTTTGTAATAGAATCTAGAAGAAAATCTTGCCAATGTCTGCCTCTGTACATGTGAGATTAAAAATACAAACCGCCGGCCGGAGCCTGAGCCCGGTGCCCGGCAAATTGTTAGTTTAGGATCTATGAAGATGTGTTTAGTAGGGTCCTTGTATCTTCGGGTCCACTTATTTCGAGCTTGAGAAAAATGAAACCAAAAATGGGTAATAATTTGTCAACAGAGGCCCTAGAGCTTTTGCTTTTCCCTGAAGATGATGAGTGAAAGTTTCCTGGAAATTTCTGATAAGCATGATATTGATTTTGATTTCGAATATGATAATTATCCCGACAGTGATTCATTCGACAGTTCGACAGATTTATGGTTATTTTTCCATAATAACTGCTATATAAACTGTTTATTATCTCGCAATTGTAATATTAGAATTGTTATTACCAATATTGTAATACCCTTACATAGCCATTTATATGAAATTCCGAACAATTTTTAAAAAACTGCTCGGTCATATTGGATCTGCCATATTGAATTTTAAAATTGCATTATTAAATTCGCAATCAGTAACCCCGAAAAACCACATATACCAATTTATATGAAATATCGATAAAGTTTTAATAAAGCGCTCAATGAATGAAATCAGTGAACTCGAAAACACTTATATACCAATTTTATTAAATTTTGATAAATTTTGAATGAAGAAGTCGGCCATATTCGATCCGCCATTTTGAATTTTAATATTATACTATGAAATTTGTATTTAGTGACCTCGAAAAACCTTATATACCAAATTATATGAAATTCAGATCAAATTTTAATGAAGTACTCGGCCATATTGGATCCGCCATTTTGAATTTTAAAATTATAATATGAAATTCGGCCTCGAAAACCCCTATATACTAATTCACGTTTACATCTGAAACTTCTTTCTATTTTTTGGCCAACTTTTTTGCAATCCAGACCACTGTGCGGCGGTTGTCTGGTCCCAGATGTGTCGGATTATCAAGATTTTACTGTACTTACTCATTATTAACAAAAGCATTAATAGTATATTGTAGTAGTTAATAGCATATTGTAGTAGCTAATATTAAATATGTTTAAACGGTTCTTTTAGTTATTTCATAAAATATAGCATATATTAAATATCGTGTTATTTCAGTGATTTAATAAATTCATATATCAAATATCTATTTTTTTACAACAAATTTTCATTCGAACAAAATTCCATTCGAACAAAATTCCATTTCCATTCTATTCTATTTTTCTTTGGAACAAATTAGTTTTGAACAACTTTTCTGACACCTGTATTTCCTTAAAATCATTAATTATCAAGTGAATGGAAAATTCATGTTGTATGTGTTCTTTCAAAGTTCTTTCAAAGTGTATTTGAAAGTATTTTCCCTGCTGATTGTAAATATACAAATTGCGTTTTGCTAGCCGCTTCCGTACGCGAGATATTACATGAAATAAGTGGCAAAATCGAGCGAAAAATCGCGAAATTTGGTCGGTCGAGCAGAGAACTGGATTCATATTTTTAGAAGGAGGAAATGACCTCCTGAAAACGACGCCACAATCTGTTTTTAATTATCTGCAACCGTCCTTGAGATATAGAGTTATGAAGTCGAAAATCTGAAAAACTTGAATTCAGAATTTCGGAATAAAAAATTGAATCTTTCCAAACAATTTACACATCGATTTGCTCGTCTTGTCAGTGTCCTCAGCGGATCGATGGCTAGTTCTTTACATATCCATTTGTTCGTCTTGTCAGCGTCCTCAGCGGATCGATGGCTAGTTCTTTACACATCGATTTGCTCGTCTTGTCAGCGTCCTCAGCGTATCGATGGCTAGTTCTTTACACATCGATTTGTTCGTCTTGTCAGCGTCCTCAGTGGATCGATGGCTAGCTCAGTAGGATTTTTTAAATAAAAGCTTCTTAGGGATATGGTATCTATTATACTATACGTCTCGTTTTCGATGATAATTTGTAGTAACTCTTGCCATTGCTAACATTTCATACTTTTTAGAATTTAGGAATTTGGCGCCTAGGCTGGTGTGGCCGCCCATTGCGCCGTCTATAGTCATATTATTCGTTATGTATACGCTCATGAAGTATTTGTACGATATTGGGAAACTCTTGACCAATGTTTTTCATCCACAGTCGCAAACACGAAGAGTATTCATTACACCCTAATGAAAAAATCAGTATTGCATACAAACTTATGGAAAACCAACTGAAAATATAAGATAAAATTCAAGCCCAGACCTTGACGAACGAGGTACAATACAAATCGCCAGCAGTCCGTAAGGAAGTAGATGAGGTAAAGGAGCCAGCAGGCTGTCTAAAATAGTTTACGAAAAAGGGAAACAAATTACCGAGGAAAAATATGTCCTAGATTGCCTGAAGGGTTATAAAATACCTTTCAGAGAAATTCTGTATCAAATAAAACCGCCAACCGACCAAAATTGGGCAAAAAATAATATTATAAAAATAAGGCACGAAATAAATAACTTGAGAGCCTTGTCAAAGTCAAAGCTCCAGTAGATTTATTATTAATTTAAATAATCTAAACAAATTTATCGATACTATACGGAAAGACTTGTTGAATTATTAATTCGTTGTTCAGACCAAGGTCTATTTACGTAGAATAGCACACAATATTATAGTATAATCTTGATAATTCGGTGGTTAGTTAATACGGCACGTTCAGTAATCCGGCGCTCTGGGGAAATATTACGCGAGATATTACTTGAAATAAGTGGCAAAATCGAGCGAAATTTCGCGAAATTTTGTAGGTCGAGCAGAGAGCTGGGAAACTAATTAATATTTTTTTGGAAAATATAAATGCATGCGTAGGGAAATGACCTTCTGAAAAAGATGTCACAATCTGTTTTTAATTATCTATAACCGTCCTCGAGATATAGAGTTCGGAAGTCGAAATTCGTAAAAATTTGAATTCAGAATTTCGGAATAAAATATTGAATCATCCAAACAATTTACACATCGATTTGCTCGTCTTGTCAGCGTCCTCAGGGGCTAGTTCGATAGGATTTTTTAAATGAAACCTTCTTAGGGATATGATATCTATTATACTATACGTCTCGTTTTCGATGATAATTTGTAGTAACGCTAGTCATTGCTAACATTTCACACTTTTTAGAATTTTGAAATTTGGCGCCTGGTGTGGCCGACCATTGAGTCGTCTGTATTCATATTATTCGTTGTGTATACGCCCATGAAGTATTTATGCGATACTGGCAAACTGTTGAACAATGTTTTTCATCAACAGTCGCAAACACGAAGAGTGTTCATAACACCACTAATAAAAAAAAACAATATTGCATACAAACTTGAAGAGATGGAAGACATGGAAAACTAACAGAAAAAATCGGCGATAAAATTGAAGCCGAGACCTTGACGAACGAGGTACAATGCAAATCGCCAGCAGCCCCTCAGGAAGTAGATGAGGTAAAGGAGACAACAGGCTGTCGAAAATAGTTTACAAAAAACGAGGAATAAATTAGCGATAAATTTGTCCTAGATTGCCTGAAGGGTTATAAAATACCTTTCAGAAAAATTCTGTAGCAAACCAGACCAAAATTGGGCTAAAAATGATTTTGATTTCTTTCTTCTCGTTTGGGCCTAGTTAAGACTCGTTTTGACTCTTTATATAGGTACAGCAGACCCATATAAAGAGTCAAAACAAGTCCTAAGTAGGCCCAAACGAGAAGAAAGAAATCAAAATTATTTTTAGCCCAATTTTGGTATGTTGGTGGTTTTGTTTCTTCTTAGCCCAGAAAGCTTTAATTTTCTAGCTGCGTGCAAGATTCCTCTCTTCTGTCCACTTTGGTCTGTTGGTTCCTGTGCTGTTTTTCCTGGTAAAGACCACTAGGAATACTCCTTGTCGAATGGTCTGACGGAGTTTGGACCGATCATCTATGGTTTCTGGTGGAATTATAACTTGCTCCAGGTCTGATTTCACTGTGGTGATCCATTTGATTTTGGAAACTTTCCCTCTACCTGTCGTGTTGAAGATCCTGTTCGTGTGTCTGCGGAGGTTCATTCGGGTTAAATGTCCATAGAAGGTTAGACGCCTTTTCCTCATAGATGTGATTATGTCTTCTTGCTGGTGGTACTGCTCACTATTGTGTTTGATCATGCATGTGCCATCTTCATCTCGTATTGGTCCTAATATTCTTCTCAGTATTTTCCGTTTTTTAAGCAATAGTTTCCTGAGTGGACCTTTCCTGTTCATCAAGATATATTCTGAGGCATACAATACGAATGGTGTTACTACTAAGTTGTAATGTTTGAGGTTCTTGGAAAGATGTTTGGATGAACAGATGACAGATACATGTTCATCAAGAGGCATTCTGAGGCAAAGAGTACGGATGGCGTTACTACTAAGCTGTAATGTTTGAGGTTCTTGGAAAGATGTTTGGATGAACAGATGACAGATGCATGTTCATCAAGAGGCATTCTGAGGCATAGAGTACGGATGGTCTTACTACTAAATTGTAATGTTTGAGGTTCTTGGAAACATGTTTGGAGATGTAAATGCTCTTGCAGGAGTGGTAGACCCTCTCCAACTTCATCTGGTATCATCTGGTATCTATAGTCATATCTATATTACATCTGGTATCTATAGCCAAGTTCTCAATCTCATTTGCTGAAACCCACTCTTGCTTGACTGCAACAACTTTACGAATAGTAGTGTCTTGTAGTGGAATTGTAGATGGGGCGTCCTTTATGTTAGTCATGCACACAGTCTTTTGCTTGCTGACTCTCAAACCGGCCTTAGCTGCCATGCTAGAGAGGTTCTGTATTTGGTAAGTAGCCTCTTCTATATCGTTGGATAACAGGACAAGCTCGTCAACAAAGGCTAAGCTGTGTACATTGAGGTTATATTTCTTGTATCCAATCCTCAGTCCAGTTCCTGATGGTAATGAGCGAGTCTATTTCCTGATGATTTCTGCAGTAAACAGTTGAACAGTATGCAATAAAGACCATCACCCTGTCTAACTCCCATTTGAATGGGAAAGCTCTCACCTCTAAACTTCACTTTGGAGGTGGTGTTTCTAAGAGCGGCCTGGATTAGTCTGGTTGTCTTCTCATCTAGGCCCAACTGTCGAAGGGTGGAGATCAGGGTTTGTCTGTCTACTGAATCATATGCCTTATGAAAGTCCAATAGGATTACTACCCAGGGATGTTCGCCGCGACCCCGGAATGTAAGAATGGTCCTGAGATTCTGTATTTGCTCTGTACATGATCTACTAGCTCGGAAGCCAGCTTGATATTCACCTAGTTGGGATTCAAAGAAAAACTAGTATTTTAAAAATTAAGACCCGATTTATTTCGTCTTAGTTGACAAACCAGAGGGCTGCAGTAGATTTATTATTAATTTAAATAATCTAAACAAATTTATCGATACTATCAAATTTAAAATGGAAGATATTAAGTCGACCAAACACTTCAATTGGATCATATATGTGTTCGATAGATCTAAAAGACGCATACTATCTTATTCCTATCCATAAATCATTTGAAAAGCAGCTAAAGGATGCAGCAGAAAAAGTTTCGACGATGCTAATTTTATCAGCACATAGACTTCAAACTATCGTACTAAGTAACATAAAAACATATCCATGGACAAATCAAAATGACCAGACTAGTACCTCCTCTTTGACGATTTCACTAAAACTGTGCGAAATATACAGATATACCGAGTAGACGCTTTAAAAATTGCAACGTTTTCATTCCGTCCAAAGACTGTGCAAACAAAACGTTGTGCAAAACGTAGCGTCTGGACCGGCTTTTAAGTATAATCAATTTTGTTAAAAAAAACGATAGAGCTTGTTTTAGTACTTGAAATGAAAACTTGTTGATCAATTGTTTTGCATTTTTTTGTCGATGTTTGTGAGTTCGGGCCTACACACTTAGTAAAAGATTCGTAATGTGACGCCCGACTACTAACAAATTTGCTGAGCTGTGTTCGCAAAATCTGTTCAGTATGTGGCGGGCGTCGTAGAGTGCGTGTTGTTGAAGTGTTCCCTTTCTGTTTCGCAATGTTTTGTTCGCAATTAATGACACCATGAAATTTGTTAATGTTCGCAGACAACTCGGCCATATGTGAGTAGGCAATTACTAATAAATATTTATTTACTTATTATCAACCACACATCGTCATAAAACACATAAAAACGTCCAAGCCAGGAAGAAATCATCCAGAGCTTATAGTACATTTTTATAAAGAAAAACCTGGGCTATGTGTCGCTAGAGCTGAAATAAACTACTTGAATATGACAAAAGACCTAAGAAATGAGCAAAACAACAAATTTCTCATCAAACATACAAAATCAAGACATCAATCGAGACATCAAACCATACAAAAACGTAATTTCTCTGGAAAAAATCCTCGCTGTCTAAAGCAGTCATTGATACAAATCAGTTCACAGCATATAGTACAAGCATCAGTGACTATTAGAAATGGTGTCGATATAGACACAATCAGACTTACTGCTGGTTGGACTCGATGGTCACAGACCTTCGCAACATTTTACAATCGCCCGATTCAAATAATAACGATACATTCGCAAAATCTGTATTATCTAAAGCACGGAACTCTATCTTTATGATCTTTGATCATTTTGGCTTCACAAGTCCGTATTTTGATTCTTTATGATGATGTCACATGATAAATGAATGAGTTTTCTTATACGCTAAAAGTCTACAAATTATAATCGAGAACGCGACGTAGTATATGAACGATCAGACGAATCCGCCGAAGGATCAATCTCCCTTCCTATATGTGCCAGTTAATAAACATACACATCTTGCAGGGAATATAATCATCTTGCAGGGAAAACTCAACTACAAAAATGATTAAAATTGACTATAGACGGCGCAATGGCCGGTCGCACCCGACTACTCGCCAAATTTCAAACTCTAAAAAGTGTTAGCAGTGTATAATTACGATCTAACATCGCGTTTAATTTGTGCCTTCAGCAAGCTCGTTTGATCTTCCAATTTTCCTACTAATTTTGGAACGCTGAATCAATTGGTAAAAACTAGAAATCTCTATAATAAGCCGTTCAAAAGTTATGACATCGTGAAATCTGCGAAAAATGCGAGAAAATGTATTTCCTTAAAATCGCCATTTATTGAATGAATGGAAAATTTCAAAGTGTGTCTGAAAAAGTTTTCCCTGCTGGTTGTAAATATACAAATTGCATTTTGCTAGCCGCTTCAGTCCACGAGATATTACTTGATATAATTTGCAAAATCGAGCAAAATTTTTTAAAATTTTGTCGTTGTAGCAGAGTAAAGTGCAGCCATAGGGAAATGACCTCCTGAATACGATGTTGCAATCTGTTTTTAATTATCTGCAACCGTTCTCGAGATAAGGACTTGTGAAGTCAAAATTCGCGAAAATTTTCATTCAGAATTTCACAATAAAAAATTGAGTCATTCCAATCCATTTACAACTTCCCAAGACAATCATCATTATAGCAAATATATACACAAAAACGACTGCCAGTCAGGGGCACCTCTCAAATGGGGAGGCGGTGCTAAGAATCCCCTCATGGAATCAAGCAAATACACTAAAAATACGAAGAAACCTGAAAATCGCGACATGGAATGTGCGCAGCATGTTCCAGGCAGGAAAACTGGAAAATGTTACATCAGAGATGCAAAGAATGCAAATAGATATATTAGGCATAAGTGAAGTAAGATGGCTAGAATCAGGAAAATGTGGCACCGAAAACGGCACACTGTATTACGCAGGTAGAAATGACAACCAACTTCAACACGGAGTAGGAATAATGTTAAGCAAGGAACTAAACAAACACGTAATAAATGCCTTACACTCTCAGAACGGCTAATACTACTCCAACTACAGACCGTCATGGGGAAAATGAACATAATACAAGCATATGCACCGACTGCAGATAAAGACGATACTGAAATTGAAGCATTCTATAATCAGCTCGACGAGATCCAAGCACTTCTGAAACCTAGAGACCTCACAATAATCATGGGCGATTTCAACGCCAAGATAGGCCAAGGCGAAGCGGGTGAATGGGTTGGTAAATATGGATTAGGCATAAGAAATGAGCGTGGCGATAGGCTTCTGCAATTCTGCATCGAGAAAGATTTAATAGTGACAAACACACACTTTAAACTTCACCCTCGAAGATTATACACTTGGAGATCTCCTAGTGACGGCGCAGATAACATAGTCCGTAACCAGATAGATTACATATTGATATGCAATTTAAAAACGGGGTAACATCGGTCAAAACTTATCCGGGCGCAGACGTAGCTTCCGACCATAATCCAGTAGTAATGAAACTAAGAGTAAGACTTAAAGCCAGAAACTCAACAACACCTACTAACAAAAAGATAGACATCTGCAAGCTACGAGACCCGAAAGTTTTACAGAGAGCCACAACTAAAATAAACGAAGGACTTAGTAGGCTAACAATCAATATAGAAGTAAACAGCAGCACAGAGAAAGTAAATAACATCTGGAATAACGTCAAAGACGTCTTCCATGCAACCCAGAATGAAGTTGTTGGAACCAGAGATCATGTAAAAAAGAAGAAATGGATGACAACCGAGATCCTTACATTAATAGAAAAACGACGGTTATATAAAACCACAAAAGAAAGGGATTATCGTGACACTCAAAAAGTTATAAAAAAGAAAATACATCAAGATAAAGAAGAACAGCTGAGAGAACAGTGTATCGAAATCGAGGATCTACAGAAAAGCGACAGTACGACAGCTTTAATGTTCACAAAAAATTCGAGAGATGGTGGGTACTAATAACAAACGAAGAGCGACTATACAGAAAGACACAAGCGGAAAAATAATATTAGACCTGAAAGAAAAACTTCAACGTTGGAAAGAATACGTAATAGAACTATTCGACGATAGCAGGCCCAATAGCTATAATCTAAGCCATCTTGTACAGAATGGCCCTGATATACAAAACAGCGAAGTGAAACATGCCATAAAAAACACAAAAACAGGCAAAGCTGCAGGTCCAGACGGTATATACAGTGAAATGCTCAAGCTGGTCGAAGACGATCAAATCAACATCCTCACAGATCTTATGAACACAATATACAAAACTGGCATCATACCAGAGGAATGGCTTGCATCTACGTTCATCACCCTACCAAAGAAACCGCATGCGACAGACTGCAATGATTACCGCATGATAAGTTTAATGGGACACACACTAAAGGTATTCTCCTAAAGATTATACATACCAGAATATATAGAAAATGTGAGGCGGAAATAACAGACACGCAATTTGGATTTCGCAATGGATTTGGAACGAGGGAAGCACTTCATTCATTAGGGGTACTGGTTCAACGCTGTCAGGATGTAAACAGGGATGTATATATCTGCTATATTGACTATAGCAAAGCTTTCGACAATGTACAACACGAAAAACTCATAAACATTTTAGAAGGCATGGATATCGACTACCGCGACATAAGAATAGTATCAAACCTTTATTGGGGCCAGACAGCAAAAATAAAGATCGAAAACGAACTGTCAGATGACATTAATATACGAAAGGGTGTCAGACAGGGATGTGTCCTCTCCCCAATGCTATTTAATATCTATTCTGAAGCAATATTTAAGGAAACACTCACAGAAGACCCCGCAGGAATCGTTGTAAATGGTAGAACAATAAATAACATCCGCTATGCAGACGACACAGTCGTGTTAGCGGACAATATGATAGATCTCACTCGCATGATGAACAACATAGTGGCGAAAAGCAAAGAATACGGTCTCCAAATTAATTTAACGAAAACAAAATTCATGTTAATTTGAAAAACCAAACAACAAATTCATTTAATAGTAAACGGGGAGCGCATTAAACAAGTCTCGAAATATAAATATCTTGGAACCTGGATGAATGACGAATGGACACATCAACAAGAAATTCTAGCGCGCACAGAACAGGCTAGAGCAGCATTCGTCAAAATGAAGAAAATGCTAACTTCTCCAGACCTAAGCCTAGACCTAAGGCTGAGAATGGTCCGTCGTTACATTATTCCAGTACTACTTTATGGAATGGAAAGCTGGACCTTAAAAGAGCAAACAACGAAAAGAATAGAGGCTTTCGAGATGTGGGTTTATCGCCGCATGCTGCGCATACCATGGACCGACAAAATCACAATCGTTGAAGTACTGCGGAGGATGAGCAAAGTACCAGAAATTGTCTTTACTTTAAAAAAGCGAAAACTGGAGTATCTAGGCCACATCTCTAGAAACGAAAAATATGGATTACTACAACTTATAATCCAAGGTAAAATTGAGGGGAAACGAAGTGCAGGGAGACGGCGTATATCCTGGCTGTGTAGCCTGCGAGAATGGTTTGGAGTAGCGTCGACGGACCTGTTTCGTTCGGCTATCTCCAATGCTAAAATTGCCACGATGATAAGCAACCTCCGGCGGAGAAGCTGAACCAAGAAGAAGAAGAAACAATTTACACAGCGATTTGCTTGTCTTGTCGACTAGTTGTAATTTGTCAAAAATGATTTCGCTGGGATTTACAGTTTCAGAGAGGTTTGTAAAAAACGGAAAACGCACCTTTTTCCTGATGGATTTTTTTGTCGATTTTTTCAGAAAATTTTAGGGCCTTTTTTTCAGTTTATCTAAAAAAAAAATGGAAGTGCTGAACACGATTTTCCAGTTTATTCCGTTCAAATGTTCAAAATATGCAAGATACCAATTTTAGCCAGTTCCTCCAACTTATTGCAAGTTTCTCTCACAGAATAATTTTTCCGAATCTCTTACGCATCTTTCGAGCTAAATCCGAGGCCGCACTACGGTTTTTACGCGAAACCGCTCGAGGAGCGCACACACACAAAACAAGAAAGTTCAATATGGAAGCACTTTGAAGTATCCGTAACTAATAATTCCAAAGCAATATTTATGTATTGTAAAGGCAGTGTTCCGCGGTACCAATTCAAAAAATTATATCACTTGTGGATCCACACAAAAAGACTCACTATAGAAGTTCTTGAACAAAACCCATTGCCTAAGAGACAAGCAACTCTAAAAGAGATGATGAATAAAAATCATTTTATAAAGCTGATGATAGTAGGGCAAAAGAAATAACTCATAATAACTCATTGTTGAGCAAATATGCGTTAATATGGCGCCATACGACTTATAGCTACGATTATTAAAGAAGCTATGCCAGAATTAAAAAATTTCTACATTCCGGAAAAAGTTATACCAGAACTATATTATGAGCGAGTAAGAACTCGAGGAATTGTTGTATATTTTGATAAACACCGACATATGAACAATTCTTCTCAATATAATACGTATAATGGCAATAAAACTTTGAAACCGCTCGAGAAGTAGGTACATACTGCGCTATTAAAATCAGTTGCGGGAAAAAACCACAAGTGAGGCCAGGCCGCTTGTATTAGCTTACTTCACAAAATCACACGATTAACCACGCGGTTTAGCCGTAGTGCGGACTAGGCCTTAATTTGTGGAAATCGGTTGTAATTTGCCCGAGAAGTGAATTAAAATGTAATAGGATAGGTGACTAGTATATGATTAATGTTTTCGGACTAATTTTGGGATGTTGAAACGATTGTTAAAAACTAAAAGTCTCTGTGATAAGCCGTTCAAAAGCTGTGACATTGCAGAAAATGCTATAAATTATTTCCTTAAAATCATTAGATATTTATCAATTGAATAGATAAATTCGAAGTGCGTCTGAAAGTGTTTTCACTGGTGGTTGTAAGTACACAAATTGAATTTTTTAGTCGTTTACGTTTGCGAGATATGATTTTATATGAAATCTCGTGAAATTTGGTCGCCCGAGCTGAGAACTGGGAAACTAAATAATATATTTAAGGAAATCTAAAAAAATAGTGAAATGTCAATATATACAAAAAACGTGTAATTTCTATCCAGGGGTCGCGATACAATTTTACACAAAATAGTTTGTGCACCATCGGTCTATGTTATCAATAGAAACAGTAGTGAAGGTTTATTTATTCCGATATTTTAACATTTACATACAAAATCACATAAAGTAGCAAACATAATGCATTTAGTCCATATTTTTATCGTAAAACCTAATTATACAGTAAATATTTTTTGAGAAACTTCAACTAAAAAATCTAAAATATTTTGTAAACGTAAAAAGTAAAAAAAATTTAACTTCCAGTACATCGAAAATTAATTAGGTTTATAATATGTTTAAATTAAAGCATTTTTTACACTGAATTAAAAAACTCACTATGTTTTAAACTTAAATTAAATTAAGTTTAAAAAGTTTAAAATTTTTCAATTTAGTATAAGTATGGATTATAACGTAGTAACGGTAGCGAGCATCCTGTTCATACATTATTTGTTTAATTGTATTTTTAGGTGTGTGTGTATATCCACGTGAGTCATTGTAATGGTAGATTAATTCCAAATTGGTTGTATCTAATGGTTAATAACCCAACCCTTAGCGGAGGAGTGGTGACACAATCGATTCTATCAAACAAAGGGAAGCAGCAGATAAAAGTTCCCAATAAAAGCGAAGAACACTACACAACAGCCCGATTATAAAGAGAAACATTAAATAAAACAACGAGTTTCAAATAAAAATCGGATGAACAAAACAATAACATTGAGAATTCAAATCTATGCGGGAAACTAGACATAATACTCGTACAAGTAGTTTTATGTTCACTCTTTGTTTTGGAAGTGGAACAGATGAAATTTTCGTTCGAGATGGAAGAGAATAGATCTCGAGCAAAGTAAATGTAATATTAAGTTAAGAAAAATGTTTGAAGATAAAATGGAACGAGTAAAGCAAAGCCTTCAAAGTGCAGAAGAGAAATGTTTTTCTAACCTTTTGTTAAGGTCTCTTATAGCATAATATTAATTAGAAAAAAATATTATAGTTTACAATAATTGTCTCAATAAAAGTTTTATAATAATAAAGTTTTTGGAATAATAGTAGTTTCGAATAATTAAAAATAGGTTTGTTAATACATTATCTCTTTCCACTTTGGCTTTTATTCATTCAGGGTGGACAGCCGAGAGGGTTAGTGAAAACCGCCCTAGTTGTTGCCTCCCCGACCGGAAGTCGAACCCGGTTCTCCCGCTTCCCAGGCGGGTATGTTGTCACTACCAAGTATACCTAATAATATATTATCTCCTAAACTAATATTGAGTTTATATTTTATGTCGACATACATATCTAATTGTTATTACTAATTTTATGCTTATTTTATTTTATGCACAGCTCATAAAATTTAATCTTGTGTTAACATAGACATATTAAGTCAATTCATTTGTATGCATCGGTGTTTACAAAAATTACGATACCCTTTGCGCCTCTTTAAAGTTTACTCGTAATCCTATCCATTGAAATTTGCAAGAGGGAGAAATTTTACTGAGAGTACTCGTACCACACTTTAGTAAACACTGATTCATATTAACTATTTTATGCAATTAATCTACATACTGAACAAATTGGAAGAAAAATAATGTATTGAATGTAAAACATACATCTAGATCAGGGGTGGGAAAATCTTTAGGTACGCGGGCTACATAACGTCTGAAAATTTAACCGCGGGCCGCATTGAAATATTTTCAATTGTTAAAGTTATTTGTATACGACAGTTGCATATACAAGGTGGGCCATTAAAAACAAAACAGGGATTTTCGGATAGTTAAAGATGGTTTCTCAAAAAACGATAGGACACGTCACTTTTGTTTGAGAGGGGGACACCTTTTACAAGAAAATTTAGTCCTCTGGACTTTTTCTTGTGGGGTTATCTAAAGAGTAGAATTTATGCAGAAGAACCAGAGTCTCTGGAAGAGTTAAGTCGGCGCATAATTGAAGAATGCCGTCAAATTGTCAAATGGAGAACATTTCGAGCGGAATTTGCCTTTTTGTATGGAATTTGATGGCGCACAATTTGAGCATTTGTTAAACTAATAAAAATCTTTTCTTGATCTTCACTTGAATTGTGTTTTTTATGCCTTCAATGTAGTTTTTGAAGGGACAGATTGAACAATTGGTCTTCCTTTAAACGAAGGACACGTTCAATTGAAATTAAATAATCTGGACAACAAATCGATAAATTCGGAAAATGTTCACCGTTTACTAATCCGGGCAAAAAGGGCTTTCAAATGAGGTATCACTTACCCAACCGTGCCATTTAAAATTATAGGGGTTGTGGTCCGAGCGCGAAGGGGTTAAGTAAATTGGGTACAAATTTTCTTGTAAAAGGTGTCCAACTCACAAACAAAGTTGATGTGTCCGAGCGTTTTTTGAAAATTAATCTTTAACTATACGAAAATCCCTCTGTTTCGTTTTCAATGGCCCACCTATACTCGCCTAGACACAACAATATTGTTAGGTTTCGCTTTATATTGAACAACATAAACTTAACGAAACGAACTACACTAAACAAAATAATTTCAGAGAACATCCGTACAGTGTCTATAAAATAGTGGCAGGTATATAATAAAGTAAAATCAGGCCTGGTAAACATAATAAGCATATCGTAGGCATGCTTTCGGGATTTTTTGTAGTTTTTTTTTTATTGGCATACGAATTAACATACGAATACGAATTAGAGGCGGTAGTACCAATTAGAGGCGGTAGTACCAATTAGAGGAGGTACTCCGTCTTCCAGTGCATGGCTGTTGCAAGGCCATCACAGTAATCTGCCAAGAAAACCCCCAAAAATAGTGGCTCGCCGCCAGTGTTGGGCATAATTCAATTAATTTTTTAATTGTAGAATCAAACAATTACAATTTTAATTGCAACTAAATCAATCAAAAAATTGCAATTAATTTAATTCAATTAAGTGTTTAATTGTGAGATGCAATTGAAATCAATTGCAATTAAATCCATTAATTGTGGTTTACAATTAATTTAATTGCAATTAAAATTTGAATTGTTAGTTACAATTAACTTAATCATCAATTGTTTATTATAACAATTAAAACTATTTGATGAATGTAAAAACTTAAACAGTAGGAAAAGATGGTCGTTCTGAAGCACGAATTCTAGCACGAATCGTTCATACACTTTTATCTTTAGACATATTGGTATATCACTTTTAAATACCTCTCTTAGTTTGCCCACTGAAATATAAACTAACTGGAACGAGCGCTGCCTCCAGGCTTGTGCGGGCCGAGAGAATCACAAGGTGTCTCTCGTATCGCTCTGTCTTCGTCTAGTACAGTCCAAAAGGAAAACTAAATGTGTGGCCGACGTCCAACGTCCATTTTTCCTTGCAAATACAACAGTATTTTACCATTGTCTTTTTGAAAACAACTTTCATTAAAATATATAAACTTCGGTTTATAATATGCTCACCGATTGAACGAGCTTTTCGCTCTGACTGTATCACATCCCCCACTCTCGAATTCACTGTTGGCTAGACAAGGATGAAGGGATCCCCTTGGGCCCTCTCCCTCGGCCTGCACAAGGTTAGAGGCCAGCGCTCGTTTCAGTTAGCAGGGCCGTCCCTAGTAAGTGCGGGGGCCCAGGGCAAAAAATAATTTTGGAGCCCCTTAGACATTTTTTTTTTATAATTTTAAATCTACAAAATAATATTGGATATTGAAATTTAATTGTTATGACAAAACAAGAATAATATAATATATACTGTTTATTTGTTTTGTACAAGATAAGTAAAAAAGGTAAAATAAACATCTAATCTTTACATAGTGGTAAAGCAAAAAATAATGAAAAACAATGTAAAATCTAAACCTGTCGGTTCGCATAAGGCTGCGGGGCCCTCAAAGCGCGGGGCCCCGCTCGCCCCGGTCTAAGGACGGCTCTGCCAGTTAGTATATATTCCAGTGAGTTTGTCAAAAACAGCCCAAACCTATTCCATGCTGTATCTCGTGCGATTGATTGTTGTTCCCAATTTGTATTTCGTGCCCGAGGTATTTGTACATATGCGTCTCTTTTATCTCAGAGTCGCTTACTCTGATGTTTTGTGCATGCACTAGATTTGTCATTATTTGGGTTTTAATTGCATTTTTTTGGGGACCGAATTTTGCTGAGATCTGTATTATTTCTTCAAATATCCGTCTTGCATCGCCGATGTTATCTGCAACAAGAACGATAGCATCTGCGAATCTGAGGTGAATCCTTTTGCCATCGACATCGATGCCTCTAATATCCCAACGCAATGACTTCATTGCGTATTCGAAGACAGGTGTGAAAAGTTTAGGCGATGTGGGGTTCCCCTTGTTGGACTTCTCGGCCTACTGTAATTTCGTGAAGTTTTACAGTTGTGGTAGTGTGACCGTATATGTATTCTATAAGCCTTATATTTATAATCTATCCTACGCTGCTCCATTGCTGCTATTATTGATGTTAGTTCTACTATAATGAATTTTACTAGATGGAAATCAATAAATATCAAGGCTAAGGGTGTTATGGTACATACCACCATGCAAGTCTAACGGTTTTGAATGTTTGCCTTTTGTCACCACTTATACGTGGCAAGCAGCGCTCAGCGTAAGCATCGAAACAGATTGGATGTCGAACCTAATTTGAGAATGAAATTAACATCATTACCCCCTAATTTGAAATTGTTACGTGACAAACAACATCATTCTTCGGACTAAGGACAAAATATGTAAAACAAAGTATACTTCATTTACTAAAGTTTTAAATGAACACATTTGTTAATTTTTTAATATCCTATATTTTTGTCATTTAATTATTTTGCAAGTTCTTTGTATGAAATAAACAAATAACTTGATTTTTCTTAAAAAATAAAATTTGTATTGTAAATAAATGTTTTTTTTTTTCGTAAGGTGGGTCGCGAAAAAATTTAAAACCTCGTACCGAGTCGCGGTCAAAGAAGTTTGGGAAACACTGATGTACCATAAATGGTTTATAAATCAGAAATATAATGAAAGAAGAGCTATTGAAACTAATAATGTTGAAACGCAATGGTACACTTCACAGTCCTGATTTAAAAAAAATTGATATTGAATTTAAAGAAATGGATATTGACCTACAGTAAATTGATTCTGTTACGGTGGGAAAAAATATTGGTTTTATTCAATATCTTAAGCAAAACATTCCACATCATCTAATTGAAATTTCATTGTATAATAAATACACCAGGAATTTCATTATATAATAAATAAGTTTAACTATGTCTTTAACTTTTGTTGTTTGTCTGTTGGTGTTATAATACATCATGTGCGAAACAAGGTTTGAAAATATTTTCCAATATAATGCCAGTTGTAATAAAAGTCATCAACTACATAAACGCTAGAGGTCTTAATAGGCTGCTATTTTCACAACTATTAGTGGAAATTGAGTGCCAATATTCAGGTATTTTAACTTACAACAATGCTCGATGGCTTAGTTGCGGTCAAGTTTTTAATCAATTTGTAACTTTATTTGCAAAAATTAAACCCTTTTTGAATGAGAAAAACAATAGTTATAACGAATTTTGATATATAGAACGGTTAAATGATTTAATGTTCTTCTGCGACTCAGCATTTCATTGAACTGAATAAAAAACTTCAAAGACATAAGACAAATTGTTTTAATGATGATTGAAAATATTAAAATATATAGCGAATTAAAATTTATAGCGAAACATGACATCCTTACTAAAGATTTGAAAATGAAAATCATGAAATATTTTCCTCAAATACAAAAACGTTTTCAAAATACAATAATTTATGACAAAATACCTATGAAATTCAAGAAAATGTTCCCAACTTTCTGAGGAGATTCAGTTTTTAAAGTTTGGAAAATATATTTCACTTTAAACTTTATTTTATATTCACGCAAAACAAAATCAATGGAGAATTTACATGGCGAGTACCCTATCCGTGATTTAGAAATGGAAATAGTCGAATTTAAGAGCAGTATATACAGTCGAAGTTCCATAACTCGAACTTATGTAACTCCAATTTTTCTATAACTCTGAATATTTTTAGAAATTCACACGTTTAGATAGCATTTTACATATAAATTAAGTTCCATAACTCGTAGTAAAAATTTGTACAATGGTAAAATTTTACATACAAAATAATCTCGATAATTCCAATTTTTTAACCGCCGCGTATTTTCTAAAAATTATGATCCCGGATATTGCCTGCCATAAACCGTCGATAGTTTTATCGTCGATAGGTTGTTTATACTACTACATTTTATTTTTCATATTTTATCACCAAAATCACCAAAAACTCGAAAAAAGCAAAACTAAGACTATAGACGATATAATCGAAGATCACCCACAAGGTGCTATTATTATGGAAAATTATTACTATTATGGAAAACAATTAAAAATAACTGACTTAAAAAAAATAATATGTTAATTAAAATTATTTTTAATTAATTATAATTATATAACACCATATTAATGATGTATACATATTTCTTTTTCATTTTTTGTCTATAAATATATACATAAGGAATTAATTTGAATAAATTGTGTAGTGTACTTTACTCATTTTATAGTTATGAATTCTATAACTCCAATTTTCTATAACTCGATTTTTTTCATAAACTATGGCAATTTGACTTAGGGAAGTTCGACTGTAGTTTGAAACATTGAATTTTGAAAACTTTCCGTAGTTTCCGTAGTAGAAGAAAAAATGTCTAAAAATAGTATAGATGTAATATATTGTAGATAATAATCATCCCACCTTAAAATTTGAAAATGTTATATTTAACGTATGGGATTCTTTAGCAAATAATTTTAAATCAATAAAGAAACTAATGCTCTTTTAACGATGTTTGGGTTGACATATTTCTGTGAAAAATTATTTTCTTTGATGAATTTTATGAAATATAAGAATAGAAATGAACTAACTAGGAAATATGTTAAATTAGTAATTACGAAATAAGAACCGAATATTAAGAAACTATCTGAAAATAAACAATAGATTTCTCATTAAATATACAGCTGTATGAGACTTTCTTTACTCCTTGCTCATTTAAAGACTCAATGCAGCGTCGACTGCCGACTGAGCATGGTGTCACCTGGTGCGGTAATTCATGGGATTGAAGCAGAAGCATGCAGAAGTCATAAAACAAGAAGGAAACCTAAACTTTGTGGAAACCTTTAAAAGTGAGAACAAAAAAATTAGTCTTTAACCTCACTCCTTATTTCCTAGTTATGCTACTGACCTGACTCACGACCTAGTACCAAAAATATAATGATCAAAATTTGACCCACTACTCAAAAGGTTCGCCATCCCTGGTTTAGATATTTTAAAAATTTCTGTAATTCATTGTGTTTAGTTCAACTTATGAGATTAAATAAACTTCTTGCATAATTTTTAGCGAGAAGAGAAGTAAGGCATGGGAAATTACACGAATATGATTATTTAAAATATATTGTGCTTGAAATTGTTATATTTTTTTGAAACGCATGATGGTTACATGAATAAATTTATGAAGAAAAAAAAATGATAAATGCAGATAGAACATTATATAATTGATTCGCACACGACAACAATGAATCACTCTCAAATGTACGAATATTAATTCAAAAAACACGTTATATAATATAATTTTTTATATGAATTTAACAGAAAATATGAAACAAGATGTGTAGAGTAATTACACTATATTGTGTAATCAAACACAAATAAATAAACCGTTCTGATAAAGTTATCTTATCGATGTTTGGATTAAATAATATCACAAATACAGTTTTTCCCTTGGAAATAACCAATAAATTGCCTTAGAAAGTAGTTAAAATATAAATAGTGTTAATTCCGAGTAATAGTTTATTCAATGTGTTTACCGAGTAATAAACCAGGTAAACTATAGAAGCCAAGTTAAATAATTCACATCGAGTAATTATTTCAGACAGTTTCATATGATAAATCAAAAATTATTTATAGATCAATGTACAATTATCGATTAATGTTGTAGAATTTAAATTGTTAATCATAAATTTGAAATCAATACAAACATATTTACTACATCCAAACAAATTTTATAAACACTGCTCAAAACAATTATCAGGTCACTAATTTGTACCTCCATAAAATTCAAACCGGAAATTACATGCAAATAAAATTAATAACATCTGAAAGACGCTCTATTTAATTGTTTTGACACATAGGGAATTATCAGCATATCATGCTTCCGGAGTATCCGTAATAATTAACAAGAACTACCAAAACTAAAGTGAAATAATGTATCATGTTCAGAGCAATATACAGACGAAAATTTTTGCAAATGACAGTTTGACTTAAGTTAAGTGAAAATGAGGCATCTCAACGAAGTGGAAGTTGTTCGTGCTATAATATTAATTGAAAGTTTCAAGAAATTTTGGATTGGACAAGCGATTTTGGAACAGGATACAGGTCAATATAACAGACGCGGTGGGCAAGGTCCCAAAAGAAAAACAACTCAAAATCAATACGATTTTTACTGATTTCGAGTCTTCGCAATATAGTTTCACCGGGAAAAACCTCTTAATTTCCCTCATGACGACGCATGAAAATCATATAGTTTTTATTAAACATCCCTTTACATGCCTAGTTAATACAGCATGCTTAATTCACTGGTCTAGAATTAACCAACGTTTTCAGGTCTTAAAATAAGCTAAATTAAGAGTCAAATTCAATGTTCAAATTCATCTAATAATAAAAAATTAGATCAAATCAAATCTTAGAAACTAACTTGTAGTCTAAGTTCCAAGAAGTACTAATCAAAGTAGATTCTAAATTCTCTAAATATCTAGATCCGTAAAGTGCATAATAATTCAGTACTTGCATTCTAGATGCTAACAGAACAAAACTATCAAAATTTTCGCAAAAGTTTCGAAATGAAAAATCTAACAATTTTTGCTCGTGTTGAATAATGAACATTTGACGATATTAATTGAACATAAACATTAAAAAAAAAAATCGAAAATGCTAGTTATTTAGTAGTAGTTAGCGTAGTTTTATCTAACTGTGCCTCTTTAAATAATCTAAACGTAATCCAAAATTCCTAAATTTAATACATTCCATATATTCCAATAGTATATTACGTAATGAGAGTTGTAAGAATTATAATAACATATTACGTACGAGCGGAACAATTACGCTCGATGAGCGGAACAATTACGCGTGTATAAATATTTGCTTCCGGCAAATGAAGATAATTAGCAATTTGTTTAGGAATAGAGCCAATTTTATGTATTCAAACACATTGCTTAGTGCATTTCTCATTTTGATAATTTAGGAAAAAAAGGCTGATCATTGTCCATTTTTTGTGGGCGTAGGTTAATATATTTTTTACAGGTTTGGTAAAATTCTTTCGGTACCACAAAAGATCTTTGAGTTTTTGTTTTAGAATCAGGAATTTTAACGATCGGAGATGTTCCGGTGTCTTCTATATGGCAGGGTTTGATATTTCGTAGTTCTTGTTTTCTGCAAGCACCACTAATGCCAATGATAAGAATAACCTAAAATTATATAAAAAAAATGTCATGGTGCCCATTAGAGCATTATAAGAAAAAAAAAGTAATGAATATCTTCATCAATAAATATTTGTTATCCGGCGAATTATTGAGGAAACTGTAAATTTCTTGAATGGTTAAAATTTTTGATTTCTTGGTTTTAAATCCATAAGATTTTCTCTTTTTAGTAAAGCTATTAACTTTGAATGTTTTTGAATTGTCGATGTCGTGCTTTAAATTAATTGTTGTCCGAACCATTGAATAAATTGCCCAAAGTGAAGATGGTTTCATTGTTTGAGATAACTCATCAAAGTATGATAATACAACATTTTCTGAAAACGATTTAACTTTATGCTTCATTCTCCGGTCCATAAATTTTCTATATGCATCCTCGTATCGATCCCGAGATTTAATCGGTAGCAAATTATGGGCAGCTTGTTTCGCTTTATCAACAATTTCGGGCGGAGTAGCATTTTCTATTTAGCTATCACTGGACATTATTTTAATTGGTTTAATTGAAAAAAAATATAGTAACAAATGATGGAATGTATTGGGTTGAATATATTAAACGATAGTAGCAGCTCTCAACCAACCAACGAATCGTAAACCAAACGCACTAGTGTGTTATTGAATCATTAAATAACATTAATCGCGGACTGTTACATACGTGTGTTGTAAGATGTATTTACATAATCCACGAACTGTACAATATTGGGCAATTATAATAGTGGTCGTAGAAAAAATAATTTACATTTACCTAAATAATTTACTTCAAATTGATCAATTTCATTTGTGCATTATTTTATGCTGTGGTTTAAATTTTGCAAAACCAAATTACAATTGACTACAACATCATTTTCTTGTATAATTTTTTAACTTACTGGAATGATTAATCATAATTAATTCATTATTTTGAATTGATTGTCTGATTACATGATTGTCTTGTTCATTAAAAATCTTGCTAATTTTGCTTATTTTTGTGTGTCAGTCACAAACCGCGTCCTCTAGTTTTAAATTTTCTGTGCAAATCTCGTATCGTCTGGCAGAAAGACCTTGTGGTCGATAGCCATTTGTTACTGTTGGTGTCAATAAAAAATGTTATTGTAATTATAATTCTCGAAACGAACAAAAAACTGACCAAATGATCTGATAAACATTTCTTGAAATCAAAGGAGATAAACGGCCAAACAAAAAATAAATAATATTTCGACAAAAATTATCGTTTACGATTTAACACGAGTATGTTTGCCACAAAAAAAAACATGGGATTAAATTATATGAAATAAAAATATTTCGATGTATAACAGTGAATTGTGGAAAAGATTAAATTTATGAATTAATCCCAATATTTTTTTTTAAATCAACCATTTTAAATAATTAGCAGTTGCATTTTTGACTAATTAAATGCATAATAAAATTAATAATCAGTTCGCAAACTTTCAATAAAAAAAATTGCTGATTTTTTTTTAATTGAAACATTATTGTAAAAAAGAATGTCGTTGTTTCATCAAAAATTCCTGTTTGTTAATGTCAGCGGTATATTATGCTAAACGAATAGAAATTTGTTAGTAGAAGAAAAATATAATGAATAAACTAATGAACAAGATTTTTAACGGACAAGTATTTTATGTAATTTTGTTCATTTTCAAAACAAAAGTATAATTCAAAATAATGAATTCACTGGCAGAAAGACCTCAGGTCGATAGCCATTTGTTCCCTTTTGGTGACAATAAAGATTATTATAATTGTTATTAACGAATTCACTGTAAATGATCAAATATTTTAAAAAAGTATACAAGAAAATGCTAAGTATTGACGCCAAAATTATTCCAACAAATAATATATAATTTTAATTACTTTTAGTCTAGCCCTAATTATAAATAGATTAACCAGACGAAAGTACACTTTTATAACAACAAAAACCTTTTTATTGATAATTATAATCACAATTACGTCACAAATTTTAACTAGTTGCCCTCAGGAAATGTCGATTGATAACATCATAATAGAAGAAGTAGAGCAATATACGTATCTGGGGCATACAATTCAAATTGGCAAAGAAAATCAAACTGCCAAAATCAAACGCAGAAGCCAACTGACAAGGGCCGCCTTTGGAAAGCTCAGCCATATACTAAAAAACCAAGACGTTCAATTTACCTAAAACGTAAGGTTTACAATAGCTGCATCCTCCCCGTTGCCACCTATGGCCTGGAAACGATGGCTATTACTAAAAAATCAGCCTCAAAACTTAGAGTGACTCAAAAAGCAATGGTACGTGCGATGCTGGGAATCACTCTAAGAGACAAAATTCGCAACACAGACATTTGGACAAAAACAAAAATAATAGGTGTCATGGAGAGAACAGCGGATCTAAAATGGCAATGAGCAGGACACGTGGTCAGAAAGAATACAGAAGAATGGAGCCACAATATTACTTTCTGGAGACCACGGGAAACAAAAAGAAGCACAGAAAGACCGAGAACGAGATGGATCGATGACATAAAGACGATAGCAGGAAAACAGTGGATCAGAACAGCAAATGACAAAAAAGCATGGAAAAAAATTAAAGAGGCCTATATCCAACAATGGAAGTATGATGGCTAATGAGAAGAAGAATCACGTCTCGTTTTGTTAGTTGAAATCGTCCGGTTAGCTCTCTACGTCTACTCTGGTAAGGCTAACCAGACATGTTTGAAATTGT
Organism: Phosphuga atrata; assembly: GCA_944588485.1. NCBI lineage: Eukaryota > Metazoa > Arthropoda > Insecta > Coleoptera > Silphidae > Phosphuga > Phosphuga atrata. The sequence continues at coordinate 5,786,919 of OX155894.1, read as the reverse complement.
TTATTTATACTATAGTATTATTTGTTTGCCTAAATATAGCTTGCCTGGTAATGTTTATATAATTTGTCCTATGAATGTGGCCTGATGGCAACTTTCATAGAGCTGATCTGAGAACATCTGATGGCAACATTCATAGATCTTATCCTTTTCAGATAACAGATCTGAGAAGGCTATATAGCCTTTTCAGATCTGCCTGATAACATAAACACTGTTTTGTGTATCTAGCCAAGTTTTACCTAATCTAAGTAGTCGTATCTCCCAAAACTTATATCTCTAGATTCGCGTAGTCCTCCGGGTTCGATTCCTGGTCGGGGAGGCAACATAGCCTATATATATATTGGGCAACCCAAGGGTGGGCAGCCCACCCTGGATGAATGCGAAATATGCGATACTGGGGTGGCGCATACTAAAAGCCAAAGTGGAATAGGGGGTATAGGAAGTTTAGCTTCTCCCAAACCACTTTAAAAAAAAATTCCTTAGTCCGTCTAATCTTGATTATTCATCTAGTTCCATCTGTCTAGTTCTATCTTATTGTACATATTGTACATTGTACATATTGTATATATCTTATTGTACATATTCTTACAATGCTTGTCTAATGTAGATATTTATAGATGTCCTATTGTCATTTATTGTTTAAAACTGGTGTCCCTAATCTTGTTGTCTAACCTTGTTCTTCTATTTATCTACCCTACTAACAAGTTTTGTTGTTTTTTTTTTGTAGTTTTCTAAGTTTAGTGTTGACTATCTAGCTTGTCTATCTTGACGTTATCGCTCTAGTTTTGTATATCTTGTTTGTCCAATGTTGAATATCTAATTTTGTCTGTCCAGAATTGTCTGTTTAGTACTGTTTGTCTATTCGCTCGGTGCATAACCGCGCTTGGCGCCTCCCGTGGCCAAAAAGACAACTTCGTCTCAAACAATAGTGTATAAAAACAACATGCAAAAACATGCAAAAACAAACAAGAAACGGATCGTTTATTTTGAAAGTGGTGTAAGTCCATTTTTTGTTGTTTAGAGAAAATCGAAGTTAAACATATTAATTGCTATGCAATTTCCTATATTGGCCAATTTTAAATTGAACAAAACATTGGCATTTTTTAAGATATTAAATACTTATTAGTAATAAATAAAAAGTTTACACTGAATTAAGCATAAATTTCTTAATATCTCATTTTTTTAAAATGGACTTACACCACTTTCAAAATAAACGGTCCAAATAATTAATTTAATAAAATATACAGTATTTAACAGCAAAAAAATTTGTCAATTATGTCAGGTCACATCTCGCGAACGGAAGCGGCTAGGAAAATGCAATTAGTATATTTGCAACCAGCAGGGAAAACACTTTCAGACACACTTTGTAATTTTCCATTCACTTGCAAAAAATGATTTGCATTGTGTGCACAAAATGAAAGGCATTTTCTCGCATTTTCCGAAGATTTCACTATGGCATAACCTTTGAAGGGCTTACCACAGAGACTTCTAGTTTTCACCAAACAATTCAGCGCCCCAAAATTAGTCGGAAAACGTATATCATATTTGCAGGAGGCTTTTAATGAGGAAATGCCGTCGAAGCGTGAACTCAAGATTGCGGAAACCGTAAAATGCGAGAAAATCGATTTTACAAAAACCGATATTTTTTGGGTTACAGCAAAATTTAAAAACGTTTCTGAAAGAATTTTTGCTGCTGATTACATATATGCAAATTATATTTAGCTAGCTCTTTCTGTTCACTATCGCCTGCTAAAATTGACGAAATTTTTAAGAAATTTCGACGCTCGAGTAGAGATCTTGGAAAGTAATAAATTTCCTGCGGATAATCTGAATGTGTCAATAGGAAAATGACCTTCTGAAAACGATGCCGCAATCCGTTTTTGACTATTTACAACCGTTTCTGAGATATCGACTTAGCAAATCGAAAATCGTAAAATTTCAGTTTGAAATATCTCGACGAATTATTGGATCTTTCCGTACAATTTACACATCGACTTGTTCGTCCTGTCGAGTAGTTGCTGTGTGCCAAAAATGATTTCGTTGCTGTTTACCCTTCTTGAGAAAATTGAAAAAACCGAAAAAGCACATTTTTTTCGACCGAAATGATGAAATTTGTTTTTGGTTACCCGAAATAAATCGAAGTGCTGAAAACGATTTTCTAGTTTATTTCTCTCTAAAGTTACAAATAAACAAAATAATTCTTGGGTATTTTGAGCATTTGAACCGAATAATCTGGAAAATCGTGTTCAGCACTTCCATTTCATTCAGATAAACTGAGAAATAGACCCTAAAATTTTCTGAAAAAATCGCCAAAAAAAATACATCGTTTTCATCAGGAAAAAAGCATTTTCTGTTCTCTACGATTCTCTCGGAAACAACAAATCCCAGCGAAATCATTTTCGGCACACTGAAACTAGACGACAAGAAGAGAAAATCGATGTGTGAAGTGTTTGGAAAGATTCAATTTTTTATTGCGAAATTCTGTATTCAAATTTTTTCGAATACATGTCAATACATACTAACAAATGCTGAATAATGACGTAACTGGTCATGAAGTTCTTAAAAGTGTCATCTTTGCCGCTAGTGCTGTTGCGCTCGGAGCAAATTCTTGTCTCTCTGTCTAGATTTATATGTTGACATTAATATGTCGATATTGGTATTTTATCTTATCTAGCTTATCGTGTTTGTTTAGTCCTGTATGTCTAGTTTTACCTGTGTAATCTTATTTGAAACACAAACAGATGATGAGGTATAAGTAACCAGTAAGGAAGACGAAGAACCTCTTAACTACGAAGAACTCACGCAAACGATAAAAAAGCTAAAACTACACAAGACAGCAGGGCCAGACGAAATAAATAACGAACTGAAGAAAAAAGAAAAAGGACAATAATTAAATAATATACAATATGGAAAGAAGAAACAATGCCCACGGAATGGAAGAAAGGACAAGTAATAGCAATATACAAAAAAAGAGACGCAACGAAATGTGTGAATTGCAGACCTATAATGCTACTAAACACAACCTACAGAATACTAACAGAGCTGATAAGGAATAGACTAACACAGCACACGGAATCCAACATAGGCTCATATCAGAAAGGGTTCAAAAGACGAAATGCGACAATAGACGCCATTCACGTATTGACACAAATTATTGAAAAAAGCTAAGAATTCGGAATTGAGTTACAAATCAAACAAGCGTTTGACAGCGTAAAAGAAAAATAATAAAAGAAATGGAAGAAATGCGAATACCGAACAAGCTGATAAACCTAACAAAAATGATAATGAACAGCTCAACAGCAGAGATTATAACAGGATACGGCAACACAAATAAGGCTAGCAAAGAAAAAGCAGTAAGATAGAGAGACGGACTATCAACAGTACTTTTTAACATCAAGCCAGAAGGCATAATAAGCAAAGTGAAAAACAATAAATCATTAATACAAAACGGAACACAGATAATTGGTTACGCAGATGGCCTTGCACGGGTAGCAATAAGCAAAAAGATGGAACAAAACTATGGCAACAATCGTCAAAGAGGCACGCATGAGAGGATTAACCATGAATAAAAAGAACAAAATATATGCATAGTGCACGTACGTATGAAGAAGAGTAACAGACACAGATACAAATAGCAAAATACATACTCCAACAGCTACAAATACCTAGGAGTCACAGTAAACGGAAGCAACGACAGATGTATCGAAATTAGCGAAAGAATAAAAGCAGGAAAACCTGTTTTCAGGAAATACCATAAGCTACTTAAATACAAAAATGCCAGCACAAGCACGAAAATGCAAATCTACAAATCCAATATAAGAACAGTAACAACATACACAGCATAGACAATATGCCTGACCAAAAGAGACGATGAAAAAATTAGAAGTATGAAAAGAAGAACATTAGAATCTAGAATCGCCGACTTAACGGAAAATTTACAAAATTAATATTCTTTCCAATCGCAGATCGAGATATATCAGTTATATCGAGATATATCAAGCAATGCTGAAACATAAAAATCTTTTGATGAAGCCGCCTTGGACGCGGAACATAATAACGCGAGAAAATCGAAACACAGTTTCATGCCGTTGTCGCTAATATTAAATCGTTTTTACTTAAAAATAACCCGGGATCATCAAATCCATATCAATCAGCTACTATAAAATTAATATCGCTAAAATACTCCCGGATAATATAGTGCAAATAACCTAAAACCTTTAGAAAAAAAAACCTTTGCCTTTGCCAACATTCTGCCAAATTATGCTATGGCGAAGGAATTGTTAAAAGTGATTTGACAATGTTGTCAAAAAAATTAGATTACCAATCAAAAAGAGAGTGACAAACTACCTTACAGAAGAAGTTGACAACATTTGTAGAATTCAGTAACATCGTATAAAAAAGATACCAAATCTTGGAAGCGTTAAACATAAGTCAATAAATTCTAATACAACAAGTTTTAAACAAAGTCAGTCAACGAAGCCAAACTACTTTCCGATGAAAAGAAATTTCAGCAATAAATTTTCGTCGAACATAATTTCCACTCAAAAATTTACAAACTGTGCCATTTGTTAAGGGTCCCATAATACCTATCAATGTAACGAATTTGTTGCTAAAGGTGTGACAGAATTGAAGCAAATTCAAAATTTAAAATTGTGTATAAATTGCCTAAGGCCTAACCACGAGGTTACCACATGCAGCTCCAATTCATCGTGTAAAATCTGTGGACAACGTCATCACACTTTGTTATATATTAACGATTATCCATCCACACCATCCACATCACTTGTGGACACAAATTTTGGTAACAATTACAATCAGGTCCTTTTATCCACCATCCAATTATTCGTTACCGATAGTTACGCATATTTTCACGAATGTCGTGGCTTACTGGATCAAGGTTCACAAGCAAATATTATCACAGAAAAATTGCGTAAAAAATTAAATTTACAATTGACAGGTATCAATACCTCCATATCGAGTATCAATTTAGCGATAAATCCCGAAAAGGAGTGCCTTAACGTTACGATAAAATCTCTAAATTCCAATTTTGCCTCAAATCTCCCGTGATTAGTAAGTCCAATTTTAAATCTACCAATGAATACGAGATAACTTTGGAGCGGCTCAACTATTGTTTTAGCATGGTTAAAGGAATCATCGCACCACTGGAAGCAATATGTTGCAAATCGAGTCGCAAAAATACAAGCGAGTAGTACTTATATCGAATGGAATCACGTACGTTCAGGCGACAATCCCGCCGATTTATTTTCACGAGGAACGACATTAAAACAGTTAAACGAAGAGACCACTAAGAAACGAAGAAATAAAAAGTAGGTATCCTAGAACAGGAAGATATAGTGAAATTCATAAAAGCACGGAAGTTCAGCTGGTATGGCCATATACAAAGAAAAACCCAAAACTCCATAACGAAGATCATTACAAACTGGAAACCATCACTCAGTAACGAAGGCACTCAGGAAGGCCGAAAGTAAGATGACAGGTCCAAATACACGAAGATATGCGAATAATAGAGGTCACAGAAAGAAAGAAGTAGGTGAACGACAGAAAGGAATGGAAGAAAATAGTACAATGAACAATAATTAGATAATTAGATAGTCGCGTCTACTCTATCTTCTCTGCAACCCGTATTTACTGCGCATGGCGAGAAGCCACCTTAGTGATAGAAAGTTAATTCTGAAAGGGGTTCCGAAAACGGAAGAGAGAAGCATCAACAGCGAAGTTCCACAAGGATCGACTTTAGGCCCCACCTTGTGGAACTACCTATATGACGACGTGCTGAGATTAAGACTTCCGTTGGGGGTTTACTACATTGTTTTGTACTAAATTGTACATTTTACTAGATTTTGCGACATTGATTGGCTTTTCAGACGACTTGGCTCTAGTAGTAACAGCCAGGACAGAAGAGGGATTGATACAGACGGCCAACCACGCTATAGAACAAATCATTAAATGTATGAAACCCAAAAACCTCAATTTGGCGCCAAAAAAAACTGAGGCGGTCCTTCTCATGGTACAAAAAAAAGGTCTAACCAATTAAATTTAGAATTGAAAAAATTATGATAATCCCAAGGTATCAAATAAAATACCTGGGCATAGTAATGGACAAGGCATTATCTTTCGCACCGCTCATAGCAGAAGCTACAGCAAAGTGGATAAGGATAATGGCAATACAGCAACTCATGTCAACGCACTTTCTGGCCCTTCCTAGCAAGAAAAAAACCTGGAGATCCCCAAATCAATACCTATGAGAATCTCAGATTGATCACGTTGCACTAAACAAAATCAGAGAGAGAGATAGATCATGAATGTTCAAGTAAAGAAAGGAATCATAGATTCGGATCATCACTTATCACTAGTGAAAATAAAGTTTTAGCGTAATAAACCTAAAGCGAAAACGACCAGAACACCACGAATTGAGCCAGAATTTCTTAAGCTAAATTCGGAGATCTTTGTAGCAAATTTACCATCGGAACTTCCCGTAGATTTTGATAACCTAAAAACTACGATATGCCAGGCAACTCAATCAGTCGATATGCCACCCAGAGACATTGGAGGTCCTCCCAACATTGGAGGTCCCAGGAGCAGAAACCTCAGGCTGCTTAGCTCGCAGTACAGACCACTATGATGTACGGAACACCAATATGGGCCAGAGCACTGGGAAAAGAGAGCAATACTCTAAAGCTCCTTGCAGTGCAAAGAAAAATGTCACTACGCATCTGTAGCGCTTACCGCACCATATCAAGCGAGGAAGTCTTGACCTTCGAGGGCATCCAGCCAATTGACATGCTGGTGGAAGAACAAATGAAGCTGCAGGAGACTGGCCAAAACAAACATCGGCCAGGAAACAACTAATGGAAAAATAGCAGCAAAGGTGGCAGCAAGGAATTAAAGCAGAGTGGACCAGACTTCTTTACCCTGGACTTGGAGCCAGGATAAACAGAGAACATGGGCAATAGTTACTATGTTACTTAAGTATTGTCCGGACACGGATGTTTCAAGGACTACCTGCACCAAATTGGCAGGGCGGTAGACGACCAGTGCATACACTGGCGAGAGACCGATACCGTGAGCCATACAATCTTCGACTGCTCTCGATGGGAAATGGAAAGAGACACAATTTCAACCAATGCCTATCAACCCGAGAACGATAACTGGAAATTGATGATTTGCGGAAAGCTTTAATTTTTTGTTTTCATTTGAAGAAAAGTGCTGCAGAGTCCCTTCTAATGCTTGTCGAGGCATATGGTGATCATGTTCCATCAGAAGCAACATGCAAAAGATGATTTCAACGGTTCAGAGATATTGATTTTGATTTGAGAAATGAAGAACGCGAAGACCACCAAGCAATATTGGATAAAGATGATACTTTGAGTGAAAACCAAATGGCAGCAATGTTAAATGTTGCACAGCAAACAATTTCTGACGGTTTAAACGCTATGGGAAAGATACAAAGGTATGGAAAACGGGTGCCACATGAATTGAACGAAAGACAGATGAAAAACTGAAAAAACACAAATTTTGTAAATTTTGAACGAAATCAGTTTGGCATCGAATTGTTACTGGCGATGAAAAATTGATTAATTTTGAAAATGCTAAACGGGAAAAGTCATGGGTTAATCCATCAACAACGACTGCAAAACCAGATCGATTCGGCAAGAAGACAATGCTCCGCGTTTGGTGGGATCAGAAAGATGTGGTCTATCATGAGTTTCTAAAACCTGGTGATATTGTTAATACTAACCGCTGCAGACAACAAATTATCAATTCGAGCCAGACATTTCTCGAAAAATGACCAGAATGAGCCGGAAGGCACGGCAGTAGTAATTTTGTTACACGACAATGCGCCTGCACACAAAGCAAAACCGGCTCAGGATACAATCAAAGCACTTGTCTGGGAGCTGCTACCAGACTTGGCCGCTTCCGACTATCATTTGTTTTCATCGATGGGACACTCATTGGCTGAACAGCACTTCGAGTCCTACGAAAAAGGGTGTCTGATTGGTTTGCTTCACAAGACGAACATTTATTTTGCCGTGGTATCCACAAATTGCTACAAAGATGGTTAAAATGTATACAAAGCAATGGTCAATGCTTTGAATATAAATTTTTTACTTTCCCATTCAAAATTAGTGTTTCATTTTCACAAAAAACGCTCACTTCATACCGGTATACCTGATATATTCATTATATTGTGGAATCCAAAATAAACGATGAAGCTAAGGCATAAAAGATAAAGAGAAATGAAATTCAAATAATTCACCCCTAATTTTGACATTTTCAAACCACCAGACTTTTTCAAACTTGTGAAACAGTACAAAGCGCAATTAAAAATAAAAACCTCTAGAACTTGCAGAATTTCAGCTACTCTAAATATCGTTGGTGACACAAATATTCAATTCATTTAGCAAAGAAAAAACAGGATTTTTTGAAATGTTGAAGCACTCCGTCACAAGAAACTACTTCACTGGCAAACACCACAATGTCAGTCGTGGTGTTTGCCAGTGAAGTCTTTGTTTTTAAGAAATGTTTTTATAGAAAGATTAGGTATACTAATGATGTAAACTTTGTTGACAATATGTAAACAATGATTTCTTAGAAATTATAATCTTTGGAGAAAAGATACAAATGTTACTATTTAATAATATCAAAATCTTTAAAGTCAACAATATATAACTAATAATATCTAGACTGTTTGTTTAATCCTAACTCTTTAGTCCTGGTCTGCTCTACTCCTGGGTAGACTATGGAAGTAAACTCTCGTGTAGAAAGAATTAGACTAACAGGACTTGATAAACAGTTTATTTTTTAACTTTTTATCTGTGTCTTATAGCAATTTACTTAAAATTAAAATAGAATTGAATAGAATTGTAATTAGAAACAATTTATTAAAACTATAATGTAAAAAATAATAACCAATTATATAATATAATGTGTATTTACGTGTATAGCAAGGCTAATGTTACATAAAGTGGTCACGTAAAAAAAAAGTCACGTAATATATAAATAGAGTAAAAGACGAGATCTAATTGGATTCGAAACTGGAGCTAATAAAAATGCAAATAGAATTCTATTCAAAAGACGAATAGGCGAGGCAGAGTACCTCAACCAAGAAGTTAATAGTACCATAAACAATAACAAAACACGACTATTTGTAAACAAGCGAATTCCAAGCAGAACTAAATTCACGAATTTAAAATACGTGTACAGGTGAATACGTGAATGTAGTTTTCCTCGAAACATACATAGTTACGTCATTTAAAATGAAATCGTTAAAAAAATAGAGATAAGATAAATATGTACATAGGGATATTCACAGGTGGATTATAGTAATAAATGTGCTTCGGCACGCCCACGTCACAGGTAAAAAAGATATAAAAGATTAAAAAAAAAACACAAAAAATATTAGTGTGAAAGTAATTATTACCACGTTGCAGATAATAAAATTAAATTTTATTTTTTTACTCTATGAATAATAAATGAATTTTTTAGAAATCATTTGTTATTTTTTTGAAATATAAAAGTTGTAACTTACCAATTGTAAAACTGTATTCACTACTTCCCTATTGGAGACCTGTCCAACTTCGATGAAGCCGATTAAAACAGCGAATTTTAGTCTATCATTCACAGTCATCTTAATAACTTCTTCGGGATGTTTAATGTCACTGAGCGGCGGTTTCGTCAAGTCCGCCATCTCCATTGTCGTCTGATTTACACTATTGTCATGAAACACTGAACGTACAAACACTTTCAATTTCACCAAAGTTTCGCACTAAAACACGGAAACACAATCATCACATGATACGACAATAGACTACGTTCTGCCATGTTGGAAATTGACAGTAACCCGAAATGTTGACAGAACACCGGCTCCCTCTTCTTCAAACTAGAATCTGGGGAATTTTATATTTACCAACCGACACAGCTGATACGGTGCGATGCTAACTTGAACTTAAATTCAAGTTAACTAGGTTGCCTATATAACAACAAAATTTTTATTTCAATTCTTGGATCTTTTTTAAATTTGTCCGAATAAAACTATTAAATTAATAGGTTATAGCAAATAATAATAAATACAAATTCTAAATTTTAGAATCTTTTATAGAAATGTTTCGAGTGATTAATGTTGCATAATTTTCATTTGACAAAACATCTAAAATAATCGAATTTGTTACAATCTTTCCATTCGTGTAAATAATATAATATGTCTACACCATTTATATGTTGTATTTATTATAATTATTTATAATTCCCCTTTATTTAAAGTGACCACATTTGCGTTAAGAAAAAGCGGGACTAATGGGATAAAATGAGAATTATAATTTAGTTATGAAAGCAGACCAATAATACAAAACAAAATTATCTACTCACCCACCAAAACTCTCCCACACTTTAATATATTATTGTATGTGAAGGATGCCATTATTATAATTGTGTGTAAAAGTAACCAAATCGTGCGTAAAAATCCAAAGTAAATCAAATGTAGTTTGATTATTAAATGATTTCGGTTTTTTCGAACTTGCGTCACTAACGTGCATAACGTGTCACTAACTTCTGACGTGCACTCATTGCGTTTACATAAAACTCGCACCTTGTGCATAAAAGCCCTTCTTCATACACTTGTATCATAAACTACTATTATTGTATACCTTACCTCCTGTTAATATACAAAAATGTATTTATTATTAATTATTGGTAACTATAAAAATACATATTTGTAAAAAACAATAATTTGAAAATTATGATTTTTAATTAATTTAATTTTTTTATTTAAAAGAAAAATATTATTTTCTTTCACTTATCATTTGATGATCATTTATTAAAATGTCGTGAAATGTTTCACATGAATTGGTCAAATTATTTTTTACGCTTAATATAGATTTTAAAGTTTAATGTTCAAATGCGTTCTTTTTTTCCATATTTTATTGATACTAGAAAAAACACTTTTTGTTGCTGCATTTGTTCCTGGAAGGGAGAGCGCGTATTCTACCATTTTCAATATTTTGATAAGCTTAATGAATTCGGACACAGCCTGAATATATAAATATATTCAATGAATATATTCCGGAGCTCTATTACAGTAATGAGTCTCAACAAACTCAACAAACACCAGAAAAATAACATTGTTTTTTATGATCATGTCTTTCCGATACCTTAAGTCAGTGGTTCTTAACCTAAGGGTCGCGACCCAAAATTGGGTCGCGAAACATATTTCTTGGGTCGGATCAAAAGGTTAACCAGAAAAGTTTTTTCTCAAATTTTATGCAAAAACATATGGTATATGAACCATGTAACCACCAAAAGCTTAACAAACTCGGAACACAGCCTTAATATATAAATATATTCAACCTTTCCGGAGCTCTATAATATTATTGAATGTTTTTAGTACTAGCAAAACAAATCTCATGTGAAAATTGCATGCTAAACTAGTTTTCAGTCCGCTTTCATTGCATTCAACAAGATCCAGAAAAATAACGTTGTTCTTAAGATCACATTTTTCTGTTAACTTAAGTGAATAGCCATCTGCAGACGCGTATCGAGATTTATCTAGCATCAGTGCAGCTTTGCTGTTAAGAAGTATAACTTGAAAAACACTTACTTGAAAGCCTCGAGGATAACTAGAGGTTAGATTTTTTAATTCTACATTTCGTGAAAGAGACATGAACTTAACAGGTTATTGACTTAAATGATAATTTACTATTGGTAGAACCATACTACATTATAGATAATCATATAAACTTAATAAAACCACAATGTTATTTTTCTGGTTCTTGTTGAGTGCCACAAAAGTAGACCTAGCTTTCAGTCTACTTAATAACTTTCACATGATTGATAATTTCACATGAGATTTGTTTTGGTAGTCCTAGAAAGACTCAATAATATTATAGAGCTCCTGCAAGGTAGATTATATTTAAATATTCAGGCTGTGTATTGAGGTTTTACCAATAGAATGTAACCAACCATCCATTATTATTTATTAAAAGTTTAAAATGAGATGTCATGGTAAAAAACCAAATTAATAATAGAATTGAAAGTAGGAGATTATTATTATAGTAGGAGATCTGTCAGTAACTGGAATTATACTGATATCTTCTGTACCAGTAGCGTCGCTAGCGTCGGTCAATCGGACGAATGCCCGGGGCCCACGGACTAGGGGGGCCCCACAGTGGCTGCAGATCGATTCTGAAACGACTGACGTGTGGCGTTCCGCGAATTTCATATGGGGGACCGCACCACGTGAGTTTTAAAAAGGCTCAAATTTGACATTTTTATGCCGCTGGAGGCGGCAGATCTTCGGTATTTTAACCGCGCGTCTTCGATGACTTAACTGTGAATGTCCGTCCGCACGTTGCGCATCCCCAAGTTTCGTCTTCCGTCCTGCCGCGCCCCTCCGGGGATCCAAAACCCACCCTAAAATCGTGGTTTTTGCGGAAACGGCCCGATGGAAGCTACGGCGGCGGTGCAAAACGAGAATGTAAATTTTTCCGGTGTAGAACAGAGATCCCCGTTGAGCGGTGCCGTTTTCGCGACTCAACTGCCCCAGGTTCGGACGCACCAGACCGAAAACTAAAATCACGATATTTTACTTTTGAGGCGCATTTTTGGTCGGATCCCAATTTTTTCCGAATCCCCTAGCCGCCGCAGCGCCACGTTTTTAGAGCCCTCGCTCGCCGTCCTGCGACGTCCCGTTCAGCTGGTGCAAGAGCAAATAAATTATTTTTTTGCCGATTTTGCAATCACTTCCACGGACGCCCAGGGCTTATTTGATGGGCTCCAGGTAGCCGGTTGGGTTCGTTCTCTTCAGAACACTCGCGCGCAACTATTCCGGCAAGAATTTTTAAACCGCGATGACTTTTTGCGAATCTGCGACAGTTTGAAGAGAAAAATGCGCAAAAAGTGAGAAAAACCAGAGGCGCTTTGCGGGGGTACATAGAACTTCGGAACCAATTGACGGATCGGAACTGGACCGGTGCCGTTCGATCGGCCATAGAACCTTTTAGTTTGTTTGGGAGTTTAATCCCGATTACGCCCGAGATTAAACGACGTTTTTTGGACATTCAGGAAAAGTCCCACGGAACCGCCAACTTGAGCTCTGCGGGAACGGTTTCGCGCGATTCCCGCAGGGAATTGAACGTTTCATCTTTTACTGCAAGCGGCATCGCGCTGCCTCGTTTGCAACCGTCGCGACGCTCGCCCATATTTTATTTACTGGGGGCCCCACCTCAATATATATGCCCGGGGCCTCCAAATCCAAACGACGACGCTGTTCTGTACACATTGATATATTCATAATATCTCCGGCCTTCATGTTGGCCTTCAGCCCCTGACAAAAGTTGGTATTGACCGTTCCCGTTACTTGCTTTGACGTAGCGAACGGCTCACAAATCGCATTTTGAGCAAAGTTGCCAAACAATAACAGAAGATATCAGTGTAATTCCAGCTATTCACAGATTTGAAGATATCGTAATGATAATCTCCTACTATCAATTCTATTATTTATTTATTCATTAAATTTTCCTTTGATCGAAAAATAGCTTTGACATATAGGGGTGATAGCCACATAAATTTGATAGTTAAGCAGGTAAGTCGTTAAGTGAGTACCTATATTGCAAAATATATGTTAATTCCTAGAAATTAGCTATGAATCTGCGATAGTTCAATTATCTTTGACATTTAATTATCTTGAAAATAGCCTTCAACAGTTGAAACTCGAGTCGCGTAAAGTGTTTAGATTCATATAGCTTCATAAGATATCCTTAAAAATGACCTAGTCAAAAAGACTTGATTTTGGCCCATTTTTAGGCCCATGTTAGAAAATTATGATTAGCTACGTATATTGGCTTATACCATTTTTTTCCATAAAGCTAGCAGGCGTTTAAACGACTCATGCATAAATTCTGCATAAATCATTAAATTAAGCATAAATCATTTCTGCCAATTTTTGACTTCACTTTTGGCAGTGGACCAAAGTTAAAATGGTCATTATTATAAAATTTAAGATTTTTTTAAATATAATCTAAAAAAATCTTTCGTTGTTTTTTTGGGTCGCGCTAAAACATATTCCTCAATATTGGGTCGCCGCTAAAAAAGGTTAAGAGCCACTGCCTTAAGTGGGTAGCCATCTGCAGACGCGTTTCGAGATTTATCTCTCATCAGTACAGCTTTGCTTTTATGAACAACCATTTTTAAACCATTCACTTGTTGTTCATAAAAGCAAAGCTGTACTGATGAGATAAATTAAACCATTAAACTTTTGTAATAACTGCTTGGAATATCTTGAAGAATGGACAGTTCAATTGGTGGATATTGAAAAATTTCATTGGGTGACACTAAAAAAAAGGAGATTTTATGGGAATATGTGAAAAATAGTATATTTTACAGCAAGAGATGAAAGTGGCGTTTTTTTTGTGAGGTGGGAGTTTGTTCACGAGCGCCAGCGAGTTAGCAATCACACCGATCCAAAAAAAAACGCTTTCATCTCGAGTAGTAAATGCAATTTTTTCTACTGATTTCGGATGCAGAATCCATAATTTGACTAATAAATCCAATTCGAAGCGAACTGTCAGAACTGTCAATATAAATTTAATTGTTGGTTTGGTCGTTTCTATGGCAACATATTGCATTCTCATAGAAGGTGATACTTTTCAAGTCAAATGTCCTAATTTTATTTCGTTTTTTTTAATAGTTTCAGGCTCGTTTAAGGTTTGTACATTAAATATTCCATTGAAATTGATGTAATTAATAAGAAAGTCCATGCAAATTTGGTTAATTTAGTGTTTTAATCGAGAAAATCATAAATTTAAAATGCTCATTTTCGTCTCTAGATGTGAAAATATTTTCATCCCCTGAAAAATGTCACTTTCATGTAGGGTAAGCCGTGGAAAAAATGCCATTTTCACATATATCAGTAGAAAAATCTTATTTTATATATTACTGTGCATTTAAAATAAGAAATGCAGATGATTTCTAAAAAGCGGGACATTTTTTAAAATCGGCGGGACGCGGGACTTTCCTCCAAAAAGCGGGACTGTCACGCCAAAATCGGGACGTGTGGTCGCTTTACTTTAAAAAGAGCGGTAAAACACAATCAATTATCACGTAATTTTTTCTGTCTTCTTCTTTCTTCCCAGAAACCTCTCATATATTGACTGTTTCTCTTCTTCATCTCTTCTGTCCACTTATCTCCTGTTTTCTTCTCTTTGGCAGTTTGTTCAAAATTCTGTTTTCCGATTTTTTCTCTCTATTTTTTCCTGTCTGTCATGTCTTCTGTGGAGATAAGTTAAGTTTCTTGAGGTCTTTCAAGGTTTCCTTTACCCAGTTGGTTTTCACTGTATTAGTCGTCACTATGTGAAAAATCTTCTTGGTCAGTCTGTTTTCATTCATCCTATGTATATGTCCATAGAACTTTGCCCTTCTTTTCCTGATGTTATTTGCAATCGTCTATGTCTTTTCGTGCAGGCCTTTTGTTGGTCTCTTTATCCAGATCCCCTCTTTCTCAACCGGCTCGTAGATCTTTCTTAGTATGTTCCTCTTTCCTTTTTCTATCTCCTTGATTTTCGTTCGTAGCTTGATTACCGTTGTTTCTGAGGCATACAAGGCCTTTCTAGAAGAAACTAACGCAGAACTACTGTATTATAATGTCTTAATTTGGGATTTATAACCCGATAACCCGTTGTGGGGTTGCTCGTCCTCCACTCGGGCGCTTCCCCAGGTGGCGGATAGGGGAATGCCCAGATATGGGTGGTACCGGTGAAATCAAATAGTAGTCCGGAGCGGACCAAAACTTGCACTAGCACTGAACAGAAGCAGCTGGCTTTAGAAAACTGACCCCGGGCAAGAAAATGAAAGATATTTCAATTGGCTGTGGTCCAGATAACAAACGGCGCAGTAGCAACCACAGAAACGGCGTTTGCACAGCGATGAGGAAGGCAAGGAGAAACTACCACATTACATTTCCCTGGTATAATTACAAAGCTCATGGATAGACACGAAGAAGAAACGGACCTCAGTCCCTGGCACCCCTTTAGTGGAGAGAGGGTGAGAAGAATCTCCCGGTGGAATACCGAAAAAAGAATCGGCACTTGGAACGTAAGGAGTCTGTATGAAGCCGGAAAGGCAGCAAACTTGATAAGAGAAATGGAAGTACTGAAAATAGACATCTTGCGAAAAACTTATCACATCTTGCGAAACGACAATAGACGAATATGACTTCTGTTGAACTGTTACGAGCTGCAGTGGATAAAGTGAGATGGGCTAATGTGATCGCCAACGTCCTGACAGGATAAGGCACATCGAGAAGAAGAAGAAGAGATACTCCTTTTGTTGTAGTGGTTCTATGTAGCTCTCTATGCTTCTTGTAGTTTTGTGATCCTTTCTTCATTGGATTTTGAGTTCAGTCCTGTTTACTAAAAAATCTCTCTCAGGTATTTGAAATGTTGTGCTTGTGTTGTATTTCTATACTTAGTTATCAGTGGGTGTCTGTCTGTGAATTTTGTGTCCCTGTAGAGTCATGTGGGGCAAGTGTGCGCACCTAAGGTTTGAAGTGTCATAAAACAAAAAATGTCAAGTTCCATGTAGATTCTAGATTGTAGATATGGTGGTGACGACTTGTACTGCGACCTTTATAGATCTATTGTACCCCACCCTCCTCCTCCAAGTGTTGGTGTACTTACCCATTTAGAGCGCCTCCTCTAATCCTGATTCCTTTAGGAATCTCAGGATCTGGGTGGGATTCAAGGCCTGCAGATCCTCTGTGTTCAAGCAGTGAGCCCCAAGGTACATCTGTCTCTTGCGGAGTAATGCAGTCCGCAGTCTTTGAACAGATGTATGGGGGTTTCCTCTGCTGAGCCACATAATCTGCATCCATCACCCTCCTCTAGGCCTAGGGCCTTGAGAAGTTTCCTAAGTCTGCAGTGTCCCGTCAGAGCTCCTGTCAGAATTCTGAGCTTGTTCCTGCTTAGTTTCAGGCAAGCTTTAGTTCTCTTCTGGTTAAAAGATCCCAGCATCACTTTGGATTGCCTTATTTTTTTTTACCGTATGAATACGAGATTGTAGAGTTAACATTGGTGGGTTTTCTGTATATATCAAATTCTATTTTGTTGTTTTTGTGAATCAGAGTAAGGTCTAAGAAGTTTATTTTGTTGTCTGTTTCTACCTCGATGGTGAATTTAATTTTGGGATGAACGTTGTTTATTAGGTTGAGAAATTGGTCTAATTGACGTGTTGTACCATTAAAACACGCTATTACGTCATCGACATATCTATACCAAAATGAAATATGTTTTTTGGAGAAATCTAGTTTGAAGATTTTTTCTTCGATAGTTGACATGAATAGATCGGCTAAAAGGGGACTTAATGGCGATCCCATTGCTAGACCTGATGTTTGTTGATAGTAAGTGTTATTAAATTTGAAGTAATTTTGATTAACACATGTTTCCAGGGCTTCATAAAGTTCAGATTTTATAAGATGATGACAATTAGCTTTATCAATTAAATTTTGTATGATTTCGAGACACTCTTTAGTAGGTATATTAGAAAACATACTCCTGACGTCAAAAGATACGAGTTTGGAGTTTATTGGGGTTGTTATTTGTTTGAGGAGTTCCGAAAGGGCGAGTGAATTTTTTACAGAATATTTTGGGGTAAATTTGGTGTGTTTTGTGTTTTGGACAAAATTTAATTGATAAAGCTAATTGTCATCATCTTATAAAATCTGAACTTTATGAAGCCCTGGAAACATGTGTTAATCAAAATTACTTCAAATTTAATAACACTTACTATCAGCAAACATCAGGTCTAGCAATGGGATCGCCATTAAGTCCCCTTTTAGCCGATCTATTCATGTCAACTATCGAAGAAAAATCTTCAAACTAGATTTCTCCAAAAAACATATTTCATTTTGGTATAGATATGTCGATGACGTAATAGCGTGTTTTAATGGTACAACACGTCAATTAGACCAATTTCTCAACCTAATAAACAACGTTCATCCCAAAATTAAATTCACCATCGAGGTAGAAACAGACAACAAAATAAACTTCTTAGACCTTACTCTGATTCACAAAAACAACAAAATAGAATTTGATATATACAGAAAACCCACCAATGTTAACTCTACAATCTCGTATTCATCATTTCACCCGATAACACACAAATTAGCGGCCTATCATTCAATGATACATCGAGCCTTTTCAATCCCCCTTTCCACAGAAAAGAGAATCAAAGAATTAAGTACCATCATTTCAATCGCTACAGAGAATGGTTTCCCAACAAAACTCATCCAAAACATTATCAATAATAAACGAACCCAATTCGCAATGGCCCAAATTTATCCGAAAATCTCAAATTCAGACAAAACGTTCATCTCCCTGACATATTTTGGCAAAACAAGCGAACACATCGCAAATGTTCTTCGAAAACAAAATCTTCAGGTTGCATTTAAACCCTCCTCTAAGTTGTCCAACATATTGTTTAATGCCAAAGACAAAATCGATCCCATTAAAAAATCCGGCGTATACGAAATTCATTGTTCCGAATGCAATAGCGTGTACATAGGGCAGACAGGACGAAGTTTTGCAACACGGTTTTCAGAACATTCTCGCGCTTTTCGTCTGAAAAAAGACACTAGTTCTTTTTCAAACCATTGTCTCGAATTCAATCATAAATTCCCAGAAATAGATAATCTAAAAATCTTGCATAATTGCAACAAAGGCCCGAAACTAAATCTCCTAGAGTCATTAGAAATTTTCAAAAAAACCCGTAATCCCTCAGTTAATCTCCTAAACGAGCAAACTGACCTAATCTTTTCCCAACTTTTTAATCTCACCCAATCTCAAACAGATAAGTCCTCATCTTCGGACAAACACCGCCCCCCCACCCCACCAAAACTATAAGGGTATATATTCAACTTTATCAATTTGTTAAGTCACTTGAAAATGACCGTCAAACGTCGAAACTCGAGTCGTGATATGTGTAGAAATTTATATAACTGTGAATAATAAGTTATATAATATTCTTACATAATATAAGTGTGGTAAAAAACAAAGTGAATTTTTCAATTCAATGTAAGTATGGATTACCACGTAGTAACTGTCGCAACCATCCTATTCATAATTAAAAATATTTATCTACGACCACTATTATAATTGCCCAATATTGTACAGATCGTGGATTATGTAAATACATCTTACAACACACATATGTAACAGTCCGCGATTAATGTTATTTAATGATTCAATAACACACTAGTGCGTTTGGTTTACAATTCGTTGATTGGTTGAGAGCTGCTACTATCATTAATATAGGCAACCCAATACATTCCGTTATTTGTCAAAAAAAATTAAACGTCAAACTAATACATAAACACTATATTTTTTTTCAATTATAAAAATTAAAGTCCAGTGATGTCCAGTGATAGCGAAATAGAAAATGCTACTCCGCCCGAAATTGCTGAAAAAGCGAAACAAGCTGCCCATAATTTGCTACGGATTAAATCTCGGGATTGATACGAGGATGCATATAGAAAATTTATGGACCGGAGAATGAAGCATAAAGTTAAATCCTTTTCAGAAAATGTTTTATTATTCTTTGATGAGTTATCTTAAACAGTGATCTTCACTTTGGGCAATTTATTGAATGGTTCGGACATCAATTAATATAAAGCACAACATCGACATTTCAAAACATTCAAAGTTAATAGCTTTACTAAAGAGAAAATCTGATGGATTTAAAAGATACAAATCAAAAATTTTAACCATTCAAGAAATTCAAAAGTTTCCTCAATAATTCGCTGGATAACAAATATTTATTGATGAAGGTATTCATTACTTTTTTATCTTATAATGCTCTCTAATGGGCATAACGACATATTTCTTTATAAATTAATTAATTTTATATAATTAGATTATTCTTATCATTGGCATTAGTGGTGCCTGCAGAAAACAAGAACTACGAAATGCCAAACCCTGCCATATAGAAGACACCGGAACATCTCTCGGATCATTAATCTGGATCATTAAAATTCCTGATTCCAAAACAAAAACTTAAAGATCTTTTGTGCTACCGAAAGAATTTTACCAAACCTGTAAAAAATATATTAACCTACGCCCACAAAATATGGACAAAACTCAGTCTTTTTTTTCTAAATTATCAAAATGAGAAATGCACTAAGCAATGGAATAAATAAAATTGGCTCTATTCCTAAACAAATTGCCAATTATCTTCATTTGCCGGAGGAAAATCTTTCTTAATACAGGACATTGTTACAGACGTTCGTCAGCCACCATTCTTGTGGATTCCGGTGGTGATTTATTGTCACTAAAAAGGCATGGTGGCTGGCGTTCGTCTTCAGTAGCAGAGGGCTATATAGACTGCTCCATGAAAAATCAAAATGATACTGCTACAACACAGTAGGTATTAATAGGTATTAATGAAATTAAACAGATTATAAATTATTAAGTAAATATAAATTATTTCATTTGACACTGACACTGCGTACATTGTGTTGCCTATCTTCGATGAATCACTATATCAGTTACATCAAACATAATTTTCTTATTAAATAGAAAAAAAAATAGTGTGGCCGTAGATAAAGTATAGTACATAATTCGAGTTGTAAGGCAATTACGTACTCGCGGAATTACGCGCTCCCCGCTACGCGGGTCGCGCGTAATTGTTCCGCTCGTACGTAATATGCTTCTTACAACTCTCATTACGTAATATACTATTTTTTTTATCTGTCAAGTATATAGCGGTATATATTTTCGATAAATAAACTCACTCACAAGAATAGATAGGTTAGGTTTGACACCCGGATAGAAAAATAAAATGTTTTTTTTAACGCCACCTTTGGAAGCGTTCATAAATATTTATACTATGATGCGTTCAAATTCTTGACCAGATTCTTGAGTAAGTACTACCAGTTGCTTTTACGTCTGACAACGGCAAAAAATTAAAAAACTAAATATACCGCAGCCAGTTTAGAAATATTATCGCTACTTTTTTGAACTGATCCGTCCGATTCCGGAGGTTTATGAATCGATTCAGTGAATCGTTGTAGGGTTCAAAATCGATCTGAAAAATCAATTATATTACTCTAAATTATCGATTTTTCGATTAATCGATTTTAAATCGACATGCCTAACGTCCATGGAAGCTGCATGGAAGTGTAAAAAAAACCATACGTGCACAGTTAAAGGTTAACCTAAGAATTTGTTTTTACTTTGGCGTATTAGTTTTGAAATATTCATCTAAATATGGAATCTTTAACAATTGAGTGAGTGTACAGCAAAGCACACTTACAATTAGAAATAGCTTTCTATTAGTTAGATTGGTATTAGATGTTGTTATGTTTTAGTGAGAACAAGTATAACAAAAAAAGAGCAGACTATTTAGGATGGGACGAATATTTCATGGCCACAGCATTTTTGGCTGCGAAGAGGAGTAAAGATCCGGTCACACAAGTCGGAGCTTGTATAGTCAATGAAGAAAAAAGAATTATAGGTATCGGATACAATGGAATGCCAAGGAATTGCAATGACGATGAATTTTCTTGGTCCAAAGAAAGTAAAGATGATCTACAAAACAAATTTTTGTATGGTAATTATTATTTAGATTAATACACTGTATCTATAAAGTATACATCTAAAGGCATGTTTTAAAAAAATTCTTATCTAAAGAATGTGGCAAGAAGCAAATATAAAGCCCAAGTAACATTCATGCTAAGTAAATCATAATACCTTGTCCTCCAAATTATTTACACTAGGTCTAGATCAGGGCTTCTTAAACTTTTTTATATAGCGACCCCCTTCAAGCTTAGGAAATTTTAAACGATCCCCTCCATATAATGAAATATATATTAACCGTAGATGTAATATCGCACTATTTTACCATTCATTTCACATATATATAATTGTAAACTTTGACGGGATATCGGTCGTAATAAAACACAATAAATAGAATGACATAAAACTATATAAATATTTATTCAATAGAAAAAATAAACTTTTGTAACAATTTTTTTAATAAAAACATATTATTAACATCAAACAATATTAATGTGAGGGATGTGATTGTTTATTTTTACACAAATAATTAAATCTAGGCTCAATTTGAGTTAGTGCAGATCGTAATAAATTTTCAACGTTTATTAAGTTGAACGGTATTTTGATTTTATGTAAGTTAATGTGGAAAAGGCTGATTCACATAAATATGTTGTACAAAATGGCAGTAATTGGTTCATTGCCATTTCCGATAGTAGGGGATATTCTGATTTGATTTCTATCCAAAATTCATGCACAGGCACTTGAGAAAATCTGAGTCGCAAGGTAGTATCACTTGTTAATTCGGCAAATTCTTCTAGTGCTTTTAAGTTTAAAAAATTAATTTCTTCCATTTCAATTGAAAATGGATTGCAAATCCATTTTTGTGTATCGATATCATTGGGAAAATACCTATGCATGTAAACTTCCATATCCTTCAAATGATTAACTATAATTTTTGTTATAGGAGTATCTTTTTTTGAAATATTGTTACTAATTATATACTCGTCAGTAAATGGAAACATTTCGAGCGATCCACTTTCCACTCTGTTCTTCCATATAAGAATTTTTTTAACAAAGGCCTCAAGTATATTTTTTAACATAAACATATTAACGCAGACTCCCTGCATTGATAAATTCATATCATTGATTTTATCAAAAATATCCGCCAAATTAAAAATTAAAAATTATTAATAAAGCATAGCTTGAGAAGCCATAAATTATCGTGAAAATAATCGGCCAAATTAGAATTTTGCTCTGTTAGAAATATATGAACTTCATCTTTTAAAGTTAATAATCGTTTCAAACTTCAACCCCTTGATAGCCACCTAACTTCAGCATGTAGCAATAAACTTTTATAATCCGAATCCATATCAATGCACAAATTTTTAAACAATCGACTATTAAGTGCTCGACTTTTAATAAAGTTAATGATTTTGACTGCATCAAAAAACACAGTGTGTAATTCTGGTGCAATTTTTTTAACAACAAGTGCCTCTTGGTGAATCATACAATGTGTAAATGTAATATGATCATTTCCAGCTTTAACAAATGCTGTAAAACCAAGATCTTGTCCGGTCATTGCTGCAGCACCGTCCGTGCACACACCAACACAACTTTTCCAATTTAATCCTTCTTTTTCAAAAAACTCATTTACTTTTTTTATATATATCTTTTCCACGAGTATGACCTTCCAGAGGACGACAAAACAGTATATCTTCATGAATGCTTCCCTCATAAATATATCTTACAAAAAGTAACAACTGTGCCATTTTTGAAATGTCTGTCGACTCGTCCAGTTGTATTGCAAACTTTGAGCTGTCTTTAAGCCTCATAAGAAGCTGTTGAAATTGATCATTGCTAATGTCTGAAATTCTTTTGGACACAGTGTCATTTGATAATGGAATTTTACTAATTTCAGCAGCATACTGTTTTCCATGAACAATTTCAGACATTCTTATAGCTGCAGGTAGTAAAAGTTGCTCTCCAATAGTAAAAGGCTTTTTCGTTTTTGCTATCAAATACGAAACTTCATACAATGCCAATAGATATTTATCATTCAAAGTAACATACTTCTCCAAAGTGTTCTTTTCTTTATTTGATGTTTGCAAAAGACGCTCAAAATATTCTATTGGCTTTTTTGATAACGTTGCATGTTTAGTATTCAAATGTCGTTGCAGTTTTGACGGTTTCATGCTTTCTGCAGCCAAAACTTCTTTGCAAATTAAGCACACTGGTTGTTCTTCATTGTTGTGAGAAGAGCATGTGAAG
The DNA here is from genome assembly GCA_944588485.1 of Phosphuga atrata. NCBI lineage: Eukaryota > Metazoa > Arthropoda > Insecta > Coleoptera > Silphidae > Phosphuga > Phosphuga atrata. The sequence goes on along the minus strand of OX155894.1, from coordinate 5,763,097 downwards.
CCATACTGCAAATATGATTCGTCATATTTTCTTTTTTTTGTTTTGCTAGAAGTCGGATTTGAAGCACTGCAACTTGGTTGTGACGGCGTGGCAGACTTATTAGTTGGAATTTTAATTAGCCATTTATCCATGATGGTTAAATAATAATAAATAATTAAACAAAATGTAGTTGAACTTTAACGTAATAATTAAAAACACCAACTGAAAATTACACAGTAAATACACACATGTCACTACGAAGACAAAGCTGAGTCCAAACTGAAGTACAAACAGAAAAATAACTACACTCGAATCTTTACCAGTGCAATGACAACAAATTACGATCAGATCAACCCCGACGCATGGCGTGTTCAAAGTGTGCAGCGCACAAAGGCACCGTATCACAAAGACGCCGAAAAAGAAGCTTTCATTTAATTTTTTTTAATATTCTTTTATAAAAATAATATGCCGATTCGCCTAGCCTAGCTTGATTATGCTTCCGTATTGTATGTGTAAGCTGTAAGGCGACGCGGCGTCTGGGTACTTATAATCACTAACTTATCTTGCAAACACTGACGCCGGCGGCCAGACATCAATGTCGAACGTTCAGTTGAAAATCGAGGAGCGCGTTGTATTTATTATTTTAAATGCTACTTCCATATTTTCATTTATAGGCCCTACATAACAGTTTTGCATTGCCACTTTTTTCAAAAAATAGTTATAATAAAACTACAATAGTATTTTGTGTGATTTTTATTTGTATTTATATTTGTACGTAGTGTGTATACTAATTTTAAAATTTTATTTATAATGATTGAAAAGTATCAGATCTTTGCGACCCCCTTTCAGTAGTCTCGCGACCCCCCTGGGGGTCGCGACCCACAGTTTAAGAAGCCCTGGTCTAGAGTATATCTTTAAAAACTTAGACTGGGCGGACAAAGGAGTAAATGTTGATGGCAAAAAGCTGACGCACTTGCGCTTTGCGGATGATATTGTTTTAGTGGCCACTGAAGAGTCTGATATTGAAACAATGCTGAATCAGCTAAACAACATCTCCAAATCAACTGGTCTGCACATGAATATGAGCAAGACAAAAACCATGACAGCTGATGTTCCACACTGGCCTGATATAGTCATCGATGGTGTCACGGTGGAAAGAGTAGAGAGCTACATCTACTTGGGACATAAACTAAAAATAGGCAAAGAAAACCAAGATTCGGAGACCAGAAGAAGAATAGGACTAGGTTGGGCAGCATTTGGGAAGCTGGATTTTATTCTAACCCACAATACATTCCCAAGAAAGTTGAAAGCGAGAATATTTGATTCAAGTGTTGCACCGGTTATCATCAACATTTACCCAACAGAACATCAAGAAGCTGGCCGTTACGCAAAGATCAATGGAACGGAAAATGCTAGGCATAACGTTACACCACAAGAAAAGGAACGAATGGGTTGCGGAAGAAGACAGGTGTTGCGGACGTGGTGGAAAGAATGGTGCAACAGAAATGGAGTTGGGCTCGGCATATCCTACGAACAACTGATGACAGATGGTCTCACAGAATCCTGGTATAGAGACCAAGATATGGAAGGAGAAACATAGGCCGCCCCCCTAAAAGATGGAGTGACGATATCCGGGAAGTAGCAGGAAGGAAATGGTTAAGTCTGGCGAGGAATAGAGAAGAATGGAAAGTTAAAAGGGAGGACTATGTCCAATATTGGAAGAATAAAGTCTGAAAAAGAAGAAGAAGAAGAAATCATAATTATTCAAAAACAAGTACATAAACTGATTACAAGAGTAACGAAACATAAAAATTCATTTTTCGTTGTATCATAAAGTATTTGTCAGCTAGTGCACCAATGTTGGCTGGGGACTTGACAAGAAGGGACAAGCATGCAAAACAATGGTAAAATGGCTGAATAGCTGTCAATAGGTTTTGGATTTGTAAACATGATCGTTAAAAACATTTTTTTTTTGCTGTGGAACATGGATTTAAGAATTAAGCAAATATAACATATTTGGATATGACAACAGACAAATGATGTAGCAGAAGAAAAACACTGACATGCTGCTGTAGAATCCATTTCTCCCAGTAAAACAAGATAGGGGATCCCTTATTGTGCCAGGGTGTATGAGTGCTACAGGTATGGGAAAACTATTCTATAGAAGAATCAATAGACTACAAAATTTATATATATATATATATATATATATATATATATATATATATATATATATATATATATATATATATATATATATGTGTGTGTGTGTGTCCGCAGATTGAGGTACCCAATAGGGTAAAATTTTCATTTTACAACAAAAGTCATTCTTTATAAAAAGTCTGTTTGTCGAAAAAATGAATGGACCATAAGAAAATTTTACATCAAATGTACAGGGTGTTAATAAATTAAGAAAGTTTGAAAATGCTTCATGGCATAAGTTACATTATTTATTATTTTTTACAAAATTTTTATAAACCAAATATGTTTATAATCTAACGTAGACCCTGAATACAAATTTTTAAATAAAAATTCGAATTTTTCATAATTATTCTACATAGCTACCTACCAATCAGTGTGTCCACATACTGAGGTACCCAATAGGGCAAAAATTTTTATTTTTCATTTAACGATCAAAACTCATTCTTTATAAAAATTTCTACTTGTTGAGAAAATGAATTGACGATAAGAAAATTTTAGATAAAATGTACAGTGTGTTAATAATTTAGGAAAGTATGAAATTGCTTCAAGGGATAAGTACCAATATTTATTATTTTTTACAAAAATTTTATAAAACAAAGTTGTTTATAACTTAACGTAAAGTCTGATTTTTAAATAAAAATTCGAATTTTTAATAATAAAATAACAACAGATATTTATTTATTTGCATTTTACTTTATTAGCAATGCACCTACATTATTAGTAATACGGTCAGTTTTAGATAACCCGAAATATTCTTTAAGGAAGCGACACTGGATTTAAGCAAAAGAGTATTACACAATTTTTAAGGAAAACAAAATTAAACTGTTTAAGCCAAAGATGCGGCATGCACTTGAACCTGTTGATGAAGAGAGACGTTTAAAGTTTTGATTATGGATAGGTGAAAATTTCCCTAAAAGCTAAAGATTTCATAGATTTATTTTTCTTACCGATGAATGTACATTTTGCACAAACGGATACGTATCTTCACAGAATAGTCATCATTGGGCTTACAAGATTCCTAATTACATAGTAAACAAACGAGGTTAACGTTACAAAAAAGTTAATGTATGGTATGGAATTTTTTTTTATCGAATCATTGGCTCATATTTTATAGAGGGAAATTTAAACCAGCTCTTGTATTTGAACATTTTGTCCGTCTTACCATTTCTTAATACATTATAGCCAGAAGTACGTAATAATTTATTTGGGTAAGAAGACAACTGCCCTGCACATGATCATTTTGGAGAAAGGTGGATAGGGAGATTTGACCCAAACCGTTACCCAGCTAGGTTGCCAGAGCTTTCATTATTAGATTTCTTTTCGTGGGGTGTCATCCACATGATAGGGAAATACACTGCCGAGCATAAAATTAGGGTCACTGCGTAATTTGAAGTTATTTTTAATTTTTTTACGTGTTTTTTCGGTTGTAACAGTTTACTAACTGATCGCTTGAATAAAACAAAAGGTTTTTCTATTTCAAAGTTTATTGAAAGTAATGAAAATGAACAATTTTAATTTTATGTGCTAAGTAATGAAAATGAACAAGTTTATTTTGATATGTTTTTGTTGAAACAATAGAAATTTTAAGGACAGCATAGCATTTGTTTCTGTGGTGTCGTCTGTCTGTTGTAAATTGCTGTCATTGTTAGTGTTTTGCAATGAGCATAAATCCCGTTGTTGCGGCACAAATTGTGGCGGCTTTAGAAGACGGTCGCGGTCAGCGCGAAACTGTGAGAAACGTTGGTGTAAGTCTCGAGTGTGCAACTGGTATGGCGGCGGTTCGAAGAGATAAGAGATGGTTCGAAGCTCACTCGAGGACCTTGTTCAGGCCTAGGCAAAACTCCAACAGCTAAGGATGACCGCTTTCTCGTTTCTAGTGCTTTGAGAAACCGAACGGTCACAGCAGTTTCCCTTCGAAATCATCTGCAAGAAGTGAGAAATGTAAACATAAGTGAGTGGGCAGTTAGGAGACGACTTTATGCTGCTGGATTATCTTCTCGAACTAGAGCTACTGGACCGCCGCTTTCCCGTGCACACCGGATTGCGAGGTTGAATTTTGCACGAGAACACTTGACTTGGACAATAGCGGATTGGAGACGCGTATTGTTTTTCGATTAACCGCGATTCTGTCTTATGGGCTCAGATAGACATGTAAGAGTGTGGTGACGACAAGGCGAGAGATATGCTCAAGCGTGTAATGCCGAGCGACTACCATTTGGCGGAGGATCAGTTATGGCATAGGGAGGCATATCTTTTGACACTGGCACGGGGTTAGTCTTGATCGAGAATGGGACGTTGACTGCGCATAGGTATCTGACAGAGGTTCTAGAAGACCATGTTTCACCATTCATGGTTATTCTTGGAGACGTGATATACTTATGCGTGATAACGCACGGCGCCATACTGCTCGGATAGTTACTGAGTATCTTGACGAGTGTAAAATCACGCGATTTGTTTGGACAGCTCGCAGTCCAGATTTAAATCCAATTGACCATATTTGCTATGAGATGGGAAAACTTTTACGGAGACATGTGCCGGCCCCCAGAAATTCTAGAGAGCTTCTCGACATACTGGTGCAAGAATGGGACAATCTTCCGCAGAATCCAAAAATCTAATCCAGAGCATGGCACGTCGTTTGTAAGCTGTTGTCACTGCCAAAGGAGGGAATACTCACTACTAAAGTCCTTAAACTTTCTTTTGTTTCAACAAAAGCACATCAATGTAAAGTTGTTCATTTTCATTACTTAGCATATCAAATTAAAATTGTTCATTTTAATTGCTTTCAATAAACTTTGAATAACAAAAACCTTTGTTTTATTCAAGCAATCAATTCGTAAACTGTTACAACCGAAAAAACACGTAAAAAACTAAACATTTCAAAAATAACTTCAAATTATGGAGTGACCCTAATTTTATGCTCGGCAGTGTATTAAAGCAACGCATACAAGAAGCAATCCATGATCTGAATCTGCCGCGAACCCTTCCTAAACATAGGGTAGATTTATTAAGTTAGTGGAAAAATGTGTCGAGTTGGTAGGTAGCTATGTAGAATAATTATTAAAAATTCGAATTTTTATTTCTAAATTTGTATTCAGACTCTACGTTAGTTTATAAACAACTTTGTTTTATAAATTTTTTGTAAAAAATAATAAATAATGTAACTTATGCCTTGAAGCATTTTGAAACTTTCCTAATTTATGAACACCCTGTACTTATCTATTTAATCTAAAATTTTCTTATCGTCCATTCATTTTCTCGATAAGCAGAACTTTTTATAAAGAATGACTTTTGGTCCTAAAATGAAAATTTTACGATTTTTGTCCTATTGGGTACCTCAATCCGCGGACAGATATTTATATATATATATATATATATATATATATATATATATATATATATATATATATATATATATATTATATATAAACAATAATTTCATTATTTGGTGTTTTTTGGTTAATCGCTCGGACCAAAACCTCGGACTTTTTTTTAAATGGCAATCCCCATTTTTTTAAAGGCAATCCCCATTTGGATAGACCAAATGATTTTCAAAAGTTGATTTTCAATTGTCTAAATGGTGATGTGAAAATTTTGATATGTTACATTAGAAAATTTTCGAAAAAAAAAACGATTTTGATGTTAAGATAACCTTGTTACATGGGTTTGTAACAAGAGAATCTTAATAATTTTACGACAGATCCCCAAACAAGTCGTTTTATCTCCCAAAAAATACACATTTTCATCTTTTTTTTCTCTGCCTTTTTTTAAATTGCGATTCTCACTTGTTTCGTTTGCTTTTGCATCCGTTTACTAGTCAAACAGCGATTATAAAAAGTTAAGTTAAATTATTTAACATTTAACAAAAAAAAAAAAAAATTTAAACTCAAATTAAAAACAAAACAAAAAATTTACTAAATTACACCTTATTCAGAAGCAAAAGAAACAATTGACAATCGCATTTTAAAAAATGCAGAGAAAAAAGAGGGTTTATAAAAATATAAAAGATTTTCTTGTTGTACAGGGTGAGCAAAACTCGATGTCTCAGCTCTATTATAAGAAAACGAAAAATGATAGAAAAAATCTGAAAACAGGTTCTTAAATGGGATTGTGTAAGGACCATTTTAAGCCAAATTTATATATTTTTCCATATTTGGAAACTGGAGAAATGACGTCATTAATTTTGTTTTCCCAGAACCATACCTATATTTTTGCATATTTGAAAAAAGCTATTTTTTGTAAACAAATTTTGTAAAGCAAAAATTTGCTATATTTTTCCGTTAAAAAAATATAAGCAAATTTGTATAAGTATAAAGTAATTAATGAAGTAAAAAGTAATATCACAATGTCGCAACATCATGATTTAAACAAGTAGTCTTTGGAAACAAATGGCAAAGTCGCATCTGTCAATAATTAGAAATTAATAATTAGCATTATTTATTAATTTATTTATTTATTAGTATTAAGTATGCGCGAGAGGATGCCTACGCTCTCGGAGTGTACGGCACCTTAAGGAGATAACTAATTTTACAAATGAAAACTTAAGATTATATAATAATAATAATAATTTATTTATTTTTGCCTCTTTGACAGAACGATCAGTATAACGTAGTAATAAGTAACTTAACCCTCAACTGGTATGGTGGGTCAAATCTGACCCAAATGAATTTTCTTTCAGTTATTACTATTGGTTCTTTTTCAGACAGCTGCGCGCCCCTCCCAAAATTCTCCTAACATTTAAAGTAGTTGTACATGCTACAAGCGTTAGTCACTTATCTTCCGTAGTTTTGATGTCATACTAAGGTTTGGTCATATATGACCCACCATACCATAAGTGATATTATTTAGTGTAATTAACATTTTGTTAAAATGGACACAAAACGGCCGCTTGCAGAGCAGGAGTTGGAAATATTAGCTTTAGATTCTTATATAAGTGATTATTCCGACGTTGAGGATGAAATGAGCATACACAGCACAGATACTGAACAGAACACTTATTCAGAAGATGAGGAAATACTGCAAAACGAATTGTTAGACATGAAGACAATGAGACAACGGAAGAAGAAACAGAAGAAGGTGTACCACAGACAAAAGAGAGTCAGTATTTTTTCAAAAAGAATTATTATAAGTGGGCTAAAACACCCCCAACAATTGGAAAAACTCGTACAGAAAACATAATAAGAATGCGAATCCCCGCTGTAATAGGTGAAGCAAGAAGAAATGTACCAACGAAGTCTATTGATGCTTGGAATTTGTTGTTTGATGATAATATGTTGAAAATTCTAATAGAACACACAAATGAGAGAATAACGCAAATGGCGGGTAATTATGGTGATTCTGCACTAAACTGTCAATTTACAAACCATGTCGGTAAAAACGAAATGAATGCTTTCTTAGGGCTTCTATTATTATCCGGTGTCTTCAAGTCTGCTCATGAGGATGTATGCTCACTATGGGCCACTGATGGAACGGGTCGTGATATATTTCGGGCCACGATGTCTCTAAAACGGTTTTCTTTTTTATTATCCGCCTTACGTTTTGATAGCAGTACTACCAGGAGAGAAAGGATAAATAATGGCGATAAAGCTGCCCCTATATCAGAACTATTTAATTTGATGTTAGTAAATTGTCAGTCAAATTATGCTTGTGGCCAGAATATGACCATCGATGAGATGCTTGTGGCGTTTCGTGGGAGATGCGGTTTCAAAGTTTACATGCCAAATAAGCCTAACAAGTACGGTATAAAAATTTTATGTTTGACTGATGCCAGGACCCATTATCTACTAAATGCGTTTATATACACAGGAAAAGATGTCAACATAGTCAACCCCAGAAAATTATCTGTGCCAACACTAAGCGTCATACAATTAATTCCACCCATTGCAAATACAGGCCGAAACATTACAGCGGACAATTGGTTCTCTTCGGTTGAATTGATAAATCAACTAAAGAATGTCAATTTAACCTATACAGGAACACTCCGAAAAAACAAACGCGAAATACCAAAAGAATTTTTAGCCAATAAAGATCGTCCCGTATTGTCTTCAATATTTGGATTTACAAGAGACGTAACTCTCTTATCATATGTGCCTAAAAAACGTAAGGCGGTAATAATGTTGTCATCACTACATCATACAAATAACATTGAAGACAACAATAAAAAACTTCCAGAAATTATCCAGTTCTATAACACGACAAAAGGCGGAGTGGACAGCCTAGATCAAAAGTGTGCTTGCTACAATGTAGGTCGAAGAACAAGGCGATGGCCTTGTGCGATATTTTTTGCAATGCTCAATATAATAGGAGTAAATAGTCACGTTATTTATAGTGGTGCAAAAGACACAGAAGAATCTATAATGGATCGCCGAAAATTTTTGATTTCAGTTGGTCGAGATCTAATAAATGAACACCTAAAAGACAGAGCAGAAATAAAAAATATATCAAATGAAATACGGAACATGATCAGGAAACTACTTGGAACTGAAGAACAACAAAAAACACAAAATAAACCAAAAGATATAAAAAGACGAAGGTGTTACATGTGTCATAATGACAACAAACATCCCTTTAAGTGTTCTACGTGCAATAATGGGGTATGTAAGGCCCATAGCATCTCTACTACAATTTGTCTACAATGCAGTGATTGAAAAAAGGTAAAAATAAAACACTCCAGACTTTTTTAATAGCAACAATTTTTTTTGTATTTTTTTCAGATAGTATTATGAATTATGGACTGAATCTTCAGAATTTATATAAACTTCATCCCATTTTTGAATAAAAAAAAATATTTTCAAATTTTATTATACAGTGTTCACAAAAACATATTGTTTTATATTAGCTGAAAATGTATGTGCACTTAGTATAAAATAAAGTTTATTTTGCTATTACTATTTAGTTAAAACCTCAAAAAAATCAAGTAATCACCAACAAAACGTTATTCATGCCAAATTTTTTACAATAAAACAATAAAAAAATTGAGGGTCAGTACTGACCCACCATACCTTAAGTGATTGCCGAACCTACCATACCAGTTGAGGGTTAAAAACATATATATATAACTGAAAGAGCAAAATACATTCTGATGCAGAGGAAAAAATGAGATGTAATTCAGATGTGTGCCAAGGCACACCCTGTTCTTCCATTACACCTCGGTACATCAAATTAATAAAGATATATAATATAATTAATAAAGATATAAATATAATTAAATAAATATAATATCAATTATCGACATAGCTAAATAAAATAGTAAAAGTACAGTTGGAGTAACATAAGTACATGAAGGCAGGACGATTTTGTATAGCAGCTAACATCTCACGGAGATACAGGTAATGGGGAACATTGTTTATTATATAAAACTGCGAAAATATATTTTTTAAACTTAGATTTCGAATCGAAGTCGTTGCAGAAGAGTGGAAGGTTGTTAAATAGATTCACAATTGTATAATGAAATGATCTTGCAAATAAACTTGTTTTATGCGCAGGTGGTGATAAGCGGCCACGATTTCTTGTATTAAGGGTATGAATGTCACATCTATATGAAAGTTTTTCGAACAGATAAGCAGGTGTTTTATATTTGATAATATTATAAAATAAGGAATAACTTTGCATTATGCGACGGTTATCCATATTTAACCAGTTTAAATCAGACAGTTTGTGGCTTCTTTTATCGAATTTGCGTAGACCAAAAATAACCCGTAAGCATGAGTTTTGAATCCGTTGAATACGAGTTTTTGTCCTTTGGTCTAGGCATGGATGTAGTAACGGAGAACAATAAGAAAATTGTGATAATACTGTCATTTCACACAGCGAAATTTTTATTCTTTGAGATAAAAACTCCCGATTATGATATATGACCCTTAGATTGCCGTAATACTGATACATTGACTCACATATTTATTATATCTAAAAGTATTATCAATGGTGATGCCTAGGTTTTTCGCTTCAGAAACAAATGCGATGGGCTGATTATTTATTGAAGGTTTAAAACTGGTCACTAATTCAATACACTTTCCTTTAGGCCCAAAGAGAAGGTATGCTGACTTAGACGGATTTAAAATTAGCCCATGAGAAAGGGACACTTCGTATAGTGTATTAACGTCATAATTTAGTTTAAGTAATGCATCGCGGTAATCTTCGGCTGGAAAAGAAATGTACAGTTGAGTATCATCCGCGTACATATGATATTTGCAATACGATAACTTATCTATGATGAAGGCCGTATATATAGTGAACAATGTAGGCCCCAAGATCGACCCCTGGGGGACACCGTACACTGACTCCTGGAAGTTTGATATACCAGACTCTAATTTTACCGCGTGGCACCGCCCTACTAAGTAATTACTTAAAAGATCTATCGCTGACTGACCGAAACCAATGTAATGAAGTATTGATAGTAAAAGTTGGTGATTGAGCGTGTCGAAGGCTTTGCTGTAGTCAAGAAGTACAAGTGCTGTTATTAATCCCGCATCGGATTCTAGTAGGATGTCATCAGTGACTTTCAACAGCGCAGTGGTGCAACTGTAACCTTCTCTAAAACCTGATTGGAATTTAGATAAGATGTTAAAGTATGCCAAGTGCTGTTTTATTTGGTTGTTTGTGATTATTTCTAAGATTTTGGAAAGTGTTGGCAGAATACTTATTGGCCTCAGATGACTAAGTTGAGTGGGGTTTTGTTTTTTCGGTAATGGCGTAATCAGTGCCATCTTCCACGCGCTGGGAAAGACCCCATCTAGTAAACAACTATTTATTATATTGGTAATGAAGGGCAGTATATAGGGGCAGCATAATTTAATGAGTCTAATATTCAAACCATCATAGCCACTGGAGGTGGATTTGATGTTTTTCAAAATTTTATTGACATCCTCTATATCTACAAGTTTGAAGGTGAAGCCAGAAGAGAAATTACATTTAAAGTTATGTTTGTAGTAGCCTATAAGGTCACTATAGTTTACATTGGGATTTGGTATAGAACCAGTGAAATAGTCATTTATGTCATTAGCGTTCCCCAAGTCAGAGGGAATCTGACTAACTTTGTTACTCTTATTTGGAATAAGATTCAGGGATCTTAATTCCTTCCACATTTTTTTAGGATCTGTGGTATCTAATTTCCATTGAAAGAAAGCTTTCTTTTCATTTTTTATGGCCACCTTTGCATAATTACGAAGACTTTTGTAATAGTTCCAATCACTTGGGCATTTGGTTTTTTTGAATTTAGCCTTTGCTTTAGTTCTAAGTTTAATTAGAAGTTTAATATTATCCGTTAGTCATGGGGGTGTTTGTTTATTTACTTTTATTGTTCTAAGCGGAGCTAGTTTGTTAAATATATCTAGAACACAGTTATTGAGCAGAGCTACTTTGTCGTCAATGTTATTTAAGTAATAAATTTCGGCTAATGGCGAAGAATTAAGTTCATTAGATAGATCAAGAAAAGTGATTAAAATTACGGTATGTAAGTAATCTGGATGATAATTTGTTTACGTCGTTTTGAACTTCGACATAGGCTAGATCATGATCCGAGAAATCTATATCTTTTACACCAGTATCTTGTACTAAAATATTGCCGGTAATTATGATTAGATCTATCGTGGTAATTGAGGAAAGCGTGACTCGTGTAGGCTGGGATACAATTTGCTGCATACCCGCAGAGCGTATGATGGAGTTAAGGTAAACTGTTTTGGGATCGTCTGGTTTCATCATATCTATATTGAAGTCACCTAAACAGATGACTTTTTCACAAGAAGTAAGTGCGTTATCAATGGACTCTTCCAGATGATCTATGAAGAGTTTATAATTTATAGTCTCGGGTCGATATAGGACGCCTATAGCAATATTATTTATCGATATCCATAGTTGTTCAACTGCTGGATCACTATTTAAAATGTTAAATTTGAGATTATTACGCAAATAGAAACACACACCACCACCTCTGTTCGGGCGATCACATCGAGAAACTCTATACCCAGCAATACTAATAATCTCATTACTAATGTTTTCTGAGAGCCATGTTTCACTCACTGCAAGGACGTCATATTCGAAACCTATGAGAAGCTGCCTAACACAATTAATTTTGGGTATTAACGATCGCACATTTAAATGTCAATTTTTATAATAACAAATATTTATCAAAATGAATTAATTAAATGAAATGAATGAATTATATAAACTTTTTGTTTGTTTTTGTTTTAAACTTATTTTAAATCAACGTGCCGTTATGTGACTCCGAATTATTATCTTATATACATATGGACATATACATACTCAAATACATATACATACATATACACGTACACGAAATACATACACACACACACATACATACACATAAACAAATTAAATCGAGAGTATAATATCAAAAGTCAATAAAGAACGCCAAATAAAGAAAGCGGTAGAACCAAATGAGGCATAAACAGTTATTTAGTTACTAACTATTAGTGCGTTTAGGTCTTGAATGCAGATTATTTTACGTTTTTTATTTTTAACTAAAATAATTATATTACCCTTATCTGTCCACACGTTTTTGCGATCAAATTTTTCAACGGCTTCCTTTAAAACATTCGAGCGCATTTCAGTTAAGTCCTCTTTAATGGACATTTTAGACCCCTTTAGTTTTCTTTGATTACGGAAAACAAGATCCCGATACTTACAGGACGTAAATTTTATTAGAATTGCCCTTGTTTTACCAATTTTAGGCGCGCCTAAACGATGACAAAGAAAATCATGGATGACGGATGAAATTCTGTATCTTATGGAAAAGAGAAGATCGTTAAAAAACAGCAACAATACGAGAGAATATGCAGAAATAAAGAGGAGTATCAGAGATAAAATCAGAGAAGCCAAGGAGAACGAACATATAGGTCAATGCACAGAGATTGAAGAACTACAAGACAAGTACGATAGCTTTAACGTGCACAGAAAAATTAGAGACAAGCAGAACAAAACCGAGAACGATAAATAAATTGGTGGATGGCGAAGGAAAACTGATCATTGACACAGGTGACATAAAGGAAACATGGAGAAGATATATTGAACAACTGTTTCATGATACTAGAACGGAACCTCCATCCATAAACAACTCGGATGGACCGGAGATCCTGATGGATGAAGTAAAGCAGGCAATAAAAACAATGAAAGACGGTAAAGCACCTGGACCAGATGAAATCCAATCGGAATTCTTTAAACTACTGGATGACGACAGGGTAAAAAATCTGACAAAAATATTCAACCAAATTTATAACTCTGGAAATATACCACAAGAATGGCTAAAGTCAGAATTTATAACATTACCCAAAAAACCAAAAGCAAAGAAGTGTGAAGAGTTCAGAACTATAAGTCTCATGAGTCACCTTCTCAAATTATTTTTAAAAATAATTCACAGAAGAATTTACAGAGTTTGCGAAGAACAAGTATCACCAACTCAGTTTGGTTTCAGAAATGCGATGGGCACACGAGAAGCATTATATTGCACGCAAGTACTATTTCAACGGTGCAGAGATATGAACTGCGACATTTTTGCCTGTTTTGTTGACTACCAGAAGGCTTTCGACAGGGTCAAACACCAAAAAATGATTAACATCTTAAAGGAAACTGGGATGGACGGCAAGGATCTACGAATTATTACGAACCTCTACTGGAACCAAAAAGCCGTAGTGAGAGTAGAGAGAGAAAAGACCGAACAAATAGACATAATGAGAGGAGTGAGACAAGGATGTATATTGTCCCCTCTTATTTTTAACATCTATTCTGAATACATATTTAAAGAAGCTCTGGAAGAGTGTGAAGCTGGCATCTCTCTCAATGGCGAAAAAATCAACAACATACGATATGCAGATGACACAGTGATGTTTGCAGATAGTATAGAAGGACTACAACATCTAATAAACAGACTTGTGGAAAAGAGCACAGAATATGGCTTGGATATTAACATCAAGAAGACAAAACTTATGGTCATCAGCAAGTCCTATATTGAAAACTGTGAACTTACTGTCAATCAAGAGCCAATCGAACGGGTGGAGAGGTATACATATCTTGGCACAAATGTTAATGATCGGTGGGATCACTCTCAGGAGATAAAAATTCGCATTGAAAAGGCAAGATCTGTTTTTACCAAAATGCGATCTGTACTAACAAGCCACAACCTAACAATGACTACAAAGCTGAGAATGATGAGATGCTATGTGTTTTCGGTTCCTTTTTACGGAATGGAATCGTGGACACTGACAGAAGCCACCAGCAAAAAGTTAGAGGCATTTGAAATGTGGATATATCGCAGAATGCTGAGAGTCTCCTGGAGGGATCGAATAACCAATGATGAGATCCTCCATAGAATGAACAAGGAGAGAGAGGTTCTAAACACAGTCAAGTGCAGAAAGCTAGAATATCTTGGCCACATCATGAGAAACGAAGATAGATTTCATTTGCTGCAGAAGATTATCCAGGGAAAGGTGGCAGGAAAGAGGTCAATCGGCGCCAGACGAATATCTTGGTTGAAAAACCTAAGAACCTGGCTCGGCATGACGACAACAGAACTTTTCCGTGCCGCAGTGAATAAAGTCATCATAGCCCAGATGGTTACCAACGTTCGGAACGGACATGGAACTTAAAGAAGAAGAAGAAACGATGACAATTTTCAATTAATTCTCCATCCAAATCGGTGTTTAGCATCTCCTTGATTACCGCAGCTACAGAAGTCTCTAATATCTCATTCTTGTTTTCTGGGATTCCATGTATTAATAGATTATTTCTTTTAATACGTTGTTCCAGCTTATCGAAATTTAGTTCGGATTGTCGTTTTAATTCCTCGTTCTCCTCGCTGAGTTTATCTATTACTTTTTCAAGACTTGATATCTTCTGCTCGAACCGCTCGAAGGACGTTTTTAGTTTGGCAGCGATAAGATCAGACAAAGTCTCCATCACATCGGATTGTTTTAATGCACTAATAATGATTTCATCAATTTCTTCTTTCTGAGACCTTGTAAAACCCATTTTGAAACTGCGTGTATGTAATATTTTAGTACCACTGTGTTTTGACAATTTTAAATATATTTAGTGTACTAACTCGATATAATAAATACTATATTTAACGGAGCCGCGTACGAGGCAACTACACATCAAGCATGTCGACTGTTGATAATGATATATACTAACATATATTGATAATCTGTGGTTAAATGCGTTTTTAATTTTTTTTTTAGTTGGGAATATCAGCAATTGAGGAGATCTAATGTATTTCTAATGGAATTAGGGATAATAGGGGGTTAATGAGGAAATGTTTGATAATACTTTATTTATACAAATTGGCTTATAATTTTTTAACGGGAAAAGATAGCAAATTTGTTTCTTTACAAAATTTGTTCAGAAAAATTAGCTTTTTTCAAATATCCAAAAATATAGGTATGGTTCTGGGAAAACAAAATTCGATGACGTCATTACTCCAGTTTCCAAATATGGAAAAATATGTAAATTTGCCTGAAAACGGTCCTTACTCAATCCCATTTAAGAACCTATTTTCCGGTTTTTTTATCGTTTTTCGTTTTCTTATAATAGAGCTGAGAATCGAGTTTTGCTCACCCTGTACAAACCCATTTTTCTAAACTTGCTAATGTCGTTTTTCTTAAAATTCAAATCAGTTCTTTTAGTGAATTTTCTAATGTAACATATCAAAATTTTTACACCACCATTTAGAATACTGAAAGCTCTATTCAAATCGAGAACAAAAAAAATGTCCAATGTTTTTTGGAAAATAAAATTGACGGGTCCAAGCGATTATCCCAAAAACTGTAAATAAAGAAATTATGGCTTTGATTCCAAACTTTAACACCGCCCTATATATAGGGGAGAAGTGGGATAGTTGATCCTGGGGGATACATGATCCAATTATAAAATTGGCGCTTGCAAGGACTTTATTTTCGTTCTGTTAGCCAAATTAGGTAGCGGTCATGATGGCTACTAAACCTACTAAACCTTGTTTACCCCATCTATGAGCAATAACTTGTTGCTTTTAATTTTGAAAATTTGATTTTTTTCGTGACCCCCTTGTTTATACTTATGCATCGTAAGTCGGAACTATTTTAGTACTTGTACTTTATGATTTATTGCTTATATTTGGGAAATATTGTGTGTATTTAGCTATTTAATGCCCGCCATACACACAACGGTCCACATGACAGGTCTACCTGTGCAGGTTTGCCTGCGCAGGTAGACCGGAGCGTGTGTGGGAATAGACCTGTGCAGTTTCTTGCGTACGGTTGACCTGCGCAGGCAAACCTGCGCATGTAACCTGTACGGTAGACCGTAACGTGTATGGCGGGCATAAAGGCAATTGATTCCATAACAAATGTGCTTGACTTGTTGCTTTTTTTTCAATTTTCGAAAAGATCGGCAACATTGGGATAGTTAATCCCTTCAGGTAGAGGGATGCTTGATCCTGGAATCAAGTTTCCCTCTTATGATTCTTTTATTTCTGTCTCATGTTTAAGAATTAAGTCTAATTGCGTTTAATCTTTCGGATGCCGCGGAAGTATACAACTAAGGAAGGCGCTAGAAAGAGGGTCGCAAAGACCCTGGAAAATGCAGAAGGCCGTTCAGGATGTTGAAAGTTACAAGACCGCAGCGATAAAATCTAGTATCAAAGTGATGACATTGAAAAGGATGTTCCGTAAACAAAAACATGTTGAACCAGGTTATAAAAATCGTCAGATTTTCTACGAAACTCAAGAAAGCGAATTGGGTCAATATCTTACAGACATGCCCCAAATGTATTACGGGTTAACCGTCCAACAATTGCGCAAGTTAACTTACCAATATGCTAAAATAAATAAAAATCAATATCCATCTATCTGCTATACAACCCAGCAAGTATCCCGTAACTGGTATCGAAGGTTTTTTTATAGAAACCGGTCCCTCTCCTTGAGGACACCTGAAGCAACGAGCATGTCACATGCCACTGCTTTTAACACGCACACTGTTGAAGATTTTTTTGCAAATTTGACAAAACTATAAAAGCATTAGTTTCTTGCGGAAAGAATTTGGAATATTGAGGAAACTGGGATAACCACGGTCCACAACCCAACAAAATTCTTGCTGTAAAAGGTTCCAAACATGTGGGAAAAATAACTTCGGCCGAACGTGGCGAGCAATCAATGGTCACCGTCTGTCCCTGCGTCAACTCTTCCGGCGGGCACATACCTCCGTTTATGATATTTCCCAGAAAAAATTGGCAAGGCAGATTCCTAAAGCATGCACCTCCCAGCAGCGATGCAACTACCCACCCAAATGGATGGTTGACTAGCGGCAGTTTTCTTAAGTTCCTCGAGTACTTCGTTCGTTTAGTTCAAGCAAATATTGTTAGGAAGGTAGTAGGTCTTCAAAGGACCAAAAATAGCCGTGTCCAATGGCTTTAACTTATGCGAAGTGTGCGATGAGATGGTAAGCAGAACGATTCGTTTTTTCCAACGAAAAATTTTCTTTGGCGTAGTTGAGAACCTCCACAGAACAATGATTCTCGTTCGTTTAGTTCAAGAAAATATTGATATGAAGTTAATAATCATGGACAATCACAAGAGTCATTGTTCTGTGGAGGCTCTCAACTATGTCAAAGAAAATGGAATCGGTCTGCTTACAATTCCATCGCACACTTTGCATAAGTTACAGTCATTGGACAGGACTATTTTTGGTCCTTTGAAGATCTACTACTCTTAGGCAGCATCAAATTTTATGCTGAGATTCTCCGGGAGAACTATTACTATATATGACATTGCGAGACTGCTAGGTGAAGCTTTCCCAAGGGCTATGGCTCCTATTAACATAATCAGTGGCTTCAGGGTGACAGGACGATGATTTTATGATGAGTGCTGTCACAGACCGTCCTCTCCCATCTCCGGTTGAGGAACTAGCATGGAGCAATTCTCCAGTTGAAGAACCAGCGCAGAATAGTGTGGCGGATCGTCCTCCCCCTTCTCCAGTTGAAAAACCAGCGCAGAGCAGTGTTGCGGATCGTCATCCCCAGTGCCAATACACTTTTCACCACAGGATATAATGCCGTACCCCAGGGCAGGATCTCGTTCGCAATCTTCGCGAGGGAGAAAACGAGAGCGCATTCGCATACTGACAGATACGCCGGAACAAGCAGCTATTTAAGAACTTTCCAATAAAAAGTTGGCGAAGATCACGGACACAGAAAAGAGGAAGAAGCTAAAAGAAAATGCCAAGAAAACAAGCGGACAGCTCTTTCCACGGCCAAAGAAAACTAATGACCCCTCATCTGATTCTGATGATGTCCGTCACTTAAATCATCGTCAGGGGAAGAACTGGAATCTAGTAGTGACGGCGAGGCTAGTAGGACCTTTGAGTCCATCAAAAAAGAAGTTGGGAAATCCGTTGTTGTTACGTATAATGGCATTTCATACCCTGGACAAATCGCAGAAATAAATGCAAACGGGGCTACAATAACAGCGATGCAAAAAAATGGCAGCAAAAGAAGACACAATATTTTACGATTGGGATGAAATTTTGGGCCACCCGCTGGAGCCGACGAAATTTTAAATAACACATGACATTTATTCCGTGCCACTTCTTGAATAACATTTTTTCATAACTACTTCTCTAATTTTAACTTAATTTTAAAAAGGCAAGTTCATCTTTCAACTGTTGGATGCAGACAAATTATGCTAACTTGACAATCCTTGTCGTGAGTCACGAAATCGTCAAAAGCGGAAAACCATTCACTGATGGTGGGTACATAAAAACGTGTTTAATAAATGTATACATACATACATTTTCCGCCATCATTGCGGTACTTTGTATATCCAGTGACTTTTCCCATTCATGAACGTCATCTATATGTTTTGGCGGTGTATCTAGAAAAGGGGTCGGCAAACTCTATGAACTTAAGAGCCAAATTCTTATTTAAAATGATTTCAAACAGTATCAAGAGCCACAGAAGATTTTTTTTTCATAGTCTATATTCTTAATAATTGGCTATGATTAAGCGCCTTTGCGATAATATTATTGGTTGCCAATTACAACTCAACAAAAGTTAGTTTATTTCTGTTTTCAAATTTAGTGAAAATTATTTATTTGCCGTATAAGTTCTAAATGAAAATGTCAAAAATCATCTTTGGTTGTCATGAAAAATAAAAGTCATCTGTACAGAATCCAAAAGACCAAAATTGCAAAAGCTCAAAATCCAAAGTTCGAAATATAAAAGTACAAAATCCAAAAGTCAAAAAGGCCAAAAGTGCAAAAGTTTAATATACAAAAGCCAAAAATCCGAAAGTCCAAAATTGATTAGTACAAATGCCCAAAATGCAAAAGTTCGGATACGTGTCGAAATAATGATAGCAAATAATATGCGTATCTGATTTCGAGATGCTGAAAGATCTGAGTTAGCTATTGTAATATCCCAATGAGTTTCGTATTCAAGCTAATTGAGCTGTTGACATGCAACACGAAATGTTGGGCACACTGCACCATTGACAGTTCGAAGTGATTCAACGGATGTCTGCCCACGAACATTAGAGAGTAGAGGAACGTTCGTGCAAATGAATCGCTTTGGCAAATAAAAAAGAAACATGGCATTGTTGTCGCTGGTGGTATTGAAGCACATTGAGCAACTTTTGATGCGTTGAAATAAACTCATTGACCATTTTCTAGATCAGGGGTCGGCAAAGTGTGGCTCGCGAGCCACATGTGAAAAATATTGAAACATAAAAAAATCACAAAAAAAGAAACAGAACTGTCAATTTTCGGGAAAGTCTTACGACCGCCGCCGCCAAGTTCTTTATAATTTACAGTCACAGCACGGATCTCGATTGTTTCTTTTAGTTATCGCCTCGCAGTCAAGTCAGTGCATAGTTCAAAACTGTGCTTTTTTGGACATGATTCAGAAACTCTCAAATTGATTTCAAAGAAAAAAAAATTGCCGATCGACATCGTGAATTCCAAACTGAATGGACTGAATCGTTTCCGTTGGTAGCTTATGCAGCTGGGGTCTTCCAATTTGTTTTATTTGCCATGAAAAACTTGCAAACAACAAAAAGTCTAATATCGAGATACATTTCGAAAATAAGCATGCCGCATTTGCAAAGAATTATACCTTCAGTGATGTTAGAGAGAAAGCAATTGATGAACTTTATTTTAAAAAGGCTAGTTCATCTTTCAACTGTTGGATGCAGACAAATTATGCTAACTTGACAATCCTTGTCGTGAGTCACAAAATCGTCAAAAGCGGAAAACGATTCACTGATGGTGGATACATAAAAACGTGTTTTATAAATGTATATATACATACATTTTCAGAATTTTAACAATAAAGTAGTAATTAAGAATAAAATCAAAAGCTTGCCGTTGTCTGCCAAAACTGTAACAGACAGGAAAAAAATGTCGTTAAATGTATGACAACAAGTTGAGGACGTTCAGTTAGCATCAGCCATACCAATAGCAGTCGATGAGTCTTGTGGAATGAAGAATACTGCGCAAGTTGTCTTCTTTGCTCACTATATTTCATCAGATGGTCCCAAAGAAGAACTCCTGGGATTATTGCCACTCAAGGATCAGGGGAGAAGATGTTGAAAATGCAGTGACAGTGATATTGAAAATGCAGATTCTGTCAATAAAAATGAATTTGTCACGATTTTATCTGAAAAAATTGATCATGAAGTATTATCTTTCCATTGCATAATTCACCAGGAAGCACTTGATGCACAAACATTTCCAGAAGATATTGGTAAAGTTATGAATTTGGTAGGCAAGGCCACCAATAATATTATCGCAAAGGCGCTTAATAATAGCCAATTATTAAGAAAATAGACTATGACAAAAAAATCTTCTGTGGCTCTTGATACTGTTTGAAATCATTTTAAATAAGAATTTGGCTCTTAAGTTCATAGAGTTTGCCGACCCCTTTTCTAGATACACCGCCAAGTGTAAAACATATGGATGAGGTTCATGAATGGGAAAAGTCACTGGATATACAAAGTACCGCAATGATGGCGGCCATTGTAGGGCAACTAGCGAGCGGGAAAAAGGTTTATTCCCGATTAACATTGTTGTCTGCTTATGCTTAGTACAGAGATCATACATTCTGGGACTGAAAAGGATGGTGCAAAATGCAAGTTTGTCTCAAAAAACTAGTACGAATTTAATAAAAATACATTTATTTATTTACAAAGGTATACAGCAGAAATACAATCATTTTTACTTTTTTTTCTACCAACAAATTCTCTCATTGCAAGACTACCACTGTCTAAAGAAGATTTTAAAATCTGTTTGTTCTGCTTATTCACCTCACGCAGAGAAATATAAAATCTGCTATTTACAAACATTTTAAGTAAATATTGTAAAATCCCATGGTAAGAAGGGATTTCACTTGGGACTTTATATAGGTCAACTTGTAGCAAATGTTTCACGAACATTTCTTTGCAATTTTCCGATTCCAAATGTATTCTTTTGCCATTACTGCTCTCAATCCTTTCCTCAGGTTTACTAACTTGATTGACAACTTCCTCGATAATTATTTGTTCACCCACTGGTATGTCGACAGACTTCACTAACAATCAATCAGAAACTGCTTCAGAACGTAATAATTTCCGGCCATCAGCTCTCTTCTGCTCAAATTGAATCTCTGAGAAATGGACCTACAGAACAGATTCAAAAATGTTTTTCTTATATCTTTACTTATCCATCTCTCTTAGTACTAACCTCACAAATTTTAGAACTCGATGTAAGATCGTTTCTTCACAATTCTTGTCTAACTTTTTTAGTGTTACCTAAGAACATTAAAGGAGACAAATGCAACAAATCAAAAATCATAAAAATCGGTCCCGCCGTTTTATAGGTCAAAATTCAAACCCGACTGTGTTTTATATATGAAGATATATATATATATATATATATATATATATATATATATATATATATATATGTATATATATAGAAAGAAAATTTTAACACTAATGCTGAAAAAATTGTCTCCTAAAAAGATATATCTTAAAACTGGAACGAACCTGCACTTACAGCTATTAATATAAAGCTTTGGCTCTTGTGCAATACCTCAAAATAACATCATATGCCACTGCAGAGTGTAGACTGTAAGTGCAGACTGTAAATCCAATTGAACGTATTTAGAAAGTGCTTGAATATAACATCAGCAAAAGCACATTTCTAACAAATGCTTCAAGAAAAATGGGACAAACATTCGATCTTAGCAAACTATGTTTGCTGTTATGGAGCCAGCTCTATGTCCAGAAAACAACAAGTAGTAATTGTTATAAAGGGAAACTGGAGCAACTACTAATTTCTGTAGTATGAATCATGTTTTGGTGGCTTAAGATGCCATGAAATATCTATTGATGAATATTGTATGTATTAGTCGAAATTTAATTTGTATATTTTGAATAATTATGATTTACAGAGCTTTTTTCAACATGATTGACTGCTTAAGATTTTTGTTCTCTCTTTGCCATATGCTTTAGACATGGTTTTTTTTTAAAACATGCAATGAGATGAATGTTTTTATCAACTCACAGTATATACAGATGATATTAATTTAATTCTTTTACTAGTTTGTCATGCAGAGATGAATGCAATTTTGAATAAAAATGCGGCAGATATAAAGAATTGCAAGATTTATGTTGGTCTGTTTCCTTGCAATGAGTGTGCCAAATTTATTATACAGTCTGGCATAAACGAAGTTATATACATGTCTGATAAACATGCACATAAAATTTCGACACAAGCTGCAAAAAGGATGTTTGATGCCGCTGGAATCAAATATTGGTTAGTATTAATATTACATTTCTCATTTGCTTCATCCTCATATGTTAATAGGGAATATGCATCAATTTTTTTTATATGCTTAATTCACTCTTTACTTCATCTGAACAGAGTAAAAAATATAAATACATTTAAATTTGAACCGATTAAATTTGAGCTGTTTGAACGGTCCCATTTATCGCGCGCTTTGGATGACGTAGTATAACACTTGACATGCAGTGTTGCATAGCCTATTTGCATAGACAGTTAAGGATTTTCAGTTTGAATTTGCAATTTAGATAACGGAAAAAGCTAAAAAATATAGATATTGTATAGTACCGGAATGCAAAAACACTATTATAAGAACACCAGATAAAGTGTTTGACAAAGTCCCATTCGAGGTGTATAGTCCAACCTACTTACATCGACGCAGATAAATGTCAACGTAAACGTCACATACCATAACGACCAATGGTGATGCGTCCCAAATTTGAATTTCGCTCGACTTTGATTTAAGTTTTATGGCATTAAAATGCAAACTAAATGGGAAAATAATGGTATAGGTGTAATGTCAAGATCATAAAGTATCGGTGATAAAAGAATCAAGCAAATTAAAATCACTTGCATATTCCCTATTGTGTTTCACTCATGACTTTCAGATTAACCAACTTGCTATTATGCTTAACCATGTTTTCTCTGTTAAACTCTCTGGTTGTTTTTTTTTTTTTGTTGTTTTAATTTTAAATTGCTCTTGTTTATAAATAATTTTTATTTTATATTTTGGATTTTGTCTTTAATTTATTTATTTAACAATAATTACGAATTTTTTTTTTAGAAATATATTTTAAGCTTCAAATGTTTTTAGGCAATTTAAACCAACAGTTGAAAAAGTGCTGATAGATTTTACAGCCATTGATTGGAACAAAATGACTCAACTTCCTGAAACTCCAATGAAGTTGAAAATATGAGGATATAAAGGATCGCAAAATTATGAAATCTGAAAAACAGGGAATGGTAATAAAAATGTGCAGAAGATGTTTGTTATGCTTATACTGCCCTGTTAAGGCAAAGAGCAGTAACTACAAGAAGAATGGTTCAGAGTTATTGCCAAATTTGTGTTTGTTCTTCTACACAATTAATTTTTAAAATTTATTTTAAGTAAAAAAACATTAAAAACCATTAAATATGTGAAAATTATATCACCGATTTTTGAAATTTGCAGTTATTGCCATGTGCCCTTGCAATAGTACACAATAAAGTTGTTATTTTCAGCAGTAAATAAAATTTGAGCTCTTTGTAAATATCCGAATCATAAATATAACATCCAGAGACAACCGAACCTGCGAACTAAATAGACGAATTACCATGGGATGACCGACATACGGAAAAATGAAAGATATCCTTAATGGAAATATCCCATTTCACTTGAAACGAAAAGCATTTAACCAATGCGTATTACCCGTCCTAACCTAGACGGATCTAGATCTTTTGTACCCCACCCTCCTCCTCCAAGTGTTGGTGTACTTACCCATTTAGAGCGCCTCCTCTAATCCTGATTCCTTTAGGAATCTCAGGATCTGGGTGGGATTCAAGGCCTGCAGCTCCTCTGTGTTCAAGCAGTGAGCCCCAAGGTACATCTGTCTCTTGCGGAGTAATGCTCCGCAGTCTTTGAACAGATGTATGGGGGTTTCCTCTGCTGAGCCACAGAATCTGCATCCATCATCCTCCTCTAGGCCTAGGGCCTTGAGATGTTTCCTCAGTCTGCAGTGTCCCGTCAGGGCTCCTGTCAGAATTCTGAGCTTGTTCCTGCTTAGTTTCAGGCAAGCTCCCGTTCTCTTCTGGTTAAAAGATCCCAGCATCACTTTGGATTGCCTTAGCCCTGGAAGTTCTTTCCAGGTTTTCATCCATTTTCCTCTTATTTCTTCATCTAAACTTTTGCGGATGGTGTTCACGCTCATACCGCAAAAGGGTTCCGGACCTATAAAGGGGCTACTGGATCCCTTGTTTGCTAGGTGATCGGCTTCTTCGTTTCCGTCTATACCAGTGTGTCCTGGTACCCAGTATAGCGTTACTTTATTATCCCTGCCAAGCTTGTTCAGCTTCCCCACACAGTCCCATACCAGTTTGGATCTGATGGTGTATGAGCTAATGGCCTTGATGGCTGCTTGGCTATCTGACAGGATAGCAATTTGTTTTTTGCGGTAATTCCTGTCGAGGTTAAACTGTGCACATCTTTCGATTGCGTGTACCTCTGCTTGGAAGATATTTGGGGATGTTCCCATGGATTCGGAGTATCTGGTACGAGGTCCAAACACTCCTGCACCAGTGCCTTCCTTTGTCTTCGAACCATCTGTATACCACTTGATGGCATTTTGCTCTATGTGGTATGCTGAGGATTCGTCGCTCCATTTGGCTTTACTACTACACATTGCTGTGTAGTTTTTCTCGAAGTGGTATTTGCATACCATTTCGTCTTTTGGTACTTCCAGCCAGGGGATCTTGGCAGCGAGGCTGTTTCGGTCTCTGCTCCCGATTATTTTACCTCTGCCCATTCCTTCCTTGCTGAATCTTACGATCGCCGATCTGGCGGCGCTCTCCACCACAAGGTGCAGCGGAGTCAGATCCAGCAGCAGCTCCAATGCTGCTGTCTGACACGACCCCATCGCCCCCGTGATGCAGACACACGCCAGTCTTTGAATCTTCTCAAGCTGTTTCCTCATAGAGGCCAGCTTGATTCTACTTCCCCACGCAACCGCCCCATAAGTGATTGCAGGTCTCACTATCATGGTGTACATCCATCGCAGGATAGTGGGGTTACAACCCCACGTTTTTCCTGCCTGATTTCTGCACACCATTAGGGCGCGTTTGGCTTTACCTACCACTGCCTCAGCGTGTCTATTCCATTGGAGTTTGCTATCTAGTGTGATACCCAGATAACTTATCTCCTGTTGGTATTCTACTGCCTTCCCATCTATGAGTATGGGATGTAGGCAGTTTAGTTTTCTTCTTCTAGTAAATGGTATCACCGTGGTTTTGCTCGGGTTGAGTCTCAATCCCACTGTTTGACACCATTTACTAGTTACTTTGAGGCCTCTCTGAACAATTTCACAGAGCGTTCCCTCAAATTTTCCTCTGGCCATTATGACTATGTCATCGGCGTAACCTTGACATTTGATGTCTAGGTCGTTCAGCCTAACCAGTAGTTCATCAACTACCAGGCTCCACATTCACACCTATATACACCTCCCTGTGGGCACCCTCGAGTTGTGGAGATCTTAATGGTGCTTTTTCCACTTGTGTCTCCGCCGTTCTAGTTCTCAGTATTTCTCCCATCCACTTTGAGATAGTGCTGTCGATATTCCTTCTTTCGAGCGCCGGCCTGACAGCCTCGTGTGAGGTGTTGTCAAAAGCTCCCTCCATATCCAAGAAGGCACATATCGCTACTTCCTTTATCTCTAGTGCTGCTTCTATTTCGTTTGTCAGCTGATACAGGGCGGTTTCTGTGGATTTCCCTGCTCTGTAAGCATGCTGACTCCTGTGTAGTGGTGTACCTACCAGCACTATAGTCCTAAGGTAATTATCAATCACCTTCTCCATTGTCTTTAACATAAATTTCTGACTTTAGTGACAAATGTTGGTGTGTTCCCAACGTTGTACACAATTAAGTTCTCTTTGATGAGGTATTCTAAAAGGTACTCACCCCTCTTATTAGTGTCCGTGGTGCCCCACATCTCATAGTGTGCGTTCGCGTCACATCCCAGGATGAGTGGCAGCCTTCTCCTAATACAGTGTTCCACCAGCTTTTGTACTTCAATGGGTGGTATGCTGTTACCATCGCCAGGGAAGTATGCTGATGCGATCACTAATTCGCGGTGGAGACCCTCGATCTTGATGAGGGCCTGAATCGGTACTAAATCCCGCGTTAAAAATTCTGAAAGACATAAGTAATTTATGCCATTTCTTACCATAGTGCAAGTTCTAGGGGAGACCTCACGGCTGTCCCATACCAACTTACATTCCCTGTTGCTAAGGCCTCTGATCTTACCTCCGTAGGTCCAGGGTTCTTGAAGCAGCGCTAGCCCTAGGTGCTGCTTGGTGAACATCCTAGCCATCACAGCTGAAGCTGCTTTGGCATGATGGATGTTCACTTGGGCTATTTTGGTGCGCCTGCTGGTCATTCTTGTTTTGTGACAGGAGGCGGCAAGTCCTCCTCTGTCCCTACAAGAACATCTACCTCTGCCTCTGTAGACATAGCTGGACTGCTCATGTCTACGAGTGTGAGGTCAAGGTCGTCTTCCCGGGAATCCGGGCTGACTTCCTTGTTCTCTGTGTCGGTTAGGTCCCGTACACATGGATTATTTTTACTTTTGGAATTCATATAAATCCCACGAGTCGCAAGGGAACTAAAGGTCCACCACATCAGAGGCTTGATAGTGGTCCACCCCGCTTGATAGTGGTAAGGCTGGATACCCTCTGAGGTCGCCAGGTATCAGAGGGGCTCCGTAAGCGATGGCCGGTTGCCCTTGGCCATCAACCATTCCCTTTGGCACGGGTCGCATGACACCTTGGGATTAAGGGTTTGGAAGCTCTTGGTTGTTCGCCCTCCGCCGAACGCCCCGACCGGAGTTGTTCCCGTCGTGACGTCCAACGGTATGTTGCGAAACTAAGCCCTCACACCGCGACAAGGTGACTTCCACGTGAGGGCAGAGACCCTAACTTTAACGAAGAAAACCGCAGAAAAACTAACAAGGGGACCGTATGATAAGGAAATCACCGATTCGATTCATTTTTAGTACACACGTAGGTGATGACTAGTAGTATAACAGGTGCAAGTAGTAAGACACAATACTCATCCGTTTCCGAGAAATTAATTAATTGAGAAATTAATTATTTTTAGTTCGTTCGTCTGCATTATACGTTAACAAAAATTCAACACTCGAGTGGCGCAACGGTAACAGTCGCGCTTCAAAAGCGCGAGGTCGCCGGTTCGAACCCGCCAGCGGGCTTGCGTTTTTTCTTCAAATATTTCACATTTTTTACAAATTCATGTGTTTTAA
Source organism: Phosphuga atrata (assembly GCA_944588485.1). Taxonomy (NCBI): domain Eukaryota; kingdom Metazoa; phylum Arthropoda; class Insecta; order Coleoptera; family Silphidae; genus Phosphuga; species Phosphuga atrata. Next base: position 5,735,111 of record OX155894.1, on the reverse strand, counting down.
ATATTGTTTATTTTGGAATTAATTGTAATAACTGTTTTTTTTTAGCGGGAAAAGGAATTTTGAAAAAATCACGCAGGAAATTTTCAATTTCTTTTTTTTAATCTCTTAATTTCTACGTTGCAAATAATCTGCATTGCAAATAAAGTATTATACAAATCTTTTGTAGTAATCTTTTGTGTCGTGCAATTAGGAACTTTTAATTTTTTTCCCAGAATTTTTTTTTACCAAGCCGGAATACGAACCCTTTCCGGATATAGGATTTTACAAAAATACCCACGTTTCTTGTAAAACATATCAAGATAACGTAATGGATATTTATGTTTATGGATACAATCCTAATCCCTTACAATTAGTATAAAAAATGAATTCGTAGATCGTACCTGGGAAGGGAATATAAATTGTAACAAATTCGCCAAGAAGATCAGTTATTAGTTTACAGTAATCAGTGACTCTTCAAGCATCTTTCAACATCGACTACGATACGTCATTGGTCATCAAGTTTATAGTTTTTATCTTTCGGTCATTAATAATTGTGAGATGTCTGATTTTACACGTGGCAGTGATTTGGTGGGGCCTTCGATGGCCGAAGAAAGTGAACCTGATTCCAATTTCCAGACTAGTGGAACGATAGTTCCAGACGATCTTATTATGTTTGAAGAACTCCACGAAGAAGGTCTGTTTGAAGAAGTCGAAGAATTCCAAAATAAACATTATTATGATTTTCGCAAAATTCCGCTAAAAATACCAGTTGTTACAATTAATTCCAATATAAACAATATTCAAGACACATGAATATGTAAAAAATGTGAAATATTTGAAGAAAAAACGCAAGCTCCCTGGCGGGTTCGAACCGGTGACCTAGCGCTTTCGAAGCGCGACTGTTACCGTTGCGCTACTCGCCTGTTGAATTTTTGTTAACGTATAATGCAGACGAAAGCAACAAAAAATAATTAATTTCTCAATTAATTAATTTCTCGGAAACGGATGAGTATTGTGTCTTACTACTTGCACCTGTTATACTACTGATCATCACCTACGTGTGTAGTAAAAATGAATCGAATCGGTGATTTCCTTATCATACGGTCCCCTTGTAAGAGTAACACAAAGGCGAATGGAGAGATCGATGCTTGGCCTGACCCTGAGGGATCGAGTGAGAAATGAAGAGATACGCCGACGTATTGGAGTAGATGATATTATACAACGAATCACTACACGGAAATGTAAATGGGCTGGGCACATTGCTAGAATGGAGGGCGGGCGATGGACCAAAAAGCTCTTGGAATGGAGACCAAGAGCTGACAAACATAGCCGAGCCAGACCTCCCACTCGATGGACGGATGACCTAAATATGATAGCGACAAAGTGGATTGCAACAGCCAGGGACTGAGAAAACTGGAGACGTTTGGAGCAGGCCTATGTCTAACAATGGACGTGAAAGGGGCTGCATGATGATGATGATGAAATGTAACAACGTCAATACAATATTCGTAGATAGGTACATGATTGAAAAATGTTTCGAAATGCAGTCATCTACATCTTCTTTTAATGAAGGCATTAAAAAAAGATGTGGATTAGGCGTTTTCAGGCATTAGGGGACCCAGTTATTATATCTTGTTTTATGTTGTGTATGGTCACCTCTAGAATTATCTCATAGTAAGGAGCGGATTTTCTTATAAGCTAAACAAGCTATAGCTTAAGGCCCCAACTTTCTTGGGGCCTTTAAAATATCCCTATGGGTATCCGAAAATGTTTGGCACTGACAAAAGGGCCCTATATCTCAAATAACGTAGAGCCTTATCAAGTCTAAATCCTCCCCTGCGCATAGTTAACCCTGAATTTCTAGTTTAAAACTCATCAGCAGTCACGGTTTGAACCAAAGTAATAATAAAGTTGAAAGTAGGAGATTATCATTACGATATCTTCGAATCTGTCAATAGCTAGAATTACACTGATATCTTCTGTTACTCTTTGGCACACTTTGCTCAAGATGCGTTGTGTGAGCCGTTCGTAACGTCAAGGCAAGCATCTGTTGGCCTTCAGCCACTGACAAAAGTTGGTCTCGGCCGTTCCCGTTACTTGCTTTGACGTAGCGAACAGCTCACACAACGCATCTTGAGCAAAGCGTGCCAAAGAGTAACAGAATATATCAGTGTAATTCCACCTATTGACTGAGATTATTTCAGCTTTATTCTGTAAAGTTTTCGTCGATAATATTATTTTTATAAAAGTGTAATCGGTTTCCTCATCTGAACTCTTTTCAAATAAAACTTCTTTAGGCGCGACTTAGGAGTAACTCGGTTTTATTTTCAATCGGAAATGGAGTTGACTGACGGAAATAAGTTTAGGTTAATTCAAATCTACATAGATGTCGCTCTTTAAAAGCTCCAACATTTTGACATATCTCAACTACGAAAAATTGAAGTAAAACCATTTTAGGCACGACTTCAGAGTAACTTGGACCTTTTTTCAGATGGAAATAACGAATCGCATAAACGCCAGATTTTGCCGAAGCAAGAATTCGTGAATGGGATTGAGGAATAATAAATAAAACATAAATATTTTTTTTAATTCTGGCCCAATGCGATATTATTGTTTACCAGGAAATCATTTAAAATAGAAAAACTTTCTGTATTACTTTTGGTGATGCATTCATCCCAATGCTTGATTTTCGAATTTGATTGAGTTTACTTTGCTATTGACCTTAAAAACCTTTTCGACCTTAAAGACCTTTGGAAGTGGACGATTAACTTCGGATGGAAGTGAAAGATTAACTTCGTTTATGTACGAAAATATATATCCAAGTTAGGCTAGATTTTTAAGCCAATTAATGTCAATAAGTTTTCCAGAAAATTCACGTTCAGATAAAAAGATTCGAATTTCATCATGCAATTCCCAGAGTCTGGTCAGAACCTTTCCACTGGATAACCATCTTACTTCAGAATGAAGAAGGAGATTTTTGTGTGAGTTTCCCAGATCATCGTACAATAGGGCAAATACCCTGGTATTTAGCGGTCTGGATTTTGATAAAATTAACCATCTTAAAGGCCTCATTGATAACTTCTGCAATGCTTTTGGTGTCCGTTTAACAGCGAGAGCATGACGATGAAGACAGCAATGGCTGGCTTTGTTGTCTGAAACTAGTTTCTTTAAACGCTGGCAAACTAGTTTGGCAAATTAGTTTTGCTAATCAAAATTGCTATTACGCCCTTTATACTACCAACCATAGCTTTAGCTCCATCAGTGCAATCAATTGAATGTTTTTCAAAATATTCATTAAGTAAATTAAATACAAACAACAGGTTTTCTTCACCTGTTGTTTGAGTTGGCAAAGCTTTGCGCAAAAAGCATATCTTCCTAAAAATTCAATTCGTGTATGTATTTCACGAAAACTAACAAAATTGCTAATCCAGCCATATCTGTAGATTCGTCCATTTGCAGAGTGAATCCATCTTTAAGATTTTTCAACCGACTTACTAGTTCTACTTCGCAGTAATCTGACATATCTTTAATTCGTCATGAAATCGTCGTATCAGACAATGGGAGGAGGTCAATTTTGTTTGCATTTTTTTCACCGATCATGCATTTGACTAAATCTTTTGTACAAGCTTGAATTAATCTTTTTCTGCTGTAGTTCAAGACATTTTCTTTTGAAATAGTCGCTTTTACCTTTTAAAGACGGTTGTTTATTTTCCAAATGACGCTTTAACTTTGCAGGATTTAAACTGCTGTTGTTGACTACTTGCTCACATACCACACAAAATCCATTTGGATAATTTTTACCATCAATCCAGGTAAATCCAAAATTCAAATAATCTTCATCATACTTTCTAATCTTCATCATTTTTCGGCTAGTAGATTTCTTGAATGCTTGCTGTTTTTCATTTGTCAAGTTTTTAAGTTCATTATTAAACCATGGTTTATAATTTGAGCTATGTCGTGCGCTGCACTTCCTGATTCCTAATGCTTCTTCTGCGCTTTTTTTTGATGTTATGTTGTATTTTTACTCATGCATCGTTAGCGTTGTCGTCATCTTTAATTGTGTTTTCTTGTAGTTTGGCTTGCAGTCTTCGTTCAAATAGTACTTTGGTGCTCTCCGTTGTTAATGATCCCACGTTGTATTTATATGTGGCTGGTCGAGTCTGCTTTGGGTTCCGCATAGCTTTGTATCTGTATTTGCATAACAGTAGGCTGTGTTCTGTGCCTGCATTAGCTGATGTGAGTGCTCTCACATCTAGGATCTTGCTTCGGTGAACCAATCTATTCATTATTATAAAGGCTATTACGGATCTTTGGGCTCTTGTATTTTCGAACGTATATTTGTGCTGCGGTTTGTGTTGAAAGAAGGTGTTATTAATTCTTAATTCTAGTTGTGCGAACATGTTTATTAGTATTTCACCGGTTTCATTAATTGTTTCCTCATTCCAGTGTTGCATTACTCCTGGTATCGGGGTGTTCCCTATCCTTGCGTTAGTATCGCCAATTATGAATATTTTCTCATGTCTGCTGATGTTAGTAATGACTTCTTCGAGTTTGTCGAAGAATTCCTCTCGATCTTCTCTCGGTTTGGTTATATCAGGGGCATATACGCTCATTATGTGTATCGTGTCGTTGTTAAACTTCAGAATGACCTGAATTATACGATGGTTTATGTAGTGTATTGCTTCGATATTCGAAACATATCTTTTGTGTACCAGAACTACAACGTCATAAGTTGCCCTCTCATGATGTTCTTTACCATTAAAACAGAGTAGATAATCATCGATTTCCACGTTACCTTTGCCCTTTTTCTTTGTTTCAGCTAGTCCACAAATATCTATTTTGTGTCTTTTTAATTCAGATATAATTTCGTTATCCTTGCTGCTCGATGACGTTACGTTCCAGCATGCAATTCTGACTCCACTCCTCTTCATGTAATTTTTCCATAATCTAGTCCGTTTCCTTGCGTTGCCGTCATCAGTGTTCCGGTTTTCCGAGACGTTTAGTGCGTTTCTTTGAGCATTAGGTTCTTTTTACAAGGTACAGGCTGCTAACCTCATACCTAAACCCTCCTCTTTTATCCGGGCTTGGGACTGACTGCTGAGCTACTCAATCCACCCAACATTACCACAGGCAGAGTTAAGTCAATTCTGCATTATATATCTAAAGGATTTTAGGATAAGTTAAAACAAAACGCAATGTATTATACAATAATTAACTTACTACCGTTTACATTTGTAAGACTTCAAATGAATAGTTCCAATATGAAGCTCCAATCGTCACACGTGTTCCAGAGAGCGGCGCAACGCATCGTCTCTAGTTGAACGCGTCTCTAGTTGAACGTAGTTGTAACGCATCGTCTCTAGCTGAACCGGCGCGGCGTCCGGTTCAGTTTTTTAAAGATTTTTTTTAGCATTGATTCGCGGAACCCCTGGATGTTTAAATGGAACCCTAGGGTTCCATGGAACACCGGTTGAAGAACACTGTCCTCTAGAGTAATCCCTAGAGTAATATCCCTAGAGTAATTACAGAATAGTAAGTAATTACAAATTTTCAAGAAAACCCGTAATCCTTTAGTTAAATTCCTAAAAGAGCAAACTGACCTAATCTTTTCCCAACTTTTTAATCTCACACAATCTCCGGCAGATAAGTCCTCAACTATAGACAGACACCACCCCTCCCCACCAAAACTATAGAGGTATATATTTAACTTCATCAACAAATGACAATAGCTCAAAACACATGATTGATTGAAAATGACCATCAAACGTCGAAACTCGAGTCGTGAATGTAAATGTAGAAACTGTAAATGTAGAAATAAGTTATATAACATTTTAACATATAGTTATATAACATTTATACATAGTAGTAAAACAGTGAATTTTTCAATTCAGGGTAAATTTCAGTGTGAAATTTCTCGACGAATTATTGAATCTTTCCGGACAATTTACACATCGACTTGTTTAGTTTCTGTGTGCCGTAAATGATTTCGCTGCCTTTTACCGTTCTCGAGAAAATCGAAAAAGCAGATATTTTTCGAACGAAATGATGGAAAATTTTTGTCGAAATTTTTTTTGCAAATCTTTTTCGTGATTTTGTTTTGGTTACACGAAGGAAATCGAAGGGCTGAAAACAATTTTCCAGTTTATTTTGCTCTAAAGTTACAAATAAACAAATTTTATATTTTTTTTCGCTGTACACAATCACACATTTCCTAATGATTTGATGCTGTCATAACTTTTGAACCGCTCACCACAGAGACTTCTAGTCTTTACCAATCGATTCAGCGTCCCAGAATTAGTCGGAGAACGTATATAATATTCCCTGGGAAGCTTTCAGTTAAGAAATACCATCGACTCGGCAAGTCTAGACCGTGGAAACGACGAAATGCGAGAAAATCGATTATTTCAAAATCGTTATTTTTTGAGTCACAGCAAAATTTAAAAACGTTTCTGAAAGCGTTTTTGCTGCTGATTACAGATAAGCAAATTATATTTCGCTAGCTCTTTCGGTTCACTTTCGCCTGCAAAAATTGAAGAAATTTTTATGAAATTTCGGCGCTCTAGTGGGGATCTCGGAAAGTCGTGAATTTACTGCGGACAATCGTAGTATATCCATAGGAGTATGACCTTCTAAAAACTATGCCGCAATCCGTTTTTAATTATCTGCAACCGTTTCCGAGATATCTACTTAGCCAATCGAGAATCGGGTAAATTTCAGTTTGAAATTTATCGACAAATTATTGAATATTTCCGGACAATTTACACATCGACTTGCTCGTCTTGTCGTGTAGTTTCTGTGTGCCCAAAATAATTTCGGTGCTCTTTACCGTTTTGGAGAAAATCGAAAAAAACCGAAAAAGCATGTATTTTTCGAACGAAATGATGGAAAATTTTTATCGAAATTTTTTTGCAAATTTTTTTCGTGATTTTTTTTTGGTTTCGCGAAGGTAATCGAAGTGTTGAAAACGGTTTTCCAGTTTATTTCGCTCTAAAGTTACAAATAAACATATTATATATTTTTTTGCGCTTTACACAATCACACATTTTCTACTGATTTGACGCTGTCATAACTTTTTAACCGCTCATCACAGAGACTTCTAGTGTTCACCAATCGATTCAGCGTCCCAAAATTAGTCGGAGAACGTATATAATATTCCCTGGGAAGCTTTCAGTTAAGAAATACCATCGACTCGGGAAGTCGAGACCGCCGAAACGACGAAATGCGAGAAAATCGTTTTTTTCAAAATCGTTATTTTTTGTAAGTCACACAAAATTTAAAGTACAGACTAGCAAAGAAAACTCTAAAACACACCACATTTTATTTTGCTTAACGCATAAGAAGTCTCCTCGGATAACTTTTCGCAAATTCCACAATGACTTCCTTAGGTTGTAGATTAGCAGAGATATATCGGTGAATATACAGGGAAGCCAAACCGGTTAACTTGTCTTGGGTCATTGTCGTACGAAGGTACGATTTTATTAGTTTAAGCGAAGAGAAGCTGCGCTTGATAGCACTGCGAAGAGAACTAAGAATGTTGTGCGAATTTGTAGCAAAATTTTTAAATTTAGAAAAAAGTGACTATTTTTCCGTCTTAGATATACTGGAAATATTGTTGAAAATGACGAAAGAGAGATACTGTAAAAGTTAAGGATCTTAATATCTACAAGAAATGCTACGGTATTATAAATGGGAATAAACAGATCGTTGATGAGTTACCAAATTTCAAACTGTAGAAGAAAATTCTCTTCATGTTAATTAAATGGGAAATTTAACGAAATTTTGGATGTGGCACCTCTTAATATTAAGAGCTGTTAGTAGTTACACAGAAAGTAGTATTTTTTTTTTCGTCATTTGTAACAATACTTTCAATACATCTACGACAGAAAAAATAGTCGATTTGTGCCCGTATCAAGGACACATCGGCGGCGGCGTTTCCCAAAATACAAGCGGCATGTTAAGAAAGTGCCGGTTCTTTAAAAGGTGCATTTATCTAGATAATACAAAAATCATAAGGAAAGATGTACCTGATGGACTTTGAGTCGACAATGATAAGTCGATAACATTGTTTCCAGATGTCCCAGATGATATTGGTTCGTTCGATTGATTGGTTTTTTCGATCGATTCACCCTCTTCTTTATTTATTTTCTACAAAAAATACGAACGACACACCTAGACACCAAACACAAGTATACGTAAAAGGAGGAGACCTAGGTTCTAGTTAAGCTGTTGGGCCAAAAAAGAAAAAGAACTATGAAAATATATTTTCCGATGAGTTCACTTTGATTTTCCACGGCAGAACTCGGCAGATGCTTTGGGCGGTAGACAAATTTTCTAGGTATTGAAAATTGATCTAGGTATAGATCTGGTTAGTTAATAATTTTTAATCATTAACTTTTGTTAATTTGTTTATTTATTTAAACATCAAATTTCATTCAAAATTTATATAATCATTTATAACATCATAAAACATAATAATTTTTAATTTAATAGAAACAATTTAGAGCCTATGATTAAGATGTTAGTTTTCACATCGAAACTAGTAAGGCAAATAAATTATTAAATTATAAAAGAACTTCATTTCCCATTACCAATAATATATAAAAAAATATTATAAATTTATATGAGAAATGTTACTGGTGCATGACCACGCCTAGACCGGTCGCTGTCTATGCACTAATCTACATGCCCTATGTACTACACAATAATAAATTGGTACACAAAATGCACAAAATCAAAAAATCGTTCAAAAAGTTCAAAATCCAAAAGCCCATAATCCAAATGCCAATATGCCCATAATCCAAATGCCAATATGCCAAAAATCGAGTTGATTCATCGTAGCACCTTGTGATATAGGACGGTGTTTCTCAAACTTATTTGTCTCATCGCCCACCTTTGATATGCTAAAGTTAATTGCGCCCCCTAAATCTGCCGTATAGTGGCATCTTTGGTGCAATAATTTGAAATTCAATTGAAAGAAGCTTTTTTCCTCTTCCTAGAGTAAAAGTATTTTGACTTACCAAGTATTTTATAGGATACTGAAAATTTTTCAGTTGTATCGAAATTTTTATTACAAAACAACGAAAATACTTAAAAACTCACTAGAAATCATGCAATGTTGAAAGTAAAATTTATATACAGTCAAACTTCCATAACTCGAACTTCTGAAACTTCAATTTTTCTATAACTCGAATATTTTTAGAAATCGATACGTTTAGATAAGATTTTACATATAAATTAATTTTCATAACTCCAATTTTCATCAACTCAAATTTTTCCATAACTCGTCGTAAAAATGTGTACAATGGTCAAATTTTACATACAAAATAATCTCTATAACTCCAATTTTTTAACCGCCGCGTATTTTCCAAAACGTATGATGCCGGATATTGCCTACCATAAACCGTTGATAGTCTTCTTCTTCCTTGGCGCTACAGCCCTCTATGGGCCTTGGCCTGCTTTACAACGTCCCTCCATATCCCTCTGTCCTGTACTGTGTGGTGCCCAGTGTTGCCAATTTAGAATATTTTATGCTAGTTTTGGCATATTTTTGTATTGTTTAGCATATTTATTTGTTGTTTAGCATCTAGCATATTCTTTAGCATATAAAATAAATCAAAATTTCAAGTAAATTTGGAAAAAAACAATGTATTTTGAAAAACTGCTGTTGTGAAGATGCATATTTTTTTTGTTGAACTAGATACTAGATCAAGTACTTCTCTAATGTGTTTTGATGTGCTGAATTCAAATCTGAAGTTTATTTACTTCTACGACCTCAACATTTTGAGTTCAACTTACTTGAAATTTTGAGGGCGTGCGGATCAAACGGACATCGGATTCGGATTCAGCGCATCGAAATCCATATAACTAGGTAGGTCTGTACTGACAATTTTTTTTTGTGTGCCGGTGTAATTGTTTAATACATTTTCCACAATAGGTACAGTTCGATATACATTATTAATTGTTCGATAGTCGTTAATATGCCGCCTAAATACAGTCAGCATTACCGGTCAGAGTGGGAGCAAATGCTGGACTTCAAGGATTGGTTACAGCCTGTCGAAAATGACACGACGAAGGCTTATCGTAAGTACTGCAAATGCGAGATGATTGCAAAGGCCATTGTTTAAAGTTACATACTTTGTCAGCAAAGCATAAAAAAGCTATAGAGCCAGTGAAAAGTTAATGAACAATAAGTTTTCCCAAAGTAAAAAAAGATCTGAATACACAGAGAACAGAATCTTCACTAGCTATGTTTGTGTGCGCACATTGTTCGATTATGGCTGTTGATCAATTATCAGAATTATGTAAACACCGATTCGGTGATAACAAAAGTGGAGACTTGCGAGTCCATCGTACAAAATGCGCAAATATAATACAACATGTTTTGGCGCCTCATTTTATTAAAGAAATTGTGTCAGATTTCAAAGACAGCACAGTAGTGTACTCTTACGTACAGTCTCTTGATCGATGAGTCCATAGATATTTCTGTGAGCAAAATGTTGGGAGTATCGATCAGATATTTCAGCCGATATTTACACCATCAGAAAGTAGAGATTTCAACGAATAAAAAGCTCACCGACTTTTTTAAAAAAGCGGAAATTTTGACCCGAGAATTTTCGATTGAAAATAAGGGTGATTTTTCGATATGAAGTGAAAATAAGGTGAAAAAATAAATATTTTAAATCAAAAAAATTACAGTGTGTTTGGGACATGAAAAGATAAATTTTCACCAAATTTCGTTAAAAAAAAATTGTTATGTTATTGTTATGTTAATTGTTAGAAAAGTTAAAAATGAAAAACTAAAAACTTGGTTATTCGAATTTTTCACATAAATTTTGAGGATATGTCAAAAAAGTGTAAATACAAAAGTTGTAGATCTTTTACCTACAACTTTGCTATTTAACTTTTTTCCATACGACTTAGAGTCGCAGGAGGACGCAGTTTTGCCGGAAATCGAGATGAACCGTTTTTCACCCTTAAAAACTCACCCCCTTCCACTTCCCGACCTCAGATCGCCCGTAAATTATTTTTCCTTTTATTTTTGTTATATCCTCTTCCAATCGGTTTCATTCTACTATTATTTTTTTTCACTTTTGACCATTTTTGAAGGCTTCTACCCTGGTCTATTTTGTATCTAGCGGAATTTGTTTTCGAGAAATGCCGGTATACCACATTAGGGATACTAAAAATTTGTACAATGGTAAAATTTTACATACAAAATAATCTCTATAACTCCAATTTTTTAACCGCGGCGTATTTTGCAAAATTTATGATGCCGGATTTTGCCTACCATAAACCGTCGATATTATAATCCTCGTGCAGATTACCAAACATTTTATTTTTCATATTTTATGATCACCCAAAACTCGAATAAAGCGAAACTAAGGATTTACACCCGCTGGTACTGTAGGAAGATTACGTCAGGATATTATTCTCCCAAGAATCGATAATCCAAATATGTAACCGAATAACGATATAACCGAAGATCACCCAAGAGGTGCTATATATTAATGAAATTTTAAAGCTTAAACTCATTATTGATTCTTACCTCTGCCGTACCAATTGCAAATATGAGTGGCCAATAGAAAACTTAATACGATGTCGTTATATGACAAAGTGAGTTTGATAAATGAAGTTGATAAACGTAAGAAAAAAGTGATTGCTAATGAATTTAAGATTCCTCCAAGTACACTTTCTTCAATTATAAGAAAACGCAACTAGTGATGGCAGACCATTCAAGATCCATTCAAGATATGTCCAAAAGGCTCTCTACATCAATCAAACCTATTCAGGAACACTTACAAAAATTTGGCAAAGTCAATAGACAGGGTGTGTGGGTTCCACATAAGGTAAAATCCCCAGTAGTTGGCCGTACACCAGTAGTTGGACATTTTGCAAAGAAGATAAAAAAAATAGGAATTTTGTCTTCTGCGCATCTATTTCGAGCAACAGAGCATGCGCTGTATTGATGAATACATCACATTTTTTTCCATTTGAGTGTTCTCGTCATTTTTTATTTGTTCTCAATTTCTTAAGAAAACTCGTAAGAAACTCCGCACAAAAAAGTATAAATATATAGTACTTGAAAACACTCTTACGGTAAGCGCATTTATTAACTATATTGTTAAGAACTTACTGATATTATTTAGAATTTTAAAATTTTGAAAAAAAAAAATTTGAAAAAATCAAATTTTGCTTGGGTGTGCTAGTGTCAGGGTGACCAACTACTAGCTCCTAATTTTTTGTAAAAACTTGTAAATGGTCGATGTGCCAACTACTGACTATATTATATGTCATTCATGTTTCGTCTAAAACCTTGTATTTACGGCCGAGAGGAAAAGTTAAAGGAATGACCTGAGAATTGTTGCATATGGTCGCTTTATTCTAGGGTTGCAATTTTTAAATGACAATATAAATTCTGAAACGCCTTCCTGCCATCTTTAGATGATAGCCTACCGTCTTGCTCTTCATTTCACCAGTGTCCGCTAGAAGATGATACGTCTCATCCTGAAGGTGGAACCAGTAAAGCGTCACCACTTCCTCATCTCATTGATCTCATTGCTACGTACGAAGGCATTATTGCCGACAGTTTGCCTGAGCAGCTTTCAGAATCATCATTCCCGGCTACTGCCGACTGTCTGCCCTAGCTGCCAACTGAACTAGATGCTGTCGATAATACTGCCTCGTCTTCAACAAATGATAAACCTTTGGTTAATATTCATTCAAAAAGCATTTCTTTTATAAGAACACAGATAATGATAAGCCAAAAATCCGTCAAAAGGAAAAATTGTCGGCAATTCTTTCAGGAAAGCAGTACCAAGGATATCTCATTTTTTTTTAAAAGAACGAGCAGATGAGAATTGCGAATTAAAAGTTTTTGATTTTAAAAATTTGTTTTTTTATGCGTAAAATACAAAACGGTATTCCATATTTGGTTACTTTCCTCTACGAGTTATGGAAAAATTCGAGTTAAGGAAAATTCGAGTTATCGAAAATTCGAGTTATGGAAGTTAATTTATTTATATGTAAACTGCTATCTAAACGTTTGATTTTCTAAAAATATTCGAATTATAGAAAAATTGGAGTTATAGAAGTTTGACTGTATATATATATTATATATATATATATATATATATATATATATATATATATATATATATATATTCTCTCTCCAATGGCACTACAGCCCGAAGCGAGCCCTGGCCTCCACCAAACGTTGTCTCCAGCGTTCCCTTTCCTCTGCCGCCGCCCGCCAGTTCCGCACCCCCAGCATCTCTCTCGCATCCCTTTTCAGACTTTCCTCCCATCTCGCCCTTGGCCTGCCCGCTTTCCTTCTACCTTCCGGCACTCTAAGTATTTGTCTCGGCACTGCTGTTGGAGCCATCCGGCACACATGTCCCGCCCATCTTAGCCTGATTAGTTTTATGTGGGATACCACATCTGGGCTTTTGTATAACTGATATAGCTCGAAGTTCATCCTAATTCTCCAGCCCTCTTCGCTGTTAATTGCCCCATAAATTTTCCTCAGGATCTTTCGCTCAAAAATCTCCAGCATATTTTCCGATTTCTGGGTCAGCGTCCATGCTTCGCTTCCATATGTGAGGATGGGTCGTATGATTGCTTTATATATATTACACTTCGTTTGTCTGCTAGCTAGCTTCGAGTTAAGGATGGATTTAAGAGTGAAGTATGCCCTGTTGGCTTGCATGATTCTATGTTGTACTTCCACCCCTTCGTCGTTCTGATCCGTGACGGTTGATCCCAGATATTTAAAGTTGTTGACTCTCCCATATACAGTTGCAGTATACTCTCCCATATCCAGATTATTTACTGCGTGTGCTGGCGCCCATCATTACTTTTGTTTTATCCTTGTTTATTGACAGACCTATCTCCTTGGCTCTCTTCTCCATTTTACCATAAGCATCTTTCATTGCCGTTAGCGATCTACCGATGATGTTTAGGTCGTCAGCATAGCCCAAAAGTTGCGTGGATTTATTGTAGATGGTACCGTTGCATTCTATCTGAGCTTTCCTTATAGCTTTTTCGAGCGCGATGTTAAATAATATGGGTGATAGACTGTCTCCTTGTCTCAGACCTGTAATGGTTTCAAACTTGTGCGATGTCGTTTTTTGGATACCGACTTGGTTCCAAGTCTTTTTTAACGTACAATTTACCAATTTAATGATCTTTTGTGGTATCTCGAATTCTTCCATTGTCTTCATGAGTGTTCTTCTATCGATAGTTTCATACGCTTGTTTAAAGTCTACGAAGACCTGGTATGTGCTGATGTTCATTTCCCATGTCTTTTCTAATATTTGTCTGAGGGTAAACATTTGATCAGTCGTCGACTTTCCTTTCCGGAAACCTGTCTGATACTGTCCTATAATGCTCTCTGCGTACGGTTGGAGTTTTCGTCCGATTATCCATGACAGCACCTTGTAGGCCGTGTTAAGAAGAGTTATACCACGATAGTTCTTGCACTCCAGTTTGTTTCCTTTCTTGTAGATAGGGCATATCTTCCCCACCCGCCATTCCTCGGGTATCTCTTCTGTCATCCAGATTCTTCCTATTAGCTGGTGTAAAGCACAGTTCAGAGCGTCTCCTCCCATTTTGATCATTTCAGATGTTATCATGTCTGGTCCCGGTGCTTTGTGGTTCTTTAGTGCCTTTATCGCCTCGCTTATTTCTCTTTGTGATGGTTCGTTATCTTCTCTCAGATCTCTTACTTCTGGTGTGTGAATTGGGTCGTCTTCAGCTGTTTGTCCGGTTAATTCCACTCGTAGTGAGGTATTCAGGAGTTCGTTAAAATATTCCGCCCATCTACCTACCACTTTACTTTCTTCAGCCAGTAAGGTGCCCTCTTTACTGTTGATTATTGTTGCTCTGGGCTGAAATCCATTTCGCAGGTTGTTCACTATCTTGTAGCATTCTCTAATTTCGTGTTTCTCTTGGTGGTGCCCTATCTGTGCCACCTGGTCGTTAAAATGGGCCCGTTTCTTCTTCCGAAATAATTTGGATGCTTTCTTTCTTTGCTTGTTGTATTCAGCTTGTTTGGCTCTCGTGGGTCTCTGCAAATTCTCTGCCCTAGCTTTCTGTTGTTTCTCGCGTGCTTCTTCACACTCTGCATCGTACCATTGTTTTCGTTTTTTCCTATGGACTTTCCCGAGCGCCTCCTCTGCCGATTCCTTAATCCCCTTTGCAATTTCCGTCCATTGTTCTTCAATACTATGATTTTCCGTCAAAACTCCTAGTTTTTCGGCGATCTTTTCTTCGTACCGTTGCCTTACCCTGGTTAAGTTCAGTTTTTCCACATCCCATTTTTCCATTCCGCTGTTTGCTGGCTTTTTCGAGTTGGCTAGCTTTTGTTTTAATTTAATCCTCACCAGGTAATGGTCCGAGTTGCAGTCTGCCCCTTTGCAGCTTCTGACGTCCTGTATGCTGGACATAAATCTTGTGTTTATTAAGACATGGTCTATTTGATTGAGCGTCCTTCCGTCTGGTGATCTCCATGTCATCTTGTGGATGTCTTTATGTGGGAATAGCGTACTGCTGACTACAAGGTTTCTAGATGCTGCTAGGTCCACTAGTCTCTGTCCATTGTCGTTAGTATTTTCGTGTAGGCTGTGTTTTCCAATCGTGGGTCTGTATACGTCTTCTTTCCCTATCTTAGCATTGAAATCCCCCAAGATCATCTTTACGTCGTTGTTGTGTGTCGAATCGAATAGCCTTTCTAGTTTTGCGTAGAAGATCTCTTTTTCGTCGTCTGTTTTCTCTTCGCTCGGTGCATGTACGTTAATTATTGTCAGATTGAAGAGCTTCATTCTTATTCGGATCATGCAGAGTCTGTCATCTACTGCTTGGAAGTCTATAATATCCTTCCCTACACTTTTCTTGAGTATGAAGCCTGTTCCTAACTTGTGCGCCTTCCCATTATTACTGCTTTTACATATCCTATATTTTCCTATATCCATGATGCCGCTATCGCTCCAGTTGGTCTCCTGTAGTGCCACTATGTCGAGTTTGTATCTCTCCATTTCGTTTGTTAAGGCTTTTAGTGCACCTATCTGGTAGAGGCTCCTTACATTCCATGTTCCCATCGTAATTTCTTTCGCTTTCCTTGTGCATTGCTGTGGTCGTTGCCGAGTAGTCAGTCCAGTCCGAGGCACGTTTGGTGGTTTCGTAACGGTTTCTTTTTTTTTCTATGGATGAGTTGTTGGCCCATCGCAAAACCCCCTTTTCGGAGGACCATTTCACCCGCTCTCGTTGGCCCTGACCGCGCTTTCCATACGGATTGGTTACCGCATCTCCAGCTTGGTTGCTCAGGTTACCAGGGTTCACCACGTGGAGGTGAGAGTCGGACTTGGGTAGGAGAGGCTATGCTCCAATCTCTTCCTGTGCGATTGTCGTGCGGTTGCGCATGCACTACCCCTTTGAACCCCTATATATATATAGCCACCCTATATATTAGGGTGGCTCTTATCAATTTTTTCGTCCAAAAAATGCCCTCCCATGGTCAGAAAGTGTTCTAAACTAACTTTGGAGTCAGATAGACATCAAGTATTGACGATCCGTCTAGAATAAATTCATCAAGAACATCATGAATTCATAGAATATTTTATGACAAAGACCGTATTTTTTTTTTTAATAAACAAATATACAATGTTTAGATTCATTAAAATTACACAAACATGATATTATAATAGGTTTTTTCTAATTGAAATTTTACTTGAATAATAAAAAAAATTTCTTCATAATTTTTTTAAAAATATTCTCGCAATTGCGTTTTTTTATACAATTTATTATATCCTTCTATCAGTTGTAATGCGAATTGTCGTTGTTCTGTATCTTTGGTACAACTATTTTTTGTAATCCTGCACTTACTTAATGCGCCTTTCAGCAGTATTATTAACAACTTTGATATATTTGACGATATTTCTTGCTTCAATGTAATTTTTATTTTTCGTCCATTCTCTCTTTCTCTCTCCCTTAGTTCCTGTTTCCCCCAGTGGGGCATAGGGCTTCTACCAATTGTCGCCATTTGACTCTATTTCGACCCACGACTTTCAACTCATTCCATGATTTGCCGGTGGAGGTGATTTCGGCTTCAATTGTGCGTCGCCATGTTGTTTTTGGCCTTCCTCTCTTTCGCTTACTGCCTTGGGGATGTTGTTTTGCAATGTTTTGTGGATTGCGCCGTAGGGTGTCCCATCCAGTTCCACTTTCTTCTCTTTATTTCAACGTCTACTGGAAGTTGGTTTGTAGAACGAAGCACATCGTGGTTCGATATCACTTCAGGCCATCAGATTCTAAGGATCCGTCTCAAACACCAGTTTGCGAAAACTTGCAGTTTGTTTGTGCTGCTTTTAGTTACTTTCCACGTCTCACTGCCGTAGAACAGGATGGATTTGACGTTACTATTATATAGTTGGAGTTTCGTTTTACGGGGAAGTATTGAAGAGCTCCAAACGTTATTCAGTTGGGCGAACGCTCCCTTTGCTTTGTTGATTCTTTTGGCGATGTCTAGGTCGGCCCCTCCATCCACTGCTATGTTGCTGCCCAAGTAGCTGTTCGCATCTTTTTACTGTTACGCCGTTTACTTATGTATATCCCTGCTAGTGGTAGCGCCAATCCGCATATCCTCTGTTTTTTTGGTGATTATGTGCGGCCCTATCTCTTCAGCTTCTTGTTGTAGCTTAGCTGTTTTGTCCATCATGTCGGTGAGTGTATGGGACATGAGGCAGATATCATCGGCGTAGTCGAGATCTTCTAGCCTGCTTGATAGTCCCCAGCGTATTCCTCGAGGCTGTATTGTAACGCTCGTCATGACCTCGTCTAGTACTATTAGGAATAAAAGCGGGGACAACAAGCAACCCTGTCGGACACCAGCAGACACTTTGACCGCTTCTGAGAGATTCCCTTCGTGTACCACGTTGCAAGAGTAGTCCGAATACGATGCTTTTATGATGTTTACTATTTTGGGTGGGACGCCTCTCCGGTCAAAAAAAAATTTAATAGTATCGAAAGCTTTTTGAAAGTCTACGAATAATAGAAATACCGTGGTTTCCCATTCTACTGCTTGCTCTGTTATAATCCGCAACGTATTGATTTGGTCTACGCAGGATCTTCCCGGCCTGAAACCAGCCTGTTCTTCTCTCAACGTAGGTTCAATTGCTTTGCTCATTCGGGTGAGTATTATTTTGCAGTATTTTCGATGCAGTTGTTAATAGTGTTATGCCTGTCCAGTTGTTGCAATCGCTCAGGTCTCCTTTTTTGGGGAGCTTTATCACAAGGCCATTGTTCCATTCTTTCGGTAGTGTTTCGGATTCCCAGATTTTATTTATTAGAGGTGCCAGCATTTCGGTCGTGGTCATGCAGTCAGCTTTCATCATTTCAGATGTGATGTTGTCGATGCCTGGACTTTTCCCGTCCTCTAGTTCCTTAATGGCCTTGCTTATATCTGCTCTGGTTGGAGGTTTTGTGTCTATGTTTAGTTGTGCCCGTGTTGCATGATGGTTTGCGTTGTTGTTTTGTTCTTGAGTTATTCCTGTGAGTATATTGCTTGATTTGGTTTCATCAAACCCGTTCCAGCGTGTTTCGCTAAGTCCAAGGATGTTGATGTTATATTGCTGTATGTTTTGTGCAACTTGTGCGAGTCTGCTACCCTCAAACATCGTTCTGGCATTCCAGCATCCAATTCTTGTCCGTGTTTTCATGCTAAAGGTCGTGTATCGTAGATCCGTCCGGTTATTCACGATACCAGTCGATATCAACATAGAAGAAAAACAACTTTCTGAGTCTATTGTGGGGTGTGCAACGGAGCTGTGTCCGCCCATCCGTCGACGGACGCAGCAATGGATATCGGACGACTGTCTCAATCTAGTCGACCAGCGGAAGCAAATGAAACACGTCGATTTCAAACAATACCGACGATTGAACAAAGAAGTTCGACAGAAAATGAAATTGGAACGGGAAGCTTACTGGAATAACATTGCGGCTGACATGGAAGAAGCAGCGTCAAGGCACGAGTACCGGACGCTGTACCAGACAATCCGACGGTTAAGTGGCAAAACAACATCAACAAATGACAATATCAAAAAATTGGATGGAACTTTCGTGACCTCTCCTCAGGAACGTCTACAGCGGTGGAGAGAATTCTTTCATCAGCTGTACAACCACAATCCGCCAGTAGGTCCAGCACCCGAACTGCCGATTATTGAGCAGCCGATAAATCAGTTTTCCGATACTGAACCAACAATCAATGAGGTGAAGACGGCAATAAAATCCCTGAAAAATGGTAAAACGCCGGGAGGAGATCAAGTAACTGCCGAAATGATCAAAGCCGGGGGAGACGTCTTATTACATCAACTTCACGTTCTCACAGTGCATATATGGCATTCAGATTGTGTTCCATCCGTGTGGAAGAAAGCGATTGTTGTGCCTATTTTGAAGAAAGGCGACAGTCGGGAATGCAAGAATTACCGTGGTATTAGTCTTCTCTCGGTCGTCGGCAATGTATTTATGAAAATCATACAATCAAGACTACAGAAACATCGAGAGCAAACAAGCCGGGAAGAACAAGCTGGATTTCGACCACATCGAGGATGCATCGATCAGATATTTGCTCTCCGTCAGCTAATGGAAGAAAGAATTCGATGTGGCAAACGAACTGTCATCGTCTTCATCGATTTCAAATCTGCTTTTGATTGCATCGATTGGACAAGCTTGTGGGAAGCCCTGAAGATCGAACACGTGCCACGGAAAATCATTCAACTTCTTCAAGCATCGTACGACGGCTCAACCAGCAATGTTCGTATCCGAAACGACATGTCTGAGGAATTCCCGATTCGAACCGGAGTCCGGCAAGGAGACGTGGCCTCGCCGCTCCTTTTTAACATTGTGATCGACACGATTATGCGAAAAGCGTTTGATGGGCGATGCGGAGTTCGATATGATGACAAAAACTTCCTAACCGATCTGATGTTCGCCGATGACAGTGCGGTTTTCGCCAACACAGATGCCGAAGCAACAGACACCTTGTATGACATTTCCCGCATTGCCCAGTCATACGGACTGAGAATCAATGCGGATAAGACCAAAGTGCTTACAACGGATGGATCTGAAGCCAGAGTTTACCTCGATGGAACCACAATCGAGCAGGTACCACAGTTCAAATATTTGGGATCACTGGTTGTGGAGAAGAAAGTAGCTTCGACAGCCAAAGTTCACAGCCGGATAGGCCAGGCAACAGCAACGTTTGCTTCACTCAAGTGGTGCATATGGAAGCGGACGAATATTACCATCAAAACCAAAATACGCCTATACCGGACGCTGATCCTCCCAATTCTTCTTTATGGATCGGAAACATGGACATTACTCAAATCAGACCTTAACAAGCTCGAGGCCTTCCAAATGCGATGCCTGAGACAGATTCTCTGCGTATCACTCCTCAACCACCTCCGAAATGAGACAATCAGAGAAAGGTGCGACCAACAGACACTGATTGTTGAGGAAATTCAAAAACGCCGATTACGATGGTTCGGCCACATCTGTAGGATGGGCGACAATCGAGTACCGCACAAACTCCTATGGAAAAAACGACCTCTTGATTGGAGAACACAAAAACAAGCACCGAAGACCACATGGTTGAAACACGTAGAGAACGATTTAAAAAACCAGCGAATAACAACAGCTGAGGCAAGAACCGTTGCAACTGATCGATTAGCATGGAAGCGTATAGTGAATGGAGCACGGAATCTAGCGGCACCAACAGCAGCGTACTGGCTACGAGGTCGACCACCTCTCCATGCGCCGGCTATGGATTAAAGAAGAAGAAGAAGATCCGTCCGGTTAATTTTCTTGGTTGGAGTTTCGGTGATAATTTGTTTTTGGATATCCAGGCTATCAACTTTCAGTACCCTAGTTCGCCGCTGGGGCGGCCACCTTTAGGCATGCGAACCTACCCTGGTTTTCTGTCGGAGTTTTCCTTCTCTTAGTCTTAGCCAAGTGGTTCCCGTTTTATGGCGCCGGAGATTCGCCAGGCACCCCTCTCTATTTGCTACAACATCGTTGCATTGCCCAGGGAGAGCCGCGAGGAGGCTAGAGATAGGATTCGTTGGCTGAATAATATTCAAAGGCATT
This sequence comes from Phosphuga atrata, assembly GCA_944588485.1. Classification (NCBI taxonomy): domain Eukaryota; kingdom Metazoa; phylum Arthropoda; class Insecta; order Coleoptera; family Silphidae; genus Phosphuga; species Phosphuga atrata. The sequence goes on along the minus strand of OX155894.1, from coordinate 5,713,997 downwards.
TCCCAGTATTTTGGCGTTGCACTCCTATTGGCGTCGGCGCGCAACACTGACACCTAAACCAACATTACTCCCCTTTTTTTTCGTCCATTGCTTAGGATTATATTTAAAAAATGTTACATCAAATGAAAATCTATTCTAATAATTTCTTTGATTTCGAATATATAAAGTGATCTATTTCAATGTCTTTAAAATTGACGATATCTCTAGCTTAGATAACGATTCTCTTATCATATACAAAACTATCAACCAGATCCAATTCCACATTTTGTAATAATTGAGCCGCTCCATTAATATGCCCCAAATTTGATGGCGTAGTATCATAACAAAAATCTCTTATTGTATCACCAAAATCCCAATCTATTAAAACATCAAAAATTGCTTGTTCTTCGCCAGTAGAACTTCGCCAGTAAAAGTTTTTCAAAACCGTCATTAGTAATAATAACTGCAAGTCTGTCAGTTTTTTATTCATCAAATCAGTTATCGTCTTCTCGTCCCAGTGTAAAACAACTGATTTCAGTGATGTATGGTCGAAAGCGTCTTTAATATACTCAGATTTCTCTTGGCGAAACTGTTCTCGGATGCGTTTGGTGGATGATATATTGACAACAAGGTCTCCTATATTATGGCCAAAAGCCTCGGACACCGCAGCTAGTAAATAAACGGCTTTCCGATCACTGGCATTACATTTATCCAAAGCTGCAACAACTCTTGCATTGATAAACCGGATTTTAGCACAATGTTCTACTTCAGGTGTAGATTTGAAAGATTCTGCTGTTGATAAAGTTGTTGATAATTCATCTACCGAGATACCCGAATAAGTCCCAATTGATTGTTGGCTTGGGTTGAAAAGTGAATCACAATCAATATTTCATATAGCTCATGTTATCGTAATCATTAAGTGATGAAATTTGATGTGAAAAATTTCTTATTTCGAATACTTTAAAGAAATGTTCAAAATTGTTTTCGAGGTGCATAGGGTAGGCTGGAATCGCCTGACACGATTATGTAGTTTAGTTTCTCAGTACACTTGATAATGAAGAGTATTTAGTGTCAATATTGATGTGCTCCTGATGGTAAAACTGATGATTTTTACCGTCCCTCATTAAGTTTTGACAGATTCTTCATTTTTAAGCTGACAAACGGGTTTTGGGCTCTAGAAGTGGGTTTTTGATAAGGGAACCATTGGGTCAAGTTATCCGTTATATTTTTTCATGTATTAGAACACTTTCTGACCATGGATGGGCATTTCTGAGACGAAAAAATTGTTAAGCACCACCCTAATATATATATATATATATATATATATATATATATATATATATATATATATATATATATATATATTTTTAAAATAAACAAATGTTTCATATTTTTTCATAGAAATTCAACAGATGCCAAATTAAATTATTATTAGATATTTGAAACTAATTTAAAATTCAAATTATAAATGAATGCCCTCATTGCATATTGCAGATAGGTTAAATTGTTTAATACGATAAATTATATAGATGGATGAGTTTCATTTTCTTATTGTATCTTTTAATTTGATTGTTGAATTTATGTGTGAATAGAACAAAACGAAAAAATATTGATTTCAGAATGTACAAATATAAGAATGTTTTATTCAAATGCAATTTTATTTTCAAGATGAAGTTCGAAAGGAGAGAAACGGTTTTAGCTAATGTTGGTGCTGATTTGTTTTATTTAGCTGGAATTCACCCGACGCAGGGAAAATATGGTTTATGTATAGCAGCCCTTCTTCTGTTCTTAGAAGTCGTTTACTTATGTCTAATATATGAAATGATTAAATTGGCTAAGGGGGATTTGGATGTATTTGTAAATGGAGCAGAAAGTGCCACTATATATTTTCAGGTAACTAAACAAATACTTTTAAGATCAATTACTTTGTTTAATTTTTTAGGGATTTGGTAAAATACCAATTTTATTCTATAAGGATGATTTGTTGAGATTATTGAATGAAGTCAATTTGTTTTGGGACGATCCTGATGACTTGTACCTTAAAAAATTATTTGCAAGATCAACAAGAATCCTTAAAAATTACAGAAACCTGATCACTGTGGCTTCATTATTTACACTTTTGCTGCCCTATTTTAATAAGGCTTGCAGTTTATGTTTCCACGTTCCCAATTTTCCTTACTCTTTTATAATAACTAGCGTTATACAAGTGTTACATTTAACAACAAATATTTTTTACGTTGTGGGCGTTGACGTTTTATTTGCAGCAATTTGCATAAGCATTATTGGACAATTTCATTTATTACATAAAACATTATCATCATTAGGCAACGAAAGCGACAAGGAATTTAAAGAAATATTGAGTAAATGTATTAAACATCACAACTTTTTATTAAGGTAAATTGAGAAAAATATGCGAAACCTTTGTAATATATTTTTTCTATTTCAGTTATTCTCAACATCTCAATAAAACGTATGGACTTGTAATGTTTGCTCAGTATTTATTAACTACGTATACTATCTGTTTAGAAGTTTATATACTCAATCAGAAGTAAGTTTGAAGATATTGGTTTATAATCATAAATGTATTATTTTCTAGGGACACAGCAATAGAAATAATGCAAACTATGATGGTGATTATTGCAATGTCTTCTCAATTAGCTGTATATTGTTTTCCAGCTTACGAAGTTACAATTTTAGTAACAATCAATAATATTAATTTGTGTTTGCGTTTTTATAAAATTTAAATTTTTAGGCTGAGGATACAGCAGAAGCAATATATCAAAGTTGTTGGAATAACAGAAACCCTGCTTTACAGAAATATGTGGGGATAGTAATTATTCGAGCACGTCAAAAGCTTGTATTCAGTGGATTGGGTTTCATGCAAATCACCAGAGAAACTTATTTAACTGTAAATTTTACGATAGAATATTCTTAATAATTTTTTATTTCTCATGCGTGAAAAGTACTTTTTGACGTAGTTTATTTAATACGAAAAATGTCACATCTCGTTGTATTTCCACATAACCTGGGTAACGCGCGCAAATATTCAATATCGCTAGGTTACATTAACCCTTGACCACCTAGCATACAAATATTCGCGGTTTTATATACTACAGGATCTGTGAGACGTATGTCAGGGTTAAAATAAACAAATAAATAAAAATGAAATGAACACAATCAAGACCGCGATATTAAAAAAGTGACTTGAAATGTCAGAATTTGTTTTCATTACAAAATAATAATAAAAATTAAAGAAAATGTTTAAAAATTAGTGTAAATCTTATGGTGATACCGGAGACCGAGGAGAGTTCTTATGACGAATCCACACCACCGTAGACAATTGAAAAAGCAAATTCTTCATTTTTTATTGCATTTTTTTTTGGATGGCCCCTGGATCCCAAACTTGTAAGATACTTCCCCTCGCATGAGTAATAAAAAATATTGTTTGTAACACGGGCGGTATTGTCAATTGCCCTCTCGAGCGAATAAGCACACTCACTTCGTTCGTGCGCCCAATTTCCCTCTCGCGTGAAATTGACAACTTTCCGCCCTAGTTACAAAATATACTATTATTACTAAAATCGATTATTTTCCAGGTGTTTAAAAGTGCTTTTTCGTTTTACACGTTTTTAAATCAAATGGAAACTGATGCGGAATGAAATCACGTGTTAACTTGCAACAACAACAAATTTCTTATGTTTAAAACACAGACATAAATCTTTATTTAAATGTTATTCATTCACTATCGTCCGCTTTCTGTAAACCAGTAAAATATTAGAATACAATTAGTTAATGCAAAGAGCACAAAACAAGCTAGAAAATCTAGCCAATTTTCTAAAGAAAATTGGCTAATTAATTGAACATTATTATGTATATCGCATAATTTAATAATAAAATTTAATATGCACGAATAAAAAAATATCTTGTGTTAAGATTCTTTAGTTACTTGATATATCACAACACGAGCCCGAACGCACAGCGATTTTCTAAAAAAATATTTTATTTTTAGGGTTCCGTACCGAAAACGGAACCCTTATAGGATCACTTTGTTGTCCGTCTGTCTGTCTGTCTGTCTGTCTGTCTGTCTGTCTGTCTGTCTGTCTGTCTGTCTGTCTGTCCGTCTGTCTGTCTGTCAAGACCATTTTCTCAGGAACGCGTAGAGGTAACAAGTTGAAATTTTCAACAAATACTCGGTTCTACGGTCTCTTTCGGCTGCGAAAAAATCAAACTTGTAAGTCGACGCGATCAAAAGATATGACCGTTTATGTCGCATATTTTGCGATTTCACAAGGGAATCAAAACCTATAGGGTACTTCCCGTTGACCTAGAATCATGAAATTTGGCAAGAAGCGGTGTCTTACAGCACATGTAAAGGGAAAAATCTGAAAACCGTAAATATGTAGTTTAATTACAAGAAAAATGCGAATTTACTATTAGAAACTTATGACAATACACTAATGTTGTCGTAGTGGTATTGTCAGGCTCCAGAAGCATATGGGTTGCATACAGTTAGGTCCTAAGGTTAAAAAGTATGTGTTGGCACCAAGCTGTTTATCCTGAAATTTCTTTGTTTATATTCGTTATGCATTTCATCACGTACGCTCTATATCAGGGATGTTATGGAGATCCGTAACCGTAACCGAAACTATCGGATATCCGAAATAAAAATATATCCGTAACCGAATCCGATATAAAAGTTTCGAATAATTTCGGATAATTTTTACTGATATGTTGTAATAATTCCTATAAATATATTTCAATATCTAATAGAAAATATATAATAGACAAAAAGGAATAATGTTGTTTTTGTTTATTATAATTATGATTTTGCATTTTTACGTAGATAAATATTAATAACTTATATATCTTATATGACATATAATTGTAGTACCTACTTATATTGTTGTACTTAGTTGTATGACATATGATTGTAGGTAGTACAAATAATAATATAGAAATAAAATAATTTTTTTTACAAATTAGCATTCTACTTTTACCATTCCTTAGAAATCTGATATCCGTAACCGAAACTATCCGAAGCTAACGGATTATCCGAAAAAAATTCTTATCCGTAACTGTATCCGACACCGGTATAACATTATTCCTATATCCGTATCCGCATCCAGATCCGAAATTTCATATCCATAACATCTCTGCTCTATATACATAATATATACAGGGTGTATATTATGTCTAAATTTTGCTTGTTTATAACCGACATGCGACATACTCAAGTCCCGTAACATCCTGTATATATTATATTTCGTCTAATTTTTTTTTATAATCTACATACTATGTTGATAATCTAAATAATAATATTATACTATAATCTACATAATCTACATAACATGTTGTAGATAATATGATTTAAGTATATTATACTTAAATCACGTTCGCCCTATATTTTTTGGTAGTCAATTGCCCAAAAAGCAGTCAATTCAACAACTGAATGTTAATAGTATCGAAATAGATCTAGAAATAGTTAATATATTAGTTTATATTAGATCTAGAAATAGTTAGATCTTAATATAAGTTAGTGTATAAGTCTAATACTAAAATAAAGTTTTCTTTTTATAAGTTTAAAAATATTCGCGTTATTTAAAAAAAATACCCTGTATACCTTTATACAGGGTATATAGGTATACAAGCAAAATTGAGCAGTAAAAACAAATAGTGAAGTTCCAGAACCCCTAAACACTCATAGTGAATGGAGGATGTATGGTAATAAAATAGAGGGTAGAATTCCATCGTACGACAACGACATGTTGAGGTTATGCTTGCAGCGGTACTAAGATGGTCGTGATTTTATGAGAGCCACTTGTCAAGTTAACTGAATGTGCTTGTAACGTCCTCCACAAAAAAAGATACCTTACTTACAAGTTTGTACGGAACCCTCGGTGCGCGAGTCACAACTCGCACTTGGCCGGTTTTTTTTATAATAAGAAACAAAACAATTATCACTATTTAACAAAAACTAATTATCAATATTTCTTAATCTTAATATTATTTCTTAATCTTAATCTTAATCAATAATTCTCAATAATATTATTTCTGTAATGTTTGAGAAAAAATACTTGTACACTTTTCACATATAATTTATTAATGATGACTATGCAAGTGGAGGTGAAGGTACAGTTCTTAATGGCAATGTCTCGCTATTGCGGGGAAATACAAATCTTGTTGATCGTTGAGTAAATCCTCTGCGGGGTTTTTTAGGGATTTGTAAATTTCTAGGGATTCCAAGATGTTTAATTTAAATCCTTTCTTTTCTGAATGTAATATTGACGGTATAAAGTTGCTGGTGTGGTCTTCGTCTTTCAGGTGAAAAGATGTCACCTATATATGTTCCGATATTCTTGTGGAGAAATTCCTTTCGGTTTGACCCACGTAGACACCATTGCAGTCATTGCATTTTAGTTTGTATACTCCTGATTTTGAGTTGATGTCTGTTTTTTCCTTAACATTTCTAAGGAGAAGACCTAGGGTATTATCCTTGAAAGAGATCTTAAAATCGTCTGAGTTTAATATTTTCGCTATTTTTTTCGCTATTTTTTTCGATTTTCCGGATAGTTTTGTAAATTTTGTTTTCTCGGAGAGTGGGTATCGGGAAAATAGTTTTTTAACTTGACTTTTTTAATAATATTGTCGATAATGTTGGGCTTGAAACCGGTTTTTTGTGGCGATGTATTTTATGGTTTGTAACTCTGTCTTGTAATTTTTCTCTGATAATGGTACATTGAGTAATCTGTGAATCATAGAGTAAAAGGCTGAGAATTTATGTGATGTGGGATGTAGTGACGAGAAGGGGATTATGGTATCGGTATGTGTGGGCTTGCGATAAATGCTGAAATCGTGTGTGTTATTCATGTTGGTAATAGTTAGATCTAAGAAATTTATCTGTTTATTATTCTCTAGTTCTAAGGTGAACTGAATCGAATTATGCGCGGAATTGATGTATTTTAAAAAGGTGTTGAGTTGTCTGACCGTGCCAGTCCAGCATGTCATCGAAATATATGTGCCAGTATTTAATAAATTTGGAGTGATCTGATTTTAAGAAGGAGTTTTCTAAATGGTTCATAAAAATGTCTGCTAACAGAGGTGAAATATTACAGTGTCAGAATATTATTTCTATAAATGAAATCGATATAGCTGTCAAATGAATTAATTTGTTTGGAAAACTTTTCCAATGTGAGTAATCAAAACAGCATTTCTGTACCCCAGAGGTATACTATTGCAAGTCCATTTTTTTCAATTTCATGATAAGTCCGCCATTCGATTCTAATGGATTAAATCTGTAGTAGCGGTAAAACGTTGTAAGTCCAACTGTCACCCATAAGCAGAAAAAAAGTTTTTATAGTATTGTAAGTCACAGCCTACTGTAGAGGCATAACATCGTGTGTCCACATACGGCAGTCTTCATCTTCTAGGACCACAATTAGGTTGAAGAACTAACAATCTTGTCTGACAACTGTGCTGGGCAAAATCGAAACATGTTGATGGTGGCCTCGTACTTTTGGTTATTAAGAAAATTGCCAAACCTGAAAGTTATAAACCATAAATTTTTGTTGCGAGGTCACACCCATTCCGAAGTCGATGGTGACCATTCTACAATTGAACGAGCGATACAACGAACGATTGAAGTATTTACAAAAAACAAAAAGAAATTGACGGTCGACATATATAACAAAAATTTAAAGCTTTTATGTTTTGTTAATATTAAAGGTAGACTTCCGAGCAAAGCGGCTCTGGCATCACTAACGCAGCGATACTGACGCGTAGACATAGCGATAGTATTATGCACAATGGGAACGTATGAGTCATAATTCGAGAGCAGCGACACTGACGCACTGACGCTGAGCGCATCAGTGTCGCTGCGCTCGAATGGCGCCTCATACATTTCCATAGTGCATAGTACTATCGGTATGTCACCGCGTCAGTATCGCTGCGTTAGTGACGCTTAAGCCACTTTGCTAAAACAGTTATTTTAAAAATTCGCAGAAGATGGCTAATTTTTTAATTAAATAAAAGCCGAAACTTGTTGGAAGTAATATTAATTAAGTCATATCCTCTTCTTTAAGAAAATTAAGAATAAAAAAAAATAATGAAATAAAGCAAATTAATTTATGTAAATAAATAAATTTAAATAGCTTGAAAAAACATATATTCACATCAATCACAATCTTAGTGTATTAATAGGAAAATGATCTTCTGAAAACGATGCCGCAATCCGTTTTTGATTATCTGCAACCGTTTCCGAGACATCTACCTACCAAATCGAGAAACGGGTAAATTTTAATTTGAAATGTATCGACGAATTATTGAATATTTTCGGACAATTTACACATCGACTTGTTCGTCTTGTCGTGTAGTTTCTGTGTGCCCAAAATGATTTCGCTGCTCTTTACCGTTTTCAAAAAAATCGGAAAAAACTGAAAAAGCATGTATTTTTCGAAAATGCGATGGAGAATTTGTGTCGAAAATTTTTTTGCAAATTTTTTTCGTGATTTTTTTTTTGTTACACGAAGGAAATCGAAATGCTCAAAACGGTTTTCAAATTTATTTCGCTCTAAACCTACCAATAAAGAACTTTTATATATTTTTTTCGCTGTACACAATCACACATTTCCTTCTGATTTGACGCTGTCATAACTTTTGAACCGCTCACCACAGAGACTTCTAGACTTCACCAATAGATTCAGCGTCCCTAAATTAGTCGGAGAACGTACATAAAATTCCCTAGGAAACTTTCAATTAAGAAATACCATCGACTCGGGAAGTCTATACCGCGGAAACGACGAAATGCGAGAAAATCGATTTGTTCAAAATTGTTATTTTTTGAGTCACAGCAAAATTTAAAAACGTTTCTGAAAGCATTTTTGCTTCTGAGTACAAATATGCAAATTATATTTCGCTAGCTCTTTCATTTCACTTTCGCCTGCAAAAATTGAAGAAATTTTTATAAAATTTCGGCGCTCTAGTGCAGATCTCGAAAAGTCGAGAATTTACCGCGGACAATCTTAGTGTATTCATAGGAAAATGAGCTTCTGAAAACGATGCCGCAATCCGTTTTTAATTATCTGCAACCGTTTCCTAGATATCTACTTAGCAAATCGTGAATCGGGTAAATTTCGGTTTGAAATTTATCGACGAATTATTGAATATTTGCGGATAACTTACACATTGACTTGTTCATCTTGTCGTGTAGTTTCTGTGTGCGCAAAATGATTTCGCTGCTCTTTACCGTTTTCGAAAAAATCGAAAAAAAAACCGAAAAACATGTATTTTTCAAACGAAATGATGGAAAGTTTTTGTCGAAAATTTTCTTGCAAATTTTTTCGTGATTTTTTTTTGGTTACACGAAGGAAATCGAAGTGCTGAGAACGGTTTTCCAGTTTATTTCTCTCTAATAATAAATTAAAAAATAAATTAATTTGTGTTCGTTTTTATAACATTTTGATTTTTAGGCTGAGGATACAGCAGAAGCAATATATCAAAGTTGTTGGTACAACAGAAAACCTGCTTTACAGAAATATGTAGGGTTAGTAATTATTCGAGCACGTCAAAAGCTTGTATTCACTGGATTGGGTGTCATGGAAATCACCAGAGAAACTTATCTGACTGTAAATTATTATTTTTAATAATTTTATTAGATTAATTGATTATTTTCCAGATATTTAAAAGTGCTTTCTCGGTTTGTACGTTTTTAAAGCAAATTAAAAATGATGCGGAATGAAATCACGTGTTAACTTGAAAATACATCAAATTTCTTATGTTTAAAACACAGCCATAAATCTTTACTCAAATGTTATTAATTCACTATTGTCTGCTTTCTGCAAAACCAATAAAATATTAGAATAGAATTTATTTTATCGTAATTAAAAAGTTGAAACAAATTGGAAATACATGTGTAACCCAATTCTTTTACTCGGTACGCGTGATGTTTGGACCGTGTCTCATGAAAATCAAATTTTCCAGTTTTAAAACAGGGCTGGTCTAATCACTTACCTGTTAGGGCTGCTCTCGTCTCCGCCACGTGTGATCGTCCTTCCGGCGCGATTAGAGGAAATGGGAATAACAAGTGGAGGGATTCCCTTAAAACTGTTGTCTTCCAGAAGTTGGATGCCGCTTCAGCTCTTTGGGCTCGTGATTACACCACTGGTTAACTTGACTTAAAACGATAAACCTAAAGATGCGTGCACGTCTCGGTCGAGCTTCGTTCGCGCTTCGATTCTTGTCTTTTCGCTTCTCACACTCGAAGCATACTGCCGCAAATATATAAATTCGCGACAAAAATTAATAGGTAAATCGCGCGATTTCGGCCCAGGTCGATACACCTTTCCCCTTCTGTTAATCGGTGCCGAAATCGATTCAAATGTTGAATTAATAATACAGATTTATTAAAATTAGCCCGAACACGTGATAAACACATTTTGCGCGGGCATCCTAAAATATGAAACTGTGTTGCGTTGCGGGTGTAATTTTCTAGGCTTTGTTTTATCAAAAGTTGGGTAAGAAACCAGAAAGGGATGAAATAAGGAAAGAAAGTTTGTATGCTGAACAGTGTTCCAATTTTTTTGAAAATAAAAGAAATGTGTGCGGCAATTAAAAAAGCACATATAATAGAAAATACAATAATAATAAATAATAATTAATATTCCGCTAAATTTTGTACCGACTTATACGCATTGACGTGAAAAAACTGCTCTAAAATCAAGTCAAATCATTAGCTCGTGAAGACAGATTTAGCTGATTACTGTGGCTTCCCATTTCCATTCAAATGGAAAATAAGAAAATTTAATACTTTCATTGACTGGTCTAAATTTTTCAATTAACGCATTTGCGAAAAAAAAAAAAACAAGGACAACAATTCACAATTACTTATTATTGAACAATTTTAGAATTATGGATTATATATTTTTTAATGGCTTTTATTTGATAATTCTCTCTCCTGTCTTTTGGTTTTAACCACTCTGTATAGACTTTACTTAAATTTACAGTTTCCGTCATTCATATACGATTTTAGTCTTATCAGCATATCAGCATAGAGTTTTCATGCAATCTATTTCTTTGTTTCGTTTTTCTAGAATTCTAGACCATCATTAAAATATGGTCATCCATCCATCAAATGATATCCAATCTTCTACTTCCGTTGAAAACATATCATCTGTTTTTATAGTTTTATTTATTATTATTTTATATTTTACAGTATATTTAAATCATTGGCCTTTTCGTAAAACACGCTTAATTTATGGCACCATGCCATGTTTCCAAGATAATTTTCCTTGATTTTTAAAGAAAAAAGAAAAGTTCTAAATCTATTTTAAATTCAATGTTTTATCCCACCGAAAACAGTTTTATATTGATCAGATTTTTTAAACTGAAAATATAAAATTAAACAGTTGGTTGTTGAAATGTCTGTGCTTTCATCAGCAATTAAAGTATGAAAATGTGCCATTTTAATTTCATTTAATATTGCAGTTTTTTCAACAGTATTCACAACTTCCAAAAATGAAATCGCATAGTTTTTACTACGGCAACTTTCTGGAATATGAACTATCCAGTCATATCACAATCGGTCAAAAAAGGGGTCAATCTCAGAATCTAGCTGAAGAAGCTGAATTTTTTTATAGACCTTTAATTTAGCATTACAAATGTTGTTTCAAACATCACAATAACCAACATGTGAGCGTTCTTAGATATTCAAGGTCAAAGGTTGCAAAAATAGTTTTTTGAGAATATCTCGTTTTCTCTGCCATAATCGTATTTGCATTTATTATAAAACTTTCTAATAAAATTCTCTACTAATTTCATCTGAAACTTTTTTTTGTACGTCGAGCTATTTTTTAGATACAGGGCGTAGAGTGTGTGGCGTCCCTCAGTCCTCAGGGGAGGTGGTTCGTTCTCGATGCCCTAGTAGGGTGGAAACTACCGAAGACGTTGTTGAGGCTCACTGCCGATTACCTACGGCCATTCTTTGGAATGGCTTTGGAATAAAGGCCATTCTGGCCCTTATTCTAAAGCCGGGTAAGGATCCCTCGACGCCTGGTGCATACAGACCGCTCTGTTTCCTGAACGGCGGGGAAAAGTGCTGGAAAAGTTGCTTCTATGGCGGTTACAAGCCGTTATAGAGCAAGGGGGCGGACTCGCTCCGGAGCAGTTCGGCTTTTGTAAAGGGGTTGGGATGGAGGATGTGTCGCGGAGGGAGCCAACAGCGGACCGTACCGTCACGGTACTTCAACATAGTACATACTTCAACACGGTACAATGGTGGTTCGTTTTCGAGGCCCTAGCAGGGTGGAAACTACCGGAGACGTTGCTGAGGCTCACTCTCGATTACCTGCACGACAGAACCATTAGCTACCGCGAAGTGGAGGACTGGCGTTAACGGGGGTTGTCTGCCGGGGTTCCGCAGGGACCGGTTTTAGGACCATTCTTGTAGCCTTCTGCGGACGCTGAGACGATTACTGCTCACAGCGGTGGGTATTGTGGCGTACGATGACGACCTGGCACTTGTCTTCATAGACAGGTGCTGAGATATGCTGCGTCTCAGGGTCACGCACGCCGGGGAACTCGCTCGGAAGTGGATGGAGACGGCGGGCCTTCAGCTCGCCGCCTCTAAAACACAGGCGGCCCTGCTCTCCACCAGAAGGTCAGGTGGAGGCATTCTGGAGATTGAAATCTTAGGAGTGGATACCGGTGGAACGGTCGATCCGGTACCTCGGTGTAATCCTCCAGGCGGGTCAGTGGGGATTACACGTGTGCCACGCCGCCGGCAACGCGGCACAACAGGTGGCGCGTCTCATGCCGAAGGCCACCGTGCCTGGGGAGAGTAGGAGGAAGCTTATGGCCACTAACAGACTCCTATACACGGCACAGGCGGTGAGGGGTAACACGTCCGTAACAGGGAGCGTTTGCGATGGACACTGCGCCCGTTGGCCTTTAGGGTCGCCCGGGTTTTACCTCACTGTCAGCGGTGATGCCGTGGAGGTCATCACGGATTCCTCCCGCGGATTTCCTTGTCATGGAGCGCGCGTTGGTGAGGGACGCAAGAACATCTGGTGGGAACCGCTGGCAGGCAAGGAGAGTTGCTCTGGAGCAACTACTTGCCTGCTGGCAGGAGAGGTGGTCTCGTCGCCTCATAGGATGGACTCGTCGTCTTATCCCTGATTTGATTCGGTGGATGGGGCGACGGCTAGACGAGGTGGGATCATACTTCTTCATCCAGCTTCTTACCGGACACGGGTCCTTCGGAGCGTATCTCCACAGGATTGGGAAAGCCCCAGACGACAGTTGCACATCCGTGGCGAGGGCGTGTGTGACGACGCGGAGAACACTCTCGTGGTGTGTCCGCGTTGGGAGAGGGAGCGACACGCCCTGGCGTCGGTCCTGGATGGAGAAGTCACGGTCGAAGCCGTGGCGGGTGGCTTCGCTGGCGAAGTGGGGCGGGGGGGTGTTTGGCCTTTAGCCGATTCGCGACTTCAGTCATGCGGGCTAATTTTGTAAAGAGTTGCCTGACTGGGAACAAGGGCGTTTCCAGGGTAAGGAAACCAGGGTAAGGGTAAGGGTAGGGTTTTTCTTTTTTTGCTTTGTTTTATTTTTGTTGTTATTGTATATGCTATTGCATGGCATCTTGTGTTTTATGTAAATCCTGTTGTACTATTGCATAAAGCTCATCTGGTGTCCGTTGCGGGAAGACTCGAAGGGTGGGCAGAGGCAGTAATGCCATCGTTGGCGGTGCCGCTGTCCTTCCGTCTCAGTGGAGCCACTTGAGAAAAATAAAAAAATATTCGTCGCATCTCTTTGCAGATGACTTCTTGCAGATTGTAAGAAACATAGAGGTCATCCAGTCTGCTGGCATTTGTCCCGTATTGTAGATTCAGTGTCAGAAGTCAGTGATGATATTCAGGAATTCTGGGTGCGAGTTGCAACACAACTGAATCATTTCAGAGTGGATGTTATTTGGGCCGGCTACTTTCGCATTCTTCATTGATGTTATGGCTTTTGAACTTCGTTAACGTCTTTTGTAATGGTGGTTCCGTCGTTATTAGCGTCGGTAATATTATGGTGGTCTGATCCTGTGTCATTGAAAAGCTCTTGTACATACTTTTTCCATACCTCCGCTTTGTTTGTGACTTCGGTTACAAGTCTGCCATTATCACCACTTAAACTTGATGGCGTTTTTTTCCTGTTGGTTCTCGTCATTTCCTTTACTTTGCGGTGCATATTAAAGTTATCATGTATGGAATCCAGTTGTTCAATTTCATCACATTTAGCTGTTAGCCATCTTTCCTTAGCCAGTCTTATCTTTTTATGGATCTCTTTATATCTGGTGGTATTTAGCTGTTTAGTTTGTCTTCCGAGTTCGATTAGCTGAAGAATTTCTTTGGTCATCCATTCCTTCTTTGTTGTCTTTTGGTGCTTCAAGTACTTTTGGCTAGTATTTTGGATACGGCGTTTTAAGACGTTCCACTTTTCTTCTGTTTTTGTTACTGATGTGGTGTTATTTATACCATCGCTTAAAGATTGGTACACCTGTTCATTAATCTTTGTGTCCTTCAACCTTCTCATGTCTAGTATCGGAGCGCGGGCTTTTCGTGCTACTTTGATATTATGGTTTGAATAAATAAATACGAGGGTTGGGGCAAAAGTCATAGCAACTATTTTTTTTTCTTGAAGATACCAGTCCGGTTGGAAAATGTGACATATACAGACGAAAGGACAAGGTCTTAACTACATGTGTGGACAAGGAATGGACTTCACCGTGCAAAAGAATGATAACACAGTACACATAAAGTTGACATGACAAACTCGGTCCTAAAGACCCTCAATGTAGTCCCCAGCTAGTGTCACCACACGCTAGCAACGATGTGGGAGGGGCTGAATACCATCAGCCTAAGCATTTGCCGCACCATGTGTGAATCGGGTTATCTGTTGGCGCACTGCATTAGCAATGTCCTCTCGTGTTGCAAACCGCCTACCACGTATTGGTTCCTTAATCTTGGGAATGAGATCAAAGTCACAGGGCGAAAGGTCAGGAGAGTACGGTGGGTGCTCCAATTCTTCCAATCCCCAACTTCGGAGTAGCTGCCGTACACACCCTGCTTTATGTGGTCTTGCATTGTCGTGCAGGATTATTGCACTATCCACAAGACGACCGATGAGTGTGCGGACCGACTGGGCACGTGCCGTCATCGAGCAGCTCATGGATGAAGACAGACGATGGACTGGAGTTAGAGAGGGCAAGTGGCATCGAGGAACCACAGGATATTGCGTAATGAGCTGCAGCTACGCAAAATAGCTTCGCGGTGGGTACCGCATGCACTGACAGAAGTTCAAAGGTGGGTGCGCTATGCAATATGCTCTGACCACTTTGTACGCTGGCAATAGTACAAACGTTCGGACGTTTATCCCGAACGCCACGTAGTAACTATCGCACCAGGAAGTCCCTATAGTACTGTGCGGTCACTGTCCTGCCATGAGGAACAAAGTGGCAAACAATGACACCCCTGACGTCAAACGCGACGATCACCATCAATTTGAAGGATTGGATCAATGGAAGGATTCTGACGGAACTGCCTTGGTGATCCAGGATATCGCCACTCCGCGCACTGACGTTTCAGTTCGTATGCCCTCGCCCAAAATTCATCGATGGCGATTAATCGTGACACGAATTGATCGCCGTCCTGTTGCCAGCGTACAAAGTGGTCAGAGCATATTGCATAGCGCACCCACCTTTGAACTTCTGTCAGTGCATGCGGTACCCACCGCGAAGCTATTTTGCGTAGCTGCAGCTCATTACGCAATATCGTGTGGACGGTGCGTTTCTCGATGCCACTTGCCCTCTCTAACTCCAGTAACGTCCATCGTGTGTCTTCATCCATGAGCTGCTCGATGACGACACGTGTTCGCACATTCACCGGTCGTCCCGAACGTTGCTCATCACTGGTTGACACACGTCCTTGCTGAAACTTTCCTACCCACCGTGCTACTGTACGATATGGCATTATTCCCCAGGGCTTCTACTAATTCACTGTGACATTCCATCGCATTTCTCCCTCGGAAAACGGCTATTTTGATGTAAGCGCTCTGCTCAACACGGGTTACTTCTATCTCGCACGACACTCACCAACTGACTGATTTCAGAGCCTTCGCTGCGCTACTACCAGCTATCACAGAACCATCTGTTTTTCTGCATACACACTATGCCTGCAGAACTTCTACACGGTACATATACGTTTGTGATCCGTTAACATATCTACAAGAAAAAAATAGTTGCCATGACTTATGCCCCAATCCTCGTATTTGTAGTGTTCTTTGTGAGGGTAAGTGTCCCCGTATGTAAGCACAGGTAACACGCACTGATGGAAAACTTTGTTTTTTTAGGCATATTGGAATGTCTGACTTAAAGATATTGCGCAGCTTTCCAAAGGCCGTCGATGTTAGGCCTATTCTTCTTGACATTTCACAGGTTTGGTTGTCTCTACCAATAGAGATTTCGTGACCAACGTATTTATAAGAGCTTACTTACTCCGCCTATCTTGATTGCCTCACTCATAACAAGATTTGTCATGTATTGTTGGTGTTGATTTTGAGTCCAACACAGTTCGATGCTTCCCATAGCCTATGTAGCATTTGTTTTGCTTCGTCCATACTATCTGCGATAATTAATATATCGTCGGCGAATCTCAGATGGTTTAGTTTTTCGTCATTTATGTTTATGCCCATGTCACCAAAGTTGGCCTGTTTGAACATGTTCTAGGAGGGTTGTGAATAACTTTGGCGATATGACATCTCCTTGGCGTACACCTCGTGCAATATCAAAGTCTTGGGAATCCTCTTGCAGCCTTAAAACTAAAAACATAAGCTTTTGCTCTTTGGTACACGTGTTTGTATAACGTTTTGGAATAACGTTTGGAGCTCTTCAATAGTTTCCCGTAAAACGAAACTCAAACTATATAATAGTAACGTCAAATCCATCCTGTTCTACGGCAGTGAGACGTGGAAAGTAACTAAAAGCAGCACAAACAATCTGCAAGTTTTCGCAAACTGGTGTTTGAGACGGATCCTTAGAATCCGATGGCCTGAAGTGATATCGAACCACGATCTGCTTCGTTCTACAAACCAACTTCCAGTAGACGTTGAAATAAAGAGAAGAAAGTGAAACTGGATTGGACACACCCTACGGCGCAATCCACAAAACATTGCAAAACAAGCATTGAACTGGCATCCTCAAGGCAGTCAGCGAAAGAGAGGAAGTCCAAAAACAACATGGCGACGTACAATTGAAGCCGAAATCATCTCCACCGGCAAATCGTGGAATGAGTTGAAGGTCGTGACTCGAAATAGAGTCAGATGGCGAAAATTGGTAGAAGCCCTATGCCCCACTGGGAGAAACAGGAACTAAGAGAGACACGTGTTTGCCATAAGCTATAAAACATAGCAAATCAAAAAAGTAAAATAAATGGTGCTACATACTTATGGGTCCTGTTAGTAGTATCTGAGATGTGTTGGCTTAAAAAAATATCTATAGATTATCAAAAGTGCTACTTACAGAGAAATGATTACATTTGTGCACAACAGGTTCGATTAATAGGAAATGATAAATCTATATCCATCATCCTTTATATAGAGATTTATCATTGCTTCACTTATCTTTTATATTTATGTATATCAAATTTTAACATCAAACGTAAAATTTTGTTAATTTATACCAGGTGGTGAGTCTAATTGATGAATTTAAGAAAGTCAGGTGATAAAATTTAGACCTAGAATAAATTTTATTTCAATTAAAATTGTATATCCCAAACACACACGCACAAGTAAAAAAGTCAACATTACAAATAGCTTTCTAATACATATCACCAATTGCAGTCATTTTCTTTGTTAGCATAATGCACTAATTATGTAATGGATTGGATGTAAGTTATTGACTTTTTGTATTTATCATACATTAAAAAGATAATGAGAAAATTAATGTTGCAGATTCCAAAACTTTGTTAACTGTACAATAAAAAGAAAAAAAAACGAAATAAATATGAAACACTGTACAAAGAAGCAAAGAAAAATTAAATGCAAGGAAAGTATAAAGTATTTTCTTGTTCGTATATATAAAATAAAATGATATTAACATAATAATTTATTATTTTGAAAGTCGCAGAGGTAAAACTATACCACAAAAAGTTTTTCTTTTGTTTCGTTTTATACAATCCTATTCACTGTGGGTCAAGTACACAAAAAACCCTTCAAAGAAGTCCAAGAGAAATTGATTATCTTTAATGCATCATTTATATTAAATATTATTAAATGACATGAATTGATCATCATTGACTATCTGACAGTCCGTACACATCGACGTGTCTATTGGTATGTGGTTATTTTCCACACTCTTCTCTTTCTGGAACGATGCGCAATACGGGAACAATTTATTGCATCTCGTTACGTACTCCTCAGTTTGTACCTCGCATTCTCCAAAATCACCATTCCTCAATGCATTCAATACATTTTTACAATTCTAAAAAAAAAATTAAATATTGTAATTGTAACTTTTCATTAGTAACATTAATGTGTCATGTGTCAGAGTTTGCCAACAGGTCTCAGTTAAAGTGAACATTTTTTATACACCTCCCAATTTGAAGTTAAAATGTTATATTGTAAGCTTGTACTGGGCTTAGGTAAAGAATACGGGATTTTATAATACGGGAACTAGTGTTGCGGACCTTTTACCTGTTATAACTGTTGTTAATTAAATTTGGCTTTCTTTAATTAATTTTAAGATCTGGAAGCAAAAATTAAACTTCTCCGTTGGTTCAATAAATATTCGTGTTTTTTTTTAAAATAATTGTTGATATTTTTAAGATGATAGTAGATGCGAACGCAACTAACTCGAAGTTGCCACGTTTATTTTTGTGCCCGTTTATATAAAAAACTATTCGCTATGTGCGAAGTGCATGGTGGGGGTATAGTAAAGCAATCACAGCGCATGCCGTAGCAGAAATCCGCAACGATTTGGGATAGTCAGTTTGTTAATATTTTGAAATTGGAAAATGTTGTGTCGCAAAAATAACGGCACAAATAGTCGGTGTAAAGTCTACATTAATCCTACAGTGGCCTGCAAATTCGATCAAAGAAATAAAAGGGCAGCAGCTTCAAAAAGTAGACGATAGTAGTTTCCATTAACCCCTTGATATACAATGACGTCTCTAAGACGTCATGTATATGTGATAAGATCACATGTATATATGACGTGTCAATTTTATTTTCATTATTTATTTTGCACAACACGCATTTTATTCGTATGTCAAGGGGTTAAAGACAGACTTCTAATTTTTTTAATGAAAATCAAAACTGGCTTGACATTTTCAGCATTAAGAGTGTTATTTGTTGTACATAGAACCAAAATCTCAGGAATATTTCATTCAATCTCAATTCAATTCATTTATTTACCACAAGATGTACATATATACAGATACATATGGGTACGTCCAAAAGAAACAATGTATACAGAAAACGATCTATATAGAATTGAGAGAATTCACAAACTCATTGTAGTCCTAGGGACACTGTGAAATAAGTAATTCTCTCAGCTTCTGAACCTAAGCTTAACCTTAAGCTTCTGAACCTCTCATATGAGGTCTCCGCCATGAGGCTCGTTGGGAGCTTATTGTACATAATAATGCCTTTGACATCTGGGGCTTTGCCACAAATATCCAGCCTTACTTTGGTAGGGTACAGCTTAAGGTGTCCTCGAGTGCAGTAGCCGTGCCTATCACTGTTCCGAGAAATCCTTAGTTTCATTTTGTGGATGTAGCACGTAGTTTCAAGGATATAAAAGCCAGCAACTGTTAGCAGATGTAGGTGTATAAAGTGCGACCTGCATGAAGCATAAGTGGGAATGCCGACTAACGCACGAATGATCCTTTTTTGCGTTTTTAAAATTCGAGATATTTCGGGTGACGATCCCCACACTACAATGCCATAAGAAAGCACTGACTGGATCTCAGCATAGTAGTAGTTTAATAATTCGGTTTGATTAAGAATTTTTCTGAGGAACCGAATGCAATATGCTTTCTGATTCAGTACTTTGCACATGCTCTGAGTTGTAGTGTGCCAAGTTAAGTGCTCTTCAATATGTATTCCAAGAAATTTTGTTCGATTTAGTGCCGAGTTTCCAGCTTTTATTTGGATATTTTCTACATATTTGCTTCTGTTGGTTTGGAAAACTATGAATTCAGTTTCCATGTTAAGAAACAGTTTATTGGAGGAAAACCATTGTGTTACAGATTCCATGATTGTGATAGATTTTTTAATTGAATATTGCAAATTGTTTTCAGATATTAAAAAGCTGGCGTCATCAGCATATAACGTAGAATCACATTCGGGTAGATATGCCACTAAATCCGCCAAAAACACTATAAATAGTGTTGGTGAGAGCACACTACCCTGGGGACCCCTGTTTTCGTCGCAATTGTTGGAGACATGCCTACCTTATCCAAAGAGTTTATTTCTACATATTGGGATCGGTTTTGTAGGAAGGAGCATAACCAATTTCCTGCTTTTCCTCTTATGCCGTAATGACCTAATTTGTCAAGCAATTGTTCGTGGCATACACAGTCGAAGGCTTTACTTAGGTCACAGAAAATACCTATTGGGAAATTGCCCTTGTCTACATCAGATAAGATTTTATTATAAAGTTTTAGGATAGCTGTGCTAGTAGATTTCCCACTTTGAAAGCCATGTTGTTCCGGGGGTATTATTTTATGCTTCACAATGAAAGGGTGAAGTCTTTCCAGGAAACAGTATTCTAATATCTTAGACATCCACTGAGATTAAAGCAATTGGTCTGTAGTTATTGAGGACCGTCTTGGCTCCCTTTTCATGAATAGGTAGAATAGTGGTCACCTTTAAAATTGCCGGAAATTCTTCGGTATTAAAGGAGCAATTTATTATATTTAGTAGCGGCTTCGTTAGATGTTTTTTTTAGTTCGTAGTTGTAGTTAGTAGTTGTTCGTTAGAATTAAGCCAACAAGGTAAACCATCTGGCCCATGTGAGTTTTTATTTTTTAGATTTTTGTTTAGAAGATTGAATATTAATTCTCTTTCACAAAAATCCTCTAAATACATGGTTTCCACGATAAATTGCATGTGTGTTATGCTTGTCGGATTGATGTTTTTAATAATTTGCTCTGGTAATTAATCTTGCATGGATTTTCTTTTGATTTTGGTAATGCACTCGTAGATGAGGATATCTTTGTTGCAGAATGTAGAGATCTTTTAAATTTCTGCTAAAGATCTTAGCTTCTTCAGTGATCCAGTTTTTATTGGAGATATTTGTTCGAGAAGGAGGAAACCTATTATTAAAGTGAAATTGCAGGATATTTATAAAGGCTAATGCTTCTTCATTACAGTTGTCGCTGTTACAAAATCTAAGTTCTGCATCTGTTTGGTTGGACACATTATGATCAACAAATTAATTTGTGTTTCACACTTTCAGTTTCAGTTTTTATAATAACATCCATTTAATATATATAGCTTTTATTTCATATTTTAATTACTCATGCATTAAGTACTATCATGACGCACGTTTTTTAGTACGAGAAATGCCACTTTTGGTTCTATTACCACATAACTCGGATAACGCACGAAAATATTCCATATCGCTAGGTTACTTTAAAAAAACAATTTTAAATAAATATTATAAACACAAAAATACGACGAAAGTGACAGAATATTTTCTCATTACAAAATAAAAATTAAAGAAAACGTATTAAAATGAGTTCTATGGTGACATATTCTATGGTGATACTGGAGACTGAGAAGAGTTCTATGACGAATCCACACCACCGAAGACAATTGAAAAAGCAAATTCTTCAGTTTTTATTCTATTTTTTTTAGGCCCATGGATCCAAAACTTGTAAGATACATCCCCTCGCATGAGTAAGAAAAAATATTGTTTGCAACAACGGCACGGTATTGTCAATTGCCCTCTCGAGCGAATGTGCTCGATCGTGCGCCCAATTTCGCTCTCATGTCCAATTGACAACCTACCGCCCTAGTTAAAAAATATACTATTGCCATCTTTCTATCTTTCCATTGATTACTTTATTTATTATAAAACAATAAGACATTATTATGTCATTATTTTATATTATCCCGAATAGTTGCGCATGCTAGGAGCGCTATTCTCTTTACACAAATATGTGACGCAGAAACATTTAAATAATTCTTGTCAAAACAAATGGATTAGGGCCTTCGAAGATCAGAGCTGTACGAAATCTGCATTATTATATGGTGGTCCGATCTGGTAGAAGTCATGTGGCATGAAAGGAAATCTCAAGCTCTTGAGCATACAGCGCCTCAACAGCATCCGACCAACATCTGCTAAAGCCTATTGCACAGTATCCTCCGAGGCAGCTTGTGTGATTACAGGTCTCCTTTCAGTCGGCTATTCTTGGCAACATATATACAATCTTAAGCGTCGTATTGAAGTTGCATTCATATTGCAACGATTAACCACGCCACAAACAGCCACAATGTCTTGAGTTAATTATTTAAGTGTCCTGGATATCCACCAGATTCTGCAGGATCTAGACGAAACCGTCAAGAATTTGGTTGAGTGTAAATTGATCCCGGCCGAGGGGTCGTATAAATGCACCAAGTGCAAAAACGGCCTCAAAACTGTGTGGGGATACTTCAAGGTTGGTTGCTTTTTTGGTACCTACTTATTAACGCCACCACCACAGAAATTGCATGCACATTGTAGTGTAAGAAATAATTTTTTTCTTATTTCGGATAAATTGGGTTTTTGTAATCAAAAAAATTGCATTTTCAACCAAATAACTGATGTGTATGACTGATCACATAACTGAGAATGTAGATGAAATTGATCAGGTATCACATATAAAGGAACAGAACCTATTGCTGTGAATTTCAACACAATGCAAGGCATGTAGTATGGCGATGAGCTCTGATTGGAATATTGAGCTGTAATGTTCAAATCTAGTGAGCTTGTGGATAACCTCTTCGTTGTAATAGGCAACGAATTTTCACGCCTTTGTTCGATTTGGAACCGTCCGTGTAGATCCGAAGTTGGAAAAAATTTGAGATTGAGTGTCCTAACCAAATGATAATTTTGAAGGGCTAATGTGTTCTTGTAAATTAACCTTCAGCTCGATATTATTCGGAGTGTTTGGTGCGGCTATGATGTCTTTAATTAATGTATCGTCTGCAAATGGGTGTGAGCTGTAGAGGGATAGTTGCTTGAAGCGAATGTCGACTGGAAGGAGACCTGTAATCACACAAGCTGCCGCGGAGGATACTGTGCGATAGGTTTTCGCATCGCGGATGGTGCTGAGGCGCTGTATGATGGTGCTGAGGCGCCCAAGAGCCTGAGGTTTCCTTTCATGCCACATGACTTCCGACAGATCGGACCATCATACAGCTCTGTATGATTTCGTACAGCTCTGATCTTCGTACAGCTCTGATCTTCCAAGATCCATAAATTATCTGTCTCTTATGAATATTCAGAATATGTGACGCAAGCTGACGAAAGGGACCTTATCTTGCCAGAGGTGAAAATAGAGTTTTTGATGCCTCTGTTAAAGAACAAAATTCTGAAGAGAACGCCATAAGAATCGCGAAAAAATGTCAAAAATTGACAAAGTTATGGCATTTTTAAGTTTAACGTACAAAAGAGGTAGTTTGGAGATAATTGAGGTCAAAGTTTGACTTAGTTTTTGGACGTGTTTTCAAACATTATGACAGTCTAATAAAGTGCCCATGCGCAAATTTAGGCTTAATTAATTTAAAAATTAATATCCTCATCCCCTCTGAACCACCCCCCCCCCCCCAATGCCTATTTAATTTTTTAGTAACTTTAAATTATATACAAATTCACTGGTTTGATCCCTTTTCTCCTCCATCTTTGGGTCCAGGTCTGGTCCATCTTTGTCCTCCACCAGAAATATTTACACCACCCCCCCACCGATTAATTTTTTTTTCTCAATCAGAATCCTCTTTATTCATGCACCAAGGCGTGCAATATTACGAAAAAAATAAAGGGACCTTAACTTGCCTCGTAATATTTACATTGGCAAGTTTAGGTCCCTTTTGTTTCTTGGGTAGAGGATTGGAAAAATTGATTTTTATGCTATCTACCGGTTAAATAATCAAATGAAACTAGTTTCTAGTTGTTCTTGAGATATGTATGTAGCGTTTGCTGCAAAAAAAAAACCAAAACATGAAATTTTGACCAAAGTTCACGTTTTGGCGTGTACTGAAAATTTTACTCTGGCAAGATAAGGTCCCTTCGTCAGCTTGCGTCACATATTTTAAGATATTAAAAATGACTAGAATCGAAATTGATACCAGCCGAGTTGGTTAAACTAACGGTCCCTGCTAACCAACGGCTCCGCTGCCGCGCGAACTCTCGATCTAATATAGGAGAATGTGGCAAGGACCATTAGTTTAACTCCAGTTAGATTAGGTTGCCCGCCGCGAAGCGGGCAAATAAATCAATACAAAATACGCGCGGCAGCGCGAACTCTCGATCCAATATAGGACAATGTGGCAAGGACCGTTGGTTTAACCCCGGTTAGATTAGGTTGCCCGCCGCGAAGTGGGCAGATAAATCAAGACAACATACGCGCGGCAGTGCGAACTGTCGATCCAATATAGGACAATGCGGCAAGGACCGTTCGTTTAATCCCGGTCAGATTAGGTCTATTAAAAAAGGGGGACAATGTGGCAAGGACTATTGGTTTAAATGATGTGGGTTAGATCCGGTTAGATTAGGTTGCCCGCCGCGAAGTGGGCAGATAAATCAAGACAACATACGCGCGGCAGTGCAAAGACCATTGGTTTCACCAATGTGGCAAGGACCGTTGGTTTAACCCCGGTTAGATTAGGTATCTTAAAAAAGGGGGGCCAATGTGGCAAGGACTATTGGTTTAACCCCGGTTATATTAGGTTGTCCGCCGCGAAACGGGCAGATAAATCAGGACAACATACGCGCGGCAGCGCGAACTCTCGATCTAATATAGGACGATGTGGCAAGGACCGTTGGTTTAATCCCGGTTAGATTAGGTATCTTAAAAAAAGGGGGACAATGTGGCAAGGACTATTGGTTTAAATCCGGTTAGATTAGGTTGCCCGGCGCGAAGTGGGCAGATAAATCAAGACAACATACGCGCGGCAGCGCAAGGACCATTGGTTTCACCAATGTGGCAAGGACCGTTGGTTTAACCCCGGTTAGATTAGGTATCTTAAAAAAAGGGGGACAATGTGGCAAGGACCATTGGTTTAACTCCGGTTAGATTAGGTTGCCCGCCGCGAAGCGGGCAGATAAATCAATACAACATACGCGAGATAGCGCGAACTCTCAATCCAATGTGGGACAATGTGGCAAGGTCCAACCAATGGTCGTTCCTAACCGACGGCTCCGCTTTCGCGCGTACTCTCGATCTATTATAGGACGATGTAGCAAGGACCGTTGGTTTAACCCCGGTTAGATTAGGTTGCCCGCCGCGAAGCGGGCAGATAAATGAAGACAACATACGCGCAACAGCGCGAACTTTCTATCCAATATAGGACAATGTGGCAAGGACCGTTAGTTTAACCCCGGTTACATTTGGTTGCCCGCCACCAAACGGGCAGATATATCAGGACAAAATACGAGCGGCAGCGCGAACTCTCAATCCAATATAGGACAATGTGGCAAGGACCGTTGGTTTAACTCCTGTTAGATTAGGTATCCTAAAAAAAGTATTGATATTTTGATATGCATATGGGATATTTTTCTTAAAAAAAATAATAAACGTGGCAACGTCGAGTTAGTTGCGTATGCATCTACTATCTGTCATCTTGAAAATGTCAACAATTATTTTCAACAAAAACACAAATATAAATATTGAACCAACGTAGACAACGTAGAAGCTTAATTTTTGCTTGAAGTTCTTAGTTAAAGAGTGCCAAAGATGATTAACAACAGTTACACCAGGTAAAAAGTCCGCAACACTAAGTTTCAAAAAATCCCGTATTCTTTACCTTGTACTGTATAAGATACCTTGTACTGTATAAGTCCCTTGTACTATATAAGATACAAAAATACTAATTAATAGTTTTTTAATGTTATCTTTTTTTTATCTTAGATAGCTGACAACCATAAATATTAGAAATTCAAAAGAAATATATTAATACTTACATAAATATTTACATCCTTAAATTTATTGTCAAGACTAAGAATGAGGTTGAGGGCAGTATTTTGATGATTCTTGTCGAGATAGTAGGACATTTTTGCACCCTCTAGTACGGCTTCTAGGCGATCGGAGTAAGTGTCGAGGAACTCACGGTTTAGTTTCTTTGCGTCTTTGTCATTGAAGAGCGCCTTAACTTCCGTCTTGAGGACAGAATCTACAGCGGGATCCCATTCAACTTTATTATCCGTGATGAATTTATGGAAACGGATTAGACAACTGTGTAACTTTGGATTGATTGGATCTAATTTATGGGCTCTTTTTATCGATTGCAACATCAATAAAACTTTTCCTAAAAACAATATTTCGAATTAATATTTTAATAAATAGAAATTATGCATCCATACGTTTTCTAAAGTAGACTTCAAAAGCCATCAGATGAGTTTCTATTTTATCTTTAGCTAACGTTTGTAAGGGTTGTAGGAACTTAATCGCTTGTTCCAAAGGATCGTCGACCTAAAAAAACAAATTCATATAAATTGAATTAATTTTCAATGATTTAAATTACTAACCCTTGCTAACTTATCAGGTATTAGTTCGTCTAATTGAGGAGCATCAGCTTCTACATCTCCTTGTTGACGTGATTTATGATGTTGATCTTTTTTAACTTGAGCTTGTGCTGCTTGCGCACTCTCCTGCTCTGCCTTCTTACGAGCTTTCCTCTGTTTATTTCGTAACTTTTTCAATTCCGAAGGGGCTAAATTCTCTGCAAAACAAAGATCATGAACATTATAAAAGTATACGAGAAATGTTACTGGTGCATGACCACGCCTAGACCGGTCGCTGACCATGCACTAATATACATGCCCTATATACTACACAATAATTGCTACACGATATCACATTTACGGATTTTTTTGCAAATTCATAAATCGCCCGAATCTAATTACTATTTACATAGCAGTAATCTATGCCATTGTGAAAGAACAGCACTTGTTAGTGAAAGGTACAGGGCAGTGAATTGTGTAAAAATATATCCAATAACTATAACCTTAACAATTTAACATTTTCAATTCAAATTGAAATATAAATCGACTTTTGATTTTATACTGCCTCCGTTACAAAATAAGTGTTCGATTTTAGTTTTAAATCGTTCTGTTATTTAAGTTATTTATTTAAAGTGAGACTATTAGCCGCTGGTAGTTTCAGTCAAAATAGTTTTTGAAGTGAACAGCTAAAATTTTGTAACAATTGTTAGTTCAATATAGGTGAAACTAAACTAATTATAGATACAATCATACCAACTTATTAAAGCTGAACATAGCTTGAATATATAAATATATTCAACCTGTCTGTAGCTCTATAATATTATTAAGTCTTTTTTAAGACTAGCAAACAAATCTCATGTTGAAACACAACATATATTTGTATGTTATTTACTAGAACTCAGTTCACTTTCGTGACACTAGACAAGAACCAGAAAGGTTTTAAGATCAGATATTTATATTTAACCCAAGTGAAAAGCCATCTGCACATGCGCTTAGTTCTCATCAAAGTGGCAATGATGAGCGATAGATCTCGAGCTAATGTAGAATACAACAAAAAAAGGAAACTCAGATATGAAACATAAAAATCGGAAATTCAAATGAAAAGAAGGAAATTCCTATGTCGCAAAGATCAACATCTCGTGATCTGTGCACCAAAGTTGGTGAGTCGCTAGGAACTATTCATTGCGTCATAAAAGAAGGTGTTGTAAAAGAAGTTCGGAAAGTACATTCACGTGGTTGAAAAATGGGTTTACGTAAAGTTACAAAAAAAAAAATACTGCTCTTCCTTGTAGTGAATGGGAAGTAACAATTCGATTTTGCAAAAGTAAAAAATTGGTGACCAAAGTTATGTTCGCTATTGCACGTCGGCGATACAATCCTCATCGAACTTTTTTTTATGAAATTGGACACTTATTTTGGAACAAATAACATTCCCAAACCACGGATGCAGTTATAAGATGTAGAGGTCCGATGCTACTATAGAAAAAACAAAAAATAAATTGATCGATTACAAAGTGTGAAATGTACCCAAAATATAAACTATTAGCAAAATACTACAGAGTTATATAATAAAACTGTAATTTAGTCACTGAATTTATTAGCAATGGTTTAATTGAAAAGTTATAAGAGATATTTGCTTTCAAAATCGTAGTTTGAGGTAATAAGACATTTCTTACTTAATGACCTAATATTATGAGAAGCTGGAGAAGAGAATGGAACCAGCACGTAACAAGAATTACAAACAATTGATTAGTCACAGTGGAAGAAGAAAGAATAAAATGAAGCAGAAGTGTCTTCTTATTCATCATCATCAGGGGCGCGTTTACATTACTTGTGTCCCTAGGCGCAAGGTGACTATGTGGCCCAAGTCTAGGGAAACCACATTACAAAATAATAACGTGTATCGTACAAAGTTTTACCTACAATATAAATTCATAATTTACTTAGATTTATAAAAAAAAGTAACAATTTGATAAATGCCAAGCATGACTTTTAATAAATTAATCAATTTTTAATCTATTTTGCAACTGTAATGGACTCATAACAGCACTCATATGCGTGCGGTTATGGCTCGCCGAGTGCTGTTATGAGTTAATTTTTTCAAGGTTGGCACTGAAATTCAGAACTGTCAGTGTCAAATGTTCGAAGAGATAGTTTTGAGGTTATGTGATGTGTGGAAATCGCGAATACACGAATTTAATTAATTAATGGTAATAAACGATATCCCATATTTAATTTAAATTCTGTCCATCAATGGTACTATCATTAAAAACGTTTATAGTGACATTGAATGTTTCTTGTCCATTAGAAAAGTCCTCGCTACTCTGGTCGTTTTCTAAAATTGGACGACGTGGTTTGAAGGGACATGAACTACATTCTTTGGATTTGAATCCTCTGTAAGATTCTGTTTGTGTTCTTTAGTAAAAACAGTTATGCGATTAATTTTCAATAACTATATAAATACGAAAAATAACAACAATGCAATTATACATCTTTAGTTTTTTTTCACTATTCACTATTAATCACCGCAAAGTGCCAATTTATTCATCACACTTTGTTAAATTTTGCCGCTTAATGTCGTCAACCGCCAAAACTTGGTTTGACCTTGCTTAGTTGGTAATTTGTAGCCCCATAAAATCGGAGACCCTAGGCGCGCGCCTAGTGCGCCCATGCCTAAAAGCGACGCTGATCATCATCAATCTTTAAGTTATACATATCTTTATGTCATTTTATAAGAAATTTCATACTTAATGACCTATTTTTTTATATCTTGCCGTGTAATGTACGCCAGCAATGGCTATTTGGACAACAGTTTAAAAACCTGTGCTCTATAGTTTAGAAAATTTGACCTCCAAAAGACAATTTGCCAACAAAAACGTATGCCTGAAAGTCAGATGGTACCTTCACAATGGAACAAAAACATTGATCTATCATCAAGAAATATCAGAAATATCAGCTTTCAAACTTGGTTTTTGAGGTACTTACGACATTTCATACTTAATGACCTAATATTGTGAGTGTTATTGTAAGTTTAAGATTCAAAATTGAATATCAAATGCTGTATTCATAATACTAGGCCTTGTTTAATTGAAAAAAGTTGTCAACATTTTAGGAGACATAAATCACATTTTTTTTTGTATGAGAAGCTGAAGAAGAACCAGTACATAGCAAACATAACAAAAAACTGATCAGCTAAGATAGTAAGAAACAACAAATCAAATAGTAAGAGGACTCTCGGAAGACTACCAAAGGGATGCAAAGACAGTTGACAATCATTTCACGACAAGTAGAAATCAGGATTGAGAGAGTGGAAGCGGAAAGAAGAAAATGAAGCAGAATTGTTTTCTTATTATTCATACTTAGTTTACGTGCTATTCACAACATCATCTAATTGTTTTCACTCGAAAATTAAAACGAGTTTTTACTTTTATCTTAATATTGTGTAATAACATATACAACTAAACATTTATAAATAAAAATAAAAGGAATAATATTTAAACAGTACTAAATTTGCTAATTGTATATTCTACTGGAAGTTTTGTGTCTTAATTTAATTTTTTGTTTTGTCTTATCATATTTTAATTTGTTTATAAGAAGGATCGTGGTATTTACAAGGTTTGTCCGAAAAGTGATGCCCGAAATTTAATTGTGAAGTGCCTATACGTCGCAGCGCGGTTGGACCAGTTGGGATCGGTGGAACGGGAGTCAGCTTTCGAACGCGCTCCGTCCATCTCCGACCAACCGGCGAGTAAGGATAGGCTTTCCATGAAACTTGTTTTCATCTCCCGTGCAAGCCTCAATACAAAATTCCTTGGAACAAAGGATTGCCATCAAGTTTTGTGCGTCAACTTGTCAATTCCGCAGTGATTTTTTCCTTTCTTGTTCCATTTTCTATGATAAAGACGGCATTTGGTGATGATTTTCGGAACATCAAGTCTACCGATGGCACAAGGCCTTTTAAGAAGCTTGTGAAGATCAACAATGATGATGCCCTGAAACTTAACCATGTCAACGCGTCAGCCCACACCAACGGTTCTCCAACCACCGTACAGTTCTGATGTGGCTCCGCCAAACTTGTTTTTATTTCCGTGTTTCAAAATTTCCATGAAAGGACATCATTTCAATTAGTGCGTCACTAAGGCTCTAAAGCTGAGGTCGGCAACTGTCCGAGGTCCTCGAACCCCCCGGGGGTTCGTATCGAAATTTTAGTGGTCCGTAAATATATTCAGATAAAATTGAATTCGTTGATTCTCATGTAATATTTTTTTAATCAAAAATAAATTTTGCAAAGGCTCTATGTAAAATAAAACAAGAATATTTTATTGCCAATTGATTTCCTTCAAAATTCTGCCTCAAACGCGTTTAATAGACCTTTTCATAGTTGAATTTTTTTTATGTGCATGAGTCAATTTCCGCCATGTTTTCGGGCACTTCTTTGACGTATAAACAGTGAAAATAAGAAAATATTCAAAATGTTCGGCATTTTTAACAAGGCCTCTTTTGCCCTTTTTTTCCTTTCCTGGAGAAAACACAATCATTCAAAACTGTCAATTTTGGTTGCAAATTTTGTACACAGTTAAAGCTAACTTAGCTAATTTTGAAATTAGCTAATTAACTTAAGGCGTCCCAGACAACTTGCATTCAAAAGCAGAGTACACGACACGATGGTCCGACGATATTAAGCGTATCACTGGATAAATGGAGAAATCTAAGGGAGGCCTATATCCAGCAGTGGACACAAATGGCTGATACTCGAATGGCGTCCCAGACAACTTGCATTCAAAAGCAGAGGACACGGCACGATGGTCCGACGATATTAAGCGCATCACTGGAAACTGGATGCGCATCACTGGAGAAATGAAGAAATCTTAGGGAGGCCTATATCCAGCAGTCGACACAAATGGCTGATTGATGATGATGTTGACGTTAAAAACAGTTTATTACGCCATTGTATACAGCCTATCGAGGTTCGGGATCATGTTCTGGGGCAGCGGAACATCGATAGCCGAAATTTTCAAGAGCTAACAATTTAAACACATTTGACCTTGATAATTTTCATAAAATTGCCTGCGGAGCTAATTAGTGGTCTGCGAAAATTTCAATTGTGAATTTAGTGGTCCACAATACCTAAAAGGTTGCAGACCGCTGCTCTAAACTACATTCCGGAGAAGGTCTATTGTGACGCCTTCGATGCCTGGAAATCTCGTTGGAAGCGATGCAGACGCAGCAGGCGCCTGTTTTGAAACCTTTTAATATGATGTTCCGATTTGATCTATAATTTATTGTATCTACTCGCACACCGAAATGAACACATTAATAAGTAAATTATTGTATGTGAAGGATCTCATTATTATAATCGTGTGTAAAAGTATCCAAATCGTGCGTAAAGGTCCAATGTAAATCAAATGAAGTTTTATTATTAAACGATTTCTGTTTGTTGTTACTATGGAAACAGCTCGCGTCACTAAACAAAAAACATATTAAAAGACGAAGAGGCGACAAGACGTATATTAAAATTGAATCAACTTTTCTAATTTTGAATCAGGAAGTCTAGGCCTCAGTTTGGATTTAACTGGCTCTAATCGTAACGTAACCTAATCATAACCTAATGTAGATTAACCCTTTGACATACAAATAAAATGCGCAACAACGCGTCCGTAAGATACTACAGAATAATCTCGGTAATTCTGCCGTTGGTTAATTGGACGATACGCTCAGTAATCCGGCGGTTTTATTTTTTATTCAATTATAAACACTCATGTACAAGCTCAGATACAGGGCGTTTTATTTTCAAATTTACATTGCGATATGACATTCAATAAGATTGATAAATAATTAAGTAATACTATAAAATAATAATTTAATATTTTTAGTAGAAAGTTTGTTGTTGAAGTCTTTGGTAGAAACCGTCTCATTATCCATGAAAAGAAGATTGCGAGTTATGGCCAAAAAACGATTATGGGGCATAAGACTTAACGAAAATATGGGCGCTTCTAATATTTTTCGATTCGACCAATACATGTCTATTTTAGTGTTTTTAGGGTTCCGTACCGAAAACGGAACCCTTATAGGATCACTTTGTTGTCCGTCTGTCTGTCTGTCTGTCTGTCCATCTGTCTGTCTGTCAAGACCATTTTTCTCAGGAACGCGTAGAGGTAACAAGTTGAAATTTGTATCAAATACTCGGGTCTGCGGTCTCTTTTAGTTGTGAAAAAATCAAACTTGTAAGTCAACGCGATCAAAAGATATGACCGTTTATGTCGCATATTTTGCGATTTCACAAGGGAATCTAAACCTATAGGGTACTTCCCGTTGACCTAGATTCATGAAATTTGGCAAGAATCGGTGTCTTACAGCACATGTAAAGAGAAAAATCTGAAAACCGTAAATATGTAGTTTAATTACAAGAAAAATGCGAATTTACTATTAGAAACTTATGAAAATACACTAATGTGTTGCGTGGTATTGTCAGGCACCAGAAGCATATGGGTTGCATACAGTTAGGTCCTACACTATAATAATTGTAGTATACGTTTTGGATACACACCCTGGTAGATGTTATGCTTAAATCAGCACAATACTGGACATACACGGCGAACATGACAAGAGAGATTATTACACAAAAAGAACGAACAACGGCGGATGCAGAGGCAAAATTGAGCAGTAAAAACAAATAGTGAAGTTCCAGAACCCCTAAACACTGATAGTGAATGGGGGATGTATGGTAATAAAATATAGGGTAGAATTCCATCGTACGACAGCGACATCTTGAGGTTATGCTTGCAGCGGTACTAAGATGGTCTTGATTTCAGGAGGGCCACTTGTCAAGTTAACTGAATGTGCTTGCTACGTCCTCCACAAAAAAAGATACCTTACAAGTTTGTACGGAACCCTCGGTGCGCGAGTCACAACTCGCACTTGGCCGGTTTTTTTTTGTTTGCGACATGTTAATGTATAATGCATAATACGCTCTAATTTCATCATTTGTTAGTGGATGCGACTCCTCTTTCATTTTCGTATCCTCTTCCATTTGTGCTGCATATCGTTCATTATTTCAAGAAATTGCGTGCGTTGAATGCGTCACCGTTGGTTACAGTTCGCTGAATTGAAACATTAAAGTCATCGTTAGCTTCGTCCTCATCCGTGGAACAAATTTGCCTGAGGATTTCTTCGGCAGAAAGGGAATGCAAATTTTTCTCGCTTGTGTCTTGAAGCCAATCTTTTATGTCATCGTTTGTCAGGGTAACATCCACTTCACATTTGCTGGAAAGCTCTTGTAAAAAATTTTATGACAATTGTACGGTGCAGTTAGCTTGCTCAGAATTGTTGATCAGGTTTTCAGAGTTAAAAACAGGGTGTGTTGGCCAGACCTTTTTCCAAGAACACTGATTGGTGTCGCTTTTGACTATTCCAGCTGTGCGCCATCGCTAGCTCGAAAATCATCTTTTATAATGACTGAATCAGTGATGAATCATCACTGATAGTTTTTTTTTTTTTAAATTGTTTTGCCTCTTCACGGAAGATATCTCCCGATAATGGCGTATGCCGGGCACGCTCTTGCATAAACCAAGTAAACAAAGCATTTTCAATTTCAGGACAATCACCTGACAATCACTGTCTTTCTTTTCTTCAAGTCCTCCTCAGCAGTCCTGACGAATTAGAGATAGAATTAGATCGTTGATCTTCCAACGTCATAAGTGCGTGCGATGTTTGCCGTGGGTTCTGCTTAATCAAGATTATTGATGATCTCAAGGCGACGAGGAAAAGGCACGAAGAGGCGACAAGAAAAAACAAGTGTTTTTCCAGACCGCCGGATTATTGAACATGTCCGACTAATCAACCGCCGAATTGCCAAGGTTATACTGTAATTCCTTGAAAACAAAGAGGTGTTGCATTTATACCCAACCTTCGTAGAACTAAACAATTGATACCGGAAGTTGCAAAAAATTGTTTTATGTTGACAATATTTTCCTCTTCTTTCAAATTCCACCCATTATCTCCGTCAAAATCTTCACTATTTATAGGAAATAGGTCTGGCCCGTTTATGCTGACCTTATTGAATAGAATTCATTTGAATTTGAAGCATTACTTGAATACTCAAAGTATACAGTATAAACACTTTGGTGACCATTTTCAATTTCATTATCACCACTAAAGTAGCGTAATAGACTTTCATCGTCACTTTCATACAATGCATTCAACTCGGACATGTTGGGAGGACTATTTCTGATTTTTAGAAAATTTCATTATTTGCTATGGCGTTCAGCGTGCAAAATCAATGCTAAACTGACTACCGCTTCCATTGCGGTTCTTTCTGTTTACTTGCTTGCCGATGCGATTGCTTTTATCGATACTGCATGACCGAAACAGATAAACTAATAATTAGGGCCCGGATTTATATATAAATACAAATTTTTTATTCAAATTATTTTTGGTCTTATTTTGTTTTGCACACAAATTATGTCATTTGGAACGAGAAAATGTAATCTTATTTCCAAATATCAGAATTTGTGTAGAAAAGAAAATAAAGACCAAAAATAATTTGAATTAAAAATATGTATTTACATATATAAATCCGAGCCCTACTAATAATATACTGCCTGGTGTTCGCCGAGGACAGTTTTTGACGTCTCGGCAACGTCAAAGTCTACAATGGCACATGAAATGAATTAAGTCTCAGTCGAGAAGTCGAGACGTCATTGTATGTCATGGAGTTAAATCTAGCTTAACTTATATTACATCGACAATGACGAAATAGTGTTCCAGTCACTGTT
The DNA here is from genome assembly GCA_944588485.1 of Phosphuga atrata. NCBI lineage: Eukaryota > Metazoa > Arthropoda > Insecta > Coleoptera > Silphidae > Phosphuga > Phosphuga atrata. Next base: position 5,678,507 of record OX155894.1, on the reverse strand, counting down.
TGGTTTTACTAGTTAGCAATTTTTGCCACGGAGGCGCTGAATGTTCTAACCTAATTGTGTAAATGATTTGAAGTATTTTGTCTGTCAAAATTACGATTTTTCAATATTTTCGGTAAGAAATAATCATTTTTTGTAGATACAATGGCATTTTAACATGTTTCATAAAATAATGTAAACTTCGCAACTTATGCACAAAAGCCCTTCTTCACACAATTGTATCATAAACTACTAATAAATCAACTCACTGACATTACTTTTCGAACATACAAATGTATTGTATGTAACGAATTCAGTTTTTCCGTATTGGAGAAATTTTCGCATATTCTTTAATAAACATCCGTTATATATAAATAAGTATCCTTTATGTTTAATAAGTCAAGTATATGATGTTAATGTTATAGAAAGTTTCATAACAAATACTGTAAAATATTAAAATACGTTATGATAAGATAATAAAAGCTTGTGTAATATTGTATATAAATTCATCAAATTTAAAACTATAAATAAAAATTATTAATGATTTAATTATAATTATTAATATCCTGATTGCCTATCAAAACACCTAAAATTGAGTACATAATCTTACTGAATATTTAAAATTTCTTGTAATAATATTGACCTATGACTTAAACGTCTATCCTTGTATCCAATGTAGGTATAACAAAATTATAAATAATTTACAAAAGATTGCGAAATGTCGAAACAAAACGTAGGAAAAGCTTGAGGGCAACGATTATATATTTAAAAAAAATGCCTCTCGGCGAGCAGCCGACAAAAATGCATTTTAGTAAATTTCGAAATAACCCGAAAGGTAACCAGACCTCATGTATCGGATGAGTAATAATTCTATACATCAGGTCTATAATAAAATTTGATAAAAAAAAAAAATTGATTGTGCAATAAACAATGAACTTTGTTAAATGAATTATAGAAAAATATTATGAAATATTATTCAATAAGAATTAATTAGATGTTTGGAAGTGTCAAATATAACAAAGTTTTACTATGTTTGCTCTATGTCGGGGGTCTCCAAACTTTCCAGCCTTAGGGCCATACTGATTACTCCAGTAAGTTCCGATGACCAAAACCATATTATCATTGTTGCCGGTGGTAAAAAGTGAAATAGTCCACTGATGAAAAAAAAGTCTGAAAAAGTACGCAACGTTTAAAAAAGGCTGCAAATCGGACTAAAGTCCGCAAAACGGCAACACTGCATGTTATTAATTTTCCTGTCATTATTTGTAATTTCTAGATTAGTCGTAGAGTACGAGCCATGAGGAGTAACGTGACACAACATCTGGTGGACACAAGCGGAAATAGGTAGTACCTTCTATCGCTAACATATGGCGCTAATAGCACGTACAGAATAATCTCGTTGGTTCGAGAAAGTTCTGGTGTCTTCCACTCACTTCTAAATGGCAGTAATTGGAATATATAAGAAGGCTAGTGGCGCAACCACAAGTCAGTTCCTATGACACAGTTGTGAAATAAAATAGTGCGTATCTCCTTAAAACGTGTTTACGTGCGTGTTTAAGTTTAAGACATCTTTGTAACAGTATTTTGATTTGAATTGTTGCTTTTGTGTGTGATTTAGTAGTATGGAAAAGAAGCGAAAAATTGATAGTGAATGCAGAAAATTCAAAGATCAGTGGAACATTCAGTATTTCGTAATTGAGTCCAGTAACAAGGCGCTATGTTTGATTTGCAATGAAAGCATAGCCGTTCTCAAGGAATATAACATTAAACGTCATTATGATACAAAACATTTTCAAAATTATTCAAAATATACAGGAAGTTTGCGGACAGAAAAATTCGAAGCTATGAAGCGCGGATTGAAATCACAGCAATCTTCATTTACAAAACTCAAAACTGAACAAGAGGCTGCAACTCGTGCCAGCTTTCGTGTGGCTCTTGAAATTGCAAAACGTGGAAAACCATTCAGCGATGGAGAAATGATCAAAGAATGCATAATTGCAGTAGCCGAAGAAATGTGCCCTGAAAAGGTAAATTTATTAAAAACTGTCAGTATGTCAGCAAACACTGTGGCTCGAAGGGTAGAAAACATCGCTGAAAATATATCCTCTCAACTGTTCGACAAAAATGTTGAGTGGTTTTCTTTGGCCTTGGATGAGTCAACGGATGTGTCAGATACTGTTCAGGTGTTGATTTATATTCGAGGAGTAGATAAAAGCTATGAAGTGCATGAAGAACTTCTTGATATGTATAGTATTCATGGCACAACTACTGGTACAGATATTTTTAAAGGAGTTGAAATGGCCATTAATCAAAAGAACCTTCGATGGAAAAACTTGAAATGTATTACAACTGATGGAGGCAAAAACATGAGTGGGAAAGATAAAGGAGTGGTCGCTCTTGTGTCAAAGGCTGTAGAAAATGACGGTGGTTCAAAACTATTAGTCTTACATTGTATCATTCATCAACAGTCTTTGTGCGGAAAATGTTTGGATATGTCTGGAGTTCTGAAACCAGTCATATCAACTGTTAATTTTATCAGATCTTTTGGGCTGAATCACCGACAATTCCGACAATTTATTGAAGAGATTGGAGAAAATGACTTACTTACCTTATCATACTGCCGTACGTTGGCTTAGTTGTGGGAAAGTCCTGTAGCGCTTTTTTGAACTTCGAGCAGTGATCGAAATTTTTTTGAATGAAAAGCATCGCCCTCTTACTAAATTACAAAACAACGCATGGCTGTGGAAGTTAGCATTCTATGTTGATTTGACAAAACATGTGAACGAACTGAATTTGAGATTGCAAGGAGAAAACCATCATCTTCCTGATTTATACACTAATATCAAATCATTCCGGAAGAAATTGATACTGTTTCAATCACAACTACGAAGTAAATGTTTTTCGCATTTTAAAACATGTGAAATATTCAGCCACACCACTGAGGCTAAGTTTCCTATCAATTTTGCAATCGAAACTCTGAGTGCTTTGAAAATAAATTTTGATACTCGTTTCTCGGACTTTGATGCGATTGCGAATCAAATTAAGATTTTTCAGAATCCTTTTGATACTGACATTGAAACCCTAGCCCCGGAACTTCAAATGGAAATGAGTGATCTACAGTGCAGTGATATAATTAAGAACAAATATCAAAACTCATCTTTGTTGGAATTTTATAAGAGTCTTCCACTGACACAATTTGATAATTTGCATAAATTTGCTCGTGAGCTGTTTTCTGTTTTTGGTACTACTTATTTGTGTGAGAAGACATTCTCCACAATGAAGTACACTAAAAATCTCTTTTATTGTCAGTTGGAAATCTGAATTACATAAATCTCATTAGTATTTCATATGTCATTATGCTTGTTATAAGTTATGTTTTTATTTAAAATGTATAAAATGTTAGTTGGATTCATTTCAATAATTTGTTAGTTATTATATACTGAAGTTAAATTTTCTGCATATTATACATGTCTTTACTCATTACAATTCTGTGTTTCTTTATCCAACTTATCACAAAAACAATAACAATAAGCCTACAACAATGTTATGAGTAGTTAGCCCATGAGCATATCAATGTAGATGTCATATTAATAATTATTCAACATAAAATTAGAATACTTCAGTAAACTAAATTTAATTTGCTATAAAAAATATGTTCTCTAAAAGGAGTTTTCAAGTATGCTAGCTCTCCGCGGGCCGGAAAAAATCTGTCCGCGGGCTGGATGTGGCCCTCGGGCCGTAGTTTCGAGACCCCTGCTCTATGTTATAGATTGGCAATTGAAGTAAAATTTAAATGAAAATTTCACATTTACATTAAAATAAAGCAAAGAAAAATTGAATTTAATTAAATACGTCGATAACGTCGACAGTTTCTTAAAAACTTCATTTAACAATGTCCTATTATCCGACCACTTGCCCGACGACAAACAAAGAACTGGTTAACTCGGTTACAATTTAAGACCATTGGTCACGATTTCATCTAGCAATAAATGAAGTAACGAAAGTAAAGGCCGTTGAAAATAGGTTTCATTGAATGTTTTATGACTCCTGATTAAAACAACGGAAAGATAAGCGTTTTCCAAGCAAAATGTATAAATTAAAAAATATTTCTCTTATCATACATAACAGCAAAAGCAAACCAAATAAAAAAGTACATCCGCTAAATTCCATGCGAAATTCAATATAAATAGAAAAAAGTGACAAGTGCATACCGGAAACGATTAAATTTTATAATAATACAAAATTTGGAGTGGACATTTTATTGAAGTTGTTCATTTATTAATTAATATATATTTGACCATTATTTACGTTTAATTATAAACACAATAACTTTTTTGAATGGTAGGAATAGGTATACAAGTGTCGGTAGGTTTAGTGTTAAAGGTTAAATTACATATCACTTTTTTACTCTCAATAAACGAGAGTTGATTTGTGAGCGGATAACCTTGCGTGAATCACGTCTGCCGGACAACAGGACAGGCGCGTGCCTTTTCCGCGGGAAAGATGGAAGTGGGTGTGGATGTGTAGCAATATAGCGAAATATAGCAATCGATTTATATAGCGAAAGTGTAAGTAATTCACTCTCACCGCCGCTGTCTACCCGGGCCCGTTACGGCCTTTTATGGTTGGTTCGTTCCGATTTCAATAATCCGCACGATCCGAGAGCCACATTCTTGTATTAGATTTAATAATAATATAAACACCCAACCTGTCTCGGTCTGTTATGTAATCTATTAAAGAGTTATGACATTGCGTTTAAAGAATAAAAAATAATGATTTATATTTATCAAATACACAATAAATCTAAATTATAATATAAATGTAAACGTAATATATAAACGTAATATCATTAGTATAACTGAGTTAAATCTTTTAAACTGATCATGTTAACATTGTTATAACATTGTTAACGAAATGTATACATGCAAATTTTAACCCTTTGCGCTCGTATTTATAATACAAGTCTACAAATTTTTTGAAGAAAAGACTGGAAATGTTTCAGTTCATATTATCAAATCTTTAAACTCAACAAATTCAAATATTCAGATTGAGAATTATAAGAATAAGTATAAAGTCTCTTTGCAGTAAGTTCACTACACTATAAAGTTAAATACGAAATATACAAACTTAAAACAAACGTGTTAGCCTGAATATATCAATAGATTCAGCCTTTCCGGAGCTCTATAACAATTATTGAGTCTTTTTAGGACTACCAAAACAAATCTCACATGAAATTTGTAAGTTATTTTATAGCTTTCAGTCCACTTTCGTGGCACTCAACAAAACCATAAAAATAACATTGTTTTTAAGCTCATGTCTTTCCGATACCTTAAGTGGATAGCCATCTGTGGACGTGTGTCGAGATTTATCTCTCATTAGCACAGCTTTGCTGCCTTGAACAATAATTTGTAAAACACTCAATTGAAAACCCATGTGGTGTTTAGGGCAAGATGTTTATAATTTTGACATTTTACGAGAGAGACATGAACATAGCAGGTTGTTGATTGAACTGATAAGATAGAATTGGTGAAACCATCCTACGATATACAAAATCATACAGACTTAAAACAAATGGAACACAGCCTGAATATATTAATATATTCAGCTTTTCCGGAGCTCTATAACAATTATTGAGTCTTTTTAGGACTACCAAAACAAATCTCACATGAAATTTGTAAGTTATTTATAGCTTTCAGTCCACTTTCGTGGCACTCAACAAAAACCATAAAAATAACATTGTTTTTAAGCTATCCACTTAAGGTATCGGAAAGACATGAGCTTAAAAACAATGTTTAAAAACAGTACAATACAAATTATTGTTCATGGAAGCAAAGCTATGTTAATGAGAGATAAATCTCGAAACGCGTTCACAGATGGCTGGCTATACACTTAAGGTATCGGAAAGGCATGCGCTTAAAAACAATGTTATTTTTATGGTTTTTGTTGAGTGACACGAAAGTGGACAGAAAGCTAAAAAATAACTTACAAATTTCATGTGAGATTTGTTTTGGTAGTACTAAAAAGACTCAATAATTGTTATAGAGCTCCGGAAAGGCTGAATATATTGATATATTCAGGCTGTGTTCCGTTTGTTTTAAGTTTGCATGACTTTCTATAACGTAGGATGGTTTCACCAATTCTACGAAATATACTTATATGCTAAATATGTTGTTAATTTCTCAGTGCCTACTTTATAGAGTTCGTTTGGGATATTATCTATGCCGGCTGCCTTGTTATTTTTCAACTAATTAATTTTGTGGTACCGACTATACAAAAAACGGGTCCGATAGAATGAATTAGCTTCTCCAAATCCTTTAAAATGATCTTACTGTTTGTGTCGTAAAGCTCGAATGAAAATCATTCAACAATCAATCAACAAACGCGTTAAATTTATCAGGTTTTTTAGACTTGTCACTTATGCAAAAATTACAAACTGTAAAAGGAAAAAAAAACACTTTAAAAATTACAGATTCCAATAGTAGCAGCGGTCTTACGAATACAAATTTGTAAAGATTGCAGTCGCATACTCTAATTTTTAAAACATATTTATATACAAAAAGTAATTTGTTGTTTTGATATTTATAGTTCTATTTGAAACTGTAATTTTTAAAGTGTACTTTTTCCGTGTATATTGAGTGTTTTTCAAACACATAAACAAAATGGTAATCGAACATCTTTCTATAGGTATTAGTTTTAGAGCTCACAAAAAAGAAAACATTTTCCGGTTCCATACGAGAATGTAAGTAATAAAGTAAAAGGAATTCCAACAAGTTCGTCTATGAAAGGTTGCCGTCAAGATATAGTTTAAGATTTGTATTCAATGTTGCCTTATAAAATCATGTTTAATTCCTTGGAAAAAAATCCTTGCGTTTTATTCACTAGTGAAATAAAAATTTTATTTCACTAGTGAAATAAATGTTTTATTTCACTAGCGAAATAAAAATTTTATTTCACTAGTGGAATAAAAGTATTCATGACAACGCATCAAAATAACTCATTTACGAGCTCCGTAAACATAACCCTAAACGTTGACTTCACTGATGTTCTCGTGTGATCGCCAATCACAAAACTTATTATACATTTTTTTGTAAAAATCTCTTGATTTCTGTGGGAGTAATCTTTCCACAATTGCGTCACTGTCTAAAAATAATTCTTCGGATATATCCATTCATGGTTAGTAAAACACAAATTAACCCTTAAAGGCTACAATGAATTTGTATATTGCTAAGACTACAATGGGTGAAAAAACAGCCGCATTTAATCATTGGAATAAATAATATGATTATAGTATATTACGTAACGAAAGTTGTAAGAAGCATATTACGTACAAGTTACATACCTTATTATTTAGTACTTATTTTGGTTAAACTGGAATAAGAGTGCTCATAGATATAGGCAACCAATGTACGCAATGTCAATTTCCGTTAGTTTGGCACGGGAGGCGCTGAACGTATGAGCACGTAGTAGCAGCTCTCAACCAATTAACGAATCGTAAACCAAACGCACGTGTGCGTTATGATGTATTTACATAGTCCACGAACTGTACAATAAAATGTTCTCTGATCTTTTGATTTATAGTTTTAATTTCTTAAAAAGTAAAACAATGTGAATTGCAAGTGAAAAAGGATTCTCAAAATGATGGTAATTTTGAAGGGGTATGGAAATACTTGAAAAAAAAAAACTTTTTATGTACTTTTAATCAGTCAAAAAAAAAAACATTTTAAATATAAATGAGATCAAATTGAGTGTATCTCGGGACCGGCACTCGCGTACAACTTCTCTCCCCGTGTTCCAAGGCTACTGTTGACTTACGAGAATACACGAAATTTCAAGGCGCTGCATAAAAAAACGAAAAAAGATACAGGCAGAAAATTAGGTCACCCGGGTGAAGAAACACCGTAGTAGCCTTTAAGGGTTAATTAAATACAATACTCCAAACAACATTTTTGACTTTTGGTTTTTTAATTAGCGTTGTATACATTTTTATGGGGCTAGTCCAGTATCTATTAAAGCATATACATATACGAACTTATTAAAGCGAAATATAGCTTGAATATATAAATATATTCAACCTGTTCGTAGCTCTATAATATTGAAAAAAAAAACCGGCCAAGTGCGAGTTGTTACTCGTGCACCGAGGGTTCCGTACAAACTTGTAAGTAAGGTATCTTTAGGAGGACCTAACTGTATGCAACCCATATGCTTCTGGTGCCTGACAATACCACGCAACACATTAGTGTATTTTCATGTTTCTAATAGTAAATTCGCATTTTTCTTGTAATTAAACTACATATTTACGGTTTTCAGATTTTTCCCTTTACATGTGCTGTCTTATGGGCCAAAAGCCCGCTTCTTGCCAAATTTCATGATTCTAGGTCGACGGGAAGTACCCTATAGGTTTTGATTCCCTTGTGAAATCCCAAAATATGCGACATAAACGGTCATATCTTTTGATCGCGTTGACTTACAAGTTTGATTTTTTCACAGCTGAAAGAGACCACAGACCCGAGTACTTGATACAAATTTCAACTTGTTACCTCTACGCGTTCCTGAGAAAAATAGTCTTGACAGAAAGACAGACGGACAGACAGACGGACGGACGGACGGACCGACAGACATACAGACAGACACACAGACAGACAGGCGGCCAACAAAGTGATCCTATAGGGGTTCCGTTTTCGGTACGGAACCCTAAAAAGATCAAAAACATGGGGGGGGGGGGATTGTTTTATTTCGATATCGACACTTGTTTTTTTACGAGCTTTAGCTTTAGAGATTAGTCAAACGACTATTTTGTCGTAAATACAAGCTCCACTAGAACATATGATATGTATATGTTACCGTGAAAGACCGAAATTTGGGGAATGTGGACTTCACCGGTGAATGTCAACATTCACATAGTCTCTTGGTGTATGTCCGAATTATATTCGGTTATATTTCTGACTTAAACCGGCGAATATCGACATTCACCATGCACTAATGGTGAATGTTGAACATCGTAATAATCGCTATAAAACGTCACAATGATGACGTACCTTTTTCGCCGCTCCTTCTGAGAGGAGTGACCAATAATTTAAAACCCACAGTACATTCTAAATGAGAAACGAAAATAATGCTAATACAAAAATTACTTAATTATGTGATTCAAATCTTATTTATTGCAACATAAGACTGATAAACCTAATTGACTCCCAGCAGAACAAATGATTTGGCGGGAGAGAGCCAGTCGCCTCTCTGTCGGCATCTCCATTTTGAACCTCCACCAGAGCGTATCTGTGATGTCGACATACACCGGTGAGGGTCCGAATGTACAACAAAGTAATGAAATATTCGATTTTTCACCGACGTATTTGATATGTGTTGACATTTACAGGTGAAAGTCGACAATCCCCAAATTTTGGTCTTTCATACTTTCATACACATATACACGGTTCTGATACAACAACGACGCGTTTGACATATAAAACATATTTACCCTTCAGCTGATTACTACAGATTACCGATAGTTTAATCTGAAGTAAGCAGCAACTCTTAATATTAGGTTACTAAGTAAGAAATTTTCGATTATTTCAAACAATTCAACTTTGATACTCGATATCTCTAATATTTCACTTCTTCAATTCAACAGTTCTTTGTTTTTTTTTATATATCGTAGAGGTACGTCATCTGTCTTTCAGTAGCTCTATAATATTATAGAATGAATATAATATTATAGATTGAATACATATATTTGGGGTGATCAAACATCCCGGATTTCCGGGATTGTCCCGATTTTAGGTACTCTGTCCCGGAGTCCCGCAAAATGTCTTCGGGACGGTCTATTATCCCGGTTTTACATATTTTACAAATTGCGTATCCGAAAACAATACTGCTATTCGTGAGCAAGCAGCTCACTCGTTTTACGAAACAGATGTAAGAGCGAGGCCACACGATGCGTTAACGGTGCGGTTCCGCACCGCACCGCAATTAATGCGAGCTATAGGGTCCCACACGGGTGATGCGGCACCGTAGTCGAACTCTGTTTACCGCGGTGCGGCGCGGCGCCGCAACGTCAATGACTCAACTTATTTTTAAAATCATCTTGTGTTTCATCCCATAATGCAGGTCTTTCTTGTGGTCTTTTTAAATTCGACCGTTGGTTAATCGGACGACACTTCCAGTAATCCGGCGGTCTAGAGACCGCTCGCGCTCTTCACTCCCACCACTCTTTCTTATAATCCGGCGGTTGTCTGGTCCCATATATGTCGGATTATCGAGATTATACTGTGGTTTTATTACACAAATTTTAGCTGGATTGGGGAAAATTGTATTGTAACTGTATTGTGTGCTTCATTGAATTATGACAGCAACAAATCATAAATTACTCGCGTGTTCAACAAAATGCATAAAATAATATTCTAATTTACTTAACAAATTTGCAAAACTATTTGCAAAGATAAATTTCATAAATGTTATTATTTCTCATAAACCTGTGAAGATACAAATCTCAAAAGGATATTTGTAAAAGGCGCGACTCTATATTTTGCTATTGTTTTCCAATATTTAATTTTCATTTTAAATAAAATACATATTGTGTTAATTATTTCCAACTGTTTTCTTCACCTGTTTTTCTTCACATTATAACGTAATAAAATTACACAACACGGGTGAAGAACACGCAACTTTTACACATTGGCGTAATTATAACATTTCCTCGATGCAGCACGCAATTTCATATCGGAAAAATTACGTATCATTATGTCAGGATTTAAAGAAATTAAAAAATAATCATTCCATATCCACACAGATTATTCTAAACCCGGATATAGAATTGAATTACTCACGAAACTGTTGTTCAATAACAATAAATACATAAAAAATTAAATAAAAATTATTGTAATTAAAAGTATTTTTCTAGTTATACCGTGAAAGATTGGCTAGTTGATAAGAAATATTTCTCTTCTATAACCTATAATAACAAATTCTCTTTCTATAAAAACTAATATCTCTCTATAGATAATTAGATAAGTGTCTCAATAATCATAGCTTTGGTACCTCAAATATAAATCTATATTACATTCGCCACACCAACAATATTCGAAAACTTACGTTAGAATAACCATTTCGCTGCGAATTACTTTTTTGAACTTATGTGATTGTGTGCTCAGTATTCTGAACATTATATTATAGCCCGTGCAGAATACTTTTATTACTTTGCATTATTTGCAATAATTTGCAAATACAGTGCACGCCGCTTAATGTGATCACAACGGGACTCGGGGTTTTTGATAACAATAACTGATTGATAATAATAGCCGAAAAAACAAAACTTTATTTTAATTAAAAATATATAACGTAACAAACTATAATAACGTAAAACTCTTAAAAACATATTACTACATACAATATGTATTCATTTAAATTTGAAACAAAAAAAAAAACAAATTCATATTAAAAAAACTCATACAGCGTTGTTTGTCTCTGATTTTCGTGGGGCAAGTTAAGTTATTAACGAAAATTTCAAAGTCGTAATGCGTCTGAAAATCAGATGACCTGTGCTGCACACAAAACTTCCAGCGCTTTTTTCATTTCGCTAATTGTTGGGGGTTGCATTGTTTGTATATCTACATCTTCCTGTGGCTCTTGATTTTCAATTGATGACGTTGTTACACTTTCACAAATGTCTTCTTCTGTTACGTTCTGTGCAACATTTAAGTCGTTATCTATTGCCATCCACTCCTCGAACTCACTTATCGTGTTCTCACACTCACATTAGGTGTTCAGGCTCTATATCATCTTTTCAAAACCCACCATGTTTGAAACAATTTTTAATTGTTATTTTGGAAACTTGGTTCCACGACATGGTAATGAGATGTAAAGCGTCTAGTAAATTTGTTTTCTTGGCTAGATCATTTGCGCTCATATTTAGGGTATCCTCCATACTTTCCAAAATTCTAGCACGCATCTCTTTCCGGTAATACGCCTTCATGGTCCTTATGATGCCTTGATCACACAGCTGTATTATCAATGTAGTATAAAAATAACTTTTATATTTTTTAATTGACAATTATTATAACTGGTTACAACTGGTGGTAAACTGGTTTACAAAATATTGTTCATGGAAGCAAAGCTGTGCTGATGAGAAATAAATCTAGAAACGCGTGCACAGATGGCTATAACATAGTGTGTATATTAACACAGTGTGCAGTGCAATTGTCCACGAGAAGCGCAATTTTGCGATTTAGTCTCCTATCCCATTTTAACAGCCAGTCATTAAAAATTAAGGATGTCATCCAGGCATTTGTATTTGAATAATAATCAACAGGTAGATTTTGAAGTGGATTCTTGCTTTTGCCGATTACTAAAAGCTTTTCTTTGTCAGCAGACATATTTGCACAACACAAAATTGTTATACGTTCTTTCGATGTCTTACAACCCTTTGCACTGTCTTTTTTAAACATGTATGTATGATCGGGGAGTATGATTGCTCATGACGAGAACATTTCTAAGAAAAACATGATAACATAAACCGAAATAATGATTACTATAAACGAACATTTTTGTATGTAGTATTACACGTCCGGCCCGTTCTTCGCAAAAGCGAAAACAATATCCGATTGATAACATTATCCGCGATTCTAATAAGCGGCGCGGCGTCCACTGTATTGACAAATTTTCAAAAACCAAAATCTCTATTCGAAGCAAATTTTGTTTTTTTTGTTGACTGGAGTGGACAAACTTTGCAAAATTCTTTTGTTTTGTGTCAAAATTGGACGAAAACGTGAAAATAATTTGCAAAAATTGCCAAATTTACAAAAACCAAAATCTCTATTCGAAACAAATTTTATTTTTTATTGATTTGAGTGGACGAAGTTTGCAAAATTCATTTGTTTTATGTCAAAATTGGAAGAAATTGTCAAAATAATTGGCAAATATTGCCAAATTAAAAAAAAAAAATTTTCATACGAAACAAAATTTGTTTTACTTTTGTTAATTTGAATGGACAAACCCTGCAAAATTCTTTCTTTGTATGAAAATTGGACGAAAACGTCAAAATAATTTCCAAAAATTGTCAAATTTTCTAAAACCAAAATCTCTATTCGAAGCAAATCTTGTTTCTTTTTGTTGATTTAAGTGGACAAACTTTGCAAAATTCTTTTGTTTTGTGTCAAAATTGGACGAAGTCAAAATAATTTGCAAAAATTGCCAAATTTTCTAAAACCAAAATCTCTATTCGAAGCAAACTTTGTTTTCTTTTTGTTGATTTAAGTGGACAAACTTTTCAAAATGGTTTTGTTTTGTATCAAAATTGAACAAAAACGACAAAATAAGTTGCAAAAATTGCCAAATATTAAAAAACCAAAATCTATATTCGTAGCGAATTTTGTTTTTTTGTTGTTTTGAGTTGACAAACTTTGCAAAATTCATTTGTTTCATGTCAAGATTCGACGCAAATGTCAAAATAATTGACAAATATTGCCAAATTTTCAAAAACAAAAATCTTTATACGAAACTTGTTTTTTTTTGATAATTTGAATGCACAAACCTTGCAAAGTTATTTTGTTTTGTGTCAAAATTGGACGAAAACGTCAAAATATTTTGCAAATATTGCCAAATTAAAAAAAAAAACAAAATCTTTATACGAAACAAAATTTGTTTTATTTCTGTTAATTTGAATGGACAAACCTTGCAAAATTATTTAGTTTTGTGTCAAAATTTGACAAAACGTCAAAATAATTTCAAAAAATTGCCAAATTTTCAAAATCTCTATTCAAAGCAAACTTTGTTTTTTTTTCTTGATTTGAGTGGACACACTTTTGCAAAATTCATTTGTTTTATGTCAAAATTGGACGGAAATGTCAAAATAATTGGCAAATATTGCCAAATTTTCTAAAACCATCTTTATACGAAACTTGTTTTTTTTGTTAATTTGAATGGATAAACCTTGCAAAATTCTTTTGTTTTGTGTCAAAATTGGACGAAAACGTCAAAATAATTTGTAAAAAATGTCAAATTTACTAATTATCAAAATCTCTATTCGAAGCAAAGACTATAATATATAGTTTCAACTACGAGAAGAGATTTCTTTACCTCGAATCCACATTTCATCTCTAAATTAACGGTGAAACAACTTCATATTGCGACAACTTCATGTTAAAACCACTTCCTGTTGCGACAACTTCATGTTGAAACCACTTCATGTTGCGACAAAATCATGTTGCGGCTTCGTAGTTAGACAACTTTAAGTTGCAACAACTTCATTTTGAACTTGAATTAGACTACTTGGAAAGTACTGTGTCAAAATTGGACCAAAACGTCAAAATAATTTCAAAAAATTGCCAAATTTTCTAAAACCAAAATCTCTATTCGAAACAATTTTTTTGTTGTTGATTTAAGTGCAAAATTCTTTTGTTTTATGTCAAAATTGAACAAAAACGACAAAATAATTAGCAAAAATTGCCAAATTTTCAAAAAAACAAAATCTTATATTCGTAGCAAATTTTGTTTTTTTGTTGATTTGAGTGGACAAACTTTGCAAAATTCATTTGTTTCATGTCAAAATTGGACGCAAATGTCAAAATAATTTGCAAATATTGCCAAATTTTCAAAAACCAAAATCTTTATACGAAACTTGTTTTTTTTTATTAATTTGAATGAACAAACCTTGCGAAATTCATTTGTTTTGTGTCAAAATTGGACGAAAACGTCAAAATAATTTGTAAAAAATGTCAAATTTACTAATAACCAAAATCTCTATATGACTAAATGACTATAATATAAAGTTTCAACTACGAGAAGAGATTTTTTCACCTCGAATTCACATTTTATCTTCAAATTCACGTTGAAACAACTTCATGTTGCGACAACTTCAAGTTGAAACCACTTCCTGTTGCGACAACTTCATGTTGAAACCACTTCATGTTGCGACAACTTCATGTTGTGGCTTTGTATTTCGACAACTTCAAGTTGCAACAACTTCACTTTGAACTTGAATTATACTACTAACTTATAATAATTAAGTGGACCATGGAAAGCACAATCTAATACATCTAGTTCAATGCAGATAGCATTGTAGAGAATTCATTAAATTAACTACATTTGAATCTAGTAGACTACATAAACTAGACAAGACTAGACAAGACTAGACAAATCAAATCAAATACCTTTATTTCACTATCTGAAAGTACAATACTCAACTGTTACTAAGTGAAATAAGTCAGATAATATAAAGTAAACTAAAATAAAATAATATAAGTATCACACAACCAAGTCGTGATAATTATACCCCACATCGAGTTTGCAAAGAGTAAAATTGGAACAGTAACAAATCCAAAATGCGAAACAAAGCATAACACGAACCAATTTTACCACTGTTTTTATGCGCTATCATAAAAACCAAGCACGCTCGATCGTAGTACTACTTAGTAATATTTACATAAAATTTTAAATGAAATACAGGGCTTAGCATAAATATATCTCCAGAAGTAAACTAACATATCTACAGAAAAACAGACACTTAAACCAAAATAAAATAAATGAAATAAGCACATAACTAAGTCGCGCTGGCAGTTACACCCAGTTTGCAAAAAGTAAAATTGGAACAGCACAAAGCAAAAATGCAAAGACAAGACTAGACAAGACTAGACAAGACTAGACAAGACTAGACAAGACTAGACAAGACTAGACAAGACTAGACAAGACTAGACAAGACTAGACAAGACTAGACAAGACTAGACAAGACTAGACAAGACTAGACAAGACTAGACAAGACTAGACATAAAATATTTTAAAAATAAATATATCTATAGCTATCCGCATAGTTAACAATTATTTTTTGAGATTTTGTGAAATATTCATGTTTCCAGCGATTAAGACCCTAGGTGCAGGAGAGAGTCCCGAATCTTTCACCCAGGGCAACGCAACGCTCCAATGAGAGTGTATGTGTTTATTAATCTCTTTGTTATGTTTAAAACAGCCACAATTAATTCATGAAGTCTGTAGACTGCTATAGCAGTCCATAGCATATGACCGCCCAATCAATTGGACTTCCATAACAGCCCACAGCACCTGGGCGTCAAATCAATTGAACTGCTATAGCAATCCATAGCAGCGACAGGGTTAAATGATTATTAATAAATATAATAAAAACTAATTAATAATATAAATAATAATATAAATTTTGTATTTTAAAAAATCAAAATAAGAAAATAGAAGGTTGCGTATTAGGCGAAATGAAATTCTCGAAATATTTTGAAAGATAATTTATTATTCTTTAGTTATTTTAATGTATTGCAAAAAAGTTTATACATGCAGTTGTGACAGGATATTAATTTATTTAAAAATCGTGTTATATATATATATAAACCGTCAAGGACAATAATCTTTTCATAATGTTTCCGCGTGTTTTCAATCAGAATTATAATGCTTTAAAAGCATTCCTGGATTAATTATGGAAATATTTTCAGTGAAACAAAAACTAGATCATAAAAATCAACAGGAATTTTATAATAATATATTATAAGTAATATATTAATAAGTAATTGTAAAAGTTTCTTTAAAAAGGAAACTAAAATTAATTAAAATTCGCAGAGAAATTGCATATATTGATTTTTTATATAGAAAATAGATTTTTCGGCAGATAATTGATAATTGAAAGTAGAATATTAAATTGTGTTTCATAATATTGAAATTAGATTATTATTACTTAACATTTCCTTAAAAAAAAGTCACGTATGTAGAGTAACAATTATCTTTTAATTAATACTTTATAAACACCGGGAAGTTGTTACGGTTTAAATGAATATATCAATCCACGTGCAATTTATCATGACCAATTATTAAGTTTCCGCTTATAAAACGGGATTTAAGATTTACCAGTAAAAGATTAATAAAAAACCCTCTTTTAAACTATAAAATGTCCGGTGGCTATATTAGGGGTCGTCCATTACTAACGTGATGTTTTTTAGCAACTTTTTGGAAAAAATGAAAATTCAGGCTATTCAAATATTTAAAACTATAACATAAAACTGCTTAATAAAGTTATTCTTTTAATATCATTAAAATATCATTAATGTTATTCTTTTAATATTTTATCTTATTATTATATTATTGGTGAAACCATACTACATTATAGATAATTATATAAACTTATAAATATATTCAACCTGTTCGTAGTTCTATAATATTGTCTTTTTATGGCTATAAAACAAATCTCATGTTGATACAACTACTTCCCTTGCTAATACCACGCAGGATATTAAATTATACAACAGATATTTGTATGTTATTACTAGCCCCCTGTCCACTTGCGTGGCACTAAGCGAGTACTAAATAAATAATATTGTTTTTAAGATCATATATTTCTATTGGACATCCGCAGACGCGTTTTGACATTAGATGAGAGATAAATAGTATTATAGTAGAGCTACGAACAGGTTGAATATATTTATATATTCAGGCTACATTTAGCCTTTAATAGGTTTAGATAAAATTATGTAGGATATTAATAAACATAATGAAAAGCAATGCGAATTTAAAATAGAATAAATACATTTTTAAATGTTAAGTTATTATAAACTACAAAGGTATAAACTATATAAACCCTGCACTATATTAAGTCCGCCATTCACGGTCAGTTAAACTGATCAGTTGAACTGACTTTTTTAACTGATCGGTTAAAACTGATCAGTTAAAAATGATTTCCTCACTGACTTAAAACCGGTCTTCATTTCTCGATTGTCGTGTGCTGTATCTGGCTAGCAAATTTCGCACCGCGTAACTTAAAAAAATGGATTCGGATTCTGAAGAGGATATTCTACTTATGACGGCTGCTGCTTGTAGCCGTTTAATCAATAGAAAAACAAAAAAACATGAAGGATTAAAAAATAAATATCAGTTATCTCATATTAATTTGTTACATGGCGTTGTAACTATTTGAGAATGGACGAATTTACATATTTCAGGCTATTTTTCTATAAATTCTTAAATTATTGCACGTCTTGACGGCATGGAGGTTAAACTACGACTGACTAAGCGTATGCGCGGTCAGTTTGATGTGATGAAAACGAAATGAAGCCAGCAGATTTATGGTGCGCCCGGTAAATTTTTGGGCTGCCTTCAGTTATTTTTTTTTTCTATTTTGCGCCCTTTTATGCCATTTCTAAATAAAAAAATCGCCGATACATATTGAGAAATTATCGAACTCGGCGAGCGATAACCGCACGCATATGCGTGCTGTTATGAGTCAATTACAGACGCAAAATAAAAAAAATTCCCGCTCACGGTCAGTTTTTGGATGTACGTCAGTTCAACTGATCAGTTTAACTGACCGTGAGTGGCGGACATTACTATATACACATAACCATAGTCAAAGGACAAAACTATGTGTGTTTCAGAAACATTTATTAAAAATATTTTATATCGCCAACAGCGGATTTCTGCCCTGAAACAAGTAGTGTAGTGTTATATAAGTAGTTTTTAACATCATCCAATGTGGATCCAATGCAGAGATGAACATGGGACAAGTTTCTGGTTCCAGATCCCATCCCGTGGGACGGATCCCTGTCACTGTCCCATTCCATTTTCGTCCCACTATCCCATACGATCACACTCTCGGTCCCCTTGTCCCACCCCATAAACTTAAAAGTTTCATCCCATCCCAACCCGTTCGCGCAGCCCGTTCCATTCATCCCATTTTTCCCATACAGCATTTTTCCCTCTTTCCTGTTAAGACTTTTTTAACGATAATTCGTTCAAACTTAATTTTTGCGTAATTTCCTTATCCAGCGAGTAATCCTTTTTCGTCGCAAACGGATCGTAAGACTTTTCAGGAACTACTTAAGCAATTAATTATGCACGAACTAGATTTACTAGATTAAGAAAACTAGTCCCACTCCGTCCCATACAAATTTGTTGTGCCATCCCACGCGACGTTTATACCACTTATCCCATTCCATGGGACGATGGGATTGAATGGGTCGATGGGATCCCATGCACATCTCTAGTCCAAGGACCTTAAAACACTTCGTCTATTCGTTTTACCCAAATTGTTCCATTGTTTCATAGAAATCCAGCTTCCGGCTACAGGTCTAGGAGTCTATGGTCCATGTTCTTCATAGGATCTCTTTTGTTGTAATGTTAAGCTTGTGTCTCCTACGTGCAATTAAAGATTATATGGGAGGCAGTTTCATCCACCTCATAGCGTAGTCTGCTTAACGGTTCGTCTTTCCAGATACCCATTTTGTGCAGATGTCCTCGTAAAGGGCACTGTGTCCTATCAGTAGGCCAGCCACAATTGTAATCTGTTTTCTTGACACTTGCAAGATTTCAGTAGTTGAAACGTCCAATAAATTTCGTAGCGTTCGTTTAGTGTTTCTGACCATCCATTTACAGATTTTGCTTCGGGCCATGGTTTTAGTAATGTAGCAGTTCTGGTTAGTACTGAATTTTGTTTTATTAGTTCCATATTTTGCTAACTTGTCAGCCATTTTCTGTTCCTGACTTTTCAGTTTGTCCCACTGTAAACGATGATTAGTTGCTACCACCCATTTACAGATTTTTTTTCGGGCCATCGTTTTAGTAATGCAGGAGTTCTGGTTGGCACTGATGTTTGCTTTGTTAGCTCCACATTTTGCTAACTCGTCCGCCATTCCATTTCCTACCAGTCCCTTGTGGCTCGGCATCCAAGCAAGTGTAACCTTGTTGTGTTTTGCCAGGGCCTTAATGTCCTGAAGGCAGTTCCATGTTGTTTTAGATATAATTTCATGGAACGCTGTCTGTGATGTTACTACTTTTATAATCCATCTTTAGATTTCCACGAACACAAATCATGATGGCGTGTATTTGGGCTAGGAATGTCGTAGCATATGATCCCAGGGGCACATATAAACTGTTCCTCAGGGATAGTCCGTGCATTCCTGCGCCAGTTTCACTGTCCTTCTTGGAGCCGTCTGTATACAAGTCCAGCCCACATTGACATGTGTTTGGTCATTTACCTTCCATCCAATGTATTTGTGTTTTGAAGAGTAGATCGAATGATACCCTGTTTGGCATTGAGTCACCCTCAATATTGAGGTTTGGTTCCTATGTACCATTATTTGCATTTAAACTTGCATCTAAAAGCTCCCATCCTTGCCTCACCCATGATAAAGATATCTAGGGGAGGAAGGACTATTATGACCTCCAGAGCAGTAGTTGGACCTCAACGATCCCGTTTCAGATTCCCGATTCAGCTAAGCAGTCCAATTTTTGAACATAAAACTTTATGGCGTGTTTTTGCTTCACCACGTGTGGTCCACTACACTGTAGATGTATATGCCAGAATGGGTCTAAGTACCATAGTATACAACCAGTGTACCATGTTTGGTTCTAGTCACCATGAAATGCCAAGTGATCTTTTGGTCATCATCAATGCCATTTTACACGTATTGGGAGCTTTCTTAAAGTGCTGATTCCAAGTCAATTTAGCATCCAGAGATATACCTAGATACTTGACTTCCTTTTAGGAAGTAGAAAATTGGCAGTATTAACCGCTCATTTTTCTCAAATTTGTTATTGATAGTAGAGTGGATTTTTGGGAATTTCCTCGAAGGTCTACTCTTGCATCATCAACTCTCTACCTCGTTCTGTGCTTTTTGCATGAACTTTTACAAGGATTTGACTCTTTTGATAACAAGCTCCTTCCACAAAAAAATGAAGATATTTAGTCCTTGGTACAGACCAACAGTCTTGTTTGACCACATCAACCTATTTTAGATCGAGAGGTCGTGCGTTCTTGGATTAACCGCAACACAATCTAACCTAGGTTAAAACAGCAGTCCTTGCTACTTATTTTTATTTGATGAGTTAGAGGCGTCTCCAAGAACTGGATCACATTTTTCTTGCATCAAAGAGGCCGAGAGGTGATCGCAAATACTTGAATATCTGAAAGTGAATTAAAGAAGTGTGTGGTACCCCAAGGCTCACTAATGGAACCAACTCTATTCTTGATATTTATTAATGATCTGGCGCAAACAAATAATGTTCAATGCAATTATATTTTGTACGCTGAGGATACTAACATTTTAATATCTAAACCAGACATTAAACGATTTAATTAAAAGTAGCAATTTAAAATCAGAAACGTTAGGATGATATCTATGCATCTTTAGTGGCATGTACCACCGGTGGTATACGCATGTCTGCTACGTCGGGCGGCATGAGCCACCGGTGGTACATGCTGTGCTGCCATTTCATTTTAAAAACAATATCTTTCCCAGATTTAAATGTTTTTTTTTAAATTGTAAACAATTTCGTTCATTATGTTTATAAATTTCTTAAGACAATTAGCTGTCACAGCGGTGTAATTGTTGCTGAAATGCAGGTAATTTAGGATTCGCAGGAAACGATCTAGTGTCAACGTATGTTGAATTTGTATATTCGAATACATTTTAGTTTTTGGCTAATACAAACGAATTTCAGGCAACTGTGATATTCCTGTAATAAGCAAAATCAGAAGAAGCTTGCGTATTTATTTCAATGATACTGCTCTACACGTTTGTTGATGTTGTTTTGCATGTTCTTTTCGATGATTAGCGTCAGAGATCAGGCATTGAGTTTCATAGGGATCTATTTATAATCAACATTTGTTGCGAGAAACTCCTAAAAGAATGCATATGGCGCATATAGCCTTAGTGCATGTGGCACATTTACCGTAGCCACTAGATGCCATTTGTTCCCATGGGTGTTCGCACAAAAAATGTTAAAAACATCGGCAAAACGCCGCCCGATAACAATCACGATAATACAGCGCCGGCGTCAACGTGTTAAGGGGTAAGGCCACTGTAAATTTTTTGAAAAATCGATTTTTTTTTTTATTGGCTTAAAAAATATTTTAAACCCTCTAGAATAAGAAAAAAAAGGTCCTGTGCGAAAAAAAATTTGTTGTCCTTAGGAAATGAAGGTCGCCGCCAAGCGCGTCAAAACTTGCTCCGAAACGACTACCTGCGGTAATGACGAAAAGGGACGACACAATAGGTCCCCCCCCCCCCCCCATTGCTCCTAACCGCCGGTATTAATGTTCCACGTGTCCTTTCGATCCTTTTGAGCATTATCAAGAAAAATTCCGTTAGTTTAGAGACAGCAAGCGCACAGTAAAGAGCGATTGATTCTTCATAAGCGACGATTTTTGCGTGTTTTTCGTGGTTTCTTTACAATTTCACTGTAAATTTTACGAACGTGTAGTTGAAATGAGTGCTCGAGTGTATCTTGGAAAAAAAGGTACGAAAACCTCGTATCCAACGCGGCGTCGGTCAGGCGGGAAGAAACGACCCTTGAATCAATACGAACGTGAGAGTGATGAGCCGGGCGTCAGTGCTTCGGCGAAAAAACTGAAGGACTGCAACGAGGAATTCGATGTTAATAGTCAATTCGGCTATAGAATCATCAATTTCTGCGCCGTTTTTGCCGTTATTGCCCAGCACGTGAAGTGCAAAACGTGCGGATCTGACATTGCGTTTCGAGAAAGAAGTCCTCGTGGTTTAGGATTCAAAATTGTAATCGTTTGCCCAAAATGTCCCGATGTAGATATTCCGAGTTCCAAATTCATTCACAATGCATATGAAATAAATCGTAGAATCGTGCTTGCAATGCGACTGATTGGAATAGGATTACATGGAATCAAAAAATTTTGCGCGTTCATGGATTTGCCACGCCCAATTTTTCATTCATTTTATGATAAATTGCTCAAAACGATAGCAATCGCAACGAAAGCAGTGAGAGATGCAAGCATGAAGAAAGCAGCGCAAGAAGAGAAGGAGGAAAGCCAGAAAAATGGACAAACTGACGGAGTAACGGTTTCCGGTGATGGCTCATGGCGAAAACGCGGATTTTCATCGCTTTTTGGAGTCACGTCATTGATCGGCTGGTCATCTGGAAAAATAATCGACGTCGAAGTGAAATCAAAGTATTGCAAATCATGCGAGCACTGGAAGTCCAAAAACGGAACAACGGAATTCGAGGAATGGCAAATAAGTCACGCCGATGAATGCCAAGCCAATCACGAAGGATCATCGGGAAAAATGGAAGTCGATGCTGTCGTCGAAATGTTCCAACGCTCAGAAGATTTATACGGAATAAAATACTGCAATTATATCGGAGATGGCGATTCCAAAACTTTCAAAGGCATCGTGGATTCGAAGCCTTATGAAAATGTTGATGTTAAAAAAAAGAGTGCATAGATCACGTGCAAAAAAGAATGGGAACTCGATTGAGAAACTTAAAAAAAGGAACAAAAGGTCTCGGGGGAAGAGGAAAACTCACTGCCAAATTGATTGACGAACTAAGCATTTATTACGGCTTAGCAATCCGTCGAAATCCCTATTCCATCAAAAATATGAAAAATGAGATCTGGGCAACCCTTTTTCACAAAATGTCAACGGATGAAAAGCCTCAGCACGAAAATTAAATTTTACTCAGTTCGAACCAAGATGGCGACGTGTGAGTTGAACAGAGAGTTCAGTCTGTGCATTAAATGTATAAAACCTATCAAAAATGAATCTGAAAAAATTCTAAAGTGCTACGGTAAATGCAATAAATTTCTGCATACACAGTGCAGTGCTTTTAAACCCTCGGAACTAAAGTTTATCGAAGGAAATCAACAAAATATAAAATGGGTATGTGACAGTTGTCAATATAGCGATGACAAAAATAATAACATGAATATAATGTATTCGAAAATTAGTAAACTGGAAAACACACTGCAAGATTGCGTTAATTCTATAAAACAGATTGAAATACAATCAAACAAAGTACCCTTATTGGAAAAAAAAATAAGCAATATAATGGATCAACAATTTGAGATAAATCAACCATTGACGAGATCACGTGCTATTAAGAATAAAACAGATAATAAAAATGAAAAACAACGAGAGATTAGCAAATCTGAAAGGACACCTTCAAAAATAAAAGGAATCCACTTATCAAGCCAACAACAAAAAGTGAGCAGTGAAATCAGCCAAAAACAACTTAAACCAAATAAACAGGGTGATCCGCAAAATAAAAGTCCATTACAAAATACATATATCGAAAACTATACAGAACAAGTCTTGTCAAACATTAAAAATGGACAATCTGAAACCGATGTAAATATAAATAATTCTACATGGATAAATGCAAAAAATAGAAGAACTAGGAAAAAAACAATTAGAGGCTCAAACACAAAGGAGGATCCGAAGATCGGAGCTGTAGAAAGCAGAAGATGGATTTTTGTTTCGCAGCTAAAACCCGAGATCACAGAAGATGACCTTACCGATTACCTCACTAACAGGGATATTCCAGTTAAGGGATGTAAAAAATTAAAAATTAGTACGACTGAAATCGCGGCATTCAAAGTTGCTGTAACTGAAGAAGATATAGAAACAATATTTAATTCTATGCTATGGCCAAAACATGCTATTGTGCGTGAATATGATTCCCAATGGGGAACAAATTTTCGAAAGAAACCTATCAACGGGCCCAGGACGAGGTAAGTTTTAAACTTGTTTCCGAAATTGAGGATGAATTCCATATTTTACATCAAAATATACAGGGCTTAAAATCAAAAATTGATGATTTAAATATTTATATAAAACAACAAAATAAAGGAAACTCAATAAGCGCTAACTGTATTGCGCTAACCGAACACTTTTTAACAGAAGGTGAGGAGAAGTTTATAAATATTGATGGTTACAAACTAGTCTCATGTTATACAAGAACCAATCATATTAGGGGTGGATCTTGCATTCTTGTTAAAAATTATATTGATTATTTAATTAGGCTTGACTTAGAGCAAAAGAGTGTCAATTTTGATTTTGAGTGCAGTAGTATTGAAATACCAACCCAATCGGTTATTATCATTAATGTATATCGAGCACCAAATAGCAACATTCAAAATTTCTTCATAATTTTGGAAGACATATTACAGTCATGTAAATCAAAAAAGAAAAAAATTATTCTTTGTGGGGATTTCAACATTAATTTACTAGATTCCGACAACAACAATGTTATCGAGTTTAGAAACATATTAAAATCGTTCAATTTGATTCCTACAATTACAGAACCAACTCGCGTGACTGTAAATAGTGCCACTTTAATAGATAATATTTTTACCAACATTTCAGAATTCAATGCCTCTATTATAAACTTATCAATATCTGATCATTATGCACAACAAATGTCTTTTTGCACACCAAATCCATATAAAGAACATAAAACTCAATTTACAGAATATCGAAAAACTAATAAAGAAAAGTTGGAACTCATAAAAGATGCTCTTATGCAAGCAGACATATGTAATAAGTTAATAAATATCACTGATGTTAATACAGCGTACACGATATTCTTCAACCAGTTAAGCTACACATTTAATTTATTCTGTCCAAAGAAAAAATATAAACAAAAGGATAAAAATAACAAAAAATCGTGGATTTCAGATGAAATAAAACAAAAGAGCAGAATCAAAAGAGAAATGTATGACAATGGAGTGGACAAGGACATCTACAGTGCATTTTGTTCAGACCTAAAAAAGTTGATTAAAGAAGAAAAAATGGCATGCAATTCTAATTACATTTCTAATTCCACAAACAAAACTAAGGCAGTGTGGTCTGTTGTGAAGCAAGTTACGCAATCCAATGTGACCAAAAAAAATTTTAAACTTAAGGATATTTCTGTAAATAACAATTGGAGTGATTCAGAAATTCTTAATAATTTAAATAATTTTTTTATAAATGTATGTGATTCATTCAAGTTCGACAACCAAAACTATCAAAATTTTAAATTAAGATCCATACAAAACACACTTTTTCTTAGGCCGACTAATGATGGCGAAGTTATAAAGGTCATATCGAATTTAAAAAATACAAAATCTGTAGGTCCAGATGATATCCCTGTTATGTTATTAAAATATTGTGCTCCTGTTTTAGCGGGACCACTATCCATTATAATAAACCTATGTTTTTTGACAGGAAATTTCCCCAGCGCACTGAAAGACGCCTTTATATTACCCATACATAAAAACGGTAATAAGACTAAAATTGAAAATTATCGTCCTATCGCCCTACTTTCAAATATATCGAAAATATTCGAAAAAATCATTTATATTAGAATCACAACTTTCCTGGAACAAGAAAATCTATTAGCGACCGTACAAAACGGTTTCACGAAAGGTAGATCTACAACAAGGGCTATATTTCAGTTCGTTGAGGAAATTATCAACTCCTTGAATTCCGGTCAAAATATTGCTGGGATATTCTTGGACCTTTCCAAAGCATTCGATAGTATAGACCATTCAAAAATGCTTGTAAAGTTAGAGGAATATGGTTTCAGAGGGTCCAGTTACAGGCTCTTAAAATCATACCTCACAGATCGAAGACAATGTATTCGAGCACAGGATGAGTGCAATGGAGGTTTCAAGATGTCCCAGTACCAATATATAAAAAGAGGAGTCCCACAGGGAAGCACATTAGGTCCCTTACTTTTTTTATTATACATAAATGACCTTCCAGATAATATTATTTATAAAGTGGTAATGTTTGCTGACGATAACACACTGTCTGTTAAAGGTAAAAATCTGGTGGATTTGCAGCAAGAAATAATTAATGGTATGTCGGTCATGAAGTCATATTATTCACAGAATAATCTTAAATTAAATGTCAACAAAACCAAAATTATAAAATTCTCTGCTCATAGAGAGGAAAATATCGAATTCATCTTCAATGAAGAGACACTTACGTCGTCCTCGGATACAAAGTTTTTGGGTGTTATAATTGATAAAGGACTTAACTGGAAGGCCCATGTTAACTATATATCTCCAAAAATTAGTAGCTTCTGTTACGCATTGAGAATGTTATCTCAGTCGGTTGACGAATGTGCTAGTTTAACTGCATATTATGCATACATTGATTCAGTTATTCGGTATGGAATAATTTTTTGGGGAAATTCGGTCGATGCTCATCGAATATTTTTACTTCAAAAAAGAAGTATTAGAAGTATGTTCAACATGAAAATGACAGACTCATGTAAACCAATATTCCTTGAGAAGAGAATACTTACGTTACCCTCCATCTATATTTTAAATAGTGCCAGTTATGTAAAGGAGCATTATAAAATGTTTGAAAAACATGAATATACGCACGAATACAATACGCGCAAAAAATGTACTTTACGTCCTATAAAAACAAGTTCAACTTTAGTTCAAAAAAGTGCTGTTGGTGAGCTAATAAAAATCTACAATAAACTTCCGAGTTGTATTAAAGACATAAAGTGTGTTAAAATATTTAAACTCACCTTAAAAACGTTTTTGACTAAAAAGGCATACTATTCATTAAATGAATATTATTTTGAAAATTTTAATTAAATGTAATATTGCCTCTTGGTTTGTTACTTTTATATACACATTTTATACATTTTTTTTATACATTTTTCTTTTTTCTTTTATAACATATTTTATTTGTATATTTATATTGACACGTTCTACACCGCAAGGTATTATTGAATAAAGATAATAATAACATACTTCATAATTGTAGTTTGCTTCTAAGATTTGATCAAAAATCAACCAAAGGGGCCGAATCAATAAAATTTCTAGGGGTAAACTTGATCAAAAGCTAAAATGTGACATCATCATATTGTCATATTGAACTAACATGTTCGACATTAAGTACTGTGTAATATCTGATAGTATCTAGTAGATGTGTATATAGATGTGTATATAGTAGATGTGTATATGTGTATATCTGATAGTGTCTAGTAGATGTGTATAGTAGATGTGTATCACAAATATGTAGAAATGATAACTACCAACTTGGAAACTACACAGTTTCAATATAGGCACAAAACAACAGACGAAATAAATAACAAAATCGTCGAAGCTATAAATGAAGCAACAAAGACATACTGTAAGCCAAATAAAGAACAAATAAGCAAAATCAGCAAACATACCAAAGAGCTTATGAAACTCAGAAGAGTGCTAAGACAAAACAGCGATAGAAACTCAAAACAACTAAGAGATTTAAGCAAGACAATTACAAAAGCCATCAAAAATGACATACGTCGATACAACACAGAACAAACGAAACTAGCTATTGAGAACAACAGAAGTATGAAGGTATTAAGAAGAAATATGTCAAATGGAAGAAAAGAAATCTTCAAACTAAGAAACAACACGGGAACACTAACCACAAATAGAGACGATATACTGAAAATAGCGGAAGAATTTTACGCAACTCTCTACATGAGTCTGCTACAAGAACAACCAGCGGAACCGACACAAACACATACCGGGAAGGTCATAAATCAGGGGTCTGAAGATATGCCAAGTATATCGATAGCCGAAATTAAGAATGCTCTTGCAGAGATGAAGAACAACAAATCCCCGGGTGAAGATGGCATACATATCGAATCCATAAAACAAGGAGGAGATGCTCTACTACATGCCATAAAAGCACTATTCAACACCTGCTTAGAAGAATGTGCTACACCTGGCGAATGGAACAACGCCTCCACAGTTATTCTACATAAAAAAGGCCATATAACACAGCTCGGAAACTACAGACCAATAAGTTTGCTACCACATCTATATAAACTTTTCACCAAAGTAATCACCAAAAGGTTAGAAAATAAACTAGACTTCTACCAACCCAAAGAACAGGCTGGGTTTAGATCGGGATACGGGACAAATGACCATCTTCAGACTATAAAAACTCTCATTGAAAAGTGTAATGAATATAATAAGCCCCTTGTCCTGATTTTCATAGATTTCGAAAAGGCGTTCGATACAGTTGAATTACCCGCCATAAAAGCTGCTCTAGACCAAGCACGAATAGACTATCGATATACAAAGCTAATTGAACATATTTACCGAAACGCTACAGCAAGTATAAGGCTACACGACAATACCAACAAATTTAAAATTGGCAGGGGAATTCGCCAAGGGGACACTATCTCCCCAAAACTATTTACCGCGGTTCTCGAATATGCTTTTAAAATGGTATCTTGGGAACACCTAGGAATTACAGTGGATGGAGAAAAATTTAACAACCTGAAATTCGCAGACGACATCGTCCTAATAGCCGACAATATCAAAGATGCAAAAACTATGCTCAACGACCTAAAACAGTCAACGGAAAAACTGGGCCTTAGGATGAATATGGGAAAAACAAAAGTTATGACCAACCTAGTGCTAAGCGATCAAATCAAAATAGATGATGCTAATATAGAAGAAGTAACTTCCTATATATACCTGGGGCATCAGATACGCATAGGCCGCGAAAACCAAACATGCGAAATACAGCGCCGCATAGGCTTAGGATGGGCAGCGTTTTGAAAACTAACTAACATCTTGAAGAGCGAACTACCAATGTGTCTCAAACGGAAAGTGTTCGAGCAATGTGTGATGCCGGTAATGACGTATGGGTCAGAGACTTTAACACTAACAAAGCGTTCCGCAGCAAAACTGCAGGTAACACAGAGGTCAATGGAACGGGCTATGCTAGGCATTTCCTACGAGACAGGGTACGAAACGAGGTCATCAGGGAAAGGACGGGTGTCTGCGACATTATAACACGCATCTCCAACATGAAATGGAGATGGGCAGGCCACGTTGCCAGAATTAGGGATGGCCGATGGACTAAACGGCTTTTGGAATGGAGACCCCGTGCCGCTAAACGAAGTAGAGGTAGACCACCAACTCGATCGACCGATGACATCAAGAGAGTGTCACAAAACTGGATGAACAAAGCACAACATCGTGATGCCTGGAAAGAGTTAAAAGAGGCTTATGTCCTGCAGTGGACGCAAACGGCTGGACAATGATGATGATGATGAATATCTGATTAGAAACCTCAGGGAATGTGTAAAAGATGATATTCTGCAAATATTTTACCACGCCATCGTTCAATCTAGCTCGTCATACGGTTTTGCTATTTTGGGGTCAGCAGCCAATATTAAAGCGGTATTTAAAATGCACAAAAAGATATTACGAGCGATGTTCAATGTACATTCTCCTCAATGAACAAAGATGAATAGCGTTAAAATATTGTGCTTGATGAACATCCAGCACAATATTTTAACGCTGCCCTCCTTCTCCCGCGTGTCAATAAAAATTTACAACGTGTCAGCTGTGACACGCGTGCCATAGGTTCGCCACCGCTGGTCTATAATATAGACCAATTTTACCCTACACCCAGGTGTTAAATCGCATAGACTCTATGCAATTTAACCTGGTTACACCCAGGTTAAATTACATAGACTCTATGCAATTTAACCTGGGTTAAACTGACTTGGTTAAGCTCCTGGCGCCCGGCTCTTTTCTTATAAATACCACTTTTACTTGTCTCCAGGGATTCGACATATATCCTGTTGCCAGACTTGCACTGTATAGCGTGATCGGTATTGGCATCAACGATTCTTTTCCTTGCCACAAGAAGGCCGGAAAGACATCGTCAGGGCCAGCTGCGTTTTATGGGCCAAAGGAATTTATGGCCCATTCAATATCCTTTATAGATTTAGTGAATTTTACTGCATATAAAATGTTAAACAAAATAAAAAAATTAAAATAATTTTATTATGATAACTTTTATTATATAAAATAGCATATTCAAGTAAAATTATTTTAAATTAGTTACTTTCCATTTGGAAGATTGGAACAAATAATACGGTTATTATAATGTCTTTGAAATCAATAAAACTTTCTCACTTTCTTCCTGTCAATTATTATTAGTATTTTCCAAGCCAATAGCGAATCTAATCGAGGAATAAAAGAATTTCAAATATCACGGAAAAAACTTCCGTTCCGTTTTTTTTTTTTGATGCAATAAACATTTATAAATAATGGATCTGAAGTAAAAGGCCAATAGCGTGGTTAAAAAAAATGAACAGCAAGAAACGATATAAAATAAGTTTAATGGTTTTTCCTGTCTAAAAAAAATCTTACAATAGATAATTATTAGGAATATTATATATTAAATATAATATATTAAATTAGATAAATATATAGAAACTAAATATATAGAGGTCCGATGCTACTAGAGAAAAGACAAAAAATTGATCGCTTGCAAAGTGTGAAATGTACCCAAAATAAGCAATGTAAGCTATAGAAATTTTATTTCAATCAATAATTTTATTTCCAATGATATTTTGTGGGAAAAAAACTGATTTGTTGTCGATTATTGCCCTTCGAACCTGCCCCACTTTTCTTCGATTCGCGTACCTTTCTCGATATTCAATCGATAAAGTATAAATAGCTAGTTGGGAAAAAGGAGCGGCCGAATTTACAAGTCGATTTTTATTTCACCTTTTTTTTATGTTTCCACTATACACTACATTATTATTTATACAATCCTTACAATTAGTCATCTATTATAGAAGGACAAAATGTAACATTTCTCTACTGTTTCAATAATAATTTCATCCTAAATACTCATTCAATTGTTACGTTCCATACGTTTTGAGGAATACAGCAGAGCTAGTTAATTAAACAACTAGCAATAATCAATTAACTAAAAACTACTTAATTTAATCTAAATACTTCTTCATAGTTTTATTATATATACGTATACTAAACTTTTTACGTAACGTTTGTTTTCCCAGCAAAGTTTTGTAATATTAAACCTTTTTTCCCATCAATAAAAGTAAATTTTCCTTATATCGCTCAAGTTTATGGACTAGACCGCACCATGGCCGCGGTTTTTAATGGCGTGATATTGTGAGTCAAGTAATACAAGCGGCTTCACTTGCGGTTTTTTTCCCGCGACTGATTTTAATAGCGTACTGTATACTTCTCGAGCGGTTTCGAGAAAATTCTCGGCCTTAGCGAACATTTTTAGCCATATACACGTTGATACACTTTTTAAATACAAGTTCTTTGCTATTTCCTATTAACTATTATATCGACTTCGATTATTATGAAGAAAATCTCATATTATCTACATTTTTGTTGAATTATAATTTATTTGTTTATATTGTTTAGACCCACAGGGATCACATAAAGCAAATTATGACCTGTTGCTTTTATTTTTCTTGTTCTTCCAGAACTGTTTCATCATCTCGCTATGTTTAGCTCGACGTTCATCTGTCCATTTTGCTCTTGTTATTTTGGGTTTTTCCACTGATTAATTTCCCAGCTGTAGACCTTGTGTCTAAAGATTTTTCGATTTTCGATGTCTGTCGGTGAGATGTTTGCGTTTTTTATATCAATTTGGACCTGTTTTACCCAGATGTTGTCGTTTTTTAACTCTCCCTTCATTATTTATTCTGGAATCCGTTAGCTTAATGCATAAACACATTCGAGCTTTACCGGAGAGACCACAACCCAAACACAGTACAAGGAACTTGGATCAGGATATTATCTACCCTTATCTAGATCAGAACTGATGAAAAAATCCATCTTCTACAACGCAAAAAAATGTTCATCATCATTTACCTAAAATCTATCACCAATAACTACAAATTTCGTTCCGCCGTCAAGTCGTATTTCCTAGAACGACCCTACTACACTACTGCAAAATTCTTCGGTGATCGCTAGTTTTTGAACCACACACACACACGTATCACAAGGGGGCCCTGTCAACTCGTCATCACCGATTTGGCCCAAATTTACAGTATATGTAGGGTTTGATTATAAATGAAAGTGACGCCAGCGGGAGGGCCAGATGGCCATTTTTAAGCCGACCGGTAAGTTACCGACAATCCATAAGCCCGCTATGTTAGCATACATTTCAATGCCCGGTCAGCGCAGCGGTAAGAATTCGGGTTCATAGTACGAGGATCGCTGGTTCGATTCCCCGTGGGGACGCTTTTTTTTTTTTATTTACGATTTTTAAAATGACTTTCTTTTCTTCTTCTTTCGAATAGGCCTACTTTGGACCACGCTTGTTCAACTGTTCTGCTTTGATCTTTGCACAGTATTGTCGCATCTTCTGCCGGTTTAACTCCTTCCTCTCTTCTGTCCAGGGGGTATCTTTCCATCGAGGTTTCTCCTGAAATCCACGGACTTCCTTCAGGGTGCGTCTCACAGACTGTGTTTTTGAGATCTGTTATTCCCAGTTCTTTAATATCCTTCTCGGTCTTTGTCAACCAAGTGGTACGAACCTTCTTGTTTTGCCAGAAGGTGAACAGACGGTTGGTTAGTCTGTTTGGAGGCAATCTTGCAATGTGCCCATAGAAGGCTACCCATCTTTTCCTTCCACAGTCAGGGAGCATCTCAATATGTTCGTAGAGTTCAGAGTTATGCCGTCTTCGGAATTCCCCATTTTCCATTACCGGGCCTAAGATCTTCCTGATGATTCTCCTCCTCTCTCTGATTTCCAATTTCTCTATTAGACCTCTTCGGTTCAAGGAAAGACACTCCATGGCTTCTGGTCGTAAGACTGATGTGTAGTGCATAAGTTTCAGGTTGCGTGACAGACATGTATTATTGTAAGTGTTCTTAGTCAGCCGATTCTGACTTGCTGACTCTCTTGGATAATGATGCTAGTAGGGAAAGATCCTATGTTCTGGAACCACCTCCCGCACCTTATGGGAAATTACATGTAAATCTTGGTCCAAACACCTTATGGGAAAATCCTATACAAAATAGTACGGTACGCGGCCGAGCGTGGATATGTAGATGTCGCCCTCGATGTGACCTTGACTTGACCTTGACTTTAGTTCAGTTTTTCACCCACAGATGGCGCAGTGAAAATATTCCCCTACTACATCACAGATGGCGTCACAGATGCCTTCAATTAAATTACAAGCTTTCTTGTGCATTTGGTTGCCTAAGACTATTTAGTGGATTAGAGACTAATAGGCCGGACTAAACAGACTAGAGTTGACTAGATTAGTATCATGTGCATTTTGTTGCCTAAGACTATTTAGGGGATTAGAGGATTAAATACTGGATAAGACCAGATTGGAAGTGGATTAGATCAGCCTCCCTTAACCAGATTTTCTAGTGATTGAATGTTGTTCAAGTATGGCTTACTGCCGAGCTGCAGCAGGCTGATCCGTCCTCATCTTTGTCTTCGTTGGGGTCCTCTATTTTTGAGAAATGAAAGGGGAAAGTAATAATTGAAAAATTGAATCTAAGAACCAGTTTATTCAAATATCCTTTCACAATATGTATATTAATAAACATTTAATATTTTCTTTTTTTTAGTAATAAAAAATTAAATTAAAATCTATTCTTT
Source organism: Phosphuga atrata (assembly GCA_944588485.1). Classification (NCBI taxonomy): domain Eukaryota; kingdom Metazoa; phylum Arthropoda; class Insecta; order Coleoptera; family Silphidae; genus Phosphuga; species Phosphuga atrata. Next base: position 5,644,371 of record OX155894.1, on the reverse strand, counting down.
TTTTATTAAATTTTTTTTTTTTTTATTAAATAATTATACACATTCAACATTTTTTTCACACATGGAAAATTCATTAATATGATTGAAACATGTATGTTTGGTTTTAATTAAATTAGGGCAATCGTAAAATTCATCATCATCATCTTCTAAATTTTTTACAATAAATTCATTACAATGTAAGTAAGAATTGAAAATTGTATCTAAGAACTGTTTCTTCAAATATCCTTTCACAAAAATTATATTGACACTATCTGATTGTTGAATGTGAAACATAAACATATTTTGTAGCAGTTTCAACGATAAATTTCCTTTCTGATAAGTTGGGTTCAATCCACTCGCCGAGATACTTAAATTTCTCAGTCCTCTTGATGTTTCCCTGTTCTAGTAACATCTCTCTGTTTGCTTCTCTGATGTTGGTGAAGAATTCTGTTTTCTCCACTTGAAGACCCACTTTGGCAGCCCGTTTTCTGAGGCAGTTGACCTGCATTGTTGCCATCTCAAAAGAATCAGCAAACAGCGCCATGTCATCTGCAAAGTCCATGCAATCTACAACCAGTCCATCGTTCTTACGTCCCAGGTAGATACCACTCTGAGCACCCAAATTGTTCAGTTCCTTGCGCCATTCTCTCATAACCTTCAAGGACACAGTTGAAGAGAAGTGGGTAAAGTCCATCTCCTGGTCTCATTCCAGTTTTAATTTCGAAGCTTTCTGAAATCTCGCCTCAAAATTTAACCTTGGAATGGGTGTTGGTAAAAGTTTCTAGGATGAGTCTGCGGGTTTTGTTGTCTAGCCCTAGTTCCTGCAGTACTTTGTTAAGCGTTTCTCTATCAATGGAATCGTAGGCCTTCCTAAAATCAACCAAGGTGACGACCAGCTTGCGGTTTCTCATCTTGCAGTATGCAAGTACAGTTTAAAGATTGAGGATCTGTTCAACACAGGATCGGGTCTTCCTGAAGCCCCCCTGGTATTCTCCCAGTTGACTATCCAACTGATTTTCTGCCCTTGATTGTAACGCCTTCGAGAGATTCTTGTTTGTTACTGGGACGAGAGAAATTCCACGGTAGTTGTTTAGATCAGTAAAATCTCCCTTTTTGTGAAGCGGATTTCCAATCGGTTGGTAATTTCTTTGTTTCCCAGATGTCCTGGATGATCTCGGTTAGCATGCGCACGGCATTGTTTCCAGCACCTTTCCACAGTTCAGCAACGATAGGGTCCTCTCCAGCTGCCTTATTATTCTTAAGAAGTTGAATGATCTGGCCAACTTCTTCCAATGAAGGGGGAAGCGAGTCCGGGTTTGGTGTGGTTTGTTTATAATCTTCTCTGGGTGGGTCACAGTTGAGTAGATTTTGAAAGTACTGAGCCAAAAGGTGGCAGTTGTCCTTGTCGTTATAAGCCAGTTTGCCTTGTGAGTCCCTGAAGTGGAGGCTTGGCGGAGTGTATTTTCTGAGTGCCTGCTTAAAGGTTCCAAATAAATCTCTGGAATTATTCTTAGCAAAGCTCTCTTCGATTTGGGTTAGTTAGTTTTGTGTGAAGGTTCGTTTGGTTCCTCGAATAATCTTGGCTGTAACCTTTCTTTGTTCCAAAAATTTATGCCAATTTTCCTTGGTCTTTTTAGAATTCCACTTCACCTAGGCTATCTGTTTATTTGGGCTATTGCATTGTCACAGTCTTCAGTCCACCACGGATGCTTCCTTCTTCTAGCCAGAGGGGCGAGGTCCCAGTTGTTCAGTCTCTGACTTAGTTCTTGACTATTCTTGTGTCGCTCGACGTCAAATCTTACCATATTTTGGAGGTTCTGTATAATCTAGTGTTTCTAGGCTGGAGTCTTATTTTGATCTTTGAGAGGTAGTGGTCCGAGTCCAGATTGGCGCTTCTTAGTACCTTCACGTTTTCTATTTCCTTTTGAGATTTGAGTGAAATGGCCACATGATCTATCTGGAATTCACCAAGGTGGGTATTAGGTGAAATCCAAGTCTTCTGCTTCCTTGGCAAGTGTTTAAAGGCTATAGAATTCATGATCAACACAAAAGTCCTACACAGATCCACCAATCGTTCTCCGTTGCGGTTGGTTCGCTTATGCGCCGGATAATTGCCCACTATGTTTCTGTATTTTTTCTCTCTTCCCAATTGAGCATTAAAGTCACCAAGCAGTATGACGGTGTGTCTCTCTGGAAGTTTAGAGATAATATCTTCTAAGTCTTTCCAGAATTTATCAGTTCTGTCTGGATTGCGTCTGTTGTCCTGGTTGATTGGGGCATGTACATTGACTATACTGTAGCCCTTGTTTGCGCATTTGAGAGAGAGGATGGATACTCGACTACTCGGGGAGGTAAAGTCGGTGACTGAATCCAGTATCCTGTGACTGATTATAAATCCTGTACCTAAGTGGGGTACGTTCTTCATTACCCGCTGACCCACTTTTCCTTTGAGGATTCTGTAGCCTTGGGACTCGAAGGCATGGTCGTCCGTAAATCTGGTTTCCTGTACTGCTGTCAGTATTATGTTGTGTCGTGTTAGTGAATCAGTCAAATGTTTCAGTTTTCCCACTTTTAGCAATGAGTTGGCATTAAATGTTGCGAAGAAGCTTTGCCGTCTTGGTCTGAGTTTACGTCCGGTGATTTCAGGATGCTCCGACTCATCCTTAAAGCATGTTGGTGCGGCCTCCCCAGAATCCGAAGGTCCGCTAACGTCACCATAGGTGACGGTGGATTTGTTACCACCTGGGGTAGTGCATTTAGCGAGATTTTCCTTCATGCTTAGTTGAAGAATATTCTTCATGGGACAGTGGCGAGCCACTGTCCAAGATACTACCCAAGTTGTTAGCTTGCGAGGCTTATTATTCGGGGTTGTCACCCCTAGACAGGTCGCCTTCTCTACGGCTAAGGAGTCCTGTCCACTCCACTCTTCCCAGGTGCTAGGCTCCGTGCCATTGTTTACCAAAGAATTAAAATGTATTATTATTAGAATTTAATAAAACTATAAATTTCATGTGGAGTTTTCTTTATTTTAAAACCTTAGTCATCTCCTTGAGAAGTAATATTTCTTATCTATTATGCCATAATTCGAATACACCATAATTCGGATAGCCCCATCTATCTAGTCTCATGTATCTAGCCCCATGTATCTAACCCCATCTATCTAGCCCCATGTATCTAGCCTCCTGTATCTAGTCTCGTTGATATATGCAACCAACTACACATCTCATTTGCCCCGCCGGCACCTAATTTTGAATTTTCCCGCCTCGCGTCTACTTTTTGAATTTTCCCGCGCATCTGGAAGTCGAAACCGGAAACCGGCAGTCGAAACCGGAAACCCGAAGTCGAAACCGGAAACCCGAAGTGTGAAGGTCAGGGGTTAAGGTTAGGGTCAAAGGTCATCGCGCATGCGCATGACAGTGGTGGCGGTGGGTTTAGAAGGAACTATCTTTCCCTACTGACCTAAATGGTCTGACGAAAGAAAATTGGCATTCTCCAGCAGAATGAAAGAATTCTGGCAAAAATAAGAAAAACGTCAAGAATTGAATCAAAGTTCTTAACGTTTTCCAATATTGGGAAAATACGCTGTAAATAAATAAATACTATTGCTTCTAGTTGTCACAAAAATATGCGGTTTACGGCGTTTTTTACACAATTCAATGTGGTATAATGAAATGCAATAAAATTAAAAAAAAAATTGTGGAAGTGATCCACTTAAGACATTTCAACGTTAATGACCTTCTTTTAAGATGTCTACACTTACCATTTCACTTTATTCAAAGATTCTTAGAAAAAAAATTCGAAGAAACATCAGGGGAAACTTGAAAATGAAACGCATGAGGCTTTAATACTAATCCAACCGCGCAAACGTGTTTATAAAAAAGTAAATATAGCTGAGAACTGGGTTAATAAACAATTACTCCACACTTGCATTCCTTCATAGAAATTCAACAGATGACAAATTAAATAATTATTTGATATTTAAAACTAATTTAAAATTCGAATTATAAATGAATACCTTCATTACGTATTCCAGAAAGATTAATTTAATTAATCCGAGCAATTATATAGATGGGTAATTTTCCATTTTTATTGTATTTTTTAATTTGAGTATTGAATTAATAATTGAATAGAACAAAACAAAAAAATATTGATTTCAGAATCTATAAATATAAGAAAGTTTTATACAGTTGCAAATTAATTATCAAGATGAAGTCCGAGAGAAGGGAAAGGCTTTTAGCTAATATTGGTGGAAATTTGTTTTATTTAGCTGGAATTCACCCGACACAGGGAAAGTATGGCTTATATTTAGCCTCGTTTTTTCTTTTTTTATCAGTCGTTTACATATATCTAATATATGAAATGGTTAAATTGGCTGAAGGGGATTTAGATATATTTATAAATGGAGCTGAAACTGTCACTATATATTTTCAGGTAACTCGACAAATCATTTTTAAGATCAATTAATTTATTTCATTTTTTAGGGATTTAAAATACCAATGTTATTCTATAAAAATGATTTGTTGAGATTTCTGAATGAAATAAATTTGTTTTGGGACGGTCCTGATGATTTGTACCTTAAAAAAATATTTGCAAGATCAGCAAGAATCCTTAAAAATTACAGAAATCTGATGATTGTGGTTTCAGGGACCACACTTTTCATGCCCTATTTTATTCAATCTTGTGGTTTCTGTTTTCACGTTCCCAATTTTCCATACTCCTTTATAATAACTACTGCTATCCAAACGATACACTTAACAACAAATATTTGGTACGTTGTGGGGGTTGACCTTTTATTTGCAGCACTTTGCATGAACATTACTGGACAATTTCATTTATTAAATAAAACATTATCATCATTAGGCGACGAAAACGACAAGGAATTTAAAGAAACATTGACAAAATGTATTAAACATCACAATTTTTTATTAAGGTAAATTGTTAAAAAATATGCAAAACTTTTATAATATTTTTTTTCTACTTCAGTTATTGTCAAGATCTCAATAAAACGTATGGACTTGCAATGTTTGCTCAGTATTTATTAAGTATATATACTGTCTGTTTAGAGATTTATAAATTTTTTGAGATGTAAGTATGAAGATATTGGTTTATAATCATAAATCTGTTATTTTCTAGTTACACAGCACAAAATATGATACAATCTTTAATGGTGATTAGTGCAATGACAACTCAATTAGCTTTGTATTGTTTTCCTGCTTATGAAGTTACAATTGCAGTAATAATTAATAATATTAATTTGTGTTCGTTTTTATGAAATTTAGATTTTTAGTCTGAGGATACAGCAGATGCAATATATCAAAGTTGTTGGTACAACAGAAAACCTGCTTTACAGAAATATGTAGGGACAATAATTATTCGAGCACGTCAAAATCTTGTATTCAATGGATTGGGTATCATGGAAATGACCAGAGCAACTTATTTAACTGTATTTTTTTTAAAGAATATTTGTAATAATTTTATTATATTAATCGACTGTTTTCCAGATATTTAAAAGTGCTTTTTCGTTTTACACGTTTTTAAAGCAAATGAAAATTGAAGAGGAATGAAATCACGAGTTAACTTGCAACAACAAATTTCTTATGTTTAAAACACAGCCATAAACGTTTACTCAAATGTTATTAATTCACTATTGTCCGCTTTCTGCAAGCCAATGAAATATTAGAATACATTTAATCTACGGTATAGAAAACTAGTGTATAGTCCTGTTATAGTTTAACTATAGCTGTGTGACCGCCTCGTATAGTTCAACTATACGAATAGTTTATAGCGGTCACATAGCTATAGTCAAACTATAGCAGGATTATACGCTAGTTTTCTATACCGTGTGTAAGTAGCTTTAGCCTATGCAAAGAGAATAGAACAAGCTTGAAACTCAAGCCAATCTTATAAAAGTAAGACTTGATAATTAATTGAAAAATATTTAAATTATTGTGTATGTCGCATAATTTAATAATAAAATTTAATATGCACAGATAAAAAATAATGTTGTGTTAAGATTCTTCAGTGACTTGAACGCTACATCACAACACGAACCCGAACGCATAACGATTTTCTAAAAAATATTTTATTATTTTTGATAATAGAAAACAAGACTAATTATCTATATTTCTTGATAGATTAGTAATAACATTGTTTCTATAAATGAAATCGATACAACTGTGAATTGAATTCGTTTATTTGGAAAACTTTTCCCATGTGAGTATTCAAGACAACATTTTAATTTATGTAAATAAATAAATTTGAATAAATTGAACAAATATATATTCAGAAAATGTAACTTAATTAAGCATATAAAGCTTATATATACATTTAAGAGATTACGAGACCAAATTATGTTAATAAAATATTTATTAAGAGAGTGAACGTGGATACAACGAGATATTAACAATGAGTTGTTATAGTTTACATTTATGTTTTTCTTTTCTGATTTTCTCGATATTTCAATACAATTTATTGCATTATCTAAGATACATTATCTAAATGAAATATGTCACATACAGCCAAAACTGGGATACATAAAGAATATATCCTAAAAACAAGAAAATTAATTATAATACAAATTATGAATTTTGATTATTCATAGACGAATAAAATTCGGCCAGATTGTAAGGTTCAATGTTATTAATCTACTCGTACAAATCTTTGATTTATTTGATTTAGATTCCTGATTTTCTGACGTTTCATTTCCGAAGGGAGCATATTATAAAGTTTTATGTTGATGTAGGGTGGGGTTCTTGCAGATATGGTTAGGTGGTGTTTAGGAAGCTCGTACAGATCTTTGTTGTATCGATATAAATAGTCTCGATCGATATAAATATCGATATAAATAGTAACACAAATTCTGCAGCAACAATACGATTGAATTATATTAAATACTCCCTTCGTTCTAAAATAAGTGTCTGATTTAGGAACTTTATTTTTTCCAAAACAAGTGTCCAATTTCACGGAATAGTATATTGTGCAACTAGGGCGGTAAGTTGTCAATTGTACACGAGAGCGAAATTGAACGAATGTGAACGGAGCGAGTGCGCTCATTCTCTCGAGAAGGCAATTGACAATACCGCACAAGTTGCAGATAATATTTTTTATTACTCATGCGTGGGGACGTATCTTACAAATTTGGGCTCCAGGGACCATACAAAAAAAAATAGAATGAAAAATGAAAATTTGCTTTTTCAATTGCCTTCGGTGGTGTGAATTCGTCATAAGAACTCTCATCAGTCTCAGGTATCACCATTTACACTCATTTAAAAACGCTTTCTTTAATTTTAATGTTGCAATGAAAACAAAATTCTGTCACTTTCACGTCACTCTTTTAACCCTCTCGCGCCGTTGATGCGCAAGGTTGCATCATGCCCGACTATGTGCTGCAGCCGGATGATGCATATGGGTGATCATGCTAATATCGTTCTGTTATACGGTGTATCAACCTTATGTATCATTTTAAATGTATTTTATGCTATTCCGGATACCGCTTATCAGTGTTTGGCAATTTACCAACTTCAGTGGTAGGGTAAAGTTATGCCCATTTAGAGCGTGGAGACTGGAATATTATTCGTTACTTCTTCTTTCGAATAAGCCAACTTTGGACACGCTTGTTCAACTGTTGGGCTAAGATCTTTGCCTACTATTGTCGTATCTTCTCCCGGTGTAACTCCGTTCCCTCTTCTGTCCAGATTATTCGTTACGTTATTGTCAGTCTGTGTTTATTTGTGTTTGTTTATACACTTTGTAGATATAGCGCGCGCCTGGCGGGAATGCGTCCCGCGCGAAGGGGTTAATATTAAGGTTTTGATTGTGTTTATTTTATTTATTCAATTTTTTTTAATGTAACTTACCGTTTTTTATTGAATATTTGCGTGTGTTACCCAAGTTATGCGGTAATACAGACAAAAACAGGCATTTGTCGCACTAAAAAAAAAACGGGCGCCAAGATAGTGCTTATCCCGCATGAGTAACAAAAATATGTTTGATGAGGATTGTACCCCGGTCCTACAACGGCGGCAAGGGACATAACTTTGATATATATTTTGTATTGCTCATGCAGGATAAGTACTGTCTTGGCACATAATTAGCACATAGAGAGCGTGCTAATTATGTGCCGCAATCTCGATTTTTGTGCTCAAAGCAGTCATTTGCTCACAAAGCGTCAAGGAAAAAATGAAATTTGACTAATGAGGGTGCTAACTTATTGTCAACCTAGCACCCAGCCATTTAAAAAATTTGGATACCAATATCAAATAAGAGCTATAATTACGTTCTCTTTATGTGCTTCAAGAACCATGAAGCGAATACGCTAACTGAACCCCTGTTGCGAAAAACTGATCACGAATCGAAAAAGCGGTTGAACAAATCTATAATGACATAGCACAAAAATTTTAACCGATGCGAAAACGTTTCAATAATTATATGCTCTTGAGATATCATATTCGCAACTTTTTTTGTGCTCGCAACCTTGCTAGAACAAATCACCCTCAACCGTATGAAGTAAAGTGACCATACGTCCCGATTTTGGCGCGATTAAAATAAATAAATTTCTTATTTTAAATGTATGTAAATACATTTTTGTATATTTATAGACAAGTATAATGGATGTATACAATAATAGTAGTGTGAAGAAGGGCTTTTGTGCATGAGTTGCCATGAGTTTAAAGCACGAGCCGAAGGCGAGTGGTTTATTCGCAATGAGTAGATTTAATCTAGATTAGGTTTATGGTTAGGTTAAGTTATATTAGAGCCAGATAAATCCAGATTGAGAGGCCGAGACTTCTTGATTCAAAATAAGAAAATTGAATTCAATTCTAATATATGTAAAAAAATTTATTTTGCATTACGTCGATGATTTTTGTTTAGTGACGCAAGTTACATAGTAAGAACAAACAGAAATCGTTTAATAATGAAACTTCATTTGATTTACGTTGGACTTTTACGCACGATTTGAATACTTTTACACACGATTATAATAATGGCATCCTTCAGATACAGATATTAATGAATTAAGATTTAAGATATTTATGAATGTGTTCATTTTGGTCAGTGAGAAGATAAAATAAATATTTTTTAATTATTGGTCTGCTTTCATAACAAAATTATAATTCTCATTTCATCCCATTTGTCCCGCTTTGTCACAATGAAAACGTGGTCACTTTAGTATGAGGTGAAGTCATAAGAGGTGAAATCTATAATAATCGAGCAAAGAAATTTTAACCTACACGAAATTATTTGCAATAATTTTGTGCTCTCCAGATATGCTATTTGTAATTTTTGTGTTCGCACCCTTGTACGAAAAATTCACCCCCAACCGTATAAGCCATAAGAGGTAAAATCTATAATAATACCTCACTAATAACCTACAAACCCCATACCTCCGTAAAGATCATTCTGCTGCCCTATTCCTAGACATAAATAAAGCCTTTGACTGTGTGTGGCCTCCTGTTTGTATCAACAATTGTATTTTGTTCAAAATACGCCAATTACATACAACAATTGATTGGCGGGTATGTGTTACAATTTGTGTATGCTAACTAAATGTCCCTCCGTATCTCATTTATATCCAAACATTTATTCCATGCCTCCAAATTAACATAAACGCTCTCTCCTCTGAATTTACCCCTCTCCAAGATCTTCCCCAATGTTCACCCCTCTCTCCCTTACTCAATAACCTATTCTGCCACGACATATACAACCTGGCAGACAAACCCCAAATCAACCTCTCCGCCTATATCCTTCGACAATACGACAAATACGCCGACTACATCGCCCTCATATCCCACAATAAAACCTTCAAAAAAAACGACGCACAGAACCCTAATTTGGTTTAACCGTTGGAAAGAAACTGCAAATCCTTCCAAATGCCAACTCCTCAGCTCTAATCACAGTTTTTCCCCCAAATCTCCATATATCCAATTAGAAACCATTGACGTAACACTGACTCCACAAATTTTAACATCGACTAAAACCGACTCCACAAATTTTTTATTACTCATGCGGGATAAACACTATCTCGGCGCCCGTTTTTTAGTGCGACAAATGGCTGTTTTTGGCTGTATTACCACATAACTTGGTTAGTTACATTAAAAAACAATTGAATAAATAAAATAAACACAAACAAAAATCCATCTCTAATCTAGGCATGACATTCGCACAATAAACTGAAATTCAACATCGACGCAAAATTACATACGACCAAAACTATCTAAAGGAGTAAATATTTCCTTTCCCTGACCCAAGGAAATGAAGGTATCTCCTTTACAACGGCCTCCAAAATTAACAAATCCATATGCACACATATCCTCGACTACGGACACAAAACCAAAAAACATACAACATTCTGGAAAAAGCCGAGCGAACAGCATTACGCACTATCTCCAAATTACGAAATCCTTCTATAACCCCTCCAATGAACTCCTTTACATACTCACCTAAATCCCGAGACTCTCCGACTCTCCCGATGTGACTCTGTGTTACTTTGTGGAACACTCTATACCAGTGTTTCTCAAACTTATTTGTCTTATCGGCCACCTGTGCTATGCCAAAGTTAATAACACCCCCCAATCTATTGTATTATAATGTATTATATTGTATAGACAAGACTAGATAGACAAGACTAGATAGACAAGACAAGTGAGACAAATCTATACAGACAAGTCTAGACTAAACCGACAAGACTAAACTTGACAAGAGATATAAGGCTAGACAGACAAGACTATACAGATTAACTAGACTGGTTACTAGTAAGGCTAGACAGACAAGAATCCTAAATGGATTCGCTGACGACGGTGGTAACCGATGGTGGTAACCACAAAAGAAGAATCCATCCTAATGGATACATCTAATGAGGGACTACAAAGAGTAGTTAGTAAGCTGGATGGAGCAGGAATTGGCGCAAAAGAAAACGGAGCCAATACTTTTAATATCTCAACGAGCGATATCCCCGATCACTTTTAATGCCAAAGGTTTTATGGTAACACCTACTACAGCACTAGGAGCTAGTAAACATTGCTTTTGACCTACCTACCGCCTCCTATATCTCCCCTGCCTACCTAACGACCCCTAAAACGACGTCATCGTCCACTGGAGGGCGATTTCGCCCACTTTGAGAATCGCTGTTTTATACTATGGCGTCCTAATACTGAAACTACCTTAGTGTGCCACACTCATTAAGGCAAAACGGAACCGTGCAAATGCATCCGGCAAACAGCGCAAGTGGCCAAGTAATTGATTGGATAATATCAAACAACCTGAACCTTGCGCCTGAAAAGTATGAAGCAGTGTTACTAATCGGCCTAAAGAGACTCAACTCTACAAAGTTTAAATTGTAAGATACATATATAAACAAAAGAACGATATCACAAACCTCGGAGTAGTCATAGCCTTTCCTTCGGACTACACTGCACGAAGGCAGCAGCTACAGGCATGAAGGTAACGGCGGCTTTGACAGAATTATGCCCAAAGTAGGTGGACTGAAAAGCTCCAAACGGAAGCTACAAGGTACGGTCATACAATCCACCAGGCTATATGCTGCCCCAATATGGGCTGAAAACATGGCAGTAAAAAGCAATGTCTACAAACACGCGAGAGCAAAGAAAAATTGCAATTAGAATCTGCAGCGCATACAAGGCGGTTTCGGGGTAAGTAGCTTTGGTAATCGTAGGTATTACTACCATGGAGCTTCTGGTAAAGGAGAGAGAAGAACTACTTGAGTCCGGATCTGAGAGACAAACCAGAATTGCCGCTAGAAGAAACCTCGTAGCAGACCATGTGGTAGGAGAGATAGTACCACATTGGTCAACAGGAAGCATGTGAGACTAACACATCTCGAAGTGACTCTCGACACCAACAACTACTGACCAAATACAAAGACCAACACTCACTGGACCATCACAAAAAGGCAACATATTGAAAGCATATGAGATTTATAAGAAATATTAAATTCAAATGTAAGGAAATTATATATTCATGCAGGGTTTTCCATTAAGTAGTGTCATTTTAAAGTTCGCGCTATTTTTGTGCTTGTAAAGGCACGAAGGCAGCAGCTACAGGCATGAAGGTAACGGCGGCTTTGACAGAATTATGTCCAAAGTAGGTGGACTGAAAAGCTCCAAACGGAAGCTACAAAGTACGGTCATACAATCCACCAGGCTATAGGTTGCCCCAATATGGGCTGAAAGCATGACAGTAAAAAGCAATGTCTACAAACACGCGAGAGCAAAGAAAAATTGCAATTAGAATCTGCAGCGCATACAAGGCGGTTTCGGGGTAAGTAGCTTTGGTAATCGTAGGTATTACTATTTACGATAATTGTTGAAATATACTAATCGAGTAAGGTACCGTCACTGAACTCGAAGGGGGTCAAAAGTCAAGATTTTTTGAAAATTAAGAAAAATTGTCAAAAAATGCGGTTTACGTCTTGAATTTTTTCCAATGAATTGAACAAAAAATTAGGTTTTTTTTGACGAGCCTTACCAAGTTCCGCCCCCGCAGGGGGCGGCTGTAGGTGCGTTTTAAATTTTTCACTTTTTCCGTAAAAACTCCGTTCCTCTTGCGCGTCCAAACGGGAAATTGTCATTTTCTGTTGTAAAACTGAACGGGCCTTCGACCCGTGTCTGTCTGCCGCTCGCAAGTCCCACACGGCGTCCTCCAGGTGCCAAAAACAGGAGATCGTTTCTAGCACTTTTGAGGAGCAATTTTGGTCCGCGGCTCGATTTTTTTACTGCTTCCTATTGCCGCGTCGATTTCACGTTTTTTGACGTCATGCGGAAAAGTACGCGACCGTCGGTTCACCCGGTGCGGCGGAAAATGTAAGCGAAAAAAAACCGTTTTTTTCATCACATCTGTGGACGCCGTACTCTTGATTGAAGAGCGCCGTGTCTCCAAACCGGTTCGTTCGATGCGAGATGTTTACCCGCAACGGGCGGTAGAAGTTTCTGGGACCTGCGGCATCCTATTCCCGCTCTGGGTCAATTTTAACACAAAAATCGGAAAAACGCGCTGTTTTTTTCACCTAATTTGCTGGGATCCCTCTCCTGGAATACCCAACAGTCGGATCGGGACCGGACCGGCACCAATCGATTCGGCATAGTGTCTTTAAGTTTGTTTTGGAGTTTAATTGCGATTGCGTGCCGGATGGCGCCGGGAGGCCCGAAAAACCATATTTTGCAGATGTACGCGAGAATCCTCTGGGATTCGCTAAATTAAATAGCAGGGCGTCGCGGTGGTGGTTTCTGAATATAGAACGAAAGGGTCTATAAGGCGATAGGAACGACGCATCGCTCGATCGCATTTGGGGGTCTCGACGCCCGTCCAAACTCGAAACGATTTTTTCAAAATTGAGCAAATTGAAACCTTCAATATTCGGTGAAATGTTTTAGAATTGTATTGCTCTTTTCAGGGATTATAGCCCCACGTGTCTGCTTTCGAACGACACCAGTCTCGGCGCATTACACCTCCGGGGACGTTCCGCAGGCCCCAATTCGCGATGTCACTTTTTTTCACCTCTTCAAACGGAAACGCGAAAAAGAAAATTTACATTTCCAGTCCAACAAGTGCATGCCCGGTGAAAAGGCCAACAGTATGGCGTTTGAATTTCTCTAATCCATCAACGGATTCGCACTCCAGGTCAAAAATACTACGACCATTGCTTGCCGCTGAATCGCCAATTTACACTTACAGCTGATCATTCTGACACTATTTTCGCTCAGGTTATGTGCAAATGTCATTGTTGAAGTTTATTGCGAATATGATTATTCGTGTAATTATGAGAAGATAAAATTTAAAAAAAGAATTTAAATCAAAATTATAATTTTTCGCTCATTGTTAGGTTGAAATTCAAATCAAATTCAAAGAGATATCTTGAAATCTCTAAATTGCTGATTTCGGCGACTCTGGCTCTTGATTAGCAACACATAGCAACGTCAAAATTCCCATTTTTTCACAAATTTCTACAAGAAAGCAAAGATTTTACACTTTTATTTTATCAGATTCTTAAAATTCAGACCATTTTACATCAGAAACAGTTGCTTCCGTTCACATTTGAATTTAAAAATTTATTTCATAAACCGCAATATTTACGAGTTTTTTTTTAGAATAATTGGAGCTTTTAAATTGAATTTAGATTCCAACGGTACAACACGCGTCTTCCTCGGATGTATAGCAACTGAGTTATTGGCGAAAAACTTGCAGTATTACCATTTCACTGCGGAAGGAACAGCCTTTCAATATTTATCGGCATTTTCGATTCAAATTCGAATACAACTCATCAAGTTCTATTTAAATATGCTGCATGAATTTTCTGCGGCTGACGGTCCAGACGTGGCCAACGTTTGAAATCTCCCTCCAACTGTTTACTTGATTTTCAAACATTTGCGTTTTTCATTTCCCTACATTTCTAATAAATTCTTCTAGCATTAATCGATAGAGTTAACTTTCCTCTACCAGCGGAGCAAATTTTATAATTCCTTTGCAAACCGTTTTACCAGGATTTTTTTGAAATGCAATTCATTTGCCAGGATTCGGGATGGCTAGCAACGGTTGCATAGTCAACTCCGCCACACAGAAGTATTCTTCCATTTTCCGTGGTGAATGGTGTCCGGGAAAATTTTATTTCTCAGATTTGTTAAAGTTGGAAAATTCTACATTAGAAACAATTGAATATTCTTGCAAATTCACACTCTTACTTGAGTAAAAGTAAGCTCGGCCATATTTGATTAGAGTTTTTACTGATTTTATAAAAGAAAACTATTGTTTTACAAATTTCTGATTGGACATTCTGAAAATTCGGCTAATTTTACATGGGGGACGATGTAAGTTTTTGGGTCATCTGGTGATTTAAAATCCATTTTCCAAACGGTGAGAATTACGACTTTCCTACAAGAATAGTTAAAAATTGCACATTTAATTTTTTGGAATCTAAAAGTGTATTCCGCGACTTTCTAGCATGTATAACAAAAGAGTTATTGTTGAAAAACGATCAGTTCTACCACTTGACGGCTGACGAAAAAGCCATCTCTAAATTTATCCGGTTTTTCTTTTTAAAATCGAATAGTGCTCATTGAGGCCTATGGATGAAATAATTTTAACACAGATCTATAGTTCTTTTAACTTTCTTTTAACTTTCTTTTAACAAACGCATAAAGTTTTATGTAGTTTACATAAGTTTTATATAGAGTGTACATGTTTCTATTGAAATTGACATATTTGTGGTCGATAGACTTGACACAGGATTTTTTTAATAAAGAAATTCTTCCAAATATATTTTTTTGTCCAATTTTCCGGAGTCTAAGAAATATGCATTTAACGCTATTTTATAGAGCAGATTTTCATCTAAATGTTGTGTCATTTTCATTTTCCAATGCGAACCGTTTTGGCGCAAGAGCTCATTTAAACCCGTATAAATTAAGTGACGAAATTCAGAGAAGGGAGAAGTACCCCTTCTAAAATTTTTTCAATTTTATATTTTTTACTTTTGCGACCAAACCGAAGGTTTTTACAAAATTTGCAAAGAATACTTTTTTGTAGACACCGACGTCTTACATACTGATATCCCGGTTACAATTTTCCATCTTGAGGCGTTGACGAGATATTTCCATAAAATTGTTGACGAGAAAATCATTCTTCACGACGTCCCCATTGGAGTGGGAGCGTTCTAATTTTGTCAACTCATACCTCTGGTGGATACCCACATTCAGCATAAATTTCATTGAAATCCTTTAAGGATTAATATATTTTTTCGCAATTTTTGAATATTTTGAAATTTTCGCGTTCGGTTTTGATCGGAATTCCTGTTTGACATGTCTGGATTTGTTGAAAAATTATTTTTGTAAGTTTTACACCACGTGGAACGATAAAATTTCACACATTTGTAGAGAATTAGTCAGTCTATGATATCTCTTAGTTAGTTTTGCAAAATATTTTATCTGGCGGCGGCCGCCGCCCCTCAAACTCGAACATAGCAGAAATTAATAAATTCAAATAACTATAAAGTGTAATCTGCAAGATATATATTGAAATTTCTTTCAGATCTATATATATTATACGTATTTCTATTGAAATTGACGTTTTGGTATCTTCGTGGCCGATAGCCTGGGCACATAATTTTGTCTAATAAAGAAATATTTATTGAAAACTTGCAAGTATATTTTTTTGTCCAATTTTCCGGAGTCTAAGAAACATGCATTTAGCGCTATTTTATAGAGCAGATTTTCATCTAAAAGTTGTGTCATTTTCATTTTTCCAAAGCGAACCGTTTTGGCGGAAGAGCCATTTAAATCCATGTAAATTGAGAAACGAAATTCAGAGAAGGGGTCCCCTTCTAAAATTTTTTCAATTCTATATTTTTAACTTTTGCGACCAAGCTGAAGGTTTTAACAAAATTTTCAAAGAATACTTTTTTGTAGACACCGACGTCTTACATACGGATATCACGGTTATAATTTTCCACCTTGAGGCGTTGACGAGTAATTTGCAAATAAGGTTTTATTCAAAAATAATTCCTCATGCCGTCCCCATTGGAGTGGGATCGTTCAAATTTTATTAGCAGTTACTTCTGGTGGATACCCACATTCAGTAAAAGTTTCATTTAAATCCTTCAAGGATTAATATATTTTTTTGCAATTTTTGAATATTTTGAAATTTTCGTGTTCGTTTTTGATCGGAATTCGTGATTGACATGTCTGGATTTGTTGAAAAAAATATTTTAGTAAGTTTCACACAACGTGGAACAACAAAATTTGACAAATTTGTAGAGAATTAGTCAGTCTATGATATCCCCCAGTTAACTTTGAAAAATATTTAATCTGGCGGCGGCCGCCGCCCCTCAAACTCGAGCGTAACAGAAATTAATAAATTCAAATAGCTATAAAATGAAAACTGCAAGAGATGTATTAAAATTTCTTTCAGATCTATATAGATTATACATTTTTCTATTGAAATTGACGTTTTGGTATTTTCATGGCCGATAGCCTGGACACATAATTGTTTTAATAAAGAAATATTCATTGAAAACTTGCAAATATATTTTTTTGTCCAATTTTCCGGAGTCTAAGAAACATGCATTTAGCGCTATTTTAAAGAGCTCATTTTCATCTAAATGTTGTGTCATTTTCATCTTTCCAAAGCGAACCGTTTGGCCGAATTTTTTTTTTATAAATGAAAAAAATCAAAAACGAAATTCAGAGAAGGGGAAAATTATTTTAGTAAGTTTCACACAACGTGGAACAATAAAATTTCACACATTTGTAGAGAATTAGTCAGTCTATGATATCCTTCAGTTAGTTTTGCAAAATATTTTATCTGGCGGCAGTCGCCGCCCCTCAAACTCAAAGTCGCGCACGAGGTAAGACATTCAAATAACTATAGTTTGAAAACTTGGACAGTTGTATTCAAAATTCTTTCAGTTCGGCGTAGCTTATAGATCTTTCTATTGAAATTTCGTATTCTCGTGGCCGATAGCCTTAACACAGAATTTATTTTTTCTGACCAAGACCACATACCCGCGGCAGCGCGTATGTGGTCTTGATATATCTGGTCTTGACTAATCTGGTTTTGATTCACCCCATCAGATCAGATAAATCAAGACCACAAATGCGCGGCAGCGTGTGTGTGGTCTTGATTTATCTGATGAAGATCGAGGGCGCGGCAGCGCGAGATCTCGATTCAATATAGGTCAATGTGAAAAAGGACCGTTGGTTTAACCCCCGTAGATTAGGTTTCTCGCCATAGAAATCCAGACCACATACGCATCCCTCGAAGTCCAACCGGAACTGATACTAATGGATTCAAATAGCAACAACTCTTTCAGATCTATTAAGATCATAGATATTTCTATTGAAACAATTTGACCATTTTGGTATTTTCATGGCCGATAACCTTGACACTGGATTTTTTAAATAAAGAAATACATAATTATAAATTATAAATACAAAATTAAATCAAAGTTGACATTAACATCAGTTGAGTAATTTATTGGTTATTATTTTTTTTTGTGAAACTTTTAGTAACATAAGTGTTGCTAATTGTCTAAAAGCAAACTTACTATAATTGGAGGAGTGATATTGGAAATCAAGAGTTGCCAACCTTCATAAAAGGAGGTTACTATATATGATGAGGTGAAGGCTTGCAATTTTGACGAAAAAAAAAAGACAACAATGTAACTTTAACAAATAGTTGGTGAGATTATGTTTGAGTATGTTGGTAACTCAAAAACACAAGATACCAAGTTGATTAAAACAATATATTGGTTATGTTGAACGTCAAAGTTGACAACATTAATGTCACTTAATCAATTTAAAGGTTATGAAAGTTTTAGTGAGATTTTCAGTAACTTTTTACTCCACAGCTGATTTTTTATCGTCCATGTTGTACACCTTAGTAACTAATATCACATCGTTAGATATAGTAACCTTTTTATGAACGTTGGGAACTTTTCATTTCTAATATCACTCCTTAAATTAAAGTCACTTTGATTTCAGACAATTGGTAACATTATATGATTAAGTACACCTCAAAAGTGTTTGATTATATTATTTTAAAAACCTGACAGCATTAAAATCATTTGAGACGGATGAATTATTAGTTGATATTTTGTGCAGTAGGAGTTGTACATCTTGCAACTCATACAACCTTAGCTGATGCGCTTTCTACAAGAATCGCGCAGCTCGCAATTCTGATTACTCTTTCATATACAAATGTCAAAATTCATTACACAATTTCACCCTCATCAATTATTCCACCTTTACCACATATTCCATTCTTTTCAACTGTTCCATCCACAAAAACTATTCCATTCCGAAAAATACGATCCACATGTACTAGTATTTACTATTACGGTTGAAAAGGGCTCCAATTAATCTGGGCTCCGAAAACCCTAATTCAATTGTTGAGAAACCACTTTATCCAACACGAGTTACAGTTTGGTGCGGTTATATATTTTTATTTGTTATCATATTTTTTCGAGAATAATGAAGGTGAAACTGTTTCAATGCGCAGCGTTACCATTATTAATGGCATACCCTCCTCTTTACAATTAAATACACAGCGGATGATTTCGCTTACAAATATTCGTTTTGTTTTACATATCAAATTGGAAGACTCTTATTGGAAGACCCTATAGATTTCATCTCATATGGCTCTTACGTTTAGGTGTGAATTTATCGGACAAGGATACGAGTACAAATATCGCGAATAGGATATCTCGAGAGCACATAATTACTGCACGGAAAAAAATACACTTTAAAAATTACAGTTTAAATAGTAGCAGCGGACTTACGAATAAAAATTTGTAACGATGCAGTCCCACACTGTAATTTTTAAAACTTATTTACTAATAATATCGGAAACTGAAATTTTGACAAAATCAATTTGTAGCTTTTACAGTTTCAAATTCGTGAGGCCCCTGCTACTATTTGACACTGTATTTTTTAAAGTGTAATTTTTTCCGTGTGCAACGATTTCGTGTCGGTTAAAATTGATATGCTCGATCATTATAGATATACCTCCTATGGCTTATACGGTTCGGGGTGAATTTTTGGTATAAGGACCGCGAGCACAAAAGTCGCAAATATCATATATGGAGAGCAAATTATTATTGCAACGATATCGTGCCGGTTAAAATTTCTGTACTCAATTATTGTAGATTTCACCTCATATGGTTCATATGGTTGGAGTGAATTAATCCTCCAAGGGTGCGAGCACAAAAATAGCGAAGAGCAGATCTAGAGATCGCATAACTATTAAAAAGCTTTCGCTTCTAAAATAGAGATTGGTGAAACCATCCCATGTTATACATAATCATACAAACTCAAAACAAACGGAACACAGATATATAAATATACTCAGCCTTTCCGGAGCCCTATAACAATTATTGAGTCTTATTAGGACTATCAAAACAAATCTCAGTGAAATTTGTAAGTTATTTAAACTAAATAACTTACAAATTTCACTGATTTCACAATTCACTGAGTATTGGTAGTCCTAAAAAGACTCAATAATTGTTACAGAGCTCCGGAAAGGTTGAATATATTTATATATTCAGGCTGTGTTCTGTTTGTTTTCAGTTTGTAGCTTTTGCTTCGGTTAAAATTTTTGTACTATGTCATTATAGATGTCACCTCTTTTGGCTCATTCGGTTTGGGGCGAGCTTTTCGGAAAAAGGGTTGAGTGAGAGAATTCGTCCCAGAGTTCTTGAAAAGCACATAAAGAGCACATTATTATTGTTCTTATTTGATATCGATATCCGAATTTTTAGATGGGTGGGTGCTACCTTGACATTAACTTAGCACCCCCACTTGTCAAATTTGATTTTTTCATTAAAAGCTTCGGGCACAAAAATCGCGATTGCGGCACAATTCTCATCTAATCAAATTTTAATTTTGGGGGGAGCCAAGCTTTAGCCAAGAGATGGGCGTGGCAGCTTTATAGACCTCCAAATACGATTAAGGCTTTTTGAGGAAAAATGAAAATAATATTCTAGTTTACCATTGTGGATAGATTTGAGAAAATAGTTTAACAAGTAGTTTTTGCTATGACGACCGCAATAATTAACCTTATATAAGTTTAATTATTAACATCATATAAGGTAACCTTATATAATTAATAATTAATAGATTATCAACAGTTAAAAACAATTGTTACACAATATTACCTGTTCACTTCAAAAACTAGTTTGATAAATCTTAAACTTCCAGCGGCTAACGGATTCACTTTTTCCTTGCTTAATTTAAATAAATAACTACTGATATATTTAATTCCATTATTTCAGTAAACTTATTTTGGAATGGAGAGAGTATGTAATAAAACCCCTTCCAAATATTTAGCATGCTGATGCAAGCAACAAATTTGCAACAACACATTTAGCAATTGTTCAAAAATTACCAAATATTTTTTGTTTAATTCCACAAATCCTCTAATTACTAGACTATAACGATCAAACTTTTGAGTTACAACAAAGTATAAATAACCAAAATATTAACTTATTTAATTAAAACGCAATTACTTCACACATTATTTTATAAATATATACAAACTAAACGGATGTTGTATTTTCGCAATGCAACATATCTTTGTACGGTTTTTTTTTTATATTTTCGACACTTTTTCGTAATTTTCGTATCCGATCTAAATATTTAATTCTGAAGTGCGTGGAAGTGAGTAATGAAATAAATATTTTATATTTTAAAACAATCTAAATACATATAATAAATGAATAGTTAATAGTAACATTGCCATAGGAAAACCATAGTTAATAATGCCTTAGGTTCATAGGAAACAACATAAATAGTAATAGAAATACAAAATGGAAAGACAGACAGAAACTTACCAAAAGGCGAAATATTAATGTTAATTTAACATTTGAAGGGTAAAATTTAGATTATAAAACTTATAGGTAAAATATATAGGCAAATATATGAAAGCATAGAAGATCTAGAAATCACGATCAAGAAACGTAGACTTCAGTTCTATGGTACGAATGGGGTATACAGAAGAAGCCTACCGTTCAACGGCTAGATCTTCAAACACCGGATCTACGATAAACGAAAATGAACAATGTCGTTACAACAAGCCTGCCAAGGAGGCCTTTCTCAAGGCCATTCTTGGTTACGATTTCAATTAATTTTGAAGGTATTTCTAGTCTTAAGGAAGTTTTATTGGCGAACATGTGCAAGCAAACAGAATGCGACGTGTTTCTGGTACAGGTGACCCACCGAGGCATCACGCGGAACAGACCAAGGGTGGCTGGCATGAGGATGGTTGTTTAGAAACCACATGATCGGTATGGGAGCGCTATTTTTGTCAAGCCTGGTGTTGATGTCATCTCCACCTCCATGACAGATTTAGATAATATCCAGCTGCTGACCATCCGTACTCCAATTTTTTTCAGTGACGTCAGTGTACAAACCCCAGGATGTCAAGTTCAAGTTCTCAAACCCGAACAATTTCCGCCAACAGGACATCAACTTTGTCATCGGCGACTTCAACTGCAAAAGCTTGGCCTGGGGCTACAGTAAAACGGATGAGAATGGGGCAGAGCTCGAAAAGTGAACCGAAACCAACGGACTGCAAATAATACACGATCCCAAACTCCTACCCTCCTTCCACAGTGGCAACTGGAGACGAGGATATAACCCCGACATCTTCGTGAGTACAAGCGTGGCGGCACAATGCGAAGGGAGCATCGAAGAGCATCGGGGAACCAATACCGCGAACCCAACATAGACCGTTAATATGTTCCATCAGCGCCGTGATAAAACCAGAGGATGTACCCTTCAAAAGACGCTTTAATTTCAGGAAGGCTAATTGGAACAAGTTCAGCAAAGACCTCGATGTAGATATAGCGAGAATCGCTCCTCAGCCAGAGATGTACGAAGCATTCATAAAATTGGTTGCAAAGGCCTCAAGAAAAACCATTCCCAGAGGCTGTCGCACCGAGTACATCCCTGCACTATCTGGAGATGCCAAACCCCTTCTTTCACGCTACCAACAATTGTACGACGCAGACCCCTTTGCCGAGGAAACTTCTGTGGTCGGAGAAATACTGATGGCAAAAATTGCAGAGGACCGAACGGCCAAGTGGTGTAACATGCTAGGAAACCTAGATATGAAGGTCAACAGCAGACGGGCACGGAAGACCCTAAAAAACCTGAGTGGTTTTTACCGACGATAAGTTTTACCGACGATAAGACGCCACAAAACCAGTTCGTAACTTTATTCCAGTCACTTCAGATCAAGTACCCACCCAACTGCTACTGAATGGTAAAACAAAGAAGTCCAAAGAGCACATTAGCAGTGACCTGGAGCATGAGAACAACTCCCTCGGTGCCCCTTTTTCCATGACTGAACTTGTGGCTGGGATTAAAGGGATGAAACTCAACCGAGCGGCGGGCGTGGACGTTCTGAGGGCAGAACATATCAATAACTTTGGACCACAGATCCTGCAATGGCTCCTTACTATGTTCAACGTATGTGTCACGCAACTGAAGATCCCCAAAGAATAGAGGAAGGCACGTGTGGTCGCGTTACTGAAACCTGGCAAGGAACCGACTCTGACCCTAAGAACTTCAGGCCCGTGTCCCTTCTGTGCCAACTCTTCAAACTGCTGGAACGACTGATTCTAAACCGAACAGCGGAGATTTTGGATGCCAAGATTATCGAACAGTAGGCCGGCTTTCGTTCAGGGAAATTATGCTGCGGCCAAATCCTCAACCTAACTCAGCACATAGAGGATGTTGTTGATAGAAGGAAGATTACTGGAGTGACGTTCATCGATTTGACAGCCGCTTATGGCACTGTCAACCACAGGAGGCTGTTAAGAAAGCTTTATGAGACAACAAAAGACTATCGGCTCACTATGGTCATCGATCTATTCCTCCAGAACAGAAGATTTTATGTTTCACTACAAAACAAGAATATCAGATGGAGGGTCCAGAAGAATGTCATGTCCCCACTCTTGTACAACGTGTACACGAACGACCAGCCGATTCCTGACAATATAAGGCAATTCATCTATGCCGATGATACAGCTGTGGCAGCCCAGGGCACCGAGTTTACCAAGGTAGAGGAGAAGTTGGAGGTCGCCCTTGAGGAACTGGCAATCTATTACCAGAAAAACCACCTAAAGCAAGACTCAAGTCTGCGCCTTCCACCTGAAAAACAAAGAAGCACGACGGGAGCTCGAGATACATAGGCGAGGCGAACGACTAGAGTACTGCCCGACGCCGAGATACCTGGGCGTGACCCTGGACCATACCCTGTGCTTCAGACAACACTGCATTAATACTAAAGGCAAAGTTAGTGCGCGTAATAACATATTGCGAAAACTCACAGGCACAGCATGGGGAGCTCAAGCAGAAACGCTCAGAAGTTCGCCTTTGGCGCTCTGTGTGTCCACTGCGGAATACGCCGCACCGGTTTGGGCAGCTTCAGCTAACGCGAAACATGTGGACGTCGCTATCAACGAGACAGCAAGAATCGTGACAGGCTGCCTAAAGCCAACTCCAGTTAATAGTTTGTACCCACTGATTGGCGTGGCACCCATATCCGTGCGAAGAGCCGTTGCCACGGATGCTGAAAGGACGAAATAAGAAACCGATGCTCGCCATCCTCGGCGCCAACACGAGCCAGCCGGTCGACGCCTAAGATCAAGGAAGAGCTTCATGGCAAGATTACACACACCCGAGGGGTCCATAGAAAATAACCGTATCACTAGGTGGACCCAACAGCTAACTACTCGGGAACCCCCAAGAGAAGAAATGGCCCCAGGCAAACACCTTCCTTTCGCGGTATGGAAATCCCTAAATCGGCTCAGAATAGGAGTGGCAATGTGCAAGACAAATCTGTTGAGGTGGGGAATGTGTGAGAACGACGATGTGCTGTGTGCGTGTGGTCAGCCCCAGGATATGAGCCACATACTGGTCTGCCCACAACTGGAAGAAGGGTGCACGCACGAAGACTTAATTTTATGTAACGACAAGGCTATCGCAGCCGCTATTTTTTGGACAGATGTATGAGCCGGACACGGAAAGTAAGTAAATATGGTACGAATGACATCTGATAGAATAAATAAACAAATATTTGATAAAATTCATAAATATCGTACCCAAACCATCTACACGAAACATATCAAAAAGACATCAAACATTCAAATTGACAGAGGAAGACTGTTTGGACTGAGAAAAGTACAGAAGGATGATATGTGACTTTAAACGTCCTTTGGTTTACACCCAAACCCAAGCTGGAAGAATGAACTGCTGAAAGGATTACAAAACTTAATAAAGACGGAACACAGCCTGAATATATAAATATATGCAATCTTTCCGAAGCTCTATAATATTATTGAGACTTTTTAGGACTTCAAAAAAAAATCTCATGTGAAATTTGCCAGTTATTTACTAGGTTTCAGTCCACTCTCGCGGCACGAAACGAGAAACTGAAAGATAACTTTGTTTTTAAGATCATATCTTTCTATTAACTTAAGTGAATGGCCATCTGATATGATTTTAAAAACAAAGTTACTTTTCTTACTTTCGGCAAATTTCACATGAGATTTGTTTTGGTAGTCCTAAAAAGACAGTCCTAAAAAGAATAATATTATAGAGCTTCGGAAAGATTGATTCATATATTCAGACTGTGTTCCGTCTTCATTAAGTTTATATCGACAACATAATCGACCTGTCGATAGCAATCAACCGTTTGAACACCACTGAACGAAATAGATAATTTTTAAAACTGTAAGATTATTTGTGAAACAAGGATTTTAAGTACAATTTGTTTCGATATAAAAACTTTTGTAAATGCTCTCGCCGTTAATTTTAAATTAATTAAAAAATAATTTTTAATTTATCACTATAAACTTGATTATCATAAGTGTAGTTTATGGTTTTGAAATGATTAATATACCGATTGTAATTATGGCCTTTTCATCTAGTTTTGTAATTAGATTACAGCTAGATGCCATTATGATTTGAAATTTACTTTTAGGACACTTAAACTATTAATCCAGTTTTAATAATTACTAGCATTTTGACAGAATATTTAACTTTTAGAAACTAGTTATTACGAAAATATAAAATAGATCAAAATATAAAATAATATTTGTATTTCTCATTTAATAATATTCCATTTCTTCAATTTCATCATTACAAAATGACTAGTAATATACAAGTAACAAATGATATTTCTTTTTACTTGAATGTTTTAATTTACCTAAACATATAATTTAAATAAACAATTCATTTCTCTAGTCAAATGAAATTGTGTTTATTATCAATTCGATATTATGAATGTTATGTATTGGGTCGTTAAAATTTTAATGACGTCGTTTAATAAAAGTGGGTTAAAATTATGTTTTATTAACTTGTAGGTGTCTTAATTTTTATCCTAAACAAGATACGAAATTCTGGCAATAATGAACAAACTCGATTTTTATTTTAATTAAAAAAAAATTATATAAATTTAATTTATTAAAAAAAAATAGCATTCAATATCAAAGTAATTTCATTAATAACTTTCCATTAACTTATTTAGCAATCATTTCCAGTTACAACAGAAATAACCAGTAATTAAATTAATTTTCAATAAATATTCATATAACTATTAGCTATATTTAAAATTGAAATGTTTGAATAATTTGATCGCGGTAGTCCGTTGTACTATTTCATAATTCACATTATGTAAACCGACTCAGCTTCTTCTTTTCTTCTCGCGTGCGCTGGCCATCAATGGTAGATTTTCAGTGTCAAGTTCGTTTCATTAACGGCAGCTTTTTACGGAGATCATGAGGATTTTAATAGGCGTTCTTGGGATGTCTGGCG
Source organism: Phosphuga atrata (assembly GCA_944588485.1). Classification (NCBI taxonomy): domain Eukaryota; kingdom Metazoa; phylum Arthropoda; class Insecta; order Coleoptera; family Silphidae; genus Phosphuga; species Phosphuga atrata. The sequence continues at coordinate 5,618,071 of OX155894.1, read as the reverse complement.
CAATGTTGAAATTTGAACGTGAACGGTTTATTGAACTCAGGCTCGTATCAAATTTATATGAAATGTTAACGCAAAATTTATGAATTTTTAACGAAACAAGAAAACAAGGAATGCATTTTTATTTATTAATAAAATTTGCAATTTACTGTAAACATTATTTTTTTGTTGTAATTGTTTCTGTTTTAATTTTTATCTTGTAGCCCTGAATAAAAGACCGAAACGTTCGTAAAATATCGATATTAGTTGTTTTATTAAAAAATTCCTTTTCCCAAGAATAAACTACAATATAATAAAAATGATATGATCTTAAGATACATTATTTTTATGTGTGCAAGGAATCGGTATTGATCTATAATATCTAATTATAGATTTTGAAACAAAAATCGTCACCTACATTTAATGATGCAGATTAAATCTAGTTTTTTATCTAAAATGTTTGTATCTAATCTAAGTTTTTAACATTAAAAGGCTCATTTGCATAATATGACCTCTGTCTTCATGGCACTCCTCAAAGACACCCAGATCAATAAATATTTATAATTAATAATTGCAATAACATCAAATCTAGGCATTTGATTATCCCTAAGAGTATAAGAGTTATAGTTAAATATTAGATTTAAATGTTGTTGGATCTTTATTTGAATTTGTGTGATACACAACATTATTTTCTAAACGATATTTGTTTAAATGATGTATTTAAACTACGTAGTTTTTAAACGAGAATTCTGATGTAATATGCAATGCTATTATTGTAATTAACTATTTGAACTGGAATTAGTACTGGACAATTATTTTTTATCTGTTTTCTTTTGTAAATAGAGCGTGATATAATAGAGCGTATTTATGTAATAAAAAGTTTTGTCAAAATGGATTACAATGTGATGTAATAAAAACTTTTCAGTAAAAAATAAATTTTATTTTACAACGCGAGGGCAACGATTGATTTAATTAATCTATTTTTTAATATTTAAATGGACCAGTAAATTAAATTATGTTTTTTTTAATTAAGTTTTCAGCTCGCACACCAAAATGAACACATAATGAACATTACACACACCAAAATGAACGTTAATAAAAAATTATTGTATGTGAAGGATGGGATTATTATACTCGTGTGTTAAAAGTATCCAAATCGTGCGTAAAAGTCCAATGTAAATCAAATGGAGTTTTATTATTAAACGATTTATGTTTGTTGTTACTGTGGCAACTCGCGTCACTAAACAAAAAACATAGACGTAGTGAAAATAAATTTTTCTACTGTTACATGTGAAAATGGCATTTTTTCCACGGCTTACCCTACATGAAAGTGACATTTTTTCATTCTTGAGATGAAAATATTCTCAAATCTAGAGATGAAAATGAGCATTTTAAATTTATGATTTTCTCGATTAAAACACTAAACTAACCAAATTTGCATGGACTTTCTTATTAATTACATTTCAATTACATTATTAATTACATTTACAATTTCAATGAAATATTTTATGTACAAACGTATAACGAGCCACTACTATTTAAAACTATTTAAAAAATCGAAATAAAATTAGGACATTTGACTTGAAAAGTATCACCTTCTATGAGAATGCAATATGTTACCATGGAAACGACCAAACCAACAATTAAATTTGTATTGACAGTTCTGACAGTTCGCTTCGAATTGGATTTATTAAAGTCGAATTATGGATTCTAAAACGGAAATCAGTAGAAAAAATTGAATTTACTACTCGAGATGAAAGTGTTTTTTTGGTTCGGTGTGATTGCTAACAAGCTGGCGCTCGTGAGCAAACTCCCACCTCACCAAAAAAAAAACGCCACTTTCATCTCTTGCTGTAAAATATACTATTTCTTACGTATGAATTAATTTTTCTTATTTGGAATCAATAAGTCTTGGCCTGTCAGTCTGGATTTATCTGGCTGTAATATAACTTAATCTAACCATAACCTAATCTAGGTTGATCTAGATTACATCGACAACGACCAAATAGTATCCCCGTCACTGTGGGTTTTTACTACTTATAAATTTCTGCCACGGAGGCGCTGAACGTTCTAACTTTATTATGTTACTGATTTGAAGTATTTTGTCTGTCACAATTACTATTTTTCATTATTAACGATAAAAAAACAATTTTTTGTATTGTAGATTCAACAGTATTTTCACATCCTTTGTAGATAAAATAATGTATGATATACGTGCGTAAACGGCTTTTGTGCACTCATTGCGATTAAAGCAAACTTCGATTGCGATTTTAAACTTCGCAACTCCTGCACAAAAGCCTTCTTCTTCACACACTTGTATCATAATAGTTCTTTATGATACAAGTGTGTGAAGAAAGGTTAGATTAATCATGCGATTAGTCATTGCGATTAAACCACTCGCCTTCGGCTAGTGCTTTAAACTTCGCAACTCATGCACAAAAGCCTTTCACACACGTGTGTCATACATTATTTTATCTACGAAGCATGTAAAGATACTGTTGAATCTACAAAAAAAAAAATTGATTATTACCGATAATATTGTAAGATTTGTAATTTTGACAGACAACATTCTTCAAATCACTGACACAATAAGGTTAGAACGTTCACCGCCTCCGTGAAAAAAAATTTCAATTGTTCAACAGTCATTTTCAAGTGAAGCTTGTCAAGTCACTTGAAAATGACTATCAGACGTCCAGACTTGAGTTGTGAATGTAAATGTAGAAATTTATATAACTGTGAATAATAAGTTATATAACATGTTTACATATTATAAGTGTGGTTAAAACAGTGAATTTTTCAATTCAATGTAATCCTCGTTAAGACATTCAAATTCAGAATTTGAAATATCGTAGAAACATATTATTTTAGTTTGCTTTATAAAAATAATTTTTTTTACGAATATAGTCAAGTTATGAGCCGGATAAAGTCAAATCAGGACTCGCGGGCCGGATTCGAGACTAGACAGACAACAATACACAAACAAGACTAGAAAGACTACATTAAACAGACAAGACTAGACAGACAAGACTACAGTCTACAACATTCGCAGTGTCATGAGAAATCAAAATTATAGTGAGTATAAGCAATTATAAGCAAAATCTATTGAAATACAGTATAATCTTGATAATCCGGCGGTCGGTTAATCCGGAAGGATCCATAATTCAGCGCCATGGGGAAACACGTGTTTTTTCTTTCCGCTGTCCCGCGTCGGATATACACCTCGCGCACAGCTAAAAAAAGTCAAAAGGGGCAACCTTAAAGTCTGCAAACTTGATTCGCTATTCTGACCAAGCTAACTCTACTCTACAATTGTCTTCGGAATTTTTTAAAGAGCTAAGTTGTTACGTTGAGAAACGATGACTTAGCTTGGCTTCAAGGCAGAAGCGAAGAAAATTTTCATTCCTTTTCTGACCAATCAAAATCCTCAGCCTAATTTGTTCCACGGATGACGATGAAGCTAACGATGACTTGAACTCGGCGAACTATAGCAAACGGTGACGCGTTTAAAATATGTAAAATTGTTTTGTTTTAATTCTGATAATCAGGATTTTTTTATACTCCGTAGGTTGTCTGGCCCCATACGTGTCGGATTATCAAGATTATACTGTATAACAAATATAATGGAAGCATATTTCCCTGTTTCAAACTAGTTAAGTAGCTCAAGTGACTGCCTAAAACGTAAGGTGTTTGACCAGTGCATCCTACCAGTCTTAACCTACGGAGCGGAGACTCTAACACTCACACAAAAGTCCGTCCAAAAGATCAGAGTGGCGCAACGAGCCATGGAACGTTCCATGGTCGGAATTACATTGCGAGATAAAGTGCGGAATGAAGTACTAAGACAGCGATCTGGGGTTAGCGATGCAATTGAAGTAATAACCAAACTAAAATGGAACTGGTCCGGGCATGTCGCAAGGATGCCAAACAACAGATGGACCATAAAGATCCTGGAATGGCGACCTAGACAGGAGGCATACAGAAGTAGAGGACGCCCACCCACCCGATGGACAGACGATGTGAAACGCATCGCCACCAACTGGATGCAAGAAGCACAAGATAGAAGTAGATGGAAGATGTTAAGAGAGGCCTATGTCCAGCAGTGGACGAGACAGGCTGAATAAAGAAGTAGCTCAATATTGGTGAAACCATACTAATTATAGATACAATCAAATGAACTTAATAAAGGCGAAATGTAGCCTGAATATATAAATATATTCAACCTGTTCCTAGCACTATAATATTAAGTCTTATTAAGACTACAAAACAAATCCCATGTTGAAACAACTACTTCCCTGGCTACTGCCACGCAGGATATTGAATTACGCAACAAACATTTGCATGTTATTACCAGCCCCAGTACATTTTCATGTCACTAAACGAGTACTAGATAAATAACATTGCTTTTAAGATCATTTACATTAAGTGAATAGCCATCGTAGATGCGTTTCGAGATTTATCTCCTATCAGTGCAGCTCCGCCGTTCAATAATTAAAAACAGCAAAGCTGCACTGATGAGAGATATATCCCAAATATTTCCATACAGTTTACAATGAGATAAAGTAAAATAAGTGGTAGCCTCAGCAAACTCGCCATATAGTCGCAGAACGCAACGAGCCATCGTACTGGCGTATGAAGCAGTCAAACCTTATAATCAGAATCCATTGTTTCACAAAAGAATGTAAAAAATATGTAATGTCTAGAACTCGATTGTAGGTAATTCACAAATTAAACAATGTTATCCATCGTCTTCAGGAACCCAGCAGGTAGTGTTTTGAAGAAAATGATGGAATGTACAATTTCCACTAATGTTATTCTTGATAATACACTGCTCAAAACAATTAGCGAATCACTAAATTGTGCTTCCATAAAAATCAAATGGGAAATTACATGCAAATAAAATTAAGAACATCTGAAAGACGCTCTATTTAATGGTTTTAATTGGCACACAGGGAATTACCAGCATCGCATACTTCCGGAGTATCCGTAAATGGTTGTGAAAAATCACGAAGCAGCACGGGGGGAGGGTGATTGTAGTGATATATCACGTGTATTTTTCATTTAACGCGCGATTTTTAAACCGGCGAAAAACGGCGAGCGACTCGCTGCCAGTCCTAGTAGAAGTCTGATTTTGACGCCGAATACATGCGTAAATCGTTGCCGCGTATGTTTTGTCTCAAAACAATGTCTAAGCCCTAATTTATCTCCTAAGACAGTGCTGGACCAGCAGGCTGAGTAGGCTGGAGGCTAGGGCGGCAGATTTTAGGGACGGAAAATTTGAGGCCAACATTTTTTTTGTCGTACATAAATTAAAAAGATTCATTTTTATATACCTTAATGTAAATGTTATTAGGTCCACACAAACAATTCAACATGTAATATGTTTCACCAAATATTGTTTATTGTCAATTATTGTTTTATTAATTTTTTCTACAATTTGCGTAGTAGTGGTTGGTCCGAAGCAGGAACGACGGGGCCGAGCTGTTAGAGTTTTGAGTTCGAGAGAGACAGATATAGAGCGGCGATACAAACGAAAAAGCCGCCGAAAAGAAAAGCCGCCTCTGTTGATTGAGTCATGCAATTTCTTATATGTATTAATTTTTCTTCGGTTGTGTGCTATAGAGGGAAAAATGAAAAGTTCAGTAATCCGAATAAAGGTAATTATTGTATGATTTTGGAACTGTTAACTGAATTCGATCCTTTTTTAGCGAGTCATGTTGAATATCTAAGACCAAGATTTTTATAGATTCGACACGACGCAGTCAAAAGTTAATGACTGAAATTGGGAAAGAGAAAAAGTTAAAGAGAGAAAATTTGACACGTTGGTCAGCTAGAGAGGACGCTTCTAGAAGTTTAAAAAGTTGATAAAAAACATCACGTGATTAATGGACGACCCCTTATGGTCGATCGCTGATGGTACAGGCCTGAGCCTGTATTTCGTCTAAATATGATCTAAATTTTAGAAATCAAATTAATTTGTTAAATTATTTGTCACCTTGTTCCGACTAATAAACTAAATTGAATAATTGATTGAATGACTGGACTGTTTTTTTTATTAAATGTACTCCTCTTCCTTTCCTAAACATATTAAATCCCACAATTTGTATATAATTACAGTAATCCACAATTACTAATGCATTAGTGAATATAAAATTATTTTAGAATAAAAAATTAAATCGATTTACATATATTTTTAACAATAATTATACGTTTACGTAATTACCATCTTTTAAAACTAGAGCATTACAAAGTATCCAATTTATAATCAAATTAAATTTTTAATTACCAATATAACAGCTGGATTCGATAATTATAAATAACTAAAAAATTCTGTTCGAAAATATTGAACTTAAAATTAAAATGGATCTAATTGAATTTTCCATAAACTCGCAGGAAATAGATAATACTAGAGACACTGAATATTGGCAAATTTCTTGGCATTAATTAGACATGCAATATAATATTTAACTCCAAATTAAATAATTTCGTTAATAGAGATATAAAAACATACAAATTATCAAAATTAGAAGAAAGTTCAATATAGAAAATAAAATAGAAATTTAACTAACAAATGTTATATTTTTAAATAGTCTAAAGAAATTTTTATAAAACCTCTCACATTTCTAGTTCTTCCATTAAAATTCCATATGGAATGTATAGAAAAATGTATTTAAAGTGGGTGTTTAAATTGCGACAGCTCAAGGATTAATAAAAGGATCATTCAGTCACATTGTATACATAATTATTTACTTTATGTAAAATCAAAGCTAATGTTGAAGACGTTGTAGGTGTGTTGATGCAACAATGCAAATGTTTGTCCCAATTCCGAACCGAACAATCAAGAAATTTATAAATAACAAGGAAAAGTCAGTCAAATTTGGAAAGGAAGTTACAGATCAGTAAGCAAATATCAGGATTATAAAGAACTACGCGATATAAACAAGATAATAACTAGACCATTCGACTAAAACGAACAGGTTGATTTTTATTATGTAGAATTAAATACTACTAATTATTATTAATTTCAGAATTGCGCGAAACAATTTCAAATTACTTTCGAAATAAAATTTTATTATATTTCCTGAAAATTAGAAATAAAATAATTGCTCTAGAATGAAATAGTTCTATAGGGTCTTCCAACAAGAGGTTTCATTTTGATATGTAAAAAAAACGAGTATTGTTCAGGCCACTTTTGTTGGTCTAATTGGTTTTCGGCCTCTATCCAAAGGAGGGCGACAGGTGCCCCGACCTGGGTCGAGACCGCGCTAAATTAGCAAAAAATCACGCGGCAATATGAGATACCGGGCAGTGTGTTTTGAGAGCTCGGCAAATGTTATTATATTTCCTGAAAATTAGAAATAAAATAATTGCTCTTGATTGAAATAGTTTCCAAAAAGAGATTTCATTTTGATATGTAAACAAAAACGAGTATTGTTCGGGCCACTTTTGTTGGTCTAATTGGTTTTCGGCCTCTATCCAAAGGAGTGCGACAGGTGCCCCGACCTGGGTCGAGACCGCGCTAAATTAGCAAAAAATCACGTGGCGATATGAGATATCGGGCAGTGTGTTTTGAGAGCTCGGCAAATGTTATTATATTTCCTGAAAATTAGAAATAAAATAATTGCTCTTGATTGAAATAGTTCTGTAGGGTCTTCCAATAAGAGGTTTCATTTTGATATGTAAAAAAAGGGGGAATTGTTCGGGCCACTTTTGTTGGTCTAATTGGTTTTCGGCCTCTATCCAAAGGAGGGCGATAGGTGCCCTGACCTGGGTGGAGACCGCGCTAAATTAGCAAAAAATCACGCGGCGATATGAGATATCGGGCAGTGTGTTTTGAGAGCTTGGCAAATGTTATTATATTTCCTGAAAATTAGAAATAAAATAATTGCTCTTGATTGAAATAGTTCTATAGGGTCTTCCAATAAAAGGTTTCATTTTGATATGTAAAAAAACGAGTATTATTCCGGCCACCTTTGTTGATCAAATTCAGTGGTTCTCAAACTTTTTTTGCCGCGGCACCCTTATCGAGCTAAAAAATTCTCGCGGCACCTTTGTCGGGCTACAAAAGTTTCGCGGCACAGCTACAGTAAAAACGGTTTGGATTTTTTTTCCCTTGATAGCCATCGCACTTCTGTGTGCAGCAAGAGGTGGAAGTGATCCATACCCAGATCTTCGGCGATAAGTTTTAAAAGACGTACTGGAAGCGGGCGGCTCTTAACATGATTAATTATCTTCACAGCGCCATCCAATATGACTCTTAAAACTTGCGGCATCCTTATAGTTGCCAGAGAATGTCGTTGGATGACACAGTAGCTGCTGGTGGCATTGTCCGCCACTTGATTAATTCTAGAAACTGCTCTCTTTACTTTTCCAAGCATTGCAGCCGCTCCACCTCTGCAAATATTTGCTCCATTTTAAATCATGTTGCTGAATATATTTTTCGAAAATTTCCTCGCCAGTGGTGTAAGTTTCAAGAAATTCACTCATCAAAAGTTCTTCTTCTATTTGCATTTTGAATGGATACCTTACAAACACAAGAAAAACAGCAAGTCCCGCAACGTCGGTACTTTCATTTACATTTGGACTTGAGCTGAATTTTCGCGAACTGGGGCAGACGAACTTGAATGATTTAGACTCGCAGGTGTTTGCTGGGATATGTCATCTCCTCCGACGATGCTGGTTGTCATTGAATCAATCGCTTTAGAAGCTTCTGTGAGTTCATGACCTTTCCGTTTTAAAGTCCCAGATTTTAGCAAATTGCCCATAATTCTGCATTAAAAGTAGGAATTCAAATTCGTTTATTCCTCATACAATTTTCTCTTAACACTTTTTTACATTTCTTCATTATTGCTGCGGCACCCCAGGCTTACTCTCGGGGCACCCTAGGGTGCCGCGGCACCCAGTTTGAGAACCACTGGTCTAATTGGTTTTCGGCCTCTATCCAAAGGTGGGCGAAAGGTGCCCCGACCTGGGTCGAGACCGTGCTAAATTAGCAAAAAATCACACGGCGATATGAGATATCGGGCAGTGTGTTTTGAGAGCTCGGCAAATGTTATTATATTTCCTGAAAATTAGAAATAAAATAATTGCTCTTGATTGAAATAGTTCTATAGGGTCTTCCAATAAGAGATTTCATTTTGATATGTAAAAAAATGGGGAATTGTTCGGGCCACTTTTGTTGGTCTAATTGGTTTTCAGCCTCTATCCAAAGGAGGGCGATAGGTGCCCTGACCTGGGTAGAGACCGCGCTAAATTTGCAAAAAATCACGAGGCGATATGAGATATCGGGCTGTGTGTTTTGAGAGCTCGGCGAGTCCGCGACATTTTCGCGCGTCTGACCTCAGCCGACATGTTGACCACGCTCGCAATCCTTATCGGTTGGTTCGATCACCGCATGGAAGGCAGCATAGGCTTTTCTCCCATCCGGAACAATTTGATTTCCATCCTCGCAATTCCATCCTCGCAATTCCCTGCTCATATTATTTCTTAGTATTTCCTCCCTTAAATAGGCGACGGAAGGATGTTCCATGGAGCGGGTCAGAGACGGTTGCAGCCTGAAGGTAAGTGACGGGACCATCCCTATTTGATAAACAATCGCTTAATTTATCGTTAAATACAGTTCATTCACTGGTCCTTCGAACCGGATCTCGTGCCGGATAGGCGAATACGTGCGTGCAGCCGGTTAAGATTGGATTCGCAATCTCGTTTCTCAATTGAAGCGCTCACGTGCTCTAATGAAATTGGTCGAAGGACCAGTGAATGAACCGCGCAATGTTCTTTCATGAACATATCTGCGGCTATAATTTGCGGCTGTATGTCCTCGATAACTCCACGAATTCCATATTTGAGGTCTTGAATCGATTGTGGTCCATTACCATATACCTTATCTTTCATGTAGCACCAAAGAAAAAAGTTGAGAAGTGTTAAATCACAAGATATCGGTGACCAATTTACTACCACAAGGTTCAGTATTGTCGCCTTTTGTACTACCACAAGGTTCAGTATTGTAGCCTTTTGTACTACCACAAGGTTCAGTATTGTCGCCTTTTCTACTACCACAAGGTTCAGTATTGTCGCCTTTTGTACTACCACAAGGTTCAGTATTGTCGCCTTTTGTACTACTTCAAAGTTCAGTTTTGTCACCTGTTGTATTTCCGCAAGGTGCAGTATTGTCGTCTTTTGAACTACTTCAAGGTTCAGTGTTGCCGCCATTTGTACTACCGCAAAGTTTAGTGTTGTCGCCTTTTGTACTACCTCAAGGTTCACTGTTGTCACCTTTTCACCTTTATTTTATAACACATTCGCACATTTGCGGCTATATGTCCTCGATACTCCACTAATTCCATCTTTCAGGTCTTGAATCGATTGTGGGCCATTGACATAGACCTTATCTTTCACGTAGCTCCAAAGAAAAAAATCTAGAGGTTTTAAATCACAAGATCTCGGTGACCAATTGTAATCACCTCCGCGATAAATCACACGGTTAGGAAATTTTTCACACAAAAGTGCGATGGTAAAAAAAGTGATGTTTACTTGTGTGGTACGTAGCGCCGTCTTGTTGAAAATAAACGTCGTCCACATCAATATCTTCCAATTCCGGCCATACAAAATCATTATGCATCGATCGATAGCGCAATACAATCACCGTAAAAGTTGCTCCAGCTTCATTCTAGAAGAAATACGGTCCAATGACCACGGCAGACCAAAAACCGTACAATAATTCTTGGGTTTTCTGAGCCCCAAATGCGACAATTTTGCTTGTTAACGTAGCCTCCGATGTGAAAGTGGGCCTCATCACTCAAGATGATTTTTCGATGAAATTCCGGATCAGTTTGATGCATTTCAAGGACCCACCCAATCAGCAAAGACACGACGTTGTTGATGGTCGGTAGACGTGAGTTGTTAACTGAATGTTATTTTATATAATGTAATTAACTGAACTTATGTTAACTGAACTTAAAAAGCCTTAATATCTAAGTCTTTATGTAAAATACGGTGTAATGTCGTTTTTGGAATGCCCAATTCCAAAGATCGACAAGAAATGAACAAACCTGGATTTTCTTCAACACTATGGGCTACAACAGCAATATTCTCAGTTGTTCTTGAGCGACGTGCACGAGTTCGTTTCTTCACATCACTAACTTGTCCCAACAGCTCTAACTTTTCCATCAGTTTCACGCTTGATGGCCGAGAAGGTGCTTCACGACGACCAAAAAATGCTTTAGATTTGGGAACTGTGGCCACGAAAGTTTCACAATTTTTGTAGTGAATTTTAATAATTTCAATGCGTTGTTCAAGCGTATATCGTTCCATTTTTATTAATGGCGTAATTTTTATTTGTCATATGTCAAGTAGTTACAGGTTGACTCATGATAACTGTTAAAATATCGGGCTATTGAAAATGAAACCTCTTGTTGGAAGACCCTATTTATAAGATTTTTATTTAAAATATAATTGTAGGACACGGGTCATTAGCCTGATAAGATAAATTAAAGAAGACTCAATATATTCCATTGTTAATAGATATGCAAGAGATTTGATATTTTCTAGTTGTTGCTTCACTACGTAGTTGACATTCAACTTAAGCATCGTTAAATGTCGAAAAGCATCTTAAGAGGCAAATCGTTTGCCAATTTCTTGACAAAATAATTCAAACTCGACCTCGGTGGAATTAATTAAATTCCAAAAAAGCTATTAAAACGATATATTAAAACGAGTAGTTAATATTGGATAGATAATATGCACGTAGTGTTGAAATATTTTTATTAAATTTGAAATTGAAAGTAAATCGAAGTATTTAATCATAACGTTAAATCAAAGGCGAGGTAAATATTTCTGAGAAGAAAATAGGAAATATGCCGATGGAGATAAAATATTGAATTTAAGATGGAAAAAATCATTTGTTGGGTAATACTTATCTAGTTTTTAATTATATACAAACAAATTATTGACCTCTGACACGTCAATATGGCCAAATAATTAAAAAAAGCTAAAATATTAAGTACAGTCGAACTTCCCTAAGTCGAATTACCATAGTTCATGAAACAAAATTGGAGTTATAGAAAATTCGAGTTAGAGAAATACTTAAACATAAAATTTTATTGAGTAAAATTCACTTTCCACAATTTATTCAAAGTAAATATAACATATGTATATATTTATAAACAAAAAACATAAAAAAATATACATCATTACCATAATGTTATATAATTATAATTAATTAAAAATAATTAATACATTATTTTTTTTAAAAGTCAGTAATTTTTGTGTTCCATTAAAAAGTTCTCCAAAGCAGATAATGCGCGGTATACTGCGCGGTCGTCTGGAAGATTGTCTTTGGAACACAGATATTCGGTACACTTAATTAAATAATTACGCATTTATTTGTTCAAGTGAGTAAAGAATGACTTTAAACTCTAAAATTTCATTAATATATAGCTACTATAACAAATAGGATACGGTTTATGATAGGCAATATCCGGCAGCAAAAACTTTGGAAGAAATCATAGAGATTATTTTCTATGTAAAATTTTGCCATTGTACACATTTTTACTGCGAGTTATGGAAAAATTCGAGTTACGGAAAATTCTAGTATGGAAGTTAATTTATATGTAAAATGCTAACTAAACGTATGAAGTTTTAAAAAAGTTCCAGTTATAGAAAAATTGGAGTTATAGAAGTTCGAGCTTTGGAAGTTCGACTGTATATAGAAGTCAGGAGATAAAAACCATGCTGCTAGTTATAGACCAATTTCATTAATCTCTAAAACATATCAATCGGGTATGAAACATGTGAAAAACATATTAGAAGAAATAATTCATAGCAGACTATTTCACTTCTACAAAGAAAATAATATTTTAAACAAATTCTAATTTATAAGAAAGTTGAGCAAATGCATCATTGCCACATCTATTGTTTCTGACACGGTAAATTTTCTGACACGGTAAATCTAGAATTGCTACTGCAAAAACTTTATAATCATAGAATTTCGCGCCAATTTCAATAAATCTGTATTTTAATTCAACATTTGAATCGATTTCGGCACCGATTAACAGAAGGGGAAGAGTGTATCTACCTGGGCCGAAATCGCTCGATTTACCTATCAATTTCCTTCGCGAATTTATATTATTCGGGAGTATGCTTCGAGCGTGAGAAGCGTAAAGACAAGAATCGAAGCGCGAACCAAGCTCGACCGACACGTGCACGCATTTTTAAGTTTATCGTTTCAAGTCAAGTTAACCAGGGGTGTAATCACGAGCTCAAAGGGCTGAAGCGGCATCCAACGTCTGGAAGACGCCAATTTTAAGGGCTCCCTCCACCCATTATCCCCATTTCCTGCCTTAAAAAAGACGCCGGAAGGACGATCCACACGTGTCGGAGACGCGAGCGACCCTAACGGGTAAGTGATTAGACTAGCCCTGTTTCAAACGGGAAAATTTGTGAGACACGGTCCAAACAATAGAATTAGGGGAAGTGTGCATAAGCTCATGGAAAGCTACTTATCAAACAGAAGGGAAAAAGTCAGGGTATATTATACGTACAATACTTTACTGAAAGTCACTACAGGTATACCGCAAGGCACTATATTAGGTTCTTTGCTCTTTGTAATTCATGTCAATGATCTATACTTAGTGAAATGCCAAACAACACTATAATTTCTTACGCAGATGATACAGTAATACTCTCGATAGAAGATTCGTGGTGCCTAGCACGTGATACTATTAATAAACTCCTCAAAAGAGTAATAGTTTGTCTTGCTTAAACAGACTGTATTTATGGTGCGTCCACACGTTTGGCAAACGTTTGTCGAAAACTCCAAATCTTGGATAAACACAAACGCTCGATTAAACAACACTCAAATCAAATCAAATCGGTTGCAAGCGCTTGCAAACCAAAGCAAATGTTTACCAAACGTTTGAATTTGTGGTTTGGATTTGTGAGTTTGCCAAGCGTTTGTGGGCATAGCATTAAATTTAAACAAAACAGTTTTCATGACGTTTAGAAACAAAGAACACAGTGTCCCTAAAGCAATAAATATAAGAATCGGGGATTTTCAGTTAGACAGAGTTTGTCCGCCGCGAAGCGGGCAGATAAATCAAGACCACATCCGCGCGACAACGCGAACTCTCGATCCAATATAGGACAATGTGGCTGCAATAAAGGACTGCTGGTTTAACCCAGGTTAGATTAGGTTTCTAAACTTTTCAAATACCTTGGAGTTATATTCGATTACAAAATGAAATGGAGAAACCATATTGAAAGTATAGTAAAAAAACTAAATATCTAACCTTTGTCTATGCCAAACTCTCCAGGTTTATGAAAAAAATATCCTCATGAAAATCTATTATGCGCTTTTACACAGTTACATTAATTATTGTATGATTGCATGGGGTAGTGCCTATTAAAGTCATGCAAATATATTAGACACTTCAAAATAAGGTGCTAAAAATAATAAATAAAACAAATAGTTACGAAACTAGTACATATTAATAATTTTTTTTTAAGTGAAATAGTGATAAAAATCCCCACACGTGTGTCTAAGATCAAGATACCAAGCACAAGTGTAGGCTGTGGGAGGAGGCCAAGGCCCGTCCTGGGCTGTAGCGCCATGGGTTTGTTTTATTGTGATGAAACTGGCATAGTTGTTGAGGGTAATAGTGTTGTTGTAGGGTGGAATAGTTGTTAAGGGTGAAATAGTTGATGAGAATGGAATAATGTGGAGAATTTGAGCTGCACGCCACTGGTGATGATGAAAGAACCACATGGTATTTTATCTGGCAATTTTTCTGCCGCTTGGCCGGTATGCAACCCTGTATGCCAACAAACTGCCATCGCCATTTGGTGCGGTATGTGGCAGACTATAGTTAATTATTGTAAATGTACTGCCAGACTGTGCCAATGTAAACGCTTTAGAAAGCGTTGCCTAGCAATAGAGCTTTTGAAAGAATTTGGCATTCAAAACCCGCTCTTTCTTTAATATCACGCAATTCAGTGGTGGCGAATGGTGACCTATGTGGTACGCGTACCACAGCTGACACGTAGGAAAATTTTATTGGCACGCGAACTATTACTCACGCATGCCTTTTATTGTTAAACTATCTAAAACAAAAATAAATTTTTCTAAAATAAATGTTTAAGTTTCTCAATCTACATTTGTGCAACATCAATGCTGTAAAATATAACACGTGTTCAAAATCCGTCGATTGGTTTGCCCGTAATTGCAAAAGGCGCACAAAAATTTTCAAATTAAAAAAATTCACCAAAGCCGTATTTACAAAGCTACAATTTTGAAATTTGGGAATTTTTGAGATCTCGTAAGAATATCAAATCATGCCAGGTTTTGCGAAAATCCGTCGATTGGTTTGCCCGTAATTGCAAAAGGCGCACACAAATTTACAAACTTCAAAAATTTACAAAAGCCGTATTTACAAAGCTACAATTTTTTAATTTGGGAATTTGTGATATCTTGTAAGAATATCAATTCATACCAAGTTTCATCAAAATCCGTCGATTGGTTTGTCCGTAATTGCAAAAGGCTTCACAAAATTTATAAAAATTTCCAAAATTCACAAAAGCCGTATTTACAAAGCTAAAATTTTGAAATGTGTGAGATCTCGTAAGAATATCAAATCATATCACGTTTTATCAAAATCCGTGGATTGGTTTGCCCGTAATTTTAAAAGGCGCACAAAAATTTTCAAATTTCACCAAAGCCGTATTTACAAAGCTATAATTTTGAAAGTTGTGAATTTGTGAGATCTAGCAAGAATATCAAATCATACCAAGTTTCATCAAAATCCGTCGATTGGTTTGTCTGTAATTGCAAAAAGCGCACATAAATTTACAAACTTCAAAAACTCACAAAAGCCGTATTTACAAAGCTACAATTTCGAAACTTGGCAATTTGTGGGACCTCGTAAGAATATCAAATCATACTACATTTCATCAAAATCCGTCGATAGGTTTGCCTGTAATTGCAAAAGGCGCACAAAAAATTTCAGAATTCACAAAAGCCGTATTTAACATTCAAAGCTACAATTTTGAAATTTGGTAATATATGACATTTCGCAAGAATATCAAATTATACAAAGTTTCATCAAAATCCGTCCATTGGTTTGTGTGTAATTGCAAAGACGCACAAAAATTTACAAACTTCAAAAATTCACAAAACCCGTATTTACAAAGTTACAATTTTGAAATTGGGCAGTTTGTCGGACCTCGTAAGAATATAAAATCATATCACGCTTCATCAAAATCCGTGGATTGGTTTACCAGTAATTGCAAAATGTGCATAAAAATTTCACCAAAGCCGTATTTACAAAGCTACGATTTTCAAATTTTGTAATTTGTGATATCTTGTAAGAATATCAATTCATACCAAGTTTCATAAAAATCCGTCTATCGGTTTGTCCGTAATAGCAAAAGACGCACAAAAATTTACAAATTTCAAAATTCACGAAAGCCGTATTTACAAAGCTACAATTTTGAAATTTGGGAATATGTGAGATCTTCTAAGAATATCAAATGATACCACGTTTTATCAAAATCCTTCGATTTGTTTGAACGTAATTTCAAAAGACGCACAAAACACGCCAAATATTCACGCTAATACGGTAACCGATTTTCACTATCACATTGTAAAAGTAGACCTGGCACGTCAGCATTTCAAAACGTGAAAATGGTAAAAAAAAATGGCTGCCGCGCGTATGTTGTTTTAATTTATCTGGCGCTTCGCGGTGTGCAACCCAATCTAACCCATGTTAAATCAGCAGTATTTGCCACATTCTCGTACTTCGAATAAAGACCACATACGCGCTGCCGTGCGTGATGTGGTCTTGATTTATTTGCCCGATTCGCGGCGGAAAACCTAATCCAACCTGGGTTAAACCAACAGTCCTTGTCACATTGGCCTATATTGGATCGAGAGTTCGCGCTGCCGCGCGTATGTGGTCTTGATTTATCTACCCGTTTCGCGACGGACAACCTAATCTAACCTGAGTTAAACCAACGGTCCTTGACACATTGTCCTATATTGGATCGAGAGTTCGCGCTGCCAAACGTATGGTCTTGATTTATCCGTCCGATCCACCCGTCTTGATTTATCGCGGCGGACTACCTAATCTAACCTGGGTTAAAGCAACGGTCCTTGCCACACTGTCCTATATTGGATCGAGATTTCGCGCTGCCGAGCGTATGTGGTCTTGATTTATATGGCTGATAAGTAATATGACTACATGTATTTTCTAAAGTTACATATGCATTCACTCAGTACTACGAGAAATAAGTCTATTATTACCTAAGGTACTCTTAGAAATTGGAAAGAAAACCAGTGTTTATGGTAACTATGACTTATAATTCACTTTCAGTAATTTTGAAAGATTTGCATATTAATAAAATTATTACAATTAAAGAATATTTATTATTATTAAAGAATAATAAAAAAAAACTGGGTAAGATTAAATATATAAAAAACGATAGGTTTTGAATTATGTCATAATCACTTGGTAGATTTATTGCTATTAATAATTGATACATTTTTTTGTCTTTTACTTTACAGTTATTTAATTTATAATATAAGTATATTACTGTTTATCGTTAATTGTATACAAATTTTGAATTGTTTTCACTTGATTTATTGCTGTTAATCCTTGCTAGATTTTTTATTATTATTTAATTTATTATATAATAAGTATCACTGTTACTCGTTAACTGTTTACAAATTTTGAATTGTTTATATAATTTATAATATAGGTGTTACTGTTAAATGTATGTAAATTATCTTTTCTTTTATGTAACCAGACCTATGTACAGGTATTTGCAAATGCCTCTGTAGGAATTTTACAATGTAAATGCTCTGGTTTAAATATAAATAAATAAATTAAATAAATTTAAAAAAAGAATAAAAAATAAATAAACAATAAATAAATAATTTAAAATAAATAAATAAAATAAATAAATAAATGGAAGAGTCAAAGTAACTCGATGTTAATAATTAACGAATATTGCGTTTTCGTGCAGAGAAATTTTGAAATATAAATACAAACATATTTTCTATAATTTTTTTATTTTTAAAAGTAAGTCAAGTTGTTTTCTTTGCAAAGATTTTTTAATTACAAATAATGACGGGGCATTTGAAATTGAAGTAAAAATTAGTTTCTAAAAAGTTACACAAAACATTTAAAAAAATCCTAAGAAATTCGTTTCGCCAAGTGTCTAAAGTGACAATACACACACACAATTCCTTTGATTACTAGACTATAACACGCTTTCGTCAAAATCCTAACATTATGACGGTATTTTGTAAAGCAACATAATAAATGAAAATGCTCATTGATCTATGATATATTATGAACCCACATTACTCAACACTTATTAAAGCAGTAACAGTTTACACAATAATTACAAAAAAAAAACTGCAGTAATAATTATATAATACCAGTAAACTTAAACAACTCTCGAACATTTCCATTAGAAATAGATCATTGTCTAAAAATATAACATATCTCAAAACCTTTCCTTGCTAAACCTAGCTAAAACCTTTAAAACATTATCCTGTAGCAATAAAACTAACCTTTTGGACACTCCTATAAAAGGTCAAACACCTAAATATATAGATGTCACGACTAGGTAAACCGTAAAAAACCGTAACCTTGCACGAAATTCCACAAAAGTCTCTTTTTGGTAAAGCGCTTAACAGCATTTTTAATTGCGGTTATGCAACTCGAACGTAGTTGAATTATGTTCCAGTTTAAATAAATAGATTGTATATTGGATAAGAATAATGGATATTTGCTGTATATTGTACGAAATCGCGCCTTTCTAATACACTGACCAGACATTGCTTTCAGGAAATACATTGGATATTCTATATGCAGTTGATAGAAAAGTTTAATTTTATATTTTACTGGACTACATTAAATGTTTTATTTATAGAAAACTATTATTTTATTTAAAATAATATAGATATAAAAGATTATATTAACGCTTAAATATAATTTGTTAGATTAATTTAAATTTTGCATAATTGGTTAATAAATAGTATAGTTAATCAATATAATATGGGGTAGATGCATTGTTGTGCAAGACTGGGCTCACGGGGGCTCGCGCGAGACCGTTATTAAATTTTTGTATAATTGCTATTTTTTTTATAAATGTGCGAGCCCATTGCAAGTATTTTGAAAATTAGCATTTCAGCTTCTATCCCAATCCATAAATAAAACATAGAACAAGCTTTGTTTTTATTTAAGAATTTATATTTTGTGTTTATACTTTCACATAAACTAACAATTTATATATATATATATATATATATATATATATATATATATATATATATATATATATATATATATAAACACAAAATATAAATTCTTAAATAAAAACAAAGCTTGTTCTATGTTTTATTTATGGATTGGGATAGAAGCTGAAATGCTAATTTTCAAAATATTCAATATATATATATATATATATATATATATATATATATATATATATATATATATACCATCCTTTCTCACAAAAAACATAATAGAACTTATAAAAGATGAAATGCAGCCTGAATGTATAAATATATTCAACCTGTTCGTAGCTCTATAATATTAAGTCTTATTAAGACTACCAAACAAAACCCATGTTGAAACAACTACACTATAATCTTGATAATCCGACACATTGGGACCAGACAACCGCCGGCTTATCAAAAAATTCCGGATTATCAGGATTAAAACAAATCAATAACAATTTTACAAATTTTATATAGAATTGTATTTTAGAAAGAATAAACTATGTATCTAAATAGGTAAATATATACATACAAAAAAATATGTAGAAACTTATTATGTTGTTGTTTTATTAAGAACAGATAGTAGGTTAGGTTAGGTTTAAGTGGCAGCTAATGCTCACATAGGCCTCAGATGGGCCCGTTGTGTTACCACGGTACTTGCAGTACAACCCTCCTCAGGGGATTTTGTCAAACCATTTCGAGCCGTGGATGAACCTCATGAGAGTCTGCGCATCTAGTGATGCGAGGTCAGAGAGATCATCCAAGAAAGGTCGGCCTAAGAAGAGCAATCGTGTTGCGGTCAGAGAGGGGCATTGGCATAGGTAATGCTGAACACTCTCCTCTTCCTCCTCGTCCAGGCAGCCTCTGCAGTAGTCCCGCTTCGCTATGCCCAGTCTCTCAGCGTGCTTGCCAATGGGACAGTGTCCCGTGATGACTCCCACTGCCAGTCTGATATCGTTTCTTTTTAGAGAGACGATGTTGGTGCTTCTTTTCCTGTTTCGGTGAGGCCATATTTGCCTGGTTACCTCGCAGGTTTCTTCATCCCTCCACCTTCGCTCCGCTAGGTTCGAGGTTATTTCGGCTATGGTCTCCTTGCACGAGGCAAATGGAATACCAATATCCTGTAATATTTCGGTTGAGTGCAGGCTTGTGCCGTCCTTTGCAAGCTCATACGCTTTTGCGTTACCTGAGATCCCGCTGTGGCTTGGTACCCACGTGAGTCTCACGTTTGTGTGTGCTGCGAGCTCATTCAGCTTTCTCCGACAGCCAGAGACCACTGCTGAGTTGGTGCACACGCTAGTAACTGCCCGGAGAGCAGCTTGGCTATCGGTGTAAATGTGGATCTGTTCACCAGGGTCCCCATTTACCTTCAGCCACTCTGCTGCCCCTTTTATGGCGGTTACCTCCGCCTGTAGAACGCTGCAGTAGTCCGGCAGGCATAAGCTAATTCTGAGGTTGAGGTCGTTGGAGAAAACTCCGCTGCCTACTTTGTCCTCCCTCCGTGAGCCGTCTGTAAAGACCTGCGTGTGTCCTGCTGGTACCTCTTTCTTTTCCATCCACTCCTCTTTAGAGGGTATGTGGTATGAGAAGTTGTTACCAAAAGCAGGTGTTGCTAGACATCGGTCTATGTTTTTGGGCACCCCTTTAAATTCATTGATTATTCCGGCGTGTCCACGATAGTCCGATGTCAACATTCGCACTGACTTTAGTCTAAGTGCTGTGGTAATGGCAAGTTGCTTGCCCATTAAATCGACCGGGGCTATGTCCAGGATTGTCTCCAAGGCTTTCGTAGGCGTCGTTCTCATGGCTCCCGTTATCATGAGCGCCGCCATTCTCTGCACTTTTGTAAGCGCCATTTGATGGACTCTTTTATTAAGTGCCGGCCACCATATGAAAACGCCGTAGTAGAGTATTGGTGTGACTACTGCTCTGTATAGCCAGAATGTAATCTTGGGGTTGAGGCCCCAAGACTTCCCCACCGCTCTCTTGCAAGAGTACAGCGCCACCGTTGCTTTCCGAACTCTTTCGTTTATGTTGAGCTTCCAAGATAACTTTCGGTCTAGTATGAGACCTAAGTACTTGGCGCTCTCCTTGATCGCCAGTTCAGTGCCCTTTAGCATTGGGGGCCTGAATTCTGGGATGTTGTGTTTCCTTGTGAAAACGACTAGCTCGGTTTTCGCCGGGTTGACATCTACGCCACACCTTTTGCACCATTGCGCTAGTTTCGATAGGGCCCCTTCAACAAGTTGCGACATTGTATTGAGGTGTTTCCCTGAGGCCACTATTGCTACGTCATCCGCATAGGCGACGACCCTGCAGCCGGATTTCCTAAGTTGGAGGAGCAGCTCATTTAGCGTGATGTTCCAAAGCAATGGTGAGAGGACGCCTCCTTGTGGGGTTCCCCTACTCACCTTCCTTCTTATGTGGGATTCTCCCATTGTGGCCCTAATGTTCCTTTCACGGAGCATTTTTCCGATCAGGTGACATAGAGCATTGTCCATGGCTAGTCCAGTTAAGGCTGATTCTATGGCTTCAGGCTTCACGTTGTTAAATGCCCCTTCTATATCGAGGAAGACAACCATCGTGAACTCCTTATGCCTCATCGAGCTCTCTATCTGGTTTACCAAGGCGTGGAGTGCTGTTTCCACGGATTTCCCCTTTGTGTATGCGTGCTGAGACATTGACAGCATTTCAGGGTGTAATGCCTCCTTCATGTGCAAGTCAATCAGTCTTTCAAGTGTCTTTAGCAGGAACGATGATAAGCTGATTGGTCTCAGGTCTTTGGGGGAGGTGCGTGAGGCCTTTCCGCCTTTTGGGATGAAGACCGCTTCGACCGCTCTCCATATTTTTGGGATGTATGAGAGGTTTATACATGCCTTAAACATAGTCTCCAACCAAGGTGTAACTATATCTATGGCCTCTTGCAGCTCAACTGGACTGATCCCGTCAGGTCCAGGTGACTTAAAGGGTTTGAAGCTTTTGATGCTCCAGGTTAGCTTATCTCCACCTACAATTCTGTCAGCCAGATACCGAGGTGGAGCAGTTATGGTGGAGTCCACTACACTTATTCCATTGTCTGGAAAGTGTGTATCCATGAGTAGCTCCAGCGTTTCTGTACATGAGGTTGTCCAGTTTCCATCTTGCTTCTGTATGAAGCTTTGGACTGCCGGATCCTTAGATAAAATTTTTCGCAGTCGGCTGGCTTCTGAGGTTTCCTCTATTTGCTCGCAGAGCCGAGCAAAGGATGACCTTTTGGCCTTCCTAACCTCCGTTTTGAAATTCCGTAGGCTGTCAGATAGTAAGACAATTGTAGAGTTGAGTTAGCTTGTGCAGAATCGTCAAGTAAGTTTTCAGAGTTAAAAGCAGGGTTGTTGGCCAGAGCTTTTTCCAAGAACACTGGATGGTGTTGTTTTTTACTTTATTTCTTCTGTGGGCGGGATTTATATCCGGCGCGGAGCAGCGTAAAGAAAAGACACGTATTTCCCCAGGTTGCCGGATTACTGGATTTACCCGATTAACCAACCGCCGTATTATCGAGATTATATGTACTTCCCTTGCTAATACCACGCAGGATATTGAATTATTCAACAGGCATTTGCATGTTATTACTAGCCCCAGTACACTTTCGTGTTACTAAACGAGAACCAAATAAATAATATTGTTTTTAAGATCATTTATTTCTATTTAGATTCAGTGAATAGGGCTATTCACTTAATCTAAATAGAAAGAAATGATCTGAACAATGTTCTTGTAGCATTAGGAATAAAAACAGAAATATTTGCAAAGATAATAACAAAAAATGCCAAAATTTGCATCATAATTGACGAATCGAAATTGGCAAAAAGTGTTTTACAAAGGGGACAGGGCAACTCGTCATCACCGATTTGGCCTAAACTTACAGTACATGTAGGGCTTGACTATAAATGAAAGTGACGCAAGCGGGAGGGCCAGATGGCCAAGCGTTAAAAAACTCCCGACTACCGACTACTCATAAACCCGCTATGTTAGCATAAATTTCAATGGCCGGTCAGCGCAGCGGTAAGAGCTCGGTTTCATAGTACGAGGATCGCTGAATCGATTCCTCGTGGGGACGCTTTTTTTACAATTTTCAAAATGACTTTCTTTTATTATTATTTATTATTGTTTAACTTTTTAATTGTAATTATTCATTTGTCAATTTAATTATTTTATTAGCATTAATATTTATTATTTGTTTCTTTATAACTTTAACGGTTAATTTTTAAAATTGCTTTCTTTTATTATTACTATTATTATTATTCTTTATTTTATTTTTACGATACTTGCGCCACAAATGAACCGTAGTAATTCATAATGTAGTTTAACCATTAGGGTCATTTTAAAAATTGTGAATAAAAAAAAGGCGTCCCCACGAGGAATCGAACCAGCGATCCTCGTACTATGAACCCGAGCTCTTACCGCTGCGCTGACCGGCCATTCAAATTTATGCTAACATAGCGGGCTTATGAGTTGTCGGTAGTCGGGAGTTTTTTAACGCTTGGCCATCTGGCCCTCCCGCTTGCGTCACTTTCATTTATAGTTAAGCCATTTATAGTCATATATTGTAAATTTGGGCCAAATCGGTGATGAGGAGTTGACAGGGCCCCCTTGTTAGTATTCTATTTTCCGAACATTGCACGGTATTTGTTGATCTCATTGAACTAGAAAATGCAACTGCTGAATAACTGACTAACTGTTTTGTTCAAAAATTTAAATATGCACGACATATCTGACATTTTTTTTAAAATAAAATCCTATTGCATTTTGCTCTGATGGGGTTAGTGTAATGTTGGGTAAGAAAACGGGAGTTTTCAACAAGGCTTGTTCAACAATTTCCAAATATTATAATTTGGAATTGTTTAGCCCACCGGCTGCAATTAGCATTATCAGATTCAATGAAAAATATATGGCAAATGAATCATTTTGAAACATTTCTTGATAAGATCTATGCTTTCTATCACCAATCTCTAAAATATCAGCGAGATTTAAAAACATGTGTTGCAGAAATAGACGTGGAAATAAAAATCAGCCGCGTGTTCGGACCTAGATGGGATGCCTGTAGCTTATGTACTTCATTGGCGGTTTGGAAAAATTATTCCGCTTTATGTAAACATTTTGAATCGAATAACAAAACTTCTGGATTATTAAATCAATTTGAAATTTCTTAAGGATTTAGCTTTAATGACCGACGTTTTACAGGTATTCGTTTACCTTTCAGAAGCTCTACAAAGTAATAACATTAATATTGTTAAAACAAAATCTTTAATTGTTCGATCTATTAACGCTATTAATTATTTGAAGGATTCTGCTGGTTGCTATGAAGCTAAAATCGAGGATATGCTAAAGTTTAAGTGTCTGTTCACGTTGGAACGCGCGGGCGCGGTGGCGGGTGCGGGCGCGGTAGACATGACGAGTTCGTGTCCACATTAGCCGCGTTTGCGTGGGTGTGACCTGTTGTCAGGTTAGGTTAGTATACTAACCTAAGTTTAAGTTTTGGTTAGTATACTAAGCTGAACAGCACTAATAAACTCTTCTGTATTGAAAGACAGGATGAAAACATGCTATCGTTTCTAGCGATAAGTTCGTACTGGTTGAACTTACAGACGTCGCGAGTGAATCGCGAGTTCCGCCGCTAGTTCGAAGTGAACACACACAAACATCTCACGCGTTTGATATTGCCGCGACCGCGCCGCGCGCGCCAGTCGTTAGCTTGCCCGCTACTTAGACCGCACGTGCGTTTCGTACGTGAAGACTTGGATATTACGCCATATGTTTGATATTTCGTGACCGCGCCCGCGTGTCAACGTGGATGAGCACTAACGCTTTTGAAGGATTAAAATTTCGCTCCCCTCCCCTAGGTTGCGGTCATCGGCAACGAGCCCATTGTTAACATTTTCCCAGCACACCACTGGGTAGATGTAAATTTTCTAAAAAAATATATTATAAGATGGCAGAAGGACCGCATTTACTGGGTGCAACCAGTATCTCCTCTTCTTTCTTTTCTTCTTGAGTAGGTTTAACATAAATATGTAGGCAATATCTTCTTGATGATCCGTATCTGAGTCGGAAGAGAACATTGTAAATACGTTTACCACTGAACTGACACAAAAATAATCAGCACGCGCGGCGACGGGACACTAGTATAATCACCATCCCGTTGCGTCAGGCAGCGTTGCGACACGCGGCGTGGGCCTAATATAACCCCGTCTTTAGGCTTTGGACCAGAACATGGGAACTGAAGGAGTTTGGTTTGAGATTTTCTAAGACCTCTACTCACAGTTTGGATCAGACTATGAGAAACAGAAGGCGCCATTGGACAATTTTAAATTTTACCTTTTTTTTTATTTTGGACCAAACTAAGGAAAGTGAAGTTTTTACTAGGTTTTCAGAAATATCGTTATATGGATTATGGATCATAACTTGGGAAACTGAAAAAGTTGGAAGGTTCCCCTCGATTTACAGAAAAATTTATGCTTAGATTTTGGTCAATGGAGAACTGAAAAAATTGTCGGAAAATTCTTAATTTCTTTTTTATATAACTACAGCTAGGATCTTGGAACGAGCAAGGACACGAACGGGAATTGATCACAAAATAATTAATTTACTCTAAAAATCTATTAATACTTTTAGAAGGTATAATGGGTGATTTTTTAACCGTTTGGATTTTGAAAATTGAAAATTTGAGAAAACTTGCAACGGTGAATGAAATATTTATTTGAGCCAATAAATTAATGCCTGCCATTTACGTTTTAAAGATTATTAAGTAAATGTTGCCAGCGGCTACGCCGTAGGTGGTTCATCCGTGAGCTACAATTTTGGCATACTTTTTGCAACATTTAGGCCGGTATCTCACCAATGGCAGCTGTAACACTGTCTTTCATAAAGGCTCAATCGGCAACGAGAGAGCAGATGCGTTGGCTAGACTGGCCTCGGGTATAGATAATCGGGTATAGAAAATAAAATATCCCACAGATATGTGAGGAGCAAAATCTCTCTCTTCTTTTTCAGGAAATGGCAGATACACTGGGAGAACACCCAAAACGGAAGCTGGGCCAGGAATTTCATCCAATCGATCAAAGAGTGGATGGAAATGGACCTGGCCCTTTCACACCAAGCGATCCAACTCATCACGGGACACGGGAACTTCGACTCCTACCTCCATTGCATTGGAAGCAGGGAGTCGCCGGCCTGCGGCTGTGGTGAGGTGGACTCCGTTGCCCATGTATTATTCTGCTGCCCGATGACCAGAGAATCGAGAGACCAGACAGAGATCGCCATGTTCAACGCCGGATGCACTTGGCCCATAAGAGAAGAAGAAATCAAGAACACAGAGCTACACAAGACCTGGTGGAAGACGTTCGACAACTGCGCCCGACGCCTCACACGACTGGACCACGACCTGCCCTGATACCCCCACCCCCCAGAAGCAAACCATCACGGACTCCACCAGCCATTAAAGCTAAGCTATGTTAGCCATTTAGATATAAATTAGATTAAGATAACCGGCTCAGTGCGAGAGCGGAGAGCCGGCAATGCATTCTTTTCTACATTTTAAATAAATACGATGTCTTCCAAGGCTGGAATTGTGGCTGGCTTGTCCGTGTACACGAGAGAATTCACGTATCCTCACAAAAAAAAGAGTATAGTGGGGTCAAATCTCATGATCTTGGCGGCCAATGGACTGCTCCAAAACGTGAGATTAATTGCTCACCGAACTCGCCCCTCAATAGGTTCATGGTATCGCGTGCTGTGTGGGCAATTAGCACAGTCCTGCTGAAACCACATATCAACCAAGTCCAATTCTTCCATTTTGGCAAAAAAAAGTCGGTAATCATAGCACGATACCTTGCCCCATTGACTGTAACGTTGCGATTCTCATCGTTCTTGAAGAAGTACGGTCCAATGATGGCGCCGGCCCACAAACCGCACCAACAGTGCATCTTTCAGGGTGCATTGGTAGCTCTTGCACTGCCTCTGGCTGCCTTCACATCAAATTCGCCAATTCTGTTTGATATACCATTGAGCCGAAAAGGAGCTTCGTCGCTGAAGACGTATTTTTCGATAGAAAAATGGATCTTCATCCAAGTTTCCTAAGGCCCATTCACCCAAACAAACGACGTTGTGGTACGTCACCGTGCTCATGTTCTTGCAGCAGCTGTATTTTGTATGGTTTCATGCCGAGGTTCTTACGTAAAATGTTCCAGGTGGTCCAATAACACAAGCTCAATTATTGACAAGGGCGACGAATGACATATTGCGATCTTCATTGACACTGGCCGATACATCAGCACATATTTTTCTAGGTACGCACCCTTCGCGTACGAGTTGGTGGGTTAATGTCCAATAAAGTGAAACTGGTCCGAAATTTGGTCAGAACAGCTTGAATAGCCTGTTCGGTGGGTCGATTATGACGACCATAAAACGGACGTAATTTTCGAAACACTTTTCTCGCACAGCACCAATTTTGATAACAAGATTCAATGGTTTGCAAGCGTTGTTCGTTTTTTAGTCTATTCATGGTTAAATGGCAAACCATACTGAGCATTTTTGACATTGCCACATGTCACGAATCTTTTTCTTGAAAAACCAAATAACAAAAAAATCAACAGTTATATATCTCCTGAGGTCCAACTGAAAACGGTTTGACATGAAACAAATGCATGAAACTTTCCTATTGATGAATTATGAGTAGAAAAGCTTAAATCATTTTTATAAGGTTTTTTGAAAAAAAATTTCTCCATTCTGATACTTTACAGATGAAGAAAGGAACTGAAGAATTTTCCGAAAAATAACCCTTTTTTTCCAGGCGTTTTGGAAAGTAAATCGCAAAACTATGAAGGAAATTGGTGTTTGGGAACTGCTGACGATCGGATTTGCGATTTGAATCCTGACCAAAGTAACAGAAAATTCCTCGAAAAAAACCTCCGAAAAACCGGAATTTGGAAAAACCTAACCTAAACTCAGATTCATATCCATATGATAACTTAAATCTTGATATGGATAATGGAGATTATGCACAACTCTATTATATGTATGCCACTTTCCAAAACAGTTACTATGGTGGTGGTACAACTAACAGTATTTTTAACCGCAAAATTTGAAACTTTTCCGATTTCCAAAATTCTGTTAAACTCAAAATTTTTTTGCTAATTTTGAGTTTTTCACAATAATAGTTGAAATAAACAAAGTTTTGAGTTTTTCTAATTTTGAGTTTTTCAAAATAATAATTGCAATAAACAAAGTTTTATTAATTTTAGAAAGAAGGCGCCGGCATCTAAAGAAATTCAGCTTTGTAATCGCGCCGCCGTCTGTATAGTGTTAAAATGAACATTTTTTTTCAAAAAACTTTACCTTAATCTCAAAAAAATAATTTAAGCTTTTCTACTCATAGTTCATATCTAGGAAAAGTTTCATTCATTCCTGCCAAACCGTTTTCAGTGGGACCTCAGGAAGATATATATATATATATATATATATTTTCTAAAAGTATTAATAGATTTTTAGAGTAAATTAATTATTTTGTGAGGAATTCCCGTTCGTGTCCTTGCGATGTAAGCGGTGAGAAATTAAAGCCCCCACTAAAAAGAGCCGTCGGTGGAGGCCCCCGAGATAGAGTATGACTTTTTGTGGAGTCAGTGCGTGGTAAGGCAGTAGCCGGCGACGTCTTCCCCAAACATACCATGTGAGACATGTGCGCGATTTGTGTAAACGTGAGAGTGTCGTGCAAAGTGTTATAAATTGGATGACTCACGTGGATATTTATCTTCCGCATATTTTTAAATATAAATTTTTTATCCCATAAATACAGAAAAGTAAGATACATGAATTCTTTTACAACTATCTTTTTTTTTTTCAAGTGAAACGGCGAAAAACCTTCGACCATATACATAAAGTTAAACATTCTACAAAAAATATGATTTTTACATATATCAAGCACACTCTTAATTCACTTAAATTCCACGCTTCTTTACCTAGAATTTAAATCCTAGAACATCAACTGAACATCATATATTATAATATTAAACAAATTTATACACTTTTTATGACGAAATATGTCTATTTGATATTTCTTTTTAAAATTACCTTCCTTTCTCTTAAAACAAACGGAACACCTGAAATATAAATATTCAGCCTTTCCGGAGCTCTATAACA
Source organism: Phosphuga atrata (assembly GCA_944588485.1). Classification (NCBI taxonomy): domain Eukaryota; kingdom Metazoa; phylum Arthropoda; class Insecta; order Coleoptera; family Silphidae; genus Phosphuga; species Phosphuga atrata. The sequence goes on along the minus strand of OX155894.1, from coordinate 5,588,646 downwards.
ATTCCGGAAAGGCTGAATATATTAATATATATTCAGGCTGTGTTCCGTTTGTTTTAAGTTCTTTCACCAATTCTTCTTTTCTCTTATTTGTATCATGAAAAGTTGAAAGTGTAATTAAAGTAACTGTAAATAAGTTTAAGTAAGTGTAAAGTAACTGTAAATAAGTGTACACTATTTCGTGAATCTAATATTGCTCCAAATTCTAAATTTATGATTTAATCAAATTATGATTCAATTTATGATGAATTTTACAAACTGCAATTTTATTTTATGCTAAATCTGCCATTGCATAGTATTTATGTATAAAAAATGTGGAGAAATTTTTTTAAATCCGCAGTAAAAAGAGCGTAAGAATAATAATGACTGTGGTTATTGAATGAGAAAATTATTGCATTGCTTATAAAAGGTTAACGACTTTAAAACCAAACTTACACAATTGGGTGTAGTATTCAAAATGAAAAGAAATATTGTAACAAAATGATTAAGGTTCATATATAAAACGTTGATATTAATGTTGAATTTGACTTAAGATATGTTATAAGAAACAAGTCAGATAAATTAATATATGAAATATAGAAAGAAAATAAAAAAATCTTTATACTTGAAGGCCAAAGTCCAAAATGCTACCTTTGAATAAATTAAAAAGAAATACTTCCATAACTCGAACTTCCGTAACTCCAATTTTTTTATAATTCCAATATTTTTAGAAATTCATACGTTTAGATAGCATTTTACATATAAATTAACTTCCATAACTCGAATTTTCCTTAACTCGATTTTTTTCATAACTCGTAGTAAAAATGTGTACAATGGTAAAATTTTACATACAAAATAATCTCTATAACTCCAATTTTTTAACCGCCGCGTATTTTCTAAAATGTATGAAACCGGATATTGCCTACCATGAACCGTCGATAGTGTAATCATCGGGCAGATTACCAAACATTTTATTTTTCATATTTTATGATCACCAAAAACTCGAATAAAGCAAAACAAAGAATTTACCAGCGGGTGTGCTTTAGGAAGATTACGACAGGATATTATTTTCCCGAGAATCGGTAATCCAAAAAGAGACGATATAATCGAAGTTCGCCCACAAGGTGCTATATATTATAGAAAACAATTAAAAATTACTGACTTTTTCAAAAATATAATTAATTAAAATTATTTTTAATTAATTATAATTATATAACATCATATTAATAATCTATACATATTTTATTTTGTTTATAAATATATACATATATATTTAATTTGAATAAATTGTGTATCGTGTATTTTATTCATTTTATAGTTGTCTTTCTATAACTCCAATTTTCTATAACTCATTTTCATGAACTATGGCAATTCGACTTAGGGAAGTTCGACTGTATATATACATCCTTATACATATACTCCCATACATCCTATATATACCTCCAAAATCAATACATATTTTTTCTATTTAGTGTGTATAATGACGTCATTAAAGTACTCATATGGGTTCGTTAATAGCTCGCCGAGTGCGATACAATTTTCTCAATATGTATCGTATATGTATCTAGTCTGTCTAGTCTGTATAGTCTCTCTAGTCTGTCTAGTCTTCTCTGTCTAGTCTTGCCTGTCTAGTCTTGTGTGTCTCTAATAGGCAGATAGGTCTATTTGCCTATTGGACGTGTCCCGCAGACTTTTGGAGCAACTCTTGCTATCACGATTAAAGAGAGAAATCGACTGTCGGAAAAACAATATGGGTTTAGAGAAGGTAGAGCCGCTATCAAGACCCTAGGCGCCGTGTTGTTGTTTGCAGAAAAGGCCAAACGTGGTACCTAGAGGACTAGGCACTAGTAACTGATATTCAGGCAAAGTTATCAGGCACGTAAGCATTTCATATTGTAGAAACTTAAGAAAAATGGCACGCGGTCATGAAAAGGTTTTTTCCACCCCTGGTCTAGTCTGTTTACCCTGTCTAGTCTGTCTAGGCTGTCTGTCTAGTCTGTCTAATCTGTCTAGTCTGGCGATTTTTTTTTTTAGAAATGGCATAAAAGGTCGCAAAGCAGAAAAAATAGTATAAAAAACTCGTTTTTCGCACTTGTCCATTAGAAAACTCGAAACTAGATTAAACCAACGGTCCTTGCCACATTGTCCTATATTTGATCGAGAGTTAGCGCTGCCGCGCGTATGTTGTCTTGATGTATATGTCCCATTCGCGGCGGGTAAACTAATCTAAACTGGGTTAAACCAACGGTCCTTGCCACATTGTCCTATATTGGATCGAGAGTTCGCGCTGCCGGGCGTATGTTGTCTTGATTTATCTGCCCGCTTCGCGGCGGGCAAACTAATCTAACCTGGGTTAAACCAACGGTCCTTGCCACATTGTCCTATATTGCAGTGTTTTTCAACGTGGGGATCGCGAAGCATTTTTAAGGGGGTCGCGAAGGCTCTTTAAAGGGACCGCAGTTATTTTAAAATAGAGCCCCAAAGGTAGTTCACTCGTGACAGTAGTAAACAAAAACATCGTCTTATATCGAGTGGTCTATTACCTTAAAGAGGCATTCTAAGTAAAAAAAAAACCGGCCAAGTGCGAGTTGCGACTCGCGCACCGAGGGTTCCGTACAAACTTGTATGTAAGGTTTCTTTTTTTGTGGACGTAGCAAGCACATTCAGTTAACTTAACAAGTGGCCCTCCTGAAATCACAACCATCTTAGTACCGCTGCAAGCATAACCTCAAGATGTCGCTGTCGTGGTATTAACCGAAGAGGACCTAACTGCATGCAACCCATATGCTTTTGGTGCCTGACAATACCACGCAACACATTAGTGTATTTTCATAAGTTTCTAATAGTAAATTCGCATTTTTCTTGCAATTAAACTACATATTTACGGTTTTCAGATTTTTCCCTTTACATGTGCTGTAAGACACCGCTTCTTGCCAAATTCTAGGTCATCATGATTCTAGGTCAACGGGAAGTACCCTATAGGTTTTGATTCCCTTGTGCAATCGCAAAATATGTGACATAAAGGGTCATATCTTTTGATCGCGTTGACTTACAAGTTTGATTTTTTCACAGCTGAAAGAGACGGCAGAGCCGAGTATTTGATAAAAATTTCAACTTGTTACCTCTACGCGTTCCTGAGAAAAATGGTCTTGACAGACAGACAGACGGACGGACGGACAGACGGACAGACAGACGGACAGACAGATAGACAGACAGACGGACAACAAAGTGATCCTATAAGGGTTCCGTTTTCGGTACGGAACCCTAAAAACATCGTCTTATATTGAGTGGTCTATAGTTTAATTATCAAGCAAAGCTGTTTTATGAGAGAACTACCTTAAAGAGGCATTCAAAGTAAAAAAAAAAATCATTGTATTCTTTTCAAAAGGAATTTCGGGTCACAAACAAATTTGGTATAAAGTTCCAAAACTCTTGTGGTGGTTATCGAAAGGCAAAGTACTGTTGCCTTTCGATGACCGCACACAATACCTTCACAAATGTTTCGAAACAAAAGTGTCTGTAACGCTTTTCCTTTAATAGAATCTACTAGTCCATTTTTTTAAGAATGCAGTACAGGAAAGATAGGGCTCATTTGACCTTGTTCTGTGATTGGCTTAAATTGAGGAGACGTTCACACCGACGATATTTACTTCTCCATCTCTCTCTTTTCTCATACATTTGCAGTCACTAATTTAATATTCAACATTTGTTATAGTGTAAATCAGGTTTCTAGTTACTGCATTCTTAAAAAAATGGACTATAATTATAATTTATAATTATAATAAAAACGTAATTGTATTCCTGTGGCAAGGCTTTGGACGCAAGAGCTTGGCGATGAAGAAAGCAATGCATCCAACAAGCGTTTGGCATCAGTGCTTTAAGTCTGGTAATAAAGTCGCTTTTCGAACCAGTCATAGCTTTCGCTCCGTCACTGCAAATAGCTATGCATTTCGTCCAATCGGTATGGAAGTCTTGTGTAGCTTCAAGGTACATGTTATATAAGCACTGACCTGTTGTATTCGTAGGCAAAGCTTTATAAAACAGTATTTCTTCCATTGGATTCAAAACGCACTAAAGCTACAAACTGCGCACAACCCGCAATATCAGCAGATTCATCAAACTGCAGGGATACAAAAGTACTTTCTTTTATTTTTTCTTTGACTTGATCACGAATGCCTGTTATGTGTAAGTAATTACGTATTTAGCCGATATCTAATTATAAAAATAAGTCAAAATGATGTAAAGATTCGATATTTGTATCATAAAAAAATACAAGCTAGAAACAGCGGCGGGTAGGGGGGCGGGAAATTTGTTTCCACACTAAGGGGGTCGCGGCATGAAAAAGGTTAAAAACCACTGCTATATTGGATCGATAGTTCGCTAGAAGTGCCGCGCGTATGTTTTTGTGATCTCGCGATTTTGGTTTCAAAGAATTTGAGTTTCTCACGAGTCGGCAAAAAACCCTAAGTGGACACCCGATTAGTTTTTGTTTATTTAGGACCATTAGTCTGGCTTATCTAAATCATGCGGGCAGACGCTCGAACTTAGGAACCGTGCCGAGACGCCGAGAGGATTTTGTTTTATGAGTTCTCGAAATTTTCCATAAAGATTAGGGGAGGACTCACACCAAGACCGAGGTGATGAGGTAGAGGGGAAGTCAAAAAGGGGCAGTCAGAATTGAGCTAGCAAGAGAGTAATTTGAGTTTTGAAAACGAACCTCCGTATTTTCGTCGAAGTAAATTCCTGGTTTCGACCACAAGTTTCGTAGAATTAAGTGTATTATTGTTAGTTAGTAATTATTGTAATAAGTTAGCGATTAGTTGTATATATTGTAAGGTATTAGTAGATAAGTAGTATTTAATTACATATAAAGGACATATTTGCGTGTAATTAATTCATCCATTGTCCTAATCCTGGAGCAGCACCATACCGAATTACCAGTTCGCAACAATGTGCTCTTGATTTATCTGCCCGCGGGCAACGCGGCGGGCAACCTAATCTAACCTGAGTTGAACCAACGGTCCTTGCCATATTGTCCTATATTGTATCGAGAGTTCGCGCTGCCGCGCGTATGTTGTCTTGATTTATCTGCCCGCTTCGCGGCGGGAAACCTAATCTAACCTAGGTTAAACCAACGGTCCTTGCCGCATTGTCCTATATTGGATCGATAGTTCGCTAGTAGTGCCGCGCGTATGTGGTCTTGATTTATCTGCCCACTTCGCGGCGGGCAACCTAATCTAACCTGGGTTAATAAGACCAAAGGACCTTGCCACATTGTCCTATATTGGATCGAGATTTAAAACTAAACTGTTTTCTAAACATGGACGTGTGCTGAAAAATCTCGCTTATTGAACTCGTTCTTTAATATACTATTAAAATTTATAAATGTATTAAATGTGTTGAAATTTATACATAAACACAGTTTTAAACGTGTCTATTTTAGAAACACATTAGTCTTTCTCCACATCTTTTTTTTATTTGTTTACTTTCATTGCAATTCATCTACTTTCCCCACAGAACGATCTTCCGAGCCCGAAGGCATATTAAAATGAACATCCAATTAGAGCACTAGTTTTACAATCATAAAACGTATAAATAAACAAGACAGAAAACCGTTTTAACAAACTTAAAACAATCGGGACACAGCCTGAATATTTAAATATATTCAACCTTTCCGAAGCTCTACAACAATTACTGCCTTTGAGTCTTTTTAGGCCTACCAATACAAATCTTATGTGAAATTTTTAAGTTATTTTATAGCTTTCAGTTCACCTCAGTGGCACTCAACAAAAATAAAAACATGAAAAAATATAAAATTAAATACAACATAAAAATAACATTGTTTTTAAGATCATGTCTTTCCGATAACTGCAACTTTCCGCCATCTGCAGACGCGTTTCGAGATGTATCTCTCATCAGTGCAGCTTTGCTTTTATTAATAACAATTTGTAAAACACTCACCTGAAACCCACATGGTGACTAGGAGTTAGATATTTTTAATTTGACATTTCGTGTGAGAGAAGTTATATAATATTAACGAAATACCCTCGAATAAACGATTGCTAAAATCTGTGTCCATTCATTTAAATAATATATAATTAAAATGATTTGCTATTGCATTTATTCACGTTTCATGTTAAGCAGCAATTAGAAACTGTATATGTGAAAATAATTCTTTGTCTATATAAATAAGAATGTAATAATAATTTCCCAATTACATATGTATGAAATATATTTTTAAAATAAATTGTAATTAGGGGATATCTATATAAATAAGTATGTAATAATAATTTCCCAATTACATATGTATGTAATATATTTTTAAAATAAATTTTAATTAGGGGATATCCCTGTTTACTTTTTCTCCAAAACAGGTTTTTCCTAAGAGTCTTGCCTTGTTTAAAAAGGCTATAGATAAAAAAGGAATTGCTTTATTGTGCATTTATTTAAACGTTTACAACATCCGGTCGAACAATTTAATGCTGCAATAACATAATTAAAGACTTTTGACAATAAATAACCGTGTGAAATGGTTAAGGGAGTTGTTTGGTGGTCCAAGGTCGTTTTTCCGAACGTCTAAGCGTTTTTAGAATTTTCGCAACACTAATTATGAACCTTGGGAATATAACTAGATTTCAATGTATATAGGATCCCATGCTTAGTAATCGCTCCATTATTTGTTTGGTTTAATGTAGGTCGGTGTGTCTTTTCGTTTCGTTTTGTGGATAAAGGCCGAAAAGTGTGTTGCAAGCTGCCATTGGAACATAGAATGAAATGTGGATAATTTATAAAGAGATTAATTGAAAGTTTTTGTTTGAAACTTTCTTTTTAGAGTTTATGGCGTGTAAGAGTTTCTGAACACATTTCTTATTTCCACTTCAAATAATTAGATTTCATACAGAGTTCTTTTTATTATAAATAAATTATTATTTACTTAATATGTTTTTTTTTTCAATGAGGTTTGCACGAATGTGTGAATTGTCTAGCTTCACCTTGATGCCGAGATTTGTTGGATCAATGATTAGTACGTGCTGACGGAGACCTGACAAAACTTCAATAAACTGCATGTAATTTTGAAAATTACTGCGGAATTCCCCGTACAATTTACAGATTAAAAAAGAAAATTAACAACAAGTAAGTCAAGTAGAAAAAAAAACCTTAATAATTTAATAAAACAAGCAAAGAATATTAGTTGCGGAATAATTTGTAAATCAAATACAAAAATATACCGCCTTTTAAAAAAAAAAAATTATAAACGGACGATTTTAATATTTATTGGACGATTTTAATGAAATTTACAGAATTTGATCGTGTAAATGAACTGCATCGATTATCAAAAATCGATTCTTTTGGTTCCTATTTAAGGCCGAGGCCGCACTACGGTTTTATCCCGCGAGCGGTAACCACTATAACCGCGAAACCGCTCGACAAGCACACAGTACGCTATTACAATCAGTGGCGGGAAAAAACCGTGAGTTTTTTCAACCGCCGCACACTGGGTCGGATTATGAATTTACGACGACAGAAATAGAATTTTACAATATCTCACAATTAAGCTCTTAAAATGTATTGTTAGATAACCCAGCCATAATATTATAAACAAATAAATTCGAAAAACCAATTCCATTGGTTGTGGGAACGTGTTAAACATCGCTCTTGTCCCTTAGGTACCAAAATCGAATTAGTTGCACTGGATTTTTAACAAAGTAACTACGTCTGTTTTGATTTTTGAACTTTTTAAATATGGAGAATATAGCATATATCAAGTATGTATTTACATGTAATAATATAAAATATGTAGAAAGTTTTAATCAATACGGTTAAAAAAAAGTTTTGTTAACGACTATCGTGAATTAAAAAAAATTTATAATAAACTGCAATAAATTGATTTTTAAAAAAAGTTCCGCATAGTTCCATTAAATGAAATATTTTGTAAAACAAAACAAACATTGACAATTCTAGAAAAGCAAAAATCCCGTCCACATCGTTCCACCTTACTGAGAATTACACCTTTTTTCTAGGTAGTCGTGATGACTACCATTTGCAAAGAGTTGAATAGAAATTATATATTTTTTGTATTAAGAGATAAAAGTTTTTATAAGTTTTCTTCGTTAAAGTGTAATGAACGATTAGTACAATACGTGTTGGATAAGTTTTGTGTCAACGACGGTTGTGAATTTGTAAAAAATGTGAGCACTTTTGTTATATAAAAATATATATATTTTTTGCACTTAAATTTGCATTTTTAATTAATCGTGTACATCTAATGTAGACAAATTTTATATTAGAATCATCAGAATGTCATCGCATAGGGATAGCAATCCGGAAAACCAGATCCGGTAATCCGGCGGATCCGGCATCACTAAACGTTTACCGGATCCTGTACCAATATACCGGATTCGTTGATGTTAATTTTTGTTAAAATAATCGCGCTGTTGCATGAGTAGTTACTTTAATTGCGTGGTGTGCATGGTGCCACATGCTTTTTTTCAAACCAAAATTGATTTTGGGATAAATAATGTATACTTAATAGTATGTTTTGCAACTAGGGCGGTAAGTTGTCAATTGTTCACAAGAGCGAAATTGGGCGCACGAAGGAAGAGAGTGCACATTCGCTCGTGATGGACAATACCGCCCCCGTGTTGCAGATAATATTTTTTATTACTCATGCGAGTGGACGTATCTTACAAATTTGGGATCCAAGGGCCAAAAAAAAAATAGAATAAAAAATGAAGTATTTGCTTTTTCAATTGTCTCCGGTGGTGTATATTCGTCATAAGACTCATAATAACTCTCATCAGTCTCCGGTATCACCATAGAATTTACACTCACTTTAAAACGTTTTCTTTAATTTTTGTTTTATAAAAAAAATCTGTCACTTTCACGTCTCTTTTTTAATAGTGAGGTCTGGATTATGTTTATTTTATTTGTTTAATCGTTTTAAGGGTTAGGATCAGTTTGTTGTCCGTCCGTCTGTCTGTCATTTTTCTCAGGAACGCGTAGAGGTAACAAGTTGAAATTTGTATCAAATACTCGGGTCTGCGGTCTATTTCGGCTGTGAAAAAATCAAACTTGTAAGTCAACGCGATCAAAAGATATGACCGCTTATGTCGCATATTTTGCGATTTCACAAGGGAATCAAAACCTATAGGGTACTTCCCGTTGACCTAGAATCATGAAATTTTACAAGAAGCGGTGTTTTACAGCGCATGTAAAGGGAAAAATCAGAAAACCGTAAATATGTAGTTTAATTACAAGAAAAATGGGAATTCACTATTATAAACTTATGAAACTACACTAATGTGTTGCGTGGTATTGTAAGGCACCAGAAGCATATGGGTTGCATACAATTAGGTCCTCCTAAAGATACCTTACTTACAAATTTGTACGGAACCCTCGGTGCGCGAGTCACAACTCGCACTTGGCCGGTTTTTTTTTAATGTAACTTAGCGATATTGAATATTTGCGTGCGTTACTCAAATTATGTGGTAATACAACCAAAAATGGCATTTGTCGTACTAAAAAACGTGCGCCAAGATAGTACTTTCAACTCATGAGTAATAAAAAATAATAACCGTATTTGCCGGTGTATAACACGCACCTTTTAAAAAAAAATGCCTCTAAAATATAAGTCCGCGTTATAGGTGCACAAAAAGTAGGCTAAACTTTAGGATGAGCCCTGTAGCAAATACGGTATTTATAGTAAGTTGTTGTTAGTAGTTTCAACTAAATTAACTTCATATAACTTGAAGTTAATTTAGTTGAAACTACTAACAACAACTTACTATAAATACCGTATTTGCTACAGGGCTCGTCGTAAAGTTTAGCCTACTTTTAACAGTTATATGTGACTGTTTCATCATGATGCCTAGTTACCTACACTGTACTAGATTTTTAATTGTTTGTCTAATTGTAAATGTGTGTGTGTGTGTAAACTACCTATATAATACACTCAGTTAATTACCCTGGAAACAGTCCATTTTGGAATGAAAAGAAAATTTATCCTGATCGGATCAAGCGAATTTTCTTAGATCCGGCCGGATCCGCTGGGATCCGGCCGGATCGATGGAATACGGCCGGATCCGGCCGGATTAAAAATGGCACCGGATTGCAATCCCTAGTCGTGCACAATATCATCATCTAAGTGAGAGTTTCCCAAATGCCGGGTCGCGACCCGGTACCGGGCCACGGAAAAAAAATACCGGGTCGCAAAGGAACTCTGGAAGAAACTATTAAAAACAAATAACGTCCCACAACGCCACGACTTGTGAAAGAACACAAACTAATCGGCTACCATCATTTACGAGTTGCCTATTTCTTGTAAGTTAGAACATGTAAACACATTTCACATTTTCGCTTTTTCTTGTTTTAAAATGTTCCAACACGCCATTTGAAATATATTTGAATTGTTATCGTATGAATGCGTAAACAAAATACATATATGCCGTTTCTGACGATCTCTCTGATTGATGAATAATATATTACGGGTCACGAAGGGAAAATATTAAAATAACCGGGCCACAAAGAAAAAAGTTTGGGAAACGCTGACCTGGGAGTCAGAAGTCCGAAGCTGGGGAGAATTGACGTAGACTTGGATCAAGACGCCCAAGAAGCAAAACTGAGCGTGAAGTTCGAGCTCTTCGTCTTACAACTTAGGGACAGATTCACAACGTCGCGGGCATTGAGAAATGACTGGTTGGTTCTAAATGGCCGAAGAGTATTCATGGCTATTTTTACAGAAGAATCTTTAAGTTTAGAAGAAATTTAGAAGTTTACAGAAGAATCCACAGTTTTAGTATTAGATCCTACCGTCCACAATAGTGTCTACCTCTTACTCCGCAGCATCGCAGAGCAAGATTTGGTGCAGGGAAAGACATTGGAGTCTCGGTTCTTTTTATGGGCTCATGCTAATCGCAGAAGAGTGAGACGTTGACGGGGTGAACGCAGAATTTTACAATTTGCTGTTGAAAGACATGCGGCCCTTACACACGGAGTTATGGTTTGGGGGGCGATATCGTATGGTAGTCGGCCTATATAGGGTGAGATAACACTTAAACCGCGACTCGCTGCCAGCTCCAGTAGAAGTCTGTGATTTTGACGCCGAATACATGCGTAAATCGTTGCCGCGTATGTTTTGTCTTAAAACAATGTCTAAACTAGAAGACAGTGCTGAATTTACCAGCAAGCTGAGAAGGCTGGAGCCTATGGCAGCAGATTTTACGGGCGGCAAAATTGGGGCCAACATTTTTTTTGTCGTGCAGAAATTAAAAAGATTCATTTTTATATACATTAATGTAAATGTTACTAGGGCTACACAAACAATTCAACATGCAATATGTTTAACCACAAACTGATAAATTCATTTTTTCTACAATTTAGCGTAGTAGTGGTTGGTCCGAAGCAGAATCGACGGGGCAGGATTAGGGGCATACGCGGCGTAGAGTCTGAGAGAGACAGATATGGAGCGGCGATACAAACGAAAAAGCCGCCGAAAAGAAAAGCCGCCCCCGTAGACTGAGTCATGCAATTTCTTATATGTATTAATTTTTCTTCGGTTGTGTGCTATAGAAAAATACAAAAGTTCAGTGATCCGAATAACGGAAATTATTGTATGATTTTGGAACTGTTAGCTGAATTCGATCCTATTTTAGCGAGTCATTTTCAATATCTAAGACTTTTAATTTAAATTTTATTAATAAATTAGGGGTAACCTAAAACCTCACCACGAATCACCAAGGGGGAGGGGGGTTAAAAAGTTACTAAAAAACATCACGTGATTAATGGACGACCCCTTATTAATTTTGATTCATTTGTTTTTCAACTTGATTTTTTATTATCGATGCAGTTCATTTACATGATCAAATGCTGTAAATTGCATTCAAATCGTCCAATAAATACTTCGTGTTCTGTTTTTTAATGATAGTATACGTAGTAGAAACCAATTAATAAATTTCTAATTTTAATTAGAAATAAATACATGTATTAATTTCCCTATTTTAATTAACTTTAGATGTAATTAAAAAGCAATTCAAATGCAACAAAAAAATAGTGCAAATAGTGACGAAATAGTAGATTTTGTAACTAGGGCGAAAGGTTGTCAATATTACTCGAGAGCGAAAATGTTCGCACGAACAATCAAAAAAAAAAAAAAAATAATTGGTGCCATCAAAAAAAAAAAGAAATCAAAATTGAAAAAAAAAATTGACATTTTCACTTTTCATTGCATTATACATCCAAAGGTGCTGCTGTGTACGCAAACATTTTCTGTCAAGATTAAAATAGTAGTTTATGATACAAGTGTGTGAAGAAGGGCTTTTGTGCATGAGTTGCGAAGTTCTAATTTTAATATACACATTATCATTGCATAATACATGCAGAGGTGCTGCTGTGTACGCAAACATTACCTGTCAAGATTAAAATAGTAGTTTATGACACAAGTGTGTGAAGAAGTTTACGAGTGGCAAAGTTTAAATGCTTTAATCGCAATGAGTCTCCGTGGCAAAAATTTCTAACTAGTAAAAAACGCACAGTGAAAACTATTTGGTCGTTGTCGATGTAATCTAGGTAAACCTAACCTAACCTAAATCTGACACTTCACGTCACTTTTTAGGGTTCCGTACCGAAAACGGAACCCTTATAGGATCACTTTGTTGTCCGTCTGTCTGTCAGTCTGTCTACCCGTCTGTCTGTCTGTCAAGACCATTTTTCTCAGGAACGCGTAGAGGTAACAAGTTGAAATTTCTATCAAATACTCGGGTCTGCGGTCTCTTTCAGCTGTAAAAAATCAAACTTGTAAGTCAACGCGATCAAAAGATATGACCGTTTATGTCGCATATTTTGCGATTTCACAACGGAATCAAAACCTATAGGGTACTTCCCGTTGACCTAGAATCATGAAATTTTGCAAGAAGCGGTGTCTTACAGCACATGTAAAGGTAAAAATCTGAAAACCGTAAATATGTAGTTTAATTACAAGAAAAATGCGAATATGCTATTAGAAACTTATGAAAATATACTAATGTGTTGTGTGGTATTGTCAGGTACCAGACGCATATGGGTTGCATACAGTTAGGTCCTCCTAAAGATACCTTACTTACAAGTTTGTACGGAACCCTCGGTGCGCGAGTCACAACTCGCACTTGGCCGGTTTTTTTTAATACCGAGGTCTTAATTCATTTTATTTTTATTTATTTCAATGTAACCTAGCGATATTGAATATTTACGTGCGTTACCCATGATACGTGTTATAGACTAATAGTGACATTTTGTCGCATTAAAAAACGTGCAACAAGATAGTACTATTGTGCATGAGAAGTGAAAATATTTTAGATATTTTAAGAATAACATTATTTATTTAAGAATAAGATAAATATTAAGAATGAAAATATTTTAAGAATAATTTAACACAATTAATACCCACAAATAACCATTGAATTAATTAAAGCTGCCTTGGTTGAAAGCTTTAATTTATAAGTTTAATAATAAATAAAAGCATTAATTTTAAAAAAATGCTGTTTTAATTCAATGCGTACTTGTCATTAATTTAATTTTATAGCAAAGAGTTTTATAATAATTTATTACCACTAAACCTGGTCAAGAATTGATGGTATTTTTTTAATGAGACATAGCAGATGAATCAAGTAAAAGTTGACAAATATGACAATGAAATGCCGATAGCATGAGCAACTCATTAAATACCGTTAATCGTTTATACTAACTTTCAGATAAGAAAAATATAATGTTTACTCGAAAATTTTCTTAAAACGTTTTTCTCTGCACAACACAGCAATAAGTAGTTTTAAAATTAAAAAAGGAAAGCGAAATAAATATATCGCTTCAAACTAAATTATCTTTTAATGGCCACTAAATCGCTTGCTACTATTCTCTTGCAATCTGTTCTAATTCTTGAATATAATTAAGTTATTATAGCGAAAAACCTTCATCCAGCTTAATTGTAAAATTTTTATTATAACCAAAAATCCTTTCTATATCATTTGTCGTTACAATTTAACAAAGGACCTTGTGTCTCATCACAAAAATATTTATGCCAAAAACCAACTTTTATTTCCTTTCTGCCACTTAATTAAAACAATTTCGTAACAAACTTTTGAATTTAAAGCGATTTCCGGAATTTAATCAAAATAGAAAACAAAGGAAATTGCAGCTATTAAACATAATCTTGGATATTTACAGTTTGATTTGCACACGATTGGTCTAGCCCAGGGGTCGGCAACCCGCGGCTGGCGAGTCGCATGCGGCTCTTTTCTTAGGTTGTGTGGCTCTTCAACTCGTCCATAACCTGTATTTTAAGTTTATTGGAACAAATCAAACTTTCATTTATTAAAATAGAGATTGCGAGACATTTAGAATAATTACATTCGATTGTTTAAATTACATAAGAAAAGATATAAGAACATTTTTACTTTTCATTGCATTGCTGTGTACGCAAACATTTCCTGTCAAGATTAAAATAATAGTTTATGATACAAGTGTGTGAAGAAGGGTTTTTGTGCATGAGTTGCGAAGTTCCCGTTTTAAGATAGACATTTTCACTTTTCATTGTATATACATCAAGAGGTGCTGCTATGACGCAAACATTTCCTGTCAAGATTAAAAAATCACTTACGGTTTTCTCTTATTTTCCGTGATCGCATTACTATGATGCATTGTAGATAATAATTAACAGATTTTCCCAATTTTGGAACGTAGGTGTAACAGTAACGTGAGATTTTTGGTAATTCTAAAAATTGTTCTCGACAAAGTTTCGCCTGAATATTTTGGGAATCTATACTTTATTTTCTCGCACCGTTCCCGTAATAGTGAGACCAGAACTCTTCAAATTCAGAGCCAATTGCTTGGCTGTGAAAAAATTGTCGCTTTATATTTCTGTTTGTACCGTACTATGGAATACATAAATCTTGTAGATATTTTCACCCAGGTTGGTGAGAAGTTGATTTCCCTCTTTTCCTAAATATAGAATTCCTTTTACAAGGGGACCCCCCGGACGCGTCATCACCGAGCGTTAAAAAAATAACTCACTTTTTACGCGGACCGGTAAGTTACCGACAACTCATAAGCCCGCTATGTTAGCATAAATTTCAATGGCCGGTTAGCGCATCGGTAAGAGCTCGGCTTTATAGTACGAGGATCGCTGGTTCGATTCCCCGTGGGGACGCTTTTTTTTCTTACAATTTTTAAAATGACCTTCTTTAATTAATATCATTATTTATCATTATTTATTATTATTTAACTTTTTAATTGTAATTATTAATTTGTCAATTTAATTATTTTATTAGTATTAATATTTATTATTTGTTTCTTTATAACTTCAACGGTTAATTCATAAAATTGTTTTCTTTTATTATTACTATTATTGTTATTATTCTTTATTTTATTTTTTCGATACTTGCGCCACAAATGAACCGTAGTTACCATTCATAATGTAGTATTCTTACTTATAATTTTACAAAGGTATTTCCAGAGGTATTGTATTTAAAGCGTACACGAGGAATTGGTATATAAAATTAGATATTTTTATTATTGTAGAGGTGAATCACATGTGCTGGAGTGATAATTATCGTAAAAACAAGGGAAACAGTAATTGTGTCGGCGCCTTGCACACGTTACAAAAGCCGCATTTCTACAGCTACATGTTTTTTTTTTAACTTTCCATAGAAAAACAAGCTTGATTTACATTGAGTAAAGTTTCTCTGTCGTCGCAGAGTTTGGCAGCAAACCACGCGTAATGCAACATGTCGCGGAATATTGGCGCGGATAGCTGGTGATGCAGGATGGAATGAATCTTGATGCAGTCTTCTCGGGATGTGATTTCTCGTTCTCTCTAATAATAATAATTAAAGAAAGTCATTTTAAAAATTGTAAGAAAAAAAAGCGTCCCCGCGGTTAATCGAACCAGAGATCCTCGTACTATAAAGCCGAGCTCTTACCGATGCGCTAACCGGCCATTGAAATTTACGCTAACATAGCGGGCTTATGTGTTGTCGGTAACTTAACGGTCCGCGTAAAAAGTGAGTTATTTTTTTAACGCTTGGCCATCTGGCCCTCCCGCTTGCGTCACTTTAATTTATAGACACGCCCTACATATACTGTAAATTTGGGCCAAATCGGTGATGACGCGTCCGGGGGGTCTATAAAATATTTTGATTCCATATTTTTCTGGTTTTGACTTTTCATGCTTGAATGGACATTTTCCGTCAAAACCAAACAATTGCTCATCTACAGTCAGATTACATGATGCCATGTAGAATTTTCCATAATTATTAATCATTCAATCAAACAGTTACAATAGGTACAAGTTTATCTTTTGCGCACCGTTGCGATCTTAATTCTTTATCATAATCATCATCAGTAGTGCTACAGCCCTACAGGGCCCCGACTTTCCATCCTTTCCGGTCTCTGGCACGGACGTTCCAGTCAGCTGCACCAATTTTTCTGGCATCCTCAGAAACGCCGTCTTTCCATCTCAGCCTTGTTTTCTTTTTAATAATAAAATATATAATAAAAAAATAAAATCACCAAATCGAATAAATTTACAAATGTGATATCTGTTGAGAAAGTTGCTCGAATAATTGGTGATCCATATTTTTTGAAGATTCAGATGCCCAGATTGGCCTTGGAAAACAGCTGTAGTAAAAAGTCAGTGGTAATTGACGTCATAAACACACCGCGCGTAAATGGCGTCGTTTAAACAGCTTAAAAATTTTCTCAATTTTAAATAATTTTTAAACTTAATTACAGCCTTCTTAAGCAATATTTATATTTTTGACTATGTTGTAACGGTGTAAACAGTGAATTAAAAATATAAAAAAAAACATGCATATTCCCTATTACGGCGGTTTTTTTGATTGATAGAAAATAAAAAACGTAATGTGACTGTGTTTTTATCTGTGTTCTTATTTTTTTTTGTGTTACCACAGTTTTTTAGAGGATGTGCGATATGTGTTACTGCACGCCATAAATATGTGTACCGTGAGAGATTAAACAATGGCAGGTACATTGTTTTTGTGACTAGAAATTATTTTGTTGCTATCTAATTTTTGAATGCTCAGCTATTTACCAATCGTCATGTTTATACATATGTTCTAGATTAAATAAAAACGTTGCTACCTAAACAACATAATTTAACAAATTCTCACTCTCTATCAAAAAAACTTGTTTTTCGTAATAGCAGGTGAAATTTTTACTAGATCTAGACTGAATTTGTATGAAAGTTTGAAAGTGTCGTTGTTCCAAGTATTTAACCATAACAATTGTAAATGCAATAGGAAAAAATATAATGAACAAAACTTGATAAATGCTAAGGTTAACTAGGTTACAAAAATGCAATAATAAAGAGAAACAAACCAAACTAACTTTCAACTTGTCTTATAAGCCTTATTGTTTGCGCGGTTCGTGTATCCATCATAATTATTTTATTGTTTCGGTTCGGGAAACTTATGCTGTGCGAGGACAAATTATAAAACACATTCTTGACACCAAAAACTAAAAAATATCATTAATTTATTGACGAGACAAAGAAATCGTGCACTGTACACCTTCACCTGTTCGCAAAATAGCGCCGGACAAGATAATTTATATCGAAATTATCGTCGCACACCTTCATTCTCTTTCAAATGTTATATAACCGAGTGGGTGACCGATTAAATATTTATAGTACTTTCAAATATAGTGCGTCGACTTTTAAATTTAAACAGCACTTAGACCACACCAATAGTGTATTAAAGAACGAGTTCAATAATCGCGGTTTTTTAGCGCGCGTCCACGTTTAGAAAACGACGAGCGCGGAGACGAGTTTTCTAAATATGGACGCGTGCTGAAAAATAACTATCGATCCAATATAGGACAATGTGGCAAGGACCGTTGGTTTAACCCAGGTTAGATTAGGTTGCCCCGCGCGAAGCGGGCAGATAAATGAAGACAACATACGCGCGGCAACCAATAGTATATTAAAGAACGAGTTCAATAATCGCGGTTTTTAGCACGCGTCCACGTTTAAAAAACGACGAGCGCGGAGACGAGTTTTCTAAATATGGACGCGTGCTGAAAAATAACTATCGATCCAATATAGGACAATGTGGCAAGGACCGTTGGTTTAACCCAGGTTAGATTAGGTTGCCCCGCGCGAAGCGGGCAGATAAATGAAGACAACATACGCGCGGCAACCAATAGTATATTAAAGAACGAGTTCAATAATCGCGGTTTTTAGCACGCGTCCACGTTTAGAAAACGACGAGCGCAGAGACGAGTTTTCTAAATATGGACGCGTGCTGAAAAATAACTCTCGATCCAATATAGGACAATGTGGCAAAGACCGTTCGTTTAACCCAGGTTGGATTAGGTTACATGCCGCGAAGCGGGCAGATAAATCAAGACAACATACGCGCGGCGGCGCGAACTCTCGATCCAATGTAGGACAATATAGCAAGGACTGCTGGTTTAATCTAGACAAGTGACAAGTGCAAAAAACGCCTTATGAACGAGTTTTTTATACTATTTTGTCTATTTTGCGCCCTTTTTATGCCAAAAAATCGCCGATACATATTAAGAAAATTGTATTGCACTTGGCGATCCATTAACCCCCTTAACACCCATATGAGTGCTTTAATGACTTCATTATAGACTCAAAACAGAAAAAATTTCTTTTTAGCCAATTCTTTAATAAGATAAGACAATATAAACTACAATAATAATTTTATTGCTCGATTTATTTTAGAATTTCTCTGAAATAATCTTTTTTTTTTTTAAATTGGTATTTGGCTCGTGCCAAAGCCTATAATAAAAATTATTGCATTATAAAACGGTTCTCTTATATAATCGTCTGTTGAGACACATTGTATAATATAATCGTGTTTAAAAAACCTGCAACGAAAGTATAACAAGTGTAACACTTTTGGATATTAGCATATTACCTTTTTAAATCTTACTAAAATATTTATTTTTAAACGTTGCAAAATATACGGAAACATTGAATTTTACTAATATAATATTAAACATCGTTGTTATTCTTTATAAAGAAGAAACCGAGTAGACTGATTACCTAATTTTTTACACTTGACAAAACACTTTTCCTTTCTAAATGTTAATTAAAGCCTTTAGGTTTTGTTTTACTCGACGACGTATTGTAACAAACTAATTTAGACTAGTTTCAACTATAGCCCATTTTTTTAAGAATGCAGTGCAGGGAAGATAGACCTTATTTGACCTTGTTCTTTGATTGGCTTAATACGAGAAAAAGTTTACACCGACGATATTTACTTTTCCATCTCTCTCTTTTCACATACATTTACAGTCACTGGCGTAGAATTTGGAGAAATGTAATTAAAGAATATAATACAACGAATAATTTCTAAATATAATAGAACGTTAAATTAACCTACGGCGAATAAGTACTACATTATACAATAATGTTTTATATATAATTTAATATTCAATTTAAAATTTAAAGGTAAAAAAAATAATTAACTCCAAGTATATTTTTTTCGTACGCCAATGCATGTTGAGCTGTTACACACAATTGTCAGCTGGTCTGTTTGTACCATTTAGAGTTTTTTTTCCATTTATTTGTTTGTATTTTATTGCTATTGTTACCATTTGGTGTATTTAATCAATAATAATAAGATATTCAATCAAACCATTAATAAATTACCAATTTTATATTCAAGTAACTATATTTGAATTTAGCGCGAAATTTTGTAACTAGATTGAACATTTGTCATAGTGTAAATCAGGTTTCTAGTTACTGTATTCTTAAAAAATGGACTATAGTACTGTCTTAAGATAAATCTCCTCTGGGTAGAGTGGACCAGTGTTCAGAAACCGGTTTTAAGTAAAGAGCCATTTTTCATTTAAAAAAAAATAAATCTTATACCAGAGCCGCAGGGACGATGGTCTAAAAAAATTACATTCAGTGAGATTTTTACGAGTGAATTGATGCAGAGATTTGTTTTGTCAGGTTCGTAACTTGAGGTCTTTAGATTTAAACAACTTTCAAGTCTAACGTCGAAGAGCTGCTGGGCCCCCGTTTTATATTCATGTTGTTAAAAATGAACTCACAATAATATATAGACCCACAAATAGATAAGATTTCAAATGCCACCGGCTTAAATTAATTGTAAAGTTGAAACTGTTCCAAATATAATTTCATCTTTCAAGAAAGATTTAAAAAAGTAGAACTTCTAAAAGTGACTTCGAAGTATCGTCTCGTCCTTCTCGCAACTTCTTATTGAGCTTGTTAAGATGCGTTGTCTGATTTCAGTAGCAAAATAGATTTTTTGTAACTAGTCGTGATGACGACAATGGACTTCGAATACTCTGAGTTAAATGATAGTTTAACACTGAGCATCCGAAGACAATGAAAATGTGTTAAATGATGGTTTAACACCAAACATTGGAAGTCTTAGGCGAAGCCACCAAGCATTCGAAGACAATGAAAATGTGTCAATATGTTCGATACATTGACTGTAATTTTTAAGATGCTCGCCTTGTTCGTCTATCATTAAATGATGCTCGCCTGTTCTAATGATGTTCGTCTATCATTAAAGCACTCATATGGGTTCGTTAATGGCTCGCCGAGCGCGATACAATTTTCTCAATATGTATCGGCGATTTTTTAATTTAGAAATAGTATAAAAGGGCGCAAAATAAAAAAATCGTATTAAAGAACAAGTTCAATAAGCGCGATTTTTCAGCACGCGTCCATGTTTAAAATACGACGAGGGTAGCGAGGAGTTTCTAAACATGGATGCGTGCTGAAAAATCGCACTTATTGAACTCATTCTTTAATATACTATTATCTACACTTCGCAACTCATGCACAAAAGCCCTTCTTCACACACTTGTATCATAAACTACTATTTTAATCTTGACAGCAAATGTTTGCGTACACAGCAGCACCTCTTGATGTGTAATGCAACGAAAAGTGAAAATGTCTCTTTTAAAACGGGAACTTCACAACTCATGCACAAAAGCCTTTCTTCACACACTTGTTACAACATACCAAGGGTCGGCAAAGTGTGGCTCGCGAGCCACACGTGGCTCTTATGGTATCACCTTATGGCTCTCCAGAAATAAATTGAAACAAAAAAAAAATCACAAAAAAAGTCCCTTCTCGGAAGTCTTACGACCGCCGCCGCCAAATTCATAACTGACAGTCACAGCGCGGATCTCGGAAGTTTCTTTTAAACTGAATAAACTGAATCGTTTACGTTTGTACCTAGTGCAGCTGGCCTTGTCTTATTTGGCATGAAAAAAACAACAAAACATCTACTGTCGAGACACATTTCGAAAATACACATGCCGCATTTGCAAAGACTTCGGGATAATGTTATAAAGACAAGTTCCGCTTTCAACTGTTGCATGCAGTCTGCAAATAATACTAACTTGGCAATCTTTGTCTTGAGTCACGAAATCGTCAAAAATGGTAAATAATTCACTGATGGTGAGTACATAAAAAGAGTAGTACACGCTATTAAGATGGCAAAAAACAACAAAACACCAGGTCCAGACGATATCTACGCAGAATATCTCAAGCAGATACAGTAGGAAAACATAAACATAATTGTAAAAATATAAAATAAGATATATGACACTGGATAACTTCCAAACGAATGGCTAAAGTCCACGTTCATAATGCTTCCCAAAAACAGAAACAGCAACCAAATGGCATCATACACACCAGGTTATTTAATAAACTTAAAGGGCTAAGCGGAGACACGCAGTTCGGGTTTAAGAACGGCACCGGTACACGAGAAGCAACATTCTGCCTAAACACATTGGTACAAAACTGCTATGACCAAAGAAAGGAATCTTCCTGTGCTTCATCGACTATGAAAGCGTTCGATAGTATCAACCACGAACGTCTCATCGATTATCTAAAAAGAGCTGGTATAGATGAAAAAGACGTAAGTATAACTCAAAACCTATACTGGCAACAGTCGGCCAACGTCAGAATCAACATCCAATTAACGACAGAAGAAAAGAAGAGAGGGGTACCTCAAGGATGTATAATGTCACCAATGCTATTTAATATTTACGTCGAACAAATATTCTCAGAAGCCTTCGATGATCTAGAAATCGTAATAAAAGTGAACGGTACCACAATAAACAATGTTAGATACGCAGACGACTGAGTTATCATAGCAAACAATCAACAAGACCTACAGCTACTAATGAACAACATAAACAGAAAGGGGTCAGAGGCCGGACTAAGAATGAACAGATCCTAAATAAAATTCATGGTTATAAGCCATAATAATCAGGCAGGAGCGTCCTTCACGGTAGAACCACGGGAACCAATCGAAAGAACTACGAGCACGAAATATCTAGGCACACTAGTAAACGACAGATGGGACCCACTACAAGAGATTAATAGTAGGGTAGAACAAGCCAGACAGGCATTTAACAAACTACGTCCCTTGCTATGTGATAAAAACCTAAATTTAGAAATCCGCCACAGAATGGTCGAATTCTATGTTTGGCCAGTACTACTGTATGGAGAAGAAACCTGGACGATAAAAGTAGCATCCATTAACAAGATCGAGGCGTTCGACATGTGGACACTCAGAAGAATGCTCCGTATCCCATTTGTGGACCACATTACCAACGAGGAGGTACTGAGAAGGGCAGGAGTGAATAGATACCATAAAACAGCGCAAGATCAGGTATCTGCATCATATACTAAGGGGGCCAAAATATCGAATTCCACAGTTCATACTTGGGAAGGAAAGATAGAAGGCAGAAGGGGCATCGTACGTGAACAGCTATCATGGCTGAGGAACATCAAGAACTGGACCGGAATCAGAAAGTTTGGTGACATGTGCCAAGCAGCAATAAACAAAACATTTATTCGATAAATGAAAAAGAAGAAGATAAATTTTAACTTTATCACAATTTAAACAAGAAAGCAGATATCATAAATAAAATCAAAAGCTTATCTTTGTCTGCCAAAACGTCATTAAATGTATGCCAACCCAAGTTGAAGACCTAAAAATAGCATCAGCCATATCGATAGCAGTGAGTCTTGTGACATAGAGAATACTGCGCAAGGTGTCCTCTTTGCATGTTTCATCAGATGGTCCCAAAGAAGAATTTCTGTGGGTTCGTCAAACACGAAGAAAAGTTGTTAATGAAAATGCAGTTAAAATGCAAATAAAAGTTGAAAATGCAGTGACCGAATATCTGAAGAAAAATCACATCCCTCTTATGCCAATTGCAACAGATGGAGAAAAATTGATCTCTGCACACAAACTTTGGACTGCAAACTTTTTTTTTTGAAGCACTCTGCACACAAACATTTCCATAAGTTATTGGTAAATTTATGGGATTTGGTAGTTAAGCTCACCAATTATATTATCGCAAAGGCGCTAAATAATCGGCAATTATGAAGAAAATAAAAAAATAGACTTTCTGGGAAAAAAATCATCCGTGGCTCTTCCATCCAGTTTGAAATTATTTTATATATAAATTTGGCTCTCAAGTTTATAGAGCATTTATAGAGCCGACCCTTGCCCTAGTTCCATCTTCTACCAACTCGGACAACGTAACATCCACACCAGACTCAAAAGAAAATTCCCACAGGACATCACCGATCCCGACTCAGAAAACAGCGAAAGTGATTAAACAGTGATAGTGATTTAAACAGTGACAAATTACCAAGATTAGAATTCTCAGCGGACAAAGCCGGCTAACTAATTAATTGTTAACACTACTGTGAATGACAGATTAATGTGAATTCTGTCGAACCGATATACTTACAATAAAAAATAATTTAAATTTTAATTAAAATAGTAAAAAGCTAAAAATTTGCAACCTAAAAGTCACAATAACATTAGTTTATAGGAAAATAATTAAAATCGGCTTTTTCTCAAAACTTGTTTTCTGCGTGTTTTTCTGCGACAGTTTTTTTTAGAGGATGTGCCAACTACGAAAAATTTATTTCATCCTCCTTGTTTTATTCTTCTGCAAATCTACCTTTAAATTTATTATGTAATTAAAACTTTTGTTCGCGATTTGCACAGTGAAGCCGTATGTTTTGATTTGAGCGCATTGTTCCTTTGTGAGAAACGATTGGTATCTGTATCAACAGTGTTTTCGCATTCATGCCGAGTCGGACGTTATTCAAATCTAAATACGATATTTTAAATCACTTTTACTTAAAACATTATCCAACACTGTACAATACAACAATATCGAATTTCTAAAATCGCAATTGCAAACAGAACAAGGAATGTGCTTAAATTTGAAAGTTCTTAATTGTAACAACATTAAAAGTATTTATTTCATTGAACGGTTACGCTTGGGCTGGTGCAGGTGAAACCATTACTAAAGTATTATTAAATAGTTTTTTATTGAACATTGCCATACATATGGACATTGCCATATTAAAACAATATTACAGCCCACAACATTATGTTTGCTGTATGGAGAATGGAAACGCTATGGTCCAGTTATGATAAAACCCCGCCCTCTCATCTAACCTTGGGAAATAGACAATCACGATGCCGCTCCAGTGGCCTCTGACCTAAACGATTGCATTGCAAACACCTTTTTTATTTATTAGTTATTCTTTGAGTTTTGTGCGTTCCCAAGGCGCGCCGGCGAAAAATGTGACCGCAAAAAGGAAACCCTGAGGAAAAGTGCGCGCATAGACGTAGAAAGGAGCAAGGCTAGTCACAGTAATTATCTTTGAATTTACTCTACATTCGTGCATTTGTTGGATTAAGCTCTGCGGCGCGTAACGTACTAAGCGAAAGTGAAACAATGAATAAAACTTACATTAATCTTACCGTACAAAAAAAGAAAATTACTGTTTTCACTTACTGATTTTTTTCTTGTTTTCAGATGCAGCCCAAGAGGATTCTTTGGATTTTAGTGTTGGCGTCGTTGGGATTTATAGTCAAGGCGGAAGCGACGGGTCCACGCACACTGCATAGACTAGTCGGGGGACATTTTAGTTTAAAACCAGATTCTGACGATACCGAATTAATTATAACCTCTAGTGCGGGAGGAGGTCGCGAAGGCAAACAAAAAAAAGGTGACGATGAAGAGAAGAAAACGTTATCGCAGCAAGTGGCCGACGGCAAATATGGATTAATCCAAAAAGAACTTTTTTCAAAACCTATTAAAAAACCGGGTGTGATTAGTTACGAAAGTAATCCAGAAGTGCCGAAAGACACAATAGATAATTTAGGTGGCTTAAATGAAAATGATATATGGCTAGCAGAAAATCATTTGCTTGTTATAAAAGGTGGTGCGTTCCCAGACCACGAAGCACGTGATAACCCCCATTCGCAATGGATTCCAATAGATGATTACAAAGCTCCGAGCCGTCAAGTTAAAATCCCAGCGAACCCCAAGGTTCCGCCGCCCTTTCCCGTCCAACTCACGGAAGGGGGGCCCCTCCAAATCCTGGGCACAAACTCTTCGACAACGCTTAATGGAACGTTCTCAGCGGAACCATATCCCATATCTTCCCCCGAAACCGATTACTTCCCGGCATTCCCACCCGGAAATCCTTATCCGACCAACTTTACTTCCGGGGAAACTCCGTTCCCAATACCTCCTTACCCTCCGGCGGGGGACTACACTCCGCCATTCCCACCCTTCCCCATAAACGGAAGTTTGCCTCCCTTTTTCGCATCCCTGCCCCCTGGAGCAGCAATACTCCCCCCACCGGGAAATTTCACGGACTACGACGAAGACGACCCTTCAATTTACTATCCTCCACCCTACAGTTTCTACTATCAAATGGATAATTCAACAGAAGTACCGCCAGGACCCTTAGTACCAGGAATAGTATTACCACCACCCCCTAACTTCTTTGCCCCATTGGAAAAACAAAGAAAGAAACCAAGTTCAAGAATTACAACAACTCAGAAAACAACAACAACACAACGACCAATTACTCACAGAAGAATAACTCAACGACCAACAATACACAGACCCACAACGACAACAGAAATTGTTAAACAAATTCATGGAACCACAACTCCGATTCCACCAACTCCTATCAATAAACCTCCCAGAATTAAACCCATGTATATTGAACGCCCCACAACTCAACCTCCTATCGTAGTTACAATTTTACCTTCAAGACAACTTAATCGAACTTCTGGACCCATACCAACAACACCAAGACCGTACGTACCGGAGAGACGCAAGAAACCACTAGCTGTTACCGTTTTAAGACCAGTAAAACCATCAACAACTACAACGCCTCGCCCTGTTTACTTTTACGAAAACAACGAAGTTAACGAAAAACCTTTCAAAGTATATGGCAATCCATCACGAACAGTTATTAGTTCTACACAAATACCACTAAAAACTTACTACAGTACGCCTGATGAAATCGACTCTAATTCCGTTACGCAAAACCCAACGGGGAAATATTACAGTGCAACACAAAAAACTACAAAAGCTCCCACGCAATTCTACTTTTATGAAGAAGCTGTTACGAACAGCATTACAACCCCAAGAGCCCCTGCACAAAAACCAAACGGCTCCGGTTATTTCAATATACCTAACGAATATTATCTACCTGCAAAGCAAAACATAAGAGGACAATATCAGGAAAACAAGCCAATCCGACAAGGATCTCCTCAATATTACTACGTCACCAACAGACCAAGAGGACCTAGCAGATATAGATTTGTCGAAACAACTAAAAAACCAGACACGTTTAGCGTGCATGTGGCCCGATTAAAACAGCAGATACATCAGTACTATACAACTCCTGATCCTTACTACCAGCAAAGACCAGATTCGTCGTCAAAACCTGTATACCAATTTAGTTTCCAAGCTGCCAACTACCAACAACAAAATCCACAGTTTAGACCTTCGCCTGTGGATGAAAACAACAGGGAGAAATTCAGACCGAGTAAATATAACGTGGAGATTCAGCCAGCAATTGAAGTAATCCCGACTGAACCACCAATATATCAAAATACGCCCCCTTCGAAGTATCGGAATTATCAAAACTTACGACCTCAAAATTATCAAAACCAACAACCAGTTTCAAATTACAGGAATGTTCCGTCACAGAATTATCAAAATCCTAGAACTTTGTATTCAAATTCGCCATATCACAATCAGCAAGAATCATATCAACCACAATCCTATCAAAATAATCCCGCCACGTACCAAAACCCGCAACCGTACACGAATACTCAGTCTCCAATATACCAAAACACACCTTCGCCGACCTATTACCAACAGAAGATAACGACAAAACCCCCTAAATACCAATCATCGCCAACGCCAGATTATGAATATGAAGAGGTGGATGACAATAATAATGGAAATAGATATGTGGTAACTCCAAAGCCAGTAAGTCAATACCAGTATGAAGCTACACCGAATCCAGCCTATCAACAATATTACACGAAACAAGAAGATCATTATTTCGATGAGATGACGAAAAAATACTTCACAGTATTCGGGAAGAAATTACCAGAAGCCACAACCCCTCTGAATAATATAGAAGCAACAACAGCTAGACCAGTTTACAATAATCTTAAACAAAATGTGCAGATTGAATACACTCAAAGTATAGGAAAAGAAATATCCCTTGAAGGAGATACGTTAGTAAATTATGTGCGTGGACGTCCACGACAAAATAGTCAATCGGAATATATTACGAATAGACCTAGACAACGTTACCCTAATAGATACGTACAAGACAGCAGTCTTGAATCGGATGTAAATGTGAATTATAAACAACCTCGACCGCAGGTGAATTCTGAAGCGGAAATAGTTGAAGCTATTCCAGTAAAAATTTCGGGTTCACAAGAAGGCAAATCCGGTTCGTATATATCGTACGAATTGCCAGGAGACGACGGCGCCCATTTCTATTTCCTAACGCCGCAGTTAGCGCAAAGCAGAGATCAAGGCGCCGGATATTACTATTCAAATGCGGACGCGCCTGCGCGAATCAGACGCAGCCAAAAAGACTAATTGTTATAAATTTAAGTGATCAATTTCTGTGTATAGAAAACCGCCTTTTCCTATTTGTAAATTTTATTATATATTTGTGTGTTTGTGTACATTATTAAAATATTTATAATAATAATAGTTAGTGGACTGTGATTGCCGTCGCGGGGGCACACCAAAGAACAATTCGTCGTATCGACTAATAATATTTCTGTTTGGGAAGTGAACTTTGTACTTTACTATTTAATGCCTCCGTTTTGTATTGTATAGCATTGATATCGCGAATGATAGCTTTTAAGAATAGTTTACATTTACAATTGTGATTCGAGTATTATACGCTGTGTATAGAACGCATTTATATATCATTTATTAAATGTTAAATAAAAATATATATTTCCTTATATCCAGGAAACTGTAATTACTCCTATATTATGGCTCTAATTGCTTTCAGAAATTGGCATTTCAAAGGAAGGAAAACTAGTTCATAAACACGTTTCATTTATTCAAGTGAATAAATGTTATGATGTAAGATTATATTTACAACGTTTCATTGAGCTGTAAAGTACTTATTTGTCTTATGCAACCAAACAGACTAAAACCAATATTGTTTGAATATATAAATTAATGTGCAGAATTGTTAGTTCATTTACTTTTTTAATTAACAAATACCTTTAATTTAAATTCTCGATATCTAATTCAGATAAGCATTAATGCAAAAATATAATTCGTAAGTTTCAAACTTAACTGTTCTCTCATAGTTATTTACATTAGAGTGCGGAAAGTTCGCTCCAGCTAATGGGGAATTCGCCCTTCGGGCTCGTTTCCCAAACGAGCTGTGGCGTTGTAAAATCATTTCCGCACGAAATTGGTATAAATTTTTTTGGCCGACAATTATTATTTAAGAAAGAAATAGACCCTCCGCCTTCACTTCCGGTCCCCCACGTCCAGTTAAAACGCAACCGAATTCAAATTAGTCACACTTGTTCAAAATATAATGAAATTGACACCACTCTGGGCCTCAAGTAAAATGAAAAAGTTTCTAAGAAGCATAAAATTCAAGTATTAACTAATTATAATAATAGTAGTCTATGATACAAGTGTGTGAAGAAGGGCTTTTGTGCATGAGTTGCGAAGTTTTGTTTAATCGCAATGAGTTCACAAAAGCATTTCACACACGTGTCGCATACATTATTTTATCTACGAAGGTCTAGTCGTGTCTGTCTAGTCTTATCTGCCTAGTCTTGTCTGTATAGTCTAGTCCAGTGGTCCCCAACCCTATGTCCACAGACATCGTGCCGCCCGCCGACCGTTTTACGCCCGTCGCAAGTAAACGTAACGTAACAAAATAGCAGCATATATTGCAGAACTTATTCAAGTAAGAACAGAAGAACTGGAGCTAGAAATTTTGGACCTTGAAAACGACATTTTACTAAAATCCAATGTATCAGATGAGGACTTCTTGAAAAGGATAAGAAGAAGAATGTGCCGTTGAGTGCTAAAAGATTGGGGATCCCTGATTCTGGGGAAGGCTGGGGATCTAGATTCTAGAGTGCCATACAAGATACAACGAACAAATTTTCACTCGTGCCAATATTATGTTTCTACCTGACAGCTGTGACACGCGTGCCATAGGTTCGTCACCAGTGGACTATAATAAGATTTGGTTTAATTACATCTAGAGTGTCATACTAAATACAACGAACTATTTTTCGCGCGTACTAATATTATGTTTCTACATGACAGGTTCTACATGACATTACTGTGACACGCGTGCCATAGTTTCGTCACCTGTGGACTAAAGTAAGATTTCAGTTAATTACATCTATAGTGTCATACTTGATACGAGGAACTATTTTTCACGCGCGCCAATATTATGTTTCAACGTGGCAGCTGTGACACGCGTGCCATAGGTTCGCCACCAGTGGAGCATAGTAAAATTTGGGTTAATTACATCTGGAGTGTCATATTAGACACGACGAACTATTTTTCACGCGTGCCAATATTATGTTTCTACGTGACATCTGTGACACGCGTGCCATAGGTTCGTCACCAGTGAACTATAGCAATATTTTAATTAATTACATCTAGAGTGTCATACTAGATACGACGCACTATTTTTCACGCGTGCCAATATTATGTTTCTACGTAACAGCTGTGACACGCGTGCCATAGGTTCGTCACCAGTGGACTATAATAAGATTTGATTTAATTACATCTAGAGTGTCATACTAAATACGACACACTATTTTTCACGCGAGCCAATATTATGTTTCTACGTAAGAGCTGTGACACGCGTGTCATAGGTTCGTCACCAGTGGACTTTAGTAAGATTTGGGTTAATTACGTTTAGAGTGTCATACTGGATACGACGAACTATTTTTCACGCGTGCCAATATTATGTTTCAACGTGGCAGCTGAGACACACGTGCCATAGATTCGCCACCAGTGGAAGATAGTAAGATTTGGACTAATTACATCTAGAGTGCATACTAGATACGACGAACAATTTTTCACGCGAGCCAATATTATGTTTCTAAGTAACAGCTGTGACACGCGTGCCATAGGTTCGTCACCAGTGGACTATAATAAGATTTGGTTTAATTACATCTAGAGTGTCATACTAGATACGACGAACTATGTTTCACGCGTGCCAATATTATGTTTATACGTAACAGCTGTGACACGCGTGGCATAGGTTCGTCACCAGTGGACTATAATAAGATTTGGTTTAATTATATCTAGTGTCATACTAGATACGACGAACTATTTTTCACACGTGCCAATATTATGTTTGTATGTGACAGCTGTGACACGCGTGCCATAGGTTTGCCACTAGTGGAACATAGTAATATTTGGTTTAATTACATCTAGAGTGTCATACTAGATACGACGAACTATTTTTCACGCGTGCCAATATTATGATTCTACGTGACAGCTCTAACACGCGTGCCATATGCTCGCCACCATTGGATCATTGTAAGATTTGGGTTAAGTTGACTAGAAATGTTGGACATTTTGTTATTTTCACTGGTTATTCGTCAAAAAGTGCCCGAAAACATGGCGGAAATTGTCGCATGTGTATAAAAAATTCCCACTATGAAAAGTACTATTCAAGTAGATGGATTAGATTGTGATTTCCATGGTCCACTTAATTATTATAAGTTAGTAGTCTAATTCAAGTTCGATATGAAGTTGTCGCAATATGAAGCCGCTACATGAAGTAGTTACAACGTAAATTTGAAGATGAAATAAGGATCGTTTTGATGAAGTCGGTTCCACATTAAGTTGTCGCAATACGAAGTCGCAACTTGAATTTGTCGCAACATGAAGTTGTGTCAACTTGAATTTGTTTCAGACAAGACAAGTCTAGAGAGACTAGACAGGCAATACTAGACAGACAAGACTAGACTATACAAGTTTAGACGGACAAGATTAGACAGATAAGACTAGACAGACAAGAGTAGACGGACAAGACTAGACAGACTAGGCTCGCCGAGCCAGGCTGTGCCGAGCCGGGAGACAGTAATTTACACGTCGTTTATAAACTCCCTCTACATAAATATTATGTGTAGACATTATGAGTAGACACACTAAACTAGAAAGACAAGATTAGACAGACGAGACTAGACAGACAAGACTAGACAGACAAGACTAGACAAACAAGGCTAGACGGACGAGACTAGACAGACAAGAATAAACAGGCAAGACTAGACTTGCAAATTATTTTGTCCTTTTCGTTCAATTTTGACATAAAACAAAAGAATTTAGCAAAGTGTGTCCACTCAAATCAACAAAAAAAAATTAAAAAATTTGCCTCGAATAGATTTTAGTTTTTGAAAATTTTTCAATATTTGCAAATTATTTTGACGTTTTCGTCCAATTTTGACACAAAACAAAAGAATTTTGCAAGGTTTGTTCATTCACATCAACAAAAAAACAAAATTTTCTTGAAATAGATTTTGGTTTTTGAAAATTTGGCAATACTGCCAATTGTTTCTGCCAATTTGTTTTGCAATTTTGACATAAAAGACAGACAAGACTAGACTTGCAATTTATTTTGTTGTTTTCGTTCAATATTGACATAAAACAAAGGAAGTTTACGAAGTGTGCCCACTCAAATCAACAAAAAAACAAAATTTGTTTCGAATAGATTTTGGTTTTTAAAAATTTGGCAATATTTGCAAATTAAAGATTAGACAGACGAGACTAGACAGACAAGACTAGACAGACAAGACTAGACAAACAAGGCTAGACGGACGAGACTAGACAGACAAGAATAAACAGGCAAGACTAGACTTGCAAATTATTTTGTCCTTTTCGTTCAATTTTGACATAAAACAAAAGAATTTAGCAAAGTGTGTCCACTCAAATCAACAAAAAAAAATTAAAAAATTTGCCTCGAATAGATTTTAGTTTTTGAAAATTTTTCAATATTTGCAAATTATTTTGACGTTTTCGTCCAATTTTGACACAAAACAAAAGAATTTTGCAAGGTTTATCCATTCAAATCAACAAAAAAAACAAAATTTGCTTCAAATAGATTTTGGTTTTTGAAAATTTGGCAATACTTGCCAATTGTTTAGACATTATCTAGCAATTTTGACATAAAAGGCAGACAAGACTAGACTTGCAATTTATTTTGTTGTTTTCGTTCAATTTTGACATAAAACAAAAGAATTTTGCAGTGTGTCCACTCCAATCAACAACAAAAAAAATTGTTTCGAATAGATTTTGGTTTTTTGAATATTTGCAAATTATTTTGACGTTTTCGTCCAATTTTGACATAAAACAAACGAATTTTACAAAGTTTGTCCACTCGAATGATTTTGGTGTTTGAAAATTTTGGTAATACAGTCGAACTTCCATAACTCGAACTTCTATAACTCCAATTTTTCTATAACTCGAACTTTTTTGAAATTCATACGATTAGATAGCATTTTACATATAAATTAACTTCCATAACTCGAATTTTCCTTAAATTTTCCTCGAATTTTCCTTAACTCGAATTTTTCCATAACCCGTAGAAAAAAAAGTACTATGGCAAAATTTTACATAGAAAACAATCTTCATAACTCCAATTTTTTAATCGCTGCGTACTTTCCAAAATTTATGGTGCCGCATATTGCCTATAATAATCCGTATCATCCTATTCATTATAGTAAAGGTACTCTGTATTACTGAAATTTTAGAGTTTAAACTCATTCTTTCTTCTTACCTCTGCCGTTACAATTGCAAATATGAGTGGCCAGAGAAGAAAACTCAATATGATTTCGATATCTGACAAAGTGAGGTTGATAAGTGAAGTTGACAAAGGAATTAAAAAGAAAAAAGTGATTGCTGAAGACTGGGATTCCTCCAAGTACACTTTCTTCAATTATAAGAAACCACGAAGACCAGCTTTAAAGATAAAGGTTTTTTGACAGTGACATACAGAAGCAACAAAAAAGCTTGGATGACAGGTGCAATTTTTGAAGAATGGATTTCTAGTTTAGACAAGAAATTCAATGCCAAAAAAAAATACTAAGCAGCTTAATTCGATTCTTGTTGTTCTTCTCCCGCAAAACATGACGTCAAAGTTACAACCTATGGACCAAGGAAGTATTCACAATATAAAATTGCACCATAGAAGAAGAATTCTAAGAAAAACATTAGTTGCCCTAGTAGACAATCAACCCGAACATATTACTTTATGCGATACACACTTGACGAAAGCGTGGGATATCGATATTCAGCAAGCAACCATAAATTATTGTTTCAGAAAGGCTGGCTTTAAAAAACGAGGCGAAACAAACTGGAGTGAAGAAAATGATACTATACTCTTCTGTCAGAATTGAAGTCCGCGTATGACAAATATAATCAGCATAACGTGGATAATTGATAACAGTTAATGATTATTTATCTATAGATGAAGATGTGGTTATAGCGGACTATCCAACAGCTACCAATATTTTAAATAAAATTACAAAACGCGAAGATGAAGATGTCTTATCTAGCAACGAAACAGTGCCAATTCTACCCACGAGCAAAGAAATGCGTAATTATTTAAATAAGTGTAGCGGATATCTGTGTTCTAAACAATCTTCCAGGCGAAGTGTACCGCGCATTATCTACTTTGGAGAACTTTGTATACCGGGTGTCCCATTTTAATCCGCCAAACATAAGCGATAATTAAAACAGTAGCGATAATTCTGAACCAGTGCATTGAAGCAAAAAAGTGTTCTGAATAAAAAGTTAACGGTTATGGGGGGGGCATCTGACCCCCCCCCCCAGCCCCCAGGGGGGCGGGAACAAGAGGTAACTTTAAAATCTTAAATGGAAACCCCTACCCGAACCCGACCACAACCCGAATAAAATTTACCTACTTTTTAACGCTCTATCCGAATCTGCAATAAAAAATAGGGGTTTCCATTTAAGATTTTAAAGTTGCCCCCTGTTCCCGCACCCCTGGGGAGCAAAGTCGACGGCATCAGATGTCCCCCTCATAACAGTTAACTTTTTATTCAGAACACTTTTTGCTTCAATGCACTGGTTCAGAATTATCGCTACTGTTTTAATAATCGCTCATGTTTGGCGGATTAAAATGGGACACCCGGTATACAAAGTTCTCCAAAGTAGATAATGCGCGGTACACTTCGCCTGGAAGATTGTAACATATTTGCTTCAATGCGCTGGTTCAGAATTATCGCTACTGGCGGATTAAAATGGGACACCCTGTATAGTGATTTTTTTTATGGAAAACAATTAAAAATTACTGACTTTTAAAAAAAATAATACATATATTAATTGTAATTATTTTTAATTAGTTAGAATTATATAACATTATAATAATAATGTATATTTCTTTCTTGTTTTTTGTTTATAAATATATACATATGTAGTACATATTTACTTTGAATAAATTGTGTAAAGTGAATTTTACTCATTTTGAAGTTATGTATTTCTCTAACTCGAATTTTCTATAACTTATTATAATTTTTTTTCGTGAACTATGGTAATTCGCCTTAAGGAAAGTCGAACTTCCTGTTTGCAAATTATTTTGACGTTTTCGTCCAATTTTGACAAAAGACAAAAGAATTATGCAAGGTTTGTCCATTCACATCAACAAAAAAAAAAATTTGCTTAAAATAGATTTTGGTTTTTGAAAATTTGACAATACTTGCCAATTGTTCTGACATTCTCTTCCAATTTTGACATAAAACAAAATAATTTCCACTGAGAGTCCACTCAAATCAACATAAAAACAAAATTTGCTTCAAATAGCGATTTTGGTTTTTGTAAATTTGGCAATATTTACAAATTATTGCAAATAATACAAAGTTATAAAAGTATTCCGCACGGGCAATAATGTAATGTTCAGAATATTGAGCACACAATCACATCAGTTCAAAAAAGTAATTCGCAAAGGGTTAAAGTACAGAGACAGTATACCACTTAGTTGGTAGTCTCCTACCCTTGCCTGAACAAGTACTTCAATTTCTACAAATTTATTTTGTTGGAGAAGATGAAAGAGAGGAATTACAGACAAGCAAACAGACTTCAACAGTTGTGTTTCCCTGGACTGATTTAGACATAACAGACAGATAAACTTATTCTGCCTATATTAGACAATCTTTCTTTATTTAGAAATTAGTAACAGGCAGTTTCCAAAAGTTTTAGGCTGTCCTGAGCAATTCAGACATGACAGAGAGACAAACTTACTTTGCCTGAAAATAATTTGCAAATATTTTTAGACGTACTTTTAGACGTTTTTGATTTACTTGGAAATTCCTGACTGACTAACAGTCTTCAAAAGTTTAAGGCTGTCTTGACAAACTCACACAGACAAACTTAGTCTATTCATCACATTCACACACAGATTCAGACAATCTCATTTTGTTTAGAAATTACTGACAGATCAACTTCAAAAGTTCTGGACTATCTTAATCAATTCAGACATACTTACTTTGTCTGATTTTGATATTCTTACTTTGTTAATAAATTACAG
The DNA here is from genome assembly GCA_944588485.1 of Phosphuga atrata. NCBI lineage: Eukaryota > Metazoa > Arthropoda > Insecta > Coleoptera > Silphidae > Phosphuga > Phosphuga atrata. The sequence continues at coordinate 5,552,741 of OX155894.1, read as the reverse complement.
CTTAAGAAGCAGTAATTCTACAAATTCAAACCACAGTCAGGTGAAACAACTGCAAGCGACGTTGCACGACAGTAACCCGTACATAAATGACATAAAAACTACTATGCAGGAAGTACCAGAAAACTTTGAAAAGTTCGAAATTGTTATTCACGCTGATAGAAAACTGGGGAATGCTCACAGCAGACGCTTAATGCACCGCTAGCGAATGAAGTGTGGCTCTGGTCATAGTTGGACAATAGTTTGAACAACGAGATATCGTGTTACAAAGCCATGACCACAGGTGGCAAAGGAGCGTCCTCCTCGGTGGTGTAGTTGACAACAACCCGCCTTTCAATGCGGGAGATCCGGGTTCGAATTCTGGTCGGGGAGACAACAACTAGGGCGGTTTTTGCTAACCGTCCGGGCTGCCCACTCTGAATGAATGCAAAATATGCGATACCGGGCATACTAAAAGCCAAGGTGGAAGGACCCTTTTTTTAATAAAGTGTTTCGGGGGAAGCTCTCACTAAACCCCCTTAGTGAGAGCTTCCCCCGAAACACTTTATTAAAAAAAAGGGTTGCAAAGGATCAGTGAGTTATCCCATTCCTATGATTGCTTACAATATCCATTACTTTTCTGCTGTGGTGAGGATGGATGCTCCATTGACATACCCCAACGCGACCCAAAAACGAAATTGCCCCTTGAAAAAGCAGTACCTATCTGCATTGAACTTTTATTCTTATAGCATCATCAGAGAAACTGATACGAACCACTTGCTGTATTATCGACCTCTTTTCAGTCAATATGTAGTTGACATGTTTTGAATTTCGAAGAACAAGAAAGACGATGTAGTTTTTAATGACAACACGTATTTATTCTACGCGGACGACGTCGCGGGCATCACCTAGTTATTTATATAGCGATAAAGAAAGAAAAGGCACTTACCAGTATTAAGTTCTTGTTCAGCACTCTCGTCCTTCAAAGGGGCATCAAACAAATGAAGGTACACTTCGATGGCACATCTGGCAGCTTTGAAATAGAACGGATGTCCACGGAGAATATCCTCCAATCTGAGAAGCCCTACGTAGGATCTCAGCGTCATTTTCCTCATACAATACGTATGAAAATCAAATTGATCTTCGATAATTTCCGAGAAATGCTGTTTGAAAATCCGCGGAATTAAAATGATTACTTGCCAATTGAAACAAATTAACTTACTCTGTCAACTTCATGGCATTTTTTAAGAGATTCACCATATTTCTCGAGTCTTTGGAAGGCGAGGGCGCATTCAGTTTGGAACCACATGCACTGCATTTCATTCAAATTTTCCATCGCCGATACACCTTCTCGTGTAAATTTCGCACAAGTTTCCTCGGCCTCTTTCACATGATTCGCGCGCAACATATATTTAGCACACTTAGAATTGATATACCTATCAGCTGTATCTAATGCTTGAGCTTCATCTAACCATCTATAAGCTTCCTCAGGATCACCAGCATGCTATAAACAATAGTAATTTACATTAGAGTGCGGAAAGTTTGATTTTACAACGCGACAGCTCGTTTTAGATTTTTTTTTCATTAGCTGGAGCGTTGTAAAATCATTTCCGCACGAAATTTGTATAAATGTTTTTGGCCGACAATTATTGTTTAAGAAACAAATAGACCCACCGCCTCCACTTCCGTATCCCCACCCTACCCCCACTTCCGGTTCCCACCCCCACATCCCGTTCCCATCCCACTTCCGGTTCCAATTTTTTTCCACTTTCGGTTCCCACTTCCAGTTCCGGAGTGTGAACTGGAAAAAACTAACCTAACCCACCCCACTGCCGGTTCCCACCACCACATCCTGTTTCCACCCCACTTCCCTGCTCCAAATTATTTCCCACTTCCGGTTCCGGGGTGTGAAGTGGAAAAGGGAGCGTGTGAACCGGAAGTGTAAGTGGGAACCGGAAGTGGGTGTGAAAACCCGAAGTGGGGTAGGGACCGGAAGTGGGGTTGTGGCGGGGGGCCGGAAGTGGAGGTGGAGGGTCCAGAACGAACCATCTTTCCCAACTATTTAGATTATTTACAATATTGGAAATTATTTTATTTGGCACAATGTTGTAAAGTACGGCTACAATGCGGGAAAGTGACTTTACCGCATTGTAGCCGGACTTTGCAACATTGTGAGTCAAATTCCAGTTTCGCTTGACGCATACACGATGTCAAAGCTAGCTTTACAAATCAGGAGGCCAAAATAGTAATTTACATTAGAGTGCGGAAAAGTTGATTTTAAAACGTGACAGCTTGTTTGGGGACAGCTCGCATTAGCTGGAGCGTTGTAAAATCATTTAAGAACGAAATTTGTATAAAATTTTTTGGCCGACAATTATTATTTAAGAAATAAATAATTTTTTTTTTGCACAATGTTGCAAAGTGCGGCTACTATGCGGTAAAGTGACTTTACCGCATGGTACCCGTACTTTGCAACATTGTGTGTAAAAACATAGTTTCGCTTGACGTATACACTAAGAGCGAGGCCACACGATGCGTTAACCGTGCGGTGCGGCACCGCAATTAGTTCGAGCTATAGAAAGCTGCGGCACCGCAGTCGAACGCTGTTTACCGCGGTGCGGCGCGGCGCATGAATAAACACGTTCGATACAATACTGCGATGACGACACGATGCACTCCGGCGTCGCAGCGCATCACCCCTCCCTGCCTCGTCTCACAGGTCACAAGCGCGGCGCGCCTACGGTGCGACGCCGCACGGCGGCCAAACGCATCGTGTGACATGGCATACTGATCTGTATGTAGGATGACCTTGCGGCACCGCTCCGGGGTTTGTGAAAAATCACGAAACATCACGCGGGGGAGGGGATGTGTAGTGAGATATCACGTGTATTTATTTGTTTCGTTGAACGCGCAATTTTTAAATCGAAAAGCGGCGCGCGACTCGCTGCCAGTCCCAGTAGAAGTCGTAGATTTTGACGCCGAATACATGCGTAAATCGTTGCCGCGCAGGTTTTGTCTCAAAACAATGTCTAAACTAGGAGACAGTGCTGGATTTACCAGCAGGCTGAGTAGGCTAGAACCTAGGGCCGCAGATTTTAGGGGCGGCAAATTTGGGGCCAACATTTTTTTTGTCGTAAATGTTATTAGGTTCACACAAACAATTTAATATGTAATATGTTTCACCACATATTGTTAAATTATTTTTTTCTACAACTTCCGTAGTACTGGTTGGTCAAAAGCAGGATCGACGGGGCCGAGCTGTTAGGGGCATACGCCGCGTAGTGGCATTGAGTCTGAGAGAGACAGATATAAAGCGGCGATACAAACGAAAAAGCCGCCGAAAAGAAAAGCCGGCTCTGTTGATTGGGGGGGGCTGAGGTGTTTTAAAAAGTTGCTAAAAAACATCAGGTGATTAATGGACGATCCCTAAGTCAAAGCTAGCTTTACAATTCAGGTGACCAAAAAGATTATTACAATATTATATTTAAAAAGTTGAACAAGCAACATTTTGCACATGAAACTGTAACATTTGTTACTTAATAGACAATGCAATTTTAAGCTGTATTAGTTATTGATTTGTTAAATTACCTTATAAATTCTACCTTTGGTGACAAAGAGTTCGATGAGTGTAGGAGTGTGTTCGATGGCAGCATCGATATAACTGATGGCTTTCTCTGTGTCGGAAAGAAAATCGTAATGTTGAGCAAGGTAATAATAGACCCATAAGAGGGCAGATGCAGGTTCTTTGGGTCCGTTGGTGCTTTCGCTTTCGGAATATTTCCCGCATTTCTTTAAGGCCTCAACGTATTGTAACATAAGACATTCGATAGTCTCGACATTTTGGTTGTCCGAATACAGTGAACGTAAATCGACGAATAAAGGTGGGACTCCTTTGGTTAATCCGCGTTGCATATATTTATCCACCATTGTCTTGAATTGCTCGCCGGTGGCGTAGTTCAAAGGGAGACGTTTGGGAGGCATTGCCCTGGGATACAATTCGGAATAATCGGTGTAAAATTTGACGATGCTCTCAGGTTTAGTCAATTGTTTGGCCTCAATTAATTTTTTGTAGTACAAGGTATTTTCCGGATTCCGTTTGATAAGTTCTTCGTAAATTGTAACGGCGACATTGAACTGTTTCAGCCTTAGATGTAACGATCCCAAATTCTCTTTCAAAGTCAATTTATCAAGAATCGGATCCCAATTACGTTCGAGATGCACCAACGCCTTTTGCAAGTCACCTGACTCTTGAATCACCAAGTTCTGATACAACAGCAACTCACTGTGCTCATAATCATAATTACCCTTCTAGAAAAAGAGACAATAAATAAACGATAATTAAAAAGAAATGGAAGAAACATACAGGCTGTTGATCCAAAAATGTGTCTAAAATATTGAGGGCATTTTTATAATCCTCAAGCAAATGATAGGACATTGCGTAACCAATCCATGATGCCCTTTGTGTCGGTCTCAACATAAGCAATTGATATCTAGTTTCCTAAAACAAATTAAAAAAACAATTTACAATTATTACAATTATATACAATTATATTATAACAATAGACCTTTTCATAATTGTATTTTTTTAATTGTATTATAATTTTTGTGATTTTTGTAAAAAAAAAATTATTTTTTTGTGTGCATGTGTCAAGATCCGCCATGTTTTTCGGGCACTTTTTGATGTATATATATATATATATATATATATATATAATCCTTTGAATCTCTTATGTACCCCTTCGGGTGTCGAGATTATAGGGGGCCCCCCTTACAGTTTTTATAGTGGATGGCGAGCCACTATTTTTATAGGCAGATTTTTACTGTGATGGCTTATTTTATATTTATGCGGAGATTGAACCTGCGACTTATGGCTTAGAAATCCGATATGTTGCCTACTACGCCACCACCGCCTCACTTTTTGAAGTATAACCAGTGAAAATAACAAAATGTGCCCGAAACTTTTATATTCCCGCCATTCAAACATGGCGGATGCGCATGAGCTTAACTAACCGCAAAAAGGTCTATTGCGGGTTAATTGATAATTATGACAAATAGATTAAACTATAAATATATTTACCCTATAACCCTCCATGTCCCTCATCTGTATCTGTAAAAGAGACAGATCCCTCAAAATTTGTATATTGTCCTTCTCCCATTTCAATGCGTTCCGATAACATTTAATAGCCTCGTCGTACTTCTTGTCGGACCTTTGGAGTAATCCATAAACGTGCCAACAGACGTGTGATTTGAGATCATTCCTTAATCCACGCCTCACATATTCGTACGCTTCCTCTTTCCGTCCAAGACAATTTAAGGTGAGACCCTTCATGGCCAAAGTCTCTGCCGAAACAATGAATACATAGATGGTATAATTCTAGAATTCAAATTGATTAAGTCATATTTACCTCCATGTTCGGCATATTTTGGATTTGAGAGAATCTGCTTCGCAAATTTCAAACCATTTTTGTATTGCTTTTGTTCGTAGCATCTCTAGAATTTAAAATATAAAAAAATGAAAATGCATAATCTTGATAATCCGACACATTATAGTTATAAGTATAATCTTGATATTATAGTTATGATAATAATCTTGATAATCCGACACATATGGACCGAGACAATCGATCGCCGGATTATCGAAAAAATCCGGATTATCAGGATTAAAACAATAACAATTTTACATAATTTATGATTGTACATACAATATATATAATTGTTATTGTTTTAATCCTGATAATCCGGAATTTTTCGATAATCCGGCGGATGTCCGTGTATTTCAGAAAGAATAAAATATGTATCTATATAGGTAAATGTGTACATATGTAAAAATATGTACATTCTTAGAACAGGTCACACATAGTCAACAACAGGTTAGAATCGTCAATCAAGTTTTCAGAGTGAAATGCATATATCTCGATAGTCCGACACATTATGGTTAGTTATGGTTATGAGTATAATCTTGCTATCATAGTTATGAATATCATCCGACACATATGGGACCAGACAACCGCCGGATTATCGAAAAATTCCAATAACAATAACAATTCAATTAACAATTCACAATTACAAACACAAAACAATTAACAAAAACAAAACGATAACAATTTTACATATTATATGTACAATTGTATTTCATAAAGAATAAAATATGTATCTATATAGGTAAATGAGTATATATGTAAAAATATGTACAATCTTAAAACAGTTCACACATCGTCAACAACAGGTCACAATCGTCAATCAAGTTTTCAGAGTTAAAAGCAGGGTGTGTTGGCCAGACCGTTTTCCAAGAACGCTGGATGGGTGTTGTTTTCGACTTTATTTCTTCTGTGCGCGAGGTTTATATCCGGCGCGGGACAACGTTAAAGGCTCCTACAGACCGACGCGGAGCGTTTGCGTCGCGAAATTTGCGCAGCGAAAAATTCGCACGCGGCGCGGCAGCGAAAAATTCGCTAGCGGCGCGGCAGCGAAATGGTCATCCTACACCAAAATTTTTAGGTGTATAGTCATGAGTTCCTCAAAGGAAGAAGCTCTGCTAATATTAGTATTGCAAACTGTACAGTTTTACAAAAAAAAAAATTGATGCCAAAACAGCCTTTACATTTTTGGTTGAAACATCAAAACCAAAAAAGCTACTAAAATGGTTTTAACAGAATATTAAAGCTTAATAAATCTACAAAAATCTGATATCTCTTGGTCTCACTGAAAAAAAAAAATTAATTACAAGTTTTGCCAAAAATATGGATTCTAAAACTGTCCTTATATTTTTGGTTGTAACTGCAAAACCAAAAAAAGCTACTAAAATGGTTTCAACAGATTATTAAAGCTTAATAAATTTGCAAAAAATTGATATATAACTTCTTTGTCTCACTGCAAAAACAAATGAATTACAGTTTTGCCAAAATAAAATTAATTCCAAAACTGTCCTTACATTTTTTACTGTAACTGCAAAACCACAAAAGCTACAAAAATGGTTTTATCAGATTATTAAAGCCTAATAAATTTGAAAAAATCTGATATATAACTTCTTTGTCTCACTGCAAAAACAAATGAATTACAGTTTTGCAAAAAAAAATGAATTTGAAAACTGTTCTTACATTTTTGGTTGTTACTTCAAAACCAAAAAAGCTACAAAAAAGGTTTAAACAGATTATTAAAGCTTAATAAATTTGCAAAAATCTGATATATAACTTCTTTGTCTCGTTGCAAAAAACAAATGAATTACAGTTTTGCCAAAAAACAATGGATTCCAAAACTGTCTTTACATTTTTGGTTGTTACTTCAAAACCAAAAAAGCTACAAAAATGATTTTAACAGATTATTAAAGCTTAATAAATTTGTAAAAATTTGATATATAACTTCTTTGTCCCACTGCAAAAACAGATGAATTATAGTTTTGCCAAAAAAAAAATTATTCCAAAACAACAGAAGAAAATCGGTCAGTTTGTTATTTTTTATTTGTTTTTGATTTCTAAAACACCTAAAACTCATTCAAGAAATAAAATAAAAATAATGTGGGTTCATAAGATCTACAAATCTTATCCAGGTCATACAATATAGGATATTTTCTAAAATTATGAATCAACTTCTGTGTAGTCGCCATTTCGCGACAGCGAAACTGACCGCGCATGCAGCGTTCTGGTCGTGCAACGCTGCACTACCGCGGCTATGGCGAAAATAGTGCCTGTTGATCTGAACACTTGCATAAGCCGCCACGTCAATCGGTCCGCCGCGATAGCACCTTAAAGGATCTCACAGACCGGCGCGAAAGTTTCGTTGCCGCAACCGCTACGATATCGCGGCGGACCGATTGATACGGCGGCTTATGTACATGTTCTGAACAATAAGCGCGATTTTCGGCGCTTGTTCACAGATCCTTTAGGGATCTCACAGACCGGCGCGAAAGTTTCGCTGTCGCGACCGATGCGTAATCGCGACGGACCAATTGATACGGCGGCTTATGTACATGTTCAGACCAACAAGCGCCCAAAATCGCACATGACATATTGGTCAGAACATGTACATAATCCGCCGAATCAATCGGTCCGCCGCGATATCGCAGCGGTCGCGGCAACGAAACTTTCGCGCCGGTCTGTGAGATTTTCGGCGCTTGTTGGTGTGAACATGTACATAAGCCGCCGTATCAATCGGTCCGCGGCGATATCGCAGCGGTCACGGCAACGAAACTTTCGCGCCGGTCTGTGAGCACCTTTAAGGTGCTCTCAGATCGGCGCGAAAGTTTCGTTGAAAGATATCGCCGCGGACCGATTGATACGGCGGCTTATGTACATGTTCAGACCAGCAAGCGTGATTTTCGGCACTTGTTGGTCTGAACATAAGCATAAGCCGCTGAATTAATCGGTCCGCCACGATATCTTTCAACGAAACTTTCGCGCCGGTCTGTAAGCACCTTAAAGGATCTCACAGACCGGCGCGAAAGTTTCGTTGCCGCGACCGGTGCTATTGATACGGCGGCTTATGTACATGTTAGGACCAACAAGCGCCGAAAATCGCGCTTGTTGGTCAGAACATGTACATAAGCGAAGGTACTCACAGACCTGAGCGAAAGTTTCGCTACCGCAACCGGTGCGATATCGCGGCGGACTGACTGACACGGCGGCTTATGTCGTACATGTTCAGATCAAAAAGCGCGATTTCCGTCATAGTCGCGGTACTGCAGCGTTGCACAACAAGGACGCTGCATCCGCGGTTAGTTTCGCTGCCGCTGTGTATTGAAATGATGATCTCTGTAATCACATTGATTTTATGAATCCATGTTTAATGCTGAAATGAGTTTTATCTACTCACACACCATATTGAACACATTAATAAATACATTATTGTATGTGAAGGATGCCATTACTATAGTCGTGTGTAAAAGTATCCAATTCGTGCGGTAAAGTCCAATGTAAATCAAATGGAGTTTCATTATTAAATGATTACTGTTTGTTGTTACTATGACAACCTAACCATAATCTAATGTAGATTATGGTTAACCATCTTTATATATAATAATCGGATTATGGTTAACAATAAAATACAATAATTATCGGATTATGGTTAATTAACTAGGTTAACCTAGAATACATCGAAGTTGGGAAAGATGGTTCGTTCTAGGCCCTTCACCTCCATTAACCTTTACACTTCCTGTTCCGGTTTCCCACTTTCGGTTTTTCACACATGGAAGTGTGAGGCCACACGCGCGAGGTCTATGTAACCCCACGCTGGGTGTGATGTCTATGTAGCCCCATGTTTGAGGTCTATGTAACCTCACGCTGGATGTGAGGTCTGGTGTCCACTTCCATTTCGACTTCTGTTTCCGGTGTCTCACTTCCAATATTATATTTCCTGTTTTCCACATCCGGACGCTCCATTTCCGGTTCCTGCACTGTGTGCGAGAAAATTCAAAATTCGGCGCAGGTGGGAAAATTCAAAATCGGAACCGGAAATGTCAAGGTCGCCAAGGGGTGTGAGGTCTGGTTTCGACTTCCGTTTCCGGTTTCTCACTTCCGCTTTCCCCATTTCCTGTTTTCCACATCCGGCCGCTACATTTCCGGTTCCTGCACTGTGCGCGGGAAAATTCAAAATTTGGCGCAGGCGGGAAATTCAAAATCGAAACCAAAAGTGTTCAGGTCAAAATCAGTGGAGGTGGAGGGCCTAGAAGCAAAAATCTTTCCCTACTCATCGACAACGACCAAATAGTGTTCCCGTTACTGTGCGCTTTTACTAGTTAGCAATTTATTCCACGGAGGCGCTGAACGTTCTAACCTTATTGGAGTTATTGGTCAGTGATTTGAAGTATGTTGTCTGTCAAAATTACAATTGTTACAATATTATCGGTAAGAAACAATAATTTTTTTGTAGATTCAACCGTATTTTCGTGAGTGAAAGGCACTCATTGCAATTAAACCAATAGCCTTTGGTTCGTGCTTTAAACTTCGCAACTCATGCACAAAAGCCCTTCTTCACACACCTGTATCATAAACTACTATTATGTGTTTTAGAAATGCAAAATAAATACAAAATAACATATTTCATCATATGCAATCAATGCTTATAATAGCATAGTTTCTTGCTCTGGGGACATCGTGACTACTGTATGCACATAAAAATCGCGTTTTGATGTGGTCGCATTGTCATTTCGCAGCCGCACCGCTAACGAATTTTTCGGAGCGAAAATTTCGCTGGTCTGAAGGAGCCTTAAAGAAGGCCGACCACAGATTCGCATCGTACGTATCGGATGCATCGCATCAAACGGATCGTAGTATTCTTTCTATAGAAAGTAATAAAAAGTGCGTCCATTGTACGGATCGCACGAATCTACACGTAGGCAATGCCGATGCTCCGAGGGGCAACTTTTACGATGCGCGCCGATGTCGTCATACTGAATATGGTATTTTCTGATAGTTGCGTCGGCAAATCCGATTGCTGCCAATACTGTGGACGCATTGTAAGAAAATCATCCGTTTGATGCGATGCGTCCGATACGTGCGATACGAAAATGTGGACGCCTGCCTTTAGAGTGAGGCCCCACGATGCGTTATGCCGGAGCGGTGCCGCAACGTCATCCTACATACAAATCACTATGCCATGTCACACGATGCGTTGGGCCGCCGTGCGGCGTCGCACTGTAGGCGCACCGCGCTTGTGACCTGCGAGACGAGGCGCGGAGGGGTGATGCGCTGCGGCGCCGGAGTGCATCGTGCCGCCACCGCAGTATTATATCGAACGTGTTTATCATGTTGTGTGCCACAATTTATAAATATTTAATGTATCTTTCTTACGATGAGTACCGATAATATTGATGAATACCGATAATATTGAACACGTTTCTTTCGCTCCATAGTTGCAGACTGAAGTTACCCTACACACTGAGTCATTCACGTTGCGCCGCACGCGGTAAACAATGTTCGTCTGCGGTACCGCACCGCCCGTATGGCACCCTACAGCTCGAATTAAAGGATCTCACAGACCGGCGCGAAAGTTTCGTTGCCGCGACCGCTGCGATATCGCGACGGACCGATTGATACGACGGCCTATGTACATGTTCAGATCAACAAGTGCCGAAAATCGGTCTTGTTGGTCTGAACATGTACATAAGCCGCCGTATCAGTAGCCGCGATATCGCAGCGGTCGCGGCAACGAAACTTTCGCGCCAGTCTGTGAGCACCTTAATTGCGGTGCGGTGCCGCACCGCACCGACAATGCATCTTGTGACCTTGCTCTAAGAAAAGACACGTGTTTCTCCAAAGCGCCGGATTACGGAGCCTGCCGGATTAACTGGATTATCAAGATTATACTGTATATACATATTAAAAATGTTTGTATTTCTTTCTATATCGAAAACAATAAAAACAATGTTTATAAAAATAATAACAACCAATGTATACCAATATACTGAGAGGTTAATAACGAGAACAGCTGTAGTAAACAATGTACTGAGCTGCCAGTGGTAAATGAACGACGTCATTTCACTCAGCTCGAAAATGGAGGCGTTAAAACAACTCAACATTTTTCTCAATTTCAAATATTTTTTTAAACTAATTACAGCATTTTTAAGCAGTATTTATATTTTTTACTATATTATAACGGTGTAAACAGTGAATTAAAAATATAAAAAAAACCTGCATATTCCCTATTTTATATTCCTATTTTGTTCCCCATTTTTCAATGTAATTGCTATTAGTTGAATCATTTCATTTCACAACCATTTCATTTAACGTATTTAAAATATTCAGTTTTTTTAATGAATGACTTTAACGCTCGCAAAGGTAATAATGCAATAGTGCCAGGAATTAAAGATTCAACGAAAATGTGTCAAATGATAATGGAGAAATAATGATAAACCTGTGCGCCTTTAATGAATTACGAATTAATAACACCTTCTCTGACCATAAACATCAGTATAAATTCACATTTGCAAACACCAGGGGCCATCAATCAACAATTGGTTAGATTAGAAATAGAGATTTCCATCCACACCAAATACTAGCTGTTCGAACGCTTAATTCAGCAGACATAGGGAGTAACCACAGCATTCTACTCGGAAAAATTAGAATGAAATTTAAACCACAAAGGAATTCAAGACCTACGATACAAGAACAAAAAATCAATGTAGAATCACTATGGGACTCAACAATTAAAGAGCTTTATAAAAAAAGACTACAGGAAAAAAATCTAGACAAACCCGATAACAGAAAGGGATGACATCAATCTAGAGTGGGGAAAAATCCAACACAACATAAAAACCGCCGGTCATGAAGCACTTGGAACTAGAACTGTAAAAAAGAACCATATAAATACAAATAAAACCCCATGGTTCCGTCCAGAAGTCAAAGAAAAATGCAAGGAGAAGAAAGAAGCTTACCTCACATATGCTCTCTGACTGTGCAAGGAAAAGAAGGGTAGCTTTCTATGGACACGTTTCAAGATTGCCTCCAAACTGACTACCCAACCGTCTGTTCACCATCTGGGAAAACAAGAAGGTTCATACCACCTGGTTGATAGAAAATGAGAAGGATATTAAAGAACTGGGAATAACAGATCTCCAAAACAGACTCTTTGTGAGATGCACCCTGAAGGAAGTCCGTGGATTTCAGTAAAAACACTGAAGGAAGGGTACCCCCTAGACAGAAGAGAGAAAGGAGTTACACCTGCAGGAGATGCGACAATACTGGGCAAAGATCAAAGCCCAACAGTTGAACAAGCGTGGTCCAAAAGAGAAAGAAGAAGACAATCCCACACAATCTAATAAAAACTATAGAGAACAAAATACAGGCAAATTTAGATGGAGAGTTCACCGAACCAATACCAGTTGATGGCAGTATTCGTCAAGGGAATTCAATAAGCCCGCTTCTCTTCAACATCATCATGGACGAGATTATACAGAAAGTTCGCTTATTGAGAGGATATAAAATGGAAGATGAAGAGGTAAGAAATTTGTGCTATGCCGACGACGCCGTGCTGATAGCAGAGAACAAAGACAACTTACAGAGACTCCTACACTCATTCAACTGTACAGCTAAATCTCTTAACATGATAATATCTCCCACAAAACGAAGTGTATGACAACATCAAAAACACCACTAAGATGTAAATTGGAGGTGGATGCAGGAATTATTCAGCAAGAGATGAAATTTAAGTATCTTGGCGTGGAACTCTCGGGCTTTGGCGATGTTGAGGCAACAAACAACGAAAGCAACAAAAATAGCAGGGTGTTTGAATAGTACAATATGGTGCAATAAAAACATCGGAATTGAGGCCAAGACTAGAATCTATAAAACAACAATAAGACCAATCACAACATATAGAGCAAAGACAGAGAACACTATACAGACAAGACTAGGCTGGCAAGACTAGACAGACAAGACTGGACAGAAAAGTTCAGACAGACTAGAGAGACAAGACTAGACTGACAAGACTAGGCAGACAAGACTAGACCCACAAGACTAGAAAGACAAGACTAGACCGACGCATTGCTGCATCCCATTGCCAACATACATCAATCAATCATTACCGTGAATCAATTTTTTTATTCAAGTTTGTCTATAAGGAATAAGCAAAAAAGCATGGCGAAGAAACCAAAATTGACGCCGGTGGGAAGGCAAGGCGAAACGGGCCGAGAAAAAGCGCCGGCGGAGTTAAAGAAGCATCAGCAGCAGTACGAGCATCTGAACAGAGAACTCAAATATGAAGACATAGTCCACAAGAAGCACGAGAAGAGCTGGCGTCAGATGCTGATGAACATAGCGCTGCCGAATGCGAAATTCGGCAAGCTCGAATGTGCCTGGCACAACTTCGAGGGGTCAGTTGACGCGAAAGATTTTACCATTTCCTTGTTGATGGATGAGTTGAATGACGCCGAGGAACATGAGATCCCATATGGCTTACATAAATAAGTTAATAGTTCTTTGTAACGATCAAATTAATGGTCTTAAGAACGATACCATGGAAGATATTCTTCAATTGTACAATGCTGCCAATATTGAAATAATTGATGCTTTTAATATCACCAAAGAGAACGAGGAATATTTCAGGACCATGCTTTTACATGTTGAAAATCATGGATTTCCAATATTCCAATCATTGGATCCGAAGACGGAATCAGAGAAGCTGATTCGAGGAGAGTACCTATCCAAACAAGAAGTTGAAATAGGAAAGTTGAATGATATTGCCATAAAATTCACAGAGGAATTGCGACAGAACATTAGTGAGTGTGCGTCCAGACGAGAAGATGCAACTGGTGACACGGAAATTATGGGACCGAATTTACCAATGTTTCGACTTGATTAAGACGCTTAAAGACAAACTGACCGATCGCGAAGCCGGGGTGAACCGAAGGATCAACAAACTCAACGGCGAGAGATCCCATTTCGAGAAAGTCTTCAAAGTAGTCAGGGACCAGCTGGAATTCGAGAGGATTTCAGACGAGAAAAATCTGACTTACCTGACACTTCAAACCAAAGTGGTGATCAAAATCCGGGAAGAAATCCAGGAAGACAAAAACTCCGGCCTTTCCAAATCTCTCTGACTTCGCCAAACGGGAGCCCACAGATAGTCAGGGAGACCACAAGACCATCAAGTTTAGGTACGAGATGAACTTATTTTGGAAAAGTGTGGCGGAGGTCGATGTTTCCAGATCGATCCAGGTCGATAACAGAACGAGATTTTGAAGCAGCGGGTACACGACTACTGTCTGTGCCTGATTTGTCAAGCTTATTTGCCCACGGGGGACAGCATCAACAACTTGCCCGATTAATAAGTTGTTATGCAAAATTTAGTCCAAATTAAAGAACTAGACAGACAAGACTGGACAGACAAGACTAGACAGATAAGACTAGACAGATGACAAGACTAGAGAGATAAGACTGAACAGACAAGACTAGAGAGATAAGACTAGACAGTCAAGACTAGACAGACAAGACTAGCCAGACAAGACTAGACAGACAAGACTAGACAGACAAGACTAGACAGACAAGACTAGACAGACAAGACTAGACAGACAAGACTAGACAGACAAGACTAGACAGACAAGACTAGACAGACAAGACTAGACAGACAAGACTGGACAGACAAGACTAGACAGACAAGACTAGACAGACAAGACTAGACAGACAAGACTAGACAGACAAGACTAGACAGACAAGACTAGACAGACAAGACTAGACAGACAAGACTAGACAGACAAGACTAGACAGACAAGACTAGACAGACAAGCCTAGACAGACAAGACTAGACAGACAAGACTAGACAGACAAGACTAGACAGACAAGACTAGACAGACAAGACTAGACAGACAAGACTAGACAGACAAGAATAGACAGACAAGACTAGACAGACAAGACTAGACAGACAAGACTAGACAGACAAGACTAGACAGACAAGACTAGACAGACAAGACTAGACAGACAAGACTAGACAGACAAGACTAGACAGACAAGACTAGACAGACAAGACTAGACAGACAAGACTAGACAGACAAGACTACACCGACAAGACTAGACAGACAAGACTAGACAGACAAGACTAGACAGACAAGACTAGACAGACAAGACTAGACAGACAAGACTAGACAGACAAGACTAGACAGACAAGACTAGATCTAAAGAATACAAAAAGCTCGGGCTTCAATGAAATTCCTATGGCAATCCTCAAAGGTGCTGATGAACTAGACAGACAAGACTAGACAGACAAGACTAGACAGACAAGACTAGACAGACTAGACTAGACAGACAAGACTAGACAGACAAGACTAGACAGACAAGACTAGACCGACAAGACTAGACAGGCAAGACTAGACAGACAAGACTAGACAGACAAGACTAGACAGACAAGACTAGACAGACAAGACTACACAGACAAGACTAGACAGACAAGACTAGACAGACAGACAAGACTAGACAGACAAGACTAGACAGACAAGACTAGACAGACAAGACTAGACAGACAAGACTAGACAGACAAGACTAGACAGACAAGACTAGACAGACAAGACTAGACAGACAAGACTAGACAGACAAGACTAGACAGACAAGACTAGACAGACAAGACTAGACAGACAAGACTAGACAGACAAGACTAGATCGGAAGAGTACAAAAAGCTCTGGCTTCAATGAAATTCCTATGGCAATCCTCAATGGTGCTGATGAACTCTCTGAACCACTTGAAGTCATCATTAACAATGAGTATGTACACGGAATTTTACCAAGTTCACTAAAGGTCTCGAAAATAATATCAATTTTCAAGAAGGGAAACATAGACGATATAGACAACTACAGGCTGATCAGTCTACAATCAGCTTTCTCGAAAATTATGGAGAAGCTAATATGTAAAAGGATATTACTTTTTTAAAGGTCGTTCAATAGAGATTGCTTGCTTCCAATTCATAAGAGAGATAATGAGTCAACTTGAAGATCATAATATACCACGCGGGATTCTATTGGGCCTCTCTAAAGCATACGACATAGTCAACCACACCATCCTATTAACTAAAGTTGAAAGATACGGAATTAGGAGAGTAACCTTAAACTTGCTTACATCCTATTTAAAGAACAGAACACAAATCTCAGAAATTTATACCCCGCAAGAGAAACTAAGATCGACGCGGAGAACGATAAATATAGGTATCCCACAAGGTAGCATTTTGGGTCCACTTCTGTTTATTTTGTACATAAATGACCTACCAAAATTAAATTTAAATAACACACCAAACTTGATCATAAATTATGCAGACGATACGAGCTTAATTGTAGCTAATAGGGATACAACCGAACTCACAAATAGCATCGAGACATCAATAGCAACGCTGGAAACGTGGTTTAGTGAGAACAAATTAGTGATAAATAAAAAAAAGACAAACCTAATAATATTTAAAACAAAACGTGTAATCGAATATACAACATGAATATATTAGTTCAAAACGTGCAAGCGGAACTTAGGAAAAATGTAAAACTGCTAGGAATCCATATAGACGAGACTCTGGATTGGACTTCCCATATATCATATGTTTCAAATAAACTTAACAAAGCATTATATGCTTTACGAATTTACTACCTAAACCCAGAGATATTACGTACGGTATACGACGCTAACTTTCATAGCCATATTTGTTTTGGTATACTGTTCTGGGGTGGCGGCACAAACATAAAGGACATCACCACAATACACAAAGAAGCACTAAGAGTCCTACTCAACCTAAAGTTCAGGGAATCATGTAGAGGAAAGTTTAGCGCCACAAACATACTTACTACAACAGATACATAGATTTACGAAGCCCTACTATTTCTATTTAAAAATAAATACCTAATTCAGTCAGTACAAAATTAAAGCGAGAAGACCACAATGTTTGCTATCTAAACTACAACATTCCCAAACATAAACTGACCAAGTCTGAAAAATGTCCTCCATATGTAAATATTAAATTATTCAATGCAGGGCCACGGTCAATTAAATAACAAACAAATTTCAGGGATTTTAAGAAAACGCTTCACCATATCCTAATTACATTGAATTGAAAAATTCACTTTGTTTTTTACCCCACTCATATAAGTTTTACCACACTTACATAAGTGTGGTAAAAAACAAAGCGAATTTTTCAATTCAATGTAAGTATGGATTACCACGTAGTAACTGTCGCAACCATCCTATTCATATATCCTAATTAATATTGAGCCCTACTCGATGCAGGAGTACTATGCTGCAATAAAAAGCTATTGAATTTTCAGGTTTCAAATTCGGATTTTGACACATTTCTTTTAGCATATATTCAGAATATTGTTACATTTATGTAATTATTTCCCCTTATGTAAGCTTATATATTCAAATAAATTGAATTGAATTTACTAGACAGACAAGACTAGACAGGACAGGACTGGATAGACAGGACTGGACAGACAAGACTAGACAGACAAGACTAGACAAGACAGACAAGACTAGACAGATAAGACTAGACAGACAAGACTAGACAGACAAGACTAGACAGACAAGACTAGACAGACAAGACTAGACAGACAAGACTAGTCAGACAAGACTAGACAGACAAGACTAGACAAGACAGACAAGACTAGATAGACAAGACTAGACAGATAAGACTAGACAGACAAGACTAGACAGACAAGACTAGACAGACAAGACTAGACAGACAAGACTAGACAGACAAGACTAGACAGACAAGACTAGTCAGACAAGACTAGACAGACAAGACTAGACAGACAAGACTAGACAGATAAGACTAGACAGATAAGACTATTAGAAACAACTGAAATGAGAGTACTTTGCAGAATTACTGGTAAAACACTTTTAAACAGGGAAAGAAGTGATAGTATAAGAAATACATGTGGATTATAAGACATTAATGGCTGGGTATCAAACAGAAAAAAAGAGTGGAATGAACACTTATATAGGATGGACGATGGGAGAATAGTAAAAATTACACGCGATAAATCACCATGGGAGCGCAGGAGCGTAGGGCGTTCTCGAAAGAGATGGAGCAACAACCTGAATGCAGGGTAATAGGCAAGTTGACGAAGAATAAACAGGCAATTCGGCTAAATCAAGAAGTATTTAAAATATTGATGTTTGTCTCAGAAAGTTTAAATTCGAAGGAAAACTAAATAATTTATGTAATATTTGTATTAATTACAATCAATAATAACGTAACTAAAAGTAAATTAAACTTAAAAGTTAAAGTAAAAGTACATGTAACTGCATAGTTTTATAAAATATAAATGTAAAAAGTGACAAATCATTAAAAAATATGAATTGTTTAATTGCTGCAATTATCAAAAAATATATTGAAATGAAATATTAGGCAATTGGGTTACCTAACAGAGATCCAAAACAAACTATTCATAAGCAAAATAGTATGCAAAGTATAAATAGAAACAAACAAAAAAATAGCAAAATAACATATCAAATCAATTTTAAGGTTAGTTCTATCAGTAAACATCATCACAAAAATACAAACCCACCGATAATAATAACTACACACAACAAAATCGTTTCATATCAAAAAAATAAAGCTTGTCGCGTTTCTCAGTTAGACGAGAAATATGCATTTTCACTGTGTGTGGTGCAAGGGAAAAATCGCTGCGTGAATTTACATACCAATATTCGTTTAAATAAGGCATTTTCTTTTGGTGCTAGCGGATTACTCGAGGGCATTTTAAATCCTCCACGATCTTCGCAACTTTTTCGATCCGGTCAAATTAATATTGTGGCTAAAATAAAAACCTCGTGGTCCAAACCTCTTATAAAGTCGATCGCGGTCACGTGACCTGCACCGCACTGCTGCCAACCGCTCCAGTAATTTCACGCAAAGAAAAAAAAACAAATAAACAATAACCAAATATTAAATATAACTGTCAACACAAATTAATTACAAATTATAATTGTCTGTTAGTTTTACTAATTTTTCTTAAAGAAATTGTAATTAATTGTTAATTTCGAGTTGATTGTTTAATATAAATTATAGATTGAGATAACTGATATTTCATATTGGCTATGTGCACGAGAGTAGCGCCGCCTAGCATGCGAAAGTATTCGGGAAAAGTCAAATAGTGATATACAAACGTTTAATTGTTTAAAAATAAATTAAGTGATTGAAAGGAAGGTAGAGGCAAGGAGTATTTTATTAAAAACAATACAGAAAATTGATGTTATTATAAAAACCGGTTTTGAAAGTGTAAAACACGAGTTGAATCTCCAACCCCAAACCCTGAATAAGTGAAAAAAATTAGTTCTAGCTGAACATGTAAAAATATAATATATATCACATCATAATACATACACTGTATCGAATCTGGTATCCAACTACAATCTGATGTTTCTAAAGGTACGTTTACACCAGACAAATATTTGGTTTAAGGCCGATTCTCGTATACGCGACACTCAGTTACGCGATGAAGTGTCGCGAACTTCGCGTCGTTGCTAGGTATTCTCATGGCCCCTCAGCCATAGCCATGGTGTATATGGCTCATTGTGGGCCATAATGATGGTCACCATTATCATGGCCCATTATGATGGCCTGAATGGACGCATCCACACAGTGGTCCATCTAGTTGGATGTGCATGAATGGGCCATAGTGGGCCATACATTTTTGATAAAAATTAATTTCAAATTTTGAATTGAAATTATAAAGTTAATATTCAAATTTAATAAAGTTGATTTATAATTTCTCATAAGAAGTTGCCTAGTAACTATAGTATGGAGGTAAACAGCTCTTTCTTGTTATAGAAAACTAATTATTTCAAAAAACTAATATTTCAATAAACTAATATCTCAATAAACTAAATATTTCGTTATAATTAAATAATAATATTTACTAAAATCAGTGTTATCATGACAACAAGCAGCAGGCACTGATAAACGTGCGATATAGCAAATAATGATGGCCCATGGTGTGGACATGCCATTTTAGCCACTGCGCAGCTTACTTGCGCATGCTGGCTCCTTTGATGTGTGTAGTCGTACCGCTCCCAACGCCATCAATGGCCATCACCATCTCCATCATCCACTATGGCAAATACACCGGCATCGTTGACTCTACCGTGCCGGGGCCGTGTCGGAGTCGTGTCGTATAGTGTGAAAACGCTCAATGGCATTTTCATTTGCAATTCACATCTCACCAATGGAGCACGTTGCAGGGCATAATGTGCATCCCAACAGGTGGCCCATGTTTTGTATCTCCCCACAGAGGCATTGTTGGTCCTCAATTTTCCGCTTTAGTACCACGCCGGTTCGTATTCTGTTTAGCGTTCTCAATGTCTTCCAGTATAAATTTGACCCTGCACCCCCTGTGCTTTCGTTGAAAGGGAAGTTGTCGGGCGGTTCCACGCTGGCACATTGAAGAAATTTTTTTCTTGATTTGAGCCTTTTCCGTTGCTGTTCTTGGCCATAAAGGACATCGACCTTCGAAGGTTTGCATACATTTTTCTACATGCTCTGTACCTATTCTTCTTTTACTTGGCTCTGCGAAGCCCGCTGCGTTGTTTAAAGCGATATCGACCTGTTTTGCATGGCTTGGTCTGCACCAGACTGGGCAGGCATATTCTGCAGTTGAAAAACAAAGGGCTTACGCGGATCTTCTCAAGACTTGAGGTTTTGCACCCCATTTGCTTCCAGCTAGTTTTTATAGAAGGCTATTTCTAGCAACTACTTTTTGTCTGGTTTTGTGACAGTGCTGTTTGTAAGTTAGTGTTCTACCCAAGATTACATCCTTATACAAGCGGTGGCAATCGCACGAAAGGCGAAACGAACTCAAGCTAAAATACTACGAGAGGAACTCTTACAACAGCACCGTTGGCGCGGTTATACACTCCCATACAAGATCTTAGACTGCTACAAGTTCAAATTGAAAAAATACATAGATAACATCAGGGACGAAGATCGTGACCGGCTACCCGATGGACGACGCGATGTTAATCGAAGAAAATTTGATCGAAGAGCAAAACATGATCGACGAAATCACCGAACAATACAACCTCTACGTGAGCACCTTCGAGGAGTTCTAGTCGCAAGACAACGGCACATCCATAGCGCTACTGCGACAGAGCGAAAACGAAGCCAACAAGTTATCCAAGAAGTACGAACTGTACCGAATCATGGCCAAAGAGTTCGGAACCTTGAAATCTCAACTCAAGAATCATGAAGAGAAATGGAGGAACTGCAAGTTGTACCAAAAGTTCTTGTACCTTGTCAGTGCGATACACTGGAGGAAAGTCCACGACCACTACTACAACAGCGACAAAGGTTCGGACAACAAAGAATCCGAGGAGACTCACTCTGCGGGCTTCGAACACACCGCCTCGTCGGCGAAGTCAACTGGTTGCAGGACACCATTCAAAATTTCAACGAGGACTGCAAGAACGCGCAAAATCCCAAGGAGCTCATCAAGATTTTTCGGTTCATCGAGCTGCAAAATTTTAACTCGTTCCTGCACTCCGAGGAACTGGCGCGAGAATATCAAAAAAACTATGGCCACCGCCGAGCTCAACCACGAGAGTCAAATCAATGATCTTCAAGAATTGATCGATAATTTGGAAGGAGAAATTCTATATAGGAGAAGAGATCTAAAATGTTGGAACAGCTTGCCGAAGAACTGATCCAACGGCAAGTTTAAAAAGTTGATTTGCGAACCTGTACGTGATTGTTGAGGACGTTACGAGACCAGCGTGGCGGCTAACGACGCCAAACTCAGCGTCTACGACATGATGAAAGTCGTCGAGATGAAGTTCAGGGAGTTCCTGCTCAAACTCGACTATTTGCACTACGATAAAATCCACAAGGCCGAGATCGAATGCTACAACGACCAGACAAAGGTCATGTAGCCGTCATGGCCGCGAGAAAAGTTATCCAGATTGAGCGATTGGTGAAGAGGTTGCACCGGATTTTGGAAGCTCCCGTCGAAGTTCACATCAAACCATTGAAGAATAGATCGATGCAGGTTAGGCCGAAGTACGCCGAAAAGTACGCCGAGTACCCGATTTCCTCGGAAGAGGCCGAGTATTTGCACCTATTTACTGATTACTGCAAGTAGGAGGACGATATTAAGACGTATCGTAATATTATTAAAAACGAGTTCTGTGAGATTTAGTACCTGACCAGTGCATGATTTGCCAGGTCTGAAGCCTGCCTGTTGGGGTATTAACAGAGGATCTATGTGTTTCTGAATAATCTGTCGTCGTACGTCGTACATGTCGCATGCAACTTCGACAAAGGAAGTCTGTGCTTTTCGCGGATGAATCAAGGTTGCATTACTCGTCCGTAATTACTCGTTGCGATGGCCGAGTTCGTGTTTACAGACGCCTAGGAGAACGGTACTCAGCTGCTCCTGTCCAGGAAGTCGAAAGATTTGGAGGTGGTTAGGTTATGGTTTGGGGTGGGATTAGTATCGACATAACCTATTCCTAATTGTCTGGCCTGACAAAGTGAGCCCATGCATCGTCCTGGGGGAAATTAAGAGGTCTTTCGCCATAGAACCTCTATTGCGAGGACTCGAAATCAGTAAAAATCGGTAGTATACTCCGGAAGTATGCGATGCTAATAATTCCCTATGTGTCAGTTAAAACAAATAAAGAGAGCGTGTTTCAGATGTTCTTAATTTTATTTGCATGTAATTTCCCGTTTGAATTTTATGGAGACACAAATTAGTGATCCGGTAATTGTTTAGGGCAGTGTCTATATAAACTTCTTAGTTGACAAATTAGTGTCCAAATTCTGGTAACCAAGGACCAGAAAATCAATCCCTGCTCGTCTAAATAGCAAATATTAAAACGTTGTACCCTAAATATTAAATATTGTTTTAAAGCTATAGTAATATTACGTATTTAAATCGTTTAATATTGTTTTATTGAAAATTCTATGCGTACTACTTTTTTTCGAAAATTCGTAGCAAAATACGATTTTTCCAATTGTCTGGTACGATCCCCTGAAAAATAAAGTTGGCAACACTGCACTACAGGCCATCTACCTCTCTACACGGGTCAATGGTGATGGCTCACAGTGGCTCAAGATGGGCCATAGTGTAGAAGAGCCATCATGTATGCGATACTCAGCTACGCGATTATTTGCTGCAAGTTTCAAATCTGCAGTTTCTCAACATTTAAGGTTAAGTTGTATTTTCAAAATGTCAAGTTCGTGAAGTTCCGATGATGATAGTTTCGTGGTAGTCATGTGTTATGAAAAGGAGGAATTAAAAGAAAAGAAGAGGAAAAGAAAATATTTGGTGCATCAGGTGTTAAGAAAAAGACGAAGGAGAAAGGCTGAAGGAGATCCGTGAAAACCGGAGATCCATGCATGTAACGAGGGCGTGCTAGTCGCAAGGTAAAATATTTGAATTATTTTTTTTTATTTTAGATCGAGAGATATGATCTGGATTTATCTGATCTAATATAACCTAATCTAACCTTTAACCTAACCTAGGTTAAAATCGGTAAAACATTATCTTTTTATGTTCGTTCTAATTTCCGCCACGGCTTACATGCTCCGATTTAGCCGAATTGGAAATTATCAACTTATTGAAATTTTTAAATTTCCACTTACGAAACAAAATTCTAAAGGGGCTTATACACGAGCAACAAAAAATGTCAACGGGCAATGTTTTTGAAAAGATGGCACGGCAATTTTGCTGGAGAATGTGTTGCCGACATATTGCTAGGCAATGTGTAGCCCAGACGGCTATATACTTGACAGATAAAAAATAGTATATTTTACAGCAAGAGATGAATGTGGAGTTTTTTTGGTGAGGTGGGAGTTTGCTCACGAGCGCCAGCGAGTTTGCAACCACATCGAACCAAAAAAAAACACTCATCTCGAGTAGTAAATGCAATTTTTTCTACTGATTTTGGCTGTAGAATCCATAATTCGACTAAACTAACCAAATTTGCATAACTTTCTTATTAATTACATCAATTTCAATGAAATATTTTATGTACAAACCTAAAACGAGCCTGAAGCTATTTAAAAAACCGAAATAAAATTAGGACATTTGACTTGAAAAGTATCACTTTCTATGAGAATGCAATATGTTACCATGGAAACGACCAAACCAACAATTAAATTTGTATTGACAGTTCGCTTCGAATTTGATTTATTAAAGTCGAATTATAGATTCTACAACCGAAATCAGTAGAAAAAATTGGATTTACTACTCGCGATGAAAGTGTTTTTTTTTTGGTTCGGTGTGATTGCTAACTCACTGGCGCTCGTTAGCTAACTCGCACCTCACCAAAAAAACGCCATCTCTTGCTGTAAAATATACTATTATAAATCGAAAAATTTCTTTCAACATCTATAGAAGTAATTGGTGCAATTTTAATTTTTACAATTATGTCTAAATCAAAATTAATATCCTCAACTATTTTGCCTTTTAAGATTTTGTTGATATTTTTTAATTTTAAAAATCCCTCATTTTATTGTATTACCGCTTTAAATTTTTTATTTCTTGCAATACAATTAACGCGTAATAATGCCTTAGTTTAACTATTAACGGTAACTATAAACATATTCATAACTCCCTTGGGCAGTTATGAATCCTTAATTTCCCTACAGCTGTCTGTCATTTACAGCTGTATAGAGAATATGCATCAATTTTTTTTAATTGCTTAATTCACTTTTTACCTCGTTTTAACATAGTAAAAAATATAAATACTGTTGAAAGTGGTTTAATTAATTTTTTTATTTACAAAATACAGATTAAATTTGACATGTTTGAACGGTCTCATTTATCGCGCGCTTTGGATGACGTCACAGCTCTCCTTGTCATTCAGTGTTGTTTACTATTTGCATAGACAGTTAAGGATTTTCTGTTTGAATCGCTATTTCGATAATAGAAAAAGCTAAAATCCATTTTATAGATATTGTCTACTACCGGAATGCAAAAACACTATTATAAGTGCACCAGATAAACTGTTGGATAACGTCCCAATCGAGGTTTATACTACACCCTACCCACATCTTTTGCGCATGCGCTACAAAATATGCTTTCATGTATCTATTTTTTAGTAGATTGTCCGATTGTACTTAAAAAAAACCACTTTCAGTCAGTGTTCTTGATCATTTATAATGTCACTATATACCAAATATCGACGCCGATCAATATCATATCGTGCACGTCACAGTTCCTGTTTCGGTTTGACCAATGGTGATGCGTTTCGGAAATTTGAATTTCACTCCCATATTTTGCACTTTTTGATTTTAAGTTTCGGAATTAAATACAAACTAAATAAGAAAATATTGGTATAGGTGTAATGTCAAGATCATAAAGTATCGGGGATAAAAAATCAAGAAAATCTAATTCTCTTGCATATTCCCTATTTGCGTTTGCCTCCAATGCAATCCTTATTTAACCACTTTTTAAATTTATTGTACTCCTTATACAGTGATACAGGACTTGTAGGAAGCAATGTAGCTTATAGCTTTCTCAACTTTGTCGATCAATTCTTGGGACATTTTACTCGTGTCAGTCATATTGATATATGTTGACATATGTTGAATAATGTTTATTAAATTTAACAAAAATCCATGACAACTATACCTAACAATTTACGTAATATAATTTTCGCATAACTGTATCAAAATTGTTCCTTTACATCTTAGTTAACAGGGCCGAAAATTTACCGACATTACGCCCGTCAAAATTTTACCGGCCCGTGGGCCTGTAAAATCATTGAAAAACCCTCAACAAGATCTATCATCTTAAGACTTCCCAAGATGAAAACAGCTTCCCACAACCAACACAGCTTCCTTAGCTTCCATTAATATTGTGGAGGGAATTCAGCGCTTAGTTCCATTCCGAAATTATGAAAATATTTGTTTAGAATAATTTTTGTTTTTTTCCTTAGTAACAAATAACCTAAGTGACGAGCTGTGAATTTAAATCACCGTCTTATTTTTTTCATCGTTTTTAACCATTTTTAATTAAATTTTGTAGGTTTTCTGCAGTTGTGCGTAAAACGTTGTACGTGCCTCGTGCCGGAGGAAGATTACGCCTCAAACTTCGGCTGCGGGCGTAATCTTACACCTTCGGCCCTCTATACGTAAATAACAATTCTACGTAAATCTTAATTAAATAAAATAAATTTAAAAACTGTTGCAAGAAATAAAATTATTTATATATCACGTGAATTATAAGGATATAAATACCTCGGGCAACTTACTATATAGTAAACCCGTTGCCCACTGTAATTAACATCCTTATAA
The DNA here is from genome assembly GCA_944588485.1 of Phosphuga atrata. NCBI lineage: Eukaryota > Metazoa > Arthropoda > Insecta > Coleoptera > Silphidae > Phosphuga > Phosphuga atrata. The sequence continues at coordinate 5,526,067 of OX155894.1, read as the reverse complement.
TTCCCTTGATACATAAATAACTATTGTGTATAGATTCACCTACTCTACTTTTAACTTTTTTTAAAGATTTATTCTATAATTTCAAATTCTCAATTAAAATTCTTCTATAATTTCAATTGATTCTGATAGAGGCAAACCTTTTGTTTCAAGTCTGTGATTAGAGTTTGAGTCGAAGCAATCGTATGCCCTAAGAAATGCAAGATGCTGGGTTCGTACTTTTACCATTTTTTTTTTAATTTTCGGAAACGGCGCTGGAATAACTGATTTCGAGAATTATATCTTTAATACCTGCAAAATTATCAGCATAGAATTTGCTGCGTCTAACCACGTACCCCATCTATAGTCCATTTTTTTGAAGAATGCAGTAACTAGAAACCTAATTTACACTATGAAAAATGTTCAATCTAGTTACAAAATTTGGCGCTAAATTTAAATATAGTTACTTGAATATAAAATTGGTAATTTACTAATTGTTTCATTGAATATCTTATTATTATTGATTAAATACACCAAATGGCAACAGTAGTAATAAAATACAAAGAATAAATGGAGAAAAACGCAAAAATTCTAATTGATACAAACAGATCAGATGATAATTGTGAATTGACACGGCAGCCATGGACAACTAACAGCTGAAAAGAAAGAGAGAAAAGAGGTTGAGATGGAGAAGTAAATATCGTCGGTGTGAACTTCTCCTCGATTTAAGCCAATCAGAGAACAAGGTCAAATAAGCCCTATCTTCCCTGTACTGCATTCTTAAAAAAAATAGACTATAGTAATTAAAGGTTCAGGAGGCAATTGAACATTCGGTCACCATATAAAATTAGACTCTCAAAAGGGGTTTTAAAAATATGTTTTTAACATTACTAATTAAATCATAAACAACGAAAAATCTAGCAGATTTTAGCAACGAGCTAAACAATTTTGTGAATAATATTACAATAAAAAACTGCTTTTATCATGTAGGGCGCAGCGCAACGTCTAACAACATAGGTACAAATTTTTCACAGGTAAAAGGAAATATGATAAACCTTCTTGTACAAATCGGGCAATTGTTAAATGATTAGTTTAATCAAGTCGTTTCGATGAAATTAAATATGATTTCCCAAAATGGTCTTCATGAAGAATTCCTATTAACAAATGGGAAATATAATGGCCACATTTGTCGGTACTTTGTTGTGTAATTTCCAACATTTTTAGAATATTTAATTATTTTTAAGAATTTAAATATTATTCTATGTATTATATCTTGAATTATATCTTCTATGTATTTCCAGAAATAATTTTAAAAAATAATAACCACTTAAATATGCAAGAATATGCAACTTTTGATGAAATATGCATGAGCATGCCCAAATATTCAATATATGCAATTACTAATTAGCGATAATTCTAATCAATGTAATTCGTCCACGTAATTAACTATATTTATATATGAGTCGTTTATTTTGAAAGTGGCCTAAGTCCATTTTTTCAAAAATATTGAGTTAGTTACCTTAATAGTTAGATTTTTACTTGATCTTTTGATTGTGAAGTAACTTGTTACTAATATATTTAAAATCATTAAGATTTTGTAACATCAAAATTTGCTGGGTTAATGAAGTGATGAAAAATTTATTTTGAAAGTGGCGCAAGTCCCATTGTGAGAGTTTCAAACCGATATGGAAAATATGCAATTAAAGTTTATGTGATCTCGTAAGCTTTATATTTAATTATTAAAGTAGCAGTTGAATTATCAAAGCGCAATTTATTATAAATACTTTAATTTCAAATATAAGTTTCGATTTGTTAATGGATTCATATGGGTCTCCTGATATACAATTGTAATTTTCAGCAAATCGTTAATAATTTGTTTATCTACACAAAAAGGGCGATAAGACTGATCCAAACAATTACCGAGGCATTTCCCTTCTATTAATCGCCTACAAAGTTCTCTCACGTGCCCTCCTCACCAAACTGGAAGAACAGACAGAACATCTGAACGGTGAATATCAGGTAGGTTTCCGACCGCACCGATCATGCGCGGAACAAATCTGGAACCTGAAGATGATACTGCAACATCGCCAGCCGAATCGCACAGTTATCACTTTCGCAGACTTCAAGAAAGCCTATGACTTGAATGACTGCATAACTCTGTTTAATATACTTCATGAATACGGTGTGGATAGTAAAACAACCATGTTAATCGAACAGACTTTGGCACAACATCTAAAGTAAAATTCATGGGTGAAATCTCCGAGCCTTTTCAAATCAGTACTGGAGTAAGACAGGGTGATGCATTGTCCCCAAACCTCTTCAAAATGGTACTAGATAAGATAATAAAAATATGAGAGAAAGAAGTAACTGGAGTATATATGGGAACTAAGGACATACGAATCAATATAAAGTGCCACGCTTTTGTTAACGACCTTACAATAATCACCCGGACTACTGAAGAAGCCAAACACGCCATCGAGGAACTTCATGAAATCGCCATCAGGACTGGCCTTCAAATCTCTTACAAGAAAACGCAATACATAGACTCCATGAGCCCAAATATGACACATCTAGCAACCAAATATGGCAACATCATACAAGTTAAGCACTAGTAAAATTTGCAACTGTTCTAGGCTGTCGTTTGGGGAGAAGTAGCAGCTAATAATTATTTCTTCCTCCAGTTCAACCCACACAAAACGAGGGCCACTACCACTGTTCAAAACGATTTCGGCCCTATTGACTACCTTTATCTGCTGAGTCATGTTTGCTTTCTTTGAACTCTCTTGAACTTACTAGCGTTTTGTATTTATCATCTGCTTAATCTATGAAGTCTTATCTGTCTAGATTTGTCTCATTAATCCTATCTGTCTATGAATTTGTAAGCTCTGTCTGTCATGAGTTTGAAGTTCTGTCAAATCAGTGACAAAAACATTTTGTGACAATAAAAAGAAGAACTTGCTGCCCGTGTGTTTTTGCACCCAAAGTCAATGTTGAGATCTGAGACAAAGCAAATTTTCTCTGCAGCCGAAAATCGTATGATAATTGTAATATTATATTTATAATATAAATTTATTCGTAAGCTAAAAACAATTCCAACAAAAAAACTGTCTCATCAATCTCTATTTCAACTGAATTCAACTTCCTCATCGTAGTCTCAATTTTCTCCAACATTTCCTTCTCTGGAGGAGTTATCATTTCTTCAATCTAAAACATCAAATCAAGTAAGCAAAAATACAAAATATCAAAAATATAATGAAGAATGAAAATCCAAATGTTCTAAATGCCTAATGGCTACGATGACGACCGAACTCGGACGATTGAATCAAACACTTTTCCCCAACAAACGAAAGTGCAACTTTGGATGCTTAACAGAGAAAAGAACACTAGTGGCTCGAGTACACCTAATCCTTCAGCGCCCGAAGTTTGGTTGGTCGACGACGGCCCAACTCGGACGATTGAATCAAACACTTGTAAAAGAATGAGAGCGCATACACAAACACGACCGTCATCGTCCGAGTCGGGCCGTCGTCGACCAACCAAACTTATTAATCAACCAAAATTATTAATAGTTATTCTAATGTCACATAGAATGTTTGGAATTTCTACTCTTCAAATAATTACATACATCTGCTAATTGTTCTTCTGTAGCCCCTTGCGTTTTCATACTCAAAGAAATTGTATCAACCCTTTGCTTCTTTTCAATAATCCTCTTATTAACCAATCGCTCATTACTCCTTCTAGTTAAAATATTATATAAAGCTTTATAACACAATTCTAAAACCATCCTTACTACTTGCAGCAGCTGAATATGAAACAGTGTGAAGGATTTAACAGGACCTGAGCTGGAAGAAGCTTTTTTCAGTTCTTGAATCTCAAGGAAGTTTTCCTCAAGCAGTTGGTAAGATAGTCGTTTAGCTTCTTTTGCCGGTATCATAGCTAGTTTCTGCAATTGCTCCGGTTCTATGTAATGTTTGCTTTTAACTAACTGAAATATTCTGGCGGCTTTAGAATCAAATTTTTCCAAAACAATTTGTTCAATAGTTTCCCAAGTGAGTTGAGTAAAAATGTCTTTCATTTGGATTTGAAATGAACCTCCGCTTGCCTCTCCAGCTTTTAATATCACCCTACTACTATCCTGTTCTAAAACAGACACAAACAATAATCATTTTACGGTTAGTTAAGCGCATGCGCAACCGCGAAGTTTGAAAGGCGGGAATTTGAAAGTTTCGGGCACATTTAGTTATACTTCCAAAAGTTCGGGCATTTTTTGATGTTATACGTCAAAAAGTGCCCGAACTTTTGAAGGCGGAAATTGACACATGCACACAACAAAATTTCAACTATGAAAAGGTCTATTAATTCCACATTTATTCTTATTTCGTTTTAAATTAATGAGAAGATTTAGCTTTAGATTTAGATACAGCTTTATGTGAAGATTTAGTTTATTACCTACAACATTAACATACTGATCAAAAAAGGCGACGAGTTGTGGAAAAGTATTCATTTTTTTTACAATATCTTTGACTTCTATGATAGGAATTGGATTGGAAGTGTCTGCCCAGGGCTCAGTCCGAATATACATTTGTTGTAGCAAAATTCTCATCATTTCCCCGGCATTTTCATCGAATTTTTTCGTGATTGCATTCACGATTAACTTATCCCTCATATCTTGATGGAAACGGTCGTGGTTTATACACCAATAAATGTTTAAATCTTCTAGTTGGTGATCAGCTACACCTTTCTGTTTTTCCGAAAGTAATCTCATATCTAGTTTAGGCATTAAATATATGTCGGTTTCTTTCAATTCTAATTCAGGAACTAGTTTATCTTCGGTTGGAGCTGGAACCCTTTTCAAATACTTTGCTATTACTAGATATTCAAATTTATCTCTTAACTCGGGCAGTGGCACAGTGCGGTCATGATCTTTTTCTAGCCTAGCGTGGGTTTTCAATATTAAATCTGAGGCGCTTGCATAACCACTTTGTAAAAGTTCTTCCAGGATTATTTCAGCCTCATCTCCAAACTTATTTTTAATTAAATTTATATATTTCGGATACCGTAGCATTAATAAAACTTTACTGGTTTCCAAAGAGTAGTTTGCTATGTTTATATTTCTATTTGGTTTAAAGGAAACTAAACCAAACTTAATTAAAACACATAGAGCTTCTTTCACCTTAAATTGAAATAAATTGGTTAACAATATTCCTTGTTATACGAGAAACTTACTTTTGATAGAGGTAGTTCTGTAAATTTTCTTATATATAGAATTGGATTTGATCCGTTCTTATATAAATAAGTTCCTACTTTCTCAATAACGTTACCGAAACGTTCTAATAAAATTAAAGAAATCACTTTCCCCATTTGAGCCGACATTTCAATATTTTTTAAGTAAATACACTTTTAAAATTCAATTAAGAAATTTTATTAAAGAATAAGGTTAGAACATGTGTCAAACCACAAGTAGTATTTATGAATCAGAAGTTGCCTAAGAGTAATGCTACATTCATTATTATGTAAAGCAGGATAGGACTGATTCATTCATATCTAAGGCAGGATTTCTTAAACTTATTCATTCATGAATTTACAGATTTTAATAAATTGTTTAAAAATAATTCTTTGCTTTTCAAAGAATAATTAGAAAGACCGGCTATCTGAAATTACTCTGAGAATCGCGATATTGTTAAATTGTATTTAGTTGAGCAAAAAGAAAGGGAAAAATTAATATTACTTTATCAATTGGGAGGTTATGTTTATGATATGAGGCAATAATTTTGAATATTATTTTGAAACATACATCACAACTACCCTGCTGTAGGGCTGAACAAATGTTTAGGATGGTTACTAGATGGTGACGGTGCGACCGTTACTACCCAGACAGTGTGGAATGTTGCAACACTGTTCCGAAGCCAGCACAACATTCGGAATGTTGCAGCAACATTCCTAAACATTCCAGTGGCAAAGTTTCTATGTGAATGTTGCAGTAACATTCCTGCAACATTCCAGTGGCAACGTTGCAATGTAAATTTTGCAGCAACATTCCAATGACAACGTTGCAATGTTAATGTTGCAGCAACATTCCACTTGCAATATTGCAATGTGAATGTTGTAGCAACATTCCTGCAAGAGTCCAGTTGCAATATTGCAATGTGAATGTAGCTGCAAGATTCTTGAGACATTCCAGTTTCCTTCTTTTGATGGTGGTAAGAATTTCGGTGGATTTATTCAGACGTTGGAGTGTTTGGCATGTTTTCGTAAGGATCTTAATTAAACCTTCAGGGGTGCGTTCCGTTGTCTGGCTTATTTAGAACTGCAGCCTTTCTGAAATTTCGGCGATGTTTTTGGTTCGCCATCGTCTATCTCCCTTACTTTGAGACGAACGGTATATCGTTTTGTCATGCAACTGGTACAAGATATATTTATGGTCACTTAGGGTCACTCCTTATCTAGCACCTGCCAGTTTTCAATTTCGTTTGCCATTTCAGCTGTTAGATCAATTATGGAAGCTGTCTCCCTTCTTTCGAAAGTTGGTTTATTACCTTCATTTATTACATTAAGATCTAGCTAGTCCATAACAGATCTCTCCGCACGTCCATTTCCGAAGAGCCATAGTATGGAGACTTGACACAAAAATCACCGGCGATCAATTTCGGTTTAGTGGAGCCTCTTATACATTGTCTTAGGTCATTTAGTGAAATTTGCAACTGATCTATGCTGTCGTTTGGGGAGAAGTAGCAGCTAATAATTGTTTCCTCCTTCAGTTCAACCCACACAAAACCAGGGCCACTACCACTGTCCAAAACGATTTCGGCCCTATTGACTACCTTTATCGCTGCGTCATGTTTGCTTTCTTTGAACCAATCTCTTGAACTTACTAGCTTTTTGTATTTGCCATCTATGATGTCTACTAGATGGTGACGGTGCGACCGTTAATACCCAGACAGTGTGGAATGTTGCAACACTGTTCCAAAGCCAGCACAACATTCGGAATGTTGCAGCAACATTCCTAAACATTCCAGTGGCAAAGTTTCTATGTGAATGTTGCAGTAACATTCCTGCAACATTCCAGTGGCAACGTTGCAATGTGAATGTTGCAGCAACATTCCAATGACAACGTTGCAATGTTAATGTTGAAGCAACATTCCACTTGCAATATTGCAATGTGAATGTTGTAGCAACATTCCTGCAAGAGTCCAGTTGCAATATTGCAATGTGAATGTAGCTGCAACATTCTTGAGACATTCCAGTGGCAACGTTGCAATGTGAATGTTGTGCAAAATTCTTGCAAAATTCCAGTGGCAAATTGGAATAAAATTCAGGTAATGGGAGTGTTATAAATAACTTTCTACTTATAAGCTCCTAAATGAGTGAAGATCCTAAATAAGCTCCTAAATGAGTGAAGGCTGGTGAGTTTTATTGATAATGACAATAAAATTTATTCATGAGCACATATACCATATATTCATCACAGGTAAAGTGACCACACTTCCCGATTTTGGCGGGACAGTCCCGCTTTTTGGAGGACTGTCCCGCGTCCCGCCGATTTTTAAAAATGTCCCGCTTTTCAGAGAATATAAAATAAGATTTTTCCACATAATGCCATAAAATCTCCTTTTTTTTTTGTCCCCTAATGAAATTTTTTAATATCCAATTGAACTATCCATTGTTCAAGATATTCTAAGCAGTTTCAATGTCATTTCAGTCTCAGCAAAATTTATGATTTCTTCTGAAAATTGTAGAATACGCGCTCTCCCTTCCAAAAATAAATGCAGCAACCAAAAGTGTTTTTCTAGTATCAATAAAATATGGACAACTGAAAAAACGCAGTTGAACATTAAAATTTAAAATTTATATTGAACGTAAAATAGTATATTTTGTAACTAGGGTGGAAAGTTGCTAATTCCACGCGAGAACGAAATTGGGCATATTCGCTCGAGAGGGCAATTAACAATACCACCCGTGTTAAAACAATATTTTTTATCACTCATGCGAGGGGATGTATCTTACAAGTTTGGTATCCAGAGGCCATCAAAAAAAATAATGGAACAAAAAATGAAGAATTTGCTTTTTTAATTGTCTCAGGTGGTGTGGATTCATCATAAGAACTCTCCTCAGTCTCCGGTATCACCATAGAATTTACACTCATTTTAAACGTTTTCTTTAATTTTTATTATTATTTTGTAATGAAAATAATTTCTAACACTTCACGTCACTTTTTATCGAGGTCTTGATTGTGTTCATTTTATTTGTGTTTATTTGTTTTTTTAATGTAACCTAGCGATATTGAATATTTGCGTGCCTTACCCAGGTTATGTGGAAAGACAATGCGAAGTGGCATTTCTCGTATTAAAAAACGTGCGTCAGGAAGTACTTCGCACGCCTAAGTAATAAAAAATTATTTAACCAATTCATCTAAGAAATTTCACGACATTTTAATACAATAATTGATCCGAGTATTCACTCGGATCAAAAATTTTATGAATAGGATGGTTGCGACAGTTACTACGTGGTAATTCATACTTACATTGAATTGAAAAAATTCACTATGCTTTTACCACACTTACGACTATGTAAAAATGTTATACAACTTGTTATTCACAGTAATATAAATTTCTACACATACCACGACTTAAGTTTCGACGTTTGAAGGTCATTTTCAATAATGAAACTCCATTTGATTTACATTGTACATTAACGGACGATTTGGATACTTTTACACACGTTTATATAATACTGGCATCCTTCACATACAATAATGTATTTATTAATGTGTTCATTTTGTTGTGTGAGTAGGTAAAATATATATTTTTTAATTATTGGTCTGCTATCATAACTAAATTATTATTCTCATTTCATCCCAATTGTCCCGCTTTGTCTCAATGAAAATGTGATCACTTTAATCACAGGTCATAATTAATATGAAAACATCTCATTCAAATAATATGGTTTTGTCCCTGCAATGTATGACATAATCCAATTGCAAAATACTCTCTTCGTGAATTCGGTATTATCCACATTTTATGATGCTCCCGCTGCAGTTTGCAGGTGTGTAATTGAATTCCTTGTTCCATATGAAACATATATTTGAGCCATTTATTTTGAAAGTGGCCTAAGTCCATTTTTCAAAAATATTGAGTTAGTTAATATTGAGTTAGTTAGATTTTTACTTGATCTTTTTGTACTGAAATAACTTGTTACTAATGTATTTAAAATCATTAAGGTTTTGTAAAACCAAAATTTGCTGGGTTAATAAAGTGATGAAAATTTTATTTTGAAAGTGGTTTAAGTCCCATTGAGAGAGAATGGGGGATGTATGGTAATAAAACATAGGGTAGAATTCCATCGTACGACAGCGACATCTTGAGGTTATGCTTGCAGCGGTACTAAGATGGACGTGATTTCAGGAGGGTTGAGGAGGTGGAGGGCTTGCTACGTCCTCCACAAAAAAAAGATACCTTACTTACAAGTTTGTACGGAACCCTCGGTGCGCGAGTCACAACTCGCACTTGACCGGTTTTTGAAGCATAAGTTTTGGTGGTATCCTTGGAGGTTTTGCTTAAAAGTTTTATAGAATGTTCTTGTGTTGTTCTTTACAAAGTCTTCATCTATTTGTTGTAGTTGGGTTTTGTCAAAATTCCTCTTGTTTGTTCTTATAATTTTCGCTGTTTGTGATCTCTGTTCTTTGAATAAGATATAGTCCTCGTTGTTTTTGGTTGAGTGTCATTTTTTCATTAAATCTTATATCATTTATATTCAAAGAAATTAAAATATTTTTTTTAAATACTAAATAATAGTATATTACGTAATGAGAGCATATAACGTACGAGCGGAACAGTTTCGCGCGACTCATGTAGCGCGTAATTCCGCGAGTACGTAATTGCCGTACAACTCGAATTATGTACTATACTTTATCTACGACCACACTAATTTGTTTCTGTTTAATAAGAAAAATATGTTTGATGTAACACCTTCGATCTTATTTAACTTGATAGAAATGAAAAGAAATACATTCATAATGGTTACATACCTTTTTATTTAGTACTTATTTGTAGCTTTCGTTAGATTTAAACGTGTAAAAACGAAATGAATGACAGCTTCTATGTGAATGATGTGACGTTTAATGATTGTTTGGAAATCACGGAGTACTATATTTAAAAATAGTATCAACGTGCAGCTCTCAACCAATCAACCAAACGTTGTAAGCCAGTCGTAAGCCAACCGTTCATGTATAATTTTGAATTAATACATAACATTAATCGCGAATTGTTACATATGTGAGTGGTATGATGTGTTTACATAGTTCACGAACAGTACAATAATGGGCATTTACAATAGTGGTCGTAGATTAACTCCTTTTTATCATTATCTATATTCAAGTATCTGTTCGCTATGTTCGCTATGCATGTCATCACTCTAAAAATGGTTTATAAAATGTCTTTCGTGCAGAACTAAGCATTTGATTCCTTTGCAATTTGAATGTATAATAGTTGCGATATATTTAGAATTTTAGTGAAGTTTGCAGCTATTGTATGCTAAAATGCTACATGCTGATAGCATGAGCAGAACATCATGAATCTCTCTCGACTACAGAAACAGTAACATAAAGCAGAGACAAATCAATAAATGCAATCCAACCGAACGCTCTATAATCTCACCTTACACGCTTGAACAGATCCAAATAGTTATTTATATATAGTTTTATTTTAATGAAACAAATATGTTCATATTTTTTAGAACTGAAAAATTCAACTAAATTAACCCTTAACCAAACAATTACATTATATATTTTCTCGAAATTAAATAGCTGCTACTAGATAAATAGTAATTTAGGAATAGGACGGATGCTACAGTTACTACGTGGTAATTCATACTTAATTTGAATTGAAAATTGAATTTTCAATTCAATGTAAATAGTAATTTATTGTTTTAACCAGTTAGATACACTATAAGTCTTTGTACTGTAACTTCCAAGGTTTAGCAATTAAATAATAATGCAGTCTTAAAACTAAACAAGTTTGCCATATTTGCCACTTACAAAAAATAGATTTTCTAACTAAACTAATTAAAAACTAATTAATTTCCTATAAATTTGGTATGACCTAAAAGCCAGTTATATAAGATTACAAATCGATACTTTGATTGACGTTTAAAAAATATTAAATTTAATTTTTTTTTATTAGTGGGATTTGAAAATATTACTCATCATTGAAATCTATGTAGATGGATTTAGGTGCGACTTCTATTATTACTGATGCGTTCACCCTGTGGGACGTTTTAAATATTTATATAAAATCGGTATGCGACGCGATTAAATAATTTAAAAAAACACCTTTAATTAACGCTCATATTTATGTATTAATTGATTGCGTAACGATTCGGTGTTACGTAATTTGATTAGTTTTTAGCGTAAAGACATGTGTTATTGGGGACAACATATTCAAATTATTCGTCATACTCTCAACTATAAATTTATAATATCAATCTATAAATTAATATTTGTAATATATTCTGTTTTCTAAAAAAAATATGAAAATGATTATTTACAGAAAACGTGTTAATTTAATTAAGGTTTGTCTATATAATATTTCATTAAGTAATTGGTTGAAGTTGTAAATTCCTTATATAGAAAATTACATAACTTGGACCATCTAGATAAAACTAACACATTCTACCTGTTTTTTGTTTGTTTGTAAAGCTCTCGTGAAATATTTTAAATTGATTGAATTTTTTATTTCTTCATTTCAACTTTTTCTTTCAAGATTTCTTCATAAAATTCTCAAACTATTGCATTTTAATGACAAAATATTTTCGTTGGTGTTCACATTACAAATGTGGATATTATTAATTTCCGCTTCAGAAAATTGCTGCTCAAATTCTACATCTTAATGTTGGTCTTTCTTTCTTGACTAATAATAGTTATTATATTCGTTTATTTTGTTATTAGGAGTAAAGGTAGTACTTTGGATGACGAGACCACACGTCGGCCGCAAAACGAGTTAGATAAAATATCATTTACTCCTATCTCTGTGACAAGGTAAATGAGTTAATTTATTTACTCATTCGTGAAATATTTTCGTTTTAAAACAATATTTTTTGTAAATACGCTTTTTATGATCTGCTCAACATATCAATTGCATTCTTCCGTCTTCTCTTTAGGGTTGAGTACCGAAAACGGAACCCTTGTAGGATCACTTTGTTGTCCGTATGTCTGTCTGTCCGTCCGTCCGTCCGTCCGTCTGTCTGTCTGTCTGTCAATACCATTTTTCTCAGGAACGCGTAGAGGTAATAAGTTGAAATTTGTATCAAATACTCGGGTCTGCGGTCTCTTTCAGCGGTAAAAAAATCAAACTTGTAAGTCAACGCGATCAAAAGATATGACCGTTTATGTCGCATATTTTGCGATTTCACAAGGGAATCAAAACCTATAGGGTACTTCCCGTTGACCTAGAATCATGAAATTTGTCAAGAAGCGGTGTCCTACAGCACATGTAAAGGGAAAAATCTGAAAACCGTAAATATGTAGTTTAATTACCAGAAAAATGCGAATTTACTAACAGAAACTTATGAAAATACACTAATGTGTTGCGTGGTATTGGCAGGCACCAAAAGCATATGGGTTGCATACAGTTAGGTCCTCCTAAAGATACCTTACTTACAAGTTTGTACGGAACCCTCGGTGCGCTAGTCACAACTCGTACTTGGCCGTTTTTTTTTTGAGAATATACGCTTTTTATTATATGATACATCAACCACTCCCATTTATTCATAATATTTTTAACGAGGGACTTGTGTACGCTTTTAATCAAATTATGAGCTGACAACTCTATGCATCTTCTTCTTCTTCTTCGTAGCGTTTGTCCCGCCTGGTGGTAGGGTCCGCTGTGAGGTTTCGTTGTCTCCATTTCTTTCGATCTTGAGCCATATCTGAGTGTAGATGTGTAGTCTTCGGGTCATTATGGATCGTATCAACCCACCTCTGCCTTGGTCGTCGCTTGGACCTCTTTTCAGTGACTTCCAGGGGATATGCTGACTTAGCTATTGTGTCTTCTTTTGCACGCAGACATGGCCAAACCAGCGTAAACGGCCTTCCCGGATTTTCTGATGGATCGCCGCCACTCCGAAACGTTTACGTATATCAACATTGGTAACATGATCCATTCTAGTTACGCCGCCTGTCCACCTAAGCATCCTTGTCTCCATGACGCTTAGACGACGTTCCACCTCTTTTGTAGTGGGACAACACTCGGTACCATAGAGTGCGACTGGACGTATACAAGTGTGCTAGATCTTGGATTTAAGGTGGTCTTTCATCCGGCGGTCGTAGGTGACACCTGTCGTCGCACGCCATTTCAAGCAAGACGCCTGCGTCCTTGCGTTGACCTCGTCAATGATTCTTCCATTATCAGTAGAACCAAGATATTTGAAATTTGTTACACGAGGGAGATCTTCTCCATCAACGCTGATGGTCCCAACTTCTTGGGGTCTAAAGTCATATACTCCGTCTTCCTTTTATTGAGTCGCAGGTCATATTCAGCTAATCACACCACATTTGTGTTTGGTGCTGGAGTTCAAGTTTGCTGTTTGCAGCTAATATGACATCATCAGGATACAGAAGCGTCTATGGGATTGGCTTGTGCAGGTCTGATGTGACAGTATCCATTACAAGAATGAACAGCAGAGACGACAAGGCAGAGCCATGATGGACCCCTACCATAATGTTGAAATCATTAGGTTGCTCCTGCAGTAGCTTGAACATAACTCGTCGGTTCTTTGTAGAGAAGCTGCACCCAGTTAACAAGATATTCTGGAATTCCGTTCTCTCGGAGCGCCAACCAGATTACATCATGAGGCCCCCGATCGAAGGCCTTCTCCAGGTCTCGAAAAGCGAGATGCAGTGTCACGATCATTCATTTCACGATGCTTCTCGTCCAGCAACCTTGCTGAGTAGATTGCATCCGTTTTACCGCAGTTCTTTTTCACAAACCCAGCTTGGTTCTTTGTGAGTTTTGCCATCTTGCTAATGCTTTTGTCGAGAGTGCGTTCGAAGATCTTTATCGCGTGGCTCAGAAGTCTTATTGGGCGATAGTTTGAACACTCGGCAGGGCTTCCTTTCTTCTTGAAGATTGGGACAGTGATGCTCCGTTGCCAGTCTGTTGGTATCCAACCTTCTTTGAAGAACTGCGTTAACCATCTTGCTGCATCCGTTCGAGAGCGAGTTCGAGAGATCGTTGAGAGCGCCAAAACTCTCCTAGAATTTCATCAGGGCCGGTGGCTTTCCCCAGTTTCATCTCTTTCAGAACAGCCTCAATTTCGGCGATCTCGACTTCCTTTGGTCCTTCAACAGGAGAGGTGGATGTGGAAATTCCATTTTTCTCAGGAACGCGTAGAGGTAATAAGTTGAAATTTGTATCAAATACTCGGGTCTGCGGTCTCTTTCAGCGGTGAAAAAATCAAACTTGTAAGTCAACGCGATCAAAAGATATGACCGTTTATGTCGCATATTTTGCGATTTCACAAGGGAATCAAAACCTATAGGGTACTTCCCGTTGGCCTAGAATCATGAAATTTGTCAAGAAGCGGTGTCCTACAGCACATGTAAAGGGAAAAATCTGAAATTCGTAAATATGTAGTTTAATTGCAAGAAAAATGCGAATTTGCTATTAGAAACTTATGAAAATACTCTAATGTGTTGCGTGGTATTCTCAAGCACTAAAAGCATATGGGTTGCATACAGTTAGGTCCTCCTAAAGATACCTTACTTACAAGTTTGTACGGAACCCTCGGTGCGCTAGTCACAACTCGTACTTGGCCGGTTTTTTTTTTGAGAATATACGCTTTTTATTATATGATACATCAACCACTCCCATTTATTCATAATATTTTTAACGAGGAACTTGTGTACGCTTTTAATCAAATTATGAGCTGACAACTCTATGCATCTTCTTCTTCTTCTTCCTAGCGTTTGTCCCGCCTGGTGGTAGGGTCCGCTGTGAGGTTTCGTTGTCTCGATTTCTTTCGATCTTGAGCCATATCTGAGTGTAGATGTGTAGTCTTCGGGTCATTATGGATCGTATCAATCCACTTCTGCCTTGGTCGTCGCTTGGACCTCTTTTCCGTGACTTCCAGGGGATATGCTAACT
Source organism: Phosphuga atrata (assembly GCA_944588485.1). Taxonomy (NCBI): domain Eukaryota; kingdom Metazoa; phylum Arthropoda; class Insecta; order Coleoptera; family Silphidae; genus Phosphuga; species Phosphuga atrata. The sequence goes on along the minus strand of OX155894.1, from coordinate 5,510,954 downwards.
TAGCTATTGTGTCTTCTTTTGCACGCAGACATGGCCAAATCTGATTCTGATGGATCGGCGCCACTCCGAAACGTTTACGTATATCAACATTGGTAACATGATCCATTCTAGTTACGCCGCCTGTCCACCTAAGCATCCTTGTCTCCATGACGCTTAGACGACGTTCCACCTCTTTTGTAGTGGGCCAACACTCGGTACCATAGAGTGCGTCTGGACGGAACAGTGCGGTAGATCTTGGATTCAAGGTGGTCTTTCGTCCGGCGGTCGCAGGTGACATCTGTCGTCGCACGCCATTTCAACCAAGATGCCTGCGTCCTTGCGTTGATCTCGTCAATGATTCTTCCATTGTCAGAGACAGTAGATCCAAGATATTTGAATTTTGTTACACGAGGGAGATCTTCTCTATCAACGCTGATGGTCCCAATTTCTTGGGAATCTAAAGTCACATACTTTGTCTTGCTTTTCTTGAGTCGCAGGCCATATTCATCTAATCGGTCACTCCACATTTGTGTTTGGTGCTGGAGTTCAAGTTTGCTGTTTGCAGCTAACAAGACATCATCAGCCTACGGAAGCGTCTATGGGATTGGCTTGTGCAGATCCGATTGACAGTATCCATTACAAGAATGAACAGCAGAGGCGACAAGGCAGAGCCCTGGTGGACCCCTAGTATAATGCTGAAATCATTAGGTTGCTCCTGCAGCAGCTTGAACATAACTCGTCGGTTCTTTGTAGAGAAGCTGCACCCAGTTAACAAGATATTCTGGAATTCCGTTCTCTCGGAGCGCCAACCAGATTACATCATGAGGCCCCCGATCGAAGGCCTTCTCCAGGTCTCGAAAAGCGAGATGCAGTGTCACGATCATTCATTTCACGATGCTTCTCGTCCATCAACCTTGCTGAGTAGATTGCATCCGTTTTACCGCAGTTCTTTTTCACAAACCCAGCTTGGTTCTTTGTGAGTTTTGCCATCTTGCTAATGCTTTTGTCGAGAATGCGTTCGAAGATCTTTATCGCGTGGCTCAGAAGTCTTATTGGGCGATAGTTTGAACACTCGGCAGGGCTTCCTTTCTTCTTGAAGATTGGGACAGTGATGCTCCGTTGCCAGTCTGTTGGTATCCAACCTTCTTTGAAGAACTGCGTTAACCATCTTGCTGCATCCGTTCGAGAGCGAGTTCAAGAGATCGTTGAGAGCGCCAAAACTCTGCTGGAATTTCATCAGGGCCGGTGGCTTTCCCCAGTTTCATCTCTTTCAGAACAGCCTCAATTTCGGCGATCTCGACTTCCTTTGGTCCTTCAACAGGAGAGGTGGATGTGGAAATTCCTCGGTCTACATTTTCTCGAAGTAGCTTCGCCAGCGTTCTCTCGCCTACTTCCAGTCGACCAGCAGTTCACCTGTTTCGTTATTGATGCCATAAAAGCGTTGGATGTCTTCCGTTTTGCGGTGCCTTGATTTGACCAGACAGTAGATGTTACGTTCGCCTTCACGAGTGTCAAGTTTTGCGTAGAGGTCAGCGTACCGATCTGCTTTTATTGCAGCAACTACCTTCTTCGCCTCACTAGGGTCAGCTTTATAGGCATTCCAACGAGATGGTGTTTTATCTTCGAGGAACTCATGGTAGAGTTGTTTCTTCATGCGTACTGCCTCTTTAACGGCATAATTCCAAAACCACGCGATTTATCTATTCTTTGTCGACCTAGTTTCGTTAATCCGAGCACTGAACGTGCAGCTTCATGAGTAGCATCTTTCAATCGAATCCAGCTCTCTTCAACTGTGGTGCCTGGAGGTACTGTGATTTTTGCAAGAACATTGGCCTCGTTCTGCTTGAATCGCCACCATTTGATTCTTGTTGGTCTATTTCTGATTAAGTATCCGGTTCTTGGAGAATTTATCCGCAGTTTACAGATGACTGGTCGATGTTGTGTGGCAACAGTTTCATATGGAATAACTTACGTATCTAACACATCTTGAAGATTCTGACTTCTGACAAGGACATAGCCAATCTGGTTTGCATTTGAGGCACTGTAGAATATGATTAGGTGGGTATCACGTTTCTTGAACCAAGTGTTCGTAATTACCAAATCGTAGCTTTCTGCGAAATCAAGGATTCGTTGACCATAATCATTTTTATCTCCATAACCATGTCCACCATGGGCTGCGTGGCCTTCTTTCCTTTGTCCAACATGACCATTCAGATCTCCAGCAACGATGAGGTAGTCTTCAGGTGGCACTTCAGAAGTCTTCTCACCAATCAAAGTCCAGAAGGCATCTATAGTGTCTGTGCTCAGGCCGGTTGGTGGAGCGTAGGCACTGAAAAAGTGAATTTTTTGAAGAAGTGACAACTCTATGTATGTAGAATTTTTAAGACGCGTTGACGTTGGAAACTCAACTTAATTTGTGGACAGCAAATTAAATTTTTTTCGTAGGGAATGTGTGCTTTTTATTGAATGATAAATACAGGGTGAAAAGTCTTGAAAAGTTTGTCTAGTCTAGCCTCTGTTTAATTTTGTCTGTGAAGCCTTTCTGTATAATTGTATATTTCTTATTTGTCTAGGCTTGTCTATCTAATGTTGTTTGCCTTTTCGGGAGTATTGACAGCAGCCAACTACTCGACCACTTCACACCTGAAACGCCTGTTTTAATATCCTGTAATACTACCGGCTAGGTTTATTGAACATTAGTGAATTATAGACATAATCATAGGGTATTAGTCAAGGAAGTGGTTGTTTCAACATTAGATTTGTCATAGTCTTAAGATGACTTAATATTATAGAGCTACGAACAGGTCGAATATATAGAGTGCGGCAGCCAAACCTGCATTTTTAAAATAACTGTAAGAAACAAACGGTTGCATTTTTTTAAATTCTATTGATATCATGTTAATCCACGTTAAAAAGCATTTAAGAAACATTAATCATTTGTTAAAATTATTGGGTTGTTTGATTATTATGTCGTTTTTAGGGTTCCGTACCGAAAACGGAACCCTTATAGGATCACTTTGTTGTCCGTCTGTCTGTCTGTCTGTCTGTCTGTCCGTCTGTCTGTCTGTCAAGACCATTTTTCTCAGGAACGCGTAGAGGTAACAAGTTGAAATTTGTATCAAATACTCCGGCCTGCGGTCTCTTTCAGCTGTGCAAAAATCAAACTTGTAAGTCAACGCAATCAAAAGATATGACCGTTTATGTCGCATGTTTTGCGATTTCACAAGGAATCAAAACCTATAGGGTACTTCCCATTGACCTAGAATCATGAAATTTGGCAAGAAGCGGTGTCTTACAGCACATGTAAAGAGAAAAATCTGAAAACCGTAAATATGTAGTTTAATTACAAGAAAAATGCGAATTTACTATTAGAAACTTATGAAAATACACTATTGTTGTCGTAGTGGTATTGTCAGGCTCCAGAAGCATATGGATTGCATACAATTAGGTCCTCCTCGATTATGTCCGAAGCTTAAAAAGTATGTGTTGGCACCAAGCTGTTTATTCTGAATTTTCTTTGTTTATATTCGTTATGCATTTCATCACGTACGCTCTATGTACATAATATATACAGGGTATATATTATGTCTCAATTTTGCTTGTTTATAACTGACATGCGACATACTCAAGTCCCATAACATCATGTTTATATTATATTTCGTCTAATTTTTCTTTATAATCTACATATACTTAAGTCACGTACGCCCTATATTTTTTGGTAGTCAATTGCCCAAAAGCAGTCAATTGAACAACTGAATGTTAAGAGTATCGAAATAGATCTAGAAATAGTTAGATCTTAATATAAGTTAGTGAATAAGTGTAATACTAAAATAAAAGTTTAAAAATATTCGCGTTATTTAAAAAAAATACCCTGTATACTTTTATACAGGGTATATAGGTATACAGGCAAAATTGAGCAGTAAAAACAAATAGTGAAGTTCCAGAACCCCTAAACACTCATAGTGAATGGGGGATGTATGGTAATAAAATATAGGGTAGAATTCCATCGTACGACAGCGACATCTTGAGGTTATGCTTGCAGCGGTACTAAGATGGTCGTGATTTCAGGAGGGCCACTTGTCAAGTTAACTGATTGTGCTTGCTACGTCCTCCACAAAAAAAGATACCTTACTTAGAAGTTTGTATGGAACCCTCGGTGCGCAAGTCACAACTCGCACTTGGCCGGTTTTTTTTTGTGAAGTGAATTTATTTATATTAACCACAAACATTAGGTAATCAATGATATATTGACCATTTTGTTGGATGACCTTTTGCTATTTTTCGCAAAGTTGAAAAATTGCACGTTTGAAGAAGCTTTGGTTTTTAGAAGCGAGGAATTGGTCCAAAACATTTTGAACAGCCTGATCGGAATCGAAAGTTTTGTCATTCAAATGGTTTTGAAAGGAGAGAAAAAAATGGTAATCTGATGGCGCTCAAGTCAAGTTAAGTCAAGGTTATAGGGTGGATGTAGCATGAGTTCCAAATTGAGCTCTGATAATTTTTGACGGATTATCAATGAGGTATGTGATCTGGCGTTATCCTGATGGATCATCACGTCTTTGCGATTGACCAGTTCAGATCAATTTCGATAGTTGACGACAGTAGACATTCGAATCAATAGTTTGGTTTCTTGGAAGCAGCTCAAAGTAGACTATACCCTTGTAATCCCACCGCACAGAAAGCATTATCTTCTTTTGGTGAATATTGGCTTGGATATGGGATGTTATAATCTTTGAATTGCATTCGATATGTCGAGCTTCTCTGCTATCACACGAGTTGTCATACACCGGTTAGTTTCGATTAACGCCTTTATTTTGTCGTCATCAGTAGTGGTTGGACGACCAGTATTTGGTGCATCTTGCACATTACAATTTCCAGAGAGGAAGGTAGCAAACCAACGCTGACACTGGCGTTCAGTAAGGCAGTCCTCACCATAAACTTTTCATAATTCCTTCCGAGCTTGAACCGCATTTCTGCCCTTTCGGAAGTAAAACAATAAAATATGCCGATAATGCTTTCTTTTGCATTGTCCATTTTCAACTTAATTTTTTACCAACTTGTTTTTTACTAATGACGCTCAGTTTTTGACTAAAGATAGTCTAAAGTCTAACCTTTAAAATAGTATATAATAACGCAAAGCCGGGAATATATCAGGCCCACGCCGCGTGTTGCAACGCTGCCTGACGCAACGGGCTGGTGATTATAATACAGTGTCGCGTCGCCGCGCGTGCTGATTAATTTTTGTGTCAGTTCAGTGGTGACCGCGTAAACGTCCCCACCTATTTACAATGTTCTCTTCCTATGTTAAGCCTGCTCAATAAGAAAAGAAAGAAGAGGAGATACTGGGTGCACCCAGTACATGCATTAAGAGCAACTCGACTCGATTTATTGCTGAAAAAACTAAAAAGCGACGACACTAGATTTCACCAATATTTCAGGATGATAAAAACACAATTTAAGTACGTACATTCTTTGATTGAAAAAGATGTTACAAAAGTTCAACACGCAACACCGAAATGCGCGTAGCCACGTGGTGATTATACTAGCTCGGAGCAAGCCAACGCGTCACTTCCCCCACCACGGAGCCCACGCCGATGGACCGGCCAAGGAATCGCCTTGTTCCGGGATATTACCCGTTTTGGGAAAACTTCATTGAGGAGATTCATCGTGTGGCCTGTGGCTCTTGTTTGAAATAAGGTGTTATCATTCAGTGCATCTTGACGAACGCGAGGAATAAGGAACGTTCGTAACATTTCCGAGTAGCGCTCCGCATTGAAGGTAACAGCTTGCTCCCTTTGGTTTTCAAAACAATGAGCCTATGATTCTTGTTGAAGACATTGCGAACCAAAATGTTACCTTGGTCGAATGGAGAGGTTCTTGATGGGGTTTTTGAGGGATTTCATCACTTCAGTACCTAAAATTCTGTTTGTCCACATAGCCTTTAAGATGGAATTGCGCCTCGTCGCTTATCCAGAGCAAGTGGCACTACAGTCCTGGTTGGGTTATTGTCTCGCACTGTTTCTGACTCCACTCTTCCATGTCCATCGCTTCTCTTCTCCAATCTCTGGTATTTAGCAGATTGTTGGCGTCTTCCTTGATTGCGTCTTCCCACCGCTTTTGCGGTGGGCCTACTGGTCTTCTCTCTTAAAAATATTTCCATTGAGAACCCTTTTTGGCATTCTGTCTGCAGTCATACGTATGACATGCCCTGCCCGCTACAGTCCTTGCAATTTAATGTACCTAGATACTGGGGCTTTTTAGAGTGCCTGGTAAATTTCCCTGTTATACCTAAATCTAAATTCATTGTTTTCGTCCCAGGAATCTACGCATTATTTTTCTTTCAAAGGTCTACTCTTGCTTCGTTGCTCTGTGTGAAGATCCAGTTCTCACCTTCTTAAGTGAAGATAGGTCTAATTATGATTTCCTACACCCATAGTCTGGTATTCCTGTGTATGATTTTCGATTTGAAAACCGGCGTCAACGCAAATTACTCCTTGTTTGCTTGCATTATTCTTGTTTTAATTTCTGCATCTTCTCTCCCGGTGATTTTGAGGTTGACCCCAGGTATCTAAAGTGATTCACTTGTTCTATGTTCTCCTGCGTGGCATTAGGGGTTGCTCTTCTTCTTATTTGTATCAGGTATTTTGTCTTGATTGTGTTTACCTGGATTTCTATTGAATGGCAGCTTCTTTTAATTATTGATAGGTTTTTTCCACCGCAAGTTTCGATCGGTACATTATATTGTTGTCGACTATTTGCGTGGATTTATTTGTGTTACATGTTTGTTGTACCCACTCCCGTTTTCCTAACTACATATTCGAGGGTTAGGTTGAAAAGGGTCGGTATCAGTGCGTCTCCCTGTTTCAGCCCCTGTTGGTGTGTAAACGGTTCTTCCATCTGTATGGAAGATCGAATCAGATGGGCTGTCGGCACTTTCTAAGCCCTAGGTGTGGACGGATTAATTCCCGAATTTCTACAAAATAGAGGGAGAGAATTAATGCTGTATCTTCTAAAAATCTTTAGAAGTAGTTTATCGCTCGGATACATACCGGAGCTTTGGAGAAGGGCTAAGGTGGTATTCATAGCGAAGGTGGGGAAGAAAGACACCACCTAACCGAAGTCATTTAGATCCATTAGTCTAACACATTTTATGTTAAAGACAATGGAGAAGGTAATTGACAACTACCTTAGGACAACAGTGCTGGTAGGTGCACCACTACACAACTGTCAGCATGCATACAGATCAGGGAAATTCACAGAGACCGCCCTGTATCAGCTGACAAATGAAATAGAAGAAGCATTAGACACAAAGGAAGTAGCGATATGTGCTTACTTAGACATAGAAGGAGCCTTTGACAACACCTTGCACGAGGCTGTCAAAGGTGCTCTTGAAAGAAGGAATATCGATAGCATTACCTCAAACTGTATGGGAGAAATGCTGAAAACTAGAACGGCGGAGGCATAAGTGGGAAAAGACACCATCAAGTTCCCCACAACGCTAGGGTGCCCACTGGGAGGTGTTTTATCTCCACTGATGTGGAGCCTGGTAGTTGATGAATTACTGGCTAGGCTGAACGACCTAGCCATTAAATGTCAAGGTTACTCCGATGACATAGTCATCATATCCAGAGGGAGAGGGAACTCCCTGTGAAATCATAAAGAGGGGCCTCAAAGTAACTAGTAGATAGTGTAAACATTAGGACTGAAACTCCAGCAGCAGCTCCATTGCTGCTGGAGTTTCAGTCCCAATGTTTATCTCTTTATCTGACTCCGTTGCACCTTGTCGTAGAGGGAACCGCCAGATCGGCGATTGTTAGGTTCAGCAAGGAAGGAATAGGCAGAGGTAAATTAATTGGGAGCAGAGACCGGAAGAACCGGCTGAAAGTACCGAAAGACGAAATGGTATGCAAATATCATTTCGAAAAAAATTACACAGCAAAGTGAATCTACCCAAGTATCTTCAAAGCAGAGGTACATGCAATCGAAAGATGTGCACAAATTAACCTCGATAGGAACTATCGTAAAAAAACAAATTGATATCCTGTTAGATAGCCAAGCAGCCATCAAGGCCGTTAGCTCATACACCATCAGATAGAAACTGGTATGGGATTGTGTGGAAAAGCTAAACAAGCTTGGCATAGAACACCAGGATACACTGGTATAGATGGAAACGAAGAAGCCGATCACCTAGCAAAGAACGTATCTAGTAATCCATTTATAGACCCGGAACCCTTTTGCGGCATGAGTATGAACACCATCCACAAAAGCTTAGATGAAAGTATAAGAGAACAATGGATGAAAATCTGGAAAGAACTTCCAGGACTAAGACAATCCAAAGTAATGCTGGGATCTTTTAACCAGAAAAGGAAATAAAGCTTGGCTGACACTAAGCACGAACAAGCTTAGAATTCTGACAGGAGTCCTAACGGAATACTGCAGACTTAGAAAACACCTCAAGGCCATAGGCCTAGAGGAAGATGAGAGATGCAGATTCTGCGGCTCAGCGGAGCAAACCACATATATTTGCTCGATGACTGCGGAGCACTGCTCCGCAGGAGGCAAATGTATCTTGGGGCCCACTGCTTGAACACAGAGGAGTTGCAGTCCATGAATCCTACCCAAATAATGAAATTCCAAAAGGAAGCAGGACTAGAGGAGGCGCTAAATGGGCAAGTATACCAACAATTAGAGGAAGAAGGTGGGGTACAATAGATATATGAAGTTCGTAGTACAAGTCACCACCGAAATCTACAATCTACATCTACATCCCTCTCCAATTCGTTTTAGGTATTTATTCGTGCTACTTATACCTCCGGTTTGAATGTCTGTATCGATCTTTAGGGTTTGTTCGTTCTCGTAACTTCTTTTCTTCTGTCTACATCCTCGGGCTGACTCTCGCCTAGCTTGTTTGAACCCTTCCCTTCGGTCTGTCGTTTCCACTTTTTCAGATTTTTCTTGTGTGCGTCTTTTCTCGTTTGGATGGCGTTTTTGCATTCGTCATCCCACCTTTTCCCACCTTCATCCCACCATCCAAGCTCTTTTTTCCTGCTTGCAGATTCCTAGTACTACCCTGGTTGATTCATTGATTGTGGTTTTCATGTTTTCCCACATTACCTCTATACTGGTGTTGTCGCCTCCGCACTCCAGTCACAATGTCATTTGTGATTGCAGATTTATCTGTGTTTCTGATGTGTGTAGGGCCTGCAAGTTGATTTTTCCCCTTTTTAGTTGTTGTTTTTGTGTTTGATTGTTAATCCTGCATCGATACCTGGTTCGTAGTAGTTAGTGATCTGAGTCACAACAAGCTGCAGAGGAGCTTCTGGCTCCTCCTGCAGAGGAGGTTCTGATGTTCAGGTCGTTGGATGATACTAGATCTATTTGGTTTCTAGTGTAGTCATCTGGTGATGTAGCCGACGTAGCTTTATGTATGTTACCGTGCGGGAAAGTGGTAGAGCTTATGATGAGATTCCTGCCTGTCGCAAAATGTATTAGCAGCTCCCCATTGTTATTTGTTGAATTGTCTAGGCTGTGTTTGCATATGATACTGCCCCTGTCCCTGTCCCCCTGTCCCGATTTTTGCTTTTATATATCTCCAAGTACAATTTTGATGTCGTTTAATGAGACGCTGTCATAAATAGTTTCAAGTTGTTGGTAGAAAGTTGTCTTGTCAAGCTTAGTTTCAGATTGAAAAACGGAAGTGTATTATTAAAATTTTATGTCCTACTTTGTTAATAATATTTGTGTCTTCTTAAATACTATTTTGGAATAAAAACAATCTACGTGGTCTGTTAGAAAAGTATCCGACTTTATTTTTTATTTTGAAAACCTTGCATGAGCATGCGCTTGCATGAGCTTACCTTGAACCTGCGTGCGCATGCGTGAATTTATTCCTGGCAGATGATAGCGTCAGTTGCTGTCGAACGAGTGACGTAGTGTGTAGTGCTCTCGTCGGTTTTTCAATGCAAGTAAAAATCACCAAAGAATACTATAGGGATGTCCTACGTCGCCTAGGTGATGCTGTACGACGCAAGCGACTAGTGTTGTGGTCATCAGGAAATTGGCGACTTCATCACGACAATGCTCCAGCACATTCTTCGCACTTGGTTCATATTTTTTTGGCGAAAAACCAGCCTCCTCTGGTTCGACAGGCTCCTTACTCCCCTGATACGCCCCCCCTGCGACTTCTGGCTATTCCCCAAAGTCAGGAGGCCATTGAAAGGAACGCGATTTCAGGACATTATGGCTGCAACGACAGCCGAGCTAAAGTCGATTCCGAAAGAGGCTTTTTCGGAATGCTTCCAACAATGGCGGCACAGCTGGGAGAAGTGTGTGGAGTCCAAGGAGACTACTTGCAGGGTGATTAGGTTTCAAACGCTCCAGGTATGCCAGTTTTTTTTACCGGCAAAAGTTCGGATACTTTTCTAACAGACCACGTATTTTTGAGAAGAGCTTAGATTTTTTTAATATACTGACTTGTCCCTTTTTATAAACTTAATAAAGTCGGAATATAGCCTGAATATATAAATATATACAACCTTAGATTACCTATAGACTACCAAAGCAAATCTCATGTGAAATTTAAGTTATTTACTAGTTATTTACTAGCTCTCAGTCCACTTTCGTGGCACTCAACATGATCTGGAAAAATAATATTGTTTTATTTTATTTTTAAGACCGTGTCTTTCTATTAACTCACGTGAATAGCCTTTTGCAGACGCGTTTAGAGATTTATCTCTCATCAGTGCAGCTTTGCTGTTATGAATTTTAACTTGTAAAACATTTACTAGAAGAAACCCCCTTGGTTGACTAGAGGTTAAATATTTTTATATTGAGAGATTATTATGAATTTTTGTGATTATATGATTATCTATAATATAGTATGGTTTTAGTAATAGTAAACTATCATTAAAGTCAATAAGTTCATGTCTCTCTCACGAAATGTCAAATTACAAATATCTAACCTCTAGTCAACTACGGGGGTTTCACGTAAGTTTTTTACAAGTTATAATTCATAACAGCAAAGCTGCACTGATGAGAGATAAAACTCGAAACGCGGCTGCAGATAGCTTCACTTAAGTTAATAGAAAGACACGATCTTAAAAATAAAAAACAATGTTATTTATATATGTTTAAACCGAAAATATTACAAATATTAGTAAAATTTAATTAAAACCTGTTTTTCTTGTATATTTAATTTGCAATCAATTTATATTTTGCATTAAAAGTTATTGGTTATCGTTAAGGATTCTAAATTAACATGAGAATATAATAATTACATAAAATCCGTTTTCTTCGAATCGGATGTAAATGTAAATTTGTGCAGGAAAAATGGGTAGGTAGCGCGTAATAACAACGATACAAGTCAATCATTCACTAAAATTGAAATAAGTTTAATTAATTACGAGACAATAATTACGATGTAATACAAGAAAATAACAATGGAAAAATGAATAATGCATTAAGTACTGTGAAATAAAGCGCGCGCTTTTATATAAATGGGAAATCGTAAATAATTGTGAATCTACACTTGTCTTGTGCAAATAAAAATTTATTTGTATATAAAAATGCACGGTTGCGTAATCAATCTCCCCCACGTTGCACCCACAGATTAGATCCACCAACAAAATATTTTGTTGACAATAAAATGCAGATATTTTTATGAATGGATACGGATGTGGGCTGGTAATATATTTAGGGATTTACATTACGTAAACAACTAATCCATAAAAATTAAAAACATTTAACATCTATTTAAAAACTCAAAAAGTTAACCGGCAATATAAGCAAACATTGGTTGATACTAAAAAATCTTTTATGGGATAATTTTCTCGTGTGTAAATATTTCCCTAAAAGGCTGTTGACCGAGTGGAAGAATTATTAATAGGCGACTACGGGCACTATCGATTCGGACGGGAAGAGAAGCCAAGTGAAAAAATAAATTTCCGGGAGTTGAGGATAGTCGGCACACATTACGAATAAAAAAAACATGTTGGAACTTTTCTTTAGGGAGATAAATCAATAAACGGGAAGATAAATAGGACAGAGGTAGAATCAGCTACTTAAAGTCGTGTATTTTGTAAGTCTAGACCCGATTGTTCTGTTTGTCTAGACTAAATATTTCAAATGAAAATTTGCAACAAGAAAAATGGACTTTTTAAAGAAATATATCTGAAATATTAACTGCATTGATATACCAATACTAACTAAACCGGACACGAAAAAGTAAAAGTATTGATATATTAATAAATATTGGGACTCATGTATTTCATTTTGCTCAAACTTCCTTAGACAAAGATGTTTTATCGTGTTGCATCGATTTGTCAACAACTTAGAGCAGGGGTACGCATAACTAATAAAGAAGTTTCACAAAGCTGTAAAGCTTTATACATATTTTACTTTTGAGTAGAAAGCAAATATTTTCAAACACTTGGAAATGTATGAATGCCGCAGGCATTCTAAATAATTGCTATTTTTCTCTCTCTTAAGCTATGGTAATATATGGACTTCCAATATGATCCACATAAACAAGAAGGTTGGACCCCTCTGGTTTAGACTATCTAAAATTGTTAGAAACTGAGTGACTAAATAAACAATACCAGAGAGGCAAGACAAATCTTCTCTGAACAGTATAGTTTGTCTAATTTGTCCGTTTGGGTTTTGAAAAAGAAACACAGAAAATTTGCAAAAGTGAATGAAATATTTATTTGAGCCGATAAATGAACGCCTGCCATTTAATTTTTAATTATTTGCAGTAAATTTCAAATAAATGTTAACCGCGGCTATGCCGTAGATGGTCCATCCATGAGCTCCAATTTTGGCATACTTTTTCCAGCATTTCGGCCGGTATATCACCAAGGGCAGTTTAATGTTGTCTTCCAGGGCTTGTCCCTGCATACGAAAAATTTCACGTATTCCCACAAAAAATAGTCTAGTGGGGTCGAATCGCGCGATCTTAGCGGCCAATGGACTGCTCCAAAACGTGAGATTAATTTATCACCAAACACGCCTCTCAATAAGTTCATGGTATCGCGTGCCGTGAGGCATGTGGCATCGTCCTGCTGAAACTATATGTCAATCAAGTCGAATTCTTCCATTTTGGGCAAATAAGGTTTGGGCACGGTACCTTGATCCTTTGACTGTAACGTTGCGATTTTCGCGTTCTTGGAGAAGAACGGTCCAATGATGCCGCCGGCCCACATGCCGCACTAAACGGTGCATCTTTCAAGGTGCATTAGCAACTCTTGAGCTGCCTTTGGCTGCTCTTCACACCGAATTCGGCAATTCTGTTTGTTGACGTATCCATTGAGCCAAAAATGAGCATCGTCGCTGAAGACAATTTTTTGATATAAAATGTATCTTCATCCAACTTTCCTAAGGCCCATTCGCCAAACAAACGACGTTGTGGTACACCACCTGGCTTCAGATCTTGTAGCAGCTGTATTTTGTGAGGTTTCATACTGAGGTCCTTACGAAAAATCTTCCAGGTGTTCGAATAACTCAAGCTCAATTGTTAACAACGGCGACGAATTGATATATTGCGATCTTCATTCACACTGGCCGATACAACAGCAATATTTTCCGCGGTACACACTCTTCGCATACATACATACTCTTCGCATACGGTTTGATGGATTAATGTCCAATAAAGTGAAACTGGTGCGAATTCGGTCACAACGGCTTCAATAGCCTGTTCGGTGGGTCGATTATGACGACCATAAAATGGATGTAATTTACGAAACACATTTCTCACACAGCACGAATTTTGATAATAAAATTCTATGATTTGTAGATTGTAGATATGGTGGTGACGACTTGTACTGCGACCTATTGTACCCCACCCTCCTCCTCCAAGTGTTGGTGTACTTACCCATTTAGAGCGCCTCCTCTAATTCTGATTCCTTTAGGAATCCCAGGATCTGGGTGGGATTCAAGGCCTGCAGCTCCTCTGTCTTCAAGCAGTGAGCCCAAAGGTACATCTGTCTCTTGCGGAGTAATGCTCCGCAGTCTTTGAACAGATGTATGGCGGTTTCCTCTGCTGAGCCACAGAATCTGCATCCATCATCCTCCTCTAGGCCTAGGGCCTTGAGATGTTTCCTAAGTCTGCAGTGTCCCATCAGGGCTCCTGTCAGAATTCTGAGCTTGTTCATGCTTAGTTTCGGGCAAGCTCCTGTTCTCTTCTGGTTAAAAGATCCCAGCATCACTTTGGATTGCCTTAGCCCTGGAAGTTCTTCCCAGGCTTTCATCCATTTTACTCTTATTTCTTCATCTAAACTTTTCCGGATGGTGTTCACGCTCATACCGCAAAAGGGTTCCGGACCTATAAAGGGGCTACTGGATCCCTTGTTTGCTAGGTGATCGGCTTCTTCGTTTCCGTCTATACCAGTGTGTCCTGGTACCCAGTATAGCGTTACTTTATTATCCCTGCCAAGCTTGTTCAGCTTCCCTACACAGTCCCATACCAGTTTGGATCTGATGGTGTATGAGCTAATGGCCTTGATGGCTGCTTGGCTATCTTACAGGATAGCAATTCGTTTTTTGCGGTAATTCCTGTCGAGGTTAAACTTTGCCCATCTTTCGATTGCGTGTACCTCTGCTTGGAAGATACTTGGGGATGTTCCCATCGATTCGGAGTATCTGGTACGAGGTCCAAACACTCCTGCACCAGTGCCTTCCTTTGTCTTCGAACCATCTGTATCCCACTTGATGGTATTTTGCTCTATATGGTATGCTGAGGATTCGTCGCCCCAATCGGCTTTGCTACTCCACATTGCCGTGTAGTTTTTCTCGAAGTGGTATTTGCATACCATTTCGTCTTTTGGTACTTCCAGCTAGGGGATCTTGACAGCGAAGCTGTTTCGGTCTCTGCTCCCGATTATTTTGCCTCTGCCCATTCCTTCCTTGCTGAACCTTACGATCGCCGATCTGGCGGCGTTTTCCACCACAAGGTGAAGCGGAGTCAGATCCAGCAGCAGCTCCAATGCTGCTGTCGGACACGACCCCATCGCCCCCGTGATGCAGACACACGCCAGTCTTTGAATCTTCTCAAGCTGTTTCCTCATAGAGGCCAGCTTGATTCTACTTCCCCACGCAACCGCCCCATAAGTGATTGCAGGTCTCACTATCATGGTGTATATCCATCGCAGGATAGTGGGGTTACAACCCCACGTTTTTCCTGCCAGATTTCTGCACACCATTAGGGCGCGTTTGGATTTACCTACCACTGCCTCAGCATGTCTATTCCATAGGAGTTTGCTATCTAGTGTGATACCCAGATACCTTATCTCCTGTTGGTATTCTACTGCCTTCCCATCTATGAGTGTGGGATGTAGACAGTTTAGTTTTCTCCTTCCAGTAAATGGTATCACCGTGGTTTTGCTCGTGTTGAGTCTCAATCCCACTGTTTGACACCATCTACTAGTTACTTTGAGGCGTCTCTGAACAATTTCACAGAGCGTTCCCTCAAATTTTCCTCTGGCCATTATGACTATGTCATCGGCGTAACTTTGACATTTGATGTCTAGGTCGTTTAGCCTAACCAGTAGTCCATCAACTACCAGGCTCCACATTAGCGGTGATAGTACACCTCCCTGTGGGCACCCTCGAGTTGTGGAGATCTTAATGGTGTCTTTTCCCACTTGTGTCTCCGCCGTTCTAGTTCTCAGCATTTCTCCCATCCACTTTGAGATAGTGCTGTCGATATTCCTTCTTTCGAGGGCCGCCCTGACAGCCTCGTGTGAGGTGTTGTCAAAAGCTCCCTCTATATCCAAGAAGGCACATATCGCTACTTCATTTGTCTCTAGTGCTGCTTCTATTTCGTTTGTCAGCTGATACAGTGCGGTTTCTGTGGATTTCCCTGCTCTGTATGCATGCTGCCTCCTGTGTAGTGGTGTACCTACCAGCACTATAGTCCTAAGGTAATTATCAATCATCTTCTCCATTGTCTTTAACATAAAAGATGTTAGACTAATGGGTCTAAATGACTTCGGTTGAGTGGTGTCTTTCTTCCCCACCTTCGGTATAAATACCACCTTAGCCCTTCTCCATAGCTCCGGTATATATCCGAGCGCTAAGCTACTTCTAAAGATATTTAGAAGATACGGCATTAGTTCCCTCTCCCCCTTTTGTAGGAAGGCAGGAACTAGTATGTCCACACCTGGGGCCTTAAAAGGCTGGAAAGTGCTGATAGCCCATCTGATTCGGTTTTCCGTACAGATAGACGCTGCCCTCTTCCAGTCGGCCCGACTTCGTTTCCGTGGTTGCATCAAGCCCTCGGTCTCCCAGTATCCTCTACATCACGGAAAATAGGTTTCTAGTAGGAGGAGAGCTCTTTGCTCTTCATCCTCCGTGAAGGTCCCATCCGGTTTCTTGAGAGTGGTTGTCATTTCCACTCTATCCTTCGCTAGTGCTTTGTGCAGTCTAGCTGCCACCGGCGTGGATTCTATGTTTTCACAGAAGGTCCTAAAGTTTTCCCTTTTTGCCCTTCTGATCTCTTTGTTGTAGGTGGTAAGCACCTCAGAGTATTCTAGCCAATTTCCGTATTGCTTGGCTTTGTTGAAAAGCCTACGTACTTTTGCTCTTAATGTAGACAAATTTTTGTTCCACCATTTTTCGTCCTTATGCTCCTTCACGGTTTTTACCGGGCAGCTGGATTCAAATGCCGTGGTGATTGCTACATTTATTTATCCTACAGCCTGTTCCAGCACGGAGCAGTGTTTGATACTACCCCGCACTGTCACCTGCTCTAGGTTATCTTTTAGTTGGGAACTAAACATAGGCCACACAGTTTGTCTGGGGTTTCGAATGGGGGTGTTTCCTCACTCGCTCCTTCCAGCTCAAACTCTATGATCCTATGATCTGACATTGAGGGCTCACTTGAAACCCTCCACTTTTTAATTAGTTTACTTACGTTAGCGCTACCTACCGTAGTATCCAGTACCTCATTTCTGACTTTAGTGACAAATGTTGGTGTGTTCCCAACGTTGTACACAATTAAGTTCTCTTTAATGAGGTATTCTAAAAGGTACTCACCCCTCTTATTAGTGTCCGTGCTGCCCCACATCTCATTGTGTGCGTTCGCGTCACATCCCAGGATGAGTGGCAGCCTTCTCCTAATACAGTGTTCCACCAGCTTTTGTACTTCAATGGGTGGTATGCTGTTACCATCGCCAGGGAAGTATGCTGATGCGATCACTACTTCGCGGTGGAGACCCTCGATCTTGATGAGGGCCTGAATCGGTACTAAATCCCGCGTTAAATGAAAGACATAAGTAATTTATGCCATTTCTTACCATAATGCAAGTTCTAGGGGAGACCTCACGGCTGTCCCATACCAACTTACATTCCCTGTTGCTAAGGCCTCTGATCTTACCTCCGTAGGTCCAGACTTCTTGAAGCAGCGCTAGCCCTAGGTGCTGCTTGGTAAACATCCTAGCCATCACAGCTGAATCTGCTTTGGCATGATGGATGTTCACTTGGGCTATTTTGGTGCGCCTGCTGGTCATTCTTGTTTTGTGACAGGAGGCGGCAAGTCCTCCTCTGTCCCTACAAGAACATCTACCTCTGCCTCTGTAGACATGGCTGGACTGCTCATATCTACGAGTGTAGGGTCAAGGTCGTCTTCCCGGGAATCCGGGCTGACTTCCTTGTTCTCTGTGTCGGTTAGGTCCCGTACACATGGATTATTTTTACTTTTGGAATTCATATAAATCCCACGAGTCGCAAGGGAACTAAAGGTCCACCACATCAGAGCCCCGCTTGATTGTGGTAAGGCTGGATACCTTCTGAGGTCGCCAGGTATCAGAGGGGCTCCGTAAGCGATGGCCGGTTGCCCTTGGCCATCAACCAGTCCCCTTGGCACGGGTCGCATGACACCTTGTGATTAAGGGTTTGGAAGTTCTTGGTTGTTCGCCCTCCGCCGAACGCCCCGACCGGAGTTGTTCCAGTCGTGACGTCCAACGGTATGTTGCGAAACTAAGCCCTCACACCGCGACAAGGTTACTTCCACGTGAGGGTATTTGTCTAATAGAACTCGGAGTGCCAAAGTGAACAAATGTGTAAGAGATACTTAAGGCTTCCAACTAGACGAGATAGGACAAGAGTTCGCTTAGATTCTACGAGACGAGACGAGAAAAATATCGTTCTCGTAAGAAGCACTCTAGGCTTCACACGAGACGAGACGAGAGTTCGTCTCACTTTTACGAGACGAGAAAAATATCGTTCTCGTGTGAAGCCCTAGTGAAACTAGAACGGATAGAGTTGTGGTTCCACAAGGTACTATACTAGGTCCATTAATCTTTACAATCTACATATACGATATTTTCAATGTTTTACCGAATAATGCCATAGTTTCTTATGTAGTAATTTTAAGTTCTGGGAGGAACTGGAATGAAGTTAGAAGTCGATTATCTGAATGGCTTAATTAGATTGATCTTTGGCTTAGGGTAAATCAACTATCACTTAATATAGATAAATCAACTTTCATTACTTTTGGTAGTTACGCTGATAGTCTTCCTATAGATTTCAGCCTGTATATTAATCATAAGCCTTTGACAAGAGTTGATAACTGTAAATACCTATACTCGGGCCGGCGAGAGAGTGCATCTCGTCTCGACGAGTTTAGCATTGTTCTGTGCATACTCCCACTTTTTTCGAGTGCGCTATAACTATAACTGATGCATATTTCTTAACTACCTCGGCACGTTCCTTGCCCTTCATACTTCGGCGCAGTACAGCTGCATGCTTTCGCCGGCCCGAGTATAGGTTTTTTTCTTGATAGACACATGTAATGGGATTAACATGCAACTGAATTGTCAAGAAAAACTCAAATACTTTACTCTATTGTTTTATAAACTTAGTCAATCACTTGATCTTGCAGAAAATTAAAAAATGGCCTATCGTGGTCTTTTTGAAAGTGTATTGAATTATGGTATTGCTGCCTGGGCTGGTTCACATACCAATTCTATTAAACATGTAACTATCATGCAAAACAAAATAATAAAAAAATGCGTCTAAACAATGCAAATGAATTGTCTTTAGTAATAAGAGATACTTTTATTATAAATGCTTTAATTTTCTACTATAAAGACTATAATAATCTCTATTTAGATGGATTTACTAATACGAAACCAAAGTTGTTAATACTTACCATACTACCATAAATTAACAAAACTATAAGTACTAAAAATGCCTACTACGTAGCAATAAAATACTTCAATAAATTACCGAATACCATGAAAATGTTAAATTGTTCTACTAAACTGTTAACAAGAAAGTTTACTAGTTGGTTAAGAACATGCCATGTTATGTTGTGAAATTTTTATTATGATGGACCCTTTATTTGCTGGGCACTGTACCCTATTATTTTGTAATTTGTATTTACTCTTAGTCTATGAATTTAATCTAATTATATATTTTGTACTGGTTCTATGTACAGGTGTTCTCACACCTCTATAGAAATGTAATACCAGAAATTATAAATAAATAAATAGATAAATAAAAATAAAATATATTATTAGTTATTAAACTATTAATATGTAGCATTAATTAAAAGAAAACTTTTATAACACGTGGAACCAAACCCCGTCCAGAAACATTAGACACACATCCTAATAATACTTCCCATAAAAATAACTTCCATTCATAATAAATTAAAAAAAAATGAGTCCCAACTTATCTCGATTATCCGATTCGCGGGTGGCATACCAAACGTGTCCGAAACAAAACCGACAAAATTTCCAATTAAAAAAAGATTATTTTACAGTTCTTTGTATTCAAGGTTTTACTTTCGTGCGGGCTTATTATAAAATTTTACGACGTCGACGTCGCGTCGCCCTGCGCCCTTCTGCGTTTCATTCACGTGTGCTCATCTCGTTCTAACCATCTCTCCTCTCTCCGTATTCGAGAGGGAAAGCTGAGCGAGAGCTTTAACACAAAGCTCCACACAGCCGAGTCTGAAACAGTCACCAGCTGACGACGAGAGAGGCAGCAACTACGCGGGCATCTAAACTCGCGAGAACACGCGCGCGCGTTTGTTTTTGTTTATTTTCGTTTATTTTGCTATTGGTATTTTGCTTCAGGAAAATTATGATATGATCGGGAACTGATTTGTTTGGTTTTTTTAATTGAGGAATTTTCTGCAGGGTGAGTAATTTTATATTGATTCTTGTTGTGGGGGATGTGTTCTGCGTTTTATCTTGATAGGGTGTGTCGAGGGCTGCATGCTGTGTGTTGGAAAATTTTGTTTTAAAGGTTTTCTTTTTTTTAATAAAACAAACTTTGAAATTCTTAAACAAATCTTGATTGTACTAATATTTTTGGTTTTGTTTTCCTTTACACGTGAAGTGACATTATTTGCTAAAGAAATATGTTTGTAAATTAAGTTAATATTCTTATTAGGAAGAATATTATGAAGAATAATGCAAGACCAACGAATTTCCTAAAATTTAATTTTTAAAACCAAATAATCGGCATACAAACAAATCAATATTTTTTATTATACAAATTATATTGATAAACATTTTATCTGTTTATTTTTTGTTATCATTTAATTAAAGCTAAATTTATTTAAGTATATACTGAAGATAAATCTTTAAGTTTTAAGAGATAAATCTTATTAATGTTTACTGTGACATCTTTCGATTTCATTCAATTTGGTGAATTTGAGTTTCCTTTGATTTTGTAAAATATTTATGAAAACATACTTACATTTACATTGAATTGAAAAATTCACTATAGTGAATTTTTCAAATCAATATGAATTACCACGTAATAACTGTCGCAACCATCCTATTCATACTTATATTTAGTTTTTATGAAAAATTTCGAATTTACTTATTTTTATGAATACAAGATATTATTTACACAAAGAATACATCCCGAAAGTTTATAACAATTAATAGTTTTTATTAATAATTTGTAACAAAGTTTTAGTGAATGAATTTTGTGTTATATTAAATATATAATTTATTATTGAGTTAATAATAAATTAACCGTTGACTTGCGGTTTTTCTATCTGATAAACATTTTTATTTTAGCTTTTGACTGTTTATCAATTTTAATACAGAAATTGGAAGCAAGTACGTGATAAATTAGTAAATACGTTGTTTCATAGAGTAAGCAAATTATAAAAGAAATTACGTCTAATAAAATTTTAATTGCAAATAATTTGTTTAGAATAATATAATACGAATACAAAAATATATAAATTTGAGTTGTAATTTGATAGTGTAAATTTGTTGTCTAGTTTAGTGCAAAATATGTGTTAAATTACGCTTTTATTTGTTTAAACAATATATTGATAAACACCTCCTTTCTGAAAAATTTGCTATTTCTAATTTCAAAATAATTTATTTCATTATGTTAATGTTACGGTAAAAGTACGTAGTTTGGTAAATGTACACATTTGCCTTCTTGGTTGGTAAATCTGAGTTCAACTTACATTTACCAATTATTTCCGGCAAATGTAAACATATACATAATGTTGTTGGCAATTGTTAGAGGTTTACATTAACATACACAGCCCATGGGCTGTCCAACAAGACACACGTGATATTGTAACATACAAAAAGTATACATTTTCCAGTAAAAGTAGATATATAAAGTTGATCTCAGATTTAAACTCACATTTACCTATCAAATTGGTAGATGTATACGTAAATCTTTACATTTGCCGAGTTTGTACTTTTACCGTAACATTAACACTATTCATACCGAGCGATGACAAATGTAAAAAAAAATTCTGGTTCAAAATACTATTAGAGCCTAATCCCCATCCTAATCACCATTCCTCTCTGTTCGCCTTCTTCCAGATCCGTATCTCGAATTTCTTTGTCCACTCCGTCTCTCAGGCTTCTGCGCGGTCTTCCTCGTTTTCGGTTTCCTTGTGGGTTCCAGTTTAGTACTTTTGGGATTCCGTGTTTTGCCATTCTTTGGACGTGCCTATATTAGCTGTTTAGTTGTAATGTCATCAATAATGTCGTGTTGTATTCCCATTTCTTGTCTAATGGTTTCATTTGGGACTCGATTTCTCCTGGATTTTCCCGCCGCTCTTATCTATTTCTGTGGCTTTTAGCTTTCTTTTTGTTTTTTCTTTTATCGGCCACACTTCCGAGCTATCTGTTAATATGTTTTTCGCGATTGAGTTGTATATAGGAATTGCAATTCGGAAAACCGGTTACGGTAATCCGGCATCACTAAACGTTTACCTGATCCGGTATGAATATACCGGATCCGGCCACCGGTGATGCTAATTGTTGGTAAAATAATAGCGTTGTTGCATGAGTAGGTACTTTAAATGCATGGTGCGCATGGCATTTCAACGGAAAATAGTATTACCCGTTCGACTTAACCCTAATATTAATATATTTAGAGAATCCAAAGAAATATCATGAAGATATAATCCGAGCTAATAATACATTTACTATGCCAAAGAAGAAAGATATACGTCTTGAAATGATATCTGATAAATCATAGAAAGACTTATTCAACATGATAACTCTAACGAAAATGTGGAGGACATAGTAGAGATGAACTTAGATTCATCATCCCTGAAAAAAGATTCGACGTAACAGGAAGAATTACAATTAAAAATCCAGCAAGGAGCGACTTCTTATACCATTCATACTTAAAAAGATTTTGATAAAGTATTAAAAGGAAATGACTGCATTTGTAAGTGAAGGAGTTCGAGGAGAATACGTGTCTGCTATTCATGATTATTTGTTGGCAATAAAGCCAACAAGCGTAGATGCTGAAAGGGCCTTTTCGGCCGCTGGCTATGTTTGTAGCTCTATGTACTAGATTTTTAATTGTTTGTCGGATTATAAATGTGAGAGTGTGTGTGTAAACTACCTATATAAAATACTCACTCGATTGTTCTAGACAGTCAATTTTGAAACGAATTGGGAAAATTATCCTGATCGGATCAACCCGGCCGGACCCGTTAATGGATTCTACTATCGTGGTGAAGACTTGATATCACTATTACGATAGCCTAGTTAGAAATTGGTTTGTCAAATTCCATTCTGGAGATACGACCTTAAAATAAGAATCAAGGGTGGGACGTCCTTCTAACTTTGATGACGAGCGACGAGCTAAAGCACTATTGGATCAAAATCCAAAAGTCCAAAATACAAAAGTCAAAAACCCGAAACTTCAAAAGCCCAAAATCCAAAAGTTCAAAATATTAAAGCCTCAAATATAAAAGCCCAAAACCCAAAAGTACAGATGCCCAAACATCGAAAATTTCAAAATCCAAAAGCCCAAATTCCAAATGTCAAAATGTCCAAAATCCAGAAGTCCAAAATCCAGTTGATTACCTTTATTGAAGCACTTTTTGATATTCGACAATTTTCGTTTTGTTGTCTGGCGCAAGAATAAACAAAGCGGATTGTTTGCCGCCACGTGAACATGCTACGTACAATTGACCGTGAGAGAAACATTGATTTTTGATATTCAGGCCACAAATACTCAAGGATTAGCCCTGTGATTTGTTGATCGTCATGGCAAATGCAAGACGAATTTGAAATTGAATTCGTTTAATCTCGAATGGCATATCGGTTGGGATCATCGGAATTCTCCTGGTTGGACTTGGCCTGGTTGAAAATGATACCGGATTGCAATCCCTAGTTGTATATCTTTTTTTAGTTTCTTTTGTAGCTGTGTTGTCCCATAGAATACGGTTCTGCATAGAAGTAACTTTTCTTCCCCATACTTTTCTGACCGATATTGCATCGTCTAGTGTCCCTTCCTTACATATTTTCATTCCTAGGTATTTGCATATATAGCATTGGTTGATGATCTGTCCCGTTGATAGATGTTGGTCTTACTGTTGTCCTCCTGTGGACATATATTCCATTTCTGTAATGTTGACATTCATACCCCATTTTCCATACCCCTCGCTTTCGGCTCATATATTCCATGTCATCTATATCTTGTGCAATAACTACTAGGTCATCCGCGAAAGGGAGGGTATATACTATCGTGTCGTCATCCACTGGTATTCCCATGCTACTGCATTTCCGTTTCCATGTCTTCAGCGCGTGTTCCAAATAATTTTTGAGCAGTGTCGAAGATATACAGCAACCCTCTTTAAGACCATTGGTTACTGTGAATCCGGTTGTTAATCCTTTGTTGGTTTTGACTCTGGGTGTAGAGCCCGCATATAAAGACAGGACAGTACAGGACAGGGATAAGTACACGACATGCACTTCTTGATTCCGTGCTGCTTTCTTTCCTAAAATTTGAGTTAGCGTAAACAGGTGGTCGACTGTGGATATTCCTGCTCTGAAGCCTCCATATCTGCGTATTCTTTTTCTATCTTGGCCTTTAAGATTCTCTCATGGACTCTACTTATAGCGCTTGTAACGGCTATTCCACGATAGTTGTCGCAGTTACACTTGTCGCCTTTTTTGTATATGGTCGATAGGTGTGATGTATTCCATTCTATGGGTACTTCGTGCCTGTTGAGGCACATTTGGAATACATTTCTTAATACCCCGTATAATTTATCTGTGCCCTATTTTAAAAGTTCATTAGTAATAGCTATTACCAGGTCCTGGGGCTCTTTTTTTAAATTTTTCGTTTTTTCGTTTGTTTTCTCGTTTTTTTAAATTTTTACATACTTCTGCAACCTCTTCCACAGTTATTCTAATTGGGGATCCTTGTATAGATATGTCATGATTTTCGTTTTGGATGTCTTTAAATGGTCTTCTGTCAGCATATCTTCAAAGTATTGGTTCTATTTTTAGGTGTTATAGGTGAGATCATGTCCTTCGTTCGGATTCCTCTCATACTTTTGAGGAGCATCCAACTTTCTGTACTCTTCCTTCCTCCAATGTAATGCATACATTGAATTTTGAACACATCCTTTCCCATTGATTGTTCTTCTTTTCCCATATTTTATTCCGTACTCTCTTTTGTGATTCTTTGTATTTTATCTTGTCTTCCATAGTTTTCGAACTTAAATATATATGGTACCTTTTTCATTTTTCTTATTCAATTCATATTCATATTCAATTTCTTCGTCCCACCAGTATGGTTTATTCTGTTTTCCTCGTTTTTCTTCATAGCCCAATGCTTCCTCAGCCGTTAAGTGTATGCTCATCTTTATATATTCGTATTCTTCTTCTATGTTTGTGATTTCTGTATTCTGGATTTTGCTGTCAAGTCTGATGTTGTATAGTATTTTGGTACTTTCATGTTCGAGGCTGTTGACTTTAAATCTTTTTGGGGTTTCTCCGTTTGTGATTTCAGCCTTACTTTTGGTATTGCCGGGTTTTTTTTTGCTCTTATTATTATTATTATTATTATTATTATTATTATTATTATTATGTTAGAAGGTAGTGGGTCACTTCCACATGAGGCACCTCTTTGTACTCTTACATCTAGGAACTTCAATCTGGATTTTTGTTTTATTATTGTGTAGTCAATAACGCTTTTTAGATTCCTTGTTGGCTGTGTCCATGTGTATTTATGGATCTCGCGGTGTTGAAAATGCCCAATGAGAATAGACCTTTTTACGGTTAGTTAAGCGCATGCGCATCCGTCAAGTTTGAAAGGCGGGAAATTGAAAGTTTCGGGCACATATTTAGTTATACGTCAAAAAGTTCTGGCACTTTTTTTACGTATAACATGGCGGAAATTGACACATGCGCACAGAAAATTTCAACTATGAAAAGCTCTATGGTCAACTGATTTTGTTCACATATTTCTATGAACCTTCTTCCATTATTGTTAATGGAAGAAGAACTTCTTCTCCATACTTTCCCGCTATCATGTCCTTTTCCTTTCTTCCTATTCTGCCGTTCATGTCTCCTAGAAGTATTATTTCTCTTGGCGTTTCTATTTTTCTTATTTCCTCATTTAGTTTTTCATAAAATGAGTCTTTATTATTATTTATATGTTGTTGAGTTTGAAGATTTTGTTAATAGTAAATAGTAACATTTGTATCTTTTCTTCAAAAATTATAATTTCTATGAAATTATTGTATACATATCGTCAACAAAGTTGACATCATTTGTATAACTAATCTTTCTATAAAAAAACTTTCTTAAAAACAACTACTTCACTGGCAAACACCACGACTGACATTGAATTACATTAAGAAAGTTTTTGGGTTCTACATAACTTTATTGAGTCTTTATTATATACTAGTTCGTCATCATTTATGGCGTATATTCCCAAACCCCAATTCCCAAACCCTAAATGGCAAACTCCCCAAATTAAAACTTTTTCCGTGGATCTTTCCGAGGATTTAAACGAGAGATTTTCAGTTCTTCTGCTCAGGAAATCTAAATCTGCTCAAATCTAAAATTCTACCAACCAAATTCTGTCAACAGTATCCAAAATCCAATTACTTTTTGGTTCTTAAGTTCCGCGCATAACAATTTTTTTCGGAAAATTCTTTAGTTCTAAAAGCCTCTGTATAAAGTGCTAGCTGTAGTTTTTCCAAAAATCAAGAAAAAATGAACAATTTTCTCCAAATCGTCCAACAACTTTAGTAAAAACTTTTTTTTTTAATTAGTAAAAGCTCCACTTCTTTTAACCTGGTCCAAAATTATGGGAAAATTTTAAATTCTAATGACGTCTTCAGTTCCTCGTGGTCTGATCCAAAATGTAAATAAATATTTTTTCGTAAATCCAGGAAAATCTCCAAACTTCTTCAGTAACTTTCGAGAAAAATCGAGAAAAAACTCAATAAAAAAGTTTCTCAAAACCCCATGAAATCAAGCAGATTATCCAATTGCGTTTCTTCAAAAGATTCGCGGATGAAACGGTAAATTTCAAAAAGTTCTTCAGTCGGTTTTCTTTTGGGAAAGGTTAAAAAAACTAACGTACTGTTACCTCAACAGCTCCTATACTTTGATTATAAATTAACGTACTTCTACGTCGTCAGCTACCATATTTCAAATGGAGAAAACGTATTAGTACGCCAACGGACTGCAGTGTGTTAAGGTACAACCTGAAAACACACGAAAGCTATTGAAAATAACTGCACACATGCATATATACATACAAGTGTTCACAATAATGAAATGCGTCGGTTTTTAGTTTTGAGAAAAACTTAAGTATTGGCCGATGCTCGCAGTTTGACCTTCTCGTAGTATGTTATATAATTAGTATGTTATATAAGTATCAATGAATATTGTTTTTATTTCTTTTGCTATTTTATTTATGTTTGTTTCTCATGAATTTTATGAATCGGAGCAGTGTATTTATTATATTATTTAATATTAATATGGGGTGCAGCTTTCACCGACATCGATAGCTTGTGTTTAGGAAAGATGTACATTATATTTTTGTTTCTGGTTTCTCTTTCGTTTCAATCGATGTGCGTTTCGAATGTTTTCTGCACGGAAAAAAGTACACTATAAAAATTACAGTACGGTCTTACGAATACAAATTTGTAAAGATTACAGTCGCATACTGTAATTTTTAAAACTTATTTACTAATAATACCGGAAACTGTAATTAAAAAAAGAAAAATTGTTAGTTTTTACAGTTTCAAATTCGTAAGGCCGATGCTACTATTTAAACTGTAATTTTTAGAGTGTACTTTTTTCCGTGTGGTATTTCTCTACCGTGATGTGTTTTCTAAGTCTGCAGTGTCCTGTCAGAATTCTAAACTTGTTCCTGTTTAGTTTCAGGCAAGTTTTTGTTCTTTTCTGGTTAAAATATCCCACCATTTTTTTGGATTGGCTTAGCCCTGGAAGCTCTTTTCAGGTTTTCATCCATTGTTCTCTTATTCATCTAAATTTTTGTGGATACTGTATGGTGTGCAACAAGCGTGTACCGCACTTTCTGTACTTTTTGGAATTGTATTCCTATTGGGTTTAAAATACCCGGAAAGGATCCAGGTATATGAATACAATGAAAACGAAAAATACATTTTTTTAAATATCGTGGGTAACTATCACCGGTATAAGTAAATTTATTTGTGTAAAAATAGAAAAGGTTGTAAGTAATAAAAAATCAACCAAAGAAATCAATAAATATAGAGTAAAAAATTTATTCTTTAACAAGGAGGAAAGTTTTAGAAATTTTTAATCATCACAATATAATTTCTATATCCATTATGTATATTTTTCTTATTCAACAAGCTTAGTTAAGTATATTTATATCTTTGCATTTGACGATTCTTCATGTAAATTAACGATTTTAGATCGAATAGATTGTAAAATAGCGCTACTTTTCAACGAGGATATGTATATGGGAAACTTGTTTTGCTTAGTTTCTCGTTGTTGAAAATCAGATATAAGGACGCATCCTGTTGTTAAAATAGAATGAATGTTGCGTAAAGTTACAAAAAAAGTAGTTACAATTTATCCGACACAAGATTCAAAATAAATTGGAACAGTGGAATCTAATTAATTGTAAATTTATTATACAGTACTCCCTTGTTTTTGTTTCGGCATCACCTCACTATCTCCAATAATGCTATTTTAAATCTCTAAAAGATATTTGTCATATTTTTACTACTAAAAGATCCAATTATACATTAAAAATCCGAAATGTCGATCATCTTTATTATCATATGAAAGAAAACAAAAACATTAAACCTTTGAGGAACGGAATTTTGGAAAATAAAAAGACCCAAGTTGCAAATAAATTTGTAGAGGTGCACGTAGTATATTGCAATATTCCGAGGTGGTTCAGAAAATCTCATCATGAATATTCACGCATCAAAAAGGTGAAAAATGGTCACTGTTGATACAGCCATATCTTAAAGCAGTGATTCTCAAACTGGGTGCAGCGGCACGCTAGGGTGCCGCGAGCGTATACCTGAGGTGCCGCAGCAGAAATCAAGAAATATAAAAAAATGTTAAAAAAATTACATGAGGAGGTAAACGAATTCGATTTTCTACTTTTATTGCTGAATTATGGACAATTGGCTAAAGTCTGGTTCTTTAAAACAAAAAGGTGATGCGACTGATTCAATGACGACCAGTATCATCGGAGGAGACGAAATATCCCAGCAGACACCTGCGAGTCTAAATAATTTAAGTTCGTCTGCCTCAGTTCGCGAACACGCAACTCACGACCTAAAGATAATCCGAGCAAAATAAGGAAATTGATCCTAGCTACTTCACATTGTTGGTTTGGTTGGCATTGTTGGCTTTGATTCTTTTGCGAACGAATAAACACCGGACGGGCAATGCGTTATTCGTCATAAAATTGTTTCTAACAGCTGCTTGGTTCCATCAAAATTAAAAAGGCATCTGGAATGCAATCAATCTGATTTAGTGCATAATGGTGAAGAAATCTTCAAAATCGCCGCACTTTATCTTTTCAGGCAGGGTCATCCATGGCGGAGAAAATTAAAAAAAAATGAAATGCCACTGAAGCTTCATTTATTGTTACTTCACACATAGCAAAATCTGGAAAGCCCCATACTAATGCCAAGACACTGATTAAATCTTGCGCGAAGGTAGTTGAAAGTTGCATTTTAGGTCCAGACATGGCCAAGAAGATTGATACTGTGCAGCTGTGAAATAGCATATAAGCAAACGAATTTACACAATTTTAGAGTCTGTGGAGAACGAGCTTATGAGAAGGTTGAAAATTTGTATTTTTTTTAGTTCACAGCTTGATGAAAGTACCGACGTTGCGGGAATTGCTGTTTTTCTTGTGTTTGTAAGGTATCCATTAGAAATGCAAACAGAAGAAGAACTTGTGACGAGTGAATTGCTTGAAACTTACATCGCTGGCGAGGAAACTTTCAAATTTATCGACAAATAAATGCAGAAAAATGATTTGAAATGGCACAAGTGTGTTGATATTTGCAGCGATGGATCGGCTGCAATGGTTTAAAAAGTAAAGGGAGCCGTTTCTAGAATAAAGCAAGTGGCAGACAGTGGCAGACTTTTAAAACTTACCGCCGATGATCTGGGTATGGAACACTTCCACCTCTTTTTTTGGCCAGATTATTTGAACTAATCTATGTTCTAGTAGTACTAACATTTGTACTAATATTTACGGAAGAGCCTTTTATCTAACAATTCATTGATGTCGATTGGCTGCTTAAATTAGGATACCTTTCCGACATTTATTTCCGCCTTTGAAAAACTAAATGAAACCGCCACTTCTCTCAATGTTGCATTAACAACATACGCTTACATTAAAAACAGGTACAGGAGCAAACTCTCTGTATCAAGTGATTTGAGGGTGAAATTAACGAATCTTCCAAACAATTTCATTTATCCCATTAAAGACAATTGAGCATTAAATTTATTTATTTATATTGTTTTTTTTTATCTTCTAAGTTTTCTAACCGTTTTTATAGCAGCTGTGCCACAATATTTTTGTAGTACAGGGTGCCGCGAGAGAGCGGGAAAAAAAGTTTGAGAACCACTGCCTTAAAGAGTTATAAGTGAATGAATGTAAGTCTTAATTCAGACGACCCGTGGAATTTCCTCGACCTGTAGCAAATCCCGAGTCCCGCCTTGCTTTTGAAAATCCCGTTTTGAAGAGAAATTGTATACAGTGTGATGTTAAAGTTTGGAATCAATCCAATAATTTCTTTATTTACTGTTTTTAGGATATTCGCTTGGACAAGTCAATATTATTTTCTAAAATGCAATGTTATGCCGTAAAATTTTTTTTCATGACGTCAGTGGTTTTTGCGCTATGACGTCATTGGCATTTTTTTTAATGCTAACCCCCCATTTTTTATTCTCGATTTGGATAGACCTTTTAATTGTCGAAATGGTGGTGTAAAAATTATGATATGTTATATTGGAAAATTTTCGAAAAAAACTGATTTGAGTTTTAAGATAACCAGCATTAGCCAGTTTAGAAAAATGGGTTTGTAACAAGAAAATCGTAATAATTTTACATTTTCTCGAATACATTGAATTGAAAATTTTTTCAATTTTTCAGTTCAATGTAAGTATGAATTACCAGTACTAGTAACAATCGCAACCATCCTATTCATGTTCTCAAACAAGTTTTTAATTATTACAATATACTAATCGAGTAAGGGGCCCTGAACAAAAAGGGGGTAAAAAATCACGTTTTTTTTTTAAATTAAGAAAAATTGTGTATAAATACGGTTTACGTCTTGATTTTTTTCGGGTGAATTGAACAAAAAATTAGGTTTTTTTAAACGAGCTTTACAAAGTTCCGCCCCCGCAGGGGGCGGCTGCCAGTGCGTTTTAAATTTTTCACTTTTTCTTCAAAAAATCCATTCCTCTTGCCCGTCGAAACGGGAAATTGTAATTTTCTGTTGTTAAGCCGAGCGGTCCTTCGACCCGTGTCTGTCTGCCGCTCGCAAGTCCCACACAGCGTCCTCCAGGTGTCAAAAACAGGAGATCGTTTCTAGCACCTTTGAGGAGCAATTTTGGTCCTCGGCTCGATTTTTTACTGCGTCCTCTTGCCGCGTCGATTTCACGTTTTTTGATCATGTTGAAAAGTACGCGACCGTCGGTGCACCCGGTGCGGCGGAAAATGTAAGCTAAAAAAAAACCGTTTTTGCCATCACATATGTGGTCGCCGTTCTCTTGATGAAGAGCGCCGTGTCTCCAAACCGTTCGATGCGAGATGTTTACCGCAACGGGCGGTGGAAGAATCTGGGAGCTGCGGCCTATTGCTATCCTATTCCCGCTCTGGGTCAATTTTAACACAAAAATCTTCCCGTTGACCTAGAATCATGAAATTTGGCAAGAAGCGGCGTCTTAAGCACATGTAAAGGGAAAAATCTGAAAACCGTAAATATGTAGTTTAATTACAAGAAAAATACGAAATTACTATTAGAAACTTACGAAAATACACTAATGTGTTGCGTGGTATTGTCAGGCACCAGAAGCATATGGGTTGCATACACTTAGGTCCTCCTGAAGATACCTTACTTACAAGTTTGTACGGAACTCTCGGTGCGCGAGGCACAACTCGCACTTGGCCGGTTTTTTTTTCACCTAATTTGCGGGGATCACTCTCCTGGTATACCCAACAGTCGGATCGGGACCGGACCGGCACCAATCGATTCGGCATAGTGCCTTTTAGTTTGTTTTGGAGTTCCACTGCAATTGCGCGCCGGATGGCGCCGGGACACCCGAAAAACCATGTTTTGCAGACGTCCGCGAGAATCCTCCGGGATTGGCTAAATTAAAGAGCAGAGCGTCGCAGTGGCGGTTTCTAAATAGAGAACAAAAGGGTCTATAAGGCGATAGAAACGACGCATACCCCGATCGAATTTTGGGGCCGCAACGCCTGTCCAAACTCGAAACGAATTTTTCAAAATTAAGCAAATTGAAACCTTCAATATTCGGTGAAATGTTTTAGACTTCTATTGTTCTTCTCAGGGATTATAGCCCGACTTAAATAATTAAATTTAAAAAATATTTAAATATTTAAATTTATAAATATTATATATATTGTATATATATATATATATATATATATATATATATATATATATATATATATATATATATATATATATATATATGAATAACAAGGATTTATTTTCAAAAAATACGCATCTCTTTTTCTCTTATTTTTCTCTGCCTTTTTTTAAATTTCCAGTTGCGGGTTCCAAACTAACATAACCTAACGTAACCTATTCTAACATTTGCCACAAAATTCATATTTGAAAATTCAAATTCATCATTCAGGGTTGTAATAAGAGAGGTACAATGAAAGACAAACCATAAAACATATATAAGTCTAGACAGACAATACTATATTCACACTATTGGATAGTTAAGTTCAACAACTAGATAGACAAGTCTGTTCAAAAAATACTAGACAGACAATACTAGATAGACAGACAAGACTAAACAAACAAAACTGGCAAACCTAGGTAGACAGGATTAGACAGACAAAGCTAGGCAGGTAATAGTAAAGAGGTAAGAATAGGCAAATGAGTCGGGGCAGATAAGACTTGACAGACAAAAATAGACATTTTAGACTATAGAGACAAGACTTGACAAACTAGACTAGGCAGACTACTTAAACAAAACAAAACATACAAGACTAGACGTACATGACTAGACAGACAAGACTAGATAGTCTAGATCAGGGGTTCCCAAAGTGCGGCCCGCGGGCCAAATGCGGCCCGCAAAGACCGTGAATGCGGCCCGCGATATCGATACGATATATTATATTTTTATCAAAAAAATAAGTAAATAGAATAAATAATAAATATTACAAATAAGATATAATAAAACATTTTAATGTTTTTAAAAAATTCTCACAGAGCTTTAACCATAAGCGTTTGTATTAACACCTGACCACCTGACATACGTCTCTCAGACCCAAAGTAGCAGTAATTTTCTCACCTGAGACGTATGGCAGGTGCTTAAGGGTTAATAAAATATTGTTTAGTTTATATTTAAAAAATTATTTTAGTATGTCTAGTCTAGTTATTACACATTTGTACAGAAATATAATATAGTAGTCTCATATAGATACGGAACTGTTATCATTTAAGACATGCAATTTGTATTGATAGAATTATAGGAAAATATCGATGCTAAGAATTCTTATCGGAATTCCTAACAATTCCTTAATTGCTTTTTATAAAGAATTATCAGGCGTGAATTATCCGAAATACGAAAACATGCTCAACAAATGTTTCCATTATTTGAGAACACATATATTTGCGAAAAAACTTTTAGTCTAGAAAAAGTGTGAAAAAAAATGAAATAGTTTAAATTTTAAAATCGTGGTTATTGTTTTGATTTTATTCCGTTTTTTTTTTGGCCCGCCAAAAAATTCGGTAATATTAAATTGGCCCGCCTAAGAAAAACTTTGGGAACCTCTGGTCTAGATGGATAAGACTAGAACAATAAGATTACTGGCCCGAATCAAATTACTAATTTTTAAAATGATATTGTTATTTGTATTACATTTATTACTTTGACAATATAATATAGTGGACGTATAAAATTAGGTCAATTTATACGTCGAGTATATTATATTGTCAATTCTAAGGACAAAGTGCATTCAACTGTACATTGAATATAATTTTAAAACTGAAGCCCTGTCTGTGCCAAAGCAACATGTGTCATCCTCTGCGTTGCTGCTTTGAACGGTTTCCTCAACTAATCTTGAAACCATTTACTTATAGAAAATCTATATTTAATATAAAATAACAGAATTCCTAAAATATATAATTTTATTTAATATATTCTTGATTATTTAAAATATAGGTGAGATTAATTTTTTTGCAAATAATTTGTTTAAATGAATATTAGTTTGTCCTAAATAGAAAGTTAATAAAAACAATTAAAACGTCGTTTAATTAATGTGCAGCGTTTTTAAGTAACAGATTTTATTAATAACACGTGTCAACATGCTCCAGAAACTTTTCGGTCTATAAAGGCAATAATAGCGTTTCAATTAAAGCAAACGTTGCGGCCAACTAAAACCAGATCTTTTTTTTGAAATATAATAATCCATTTATCGCAGTCAATTACAGAGAAAATAGTCTTCTGTTGTGTAATATTACCGTGATTTCCCGACGCATTCACGAGCAACAAAAAGGAAATTTAATTATAAATAATTCAATTAATTATTAATATTATCAAAATCTTCAAACTCAACAAGATATATAATCAATTAATTATTTTATATTTTTTAGGAAAATATTAAAATATATAATACTGCATAGTTTTATAACTATATTATAAAATCGGAAATTGTTGATAAATGTTGCTAAAAATAAATGATTTTTATTAGAGAAAGAGAATATATTTTTTGTATACTTTATACAAAGGGCTATCGACCACGGGTCCTTCTGGCCGGAAATACAATTTGATTTAAAAGGAAAAAAACATAAGTATATATTAATATATAGATAGTAATAGAGTAATGGGAATGAAATGAGATGAGATGGTGACTTTAGTCGTCGTAGATTGCTCGTAAAGCGTCTTACAATTAGTTGGGTGTTTGCGTGAAGTGGTTTTTATTAAAGATGCCACGAATATTCGGTATCTATTCGGTATTCGGATACTTTTTTTAATATTCGGTATCCCGTCGAATATTGCTGACTATTCGGCCGAATACCAAATCATGAAAAAACACATATTTTTCAAAAATTACCTACGTTTGCTGACCACCACTTGTAAGGGTCTGCTGTCCCATCTAGGCGAGTCGCTTTTAGATAAAAATCAATCTCGTTTGCAATAACACTCTTCTGTCTTCATATTTTCTGTACCGACTTCCTCAATACAATTCCAGAAACTGTCGTGTATTTCAATGGTTTGGTCAGTTTCATTGATATGTATTTTCTTACGAAGTGGAGGAAGAATCATTATCGGTACTAGACTCATCACAACTCATTTTCAGAGCTTGTAAAAGAATTTCATGTTTTTGTCTTTGTGTTTGAACTATTCCCAGGAAACTGAAACGAAGGTCAAGAAAAGTGGCAACCAAGTATTTGTCATTTTCATCAATGTTGAACCGTGTTTCTAGCTCAGGTTGTAGTGGAGATCTCATTCTCAGTAAATTTGGTGTTCTATCTGCTATCTCTTCCTTCCCCAGGTTTTTCAACAATGTAACAACGTGTGGAATCACTTCGGAGATGCAATAAATACTCGAGCTAGTTATTTTTTGTTATCTCTTGAAATGGTTTGAAGAGTGTGATATCTTGTTCCAGTAACAGCCACTGAGAAAGGTGTTATTAGATTGTATAGTAACTCGTGATCAGTATGTATAAAGAAACAGCTCGCTTTTGTTCCAATAATCTCTCCATTAAACAGTATGTAGAATTCCAATGTATGCTTCTTTCAATGTGTGATTCCAATCTTTAGCAGTTTATACCTGTATCCATTCCTCATTACATGTTAAATATTATAGTTTTCTGCATTTTACTGTTTTCAGGACCTCTTTTCCATTCTTCATTTTATGGAGAATGTTATTGTTTGTAATTTCCACATCTCAAATGCCTCAAGTCGTTTACCCATCGTCTCGGTCAAAGTCCAGGTCTCAGCTCCGTAGAAAAGAATGGAAAGTATATAGGAACGTAGAAATCTTAATTCTGTTTCCATCGAGAAGTAATGGCTCTTAAACACAATAGCAATGCAACAAGCAATGCAAACAAAATGCAGCTCTGGTTTTCTAGAAACGGACTCTAATTTCGTGTCAATTATCCCATTGGTTCCCAGATATATGTTTTTGCTTACTTAATCAATAGAGGTACCATTAATATTAAGAACGTAGTTTGGTAGGTCTATGTGTTTCTTGCTGATGACCATGAACTTATTGGCGGTTTGGTTATTGTGAGTTCTTGGCGAATGGATTTGAGCTTTTCTTCTGCTATACTCGAGTTATTAAAATGCGTAACAATTTGTCTTGCAGCAGCTACCATCTGTGTTATTTCCGTTTGAGATTTTAGCGATTCCTCTATAGCTCGCTGTAGTGAATGAATAAACCACCTGGCAACACCTTATCATATTGGCTCCACTATCGTGAACAAGTAAATGTATCTTGCTATAAAAAATGTATGTTGTGTATGTTGCGTATGTTGTGTATGTTGTGTAATGTATGCTACGTTGGTGCGCGGCAGCTCTGCCGCGCACTCACTGTGCGCTCATTTTTTGATTGTTTGCCTCCGAATATTCGGCGCTTCGGCCAAGATCGTGGCCGGATATTCGGTATGCGGAAAAATCACTTTTCGTGGCAGCTCTAATTTTGTTGTCTC
Source organism: Phosphuga atrata (assembly GCA_944588485.1). NCBI lineage: Eukaryota > Metazoa > Arthropoda > Insecta > Coleoptera > Silphidae > Phosphuga > Phosphuga atrata. Next base: position 5,474,338 of record OX155894.1, on the reverse strand, counting down.
GTTTTATGCATAACGGGTTTTATGCTGCAATGGTCCAGTGGTTGTTGTAGTCTTTGAATTTTGTCCGTAGTTGTTGATGCCTGTCTAGGAGTTTTGGAACTTGGGAGAGTCTATATAGAGGATCTTGGGAGAGTCTATATATGCAGGATGTTGTTTTGGGTGTCTTAACTTGGAGATTAGTCGTAATGTAAGTTCGTTACGTTATTCGTTTTAATGTAAGTTCGTTCTACCACTTCCAATATATTTATTGTTCTGTCGTTAGCGTTTATAAGTAAAATGTGTCCGTATTCAAGGAGCGGACGGCAGATGCTTTATAGATTCTAGCGGGCGTTTTGATGGAAATGCCTTTATTTCCATGAGTTAGGTCACGGAAATATTTACTTTTTGCCTTTCGTTGTTTCGCGTCATTGGTGAATTTCATCTTGTTTAGGGCTTCACACGAGAGTCTCGTTTCTGATGTCGTTCCGGGCAGCCGTAACATTTTCTTCATAAATTTGAACACGAGCAACCCGAACTTGCCCGAGCCCAGAACGAGCATAACATTTTCTTCATAAATTTGAACCCGAGCAACGACGAGATCAGAAACGAGACTCTCGAGTGAAGCCTAAATCTTGTTTTCAATGATGATGCCTAAGTATTTGATTTGAGGAGTGGGTGATACGTCGATGGTGCCCATGTGTATGTGCTGGGAGAGATTCTGTGGTTAGGAATAAGGAGTTTGCATTTATTTGGATTGGCGGAAAGTCTCCAACAGTTGAGGCATGATATTGTCAGTAAGGGCTTGGAGATCGTAAATGTTTTTTTTTACGTTTTTGCTGTGGGAGATGAGAGCGGTGTCGTCAGCATATTGTAGGGTGCAGGAGCAGAGGTTGATTTGGGATTTGTCGTCAGAATGATAATTATATATGTCGTGGCAGTATAGGTTATAGAGTAGTGGGGAGAGAGCATAACCTTGGCAAAGACCTTGATGTCGGGTAAATTGTGCAGAAAGGTTTATTTTGATTTGACCTCTCAAAAAAATCGCATTTGTTATTAAATTTGCTTAGCTATTTATATAATAAAATGATTAATAGAATTTTCTATGTTGTTTTTACTTAAAATTCATTGTTAATTGTAAATAATTGGTTTCTATTGTTTATGAGAACTTTATTTTAAATATTTGTTTCGGGGAAAAATGTATTGTTTCTTATTCTAATATGCGAAACATATGTTTTTGCTATGTTATTGTCATTTGCACGGCTATGAGAAAATTAAAATAAACTTTTTAGTGCAAATTATTATTGCACACGAAAAACAAAGTTTGCATAAATACTTATTTGTTTATTGACAAGCTGTTATTTCCATCTAAATTGTTTGGATTATTAGTAATTTTAAATGAAAATTCTATTACAATAAAACTTTATTTAAAAGGGGAAAGATGACAAGCTTTGTTTTGTTCTATAATAAATTGTTATGTTAATTATAATTGTTATACGCCAACAGAAATTTTTGAGTTTACAATTTATATTTAATAGTAGTTTATGATACAAGTGTGTGAAGAAGGGCTTTGGTGCATGAGTTGCGAAGTTTAAATCGCAATGTTATTATAATATGTTATTATAATGTTATTATATAATGTTATTATATAATATTGCGATTTAAACCTCGAAAAATTAATTAATTAAATTAAATTTAGGCCTCTGTCTAAGAAACAGTTTATCGACCCGCGTAGCGGGGAGCGCGTAATTCCGGGAGTACGTGATTGCCTTACAACTCGAATTATGTACTATACTATATCTACGACCACACTAATTTGTTTCTATTTAACAAGAAAAATATGTTTGATGTAACTGATATAGGCATTCATCGATATAGGCAACACAATGTACGCAATGTCAATGTCAAATTAAATAAAGTTAGACGGATTTGTTATCTATATAAAAGTTAACATGTTCAGAATTTAATCTTTATAATTTATATTTTTTATAGAATTGGTGAAACCATCCTACGTTATAGATAATCATACAAACTTAAAACAAACGGAACACAACCTGAATATATAAATATATTCAGCCTTTCCGGAGCTCTATAACAATTATTTAGTCTTTTTAGGACTACCAAAACAAATCTCACATGACATTTGTAAGTTATTTTTCAGCTTTCAGTTCACCTTCGTGGCACTCAACAAAAACAATTCAAAATAACATGTTTAAGATAATGTCTTTCCGATACCTTAAGTGGATAGCCATCTGTGGACGCGTTTCGAGATTTATCTCTCATCAGCACAGCTTTGCTTCCATAAACAATAATTTGTAAACCACTGACTTGAAAACCCATGTGGTGTTTAGGGTTAGAGGTTAGATGTTTATAATTTTGACATTTTGTGACAGAGACATGATCTTAAAAACAATGTTGTAAAATAACAAATTTCGCGTGAGATTTGTTTTAGTGGTCCTAAAAGACTCAATAATTGTTATAGAGCTCCGGAAAGGCTGAATATATTTATATATTCAGGCTGCGTTCCTTTTGTTTTAAGTTTGTATATTTTTTATGTTTAATTTCATTAATACCTACTAAATAGATATAATCTCAAAAGAAGGTCGGAATAAAAAAGACCGAAACGTTGGCAAAATATCGACATCAGTTGTTTTATTAAAATAAATTCCTTTTCCCAAGAATAAACTACATACAATATAATAAAACTGATAAGATCTTAAAATATATTTATAATTATTTATTTAATTTTTTTGATTATAATTCAATAGTAACGGAACAATTGTTAAATATTAATGTTGGATTATTATCGACATCATTTGAGATATTACTTTAGTATAGAATTATGATAACTTTATGGAAGTCGTATTCCATGATGTACTTATCATGATGTATTTATGCAGTAGAAATTTTTGTAGCAATATCATTTTGAATGTCGTTGTCGTGCTTTATATTAATTGTTGTCCGAACCATTGAATAGATTGCCCCAAGTGAAGTTGGTGTCATTGTTTGTGATAATTCATCAAGGTATGATAATACAACATTTTCTGAAGTAGAAATTTTTGTAGCAATATCATTTTGAATATCGATGTCGTGCTTTATATTAATTGTTGCCCGAACCATTGAATGCCCAAAGTGAAGATGGTTTCATTGTTTGAGATAATTCATCAAAGTATGATAAAACAATATTTTCTGAAAACGATTTAACTTTATACTTCATTCTCCAGTCCATAAATCTTCTATTGGCATCCTCGCATCCTCGAGATTTTATCGGTAGCAAATTATGGGCAGCTTGTTTCGCTTTTTCAACAATTTCGGGCGGAGTGCTATTTTCTTTTTCACTTTCACTGGACATTATTTTAATTGAAATTGTTTTAATTGAAAAAAATATAGTGTCTACGTTAGATTAGTATGACGTTTAATAATTGTTTGACAAATAACGGGATGCTTTGGGTTGCTTATATTAAACGATAGTAGCAGCTCTCAACCAATCGTAAACCATACGCACTAGTGTGTTATTGAATCAATAAATAAGATTAATCGCGGACTTTTACATACGTGTGTTGTATGATGTATTTACATAATCCACGAACTGTACAATATTAGGCAATTGCAATAGTGGTCGTAGATAAAAAAAATTAAAATAATGTATAAATAGAATAAATTCTATTTTCTCGAATCGATAAACCACCGAATTAATTAAAGTGAAATATGAAATTTGTATTTCAATGAAATATATATTTTATGGTAGGAGCATATATTTATTAGATGTACAGTGGAATCCGCTTATAATGACATCGAAGGGAAGTGACAAATCCGTCATACTAAGCGCACGTCATACAAAGCATAGTCTTAGAAAATAAGAAACTTCCTATTTTTCTTAGTTATTTTGTCTAATAGATAGAAAAAAGACAAATTGTATATTTGTATTAACAAAAAAAGAAAAAGAAACATGAATTGATACAAAATAAACATATTTTATTTATTTATTTATTTATAATTTCTGGTATTACATTTCTATAGATAGAATTGGTGAAACCAACCTACGTTATAGATAATTATACAAACTTAAAACAAACGGAGTGCAGCCTGAATATATAAATATATTCAGCCTTTCCGGAGCTCTATAACAATTATTGAGTCTTTTTAGGACTACCAAAACAAATCTCATGTGAGATTTGTATTGGTAGTCCTAAAAACACTCAATAATTGTTATAGAGCTCCGGAAAGTCTGCACCTGCACATAGAACCAGTACAAAATATATAATTAAATTACATTCTTAGTTACATTCTCACTCTAATTACATCGCAAGATGAAGATTAAAAATAAATACAAATTACAAAGTTACAAAAATTACAGAATTTTAAAGTAATACAGTGGTACAGTGCCATGCAAATAGATATGTATGTATCACCTTATTACATACATATGTGCCCATAATTATGAAAGTGGTCTAAGTCAAAATTAAAAAAGAAAATAGTTTATCAGTTATTTCACACAGCATTATTTTAAACTAAATTTATTCAATGTAATTTTTATGATATCGTCAAAAATGAACCTTTAAGTAGTGGTTGTAATTTCAACAATATATGGAATTCATTTAGTGTTAATGATATGGTGTGAAATAATTGATAAACTATTATTTTTTAATTTTGACTTAGACCACTTTCATAATTATAAGCACATATCGTCGCCGCTATGCCAGAAGGTGCTATATCCGTTTTTGCATATTTTGTGAAAAAGGCAAAATACTATTGAAAAAGCTGCCAAAAATCGAGTTTGTCTTGAAATCTGATAGTTTTTTCAATTTATATGTAGTTAATACTAGCCTAAAATTATAAATACTTTGTGAAATGAAAACCTTACATTATCATAGGAATACTGTAGAAATTGGATGTAGCACCTTTTGGCACATTAAAATTATTCATCACTGTTACAAAAAAATGGATATACAACCATGGACATTCATTAAAAACACTATTTTCGAACAAAGTTTATTTCAAAATATGGATTGTGAATGAAAAATAAATCAGACAATACAGTAACGAATAAAAACACTGAAATTAATTATTTTCCGGTTCTGAATCCGATTCAATTGTTTGATTTCCAACTGGCAATGAGCTGAAAGAAAATGGTTTTTTCAACTTTGGTTTTTGCATTGCACACTAAAATTCAAATTTAGCTCACTCAATCCAAGGGTGAAATTCCTGAGGAATAAGCTTTTGCGCACATAAACTCTGCAGGTCTCGTTTTTTGGCATCGCTTATTGGCAAGAGATTTTCATAAAGCGGCGGCCAATTGCCTACTGGTCTTCCTCGGGATTTACGCACATCCACATTAACAAACTTAAAATAAAAATTGTGTTTTAAACTGATTAATTTATCAGTAAATTAACTGTTTTTACTTTATATTCTTCTTCGTCATGATTATATTTAATGCCAATTTGTCCCTGCATTGATTTCGAAAAAATTAACGATTTTACCTTCAACCAGTTTAATTTTTCGCCATTTTCGAAAGCAATAACTTTTTTCATTGATCGGGCATTGACTGACTTTAGATCAATGAAATCGCTGTGTAACATTCGTACCACATTATACGGATGTTTCCGGCGTGCTTGACGAATAACGTTTGACCAATCGTTCATAGAAAAAATTGAACAGTTTTTCGCCGAATGTTCTATGGCGGAATGCATACTGTCGACGTCCATTTGAGTGTGGCCCACTTCCAGAAAATTTTGTTCAACAATTTCAACAGCTGATTCTTGAACCAACTTAAGCAACATTGCAGCAATGTAACGATTGCGGTTCTGCCCGCTGCAATTATCGGACCACAAAACAACTTTTCGGCACCCTTTTTCAGTTAACCCTTCTATGAATCTTTTGACACAAGATCCAATTTCGTTACTGCCTCTTTTACCATCAATTTCAGACCAAATGTAACAATTTCCTTCACGTGTTGCCTCATTATAAACTGTAAAGTTGTACACACATAGTTTTCGTTTGTAGTAAAAAGGGCTTGCTTCAGCTTGTGGTATTTGCAAAACTGACTGCAAATCCATAGTTGCAACCGTCAATTCTTTATCTGTTGAACATTTTTCGATATTTGATCTCATTGCAGCACGACTTGATTCTTTTCGTTTAATGTGTGTTTCAAACTCCAATTTTTGTTCTTCCGATGGTCCAGCTGCTGATTGAGCAAGGGTACACATAACACATAAATCTTTTTTGGGCTTGTGAAATGCCATGTTGTACTCTTGGCCAAACACTTGTTTATATTTTTCATAGCTGACTTTTTTAGCATCTGTTCCAGCTACTTTTTCTTTAAAAAGGTCATACATTTTCGAAATGCTTAAGCTACTACTTAAATACAACCGCTTTGATGATTTCCGACAATAGTGAGACTCCACTAGTGGGAAAGACTCAATATGATTCTTGATGGCAGCAGTAACTTCTGGCTTCAATTTGTTGTGAGGCTCGTGTTTTCCTCTTTGATCATTGCCCAAAAATTCACCAGTATTTGATCGATCTTTGTTTGCAAAAGCAATCGGCTTGTATGAAATTGCAAGGGTTGCACAGAAGAATTCACGGCACACTTTTAAATTTTTATTGCTTTTTGGCAAAATGTACTCATAAGCCAAATTTTTTCTGAAATTCGTTTCTTTTTCACTTCTTCTTCTTTTCACTGGAATGGCTTTGGTGAATTTCAGGAGGAAGTTGCGTTTAGCTTTGAAACCATCCCTTTTTTTCCAATAATCATTAAATATTTCCAAACGATCTTCTTCTGTAAATAAACTGCACTTGTAACCTGACGGTTCCTTATGCGAATGATTGGGCAAAGGTTTCGGCAATTTGGCTATTTTTATTTTTCCTTGTTCGTCCGTATATTCTTCCCCCAGACAACGTGCCCTTTTTCTTACATTCTTTTTCCACTCGTCAGGCTTCAGTTGCTTCCATCTTGAACGTTTTTTACTAGGACCAGGAATATCTGTAAGGACAGTTTAATTTAATTTATGTAAATCCACACTAATTTCAAAGCAATCTTACCTTCATTACTTTCATTCTGTTGTTCAATAGCAACTTCTAATTCTGTCTCATTTAATTCACCTGTTAAATTTAAAAGTTTAACCAAAATTTGTCCATAAAGGAAACACTAGGAATAAATTGATGTGCTTACCATTCGAATCACTTTCGGGATTTGAGTCAGATGGCAAATATTCGGACTGCGAATCTTTGTCCCTTTCTTCTACATTCTTTGCTGCCGATTCTTGTTGCACAGAATGTGGCGGCTGGCCTATCATTCGTTTTATGGCATAATTTATCAGAGGTGTTTTAGAATCGGAAGAATCAGAATTAAAATTATTAATAGATTTTAGCCACTCTTCGGCTGTTTTTTTGGCCATCTAAAAATGAGAAATTCTAAAAATTTTAGCATAAAAAGCAACATAAAATATAAACAATATAATTTAATGTTCTCTGAACAGTTTTCATAAGAACAAGCTCCAGTATAAACTTTATTCATGTAATATTACACAAATCAAAAATACATTATTGGATATAGCACCTTGTATTAAGCCAATGTGGAATCAAAAATTGGTATGGCAAAAAGTTCTACATCCACATAGCACCTTCTGGCATACCAAGGAACAGGAATTGGATATAGAACTTTGCTTATTGCTCAACAACAAATTAAAACAAGGATGTAGGACTTTCTACCATACCACAGAATGGTTTGTGAAACATGAATATACTAATAACGCTAATATTGCAAATTTTGGATGTAGCACTTTCTGGCATACCGCCGACGATATGTGTATACAAAACAATAAAAATATACATAATAATATCATTTTTTACATAAGAAATCAATATTGCAAATGCAATATTATCAATTTTTGCCTGCCTTTGTTTTTTCTTTAGAATGTAATAACAGCATGTAATAACAGCAATTACACCCTGTTTAAATTCTTTTTTCATTTTCGAAATTGGTATGAACAAATCGCGATAATAAGTCTGCAGCTTTTAAAGCCTCTTCCGCGGTAGCTATTGATTCTTCCCCGGCTTACTCTTGCTCATCGCTTTTATTTTGCTCATTAGCTGTACTTTTCTGTACAATATTTTCATCTGATGGTTCTTCTGATGTGAGGAGAGCGCCATCAATGTCAACATAATGTCAACATAATGGTTCCACATTCCCGACGCTGTTAACTAGTTTGAATTTAGGTTTTGTACCCTCAATGATAAAGGAACGTCATCTTCATCATCAAATTCATTTTCTGCTGTATTTTGAGCAGGCAAATCAGCATGGTTTTCAATGAATCCTGCAAATTTCAAAAAAAATCAATGATTGAATCCTTTCAATGAAACCATTTACAGTTGTAAATGGTACTTTGTGACATTTTATTTAATATTCATCATGCACCATAAGAATTGCATTTGGAACTGTTATTTAAGTAAAAGAGCTATTTTGATTTTAATCAAGGCAAAATGATTAATCAATTTAATCACAAGTTTCTTTCTGAAATTGAGTTACCGTATTATTCCTTGATCCATTAGCTGCAAGACCGATGTTGTACACGGAAAAAAGTACAGACTAAAAATTACAGTTTAAATAGTAAAATCGGCCTTACGAATTTGAAACTGTAAAAATTAACAATTGCTTTTTTTTAAAATTACAGTTTCCTGTATTATTTATTAGTAAATAAGTTTTAAAAATTACAGTATGCGACTACAAATTTGTATTCCTAAGGCCGCTGCTACTATTTAAACTGTAATTTTTAGAGTGTACTTTTTTCCTTGTATTTGGTGGTGGAAGGTAAGTGTGATAGACTTTAATTCAGTTACTTTTGGATGCGGCAATAATCAACCAGCAATAAAATCTTTTTCTTATTCACCAAATCGCGATCCCAATCTCGAAGCCATTTTTCGAACAGTTATCGAAAAGCGTTATCCAAGCTTTACGGTTGTTTGCATAATCGACTGGCAACGATTTGCTAAAACACTGCCGAAACATCTATATTTACCAATAACAAGATTTTTTTTTTCTGTGTACCGCTCAGATTTGCTGCTACCATGACGGCTATTCTTATTCTATTATCTTTTGACAACTTGCCTCCACTACAATTCGCTCCCTTAAATTAAAAAAAAGTTCTATGCATTAGAAGTTCCATCCGGCATTAATTTGTAAAACAGAACAATTTCATTTGCATTGAAAATATCATCATCAGAAAATTGTTTCCGTAGATTTGGTTAAACAGTGGTTAACCAGTTTGTTGCAGAACTTTGATGAACAGACCTCCACATTGTTATGACTCACTTCAGCTCGCAGAACAATTATAGTTGAGAATACCAAAACGTAAAGCAAAAACATTTGCTTTTTCTTGTAACATAGGGCCTATTTTACATATTCCTTTCTTTCTCGCCATTTTAATCCACTAAATTAACGCTTGATTAACATTATTCTGTAGTGATTTTCGAAGTCACTTCGGATTTGACGAAAACATTTGAATTGAACGATTTCTTAATCTGGTTCTTGCTTTTAAAAATCATTGATATGGTCGAATGGCCAACGCCAAGTTCCTTTGCGAGAGATGAGTTTGATTCTCTATTTTCTAATCTGCATATAATCGCATATAATCGGTGGCCACGGTCACTATAACCGGACATAATTTCTTAAAAATAAGTCATAATAAGCGACATGTCATTTTAAACAAAGTCATTATATCCGAACCTTGCTATAAAGGATTTAATAGAAGAACCAAACATTACACTGCAATTAATTCATTTTAAGTGGTTGGTCAATATAGGCGGAGTCATAATAAACGGATTCCACTGTATATGAAACCCAAAATCAGTAGTAAGTAATTTGTTCCATCAAAGCAAAAAACCTGATTTTTACCATCGATAAATTGAATTTGCATTTGGTTTAGGAACGCATTTCGAAACACGAAACTAACACACGTGCGCTTATAAATTTTCGTAAAAATGTGTGTCGAAGCAAAATTTCAAAACATGAACTTAATGAAACATTATGTGTGAATTATAAGACATCGCTAATTGCGCGAGTAAATTTGCGAGAATTAAGCGACGTTTCCGTTTAAAACAGTAATTTAAAACCTTGAACGAATATTTTGTATAACGTGTGTAAAATGCAAGTTTCCTAAACCTATTAGAAACTTTGTTACGCATAATCTGTATTTAGTTTTTACTATGTTTACAATGACAAAACGAATTGATAGGAAATCCTATAAATACGGAGGCGAACGAGATTACATTACGTAATTTAATTGTAAATTGGAGGCCGATTTATTTATTTATTCGTGTCAGAAGTACAAAACATGAAAGATACATAAAATGGGCACAAGTACACAAATAAAGTTTGTAATTTTAAACAGTTCCTGTCCAAAACTTAGCCACTTCGAAAGCACTTGGATTAGCTCCACAAGGGGACCCCCCGGACGCGTCATCACCGATTTAGCCCAAATTTACATTATATGTAGGGCTTGACTATAAATGAAAGTAACGCAAGCGGGAGGGCCAGATGGCCAAGCGTTAAAAAAATAACTCACTTTTTACGCGGACCGGTAAGTTTCCGACAACTCATAAGCCCGCTATGTTAGCATAAATTTCAATGGCCGGTTAGCGCATCGGTAAGAGCTCGGCTTTATAGTACGAGGATCGCTGGTTCGATTCCCCGTGGGGACGCTTTTTTTTCTTCCAATTTTTAAAATGACTTTTTTAATTAATATTATTATTTGTTATTGTTTAACTTTTTAATTGTAAGTATTAATTTCTCAATTTAATTATTTTATTAGTATTAATATTTATTATTTGTTTCTTTATAACTTCAACGGTTAATTCATAAAATTGCTTTCTTTTATTATTACTATTATTGTTATTATTCTTTATTTTATTTTTTCGATACTTGCGCCACAAATGAACCGTAGTTACCATTCATAATGTAGTATTCTTACTTATAATTTTACAAAGGTATTTCCACAGGTATTGTAATAGACATTTTCATAGGTCAAATTTTTTTGTGCACATGTGTCAATTTCCGCCATGTTTTGCCCGAACTTTTTGACGTATAACCTTATTATTTGCCCGAAACTTTCATATTCCCGCCTTTCAAACTTGACGTATTTAACTAACCGTAAAAAGGTCTATTAAAGCGTACACGAGGAATTGGTATATAAAATTAGATATTTGTATTATTGTACAGGTGAATCACATGTGCTGGGTTGATAATTATCGTAAAAACAAGGGAAACAGTAAATGTGTCGGCACCTTGCACACGTTACAAAAGCCGCATTTCTACAGCTACATGGTTTTTTTAAATTATCCATAGAAAAACAACTTGATTTACGTTATTAAAAGTTTCTCTGTCGTCGCAGAGTTTGGCAGCAAACCACGCGTAATGCAACAGGTCGCGGAATATTGGCGAGGATAGTTGGTGATGTAGGATGGAATGTATTTTGATGCAGTCTTCTCGAGATGTGATTTCTCGTTCTCTCTCGATGAGATAAGAGCAGTTTTGAATCTTCCTGATAAAATTCTTTACCTGGCGATAAAAATACACGTCGCAGGGTTGCACTAGAGGAGGGCATTTCGGGGGAATCACTTTAATACTGCACATTGGCAATCCATTTTCATCTTGGAAAATGTCGTCGTATAATTGTGGATTTGTTTGTCCTCCCCCGGAGTCGATCAACAAAATAATAATTAAAGAAAGTCATTTTAAAAATTGTAAGAAAAAAAAAGCGTCCCCACGGGGAATCGAACCAGCGATCCTCGTACTATAAAGCCAAGCTCTTACCGATGGCCATTGAAATTTACGCTAACATAGCGGGCTTATGAGTTGTCGGTAACTTACCGGTCCGCGTAAAAACTGAGTTATTTTTTTTAACGCTTGGCCATCTGGCCCTCCCGCTTGCGTCTTTCATTTATAGCCAAGCCCTACATATACTGTAAATTTGGGCCAAATCGGTGATGATGCGTCCGGGGGGTTCCCTTTGAGTCAAATCTTTCATTGTGGATATGCACAACGGACAGCATAAGAGGTGCTGTGTAGTTTGAACTGCTCCACAATCACGTAGGACAGTTTTGGTTGGAAAATGCCACTTAAATAAGTTGTCCCGTGATTTTGTAACTTCCACCCGCAGTCTGTTCAGTGAGTTTCAGATAGGCTGGTTCTCTGTGCTGCCAGTAGGTAGAGATTCCTTAGGTTCCATCCATTCAGACAGATTGCTAGTTCTCTCCTTGCTGCTGTTCCTTGCAATGCTTGAGTAGTTGTTAGGAAGCTCTTCCTCGATTTTATTCGCTTTTCAGCAGGTTGATATCCGAAGAGTGTGGGTGTGAGGTCATAGTAGATGATTTACTCCTTTCATTTTTTTGCAGCCACTTCACGTCTCGCACCTTCAACAGAAAAGTGACACAAGTACGAAATGGCAGATGAAAAGTCATTTTTTAAATTGAAAATTGGGTATCTAGGATGTTGTTTTTAGTATTATGAAGTCGATTTTTGGTTTTATTCAATTATTGTCCGCCGGAAAGCTTTTTTCATCTGAGCAGATTTTCAACAGAAAGATGGCAGATAAACAGTTGTTCTCAGAAATCAGTAATTCGCACTTTTCATTTTCATCACTTTTCTGTTGGATGTGCAGTCTGATATCAGGTGGAGCGATCCCTGCCAGATAGTGCACTTTGCCTGAAATGATCCTGCAGCTCTCGTTTAAGGCAACCTAAACCTGCATTGCATGAGCTGACTTGTACCATACATGACTGGCATATACTAAAAAAATAGAAAGGATTTTACGAAGTGAAAAATAACAAAATGCAAATCAAATGTATTTTATCTACTCGCATACCAAAATGAACACTAATAAGTAAATTATTGTATGTGAAGGATTCCGTTATGATAATCGTGTGTAAAAGTATCCAATTCGTGCGTAAAATTCCAATGTAAATCAAATGGAGTTTCATTATTAAACAATTTCTGTTTGTTGTCACTATGCCAACAACTTGTTTCACTAAACAAAAAACATAGACCTAGTGAAAATAAATTTACTGACGGATATTAAAATTGAATAAATTTACTGGTTTTGAATTGAGAACGAAATGACGCGAAAAAATTCCTCCGCACGTTTAGCCGGAATCGGTACCGAAAAAATGTTTTCAGTCTCTTTTCAAACGAAAGCGAAAATTTGCGTCGCGACGTCGATAATTCGGAAACGGCGGACCGCACGGAAGTGAGGACCGATTCTGCAGATAGCGGCATGGATTCTGCGCGACGTACCGTCGACTTTTCGCCGCTCGCCCTCGAACTCGCGAAACGGCGGCCAAAGAGGCGGTTGCGGATTTTGCATTGGCATTTGGGACGCAGCTCGTGAATGGAGCGCCGCAGGAGGCCGCGGGAGGTATCAAAACACGCGCAGCAGCGAGGAGCATCGAAAGTATTCAAAAGTTGGATTCGGTCTCGAAGTGTTTCGCGCCTACTCGAAAAACTCGATGGAAAAAGTTGGAGGTATGCGAGAACCGGCAGCTCGACGGGGCGGCTCTGATCGCGAACTCTTAAATGCAAAGGACACGCGGGCAACCCTTGCGAATCGAACGCGGGTAATTTCGAGTCTGTGGGCTCGGAAATGGCGATACGGCAGCCGAAAGAGTAACGCCACCTACCGGGAACGCCATCGGACACGTTTCAGACACTGGAGGGTGACTCCGTCGCCGCAGCGAAGCGAGACCGGTGCCAAAATACTCGTATCGATGGGGCCCACCGACCGTTTCGCCGTCCGACGAAATCCGGCCCCTCCGGGGCTAGAAATTTTCCCAAAAAGTTTTGACTTTGCCGATCTGGTGCGAGACCGTCTCCGAGATATGTGCCGCGTATTCTGTCCTATGCCGAAGGCGATTCGAATGTGCCTCGAAAAATGCCGTCCCCGTCGGAAATTGCGCAAAAATGGCCCCTCCAGGGACTTTCCCGTGGAGGTCACGTTTTTGATATTTTTCGGACCTGGCGCCCGAACCCGACGGTCCGCGTCGACACCGTGAGAGTTCTGAAGATGCGGGCGGCTGCGCCGCACACGCTGGCGCTACCCGCGTCGAAATCGGTCGCAGGACGCCGACTCCGCAGCGCTTCAAGTAGGAAAACTGTTTTTTCGCCGATGGTACCGCCCCCCAGGTGAATTTGGAAAATCCGTGTGCGTGGGTCGATGCGGAATTCGCTCCGCTTTCGCGGAACGGCGGCGCTCCGACACCTCCTCGGACCGCTATCGCGGAATAAGTCTTATTCCAGGGGCGTCGCGACGCCCGGTAAAAAAGTGTCACGCGTTCCGACACCCCGCACCCGGAAATTGGCCGAAAAACTGCAAAGTTATAGGCGTTTTTCTGGCCGAAGGACGCCCGAAGACGCCGCCGTGCGCCGTTCGGCGCTGCGACGCCAAAGTCGGTCGATTTAAAAAAAAAAGTGAGTTTTCGCCGACTTCGGGGCGAGCCGGAAGTTTCCGAGGAAAAATATTTTTCCCATACGGGGGCCGTCCAGACGGACATTTTGACGTGCGCCGTTTTCGGCTGCGCCGAAAATTAGCCGAGTTTTGGTCGGATATGTAAGAAAAACTAATAAATTCAATTACGACGGCCCCCGAAGGCCGACCTTGAAAAAAAAAATGTTTCTGAAAGGTAATTTTTGCCCGATCAGGATGAACAACAAATTTTGGATATTTCCTGTTGTTTAATATTTAAAAAAAAATCATACAATTTTGACACATTTTTGACCCCTTTTTAGTACAGTGACGGCTCGTTACTCGTTTAGTAATAAAGACTTGAGCCTTGATGAGAAGCCTTGGCCTCTCACTGTGGAATCTGGCTTTATCTGGAATTTTCTGGCTCTAATATAACTTAATAACCTAATCATAACCTAATCTAGATCAAATCTAGGTTAACCTAGATTACATCGACACTGACCAAATAGTGTTCCCATCACTGTGCGTTTTTATTGGTTAGACATTTTTACAACGGAGGCGCTGAATTTTGTTCGCGTGTCATAGATTCGCCCCACCACTGTCCTAGAAACTCTGCCGGACATTTATGAAACCACCCTGTATATTAATAAAAAGTTTTTCTTTGTAATAGAGCTCTGAAAATTGGGTGAAATAAAATATTTGATTGCAATTTAAAAGGTGAATAAAAAATATTTTGTGATTTACAATTACATAATAACATTAAATCTGAGCAATTTTATTCTCTCTCCACTATAAAGCGGAAATAATAACAGAAACAAAAATTACATGAAGCAAAACTACTCATTTTTGCAGTACTTTTTTATGGGCAGCAAGTATGTGAATAAATAATAATTATATCTTTTACAGTCTACTTACTACGTATGTGTAAGTATAATGTGCGTACTAGCATGCCTAAGACTAATTAAAGCAAAAAAGAAGCGCAGTTACTGTATAACAGATCGGATAGATTATTGTCCGAAACGGAATCAATTCAATTCACGCATAATTCACGATTTTCAGGAGATAAAAAAAACGATGAAACTGTAAATTATTTCAACGGGTTTTAGGAATCTCTTGACAAGCCAAATGTTACTTTATAGATAATTGTTATTATTATTTTTTAATCAATTAAAACCTGTGTTACTCTAAGGTGTAAAGGTACTTATTACAATATCTTAATATACCGTAACAATAAATCTAATTAATACTACAAAATGAAGATAATTATTTATATAAATCAATGAACACAGTTCTGTTTTTCATTAGTTTTAATTAAATATTAGTCATAACAAAAGCAAAATTATTATAAAAGACATATTTATTCATAGGTAGTTCATGCTATGAAATAGTTTGTAAATTTTAAAACAAATGTTGATACATTTATAAGAAGAAATTGTTAATATTTAAATTGCATGGAATGTAAATAAATAGAAGGTAAAATCTTTGCATTTTTCATATTCGAGGAAGGAAATAAACACATTGGATAAAAAATACTTAACGATTTCCAAGAAGGAACATGAGAAGTAGAAAGTATTGAAAAGCAAGTGCAAGTCGTGGGAAACTGGTACTTTAGAAGGGCTGCTATTGTAGTCACTTAAAAATAGATTTTTCGTTGTTTCATTTAAAGCGAGTAACTTTATAGTATTTATAATTAAAGTACACAATATTTGTAAGATTTACTAGACTCAATTTTTGACAAAACTATTTGTAATTATTTTAAACTTTTAAACTGGAGTGATATTTAAATATCCAAGAGTTGTTGTTTCAAAAACCTTCATACTATTATTGTATATTACGTAACGAGAGTTGTAAGAAGCATATTTATATTAATCGTAATTGCCTTACAACTCGAGTTATGTACTATACTGTATCTACGACCACACTAATTTGTTTCTGTTTAATAAGAAAAATATGTTTGATGTAACAAATTTATTTCTTATTTAACATTATAATAAACAAACAGTTGTATTTTCATATATAATTGTTACTCGAATTTATTTAATTCATTATTTAACTTTAGAAATGAAAAGAAATACATTCTTAATGGTTACATACCTTATTATTGAGTACTTATTTGGGTTAAACTGGAATAAGAGTGCTCATAGATATAGGCAACCTAATGTACGCAATGTCAATTTCCGTTAGTTTAAATTGTGGCACGGGGCGCGCTGAACGTATGAGCACGTAGTAGTTAGCTCTCTACCAATCAACGAATCGTAAACCAAACGCACGTCTGTGTTATCAATCATAACTTATCATAAATCTCTGTACAATAATGGGCATTTACAATAGTAATCGTAGATAAAGTACATTATTTAATGGATATGTTACCTTATTATTCATGTAATGTTAGAATGAAATAAACAACTTTCCTGAAACTTATTACCTTTTAAGATTTTATTGGGTCTAAGATTGATATAAATGTTAATTAAAACAAAGTTATTAAAGACGAAATATAGATTGAATATATAAATATATTCAACCTGTTTGTAGCTCTATAATATTAAGTCTAATTATTGACTATGAACAAATCTCATGTTGAAACAACTACTTCCTGGATACTATCACAAAGAAGGTGTTGAAGTGAGTGTATTCGAATTTATTATTCAAAGAAGCAAAGCTGCATTGATGAGAGATAGATCTCGAAACGCGTCTGCAGATGGCTATTCACTTAATTTAAATACAAAGAAATGATCTTAAAAACATTGTTATTGGTCTAGTGCTGTTAGTGACATGAAAATGTACTGGGACTAGTAATAACATGCAAATGTCTATTGTATAATTCAATATCCTGTGGGGTATTAGCCAGAAAGTAGTTGTTTCAACATGGGTTTCAACACGGTTTGTTTTAATAAGACATTAATATTTTATAGTTTTAATAAGACATAATATTATAGAGCTACAAACAGATTGAATATATTTATATAGGGTCTTACATTAAGCGCTTCCTCTTTAAATTTAAATAAAACAAAGTGTGTGCGAGATATCATGGAACTTTTATATTTCTTTAAAAGGCCTATAGATGCCACTATGTAACATCCAGCAATGTCAATATTTTCAAGGCCTATACGCTATATCCATATCTAGTCATACTTTAGTTCTTGTCTATTCCTAGTCTACTTGTTATCTATTCTTGTCTAGTATTATGTAGACTTGTATGTTCAAATCGGGCATTGTCCCACAAGGACCTATATCCCTTGAAAACACCTTATAGGCCTGTATGTATTCCCCCACATTGTTCCATTCAAACAAATAGATGCAGACCAACTATTAGGTCCAGAAGTGACTTGTGTTTCGAAGTCCCTCGGCTGTAATGTTAAGTTTCAGAATGGTAGAGTCTGCATAGTGGTTCATCTGTTCATCTTCTGCAGGTGACCTCTTAGCGCGCAATGTCCCGTTAAGAGACCTGCCACAGTTGCAATCTGTTTCCTGGACAGTTGCAAGATTTTAGCTGTTAGGGTGTTAGATATGGGACCTATCATCCGTTTGCTGTGTTGCTGGCTACTTGTGTGGAGCCATTGTAATTGGTGTAACACTCTGTTATTATTTTACGAGCGGTGGTTTCGGTGATGTAGGACTACTCCTTTGTAATCGCTGGCGCTACAGCAGCGCCCTCGCAAGTGCGTTCCCCTTTTCGTTTCCTTCCAGACCTATGTAGCCTAGCACCCACGCAAGCGTAACGCTGTTGTGCTGTGCCAGACGTTTTATGTTCCGAGGGATATAGGCACTCCCAAACTGTCACAGATTTTATTCTATGACGTGTTAGGGTATTTTTAGAAGCCTGACTGTCCGTGAAAATATAGATGTTTCTACTTCTGCAGTCCATTCTTAAATTTTCCCGGACACATGTATTAATTGCGAGAATTTCTACTTGGAAGACTGTAGTGTGTCTTTCTAGTGGCTCAGTTATGCTGCAGCTAGGAGACAGACCACAGACTCCAGCACCAGTTCCACTGTCTTTTTTGGAGCTGTCTATGTACCAGAATAATTCTAGTGGTAATTCCTTTCTGTCCACTGCAGCTGTGTTTTGAAGGATACTAAAGCCTTTAAGACATTGTGGCTCCTTCCTTGTTAAGGATTGGCTATATTATTACGTCCGTTATTGAGGAATTACCTTGCTAGGGTTTGCCATGTATTGTTGCACTTGCATCTGAAAGCTCCCATTCTGCCTCGCCTGTGATGAAAATATCCAGGGGAGGGAGGCTTAACATTGCTTCCAGAGCTGCTGAAGGTGGGGTTCTCATCCATCCCGTGATTAGTAAGCAGGAGAGTACACTTTGACAAAATTTTAGAAAAGGGTTAGTTACAATATAAAAGACGTAATATAACCAAACACATTTTCCTCCCACTTTCCCCTGAAATCCACCGTAGTATTATTTCAGGGAAAAGTTGTGTCGTCTATTTATCCTGTCTATTGGTCCCGTCTACCTCTTTCGTCGTTTTCTCTCGTTTTCATTATTTCTCTTAAATTTTTTTATACACTTCTCCATGTTTTCTCACACTCCAGCATATACCCAGTAACATTTTCCGTAGTTACTCTTTCGCCAATGCTTTCCGTTATTTCATTATCTTTTGCGCTTCCCATCTTGTGCAATCGAAAACGGTATGTTCCGCTGTATCGTCAGTAGTAACAGTCTGCCATTTCTGCTAGTTGAAACGTTTTAAGGTAGTGGCCAAAGCATCTATGTCCCATCAATACTTGTGCCAAGTAATAGTCTACTTCACCCTGCTCCCGGTTATCCGCCACGGCCTCGGTTTTCTGTTACTCGACATTATTTAACTTGATAGGAATGGGAAGAAATACATTCTTAATGGTTACATACGTTATTATTTAGTGCTTATTTGGGTTAAACTGGAATAAGAGTTCTCATAGATATAGGCAACTCAATGTACGCAATGTTAATTTCCACGAACGGTACAAAAATGGGCTTTTACAATAGTGGTCGTAGATAAATACTATTAATACGACGAAATTTAACTTACCAATCAATATCTTGTGTCGTTGTTTTAATGTTTTAAATATTTTTTCATATTATTTTAATTTATTTAGTAGAAATCTAAATTAGATCCGAATCATATATTTCAGAAACTATTTACCTAAATGAGTATTATTTTCGTAACAGAAGTCTTGACTGTATCTGCGCTAAATTCTATAAATTCGTCGGAACTAATAACGTGTGCCACCCGTGCATTTCTTTTATTATTAGAAGTGCAGCAGACTAATAGTCTTTTACAACATCGACCCACTTCCAATCTTTTGTGATAACAATCACACTTAATGACCACACGCTTTACATTTCTCGAATAATCTCGCTCGATTAAAACATTTAACGGACACATATCGATCTTATCTGATTACCGTTTTTGTTGAACGTTACACGGATCATATGTAAATAGTCCGTAGTCACCAAATTAATCTTCATTAATGTAATTAGCGTGATTTTAAAAGTTTCGAGTGTATTTATAGGGTCGCACCAAAGAGGCGGATTTGGTTTTGGTTTTATTTCACAAAGGCATTGCCAAGAAGTAAATGAATATTGCTGCAGCAGATGCGTGACTTTTACGGTGGAAGAAATTATTTAAATGTGTGTGTGTGCCGTTATTAATATTTTTTCATTTACCTTTTGAAATTGAAACATTATTATTTATGCTTCAATTGATTTATAAATGTTACATTTACCTACTATTTGATAAAAAATTCATCAGTCCATATAGCTTAGAGTTAACGTTTTGAGAAGTAAGTGTCGTAACTACCAAATTATCGATTTCGTAGTTATTAATGTGTATCTGCTCTAATGATGTTATTAATGTGTATCTGTTAAGGTAAACTGTTGATTTATTTTAAATAATATCTTTAAGAATAATACTAATATAATAAGAAGTTGATGACTAATGGTTTTAAAAAATTGTGAACAAGAAAAGATAGGAAAATGTAAAATTAAAAAATCTCTAATGTAAAGTTTGCAATAACTATTTTACGACAGTTTATCTATAGTACCGATATTACCAAGCTACAGTGTTAGTAAATATATTTTGTTGACAGGTAGTATTAACAACTTTAAAGAAATTAATTCAGAAACCCTCATCTAAGACGTTTACAAGTAAATGCATTAAATGCATTTACCATTAAATTAATCTTCTCTCACTGCTCCTGGGTCATTATTTTACAAATCGTACACCTATTTTGACTCCATGATTTGGATTCGTCAGAAATTTTATTTGTCACTTGTTTACATGAAATAAGTCGACAC
Organism: Phosphuga atrata; assembly: GCA_944588485.1. Lineage (NCBI taxonomy): Eukaryota > Metazoa > Arthropoda > Insecta > Coleoptera > Silphidae > Phosphuga > Phosphuga atrata. The sequence goes on along the minus strand of OX155894.1, from coordinate 5,453,619 downwards.
CTATATCCGGATTTCGTTCGTATATGTGTATTTTCAAAAATATATACATTCTTAATTTTGGTAGTTTGCTAGATTCAGTAACATTTAACATTCATTATCTCCAGTTTTACTAAATGGATCGTTCTCGATCTTCCACTATTTAACACCTTATTAGGTCAGCTTCTTAATCGCATGGTGGAAGTAGTTTTATTAATGTTAATTAATATAAAATAAAAAATTGAATTGTTCAAATGATGTTTTCATGCACATCCCCAAGTCGCATGAAATTGAAAAAAATACCATATATTTCCTAGGTCCTAATCTAAAAAACGCATGTATTAAAAAGGCGGAGTCTCTATTCAATCAGAAGATATTAAATAATTTCAAGCGCGCGGATATAGTTCCAACGGATTCTTGATCACATTGGCGCTCATTTCTTGCTAATACGTCACGTCATGTGAATAGAATATACATTATTTAGAAAGATAATAAATAAAAAGTGACCCTCATTATTTTACTGAATATTCTATAATATAATGATTCTATTTCTATGAAGAAAAAAAATTGAATATTAAGATAGATCAAGAGACGATATAATTATTAACATATTTATTTTCGATATACAAAATACTATTTAATCTTCAACGATATGTTACATAGAAAGTAATTATTTCATAATTTTAACTTCCGTTGAATGTTCCTGCGAAGAAAAATGTTTTGCTTCTGCTTTTTTTTTCTGTAATCGGTATCATGCAATGGTATGTTAACGTCCCTTTCACCGTTAGAACCATTTTGAATCTTGCCTCTAATATTAGTTCTTCTTCATTATTTTTTATCCTCTACAAATTTCAATGACATGTTAGGGAGTGACTCAATTGCCCATTCGAATAATTCTTTCGCCGTTTGGATTGGATTGGTTATTCTTTGAAGACTAGTTCTAGCAGCTAACCTTTTCAAAGTCCCAGCCAGGCCATTGCACGCACCTTTGCCGTGAGAAGTTGGAAAAAAGTTACAGAGTGGCGTAGCTAAACCAAAATCTTTTTGGTGATGAGTGAGATTGACAAATTTTTTTCTGTTTTTGTACTGCGCACTCACCCCATCAGAAAAATATGTAATTTTTTCAATTTTCTTAAAGTTTTTCTATATAAAAAAAATACTAAAAGCTTTTGAAACACATGAAACGCAGTTGTATCATGGTGCAAACATTCGGATATAATTACGAAACTTTCGCCGTTCATTCGAGTTTCGCCGTCAGCGTGCCTGTAGTAGATTGAAAATGGGTGGGTGCACTGATGCCTGGTTATTATTCCAGTGAATTCCTTGTACGGCATTTTGAACGACAAAAGTATAGTTCTCAGAAAAATATTCGTGAAAATAAATATTCGTCCACTGGGGATATCATAACTTGTAAAGTGGTCCTATCAACGTTAGTCCATTGTCTGTAAGTAATTTCGTCAATGTAATTATACTCGCAAATGTTTTCTAATTCGTCGATCAAATCTGTTGCACCAGGACACTCAGAGCACGTTCCAAAATAACAATTTGTTGATGCTTCAACGCAAATCATACGGCTCAAACAGTCATTATAAGTTTGCATTGGGTTCGGTATATCGAATGTCAGGTTTTTAATATTCGACACTTCGAATAATAATTTTACGTTTTCAGGGATAGCACAAACACAGACTGAATGGGTACCACTTGCACCGGTTAGCACGCAATGTGTTAGCCTCAAAGATGCAAATTTGGAAAAACTACATTTGACTTCAGGATAATTTTCTTTGAATAACTGAAGAAGCTCTTTCAAATTCACTAACAATAATCGCTTTTGCACGTGAATGCGTTTATTGTCTGCTTCGACCGACACATAGTCTTTTTGTCCTGGCATAATGCGCCTATTCTCATCCAGTTCATAAAATCTGATTATTAAATCAACTACTTCTTTTTCTATGGACTGATGACTCTTCGGGCTAGGATCGGCTAAGATTCCTTTTTCTTCGGCAGTTTTCTTCGCAATCGTTATCCTGTTATCATGAGTCGTAGCAGAAGTAAAATTTTTCGAAAAATTGTGAATGGTAAAATTTGCAAAATATCATTAACATCATTTTCGTTAACGCTATCATTCACATTAATCGCAGTTAGGAAAATCTTTTCTGACATTGCTTTCAGATATATTTTGCATTTTATCCTTTGTTTACATCTTTTGAGATACTTCCTTCTTTTTAATTGGTAAGTTCCAATCAAACCCAAACCCTTGTTGATTGCATCAATCGCTTCATCAATTACTTCTCTGTCTCTTTCGAACGATGCAGGACTTTCCGGGATATGATCCACGTCCCCATAATCTTCATTAAACACTTCATCATTTGGCGAGGTGTTAGAGTTAAAATCATCAACTTCTTTGTGCTAAAAATATATTCATACGCACATCAAACATGTGATCGTGAAATATAGATAATAAATAGTAAAACATACCTTCTCGTTAGATTGAAGTACGTTGTTATTTTCATTGTCTTTACGTAATTTCGACAAATTACGTCGGCACGTGTTGCAATTTTGTTGTCTCATATAGTCTTCTGTTATAGGTATATTCAATACCAATAAATGTTGCCTCATGACTATCCTGAGGCTCTGGTAATTCCGTACTGTCGGATGAAGAGACAAATTGAACGGGTTCAAGCATCTATCCTTTCATATTTTTGACGATTTCGATAATTTGGAGGATAATTTTTCCCATTATATGGTTCGAGCTTTATGTAGTTTTTACTAACTTTTAGGTTATAAATACCACTCGAATGTATCGCAGCGTGCCGAGGAAGGCTAATAAAAACGTCGCTCGGAAGCGGCGCGCACTCGAAATTATTTAATATCTTCTGATCGAATAGAGACCCCAACTTTTTGAAACATGGGTTGTTTTAGATTAAAACCTAGCAAATATATGGTATTTTTTTCAAAATCATACGTTTTGGGAATAAGCAGGAAAACATTAATTGAACAATTTAATCCTTATTATTTTATATTAATTAACAATAAAAAAATATTGTTAGCACGCGACTAAGAACCTAACATAATAAAGTATTAAATATTGAAAAAATGAGAATGATCCGTTCAATAGGACCGGGGAAAATGAATTTTGAATGTTCGAGAATCCAGCTAACCAACAAAACGCAAAATGCAAAATACATATTTTGAGAAATACACATTTCCGAACAAAATCCCGATATACGAGTCTTTTGACTTATTCATTCAAAAGACACGTATATCGGGATTTTGTTGGTGCTGGAATAAAATTTGTATGTCATTCAAAAATGTGATAATTTTTTTTTGTTCAAATCCGTACGATTTGTAAAAGAAAGACCCTCCTGGCAATTTATAATATTTTTGCCGGAACCTGCTTGTCATGTTTCTGTGGTTGTAGTCATTTATCTTTCTTCTTCTTCCTTTGGCACCACAGCCCTAAATGGGCTTTGGCCTAACCTCCCCTGCCTACACTTGTGTTTTGGTGTCTTGATCTTACATAAGTGTAGGGAGCCCTTACAGTTTTTAAAGTGGGCGTGGGTGGCAAGCCACGATTTGTTCATAGTCTTAGTGGTTTTTTTCGAGGCAAATTTTACTGTGATGTCTTTGCCAGAGTCATGCACATGAGAACGGTGGCTTATTTTTCTATATTTGCATCCCCGGATTCGAATCGGGGATTAATAGCTTGGTAATCTGACACCTTAACTACTAGACCACCACTGCCTCTGGTAGTTGTTTATATCCAGATCAAATTTTTCTTTTCCGGTTGTGGCCAAATTTAATACGATTTGTGATCTGAAGTAAATGTGAATGATAATAGAGTCTATTGCTAGTGTTGTACAATTTTCGGGCATTTGTTATGGCACTGTCAATTGCAATGGAAAATTATGGACATTATGGTGTATTAATACAATGCTATTGTCATGTAAATTCTCACTTCCCATACCTTGATTATGCTGATGGATAACATTTTACCATATTGTGTATTGTTTCTTTGCAGCTATATTTATTAAAATTGATTTAACTCAATAGTACTAAGTTGTTCAAAACTGAATTTGGTTCAAGCTATCTTAACAACGTATACTTCGTTTATACCATTGACTCTATAATCAAAACTCAATTTGAGGGATAATTGAATATTGGTGAAACCATACTAATTATAGATGCAATCATACAAACTTATTAAAGTGAAATATAGCTTGAATATATAAATATTTTCAACATGTTCGTAGCTCTAAAATATTAGCCAGAATACTTTGTGCTAATATGAGCGAATTCAATCTTATAATTCAAAAAAGCAAAGCTGCACTGATTACAGATAGATCTGTAAGCGCGTCTGCAGATAGCTATTCACTTAATCTGAATAGAAAAAAATGATTTTAAAAAACAATGTTATTTCTCTAGCTCTGTTAGTGCCATGAAATTGGACTGGGAGTAGTAATAACATGCAAATCTCTGTTGTATAATTCAATATGCTGTGTGATATTAGCCAGGAAGCAGTTGTTTTAACATCAGATTTGTTCATAGTATTAATAAGACTTAATATAATAGAGCTACGAACAAGTTGACTATATTATTATTATTTATTCGTTTAGCCCTCTAAGGAGCGCGTAGAACCATTACTTAGCACTGGTCTTGTTCTTTTTATCTTCCCAGAACTTCCTCATCCTTTCGCTCTGGGCCTGTCTTCTTTCTTGCGTCCATGCGTTTTTTAGTTTCAAACTCTTAGCTGTTGGATTCTTTGATGTGAAGTTATGTGAATTTATTTCCTGCCTGTATTTAGTTCGCGTAGTTGCCAATGGGTCTATTGATTACTGAGAGGTCATGTTTGGTGTCTGCAAGCCAGCGTACTTTGGACTGTCGGGTTCCATTGATGATGTGGAAGATTTTCTTGGTCAATCGAGAGTCTTCCATTCGTACTATATGACCGTAGAATTTCAGACGTCTTTTCCGTGCAACTGAGGAGAATCGTTCTGTCAGGGAATACAATTCTTGTGAGCTTTTACGCATCCAGATACCATCTTGTACCTTGGGTCCAAATATTTTTCTCAGTATTTGACGTTCTACTTTCTCAATATCATTAATGTAGATGGTTAATGATGAAGTCTCAATTGCATAGAGTGCTTCTGGAAGGATGACTGTATGCTAGTGACGGAGTTTTGCTTTGGTAGAAAGTGATTTCTTGTTGTACATATTCCAGGTGACTGCATAGGTTTTGCGTAGCTTTTCTGCACGTGTTTTGTTAGCTATTCTTTCCTTACCAGTGTTTCCAATTATTTCACCTAGGTACTTGAAGTTCTCAACTTGTATGATGTTGCCATATTTGGTTGCAAGATGTGTCATATTTGAGCTCTTGGAGTCTATGTATTGCGTTTTCTCGTAAGAGATTTCAAGGCCGGTCTTGATGGCGATTTCATGAAGTTTCTCGATGGCGTGTTTGGCTTCTTCAGTAGTCCGGGTGATTATTGCAAGCAAAAGCGAGGCACTTTATGTTGATTCATTTGTCCTTTGTTCCCATATATACTTCAGGTACTTCTTTCTCCCATATTTTGATTATCTTATCTAGTACCAGGTTGAAGAGGAGTGGGGACAATCCATAACCCTGTCTTACTCCAGTACTGATTTGAAAAGGCTCGGAGATTTCACCCATGAATTTCACTTTAGATGTTGTGCCTGACAAAGCCTGTTCGATTAACATGGTTGTTTTACTATCCACACCGTATTCATGAAGTATATTAATCAGAGTTATGCGGTCAATCGAATCATAGGCTCTCTTGAAGTCTACGAAAGTGACAACTGTGCGGTTGGGCTGGAGGTGTTGCAGTATCATCTTCAGGTCCCAGATTTGTTGCCCCGCGCATGATCGGTGCCGTCGGAAACCTGCCTGATATTCACCGATCAGATGTTCTGTCTGTTCTTCCAGTATTGTGAGGAGGGTACGTGAGAGAACTTTGTAGGCGATTGATAGAAGGGAAATGCATCGGTAATTGTTTGGATCAGTCTTGTCGCCCTTTTTGTGTAGTGGGTGGATCAAAGCATTTTTACAGTCTGATGGTATGATGCCGCTCTTCCATGTATTTCCAATGATAGCTTGCAGTATGTCAATCAAGAGTTCACCTCCGATCTTGAGCATTTTAGCGATTAAGCCGTCTTTCCCTGGTGCTTTGTTTATTTTTAGGTGTAAAATGATGTTTCGTATTTCCTCATGTGTTGGTGGAACAGAGTCCTGGTTTGGGACGGCTATGTGGCATTGGAGTCTTTCTTCAGGGGGTTCACAGTTGTGTAGCTTCTCGAAGTACTGTTTCAGAATTTCCCAGTTCGCTTTTGTGTTGGTTTCAAGGGTTCCATCAGGCCGACGGAAACAGAGGCTCGGTGGCTTGTAGTTTATCAGTTCTTGCGGGAATTTAAATTTTTGACACTTCCTTCTGTTAGGTAAAAAGCAAGTTTTAATTTGTGAAAGATAATGGTCGGACTGCACGTAACCCTTGCTTACCCTCTCGTTCATGATTTCTGGGGAGGATTTTCTGGTTATCGCTACGTGATCGATCTGGTATTCCCCGATGTGGTTGATTGGTGATTTCCAGGTTGTCATCTTGCGTGGTGGTTTCTTAAAGTGTGTGGACGTTAGTTGGAGGTTAGCCATTCCACATATGTTGATCAGGCGATGTCCATTGGCATTTGTCTTTTTGTGTGCCGAGAAATTCCCAGTGATGTGCCTGTTTTTCCTTTCTCTGCCGATTTGTGCATTGAAATCTCCAAGGAGGATCTTGATATGGTGTTGAGGGATCTTGTTGAGTGCCGGTTCTAGCTGTTACCAGAACTTCTCCACTTTGTTCTTGTCAGGGTCATTGTTAACAGGAGCATCTGCGTTAATCAGTGTGTAGGCCTTGTTAGCGCATTTAATTGTGAGTAAGGAGATCCGTTCCGAAGGTGATGAGAAATCTAGCACACAGTTCTGGATACTGTTATGTACTAGAAATGCGGTTCCCAATATATGAAAATTACTATTTCTTAGCTTGACTGCAGGCTTTCCCTTGTAGATACGATATCCACCACAGTCAAAGTGATCACAATCACGAAATCGTGTTTCTTGTACTGCAAGTATGAGGATACTGAATTTATCGCAGGTGTCCGTTAGCGTTTTTAGTTTTCCTGTTTTGGTCAGCGTCTGTACGTTGAGAATACCAATGAAGTGCTTACTCTTGGGTTTGAGGAGTTTTGGGAAGCTCCGACTCTTCCCTACATGATGTCCTGGTACCCCAGAATCCGAATGATCAGGTCATAGCTAGGGCCTGAGGTAGTTGCATTGTAGCTTGTGTTTCCATCATGCCAAGTTCGTCGTTGATTTTAGCTGGTGGGCTTGAGCCCAGGGCGAGTGAGTCGCTGATAATATATTCCATTCACTCTCATCGTACGGGTGGTAAGTCCGTACGGCAGCAGATATTTTGCTGTGGTTGACATTATTATCTCCTTTTTGCTCATTTTTTCGGGGGAGCAAAATTAAAAATCTGGCACATGCCAGAATTTCATGGCCAAGCCCTGAGGGTTTATGTAGACTATATTATATAGACTATTTAAGGTAGACTATATTTATATATTCAAATTATATTTCGCTTTAATAAGTTTGTGTGATTGTATCTATAATTAGCATGGTTGCACCAATATTTAATTATCCCTTTTCATTATTTTGAGAAGGATTTGCGGTAAGCTAAATCGACATGAATTCGTTTTCAATGTTCTAATTGCCAAGAGTTTCATGTGTCAAGATACTTTTAACGTTACATCAGCGCAACGGACATATAGCCTGATCAAGAAAAGAAAAAACATTCATTTGGTTCTCGTGTATAGATGATAGGTCCTTTCTATTTTCCTCGAAGAGTTGTATGCATATCTGTTTTGCGTTGTAACAAGTTGGGGAGATGTATAAAAATGTATACCCGTTGTTAGCCTTTGTCTAAATACTAATATAATGAGCGGCTGTGTCGAAAGTGGAGATTGCCTTGTTGGTAGCTGACCTCCGAGTAGGAGATGGCACAGGAAGAAGAAGAAGAAGAAGATACGGATCTATTAGATTTTCAGCGGAAAGTATTGTTTTCAACTCAATCTTCCTTTGAATAATAATAAACTTTCATCCAAATTTTTTTTCTGGAACTAATGCTTAGCTAAACTTGTTGCGTAAATATTCAGTAACTTCATATAATTTTCGTAACTTTGGGTACGGATGCCAGTAATTTCATAATTAGTTTAAATCTGTCTCCTGGCATGACGAAAAAAGAGGAATGTGAATTGACTCGTCTTTCAACCAGTACAAAATACCTATAAAATTTATCATTTCTTCTTCAATCACATCGGTACATTTCTTTGATTTAGATAATGTCCTTCTGAACAACTTGGCAATTTCCTGGCTTGCATACTTATTGATTTCAGTCACTAGAATACGAATCAAAATATCGTCAAAAAATATTTCAAAATATCTAAGTGGTGTCGCATTTTTATATGTCTTTACTCCCGGGGTTGCAGAAAAAAGAAAAGCTGGTGGGATTTCTGACAATATTATTAATTTCTTTGCATATACGACAATAAGCAAAGTCAGGTTCATTCTGCTCTTTCAAAGATCTAGAGACGTAAACTGCGATATCTACGTATGCCTAATCGATTATCAGAAAGCGTTTGATCGAGTGCAACATCACAAAATGATAGACATCCTTAAACAAGTGGGAATTGACGCCAAAGACCTACAAATCATCACTAACTTGTACTGGAAACAGACCGCATCCATGAAAATTGAAGAGGAAGAAATAGAAGACATTGAAATAGCTAGAGGGGTAAGGCAGGGGTGCACTATTTCTCCGATTCTGTTCAATCTATACTCCGAACAGATCTTTAATGAAGCGCTAGAAGGCATAGAAGAAGGCATTTTACTGAACGGAGTCAGACTCTCTTGAAGGACTCCAAACACTAATGAACAGAATTGTAGCGGCTAGTGAAAAATATGGACTTAACATTAATAACAACAAAACAAAATTCATGGTCATTAGCAAAGACAATATAGCTAATGCAAATCTCTACGTTCACAACCAACAAATAGAGAGAGTGAGACAAACAACATACTTAGGTACACTTGTGAACGAAAACTGGGACAATAGCCAAGAGATAAAATGTAGAATTGGAAAAGCCCGAGCTGCCTTCAATACAATGAATAACCTCTACAAAAATCACGAACTACATCTTGAAACCAAAGTACGCATGTTGAGGTGCTACATTTTCCCAATATTACTTTACGGAGTTGAGTCCTGGACACTAAATGATGCAACAACAAAAAAGCTTGAAGCCTTTGAGATGTGGCTATATCGACGTATCCTGCAAATATCTTGGAAAGACCGGGTAACAAACATCGAAGTCCTCCACAGGATGAAGAAAGAGAAGGAGATCATGGACACCATCAAAACCCGCAAGCTCCAATATCTAGGCCACATCATGCGGAACGAGGACAGATACGCCCTATTACAAGCCATCATTCAAAGCAAGATACACGGAAAACGAAGACCTGGACGGAGGAGAATTTCATGGTTGCAGAATCTCAGGGCGTGGTACGGGAAGACTTCGAACGAGCTCTTCAGAATAGCAACCAATAAAGTGAAAATAGTCATGCTCATCGCAAACATCCGAAATCGGATATGCACATGAAGAAGAAGAAGGTTCATTCGATTCTTGATCGCTCTCATTAAAATTTTCGTCAGAATTACTGTTTTCACTTCCTAAATTTACGAAACTATCGCTGGATTCACAATCACTCTAAACACTATTGCGAGTTTTCAATAAATTTTCAATAAAGTTCCTCGTCACCAGAAGATATTGCACGTTTCGACATATCGAAAGAGTTATTTTTTTAAGTATGTTATGGTTCATAGGCCAAATGTAATATGAACGATTCTATTGATGCTATACAAATGAAGTGAAACTGTGAAATACATATTTGCGTAAACATTGTAGAACACTATTAAATAGTAACAATTGTATCTTTTCTTCAAAGATTATAATTTCTAGGGAATCATTGTATACATATCGTCAACCAAGTTGACATCTTTAGTATAACTAATCTTTCTATAAAAAACGCTATGAAGCGGAAAGGCAGAAACGCATCTATGATTTTTCATTAATTAATTGATAATTATCTTTCGTATTTGATCAGGATATAGTTTTTTTAGGAAAATTACAGGGTTATATAGAACCCAAAAACTTCCTTAATGCAATTCAATGTCAGTCGTGGTGTTTGCCAGTGAAGTAGTTGTTTTTAAGAAATGTTTTTTATAGTAAGATTACTTATACTAATGATGTCAATTTGGATAACGATATGTATTCCATGATTTCCTAGAAATTATAATCTTTGAGGAAAAGATACAAACGTTACTATATAATAATATCAAAATCTTCAAACTCAACAATATATAAATAATTTTAGAACACCTTGTAATTTCTCTTCTTATTGACTCGGCAAACTTTTTACAGATGGAAACACACTTTTTACGGTTTACTCCTGATGTGAAAAAAGAGGGAAAAGAAGAGTTTAAGTTTCCCGAAACTTGAATATCATAGAAAAAATATATGCAATGTGATAATAGCGTACCCCGCGAAATTCTATTGAATAAGTAAAACACGAAATTCACGTCGCCCGCGGCTAGAGGGTTAATATAAGAAAGTGTGTGTTATGAATTGCAAATATATATGGTTTTTTAATGGCAGAAAGACCTTATGGTCGATAGCCATTTGTTTCTTTTGGCAACAATAAATATTATTATTATTATATTTTTTAAGAAAGTTCTTTTATTACATATTTACTATAATTTTGTTAGCTACTTTTTTACTGAATATTTATCAATCAAAATACCATCAATAATATAGCAATATTTACTTCGTCTAAATATTAAGGTTGGATTTCCTGTGCCGTAAATTTACACAAAGGCCAAGTAGATAGGTAGACAGCAAGCAACAAGACTACTAAGTTCTTGAAATATCTTTCTCGCATGGTGGGCCTACGTATTAAATCATATCTCGCTTTTTGCAGATAATTACCTTATTTTTTGCAGAAAACGAAAATTTCTTACATCCTGTTGAATATTTCAAATCCTTGATGAATGCATTGTATTTATTTTCAGTTTATATTTGTCCTTACCATATTAGACCCATAGTGGATGTGACTTATCACATATCACATATCTTGCCATATCTAATATGGTATTAAATTAAGTTTAACTCAGCATGAGAGTTTAAAAAAATATATGTTTCATAAAAGGGTTTGCTTTTGTAGCTATGTTTGAAGCAAGAAACATGTGCAATAAGACTATAGTTTTGAATTTGTTTCAAGTTTAATAAGCAGATAACAAATCACTAGATTTCTCATAGAAAATTTAGTTATGGACAATTTTTATTTAAAACATTTGAAAGGTACAGGCAAAGAACAGGGAATGTCCTTATGAATAGATTCTGGGAAAAAAGCAATTTAAAGTTTAGAAGTTATAATATTTTTATTGAGATCAAAGTATGCAGTAACTTTTACTTAGAAATAACAATGACTTATTATTAAGCATATTTATATCAAAATAAGAGTTTTCAGTTATTGACAACCATCTAACAAAAAGTACAAAACAAGGAATGTCCTTGGCGTCACAAACAAAAACAAGGAATGTCACATTTAGTCATCAGCATCTTTGGTTTTTGAATCATATTTTAGTGTTTCATAAAATAATGGTGTTCTCTTGCACAAAATGGCATCAAACTCATCAAATCTCTGTATTTTACTTCACTTTTGGGTCAAAAATTTCCTGAAAGTTCGGACTCAATGTTAGTGACAAGATTACAACAATTACTTATAATTTTTGTTTTCTCCCAATCTCGCAAGTAATTTTCTCTATGCAGTACCACAGGACCATGTTCTTTGGAAACCATTACTTCCGTTTGCTTTTGAATTGGGATCTTACATTTCTTCTTGAATTTCCTTTGCGAAATTTCGACTATTCTCTTACGACTTCTTCTGGAGCAAATTCAAAAACGTTGAAAGGTGACGAAATTATTTTTAGTTTTTGACTAATTATCAAATTATTGTTAAACGAAAAATGTAAGGCAAAAACTAAATTTGGCTTTAATGAAACTGATGGTTGCGACCGTGGTAATCCATATTTCCTCTCGATTGAAAACTTCACTAGTTTTTTTCCAATTTTTGTGTAAATATTATTTAACTTATGAAGTTGTATAAATATACACACTTTATACGACTCGACGAGTTTCGACTGTTGAAAGTCATTTGTGAATTACAGATTGATGAGATTTATAATTTATTTTTAGAGTTTTGGTGGGGAATGAAGGTGTTTGTCTGTAGTTGGGCACTTATCTGGAGACTATTGCGCTAGATTAATAAGTTGTGGAAAGCTTAGGTCGGTTTGCTCGTTAGGAGATTCACTGATGGATTACAGCTTTGTTTGAAAATATCTAATGACTCCAGTAGATTAAGCTTCTGGCCTTTGTTTCAATTATGCAAGATTTTTAGATTATCTATGTCGGGGAATTTATGTTTACATTCTGGAAAATGGTTAGAAAATGAACTTGTGTCTTTTTTAAGACGAAACGCTGATGATATGTTCTGAAAAACCAGTTGAAATATTTCGTCCTGTCTCACCTACGTACATGATATTAAATTCTGAACAGGATTTTTTGAGGAGGTCGATTATGTCTTTCGCATTAAATGTCATCAGTTTCTAGCCTTCATGTTGGCCCAGTAGTCCTTCATGCGCAACGATTGGGTCTGTTTTCGCTGCTCTCACCACTGATGTTGTGTGGTCTTATTGTCTTCTTCCTCGAAACCCCGTGTGTGAGTGATTTTCCTGATTTCGTTCCGGTCATGTAAGTTTGGTGATCCTAATTCTTTCAAGTCTTTTTCTGTGATTTTGTACCGATTCGGTCTAGTAGCCTTGCTTTTTGAAAAAACTATGTATTTTATGTGTCAGTCTGTTCGGGTTCATTCATTCTATGTATCCCATGAATTGGATTCTTCGCATTGTATCTGTGATTTTGGGATTTTTTTTAAATATTTCTGAGTTAGGCTTTTGATAATGTACACCACCTTTTGTTCTTGGCCCAAGGATTTTCCTCATTATTTTACGTCCTTTCACTTCTATTTGGAGTTTTAGTGTTTTGTGTTGGAGATTGAGTGTATCTGAAGCATAGAGAGCTTAAGGTTTTATTACAGTTGTGTAGTTTCGGATTTTGCAGTTCCAGGAGAGACCCTTTTTGTTGTATATATTTTTTGAAGACTGAAACACAGTTTCTATTTTCTGAGGTCTTGATTCAATTGATTTCTTTTCGTTACAGTTTGCTGTATCCCATTCACTTAAATATTTAAATTATTTTACTCGATAGATCTTTTTTGCCAATTTGTTCATTTGATGCGGTCCTGAAGTCAGTCATAAATTTTGTTTTTTAAACGAAATTGGTAATCCAATTTTCGCTGCTTGTTCTTGCAATAGTTCAAGTTGCGCGTCAGGGATATTTTGGGCAATTTGTGCCATGTCATCAGCAAAAGCTAAGCAGTCTAATTTTAATCCTTTAAGTTTTGGCCCCAGTCGGTGTGTTGGTTCACCAGCTTTTCTACATTAACTAACAACTTTCTCAAGCGCACAATTGAAGAGCACCCCGTTGCTCTTCAATTGTAGTCCATCACCATAGTTCATCGCCTTGTCGTACTCCTACTCCATTCTCCTGTGTCTATTTCAAATTCTGTACTCAGTTCTCCCATAAATTTCACCTAGGTTTTAGTCTCCGTGAGTGTTTCTTTGATAATATTTGTTGTCTTCTGATCAAGTCCAAATTCTGCTAATACTATAAAAAGTGATTCTCTGTCTATACTATCGTATGCTTTCTTAAAGTCGACGAATGTGATAACATAATAATTCTTGTTTGATGAACTGTGGAAATATTTCATACAGTTCTTTAGATTTATAATTTGCTCAACGCATACTCGTCCTTTTCTAAATCCTACCTGGTATTCGCTGATTTTTTGATCCAGTTGAGTTTCTGCACGGTTCAAAAGAGCTCTGGACAGAATTTATAGGCTATTGAAATTTGTGAAATTCCACGATAATTTTTGGGGTCTGTCTTTCTTCCTTTTTTGTACAGTGGATGTATGATTGTCATTTTCCATTCTGCAGGGATTTTTTCAGTTCGCTAGATTTCATCCATAATTTCTTTCAGTTTTGTGATGAGATTTTTTCCTGCATTTTTCCATAGTTCTGCAGTGATTTGATCGTCTCCTGATGCTTTGTCATTTTTCAAAGAGTGAATTATCTCTTTAATTTCCTGTATACTGGGTTGTTCTGAGTCTGGGTTTCATTGTGCTTGGTAAAATTTGAGTTTTTGTCTTGTGGTTTTTCACAATTTTTTAATTTGGAAAAGTATTTCCCAAAGATTTCACAGTTTTCAGCGTCGTTGTGCGCGATTTTGCCGACTTCATTTTTGAATTGGAGTGATGGAGAAGAATACTTGGTTAATTTTGGTTGGAATGTTCTGTAGTAATTTCGTGAATATTGTTTCCTGAAGTCAGATTCTACGAATCGTTCTTATAGATTTAGTAACCTTTTTCTGACGTCTTTGAGGTCATGCCTAGTTTTTGGGTTTTTGTTGCATGGCCAATTTAGCCTTGTCTGAGCCTTTGGTCTAAGTTTCATTAGTTGATCACACTCCTCTGTCCAGCCTGCGTGTTTCCGTGTCTTGGATTTTCTGCTATTTAGTCCTGCCTGGTTGTTGCCAATTTTGTAGATTTAATTTTAGTTTTTCTTTTCTAAACTCGTCATTGCCTCTCTCGTCATTGCCCCGTCATTGTCATTGCCATCTTTTGTACATCGTATTTACGGTGTAGAGCGTTATGACTGAACTTCATCTTTTCAGGAATGATGTCCAAGGAGAATTTTGTGGGGTAATGATCTGAATCTAGATCTAGTCCATTAAGAACTTTAAGGTTCATTATATCTACTGTGTTTTGGCGGGAGATCATTACATAGTCCAGTTGGTATTCACCTAATAGTGGATTTGACGAGATCCATGTTTTGATTTTAGAAGATTTTTTCTTAAAGAATGTTGACTTGAAAAACAGGTCATTGTTTTTGCAGATCTCAATGAGTCGCATACCATTTTTGGTGGTCTGCTGATGTCCTGACTATTTACCAACCCTGTATCTATATCTCCTTTCTTTGCCGATTTGCGCATTGAAATCACCAACGAGGATTTTGACATGATTTTTGGAATACTTTGGAGAATAATATCTAATTTATTCCAGAATACTTCCACTTTTTCCCGGTTGTTTTTGTTGGCGATATTAGTTGGTGTATGTCCGTTGATTAGCGTGTAGATCTTAGGTAGGACTTAAGTAGGACTTGAAAGATGCAACTGAATCAAATATTGACTTCTCTACTATAAATCCAGTCCCAAATTGTGCGCAGTTTGTCATAAATCGTTCTCCTGGTTTTCCTTTGTATATTCTGAATCCTTCTGAATCGAAAGGATTCTCATCTTTATATCGTGATTCCTGGAGTGCAATAATTTTAATTTTGCGTTCTCTAAATTTTTCTAGGATGTTTTTAAGTTTATCAATTAAAATCGAATCAAAATTGAATTTTCATTGAGTGTCATAAGCCAAATTCTTGATTTCGGTTTGATTTTGCTCTTACAGGGTTTCGAGGTACTCCGACTTACCTCCATGCACACATATGTGGTCTCCCCAGAATACGAATAGACCACTTGCGGTTTTTCAACCGTGGGATTTGACCCACTGGGACAATCCTCTTTTGACGGTGCTAAATCCATGTTGATTTACTTGTTTACATGTTGATTTACTTGTATTGGATTTTTGGCTCTGAACTTCTAAGCTCTCATCTGAATGAGTTCAGATCTCAGTCTAATTGATCTCAGAGTTCCACTTGTGAGTTTATTAACTCAGCCGCCACTAACATAAGCCTTAATCTATTAATTATATTAGTGATAGTGATATTTCCAAATAGATGTATTCCTTCTTGCAATTCATTTAAATTGCAGCCAATCTGCAGGATATAGCTTCCTAAAGATTTGATTTTCTTCAACAAAAAATTAAACAGAAAACCTTGTTAATAATGTCAGTAGTTAACAATCCAATGAACATTATAAAAAATTATTTGTTCAATTCAAATTTAAGTCGGACACAAATTGGCTGTGAATGCGAGGCAAATGAGTTTTTTAAACTAGTTTTTGCGATTAAATTTGCGGTTTAGAGAACTTTCCTTCCTCTATTCTTTTTTCATCACCACGCTTTACTCCGAATTACATAATCCATCAACACTGCCGGGCAACATTTACAAGCGCTAGTTAATAAACAAACACAAATTAAGTCAACTAAATAGAAACTTTCGTAAATAATAATCACCAACATCTTATAGTTGTACGTGCCAAGTATTGTTTGTTTAGTCTTGTCTGTCTAACTTTATCTCCTCTATTATCTTGTCCGGTTTGTCTTATCTGTCTTATATTTTCCTTTCTGGCTTGTCTGTCTAGTATTGTTCGTCTAGTCTTGTCTGTCTAGTTTTGTCTGTCTAGTTTTGTCTGTCTATTCTTGTCTGTCTAGTCTTGTCTGTCTAGTCTTGTCTGTCTAGTCTTGTCTGTCTAGTCTTGTCTGTCTAGTCTTGTCTAGTCTTATCTAGTCTTGTCTAGTCTTGTCTAGTCTTGTCTAGTCTTGTCTAGTCTTGTCTAGTCTTGTCTAGTCTTGTCTAGTCTTGTCTAGTCTTGTCTAGTCTTGTCTAGTCTTGTCTAGTCTTGTCTAGTCTTGTCTAGTCTTGTCTAGTCTTGTCTAGTCTTGTCTAGTCTTGTCTAGTCTTGTCTAGTCTTGTCTAGTCTTGTCTAGTCTTGTCTAGTCTTGTCTAGTCTTGTCTAGTCTTGTCTAGTCTTGTCTAGTCTTGTCTAGTCTTGTCTAGTCTTGTCTAGTCTTGTCTAGTCTTGTCTAGTCTTGTCTAGTCTTGTCTAGTCTTGTCTAGTCTTGTCTAGTCTTGTCTAGTCTTGTCTAGTCTTGTCTAGTCTTGTCTAGTCTTGTCTAGTCTTGTCTAGTCTTGTCTAGTCTTGTCTAGTCTTGTCTAGTCTTGTCTAGTCTTGTCTAGTCTTGTCTAGTCTTGTCTAGTCTTGTCTAGTCTTGTCTAGTCTTGTCTAGTCTTGTCTAGTCTTGTCTAGTCTTGTCTAGTCTTGTCTAGTCTTGTCTAGTCTTGTCTAGTCTTGTCTAGTCTTGTCTAGTCTTGTCTAGTCTTGTCTAGTCTTGTCTAGTCTTGTCTAGTCTTGTCTAGTCTTGTCTAGTCTTGTCTAGTCTTGTCTAGTCTTGTCTAGTCTTGTCTAGTCTTGTCTAGTCTTGTCTAGTCTTGTCTAGTCTTGTCTAGTCTTGTCTAGTCTTGTCTAGTCTTGTCTAGTCTTGTCTAGTCTTGTCTAGTCTTGTCTAGTCTTGTCTAGTCTTGTCTAGTCTTGTCTAGTCTTGTCTAGTCTTGTCTAGTCTTGTCTAGTCTTGTCTAGTCTTGTCTAGTCTTGTCTAGTCTTGTCTAGTCTTGTCTAGTCTTGTCTAGTCTTGTCTAGTCTTGTCTAGTCTTGTCTAGTCTTGTCTAGTCTTGTCTAGTCTTGTCTAGTCTTGTCTAGTCTTGTCTAGTCTTGTCTAGTCTTGTCTAGTCTTGTCTAGTCTTGTCTAGTCTTGTCTAGTCTTGTCTAGTCTTGTCTAGTCTTGTCTAGTCTTGTCTAGTCTTGTCTAGTCTTGTCTAGTCTTGTCTAGTCTTGTCTAGTCTTGTCTAGTCTTGTCTAGTCTTGTCTAGTCTTGTCTAGTCTTGTCTAGTCTTGTCTAGTCTTGTCTAGTCTTGTCTAGTCTTGTCTAGTCTTGTCTAGTCTTGTCTAGTCTTGTCTAGTCTTGTCTAGTCTTGTCTAGTCTTGTCTAGTCTTGTCTAGTCTTGTCTAGTCTTGTCTAGTCTTGTCTAGTCTTGTCTAGTCTTGTCTAGTCTTGTCTAGTCTTGTCTAGTCTTGTCTAGTCTTGTCTAGTCTTGTCTAGTCTTGTCTAGTCTTGTCTAGTCTTGTCTAGTCTTGTCTAGTCTTGTCTAGTCTTGTCTAGTCTTGTCTAGTCTTGTCTAGTCTTGTCTAGTCTTGTCTAGTCTTGTCTAGTCTTGTCTAGTCTTGTCTAGTCTTGTCTAGTCTTGTCTAGTCTTGTCTAGTCTTGTCTAGTCTTGTCTAGTCTTGTCTAGTCTTGTCTAGTCTTGTCTAGTCTTGTCTAGTCTTGTCTAGTCTTGTCTAGTCTTGTCTAGTCTTGTCTAGTCTTGTCTAGTCTTGTCTAGTCTTGTCTAGTCTTGTCTAGTCTTGTCTAGTCTTGTCTAGTCTTGTCTAGTCTTGTCTAGTCTTGTCTAGTCTTGTCTAGTCTTGTCTAGTCTTGTCTAGTCTTGTCTAGTCTTGTCTAGTCTTGTCTAGTCTTGTCTAGTCTTGTCTAGTCTTGTCTAGTCTTGTCTAGTCTTGTCTAGTCTTGTCTAGTCTTGTCTAGTCTTGTCTAGTCTGTCTAGTCTTGTCTGTCTAGTCTTGTCTGTCTAGTCTTGTCTGTCTAGTCTTGTCTGTCTAGTCTTGTCTGTCTAGTCTTGTCTGTCTAGTCTTGTCTGTCTAGTCTTGTCTGTCTAGTCTTGTCTGTCTAGTCTTGTCTGTCTAGTCTTGTCTGTCTAGTCTTGTCTGTCTAGTCTTGTCTGTCTAGTCTTGTCTGTCTAGTCTTGTCTGTCTAGTCTTGTCTGTCTAGTCTTGTCTGTCTAGTCTTGTCTGTCTAGTCTTGTCTGTCTAGTCTTGTCTGTCTAGTCTTGTCTGTCTAGTCTTGTCTGTCTAGTCTTGTCTGTCTAGTCTTGTCTGTCTAGTCTTGTCTGTCTAGTCTTGTCTGTCTAGTCTTGTCTGTCTAGTCTTGTCTGTCTAGTCTTGTCTGTCTAGTCTTGTCTGTCTAGTCTTGTCTGTCTAGTCTTGTCTGTCTAGTCTTGTCTGTCTAGTCTTGTCTGTCTAGTCTTGTCTGTCTAGTCTTGTCTGTCTAGTCTTGTCTGTCTAGTCTTGTCTGTCTAGTCTTGTCTGTCTAGTCTTGTCTGTCTAGTCTTGTCTGTCTAGTCTTGTCTGTCTAGTCTTGTCTGTCTAGTCTTGTCTGTCTAGTCTTGTCTGTCTAGTCTTGTCTGTCTAGTCTTGTCTGTCTAGTCTTGTCTGTCTAGTCTTGTCTGTCTAGTCTTGTCTGTCTAGTCTTGTCTGTCTAGTCTTGTCTGTCTAGTCTTGTCTGTCTAGTCTTGTCTGTCTAGTCTTGTCTGTCTAGTCTTGTCTGTCTAGTCTTGTCTGTCTAGTCTTGTCTGTCTAGTCTTGTCTGTCTAGTCTTGTCTGTCTAGTCTTGTCTGTCTAGTCTTGTCTGTCTAGTCTTGTCTGTCTAGTCTTGTCTGTCTAGTCTTGTCTGTCTAGTCTTGTCTTTCTAGTCTTGTCTGTCTAGTCTTGTATGTCTAGTCTTGTCTGTCTAGTCTTGTGTGTCTAGTCTTGTCTGTCTAGTCTTGTCTGTCTAGTCTTGTCTGTCTAGTCTTGTCTGTCTAGTCTTGTCTGTCTAGTCTTGTCTGTCTAGTCTTGTCTGTCTAGTCTTGTCTGTCTAGTCTTGTCTGTCTAGTCTTGTCTGTCTAGTCTTGTCTGTCTAGTCTTGTCTGTCTAGTCTTGTCTGTCTAGTCTTGTCTGTCTAGTCTTGTCTGTCTAGTCTTGTCTGTCTAGTCTTGTCTGTCTAGTCTTGTCTGTCTAGTCTTGTCTGTCTAGTCTTGTCTGTCTAGTCTTGTCTGTCTAGTCTTGTCTGTCTAGTCTTGTCTGTCTAGTCTTGTCTGTCTAGTCTTCTCTGTCTAGTCTTGTCTGTCTAGTCTTGTCTGTCTAGTCTTGTCTGTCTAGTCTTGTCTGTCTAGTCTGTCTAGTCTTGTCTGTCTAGTCTTGTCTGTCTAGTCTTGTCTGTCTAGTCTTGTCTGTCTAGTCTTGTCTATCTAGTCTTATCTGTCTAGTCTTGTCTGTCTAGTCTTGTCTGTCTAGTCTTGTCTGTCTAGTCTTGTCTGTCTAGTCTTGTCTGTCTAGTCTTCTCCGTCTAGCCTTGTCTGTGTAATCTTCTTCATCTAGTCACTCTTGTAAGTGTAGATTTATTGTTTTAGTCTTGCCCCACAAGTCTTGTTCTCTAATCTTGTCCGCCTATAGTTTTGACTGTGTAGCCTTTACTATATAGTCTAGTCTTGTTTCTTTTATATTGTCCGCCTAATCTTGACTGTGTAGTCTTGACTATATAATCTAGTTTTGTTTCTCTTATATTGTCCGACTAGTCTTGACCGGGTCGCCTTGACCGTATAGCCTTGACTGTGTAGTCATGTCTGTCTAGTCTTAACTGTCTATCCTTGTCTGTTTAACTTTGTTTGTGTATCCTTGTCTGTTTAACCTTTTCTGTCAAATCTAATTTTTGTTTATATAATATTCACAATTTATATAAACTATTATTGTTTAATAACATGTTTGTTTTGCAGGTTTGATTGAATGTAATTAGATCAAACATAATTTATTCAAAGACGAAATGAATAAAACGATAAGTTTTTTTCTCTCGTGAAATTTAATCCATTTTGAGTGGAAACCCGCCCGTCGTATCTAATTTTTTGTTTCTTATTCTTCTCGTTAAATAAATTTAACAGATGGTTTATATCACACGCTATGCGTACCGTATGACTTTGCCATTACTCTGTATCGGATTCTTCTTGCTTTCGATCCTAGATAAAACATTGTATAAAAAGACGTTATGTAATTAATTAAGGAAATGTACCGGTCGTCTTCTTACAACTGCTGCGACTAATTGACCCCATATTTCTCAATAGATTGTTTATTAACTTTATTGATAGTTATTTTTTAGAAGTTTGTCTGTATTGCTAGAATGGTTTGAATTCTAGGTCACTTTATAAAAATGTTCACTTAATTATGAAGCTTATCGAATTTTTAAGTCAGAATTTGGAATCAGTCAGAATAAGTTCAGTTTTTTTTACAGAAAAACATTTTTACCTTATGCCTTGTTTCTTTTTATGATTTTTTTATTCATCATGCACCAACATTTGGGAAGATTCATTTCCCCCTTAAAATTCGCTTTTGTAGTGTTGGTAGTAATATTACAGCTTTTGCTTTATTTTCTTTGGTCTCAAAAATGCGAAATTAACTCGAAATTTTGAAAGAAACTTGAAGACAATTATTTTTTTTATAAGTCACTTTGTTATTTAGTTATTATTGTCTATCAAGTTGGTAATAGTAAACTTTGAAACAAAGTAAAATTTTGTTTTTGTTTTATATTTTTCTTAATATAAAGTAATTGCACTGCACTGAGAAGTTCTGTTTTCATATTAAATTATTTATAGTAAAGTTCGGATATAACGATTTCATTTAAAATGACTTGTCGCTTATTATGACTTATTTTTAAGAAATTATGTCCTGCTATAGTGACCGTAGCCACCCCAAAACCCGTTCCACCCATTTCCTTGAAGTTTGATGCATGTGTGGCGCGTAGCTCGTTTTTGTTTCGATTCTCAGTGACAAATTGATAGTTCATGGATACGTATTGTTAGTGATTTGTGCACAAAATGACATTGCAACGTCGTAAATCGTTTACCATTCAAGAGAAAGGTGCGATTATATGCATTATATTGATAATATGTAAAGGAATTTGTAGTTGGCCATTCGACCATCTCAATGATTTTTGAAAACAAGAACCAGATAAGGAATCCTTCAATTCAAATGTTTTGAATCCGAAGAGGTTTTTCGAAAATCACGATAGAACAATGTTGATCAAGCGTTTATTCAGTGATTTAAAATGGCAAGAAAGATAGGAATACCTAACAACGGCCATATGTAACAGGAAAAGACAAATGTTTTTGCTTCGAGTTTTGGTATTATCAACTTTAATTGTTCTGCGAGCTGGATATGTCGTTTTAAAGTGTGAGAGTAACATTGTGGTGGGAACAATTATGCGCTACTACAAATTGGCTAACCACTGTGTGGCCAAATCTACGGAAACAATTTTCTGATTATGAGATTTTCAATGCAGGATGAAACTGGGCTCTTTTACAAATGAGTGCCGGACAGAACTGGAGGCAAGTTGTCAAAAGATAGAATAACCTTCATGGTTGCAACAAATCTGAGCGGAATGCCGTGTTGAAGCCAATAAAGGGGACGCCAATAAATTGTAGTGTCTCGAACGTCAGTTTTGTTCGCTACGCCACTGCCCGTAGAACACCCGTTAAATCTGAGTTTTTTTAATTATTTCTACATGAACCAGCAGCTTATTTTAGTTTCGTATTTGGCCTTTCACCTTTTACTATGAGTGGCACGCATCCCTGAGTGAAAAATAAAAAATCGTGGCAGCCTTGACCAGCGGCGGATCTAGAATATGATAATTAATATGATTTTTTTTGCGAAAAATAATGTCACGCGCAACGCCGGACTGGAGAGAAATTAAAAAAAAATGACCATTTGAAGTCGCATTTTAACGCAAAAAACTGAAAATAAACTGACGATGGGTTATCTTGGCACCTAGTTAAGTAAATTTGCAAGAAAATGCTTAAATTTTGCGGCACCACAATCCTGGCGCCGTGGCACCTCGGTTGAAAAGCACTGCCGCGACATAGAGAAAAAAAAATAGCTCGTTAATGGAAAATCTAAAACACCAAGTTGTTTTTCCAGTATTAAATCGTTGCCAGTAATAAAATGATCAATGGCCATTATTATCAAAAGCTCTTCTACTACAATGTCAGTTCTAGATGCAATTTTTATGGTTTATGATGCCTGGAATAAAATGCCACAAAGTGCCATTTACAACCGTTTCAAACAAGTAGGATTCATTTAATGCTGGTTTACCTGTTCAAAATATAGCAGAAAATGAATTTGATGATGAAGATGACGTTCCTTTATCTTTGTGGATACGAAACCTAAATTCAGATTAATTATCAGTTACCAGTGCCGGGAATGCGGGGCGATTATGTTGACATTGATAGCGCTCTCCTGATATCAGAAGAACCATCAGATGAACATATCAATATCTACCGCAGAAGGCTTTACATGGTGCAGCCTTATTATCACGATTTGTTCATACTAATTTCGAAAATGATAATTTAAACAGGGTCTTCTATATAGTGTCTCAAAATTAACGCAAGATT
Organism: Phosphuga atrata; assembly: GCA_944588485.1. Classification (NCBI taxonomy): domain Eukaryota; kingdom Metazoa; phylum Arthropoda; class Insecta; order Coleoptera; family Silphidae; genus Phosphuga; species Phosphuga atrata. The sequence goes on along the minus strand of OX155894.1, from coordinate 5,430,388 downwards.
TGAATTTGCCGCCATTTGTGCAGTAAATTGTTAGCAACCTTACAAAAGAAATAATTTGATAGCTAAGGGTTTAGGGTTAATAAAAATGGAGCGTTATACGATACAACAATGTGTTTTCATAATTGAACAATATTTTAAAAATAATTAAAGCTTGGCGACCACAGTTCGAAAATTTAGTACAAAATATGATCGGAATATTGTATTAACTTCGTTAGCTGTGAAGAGATTAATTGAAAAATTTAGGGAGACTGGATCAGTTGGAGACTAAACACACTGGTCGTCCAAAAACAAGCCGTTCCAATGCCAATATCGAAGCAGTGCGTAAGAGTGTTGGTGAAAATTCCGGAACATCAATTCGGCATCGTGGACAAGAATTGGAAATTTCAAGAAGCTCTCTACAGCGTGTACTTACAAAAGATCTGTGTATCCATGCTTACAAAATTAAATTATCACAACAACTGAAACCTAATGACCATGCACAGCGACGAGAGTTCGTTGAATCGATTATTGATGAACAAGTGGATGATTTTTTTTCGAAAAAAAATCATCCTAAGCGATGAAGCACATTTTCACCTTGATGGCTTTGTTAATCGCCAAAATTTCCGTATTTGTGGTTCGGAGAACGCACATGTTATTGTCGAAAAACAAATGCATCCACAGCGTGTCTCTGTTTGGTGCGGATTTTGGGCTGGATGCATCATTGGGCCATACTTTTTTGAAAATGAGGCTGGTCAAGCAGTGACTGTTACTGGTGCTCAAGATCGCGACATGATAACACAGTTCTTTCTGCTCAAATTGAATGATATTGAAGTGGCTAACATGTGGTTACAATAAGACGGAGCCACATCCCAGACAGCCCGTAAAACAATTCAATTACTGCATGAGACGTTTCCTGGTCGTTTGCTTTCTCGATTCGGTGATTGGCCCTCTAGATCGTGTGATTTAACACTATTAGATTTTTTATGGGGTTATTGGAAGTCAAAGGTCTATATCAACAAGCGTAGGACTACCCTTGCATTATAGGGGGAAATTAGACGCCGCATCAACGAAATTGAGCCACATTTATGTAGAACGGTCATGGAAAATTTCGACAAAAGAATACGTATGTGCCAACAAAGCTGTGGAGGCCATTTGTCCAATGCCTTATTCCATAAATAAGCCTATCCTATGTATTTAATGATTCAATAAAAAAAAGACTAAAAACTGTTTTTTCTATTTAATTTACATCTTGCGTTAATTTTGGGACACCCTATACAATAATGTTAGAGACACTTATTAGAATCTAAAGAAAAACAAAAGCAGACGAAAATTATTGATTCCTTATGTAAAAAATTATAAAATATGTTGTGTACATTGGTATTATGCACAATTCTTATTTTATGTTTGTATGTTTGTATACTTGTGTATATAATATGTACATGTTTATTTTGTGTTAATTCATGTTTCTTTTTCTGGTTTTCTTTAATAGATATATACAATTTCTGGTTTTTCTCTCTATTAAACTAAATAACTAAAAAAATAGGAAGTTGTTTATTTTCTAAGACTATGTTTTGTATGACCTCCGCTTAGTATGACGTGTTTGTCACTTCCCTTCGATTTCATTATAGGCGGATTCTACTGTATCTCGAAAATTAAAGGAAATTTTAAAAAATACTGCAAATAAAAATTACATAAATAAATTTCCTATAAGAAATATGGTTATTTAGTAATTTTATGTCTGTCAAGTTGGTAGTAATTAACCTTGAAGCAAACTTTTTTTTATGAAATATACAATCCAAATAATTGCAGTGCAGTGCAATTTATTAAATAAAAAAAAAATGAATAAAGTAACTGTAATTATTTAATAAATCACTGTTGAGTTAACAATATAGTAAACTACACCTTTGCTTACACACCGACTTCACCTTACTAGACTCAATTAAAACCAACTTAAGGCCGAGGCCGCACTACGGTTTTTTCCAGCCAGCGGTTAGCCGCTATAACCGCGAAACCGCTTGAGGAGCACACACTGTGCTATTAAAACCAGTCGTGAGAAAAAACCGCAAATGAGGCCGCATGCATTAGCTTACTTGACTCACAAAATCACAAGATTAAAAACCGCGACGGTTTAGCCGTATTCGTACTACGGCTAACCCGCTGCGTAGGCCTAAGGCCGCACTACAGCTAAACCGCCACGGTTTTTAAACGCGTGATTTTATGACTCGGGTAAGGTAATACAAGCGGGCCTCACTTGCGTTGTTTTCCCGCGATTGATTTTTTCGACTGTACTGTGTGTTTCTCGAGCGGTTTCGCGGTTATAGCGGTTACCGCTCGTGGCAAAAAAACGTAGTGCGGTTACGTAGTCACTACGGTTTTTTCCCTGCGAGCGGTAACCGCTATAACCGCGACACCGCTCGAGAAACACACACTACGATTAAAAATCGCGAAACCGCCCGCAATTTGCATAGTTGAAAATGGATTTCAAACGAGCAGTATGTATTGTTGCTCTAATACTAAGAAATAGAAAAAGAAGACGTCAACGCAAATTTCGAAAATATTGGATCCATCCACTCACTAGGCGTAGATTTAAGAAAGGTTTCTTTAATAACAAATATCAAGATTTAAGAAAACATCCTGAGAAATTTTTTAATTAGTATCGCATGTCAGCTGACAGCTTCGACAAAATTTTGCAAATTGTGCGTCCTCACATTACTTTCAAGAATACAGCCATACTTTCGCAAATGTATTTCACCAGAGGAGCGCCTGTCTGTTTATTTTTCTCGTTTGGATCACTATACTGACGTAAAGTGGTGTCGTATAAAGCTGGTCTTTTTTGTACTTCCATTATGATTTTTTCCGACAAACTTTTATATCGCTCGTTTGATACACAGTCTGACTCGGTCGACGACATGTTTTCAATCAGAGACAAGTATCTGAACCTAAAAAAACGTAAGAATTGCCACTCTTCACCAGCTCTTCACGGCTGTCTTTCAAAAAACCGCTCGCGGTTAAACAGAAGTGCGTGCGCGCCAACTATTTTCTATGCAGTACACATTTTAGCGCGGTTTTTACCCGGGAGTCATTTTGTAACAATGCGCGGTTTTAAAATCAGTCGCAGGAAAAAACCGCAAGTACGGCCGCTTGTATTAATTTACTAGAGTCATAAAATCACGCGATCAAAAACCGCGGCAGTTTAGCCGTAGTGCGGCCTAGGCCTAAGTTCGATGAAAGTTCGACCAAAAATAATTTATAATTATTGCCACAACCAAAATAGTTATTAAGTAACTATGTATATAATATTCTGAGAGCATTTCATATCCACTTTTTTAGCTAAAACAAAATCGGTCTATAAAATCTAAATGAACTGAATCATCGACAATATAAATATAGAGGCGCAGCTGTATCTACTAAAAGAGGAACAAAAGGATGCCGGTTGATGAATCTTGAGAAAATAGAACAAACATAAAAAATAGATTTTTTGTGTGAAAATAGAGCAGTTTCTTTGTGTCGAGGTAATTGCGTAACGATGGAAAACTTTGATAAAGAGAAAATAGAACGAGTATAGAATATATTTGAATTGATTTTTGTAAATATGACCTAAATTTGTTTACCTAATAAACTATCACTTGAATTACACCACTCGACACAACAACACTCGAACTTAACAATATGTCTCAATTTTAAGAATATTATTACGAACCGGTAATATAATCCGTTTACTAGCTAAACTGTTGTCTAACCAAATCAATTGTCCAATCCTATCTGTATGGTTTGAATTGTTTTTTTTTCCAATTGAGTTTGAGATTTCATTATACAATGAAGACTAGACAAAACCAGACAATATTAGACAATACCAGACAAGACCAGGTAAGACCAGACAATACCAGACAAGACCAGACAAGAACAGACAAGACCAGACAATACCAAAAAAAAAATCAGACAAGACTAGACAAAACCAGACAGGATCAGACAAGACAAGACCAGACAATACAAAAAAAGACCAAACAAGACTAGAAAAAACCAGACAAGATCAGACAAGACCAGACCAGACCAGACAAGACCAGACAGGTCGCGACAAGACCAGAAAAGACCATACAACACCAGACAAGACTAGAAAAGACCAGACAGGACCGGATGAGGCTGAAAAAGGCTAGAAAATTTGGACACGTCTAGACAGGTCTGGACATGACAGGGCAAGACTGAACAAGATTAGGCAAGACTGGGCAATACTGGACAAGATTCAACAAGACTATTAGAGTAGACTAGACAAGGAGACTCGACAAGACTGGAGAAGACTATATTATACTAGACTTGACAACAATATGTCTCAATTTAAAGAATATTATCGCGAACTGATAATATAATCAAGACTGGGCAAGACTGGACAATACTGGACAAGACTCTATTGTTGCGAACTGGTAATTTGGTATGGTGCTGCTCCAGGATCAGGACAATGGATGAATTAATTACACGCAAATATGTCCTTTATATGTAATTAAACACTACTTATCTGCTAATATCTTACAATATGTACAACTAATCGCTAACTTATTACAATAATTACTAACTAACTTAAAAATAATAAATAATAAACAATACACTTAATTCTACGAAACTTATGGTCGAAACCCGGAATTTACTTCAACGAAAATACGGAGGTTCGTCTTCAAAACTCAAATTACTCTCTTCCTAGCTCAATTCTGACTGCCCCTTTTTAACTTCCCCTCTACCTCATCACCTCGGTCTTGGTGTGAGTCCTCCCCTAATCTTTATGGAAAATTTCCAAAACTCATAAAACAAAATCCTCTCGGCGTCTCGGCACGATCCCTAAGTTCGAGCGTATGCCCGCATGATTTAGATAAAGCAGGCTAATGGTCCTAAATAAACAAAAACTAATCGGGTGTCCACTTAGTTTTCTTTGCCGACTCGTGAGAAACTGAAATTCTTTGAAACCAAAATCGCGAGATCACAACACTATTAGACTATTAAACGGGACCGGACAAGACTAGACAAGACCAGACTAGACCAGACGAGAACATACAATTCGAGACAAGATGGGACAAGACCAAGTAAAACCAGAGAAGACCAGACAAAATGAGATAAGTCTGTACAAGGCTGAAAATGGCTGGACAAGAGTGACAAGAGTGAGTAGAGTGGCTGGACAAGAGTGACTTGACAAGACAATACTAAAGAAGACTAAAGAAGGCAAAAAGTCTCGATGAGTTTTGTCTATATAGTTTATTTACAATTAGTAACTAGTTGTGTGTATTTTGTATGACCTTCGAATTTATATCAGTTTTCCATATTTTCTTGCTGTGTTGAAATTAGATCAATGCATATAATATATTTATAGGGGAAATATACATTGAAATTTAATCCGTTTGTATTGTAAACCAGTCGATCTTGTATCTTTACAAAATTCGATATTTATTTGCTGGTGTTCAATGAAAAATTGAAACGTAAAGTTATCCGACAATATTCAGCTTGAATTGTAAAGGTTTGACAATACATTTTACAATTTATTTTCATGCAAAATTATTGAATTATTACGCTTAACGTTATTATAATTTGCATACAACTGCTTTCATAAATAATACTTACTACATTTTTTCAGTTTAGTTTTAATTTTGAAAAATATGTGACGCGCAAGTAACCTTGTCGTGTGGAGAGAAATAAATTTGAATGCACAATGAAGGAAAACGAAGTAAAGAAGAAATTACATTCGACAGAATAATTTCTTAAACCCAACGTTGCGTCGCGGAAAGTGTTTAATAAACAATATGATTATAAACAATAATATATAAAAAAATCAAGAATCAAAAATTTTGAATTGGTAAAACCGTACAACATTATAGATAATCAGATAAACTTAATAAAGACGGAACACAGCTTGAATATATAAATATACTCAACTTTTCCGGAGCTCTATAAAACTAATGAGACTTTTTAGGACTCTTTAGGACTTAGAAAATTTCACTAGAGATTTGTTTTTTTGGTAGTCCTAAAAAGACCCATTAGTATTATAGTGCTCCGGAAAGATTGAGTATTATTATTGACTATAATTAAATAAATTAAGTTTTATTAATCCAAAACTAATAACGTTATTATGAATTCGTTTAAACTATTTTACACAGTGATTCTTTGTAAAGTTTTCTTTACAAGTTAAAGTTTTCTTTGTAAGTTTACTTTGGGAACTCATAGGTGCTCAATATTGGCTCCTCTTGTCACACGGCAGACATAAAGGCAATAGTTCATTCCAAACCCGTAACGGTGTAACATATCTGCATTGACACTTTCTACAGCTCGCGTGCTGCGTTGTTTTAACTCATTAGGAAGCGGAGGGACATAAACCAGGCCTTTCACAAATCCCCATAGAAAAAAAACGCACGGTGTAAGTTTGGGTTTCCTTGGTGGCCACCGTACGAGAACGCGGTTGTGGGATGTTGCACGGCCTATCCAGCGCTGTGGAAGTGTTTCGTCCAGATAATTTCGAACGACACGGTGCCAGTTAGAAGGCGCTCCATCTTGTTGAAGATAAAGTTCCCCCCGTCCTCATGCAGTTGTGGCATCTACCAATTGATCAACATTTGATGATATGTAGCTCCCGTTACTGTGTTTTCTTCAAAGGACCGTGCACCTTTGTGCGAGATACAGCACAGAACACATACACTTTTGGAGAATCACGAAAATGCTCCATCAACATTCTCGGGGTTTCAGTCCACCATATTGGGACGTTGTGTTTATTCACCTTGCCACTTATGTGGAACGTTGATTCGTCATTGAAAATTATCCACTCGCAAAACTCATCTTCTTCATTAAGTTGCAGCATTTCTTTCTATACAGTTGGTTGCGGAATTTGTAGTTCCGAACTTGCACGTGTTGTTGACTTTTGTGGACTTCGTTGGCAAACAGCACGAACACCTTCCACAATTTTTTCTGACACACGAGGACTTCCCGGACTTTTGCCTTTACATAAACACCCTGTCGACTGTCTAGTAGGTGGTGATTTTCCAAAACGTGTTTGAAAATGTCGTTGGACAACATTTACGGAGTTCGTTTTGGCAAATTCAAGCACGCAATATGCTTTCTTTGAGTTCAGTTGAGTTTGCTGCCATCCTAGCTATTTAGCTTACGCAGTACTACAAACTATACTATTGAAACTTCTACAGTTCCTTAATCTGACAGCGCAAAATGCATGTCAATATCACAAATTACTTTTGATTTTATAATACCAAAAGTGTCTATTTCTTTTATAGTAACCCTGTATATTCAAGCTGTGTTCCGTCTTTATTAAGAATCAAAAATATTTATTTCATTACATAAGCGGTTTACAGATATAAACTAAATGAAATATGTCATTAAAAAAAATATATAGTAATAATAATATATACATAACATCCAAAAATAATAATTAACAAGTTTTTATTAAATAGCAGGATTAAGATACTCCTCTACGATATACCTGGAATATGGTCCTGGAATATATATCAATAACCTGGAACCAGGTTATTGATGTATTCAAAGATTTTTTGTTTATAATCTCTCAGGCCTGGAACTAGTTTAAGCGCCCAATCGGTAGCATGTTGTAAACTTTAATTTCAGCGTTTTAATTTCAGCGTTTCTCTCATTGTCAGTCAGTGTTAGACCATACTGAGGCATGTTTTACTGTACACTTTGCTGTTTTCTGTTTTTCTGGTGCGAAACTAGATATTGGCTATACTTATTGTTATGTTTAATAAGAAAAATGTTATATTACACACATTGTACATATTATATTTTCTCGGCTTTTGAAATTGAAATTAGTTATTTTTTTATAATAATTATAGTTTTGTATAAAAACAACAATAATTTGTGTGTATATAATTTGAGAAACATTTGAATTTGAAAAAGTTAATTATTAGTTTTTTTTTTGTAGCATTGAATAATAAAATAAAATTACATAAATTTTGGACCTTGAGAATATTAATTTTAATAGATTATTTGTATTCAGTCTAAATATGTTTTTTGGAAATTCAAGAATTTTGTATTTGTGTGGTATCAACGTGAACAAAACATATTCTTACAGCAAGAGTAAGTAATAATATAATTACTAAACTAGTTTTATTTTCAATTTGGAACTTATAGATTACCGATATAGATTAATTCATCATCATCGTTAGTAGTGCTACAGCCCTACAGGATATAGATTAATTAAAAACACAAATAATTAAGTTTGTAGATAATTAAAATTCAACTATAAATTGATTCTTAATTGAAAATATTGCTTTTAAATCTTAATATACATGTTTAGAGAAGATAATAAATACGAATTTAATTACTGGAGAATAATAATTACTGAATTTAATATGATTTAGTCTACACTTGTATTGCACAAAATGTATATATCTATTTATTTTATAAGACTTTAACAGGAAACATAACTAATTGTATTTTTGATTTCCTATAATTAAAATGGAAAGTTTCGATACATTTACTGGATGTGGGATTATTAAAAAATAATTTCCTAGTACTTAAAAAAAACAGACGAATTGTATTGGATGAATAGTAAAGTCATCATAAATAACATCGATTTATCTTAATAAGATTGATAAGTTTCCTTATATAAATACTTGTTTATGTTTGCTTAAATTATATATATTTTTTTGTTGTTTTCGTGGGCGGTGTTGGTCAAACAAAAACGGATTAAAACGTTTTAAGAAAGAATCTACGCGATCGTACGATCTTTGCCAAAAACGTCTCAATGTCAGGTAATTGCGATATTTCATATCTATCAACCGCCCATGTATTTTTACACAATAAATATTTAACGCGTATTATTTATTGTGAAATAGCAAAAAATATAAAAATTGAGAATGGAATTAAAAATATATAAAATTGTTAAATGATTGTATAAATAAGAATTAATTGTTTTAGCCTTAATTATATGAAACGACATTTAAAAAAAATATTTCAAATAAAACTACTTATGTGATTTGTTTCATGAGATCGTTTATTAATGACTATAGTTTCACCAACATAGTACAATCTTCAGATATACTACAATCATCATCAATTTTGGCTCCATAACCCATTATGAGTCCTGGCCTCCTTGATTTTTTTTCTATTCCAATCTATTCTGGGCCTTAGTTTTCCATCCGGTTACCTTCATTGCTATTAGATTCTCCTGCACTTGGTCCAGATATCTTGTTTTTGGCCTGCCCCGTGTCCTTTTCCCTATTGGTCTTTGTCGTGTAATAAGTTTTACTGGCTCTGAATCCTTCATTTGCTCGATATGTCCTATCCATCTTAATCTAGATATTTTTAGTACGAACTATATCCGGGTTTTCGTAAAGGTGGTACAGCTCATGGTTGTATCGCCGTGTCCATTCTCCGTTTTCCTGTTCCCCTTTATATATGTGTCTTAGAATCATTCTTTCGAAAAATCCCAAAATTCTTTCTTCCTCCTTGATTAGGGTCCAGGTTTCGGCTGTGTATATCAGTACAGGTCTTATTAGGCTCCTATAGATTTGACATTTGGTTCTTTTGGATATAGTCTCAGATTTTAGACGTCGCATTAATCCATAATATGTTTTATTTGCTAGGTATAATCTTCTTTTTATCTCTTTGTTGCATCTGTTAGCGTTCGCAATTTGGGAGGCCAGGTATATGAATTCCGATAAGCCTTCGGTGTTACGTGTTCCGATAGTTACGTTTTGTACTTGTGCGTCCCGCGTGGAAACAAACATGTATTTTGTCTTTCTCTGTGTTTGTTACAAGACCCATTCTTTTTCCTGCTGCTTCAATGGCCGCGAATACTACAATAATCTTATTTTTCGAATTAGTTATTATATCTATATCGTCCGCGTATGCTAGTAGCTGTTCTGACTTGTTGATTATCCTGCTATTTTGTTTACACCAGACTTCCTGATTACTTTTTCAAGGGCGATGTTAGATAAGATGCACGATAGGACGTCTCCTTGCCGCAATCCGGTGTGTGTAGTAAAAGATTTTGATACACTATTTTCGATCCTAACTCTGCTTTCCACTTTTGAAAGAGTTACTTTCGTAAGAAGTATTAGATGTTGTGGTATGCCTAGTTCAATAATTGTTTCGAATAGTGCTTTCGATTGACAGTGTCATGCGCGCTTCTGAAATCAACAAATAGATGATGCGTGTCAACGTTATATTCCCGAGTCTTCTCTAGGATCTGCCGTAGTGTAAATACCTGGTCTATTGTGGACATATGTTGTTAGAAGCCGCACTGGTACTTGCCGATCTACTACAAACATTGTACAATTACCGATATTTATACAATTTTAAGATGTGGTTTGCCACCCATTAAGAGAGCTAATTCGGTTTGTTAAATGAGACAATTATCCATTTCTAAAGATTCCAGCAGGTCCAGTTTTAATCCTTATTCTTGGAGGTGTAATATTGTCAGCTGGTTGTGTGCCGAAATTTGGTGTCCTGTTGTTATTAGATGATTAGCAAAGGTAGAGTAATTGTTTTCCATGCGTAGCGATCGTTTGTGTTCTTTAAACCGGGTTTCGAAGTTTTTTCCCGTTTGGCCTATGTAGGTGCCGTTGCATTCATCGCAATTGAGTTGACACCCGCCTGATTTATTTAACAGATTTATTTTTGGTTTATGATTGCATAACACGTTTTGAATGGTATTGTTGTTCTTGTAGGTTATGACGGTGTTATTTTCTTTGTTTAGAGTTCCTATCTTATCCGAAATCTTTCCTAGATATGGAATACATTTGAATGTTTTTTCCTCTTTTTCGAAATTACTATTATAAACTAATTTTAGACTGGGCGAACGGGAGGTAGGTTCCCAGCGTGTTTTTAGAGTCCAAAAGCAAGCCTTGCGGATTCTTCTTCATCTACCCTTCAGGGAATCATGCCGAGGACAGTTTAAAAAGGCTAACTTGCTAACTACCACATATATATATATATATATATATATATATATATATATATATATATATATATATATATATATATTTGTTAGCATTATTTTTTTTTGTTTAAACATATTGTTTGAAAGATATGCAAAACCCACGCAAGGTGATACAAGATTTAGTAATATCTCCTATGAGCTGCCGAGACATAGCTTGACGATGACTGAGAGATACCCTCCCTACAGCACTTTAAAACTTTTCAACCACATACCATTGGCCATCAGGAAAATGGTTATTATTAGAAACTTTAAGAGGGCATTCATTATATTATCTCTTAATCGAGATTGAACAATATGATTTAGAAGAATTTTATGTTCGAGTAAAACATGTGTAAATAAATATACATTTACTTGTATCACATTTTTGTTAATTTCTCTTTTAAGAGTTTTAGTTTCTTGTTTTGGTTTGTTACATTTTATCACATTTCATTTAGTTTTCTTTTATAGTGTCTTAAATAATGAAATAAATAGATTTTGAATTTTAGGGATTGATGTTTTCATTTTTTCTTTAATATTTGTGTAATGATTTCATGATTGTAGTTATTGTTATTGGCTCTTTGTTTTATTGTATTCAATTCGGTGTTGAAGTTAGACTGATTGAGAGGAATAGTGAGTAGTCTATACTCTGTCCGGTGAGAGAATGCAGCTGTACTGTGCCGAGGTATTAGGGGCAAGGAACGCGCTGAGATACGCGCAGATTCGTTTGAGTTAGTAATTTAGTTTTAGTAATTTTTAGTTAATAATTAGTTTGAGTTAGTAACAGCATTATGCGTCGGTTTTTTAAATACGGACAACTAAACACCTCGCACTCGAAATAAAGTGGGGGTATGCGCAGAACAATTTTAAACTCGTCGAGACGGGATGAATTCTCTCGCTGGACAGAGTATATGTAACATGGAATGGAACGTCGCGAGTTTGAGCTGTGTATTATCGTATCTGTGTAAGTTTAAACACTTCCTTCCACCATATACAACACAAACTCGCAGCGTTCCGGAGCGGATATCCGCGAGTATTATGCCCGCTCCACACTTCCTCTCCTCGCCTTGGCTAACTTCGCTTCATGAAGCAGTTTTTCGTACCCGAGTCAAAGGGGCACGAGGCGCGAGTACGAGGAAGGAAGAGTATCACGTCCACACTCTCGTGTTTACTCGTCCTTTCCTATATATTATACACACAAATAGTTGCAGCAGCAGCTACCACCTGTTCGGTGTCAGTCATGGCACTGAGGTTCTTGCGAAGTAAGGCGAGAGTGTAGATGCCTCCTCCGTCTAGTTCCTCGCTTCGAACAACTTCGGCGAGGAGCCTCGCCGAAGTTACTCCGCGAGAGTTTGGAGCGGGCATAATACTAACTTTTATTCAATTTTGTTTTTGATTTAACAAGTTAAATTCAAAGGAATATTCCTTAATCAATTATTGCCTATTCTTTTTGATGAAATCAATTAATTCCGTCGACAGTACACTTGAATTAGTAAGCTCACTGAATTCATGTTGAATTCATCCAAGAGGTTAACATTGCGTGTACATAAGCCTCTAAGAACAACAGTGGGTGACAGATGAAATTCTTCAACTTATGGATGAGAGAAGGAAACACAAAGCCACAGACAATAACCGGTACAGGGAGTTCAACAGGGCGGTGAGATCAACATGCCGAAAAGCAAAGGAATGATGGCTACCTGAAAAATGCAGTGAACTAGAAACATTAGAAAAAATTTTCGACTCGTTTAATCTCCACGAAAATATCATGGAATTCACAAACTTATAACGCAAGCAGATCCACGGTATTTTGAAGGACATTAACAACGAGATTTTACCGAGCGTTGAGGAAGAGCCAAAAAGATGCAAGTAGCATGTTGAGGCTCTCTTCAATGACACACGACCCCATCAACCACCTAGAGACGATGATATCAACGAGCCCTGTCCTGCTATTACGATAGAGTAAGTGAGACGTGCAATAAAACTTCAGAAAATTGACACGGCAGTAGGACAAGGCATTTTCACACAGAACTCTTGAAATTAATCGTCAATGCAGGTGATAGGGGCCTATAAGTTCTTACATCCTTGTTCAACTGAATATACGAAACTGTGAAATACCAAAGCACTGGCCGAGGTCGACGTTCATTACTTTACCAAAAAAAACCGAGCGCTTCTCAATGCGACGACCACCGAATGATAAGCCTGACGTCTCATGTCCTCAAGGTCTTTCACCGCATCGTCCACACTCGCATATACGCCAGATGCGAGGGACAGGTTGGGTTATTACGCAAATTGAATTTAGGAACGGAGTGGGCACGCGTGAGCCTCTCTTCTCTCTCAACGTTCTCATACAGCCATGCATAGGCGTGAATGTCGATATATACGCCTGCTTTATTGACTACCGACCTTTCGACTTTGTCTCGCACCAGAAGCTCATTGAGATTCTAAAATACCTCGGCATCGATGAGGGAGATCTGAACGTCATCACGCAGCTGTCATCAAACTGCAGAGATTAGGATAGAGGGTATAACATCCGAAGAAACAGAAAGCAGGAGCGGTGTAGACAAAGGTGTATCATATCCCCCTTCTCTTCAATATATGCTCGGTAGGCAGTGTTCCGAGAGGCACTGGAGGATGTGAAAGAGAGCATTAAGATTAACGGCACCCTTACTAATAATATACGATTCGCTGGCGATACGCTCGTGCTCGCCGGCAGCCTCCCACATCTCCAGAATATGATGGACCTTATCGCTGAACACAGCACACAGTATGGTCTACACATGAACGTTGCCACGACCAAGGTGGTTCTCCAAACACACTAAGACGGACGGTCCTTCAAATCGTTGTGGAACAAGTACCGTCCTTTAAATATTTTGGAGCGCTCGTCAACGAGAACAGTGATCCAAAAATGGAAATCATATCAAGGATAGAGCAGGCCAGAAGGACATTTATCTCCAAGAAGACCCTCTTTACTAGTAGAGACCTAAACCTACAGCTCCGCATACGTATATTGCGCTGTTATATCTTCCCAGTGCTACTGTATGGCTCCGCGAGCTGGACCTTGGGCCAATCAATAGAGAGCCGCATTGACGCCTTTAAAATGTAATTGAATCGCCGTATACTGCGTATATCCTCAGTAAACAGGATAACGAACGAGGGAGTACTGAGGAGAAGAGGTAGAGGTAAAGAGCTGATGAAAACCGTCATAGAACGAAAGCTCCGATACATCGGGCACGTTGTAAGGGGAAAGCGTTACGAGATCCTTCGACTCTTCGTCGAGGAAAAGATCGAGGGTAAACGCACTGTGGGCAGACGGCAGAACTCGTGGCTAAAGAATCTACGTCGATAGTTCGAACATCTATAGAGATTTTCAGAAATGCGGTTTCACGAAACATTATGGTTGGATCATTCATCTTCGAATTATGTGGTAGAACCTCAAAAAATCCCTTGAAATCTCATCAAACGTGGTTTGATCCAGCTCATATCTTCTGCTACATGATCGCTTGTGTTCAACCTTGTTGTAAACGATCTATTCTTCGTCGCCAGTTATAATAGCATTCAGAAATGGATTTTTTGATTTGGAGTAAAGTTAATTGGTACAAATACAAATGCATGCAGTTGTGGGATTAAACGAAATTACTTTACGAACAATCCAATAGTTCAAATGTATTTAACTGTAAAATCATTATTTATTTATTTATTTACACGAATTGACCAACTAAGGATCGCGTTGCAAATTCTATATCATTTTTTGTTTTTTATTCGTTCTCTTCCCTAAGGATGTTCTTCTTCCTGCTGCTATTTTCTTAGTCTTAATTTTTGGTGCTTCCTGAAAAACCTCAAATTGTATTATTGCCTTTCTGTACTTATCCCTGTACATTGGGTTAGGCATTTCTATGAGTTCCTTCTTTATTCAGCGAGGAACATCAGCCTTCTCTTTCACATTTCTGTTGTAACCGGTTTAATAAATTGATATATCTTTTCATTGCTCATCTTTACCCATTTTTCGCCATATTTCGCCCCATTGTCCAACAAGAATCTTTCTCAGAATTACTCTTTCCTTCTTCTCGAGCTCCTCTACTAGTCCTTTGTTCTTGATGAAGAGTGTTTCCGCTGCATATTGCACTTCTGTTCTTGTAACTGTGCTGTAGTGTATAACTTTGCATTGCGAGATAAACATTTTTTGTTATACAACTTCTGTGTTAAAATTTGTGCCCTTCTAAATTTAGCTATTCGAAGTTTGACAGCTTCTTTTTCTATTTCAGTGTCCGTTATTGTTTCTCCCAAATATTTAAAGTGTTTGACGCTATCCATCCAATATTGGATATTTGTGTGCAATTCCTTAATTTCCTTAAATTTGTTAGACGTGATTTTAGTTTTTTCTTGTGATATCTGTAAGTCAAATTTAGCTGCATGCTTTGCTAAGATTTCTATTTGTTTAACTGCACCTCCTATATTCGTGGACAAGAGAGTAATATCATCTGCAAAAGCTAGTGCGTGTATCGTTAGTCCTTTAACTGATTCTCCAAATGAAATTCCCTACATTTTGTTTGTGTATTCTTCCAGTGTCTAACTCTTAATCTTTTCTAGAGTGATGTTGAATGGGTTTAACGACAGTCCGTCACCCTGTCTTAGACCTGTCTGGATTTTGAAAGGTTCAGAAATCTTGCCTCGAAATTTCTCTTTGGACTTGGTATCTGTCAATGTTCGCTTCACAATCTCTCTGGTTTTTCTATCACTTCCAAATTCCTTCAGAGTTCTAATTAGGCTTTCTCTGTCTAATGAGTCATATACCTTTCTGAAATCAATAAACGTTGTAACATTTGGTTGGCCAGCACGTGTTCTGATTATGTTTTTCAGAGAGATAGCTCCTCCCTTTTCTAAATCCACCTTGGTATTCTCCCATTTGTGCATCGAGAACCAGGT
Source organism: Phosphuga atrata (assembly GCA_944588485.1). Taxonomy (NCBI): domain Eukaryota; kingdom Metazoa; phylum Arthropoda; class Insecta; order Coleoptera; family Silphidae; genus Phosphuga; species Phosphuga atrata. Next base: position 5,414,571 of record OX155894.1, on the reverse strand, counting down.
TCCAGCCTGTTTAACGGTATTTATAAAAGAACCTTGTATGGAACAGATAAGAAGGAAATTCCCCTGTAATTGTTCACGTTAGATCTGTCACCTTTTTTGTTTGGCGGATGTATAAGTGCCATCTTCCAATCTTCTGGGATCTTCTCGCCAAATTTCCTTAATAATAGTACTGAGGTGTAGTGACTTTTTCCTCGCCTAGTTTCAAAAGAGCAGCTATGATTCCATCTTCACCAAGAGATTTGTTGTTCTTGAGGGATTTTATCGCTTCCTGGACTTCATCTGCAGTTGGTGGATGTGATTCTGCAAGAATTTCGTCTGGAGTTTTGAATTCCGGTTTCTCTGGGGGCGATTTACAGTTGAGAAATATTGTGCTAAAATGTTGCAGTTTTCTTGGTCAATTGTACCCATTTTCCCTGATCTCTCACGAAAATTTAAACTGGGTGGTTCATACACTTTCAGGTGTCTTTTGAAGGATTGGTAATAGTCACTGGATTTGTTTTGAGTGCACTTCATTGTTGAAGGGATAGTTTTTCATATAGTCTCTTTTCGTTCCTGATTGTATAAGATGCTGTTTTTCTACCTTCTCTAAACCTTTCAAGCTTGATTTGTGTTGGGTTCGATTTAAATTTTTGCCAAAGCTTTTGTCTGTTTTCCAGTGCTTCATTGCACTTGTCATTCCACCAGACATTCTTCTATTTAATTTTAGTTGGAGCAGATTCTTCTGCAGCTTTCATTATTTAACACTTCATTTCGTCCCATGTCTCGCCTTGCCAGTTAGATTTGAAGATACTTTGAGTATCTGCTTTAATATTCTTAGTTTCAAAATGCTTGCACTTAGGTTTCTTATTATTTTTATAAGAATTTTGAATGAATTTAATTTTCGCTTTAACAAGGTAATGATCTGAATCTATTTTAGCTTCTTTCTGAACCTTAATAAATTGGGAAGAGAGATTTCTAAAAATGGCTATGTAGTCAATTTGGAACTCTCCAAGGAGCTGATTTGGTGCTTTACAAGTCTTTATTTTCTTGGGAGGTTTCTTGCATTGTGTGGTCATAATTTTGAGGTTGAAGATTTGACAGAGTTCCACAAGTCTTATTCCATTGTTGTTCTTTCTCTTATACGCTGGATATTCTCTAATGATGTTTCTGTATTTCTTCTCCTTGCCGAGCTGTGCATTAAAATCTCCAAGCAGAATGATGTCTTATTGATTGTGTCTTATAGCTCGTCCCAGAAAGTCTGTACTTTGGCCGGTTTTTTTGTATTGTCAATATTTGTTGGAGCATTAGCATTTACTAGAGTGTACATTTTGTTTTTACATTTCATCGTCAGTCTTAAGAGCATGTTTGACGCAGAGTTGAAGTTTGTTATGGACTCCTTTACATTTTTTTTACAATAAAAGCTGTGCCTAATAAGGGGCATTTTGCAGCGATGTACTCTACTGGTTTTCCTTTATAAATTCTGTAGTTGCCTGTTTCAAAAGAATTTTCATCAGTGTAGCGATTTTCTTGTAGAGCCAGAATTTGGATATTATGGTGCTCAAGCGCTTGAGTCAGTTCTTCTTTTCTTGTTTTTATCAGCGAGTTAATATTCATAGTTCCAATATTTTATTTCTTTTTGAATTTTATTTTAGCAGGTTATTTTGATAAAACCAGAGCAGAAAGTGCAGGCTCCCCAGAATCTGAAATGCCTGCTTGCTACCTGAGGTCGAGAGATTTTACTGCCTGGGGTAATTTGTTTTCTTCTCTACTCCACATCCATGAAATTTGTGAGGTTGGAGTGGTGGAGCTTTCCGAGGATTGCTCGAGATACAACTGGAGTGTTAATGCAGAGGTTTTGTGTTTGGTCCGCGAGAGCGGACAGTTGTTCTCGTGTCAAATTTGACACTGTAAAATCATTATATTAAATTAAATTATGATTATTTGAATAAATTTGTTTAATTTAATTTAATTTTGAGGAATAAGTATTCGGAATGAGGTTTAGCAACATTTAGCAAGTAAAGTAATACAAGCGGCCTCACTTGCGGTTTTTTCCCGCGACTGATGTTTCCCATAGCGTATGTGTGTTTCTTAGTATGGGATCCTTTGTTTTGTGGCGGTTGTGGGCCGTGAGCCCGTCCTTCCGCCGTCTTTTGTTCGGGTCCGGTTTTTTTTTTTTTTTTTTTTTTTTTTTTTTTTTTTTTTTTTTTTTTTTTTTTTTTGGTGTGTTTCTTGAGCGGTTTGGCGGTTATAGCGGTTACCACTGGCGGGAAAAAAACCGTAGTTATATAACAAAAGGGGTTATATTTTGTAGGCATAGTTTTATAAAAATTGCATAATAAACGATGAAAATATTCGTTTTTATTTTTATTTCTTTTATTTTTTATCAACAAAAATCTTACAAAAATATGTTAAATTCCATTAAAACTCGTTTGTAAAAACCCTCAAAATTAAAAAAAGCTATAAAAATATCGAATAATATGTCACGAATTAAATCTTTACTTAACAAACTCTTATTACCTTTAGAAACCTTTATTAAAAGGAAAAAAATAATCTTAAACAATGTTTTACCTTGTCTGTTAATCATGAAAAATGTGTTTGTTTATTGAGTAATGCTCTTAAACTTGACAATGGAAGCAAAGTCAATGACATAAAGGAAATCTCTATAAATTCCAGAGACTTTTAAACCTTCTTTTAACACATACATTCTTTCACCCCAGAAAGAATTTCTAAACACCATTAATACCCTACCAAACAGCTTAACTTTTTTTTTATATTTACATATAGCACACATAAAACATATTGTAATTGACCTGTGTCTACATCCCCCTATTACAATTCCCTTAAAAACGCAACCCTGATATTTAGGGTGTTAAAACTCCCTACGTAATTAGTTAACTTTAATTTAGTTTTAGTTTTTAAAGTAAAGCGGGTTGTCCAGGTAAAAAATACAGGTTTTTCGTGTTATACAACTCTTATTTGGAGCACGTGTTGGTTTGCTATTTCTTTTTGCAAATATTTTCTTTACAATAAGCATTAAATTTCTTGTTAAAAAATCTTTGTTTATTCTTGGTTTTATTTTTTGGTTGTTTCTGTTTACTTGTCGAATGGTAATTTTACGCTGTTATCGGTTCACACGCTTTCGCACGTTTTTTTCTTTTGTAGCTGATTAAAGAAATTAATGGAAATTAACGAAAAGTTTTTAACAGATTGTATACATAAATCATTTAGTTTGTACTCAACTATTTTCATTGCGCAATCTTTACTTAAACGTAATAACTTAAAAATAATAAATCAACTGTGGAACTAAATATTAATATATTTTTTATTAAACAATGTTTAATAAAATTATTGATAATGTGATTTATTGAGCAGGAAAGAAAAATATATAAATATTATTAACATAACAAGATATTTATGTAACAATAATGAGATACTTATAACTTATTATTTTCATTAAATTATTTAGTTTATTCAAGGGAAAATATTTGCAAAATCTCACAAATTTTCGTAAATACTCGTTAAATGTAAACCAATTAATAATTTAAACAGATTTTTTTATATTTATTTATTCAGCAAACAGAATAAATACATGTTGGTTCTTAACATCTCTTAGTATTTATGTTGTGTTATTGGGAATGGGATATTATTAAAAGGCTTTAAAACATTTATGTATTTGTGAGACAAGTTTCGGTAGCTTTCTGTCATCTTAATCATAGGCTACAGAGTAGAATACTGTAGTAAGGCTTGTAAGGCTTGCACACTGGATCCGCTCAGCTCACATCAGATCCGATCGGGTCCGCTCCTCTCAGCTCCGTCATTTTTCCACATATTGCCTCCGCTCAGCTACGTCACTTTTCCACACACTCAATCCCCTCCCACCTCTCCAACGGGAGAGTTACATATGCGCATAAAATTTATTCATTCAATATTCGATTAGAAGTATACAAAACTCAACATACAATAAATGGATGAAGTTCTACAATAAATAGGTGGATAAATACAAAATAAATTAATCAATCCAAAATTCGGTTACTTCGTACAAAATAAATTACTTCATCCAACAAAAGGTTAATTCATCCAAAATAAAATGTAATCATCCAATAATTATTTTTTTCTTACAAACTATGATTTTTCCTTACAATAATCGATTGAATCGTTCAACTTATTCGAAATTTACCCAAAAAAGGTTTTATATTTTACTTAATAAGTGCAAAATGCAAATTTACGAGTGTATTTAATAATCTTCACATTTTTATTATATGCATAAAAATACTGAAAGGAAAAAACCTTATTCATGAGTGGATTAGCTCGGAAATAAATTGCATTATTCTATCTGCTTATATATAGTATATATAGTGCTTCTTATATATAGTGCATCTATCTTCTTCTTCTTCTTGTTTCCAATAACCCTACTTTGGATCACGCTTGTTCAACTATTGGGCTTTAATCTTTGTCCAGTATTGTCGCATCTTGGTGTAATCATACCGGTGTAGCTTCTTTCCCTCTTCTGTCCGGGGGGTACCTTTCCTTCGGGGTTTTTCCTGAAATCCACGGACTTCCTTCAGGATCACAGAAGACTGTCTGTTTTGGAGATCTATTATTCCCACTTCTTTAATATCCTTCTCGGTTTCTGTCAACCGAGTGGTACGAACCTTCTCGTTTTACCATAATGTGAACAGACTGCTGGTTAGTCGGTTTGGAGTCAATCTTGCAAGGTCGCCATAGAAAGCTACCCTTCTTTTCCTTACACAGTCAGAGAGCCTCTCAATATGTTCGTAGAGCTCAGAGTTATGTCGTCTTCGGAATTCCCCATCTTCCTTTACCGGGAATGCCTAGGATCTTCCTGATGATTCTCCTCTCTCTGATTTCCAATTTCTCTACCTACTCTCTACTCTTCGGTTCAAGGAAAGACACTCCATGGCATATAGTGCTTCTGGTCGTAAGACTGATGTGTTTGCGCTCTCTCTTTCGTTACACGCCGCGTTAGTTAGAAATAAAATTTGAAGGAATCAAGTCCTTGTTTGTAAAATTCGTTTTTTTTTGAGGATATACTTGTATTTTGTATAAAAAAAATTGTTTGTAAAGAGCAAATTTTGGATGGATCAACCTTTTTTGTACAGTTAAACCTTTTTTTGGGTGAATTGATTTTATTTTGTACAAATCTATCAATTATTGTATTAAACCATTATTATTTGTAAGATTCAATCGATCATTGGGCGTTTATATTTTATTTTGGACGAAGTAACCTTTTTTGGATGAAGTAATCGTTTTTTGTATGAATAAACCGAATTTTGTATTTTCCAGATATTATTTGTAAAAAAGCATCTATTTATTGTACGCAAAAAATCCAAGCCTTAAATATGTGCTGCTATCCTGGTTGCATAAATGCCTTAGCGCAAATATGAAAACGTTAGTGTGGCGCCTGCGTGAACCATCCGCCAGCATCCGACCTCCGGCCTAGTATTCTTCACAAACCGAGGATAAGGAGCGGAGAGGAGCGGAACAGAGCCAAGCTGAGCTGAACGGACGCAGTATGTGCGTTTCTATATAAATACACGGGTTTTATATTTTTCTGGGCTGAAAGGCTGAACCGAGCGGAGACGAGCGGACCCAGTGTTTAAACTACTAACCAGACTACTCCAACTTTGTTTCCTTTTACTCTGTAGCCTTTGATTAAGGTGAAAGAAATCCAGCGAAACTTGTCAAGCAAATAAATATAAATATTAAGCCTTTTAATAATATCCTATTCCCAATAACAAAATTAAAATGTCACAGCAAATAGCAATAACACAGCTTGAATATATAAATATATTCAACCTTTCCGTAGCTCTATAACAAATGTTACAAATCTTTATATGTTCAGGCTGTGTTCCGACTTAAGTTTATATGATTATCTATAATGTAGTATGGTTTTACCAATAGTAAGAATAAATACATTTTTTTTATTCTATAAGCTAAAGTTATGTTCTTCGAATTGACGTGGTTAGGTATCCATCAATCGATAGGACCTGTTTCAACCATTGTGGGTCGGTTGGCCAGCGTCCAAAGTTGTCCAGTGTTGTGGTAGCATATTTAGTAGTGGATTTTCATGAGATTCTAGTTTTTCTTGCTGATTTTAGAGTCTTTCTTGGGTTTCTATACCCAATGGAGGTATTCAAATCAATCAATTCGTAGGTCTTCTTGGGTCATTTTTTATTGATCGTTGTTTCATCATGAAGAAAATACAGCAATTATTAAAACTAGTCTTAACTAAACTAACCAATAATTTTTTTGACCTCCTGAATTGTAAAGCTAGCTTTGACATCGTGTATGCATCAAGCGAAACTAGAATTTTACTCACAATGTTGCAAAGTCCGGCTGCAATGCAACTACAATAGCCGTAATTTACAACATTGTGCCAAATAAAATAATAGGGAACTGGAAGTGGAGGCGGAGGGTCTATGATTTTACAATCTTTCTACGAGCTGTCGCGTTGTAAAATCAAACTTTCCACACACTAATGTAAATAACTATTATAATACTACGACGCGTAATCTAGTGTTCACCCACTGGTGTCCAAAAGTTTTCCAAAAAAAAAGGTGTCCAAAACGTTCCAGGAACATCACACATACATACTTAGCGCTAAGTCCTCCCACTATACTAGTTCGTGAGGTTTATGTTTTTCAGTCATCTTATTCCACGTGTATCCAGGAGTGGGATCGCTTCAGCGTTGACGTGGTTGTGGAGCCTTTGCGGTTAGCTGCAAGTCTTTTAATCGCACTGGCAACATCTGCGTGCATTAATAATATTTCGTAGAACCTTGTTTTGGAATCGCTGAATTTTGTTTATGTGACATGATTTGGGACACACCCAGAGTTGAATAGGGCTTCAGGGAGGGCAGATCCACAATCGGTGCGATAAATGCTGTATGAAAACTCGCCGAGGAGGCTAGACAAAGCACCAAAAGGACTAGAAAGTTATGCGCATTAATTACCTTCGACGTGCGAAATGTTTTTAATAGTGGTAGCTGGAAGATTATAATGCATGAACTGAAAAGAAGAAGCGTTTATTCTTATCTACTACGCATGCTGAAGAGCTACCTCGGTGACAGAACCCTATTATTACAAGCAAATGGAAGTACAATGGAGAGGGAACTAAGTTGTGGTGTCCCGCAGGGTTCAGTTATAAGTCCAACTCTGTGGAACATCTTATATGGCGATGTCATAAGACACAGACCCCCAGATGGTGCCACACTTATTCGATTCGCCGACGACCTGGTACTCATAGTCTCAGCTAGAACTAAGTTGCAGGGTTCAGTTATAAGCCCAACTCTGTGGAACATCTTATGTGACGGTGTCATAAGTCCACAATGGTTTTAAAGTCTGGTTATATGCTTACACTTTGTTGTATATTGACTATTTTGAGTTTCGACCTAATAGCCAATACATTTTACGATATTTTATACCTAATGCCAATTTTTTCTCCACATGTTCTTTCCAAAGAAGTTTTGTATCTAGGGTTATACCTAGGTACTTTGCTGTATTTGAGTATGATATAATGTTATTTTTAATGGTTAAGTGTGTTTGCTCCCTGATTTTCTTGTTTGTAAAGTTGGTATGAGTAGATTTAGTTTCAGCTTTATCTTCCAGTTTTGCATCCATCTGGATATCTTATTAGTAGCTTGTTGAAGTTTTTCTGTAGCTTCAGTTGCATTATCCGCAACTGCCATAAGTGCAGTATTGTCTGCAACTTTTGGTGTCGAGATGTTTTCAATTTCTGGTAATTTCTGGCACGTATAGAGAAGATAAAGTGTAGGTCCCAGCACACTACCTTGCGGGAGACCTGCTTGTATTTCTTTTAGCTCAGTGTAATCATTTTCCTGTTTTTATACGAAACATTCTCTCTGTAATGTATGACTTTAGCAGTTCAACATTCTGTTTTGGAAGAAGTTGGTTTAATTTGTGGACGAGGCCCTGGTGGCAAACCTTGTCGAATGCCTGCGTAACGTCTAAGAAGATCGATGCGCAGACTTTATTTCCTTCTAAGGCCTTTTCGATAATGTCTGTAATTCGATGTAACTGTTCTATTGTAGAATGCTTACATCTAAATCCAAATTAGTGGTTGGGAATTAGGTTTTTGTTCTCAATTATTGGTTTTAATTCTTTTCTGATTTTAATCTTTAAGAACAGTTTGGAGATTATCGTTGGTAAGGAGATTAGATCATTTTATTTGTTACATACCTATGCTCCCAGGTAATTGGGAATCTGGGAATTGAGAACCTGGGAATTGATTTGAATTTTTTTCTTTGCATGATCGCTTATTGGTACATCCCCAGATTTCGATGCCAAAAGTTCAAATGGGTTTTATGATTGTTTTTTATTGGGTTTTTTTTTAGAGGTTTGTTTTTCAACCTGACACTGATTCTAATGTTCATCATTAATAGACTTACGCCAACGTTTGTAAAGAGTGCTAACGCTTGTAACAACTCTTACAAATTTATTTCGAAAGTCGTGGTTCAGTTCGCGAAACTTACCGTGCGCTACGTCCATTTTACGGTCGACGTAATCGTCTATCCCAGCAAGTTATTCGGAAAACCATGAATCGTTTTCGCACTACGTACATAGTCTCATTGATAATGTGCATTCGCAGAGACGTCGTACAGTGCGCACCAAGTTGTAGCAGCTAAGGAGCGTGGTGTTGAGTAGGACCCGAATAAGTCGATTCGCCATTATGCACAGTAATTAGTGCTTTGTCCAACACTTTTTGCAAGATATTGCGAAAATATCTCGGTTTACGAGCTTATAAGATACAGCTCGTGCAAGAACTAAAGCCGCGTGACAATCATATGCGTTCTACGTTCGGAGAATGGGCCGATAACAAGATTGTTCTTGATCCTCATTTTCACAAAAATTTTGTTCAGCACGAGGCTCATTTTTGGCTCAATGGCTACGTAAACAAACAAAATTTGGAACGAGGAAAATCCAGAAGCCATTATTGAGACGCCGTTATGTCCACAAATCTACAAAACCACACTGTTTGGTGTGATTTATGTGCCGTTAGAATCATTGGCCCATATTTCATTAAAGATGATGCCGGCCAACACGTGACAGTCAATGGGGAGCGTTATCGATCCATGATTGCTGACTTTTTCGTTCCCCAGTTGAATTGAGTTAATGTGAAGGAGCTTTGGTTCCAACAAGGCCGCTCAACATGCCACACAGCACGCGACACAATCCATTTATTGCAAGAAACATTAGCTGACCGCATAATCTCCCGTAACGGACCCGTGAATTAGCCTCCACGGTCTTATGATATCACACCTATGGACTACTTTCTATGGGGATATGTGAACTCGCTACTGTACGCCAATAAACCAACGACGTTGGATCAGCTAGAAGCCAACATTCGCCTCGTTATTGCCGATATACGGCTCCCAGCTCCTTGGAAAAGTGGCCGAAAATTGGACTTCCAGATTGCATTTCATTCGAACCAGCCCCAAATCATATTTAAGCAGTAATGGCATAATAGTATCTTTCCAATAAAGCCAATACTATGGACGTTTGATTGTGATTTTTATAATTTCATTTCAGTTTAAAGTTCTATACCTCTAAAAAAAAAACACCCTATATCTAAGTAATATTTTGTTAGTGTTAAACTCGATTTTTTACCGATTAGCCGATTGAGTTCTCTTTGTCTGAGATTAATCTATCTTCTCTTTTTGTAATGTGATTCTTCAAATTGAGTTTGCGATCTAAATGCAATCCTAGGTACTTGACTCTCGAGTATGGGGAGATTTCTATATTATTTAATTAAACTGGAGGAGAGAAACCTTTTTGTAGAGTTAATACTGCATGGCAAGACTTGCTTTCATTATTTTTAACTTCCCACGTTTTTAGCCACTTTCCATCATATATATATATATATATATATATATATATATATATATATATATATATATATATATATATATATATATATATATATTTATATATATATATATATATATATATATATATATATATATATAAGCAGATTATATATGATCTTGAAGATGTTTTGTGGCGATGTTGGGGGTTGGGTGAGTGAATAGTAGTAGTACAGTAAATAGTTAGTACTATAGTTAGTATAGTGTCGACTGCAAATGTTCCTATAGTTGTGTCTGGTGTTTCGAGGATATCTGAGGTGTACAACATATAGAGTAGAGGGTCCAAGACATTGTCTTGTGGAACCCCAGTAATGATAGGATATGTTGCAGATACATCTTGGCTGGATCTGGTTCTAAAGTATCAGTTGTGTAGGTATGATCTGAGTAGGTTCGAGAAAGCTAGAATTACCTTTTTATTTTCTATAACAGTCCTTCGTGCCAGACCCTGTCTTACATCTAACAGTCAAGTGCAGTAATCTATTTCTTCGAATGCGATATTTATTTGTTGAGCGATTTGAATGTTGCCGACGAAATCCAAACTGATGTTTTGGGATCCAGTCTGTTGAATTAAAGTCTAGACCCAGGTTTTTTTTTGAGACTGATCAGTATCAGTCGCTTCAGAAGTTTTGAAACAACGGACAGCAAACTAATTGGCCGGTAGGATATCACGAAAGTTGGATCCTTTCTCGGCTTTGGTATTAATATTTATTTATTTTATTTATTTATTTGGTATTAATATAATAGCGAGCTTGAAGTTTTTGGGCCAGTACTCGAGTCCGAGTATCGCATGAAAGATATATGTGAGCAACTATGTGATCAACAGCCAGCTGACAATTCAGCCATTTACTTCCAGGCTTTGTACACTCAGTACGTTTATAACTGTGACAGGTCATGTGATAAACATCCGCGCAGATAGCACAGACATTTAAATAGCCGGCATCTGATGTCTCTTAGCATCCATAATATAACCAATTTGTATGTGATCAACAATGTGAGCAACTAAATGTTTTATTTGGTTTTATTCAATTTTAAGTTTTATTTGGTCCATTTCTGGTGCATGGGTGGAAGCAGTCGTAATGGTGATTACAATGTTGAAGGTTTTTTGAGGGATTTGATATTTTTTTTCTGATTCGATTCTGAAACGATTTTGTTCTGTATTCTCTAATTGTAATTTTGGTTTTTACTTTATTACTGACTTGGTTTAAGTAGATTTTATCTTAAAAAAATTAAGCTGCAGGTCCGATGCTGCTATAGTCCATTTATATTAAGAATGCAGTACAGGGAAGATAGGGCTTATTTGACCTTGTTCTCTGATTGGCTTAAATCGAGGAGAAGTTCACACCGACGATATTTACTTCTCCATCTCAACCTCTTTTCTCTCTTTCTTTTCACATTCATTTGCAGCTGTTAGTTGTCAATGGCTGCCGTGTCAATTCACAATTATCATCTGATCTGTTTGTATCATTTAGATTTTTTGCGTTTTCTCCATTTTTTTATTTGTATTTTATTACCATTGTTGACATTTGGAGTATTTAGTCAATAATAATAAGATATTCAATGAAACCATTAATAAATTACCAATTTTATATTCGAGTAACTATATTTGAATTTAGCGCCACATTTTGTAACTAGATTGAACATTTGTCATAGTGTAAATCAGGTTTCTAGTTACTGCATTCTTAAAAAAAATAGAGAAAAACTATAGAGAAAAAAAACAATAAATTGTTTTCTCACAAATTGTGAAATGTACCCAAAATATGAGCTATTAGCAAAATACTGCAACAAATTTAAGCTGAAAGAGATTAACAGAAAATAATGATGTGATAAAACAAAAATTGATATTTGGCTGGAAAATATTTCATTATTTTATTGTTGTTTATGTTGTTAATATAATTTTTTGTTGTTGCAGCTAAAAAATGTTAGGAATTGGAAATGGCACGAGGAACAGGAACAGTTGGGGACCTGCGTCTGTTCCATCCGGAATTCATAGGATGGAACCGGACTCGGAGTTGGCTGAAGAATGCACTGAGAGAATGATGACGGCGCAAATGAGGCAACTTGATCCACTCAAGGAGGATTTGGCCGATTGGCTTAACAAAACACTCGGTAAGCAAAAATAAACAATAATAAACATTAATAGCTATTAATTTTTTAAATTATTACTATCATAATTTTGAATCAAAATAAAATGAAATTTTATCTAATTACTGTGGGATTTTTGTTCAATTCCAGTGGTAAAAAACATGTGGAAAAACTGTTTTTTAAACATGTTTTTGAGGGCTAGGCCGCACTGCGGCTAAACCGCCGAGGTTTTTTAATCCCGTGATTTTGTGACTCAAAGTAAGCTGCTCATGCTGATTTTTCTGATTTTTCCCATAGCGTACTGTGTGTTTCTCGAGCAGTTTCGCGACTATAGCTGTTACCGCTCGCAGGAAAATACCGTAGTGCGGCCTCGGCCTAAGAAGATTTAAAATACTTTATACAATTAACTTCTAATTTTTTTATTTTAATTAGAAAAAATTGCAACATTTATTTATCATTGTATCTTGTTATCTTGTTGAGTTTGAAGATTTTGATTATATTAAATAGTAGTATTTGTATCTTTTCTTCAGAAGAATAGATACAAATGCTACTAAAAAATATTTATTATTTAACTTTTAATATCTCAAAATAAAGCTTGAATAAATAAATATATTCAATCTGTTCGTAGCTCTATAATATTAAGTCTTATTAAGACTATGAACAAATATCATGTTGAAACAACCACTTTCTGGCTAATATCACACAGAACATTGAATTATACAACAAAGATTTGCATGTTATTACTAGTCCCAGTTCATTTTCATGCCACTAACAGAGGTAGACCAATAACATTGTTTCTATTTCTATTTCTATTTAAATTAAGTGAATCTCGTCACAGACTCGTTTCGAGATCAATACTAATGTTATTTCTCTAGATCTGTTAGTGCTATGAAAATGGACTGGGACTAGTAATAACATGAAAATCTCTGTTTTATAATTCAATATCTTGTGTGATATTATCCAAGGTGATATAATTAGTATGGTTTTACCAATACTCAATTATCTTTTAATATCTCATATTTATATCTTTAGCAATAATGCAAGAGAACATGTCATTGTGACAAGTTAAAAAATTGTAATATAAAATAAATATAATATTTACTACAATTGCATCTATATTTGCTTGGAAAATTGACTATAAATTTTCTTTTTTAATTTTTTTTGGTAAATATTTGCTTTTTGGTAATGGCGTGCATTAAAACCAAGTAGGTACAGAGCATGCCGTTTGGCAGTTTGGCATTATTAAAATATCATAACTGAGGAGTTTTGCATGCGAATACAATTTTATCGAGTGCCTGGCACCGGCACCGTGTCCTAAATCCATATCGATCTCTAATTATTCTTATATTTTCTTTCAATAAAAGACAAAAAAATAATAAGACCAAAAACACGAGACCGATAAGAAATTTATTGATATTTTGTATATTTATGTTGAATTTAAACATTTTGATGTATATTATTATTATTAGCATTTATTGTTAATATTATAAATTACATTATAAATATAATACAGTAGAAATAAGGTGTGTACATACATATGTTTAAAAAACAATGAACAAAAGGGCTCGTTTAATCATTATAAGGTTATAATGTCCTAGTCTTCCACGTTTATTAAATGTTTTAGTAACTCTCTAAATCTGTATTACGTCTAGACTTCATCAAAAATTGACAAAAGTATAGCAAGTATAGATTCGCAATAAACTAAAATAGGTACTTAATCTTATTAACTAACTAAAAGTTCAATTTAAAAGACATATCCATTTTATCTACGACCACTATTGTAAATGCCCATTATTGTACAGTTCGTGGACTATGTAAATACATCATAACACACACGTATGTAACAGTCCGCGATTAATGATAAGTTATGATTGATAACACACACGTGCGTTTAGTTTACGATTCGTTGATTGGTTCAGAGCTGCTACTGCGTGCTCATGCGTTCAGCGCCCCCGTGCCACAATTCAAACTAACGGAAATTGACATTGCGTACATTGGGTTGCCTGTATCTATGAGTACGCTTATTTCAGTTTAACCCAAATAATTACTAAATAATAAGGTAGGTAACCATTAAGATTGTATGTCTTTTCATTGCTATCAAGTTAAATAATGTCGAGTAACAGTTATATATGAAAATGCAACTGTTTATTATAATGTAAAATAATGTACCTAATAAGAAATAAATTTGTTATATGAAACGTATTTTTCTTATTGAACAGAAACAAATTCGTGTGGTCGTAGATAAAGTATACTACATAACTCGAGTTATAAGGCAATTTCGTACTCGCGGAATTTCGTAAAAAAAATACGGAATAACGTTAATTATGTTACTGTTCCGCTCGTACGTAATATTCTTCTTACAACTCTCGTTACGTAATATGCTATTATGTATTAGTATCTAGAAAAGACAGTTGACAAAAAGTTGATATTCTGTGAAACAATATGATTTTAAAAAATATAGATTATAGAATAAATAATCAAAATCCAATAAAAAATATTTTTTTCTACACCTATCTAGATTTTATATTATTATTATTCTTACGGGCATCTAGAACCACGTTAAGTTTTGTTACACTTGGCAGTTTGTGTCTCTTCTCTCACCACTTCCTGAAACGTCAACGACCTCAATGAAGTAGAGGTGATAAGGGCATGTGAAAAAAATAATGTTGGGCAAGTCTCCAGGCACGGATGTAATACCGCCTGAAGCAGTAAAAGCAGTTATAGGCAGTAACACGGAATACTTTCTAGTCCTCTTCAACTCCCTGCTGCAGTCGAACCGGTTTCCGGATACATGGAATCTATCAAAATTGATCTTAGTTGAAAAACCTAGGAAAACAGTGGACGGGGCAGTTAAATTTAGACCAATATGTCTGATCAATATGCTAGCTAAGTTATACGAAAATATTGTAAACCAAGGAATTCTGGAGGAATTTGAGACAAACGGTCTCCATAGAAATCAGTTCGGATTTCGTCATCCGCAATGCAGAGAACGAAATGCAACAAGGCCAATGGAGTGCCCTTGTCTATATTGACGTACAAAACGCCTTCAATTCTGCCCCGTGGCACATAGCCCTATCCAAACTTGGAAAGAGCGGAGTTAGCCAGTACCTAATCAACACTGTACAGTCATACTTCAGAAATCGCGTCATCCAGATAACATCCAAGATGAAAAAGAAAATCTTGGGTGGTGAACCCCAAGGTTCGTTCCTCGGGCCAACCCTGTGGAACGTGTTGTATGACGATGTCATGTCTGCAGGCTCGAGACCCAGGGCCCCTTGGTACTTTTTACATTTGCCCTATGTACATTACAGAGAGTGAATTAAGCCTTTTCTCTCCTATGTTAGATATTAAGTTATTCTTTACTCTTTTTAGCGTTGAAAACGACCGTTCTGCTGAGCAGTTTGACGCTGGTGTACACAACAGCATTCGGAGCGCAATTCCTACGTTTGGATAAATGTCCAAAAACGCTTTCTCCGATAAGTATTTGTATTGCTTCAGTGACGATAACTCCATAACTTCATCATTCGATGATAAATGAGCTCGCAGGTGCAGACACTCGTTTTCTAAAGTCCTATCAAAACCCCCGGGATAAAAAGTTATAAGGTTTTTGGCTCCTTCACGGATGTCTTCAGATTCCCAACGATGTAGTTTCGTAAGAAAGTCAAACTTTTTACTTAACTCCTCAAAAGCAGATCCGCGCCTTCGTAGTTCTTAAATTAGTCTATCCATAATGACGTTACAAATGGTAATTCTGAATCTGTCCCTGCCTCGGTTTCGGTCTCGTTTCCTTTTACTTCGTCGAACTGGACTTACGCTTACGTTTCCTCTGCATGTCATATGCAAAGCTGTTTTCACCGAATTTTTCAATAACTTGCGACTCGTAATGATCAAAGGTATGACGTTAACAGGTCGATGTTAACAGATTGGAGAGATTTGCTTACTTTGTTGAACCTTTCCAAGATGTCAGTCCAGAGAAATGACAAAAAGCAAGTTTCCATCGAGTCTAATGAATTCAGAAGACCTGAAGCCTCAGAGCGCGTAGATGGTTTTCATTTGCATCATTGGAAATTATCTGGAGAACTGCCATGATCTCATCTCAGGAGCAACATAGACTTCGGCAGGCGTCAGCTCGAGCAGACCATCTTGTCTGAGAAAGACTCTTCACGACTTTTGAATTTGACTTCAGTTTCGACAGAAAAATTTCCCATCTGTGTGTTGATGCCGAAAAAAATATTATACAATGATTTATTCAATGTGTTTTGTGTCACATTGTCAATGTGTCAAAGTGTAAGTCCAGAAAAGGTTCGAACTCAGCCAAAAGTTCTAGGTCATAACATAGTTCCCACTATTTTTTTCTCCAAATCTCTCATGGGAACCTCTAAACGGCAATCCGCGTGCAGAAAGTTACTTCACAACAGCCACAATGCGCCTCAAAACCTCATGCTAGTATTTTGTTTCTTCTTCCGTTAGAAGAACAAGACTCTTGTCAACTCTTCCGCCAGCATTCTTCCTAGCTTATAGTGTCGCAAGTGCTGACCTGTGCTCGTCCGAATTATCATGTTCCTTCATTCTTTGATCTGCGTTTATCCAGTCACAAGGGGCGCAAAATACTGCACCCTTGCTCTTCGAAAATTGCTCACCCTTGCTCTTTGAGCCAAGTTCGAGGACGTGTTTCATCATTGCTTAATGTTCGGCAAAACGTGACAGCGATAGATACCTAGTTTTATCAGCGTACTGACGCCTTCAAGAAGAAAAGTCGACATCAATATTCTGTTCCACGCCATTTTGGACAAGAGCCAGGCTTTTGAGCTTATGTAAAGATTCCGCCACCGGGGCCTCTAGGTTGGCAGGGCCCCTAGGCCCGGGCCTTGAAGGCCTAGGCAGAAATCCGGCACTGAATGTCTATGGATACGGAGGAGGGAGTCGAACTTGTGTGCTACGCGGACGACCTGGCTATATTGGCGTCTGCAAAAAATCCCGAAGAGCTGGTACTCAAGGTGAATGTAACGTTAAGCACTATAGACAGGTGGCTGAAACGGAACGAATTGACGTGAAATAGTGGACGTGAATAAAACCGTGGCAATAGTCGTAAATAGGAAAAAACTACCTCCTATAAAGTTTACCATGGCAGGAGAAGATATTTATCCCGTGCTACAGATAACATATCTGGGCATGGTAATAGATAGGGGGCCATCGTTCAGGAGACATATCCACTATGCGTACGAGAAGGCGAAACGCACGATGAAGACCCTAGGCAGCATACAGCCTAATATTAGACCTCCAGGATAAGAGAAATGGAAGGTGTTAGCCATGGCAATGGAGTCGATAGTGTTGTACGGGGCTCCGCTATGGGTTGGGGCAGCAAGACGCCAAATCTATAGGAGAACTATCACGTCCACCCAAAGATTAATGGCTGTGAGAGTACACAGTGCATACCGCACAACATCTGCAGATGCCGCGCTCGTAGTGGCAGGCCTCGTACCGTTACACCTCCTTGCCGAAGAGAGAAAGCGACTATATTACCTACGCAGATGTACACTTACATGTAATGTATGTCTACATACATGATAATAATAATACCAATCATGACAATAACAATCACAATAACAGACCGGAAAGAAAAGAGGGAAATGATTTATGCCCGCCATACACACAACGTTCCAGCGGAGAGGTCTACCTGCGCAGGTATACCGGAGCGTGTGTGGAAATAGACCTATGCAGTTTGTTGCGTACGGTTGACCTGCGCAGGCAAACCTGTACGTGTAACCTCTCCGGTAGACCGTAGCGTGTGTGGCGGGCATTACCAGAAGTGGCAGACAGAATGGGACCTCGCTAAAGTCGGAAGGTCGACCAACAGGATGCTACCGGACATCAAGAAATGGGTAGATAGGAAGCATGCCTTGGTAAATTTCCACATTACACCGTGCCTTACAGGACACGGAGTCTTCTGCTCCTACACGGTGAGAATTGGAAAGCGGGGGAGTGCACAATGCCGATACTGTACAGAACAAGTAGATTTAGGGATAACGAAAGGGACAATATAAAAAGAACCTACCTGCGGCAGCCATGTCCCAGAAAGCATAATAGACGAAATGATGGCGCATAAGGACAGCTGGAAAACTGTGAAGAATTTTGTAGAAGAAATGATTCGGAAAAAAGCAAAAGATGAACTAGAAGAACAGAGCAGAGAAAGAGGCGACACCTGAGAAAACGATATTAACACCAAACCTATAGGACGTAAGGCTGAAGGGCGGCAACACTACAGGAGAGAAATAAAGAGGAGATGGTTTTAATGGGCATGACTGCCTTAGAAGGCTGGTGAGGCCCACACTCCCCAAATTGAAACCATAAATGGGGGTGCGTAAAAGCATTTCCTCTCATCTGTGGGAAAAAAAAAGTTTCTTCTGAGCCCAGAATTCCCTCATTCTCTATGAGTGGGACAGCTTGCGCTCCGCAGTCCAGGTGGTACCTTGTCTTCATCTCGGTTTATCCCATTCGTCAATATCTTTTTGCGGAAGAGATTTCTATTAAAGGCGTCGTCTGGTTTTAGATGTAGTATTTTGAGGCCTTCTTCGATATTTATAAACCAGGGCATTGTGGAGTCAAAAAACGAAAAAATCTGTTTTTCAGCCAGTTTCAGTCCATTCGTTTAAGATGATCATAATACCACGCCCGCCTCTACCACCTAATTTTCTCTATTTCACTGTAAACTTCTTTGTTGGGTATTTTATGATGAATGCCATTCTTGTAATTCGATGCTCTTACATCTCTAACGATTTCACGCTCTTTCTTCTCCAGTTCTTCTGGGCTGCATAACTACTGGCTTTAGAAGAGTTTCATAAGAGGACAACACCCATCTTTTTGTGTCGGGGGATAAAAAATGAGCAGTTGAGTAGCGTTTTAGCATCTCCTAATGTTGAACGAAAAAGCATGAAATCTACTGAATGCAACAAAATTGATGAGGCAGTATATCTCTGGTTGACTCAACAACGGTTTAGGAGAATTCCACTGTCAGGTCCAATTTTACGGGAAAAGGCAATCAGTTACGGGAAAAGACAATTTGCGAAGATCTTCTAGTGTTAGAAGAACCAGACATCTTTAATGCGAGTGATGGCTGGCGGGGAAGATGGAGAAAAATGCTCGGTACGGACCTTGGAAGAACGAACCTTGGTTAGAGATCGGGCAGAAATCTGGTTTCTGACCATTTGCGATTTGAATAAATGTCCCCGTCGGGGAGTGGGGTACGGCTGTTGTAGGAAACGGAATTTTCTTTTCAGCCTTGAAGGTGGATAGATTTTTTTTATGTGTGGGAAACAGTGGATAACCAGAAGTCGGGCGCCAAGTCAGTCAAAACTACCAAGGCGATGCAAGAAGACGTCAGAAGGGGAGCGAGCCGTGTTGGTCGGAACGGGGGCGCAACAACATAGGGTTGTGACTTGGTAGGTTCATGGTAGTGCCGGTTCTTTAGAGACATCATAGACATCCTAGGAACTATTTTTTTGTATTACGCGCATCATATTAAATTTGTTTTTTTACCAATACCAATGTTTACCATACCTTTACCATAGTTTACCATAGTTTAATTGTGTTAATTGTTTAACACCAATTGTGTCTATATTCTAATATCTAATTATGTCTAAAATGTAATTTGAATTTTGAGCAACAGTTTATACAAACAAATCGAGTCTTAATGATGCGTCCATTAGAAATGCAGACCATCAATATCCACACCCAGTTACAATTATTTATCCACATAATTAACTAATAACTTCCTCTGTTTCTATCCAGATATTAATTGTAGCCAATTTCATGACAAATTTAAGTTATTAGTACTTTATATTTAGTAGAATATTGTACAGTCGGTGTACGTGATTACAGACAATACCAGAACGGATTTCGAAAAGGGCAATTAAACAATGGTGCACACCCCAATGGATTTTAAACGGAAACGGCTTCCATTCTCA
Source organism: Phosphuga atrata (assembly GCA_944588485.1). Taxonomy (NCBI): domain Eukaryota; kingdom Metazoa; phylum Arthropoda; class Insecta; order Coleoptera; family Silphidae; genus Phosphuga; species Phosphuga atrata. The sequence goes on along the minus strand of OX155894.1, from coordinate 5,394,642 downwards.
ATTGAATGCGTTGAGAGTGGTAGCTGTAGCATTTACTCGTAGCGAGTTGTATAAGTGGTTTTGTACAGTACACGGCGATGTTATTGTTTGCGCTTGATTTATTAATATGCTTACGTCGGCTTAAAATAGAAAAAGAAAAGAACGCGCAGACAGATATATAAAAGCGTTTTTCATATCGATGAGAATAATTATAGAGATACTTTTTAATTTTTGGTTACTGTTTAATGTTTATATAACTGCAGGAATTATGTTTTGTGTTTTTCCCTTTTCTTTTGCTTGTCTGGATTTATTTATAGCTACTTTATTATATACCTTTAAACTATTATTATCATCTAATAATTAGGTAGATATGAATAATTATTTCTTTGAAAAATAAAATGCGATTAAAAATAAACGACCCGAATGGATTCCACGTTTATTCACATTATGGTGCATAAGGAATACAACAAATGATAAATGTACTGGCGAGCAAAGAATAGGTCACTAAAGAAATTGCAAATAATTTGATGTTTTCGTGGAATTTCCTGTTTTTAATTCTAAATATATTGAAAATTAATAAACCGATAAATTGGTAGGCTAAACCAGGGGCGGATGGACAAAATCTTAGCGGCACGGGAAATAATATTTGTCGGCTCTTTTTTATTTTCCGGATATTGGTAAAATTTACATTTACAGGGTGTTACCTTCAACTGGGGTAACATTGGCCCACTTTTTACACGTTTTTGATATTATGAACAAAGTTTTGAGGACACTTTAAGCAAAAATTGACCATGATATATCTCTTGAGCTTTGATTTAAATAAAACTTTAATATTGCATTCTGTTCTTTAATTTTTTAGTCCGCTATACCTCAAAGTTACCCACTATTGGGGTAACTTTGTCCTGACTGATGAAATTCATAGAAATTAGAGGTATTTTATGACTTAGGTCAATGTTATCCGAAATTATAAAACCTAACAACTAATTACGCAAAAAAAAATTCCTGGGAATTATCATTTAGGGCAAAAATATGACAGTCAAAAGTCAAGCATTTATTAATTTTTCCTTGCAAATAGCTAACAATAATGAGAATAATACAATAAAGATGAATAAATAAAACATAAGCTAAGGTAGGTAACCATGTAAAGGTAAAAAAAAATTATTAAATAGATAATTACATAACTAGATAAGTAACTAGTTAAATATATAAGTAACAATTTAAACAAAAGTATCCAGCTCTGGAACTGCAAATTGGTTTCGCTTGGAAATCAGTTTGGGAGGATTAATTTTATATAAGACGTATTCTCAGTTATAAATCTCTACGTTCTTTCTTTCTGGCCACCGCCAACACATTAATCGTCTTTCCATACAGTCAAAGGTGGGTCCTGCTTGAGAAATCGTAACAATTTTCCCAGGATATTTGTCCCCATTAAACAAAACAGTCACAAAATCTTCAACTGAACATTTAAGGCAAATTGCACATTTAAGAAAAGATTTACATTTTTTATTATTAACATTACGTTGTCTTCTTCATCAGTTTCATTGAAATATACTAATCGAGTAAGGTGCCTTCCCTGAACTAAAAAGGTGTAAAAAAATCAAGATTTTTTGAAAATTAAGAAAAATTGTGTAAAAATGCGGTTTACGTCTTGATTTTTTTCCGGTGAATTTAACAAAAAAATAGGTTTTTTTAGACGAGCTTTATAAAGGTCCGCGTCCGCAGGGGGCGGCTGTAGGTGCGTTTTAAATTTTTCACTTTTTCTTCAAAAACTCCGTTCCTCTTGCGCGTCGAAACGGGAAATTGTCATTTTCTGTTGTAAAACTGAACGGGCCTTCGACCCGTGTTTGTCTGCAGCTCGCAAGTCCCACACGGCGTCCTCCAGGTGCCAAAAACAGGAGATCGTTTCTAGCACATTTTAGGAGCAGTTTTGGTCCGCGGCTCGATTTTTTACAGCGTCATCTTGCCGCGTCAATTTCACGTTTTTTGACGTCATGCGGAAAAGTACGCGACCGTCGGTTCACCCGGTGCGGCGGAAAATGTAAGCGAAAAAAAACCGGTTTTTCCATCACATCTGTGGACGCCGTTCTCTAGATTGAAGAGCGCCGTGTCTTCAAACCCGTTCTTTCGATGCGAGATGTTTACCCGCAACTGGCCGTGGAAGAATCTGGGACCTGCGGCATCCTATTCCCGCTCTGGTTCCATTTTAACACAAAAATCGGAAAAACGCGGTGTTTTTTCGCCTAATTTGCGGGGATCCCTCTCCTGGTATACCCAACAGCCGGATCGGGACCGGACCGGCACCAATCGATTCGGCATGGTGCCTTTTAGTTTGTTTTGGAGTTTAATTGCGATGGCGCGCCGGATGGCGCCGGGACGCCCGAAAAAACATGTTTTGCAGACGTGCGCGAGAATCCTCCGGGATTCGCTAAATTAAAGAGCAAGGCGTCGCGGTGGCGGTTTCTAAATAGAGTAGGAAAGGGCCTATAAGGCGATAGGAAAGGCGCAACGCTCGTTCGCATTTGGTGGTCTCGACGCCCGTCCAAACTCGAAACGAATTTTTCAAAATTGAGCAAATTGAAACCTTTAATATTCGTTGAAATGTTTTAGAATTGTGTTGCTCTTTTCAGGGATTATAGCCCCACCTGTCTACTTTCGAACGACACCTCTCTCGGCGCATTATACCTCCGGGTACGTACTGCAGGTACCAATTCGCAAAGTCACTTTTTTTCACCGCTTCAAACGGAATCGCGAAACAGAAAATTTACACTTCCCGTCTGAGAAGTGCATGCCCGGTGAAAAGGCCAACAGTATGGCGTTTGAATTTCTCAAATCCATCAAGGGATTCGCACTCCAGGTCAAAAAAACTACGACCATTGCTTGCCGCTGAATCGCCAATTTACACTTACAGCTGATCATTTTGACATTATTTTCGCTCAGGTTATGTGCCAATCAAAATTCTGATTTTTCGCTCATTGTTAGGTTGAAATTCAAATCAAATTCAAAGAGATTTCTTGAAATCTCTAAATTGCAGATTTCGGCGACTCTGGCTCTTAATTAGCAACACATAGCAACGTCAAAATTAGCAATTTTTCACAAATTGCTACAAGAAAACGAAGATTTTACACTTTTCTTTTAGCAGATTCTTAAAATTCAGACCATTTTACATCAGAAACAGTTGCTTCCGTTCACATATGAATTATAAAATTTATTTCATAAACCGCAATATTTACGAGTTTTTTTAGGAATAATTGGAGCTTTTAAATTGAAATTAGATTCCAACGGTACAACACGCGTCTTCCTCGAATGTATAGCAACAAAGTCATAGTTGAAAAACTGTCAATTTTACCATTTTATTGCGGAAGGAACAGCCATTTCAATATTTATCGACATTTTCGATTCAAATTCGAATACAACTCATCAAGTTCTACTAAAATATGTTGCATGAGTTTTCTGCGGCTGGCGGTCCAGACGTGGCCGACGCAGACGTTTGAAATCTCCCTCGAATTGTTTACTTTATTTTCAAACTTTTGCGTTTCTCATTTCCCTAGATTTCTAAGAAATTCTTCTACCATGAATCGATAGAGCACACTTTCCTCTACCAGTGGAGCAAATTTTATCATTTAGATTTTTTTTTTGCAAACAAAAAAAATTAAAAACGAAATTCAGAGAATTGGTACGTTTAAACAACCCCTTGGATAAATTTTGGGATTTTATATTTTTTTACTTTTGCGACTAAACCGAAGGTTTTTACAAAATTTGCAAAGAATACTTTTTGTAGACACCGACGTCTTACATACGGTTATCCCGGTTATAATTTTCTATCTTGAGGCGTTGACGAGATATTTGCAAATAAGTTTTGAAGACATAATCATTCTTCACGACGTCCCCATTGGAGTGTGAGCGTTCAAATTTTGTCAACTGATACTTCTGGTGGATACGCACATTTAGTAAAAGTCATTGAATTCCTTCAAGGATTCATACATTTTTTCGCAATTTTTGAATATTTTTAAATTTTCGGGTTCTTTTTTGATCGGAATTCGTGATTGACATGTCTGTATTTGTTTAAAAAATTATTTTAGTAAGTTTCACACAACGTGGAACAATAAAATTTCACACATTTGTAGAGAATTAGTCAGTATATGATATCCCTTAGTTAGTTTTGCAAAATATTTTGTCTGGCGGCGGCCGCTACCCCTCAAACTCGAACATAACAGAAATTAATAAATTCAAATTATTATAAAATGAAAACTGCAAGAGATATATTGAAATTTCTTTGGGATCTATATAGATTATACATTTTTCTATTGAAATTGACGTCTTTGTATTTTCATGGGCGATAGCCTGGCCACATAATTTTTTCTAATAAAGAAATACTTATTGAAAATTTTCAAATATATATTAAGTCTTCGAAGTTTACCAAACATGCATTTACCACTGTAGAGCAGATTTCATCTAAAAATTTTGTCATTTTCATCTTTCCAAAGCGAACCGATTTTTTTACAAACGAATAAATTGAAAAACGAAATTCAGTGGTCGAATGGTTTCCCAACAAAACTCATCAAAAACATTATCAATAATAAACGAACCCAATTCGCAATGGCCCAAATTTATTCGAAAATCTCAAATTCAGACAAAACTTTCATCTCCCTGACATATTTTGGCAAAACAAGCGAACACATCGCAAATGTCCTTCGAAAGCAAAATCTTCAAGTAGCATTTAAACCCTCTTCTAAGTTGTCCAACATATTGTTTAATGCCAAAGACAAAATCGATCCCATTAAAAAATCCGGCGTATACGAAATTCATTGTTCCGAATGCAATAGCGTGTACATAGGGCAGACAGGACGAAGTTTTTCAACACGGTTTTCAGAACATTCTCGTGCTTTTCGTCTGAAAAAAGACACTAGTTCTTTTTCAAACCATTGTCTCGAATGCAATCATAAATTCCCAGAAATAGATAATCTAAAAATCTTGCATAATTGCAACAAAGGCCCGAAACTAAATCTCCTAGAGTCATTAGAAATTTTCAAAAAAACCCGTAATCCCTCAATTAATCTCCTAAACGAGCAAACTGACCTAATCTTTTCCCAACTTTTTAATCTCACCCAATTTCAAACAGATAAGTCCTCATCTTCGGACAAACACCGCCTCCCCACCACACCAAAACTATAAGGGTATATATTCAACCTCATCAATTTGTTAAGTCACTTGAAAATGACTGTCAAATGTCGAAACTCGAGTCGTGATATGTGTAGAAATTGTGAATAATAAGTTATATAACATTTTTACATAATATAAGTGTGGTAAAAAATAAAGTGAATTTTTCAATTCAATGCAAAAATAAATCCGTTAAAGAAATCAGGCATATATCAACTTAATTGCGATGAATGCAGCGGCACCTACATAGGACAAACCGGAAGAAGTTTCGAAACCCGGTTTAATGAACACAAACGATCTCTACGATTGAAAAATAACAAATCTACCTTCGCTAATCACCTAATAACCATAGGACACCAAATTTCGGCAAACAACCAGCCGACAATATTACATCGCATGGAAAAAGGATTAAAAATGGACCTACTAGAAATCTTTAGAAATCGGAAAAACCATCAACAACAGTTCTAGTAACTGTCTCAACAAACAGACCGAATTTCAAGCCCATGTTAAAATCATATAAATATATGTAATTGTTTAATGTTTGTATTAGATCTGAAGATGCCACTGTGTTGGTGAAACTAGTAATCAATAAAAGATCAAGTGAAACAAATAACATAAGTTGTTTAATTTTTTAAAAACCTATTTAGAAACAGGTTAAATGCAGAACCTGATCTGAGATTGAAATTGTGAGATATTGTGACAAATTTTGAAGTGCTTTGCTCCATCAAACAACCACAGGTATCCCATTAAGAGTTTTTTTTTTAATTAGCCATTTTCCTCCGAAGATTTAAAAAGAAATCCGCCAGAGGCAGCACTAGTAGAGGTACATACGTTTTGATTTCCCTATGACAGTAATGTAAAAGATACATTATAAAAATGGAAATAACAGAAGATACCCGCTATTATTAAGAATATGGGAATTGTGGAGTTACCTTCACTAACTGTTGCTAATCGTCTTCCAAAGTGGATTTCTAAACGTGGAAAGTAAAAATGAATCTTCTATGTAGGCTGGTTCAAGAAATATCCGGGCTTTTGTAATCCAAAAAACTCACATTTTTTAATACAACAAATATAACTGCAACTTCTGTCCAGTTAATTGACAGAAAATGTGTTAATGCAGCAGATCCGCTGTTGCCAAGTTCAATTCTTTTGCAGGGTTTATACTTTTTTTCTGTGTCGCTACAATTTAAGTATTATATGTATTAAATATATTTAATTTTATTTTAAATCTTAAATCTTCTATGTATTCTTCTTCTTCTTATGCATATTCACTAATGAATGTTTGCGACCACGGAAATGACTTGAAAGTCGTCATCATGCGGTTCTCTTGGGAAGTATAATAGAGGTGATTTCCCGTTATCTTCCTCCATGGGTATGAAATTACATTTCCTTAATTTCAGTTCTAACGGTTATACCGCCGTGACTCGGTCGCCAGCGCCTCATCTGTTATCTAGCAGGGTGTGTCGAATGGTCTCTACTAGGCCATCATGCCGTACGCATGTGGTTTAATTGAGAGTTGGTTAGGTTAGGTTGTCCAAAAGAGAATAGATCAAGACCGCATACAGCGCGGCAGCGCGAACTCTCGATCATAGTCTTATCGAGAGTTCGCGCTGCCGCATGCATGTGGTTTAATTGAGAGTTGGTTAGGTTAGGTTGTCCGAGAGAGAATAGATCAAGACCGCATACAGCGCGAACTCTCGATCACATGCGCGCGCAGGTCATGGTCTGATCCAGAGCTAGCGCTGCCGCACGCATGTGGTTTAATTGAGAGTTGGTTAGGTTAGGTTGTCCGAGAGAGAGGTTTAAACGCACTGCTGCGCCTATATGGTCTAAAATAAGATAAAGTTGCAAGAAGTATTGGGTTAAAATGTGCTATAACCTATCACTTGAAATGACATGTATAGGCAACCCACCGTACGCATTCTGCGCATGCGCATTGGTAAGTTTTCCAACGGAAATTGACATAAAACCTCCAGTGGCGCGTAAATTGTTGTGTACGAATTTTTATTTAAGGTTTCGAATTCCAAGTTTAGTTTACTTTATTATTTTACAAATCGAAACACGCATTATTTAAGGTTAGTACGAAGAATTAATTTGATAAGTTGAAACTTATTTTACAAATTTATTTAAGGATACAATGGACTTTTCCGAAAAAAAAGTGGCCCATAGCGGTTGAATGGTTGATGGATGTGGGTATGCTTGGGAAGAAGTATGTATATCATGTATGTGGAAGGAATATGAGATTAACTAAAAATAAGAGAAAATCTGATGGATATGAATGGCGTTGTTTCAGAAGACTGAATGTACACAATATAGGACAAAGTGGCAAGGACCGTTGGTTTTACCTTGGTTAGATTAGGTTGTCCGCCGCGAAGCGGGAAGATAAATCAAGACAACATACGCGCGGCAGCGCGAACTCTCGGTCCAATATAGGACAAAGTGGCAAGGACCGTTGGTTTTACCTTGGTTAGATTAGGTTGTCCGCCGCGAATCGGGAAGATAAATCAAGACAACATACGCGCGGCAGCGCGAACTCTCGATTCAATATAGGACAAAGTGGCAAGGACCGTTGGTTTAATTCTGGTTAGGTTAGAGTTGTTGGGGTTTATTATCATTTTAAAGAATTTTTATATACCCCCTTCAAATTTATTTTCCCCACGCCTTTGTGTTTTGCCCCCTATGCGCATGCGCAAAATGCGTACGGTGGGTTGCTTATAGATGTCATTTCAAGTGACTGGTTATAGCACATTTTAACCGAAGTATTGGGTTAACCTGAGTTAAACCAATTAGAATGAAATTAGAATTAAAAATTAAATTTATATTTCAATGTTGTTGTAAGTGCATGTGCAGAAATTGTATATTGAAGTGTTTACCAGAACAAGGTAAAATGAAATGATAAAATTGGCAACGTCGGTTGGGCTTCTCCTGCACTTTTTGTTTGACAAGTAATTAGAGAGAAGTTAGGCAGTGAAGGAAAATATTAACTGTTGCGTCAAAAAAATGTCAATTTTTTCATAAAAACCCGTATATTTTTTGAATAAATCGACGTAGAAGCTTCGTTTTGGCTCTCTAAGTTTGCAAATACACTACGGAGGACGATTAGTAACAGTTATTCAAGGTAAAAATCCGCCAACCCCAAAAAAATGGGAATTCCCATATTCTTTACAAATTCCGAAGATACCTTTGTAGCAAAATTGTAATTTGCAAAAATTCAAGATCATCTCATCCGGGATTTCAAACGATGGCTTGCTTGCCATGGTTTATCCGTTTTAGGCAATAACAGTGTACTCGTAGAAAGGTTAGTTATCGTTGACAGTTTGTCAGAGATTTAAATATTTCATCTACATATTTTTGTTAACGTTTCCTTTTTGAAGTGAAATTTCTATAGGCGCGGTAGAGTAAAATGGTTACACAAAATATTCTACTTCAAAAAGGAAGCATTAACAAAAATATGTAGGTGCATGAAATATTTAATATCTGACTAAACAAAACGAACTGTCATCGACACTTTCTACGAGTACATTTTTTTGCCTAAAACGGATAAACCACGACAAGCAAGCCATCGTTTTAAATCCTGGATGAGATAATCTTGAATTTTTGCAAATTTTAATTTTGCTCCAGGTACATCATCTTCTGGTAATTCCATTTTTATAATGTATGTTTTACATTACTGTCATTGGGAAATCAAAACTTATGTACACTCATATGGAGAGTTAAGTAGATTACAGTTGAATCAAACGCACAAAGCTCTATTTAGTTTTTAATATCTCTGGATAATATCAATCTCGGTATTTTCTGATTTCTTGCTATTTTTTTCTACAAATAATCCTACAAGGCAAGCGAGGCCCTGCACGCAGGCGTATCTCCTGGCTGGCCAATCTTAGAAAATGGACTGACCTAACATCAACCGACGTATTCCGAGCTGCAGTGAATAGGACAAGATGGGCCAACGCGGTCGCCAACGTCTGAAGAAGATAGGCACCTTTGGAAGAAGAATATCAATCTCCGTATTTTCTAATTTCTTGCTAACTCTCATGTATCATGTCCACTGTAGTGGACAGCTACTATTGGTTAGTTTCAGAGCTCAATGAAACATATTTTGAAACCTCTGATGCATGGAGTTCACTCCAGTGGACATCCTCTGCATAGAGGTGCTACCTAGTGACCAAGAAGAGGCTTACTATAGCTGTAATGAACTTATAACTTGTACAGTTTAGCTAAGATGGCGGACTTGAAAATACCTAGTGCATAATAATAGTAATACGTACTAATACGTTTTCTTTATTTGAAATATGGTAGCTGACGACGTAGAAATACGTTAATTTATAATCAAGGGAGCTATTGACGTAACTGTACGTTATTTTTTATTTTAAATCTTTCCCTGAAGAAAGTCGACTGAAAAGTCGACTTTAAGCAGTTTTCTGTATCGTCCACGAATGTTTTGATGGAACGTAATTGGAAAATCAGTTTGATTTCCTGGGGTTTTGGGAAATTTTTGAAAATCTTGGGAAAACCATCCTTGGTTTTATTGAGTTTCTCCTCAGTTTTTGCGAGGACCATGCAGAAGATCATGTGGAACTAAACTTTGGAAACTTTCCACGATTTTCGGAAAAATCTTTACCTACATTTTGTCTCGGACATGTTCCTCATGGTCTGTTTTTTTTTTAATTTTTTTTTTCAATTCACATTTCTTAATTATTGTTCCGGTGCGGGGGGTTGGTTGGTCGGAGAGACCTGAGTTGGATCACAACTGGAAGCACTCCACTAGTGCTGCCTCTGGCGGATTTTTTTTTAAATCTTCGGAGGAAAATGGCTAATTAAAAAAAACTCTTAATGGGATACCTGTGGTTGTTTGATGGAGCAAAGCACTTCAAAATTTGTCACAATATCTCACAATTTCAATCTCAGATCAGGTTCTGCATTTAACCTGTTTCTAAATAGGTTTTTTAGGAGGAAAATGGCTAATTTAACGTATGCTTAACTAATTATAAGACTGGTTCTTGATTTGTTGAATTGATGTTGATTTGATTTTTTTTAACTATCATAATGGTTTTATTTATGTTTGTACTTGCAATATAGAAAGTAAATGTTCTACCAAATTTGATTGTTTTTTTACCTGCCAGTATAAGGGGTTCTTTCGGATTTTAAAGGGGTTCGCGAAGAGAAAAAGGTTGGAAAACACTGACTTATAACGTAGGATGTTTTCACCAATTCCAAACGACAATGATTTTACCTGAATAAATCGAATTACTTTAATGATTTGTACGAGAAAATAATATAATATATTGTCCTTATTTAGTTATACATTAATGTATAAAAAATGAAACGTAGAAAGTAAATAATAATATAATATTATCGATTAGTTTTGTAAAACGTATCAATGGTAATAATTTTTGTGCATCGTTGGAAGCGAGCGTGTATGCATATAAAAAGCCATGTAGTAATTTGTAGTCGTCTGTGCCAAATACCGTCGACGATCGTGAGCAAAATCCAATGTAAAACACATTCAAACGGTACTCACCAACCAATTTCTTACACATATATAACAACAATGTCGAACAGATTAGACTTGTTTGTGTGTGAGAAATACACCGAGAATACGTGCGCCGATTAATTAACAACTTTCGACAATTAATAGTAGGTACTAGAAATAAAAATGTTCAAATGGGAACAAAATCATAAATTCGATCAAAATGTCTCAAATGAATTATTCCTCGTGTTAAATTGTCACTAGGTTTATCTTAAATTATGATAGATTATCTGCCGCGACACGCTTTAGAAATCCGAGAATATTCTTTACGCGTTGATTAACTACTTGTAATATTGGCTAAATGTACTTTAAATAGAGCACTCTTATTAAATTACTCTCATGAATATTTATCAAGAATATTCTTATTATTTTTTGTGCAAATAACATACTGCACTGGATAATTATTTGTTATAACTACATTAATAACACATATTAGTTTTTTATACAGCGTGGGAGAGAATAACTTTAAAACACTTCCAAGCTTGTATCACTTTAAGAAAAAAAAAATATATAAAAATTAGGATTTATCAAATAAATAGAAATTAAATATGTTATCCAAAACTTGTGTTAATATTGTTGTTATTTATTATAACGAAATTAGAAAATCCATATGCTTTCCGGTAAAATAAACAAAATCTTTCAAAACTTACATCGGCACGATTAAGGCAACCGGTTTCGTAAGTCGTACCACCTATAGCCTAAGTCGTACCTTTAAAATTTAAAATTCAATTAAGCAACAATAATAATTAAAACGTATTTTTTATTAATCTGTAACCATAGTTGGGCAAAAATTAATTGTGAAAACAATTAACAATTAAATTGCGAGATTTAATTGCAACTAACAATTAAAATAATTAATTGTAATTGCAATATATCACAATTAACAATTATTTAATTGTTAATTGTAAAATTTTGCAATTACAATTGATTAATTGTTAATTGATTTATGCACTTTTACAATTACAATTAATAAATGTCGGTTAGAAGATGTTTCTTATACTCCAATGTATCACTTGCCATAATGCGTAACTGAAATAGTTATTTACATTAGAGTGTGGAAAGTTTGATTTTACAACGCGACAGCTCGTGTGGGAAACGAGCCCGAAGGGCGAGTTCCGCATTAGCTGGAGCGCTGTAGAATCGTTTCCGCACGAAATTTGTATAATTTTTTTGGCCGACAATTATTATTTAAGAAGCAAATAGACCCTCCGCCTCAACTTCCGGTCCCCACCCTGCTTCCGGTTACCGCCCCCCCCCCCACTTCCGGTTTCCGAACCAGAAGTGGTGTGGGAACCGGAAGTTTGAGTGGGAACCGGAAGTGTGTGTGAACCAGAAAAGGGGGTGAGAACCGGAAGTGGTGTGGGAATCGGAAGTGGGATCTAGGTTGGGGGCCGGAAGTGGACGGTCCAGAACGAACCATCTTTTCCAACTATTTACAACATGATTAGATTATTTACAACATTGGAAATTATTTTTTGGCCTCCTGAATTGTAAAGCTAGCTTTGACATCGTGTATACATCAAGCGAAACTAGAATTTTACTCACTATGTTGCAAAGTCCGGCTATAATGCGGTAATGTCACTTTCCCGCATTGTAGCCGTACTTTCCCGCATTGTGCCAAATAAAATAATTTCCAATATTGTAAATAATCTAAATAGTTGGGAAAGATGGTTCGTTCGGGACCCTCCACCTCCACTTCCGGCACTCAACCTCGCTCCCACTTCCGGCTCCTACCCCACTTCCGGTTCCCACCCCTACTTCCGGTTCACACTCACACTTCCGGTTCCCACTCACACTTCCGGTACCCACCCCACTTCCGGTTCACGAAATTTCTGGAACCGGAAGTGGGGGTGGGAACCGGACGTAGGAAAATAGACCACTTCCGGTCCCCTACCATCGCCCCCACTTCCGGTTTCCACCCCAACTTCTGTTTCCCACCCACTCTGGTTCCCATCTCACTTCCGGTTCAGAAATTTTCACCACTTCCTGTTCTCAATCCCCTTTTCCGGTTGCAAAAATTTTCACAGCTCCGGTTTTCAATTCCGGTTCAGGAAGTGGGGTGGGAACCGGAAGTGTAAGTGGGAACCTGAAGTGTGAGTGTGAACCGGACGTGGAGGTGGGAACCGAAAGTGGGGTGTTAACCGCAAGTGGGAGCGAGGTGGGGGGCCGGAAGTGGAGGTGAAGGGTCCAGAACGAACCATCTTTCCGAACTATTTAGATTATTTACAATATTGGAAATTATTTTATTTGGCACAATGCGGGAAAGCACGGTTACAAGGGAAGGATACACGGTGACAAGAAGGAAAAGTTTTTACATTCATCAAATAGTATTAATTGTTAATTGTAATAATAAACAATTGATGATTAAGTTAATTGTAACTAACAATTAAAATTTTAATTGCAATTAAATTAATTGTAAACCACAATTAATGGATTTAATTGCAATTGATTTCAATTGCAAACAGTTAATTCAATTAAATTAATTGCAATTAAAATTGTTTGATTCTACAATTAAAAAATTAATTGAATTATGCCCAACAGTGTCTGTAACACATAAGTATTCATTTACAATTAGTAGAAAGTGTATCCATTTAATCCAAACATCACATACAATTTTTTTTGTTCTTTGGTCATCTCCAGCACATACATCGTGCACAATCATGGGTGATTTGCATTTCAAACATCGAATCATGTTTTCCTCCCGATCTTCTCCACAAATAAAACAAAACCAATCGCTTTTCTTCTTTTTAATTTTTAATGCCAATTCCTTTTTATTAATCACCGCGTGTCTTTTATTTGCCGCATTTTCTATGTTTTCTTTATTTTGCGTTGACGTTATTTCAACTGACGAGGTAGAGCATCCACGGAACTGTTGGCTTTGGTTTATTATTGGAATAGGAGCTAAAATATTTAATTGCACTTTTATTTGAGGCGCGTCTGTTTCTTCCTCAAGGATTTCTTCACTTTCTTTTGTAACCATTGCAGAAAGCTCTTCTTGATTATTGATGTCCAACTGAGGAGTAGGTAAAGAGTCATCAATCGCAAGTGTAGGAGCGCAAAAATCATCATCAAATTCGTACCTGTTGCATGGCCCAATACCCTATAGATTTAAAACCATTCAAAGCTATATCCATAAGAACAGATTTTGGGTATGCAATTCCCAATAGTTCTGATACATTATTGCCAATATTTCGCTCAATTTCCATTATTCCCAATAGTTCTGATACATTATGATACATTTTTGTTTAATTATGTTTCCGGGATTAGTTCTTAACCAAGAAGAGGAGGCTTCATTATAATTGGTTTTTAGAGATTTGGAAAAAGATCTATCGAAAGGTTGGAGACGGTGGGTTGTATGTGCAGGAAAGGATAACATTATAATGCCATACTCACATGCTTGCACTATGGCTTCAATATTTTTTGTATGGGTAGTGTGTCCATCCAAAAGAAGACGTACTTGCTTATTGTTACTCTTATTCAACTTTGTGTACTTGATGAAATGTTCTAACCATTTAACAAAAAGTTCTGACGTTATCCATCCGTTTTTGGAGCATCCAAATACAGTACCAATTGGTGCTCCTTTCTTTAAGCAATCGTTTAAATACGCGTTTAAATATTAACATAGGAGACACCTGCAACATTCATACAGCATATACCTGTAGTAGTCACAATCCTTTCGCCACTTGTAAGTGCACCAACTTGATGGTTGCCTTTCCGAGCAATTATGTTGGATGGTTTGTGAACAGTGGACAATCCTGTTTCGTCAACGTTATATATCTGGTTAGCATCGAACTTATATTCATCTAATATGGATTCGTATTTATCAAAGAATCCATAAACACGTTCTTTATTGAAAGCCCTGGCCTTGGCCATTGTTGTTGCCTCTGGAGTTACTTAAAGATAAACAAGGATTGTCTTTCATGAATTTATAGTATCACTTCTTCCCTGCAATATCTTTTTTCTATTGAAACGGTGTGTTAATTTATATTTTTCTGCCGTCTGATAAGCAAGTTTTCTTGAATCAGTTGCAGTAATCCCAAAAAAGCTTGATTCTAAATTGAGAACGTGTGCAACCAACTTCTTCTCCTTATCTTTAGTCAAATTTGACATTCTTATTTATTCCTTTAAAATGACGCCGTAACGTTGATTTAGGGATGTTGTAGTGTCTACTAGCTTCATTGAATCCAATAACTCCTTCCGATAATCTGGTTAAAGCCTCGTCCATATCTTCTTGTTTCCATTTATTATAAATTCTCTTTGACTGCGCTGACATAATTATGGCCTACAAATAAGAATGAAAGCAACGTCATTTGACTGTAGGTAAAAAATGAGATGTAATTTCTTAAGTCGTACCAGTACGACTTAGGAAACTCATATGGGTACGACTTAAGACACGGCAAAATTAAATTTAAAAGTAAACATAACCTAACATTGAATAAAATTAATACGATTTCGTTTCGACCATACGATTATGTAAATTCCACTGAATTTATATTTAATAAGAAACACAATTTTATCAATAATTAACTTGCAATATTAACTACCAAACATATGCAGAAAATTATAAGAAATTTTAAATAAACTTACTTGATGACAGGATTTATAACGATGCTTGTTTATGCCGGACAATAATACGTAAAACAACATAGTCAACCTATGATGTATATCAGGTTGCCGTCATATGTGCTGTTGTCGCCGTTGTTCATTCAAAATTCAAGTGGTACGACTTAAGCTCTGGTACGACTTGAGCAACCTTACCTTATGCGGACTGCGCCCTTAACATATAAACTTCATTGAATGGTTTACACTATGCAAATTTCATGAAAAATATTCGGATTTTCATAAAATAAATTTTAACTTTAATTAAAAAGCAGATTTTTTTTTTAACGTGGTGTTATGTAGGTCATATATTATTTCTTTTATCTGGTTAGAATATTTTAAGAAATTTTCTTTCTCGGTTAATTTAGTGTGAAAAGTGAAATGTGATAATTTATATGCTCGTTGCGTTGTACTGGATGTCTCGACAATTGTACTTAGTTTACGCATGCTAATTTATTTAGTTTAACTAGTCTAATTAGTCTAACCTCGTCAACT
Source organism: Phosphuga atrata (assembly GCA_944588485.1). Classification (NCBI taxonomy): domain Eukaryota; kingdom Metazoa; phylum Arthropoda; class Insecta; order Coleoptera; family Silphidae; genus Phosphuga; species Phosphuga atrata. The sequence goes on along the minus strand of OX155894.1, from coordinate 5,378,882 downwards.
ATTTATAAATAATTACCATGTGTACTATTAAAACTATTACTTGTAATAAGATTATACCGAGATTTTAAATAATAATTCCCAAAATGAAAATTTAACTTACAATAAGCGAGATCAGCCCAATCATAATCTAAAGTGACCACACGTCCCGATCCCGTCGAAAGTGACCAACACTCCCGCGTCACGCAGATTTTTAAAAGTGTCCCGCTTTTTAGAAAATATATAAAATAAGATTTTTCCACATTTTCCTATAAAATCTCCTTTTTAGGGTTCCGCACCGAAAACGGAACCCTTATAGGAACACTTTGTTGTCCGTCTGTCTGTCCGTCTGTCCGTCCGTCTGTCTGTCTGTCAAGACCATTTTTCTCAGGAACGCGTAGAGGTAACAAGTTGAAATTTGTATGAAATACTCGGGTCTGCGTTCTCTTTCAGCTGTGAAAAAATCAAACTTGTATGTCAACGCGATCAAAAGATATGACCGTTTATGTCGCATATTTTGCGATTTCACAAGGGCTTTATAGTCAAAACCTATAGGGTACTTCCCGTACACATTAGTATATTTTCGCAACACATTAGTATATTTTCATAAGTTTCTAATAGTAAATTCGCATTTTTCTTGTAATTAAACTACATATTTACGGTTTTCAGATTTTTCCCTTTACATGTGCTGTAAGACACCGCTTCTTGCCAAATTTCATGATTCTAGGTCAACGGGAAGTACCTTATAGGTTTTTATTCCCTTGTGGAATCGCAAAATATGCGACATAAACGGTCATATCTTTTGATCGCGTTGACTTACAAGTTTGATTTTTTCACAGCTGAAAGAGACCGCAGACCCGAGTATTTGATACAAATTTCAACTTGTTACCTCTACGCGTTCCTGAGAAAAATGGTCTTGACAGACAGACAGACAGACGGACAACAAAGTGATCCTATAAGGGTTCCGTTTTCGGTACGGAATCCTAAAAATGAAATAATTTCCAATATTGTAATTAATCTAAATCTATTTGTTTCTTAAATAATAATTGTCGGCAAAAAAATCTTATACAAATTTCGTGCGGAAATGATTTTACAATGCTCCAGCAAATGGGGAACTCGCCCTTAGGGCTCGATCCCCAAACGAGCTGTTGCATTGTAAAATCAATGGTTCCGCACTCTAATGTAAATAACTATTTTTGAATTATTAGTCTGCTTTCGTAACTAATTGTAAATTATAATTCTCATTTCATCCTATTTGTCCCGCTTTGTCTCAATGAAACTGTGGTCACTTTATCATAATCACTACTTTCGTTTTATTGTCGGAACTATAAACAACATAAATAATCCAATAAATCATTCATACTTCATCATTCAAATAAACTTTATTCAATTTATTACATTCGTTGTACAATACCCAATAAACCATAGTAAAATGTTACGCAAAAAATACCATAAAATGCCTCAATTACTTCATACAAAGCGTGTGGAGAACAATCGGCGCCGATGAAAGAAAACACAAATAAAAATAAAATAGTTCACGTTTTGTTACCTACATTTGTTGTTGTCGGCGCCAAAGCCACACCTAAGGTTCACCTGGTTAGGTAACGGGTGTACGTTCGGGGTTATCTGTATCGCGTCATCTGAGGCAAACGTGAGCCCAACAATGCAGACGGTTAATGTGTTTGTGCCGACGAAGAAAAACTTCGTTTGGTCATTCTGGACACGTAGAAACTATCAAATATATGCTGTTATCGTTGCGGTACTTCATAAAATTTGTATGCATTTTTTTGAAAATTTCACTGCGGGCCGCATTGAATAATTTTCTTTTTAGTTATTTGTATACCACAACCGTTACATCTACACTTGCCGAGACAAACCAATATTGTTGGGTTTTTTCAAAGAAGAGGTGTTCGCGCCAATTTTAATAAATCTATATTTTAATTCAAATCTTAAATCGATTTCGGCATCGATTAAAAGAAGGAGACAGATGTGTGGACCTGGGCCGAAATCGCGCGATTTACCTATTAATTTCGTCGCGAATTTATGTATTTGCGGGCAGTATGCTTCGAGTGCGTGAAGCGTAGAGACAAGAATCGAAGCGCGAACGAAGCTCGACCGACACGTACACGCATCTTTAAGTTTCTCGTTTTAAGTCAAATTAACCAGGAGTGTAATCACAAGGACTGAAGCGGCATCCAACGTCTGGAAGACAACAATTTTAAGGGAATCCCTCCACCTACAATCCCCATTTCCTCCCTTAAAAAAGGCGCCGGAGGGATGATCACACGTGGCGGAGACGCGAGCAGCCTTAACCGGTAAGTTATTAGAACAGCCCTGTTTTAAAACTAGAAAATTTTGATTTTCGTGAGACACGGTCCAAACAAGAGGATAGAATAATGTGTTGATTTGTTTTCTCGGGGATTCAGCGTTTGTATTGATGGTTGGCTGATAAGAACGGGATTCTCGTCGTTTCGGTGAACTAACTCTCTCTCTAAGGGTACTACAGTCCTAAGTAGGACCTGGACGTCCTCCCACTGCCTACACTTGTGCTTGCTGTCTTGATCTTACACCAGTGTATGGAGCCCTTACTGTTTTTAACGTGGTTGGCCAGCCAACACGCGGACTGGTGAAATAAGATGGAACAGAAAAAGAAAACCAAGTGCCAGATGTTTGAAAAGTGGCAAACACACTGAAGTGCTTCTAACAAAGGCCAGTGGACCACGCGTCTTTTATCTGGCATTAGGGGAAGTTTCGTGGCAGATTTTTTTACTCTGATGACTTTCCCACAGCCATGCGCAGGAGGACGGTAGCTTATTTTTCCATACCCAGGATTTGAACCCGGGACTTCATCATCACGTAGCGCTACAACCCTGGGTGGGTCTTGGCTGACTGTACAACTTTTTTCCAATTTGTTCGGTCTTCCATCAACCTAGGGTCAAATGGAATGTTCATTTTCCGGAGATCTGCTTGGATGTTATTTCTCCATCGCATTCTGGGACGTCCGAGCGGTCTCTTGCCTGTGGGAATCTCCTCCCATACCAGTTTTACAAGTCTTTCGTTATGCAGTCTGTGCACGTGGCCTGCCCATCTTAGTCGCTGTGATTTAATTTCTTGGACAATATCGGTGTCGTTGTAGAGTGCTTTTAATTCGATATTGGTTCTGATCTTATACTGGTCTGTGGTGATGTCATGGTGAGGTCCGAAAAGTATTTTTCGTTCAAAGCGTCTGAGCTTTTCTTCGTTTGCTTTGGTCATGGTCCACGTTTCGCATCCGTATGTTATTACAGGTCTGACGATGGATTTATATATTTTGATCTTTGAACTTCTTGTGAGATGCTTATTCAGTGCAAATAGACAGCGGTTTGCAGATTGGATTCTGTCTTTTATTTCTTCGGTAACATCGTTGTCCGCTGTGATTACGGCCCCCAGATACTTAAAACGTTGTACTCTTTCGAAATTAAAGGTGTTGATCGTCATATTTTGTCATATTCTGTCTCTTCGTGTCGTTCTATTTATACACATATATTTCGTTTTCTCTTCATTATTCTTCAGCCCTACTTCACTTGTTGCTCCTTCCACCTTGTTGAAAATGTCTTTCGTGGATAGAATGGAGTCTCCAACGAGATCTATGTCATCTGCATATGCGAGTAACACTTTGGGACCTTGACCCGATAGCAATTCTGTTTTTATTTCGGCCGACCTCATGGCTTTCTCTAATACAAGGTTGAATAGTAGTGGAGATAACGCATCACCCTGTTTAAGTCCACTGTTGATTTCAAAGCTGCCAGACAGTTTATTATTTACACGTACTTTAGATATTCCACCCTCCATACAGACTATGGTCATCCGAATGAGTTTCTTTGGTATTGAGAACTCCGCCATGGCATTCCATACTTGGCTTCTTTCTACGCTATCATATGCCTGTCGAAAGTCTATGAAAAGATTGTGTATGAGTTTGTTATACTCCCATCCCTTTTCTAGAAGTTGTCTCAGCGTGAATAGTTGATCTATTGTTGATCTGTTTGCCCTAAACCCGGCTTGATATTCGCCTAGGACATTTTCAGCATAAGGGATAAAACCCGGGACTTGTGGCTTATAAATCTTACACCTTGACTACTAGGCCAGCACCACCTCGGCGAACGAACATATTCGCCAAATATATAGACGTCCTTGATAGATTTACACGTCCTTACAGGTTAACCATTAGACGTATACTGAGCACTCGGTCATGTGTCCTTTGCTATTTGGCGGTTTTGAGCTTTCGCCCAGCTATTCCGCCGTCTTGTTGTTTGTTTGTCGTTGTTTTTTTTTTGAGCACTCGGTGGTGTGACGCGTCGATTTATAGCTATCTGGTTTCATACGCCTTGCTTGCGGTGCTTCGGTTCTCTGGATTGTTCGTCTTGTTAGTCGTATATGTATCTGAGATGTTAGGTTGGTTAGATGAGGAGTCTGGGATTGTATTTTGAGGGTGGATATAATCGGTCGCCAGACTGGGGGCTCGCAAGGAATCATCTATCGTGGCTGTATGCGTTGGTTTCCTGGAAACTGTGTAACTCAAGGTGCCGCCTGGTTTCTTCTGTACGAAAACAAGAAAGGGAGTCGTTGATGTTCACTATGTTCGCGTAGTGTGGTAAAATACCAACAGCGCAATAAATGAACATTCACAATAAATGAACGAAGCGCTATCGCGCTTCATGGCCCAGTCCGACACGGAGCCAACCTATTTCTTACAGCCCCTGATTTCTTACCTCCGTCTACGATTCCATTCTGAATTTGATTTGCTCGTGTTGGGAGTTTTATTTTTTAAGATGGATGAGGAATTTATCTAGTCTAACGTGGGGCCAGATTACAAATCTTAGCCAGAGGGTAGGTATAAGTGTAGGTGATGAGATTGCGTTTTCATCAAAATCTGTAAGAAATCAGGGGCTGTAAGAAGTAGGTTGTCTTCGTGTCGGATTGTGCCATGAAGCGCGATAGCGCTTCGTTCATTCGAAATTGATTTATGTTGGCTTCAAATTGTTTTCTTCTCATTTAGCATGTAGTGAGAAAATTTGCTGTTATAGCTGCTGGTATACCATTGTTTTAATGCCAATAAATCTTGATAAAGATTAAAAATGGACGCAATAAATCTGCACACTAATAATTCGCAAATGAAAGGTCGACAATGAAAAATATCATTTCGTTTTATTATTGCAAATGTTGCTGATAAGTTAATCATAAATAATACCTATTGTGTATTTAATAATAAAAATAACGACGGAACCCAAGAATATGGCAAATATGTATTGCATAAACGTGTATTTAATAATAAAAAAAAAAACAGCGAAACCTAAGAATATGGCAAATAAATCATTTAATTACTAAAAAAACCGGCCAAGTGCGAGTTGTGACTCGCGCACCGAGGGTTCCGTACAAACTTGTAAGTAAGGTTTTTTTTTGTGGAGGACGTAGCAAGCACATTCAGTTAACTTGACAAGTGGCCCTCATGAAATCACGAACATCTTAGTACCGCTGCAAGCATAACCTCAAGATGTTGCTGTCGTACGATGGAATTCTACCCTATATTTTATTACCATACATCCCCCATTCACTATCAGTGTTTAGGGGTTCTGGAACTTCACTATTTGTTTTTACTGTTCAATTTTGTATACCTATATACCCTGTATAAAGGTATACAGGGTTTTTTTTTAAATAACGCGAACATGTTTAAACTTATAAAAAAAAAACTTAATTTTAGTATTAGAGTTATTCACTAACTTATATTAAGATCTAACTATTTCTAGATCTAATATAAACTATATTAGTTTAAACTTAACTATTTCTAGATCTATTTCTCTATATCATATCTCATTCACTATATCATCTATATCTAACTATTTCTCGATACTCTTAAAATTCAGTTGTTCAATTGACTGCTTTTTGGGCAATTGACTACCAAAAAATATAGGGCGAACGTGATTTAAGTATAATATACTTAAATCATATTATCTACAACATATTATGTAGATTATAGTATAGTATTATTATGTAGATTATCAACATATTATGTAGATTATAAAGAAAAATTAGACGAAATATAATATATACAGGATGTTACGGGACTTGAGTATGTCGCATGTCGGTTATAAACAATGTCGGTATATATTATGTATATAGAGCGTACGTGATGAAATGCATAACGAATATAAACAAAGAAAATTCAAAATAAACAGCTTGGTGCCAACACATACTTTTTAACCTTAGGACCTAACTGTATGTAACCCATATGTTTCTGAAACCTGACAATACCACTACGACAACATTAGTGTATTTTCATAAGTTTCTATTAGTAAATTCGTATTTTTCTTGTAATTAAACAACATAATTACGGTTTTCAGATTTTTCTCTTTACATGTGCTGTAAGACACCGCTTCTTGCCAAATTTCATGATTCTAGGTCAACGGGAAGTACCCTATAGGTTTTGATTCCCTTGTGAAATCGCAAAATATGCGACATAAACGGTCATATCTTTTGATCGCGTTGACTTACAAGTTTGATTTTTTCACAGCTGAAAGAGACCGCAGACCCGAGTATTTGATACAAATTTCAACCTTTTTACCTCTACGCGTTCCTGAGAAAAATGGTCTTGACAGACAGACAGACGGACAGACAGACAGACAGACAGACAGACAGACAGACAGATGGACAACAAAGTGATCCTATAAGGGTTCCGTTTTCGGTAAGGAATCCTAAAAAGATTGTATTCTGTCTTGTATTGTATTGTATTTTGTCATCTTAAAATATTGAATCCCTAAAAGATTGAAAAATTGTATTGTTACTCAAATTGTAATTAAAAATTGTTATTGCTATTTGAAAACAAACATTTTATTTTAAATTTATTAATGAAAGCATATTTTCCAATTTTTAAAACTTTTTCTATTTATAATTTAATTATCGCTAGTTTCCATTTCTTCTTCGTGCGTTGCTAACAATGGCAATTACAAATTAACATTTTTACTTTCTGCATATTTATCACAGTAATTGTAATTTTCTTTTCCATGAAATTGCACGCTCTTAGAATTACTTCCCGATATCCATAAAATTACCATCCCATTAAAAGGAAATTATTTAATTACGAACAAATCATAATTTTTTCATTAATTTTCCGCTTTGTAATTCATTTCATAATAAAAAAAAAATGAAACTTAGTTACATTAATATAATCGAAACGATATAAAGGTTAATTTTGAATATTGTTTAAATGAAAAAATGCATTTTTATGCCTAAAAAAATGCATTTTTCAATTCTCATATATAGAGATTTCTCATATATAGAGATCTCTATTCATATATAGAGATTTGAAATATGTAATTTTAAAGCGATTTCGGTCAAAAAAATTGAGCAGTCAGAGAGTTAAGAGAAAATAATTAATTGGAAATACAATAATTTTCTTTATGTAGTTTCATAATTAGAAAGAATTTAACTTTTAAAAACATTAATAAACCAAAGACACAAACAAATATAAGTAAAACTGGCAGGTTTACAATTCCAAACACGCTCGAAAACCTAAACTAAATACAACATAAATCAAAACAAAATATAAAACTATTTATACCACCAAAAAAGAAACAAACCCCGAAAGACATTCCTCGTTCATTAATTTTCAAACACGCAGACTTTCTTAAACAAATACCTAGTTCACTAATTAACAAGAGAATAACTTTAATTAAATCTTACTGTAAACGGTTCTGTGAATTAATCTGCAGTTATCACGCGAATATCGCAGAAAACATAAAACACTTCGAGAGTTATTTACGAATTCCTTTGTGCCGACAAAAGACGTGAAATATAATTGTGGAAACCCACGCGAAAATTCACACAAGACCCACCTGTTCGAGTCCGCTTTGAACCTTTTTTGCAAATAAATTCTGCAAGAAATTAATTCGCACGTGCGACTAAATATGTAGACAATGTTATATATACACGCAAACATTTACAACATGTTCCGCATTGCAAACAAACACTTTCTAGATATACGAGAGAACATTCAACAACTCCAATTTCAATTAATGAGATTTATTTTAAACAGATTCCTCTAATTAGAGGATGATAATAAGATGATAATTATCTATTTTGTCTTGTCTGTCTAATATCTAGTGTTTTTTGTCTTGTCTGTTTAATCTGTGTATTAATGTTAAATATAGTTTTCTCATGTATACAGAATTTTAGACAATTTTTGTTTTAAATTCAATTAATGTTTTTCAATGTCAAGTAGTTTTAAAAAACTTGTTGCAATGCCATATATAGCTTTATTGAGTGCATTACAGACCCAATAACTTAATATTTAAATAATGCAAGACTGAGGGTCATCAAGTGTACGAAATAAAAATAAGTCCTATCCATGATTTAATATTAAATGAGATTGCGTTTATTGAGTAATTTTCTTGAAATTGCTAGTTTAAAGGAAAATAATTGTAACACGTAGTTTTAATTTTAGCGAAATATAATAAGATTGCAACGTGGAATTAATTGTGGACAAACGAAATAGTTGTCGGTATCACATGGCCATTTACATGAACCTGTTTGATCTTTGCGTAATTTAACTTAATGGATTTAGCACCGATAAATGTCTTGCAATGGTCTACAATTTATACGTTTCTTATCAATTATTCTTCAAAAATAATTAAATTACCATGATCCACAGTTTAGTATTGTCAAGGCATTTCCTATGTAAAAGTCCAACATCAGATCCAAACTGGTTTGCCTGAAACTAAACAGGAACAAGCTAAGAGCCCTGACGGGAAACTGCAGATTTAGAAAGCACCTCAAGGCCCTAGACTTAGAGGAAGATGCCAGATGCAGATTTTGCGGCTCAGCAGAAGAAACTCCCATACATCCGCTCAAAGACTGAGGAGCACTGCTCCATAAGAGACAAATGTATCTTAGGGCCTACTGCTTGAACGCAGAGGAGTTGCAGTCCTTGAATCCCACCCAGTTCCTGAAATTCCTAAAGGAACCAGGACTAGAGGAGGCGCTCTAAATGGGTAAGTATACCAACGATTAGAGGAAGAAGGTGCGGTACAAGAGATCTATGAACAGTCGCAGTACAAGTCACCAAGTGACATAAGTCCTTCATTTTCATTGTCTTAGAGCCCTTGTACATCTGCAGCTCACGGATCTCCTGTTTCTTCTTATGTACTTGTTTATCCGTGAACATCTCCTTTCCCAGCTTTTTCCCCTTATTTTATTATGGTTTTGCGCACCTTAGCTCAGATCTTTTTGTAATTCGTTCTATCCTGAATCGACTTTGTACTGAGATATCTTGAACGTTTGAAAAAGAACTCCCTAGTATTATTGTGTGATCGAAACTGTTCAAAGTGATACAGACTATTCTAGTTTGTGGTGTTTGATTCATCAACTGTCCAAGTTTTGCTCCCCTGCAGCTGGCACGCTTGTTTGACCTTGAGACGGCGCCAGGGCTCAGTTTGCTTAATTCAGTTCTGGCCTGCAGGACAGTAAAATGACTGCTCCGCAACAAAAAACCCAGTGTGTTATTTGGCTTGTGCAAACTGAATCTTTTATAAAAGTGCAACGTAATTTTAGAGGTCAGCATGCTGTTGAAGCTCCTACAGCAAAGACTATCCGTCATTGGATACATTCTTTTAATGAAAACGGTAGTGTTTTAAAAGGGAAATTGCCAGGTAGACCGAGAACTTCGGATGTTCTTAAACAGATCCGTGTTTCGTGTGTTCGCAGCCCAGAAGTAGTCTCCTATTAGGATTGCCTAAAGGTACTGTGCATGATGTAATGCGTAAAAGACTTCATTTGCGTGCCTACACATTGCAACTGTTACATGAAATAAAACTTAATGATAAAGTCAAAATGTTAGCGCTTGCCTTTGACTTTCCAAACAGAATTGATGATGATGACAATTTGTTGAAAAATGTTTTCTTTTATGATGAGGCTACAGTTAGTGGAACAGTAAATCTTCACATTTGCAAAATTTGGGGTTCAGAGCATCCACATGAATGTATTCAACATCAACGTGACTTTTCAAAAAGTTAATGTTTGGTGCGGCTTGATGGAAGAACGTGTGATTAGTCCTTCCATTTTTAGATGAAATTTTTGGTCCTCCTCGGTGGTGTAGTTGACAACATACCCGCCTTTCAATGCGGGAGACCCAGGTTCGATTCCTGGTCGGGGAGACAACAACTAGGGCGGTTTTTCAGTAAACCGTCCGGGCTGCCCACCCTGAATGAATGCAAAGTATGCGATACCAGGGTGGCGCATACTAATGCCAAGGTGGAATTGTACTGAGAATGTAGAACAAACAATAAATGGGGACAATTACTACGACATGTTAATAGATTATGTCTTTCCCAAATGGATGATATTGAGACGGAAAAGGAGCTTGTGTTTTTCACATTACAGTAACTACGTGCGGCTCTAGACACTCTTTACGTGGTCTGTTAGAAAAGTATCCAACCTTTAGCCGGTAGAAAAAAAAACGGGCATACCTGGAGCGTTGGAAACCTAATAACCCTCAAAGTAGTCTCCTTGGGACTCCACACACTTCTCCCAGCGGTGCCGCCATTGTTGCAAGCATTCCGAAAAGCCTCTTTCAGAATCGACTTTAGCTCGGCTGTCGTTGCAGCTATAATGTCCTCTCTTGTCTGAAATCGCGTTCCTTTCAATGGCCTCTTGACTTTGGGGAATAGCCAGAAGTCGCAGCGGGCCATATCAGGAGAGTAAGGAGCCTGTCGCAACAGAGGAGTCTTGTTTTTCGCCAAAAAATTGTGAACAAACTTCGAAGAATGTGTTGGAGCATTGTCGTGATGGAGTCGCCAATTTCCTGATGACCACAACTCCAGTCGCTTGCGCCGCACAGCATCACGTAGGCGACGTAGGACATCCCTCATTTCACTTGTCGTCATTCTACTTGCATTGAAAAACCGACGAGCACTACATACTACGTGACTCGAACACTGCTCGACAGCAACTGACGCTATCTACAGGCGGGAACAAAATCACGCATGCGCACGAAGGTTCAAGGTCAGGTCATGCAAGCGCGCTTGATTCAAATCCATCAGGTTTTCAAAATAAAAAATATGGTCGGATACTTTCCTAACAGACCACGTACGTAAAAAATATTGTGTACAGTGAAAAGATCCGAGACAACAATCATTTACGCGAATGCATAGAAGCGGTAGTTGGAACTAGAGATGAGCATGGGACGAGTTTCTCGTCCCAGATCCCACCCGGTGGGACATATCCCAGTCACTGTCCCATCCCATCACATTTTCGTCCCATTATCCCATTCCATAAGCGTAAATTTTCGTCTAGCATTTTCGTCCCATCCCATCCCGGTCGCTCGGCCCGACCCATTCGTCCCGTTTTTCCCATGCAGCACTAGACTTTCTTTTCGATTTCTCGACAATTAGTAATTCGTTTTCGTCGCAAATGGATCGGATTGGTGATGGAAATTTGGTGATGGAAAGATTTTTCAGGAACTACATTGTTTCTGGGATAACAATGAGATAATCTCCTGAGCTGAACGTGTATTAAAATTTTGTGTATTGGCACGATAAACGTTAACTTTGGATTATTGTGTATTTTCAATCTAAGCGTTAAAATCGTTGAAAACAAAGTTGCACCATTTTCAAGGCTAAAATAGAACTTTTCTTTAGGACGAACTGCGCAAGCGCGATTCGGTAACCGACAAACTGCCGCGCCGAGTCGTGAACAACTTACACAAAAAAACAAAAATCTAGAAATAGCTAACAAAAATACAGTGATTGTATTGGGAAGCCTACTTGTGTCTACAAGCAAATGAAAATAAAAAGATTCTTAAATATGAAAGCAATTAATTATGCACGAATTAGATTTACTAGATTATCAAAATCCGTCCCAGTCCGTCCCATACAAAATTGTCGTCCCATCCCATCCCACGCGACGTTCATCCCACTCATCCCATACCATGGGACGATGGGATGGGATGGGATCCCATAGTCATCTCTAGTTGGAACAGTTACACCTGATATATTGGTGAATACGTAGCGAGAAGTGAAATTTCGCCTCGACATGTGCAGGGTAACAAATGGATCCCACCCAATCGACTTTAGCTCGGCTGTCGTTGCAGCTATAATGTCCTCTCTTGTCTGAAATCGCGTTCCTTTCAATGGCCTCTTGACTTTGGGGAATAGCCAGAAGTCGCAGGGGGGCATATCAGGAGAGTAAGGTGCCTGTCGCAACAGAGGAGTCTGTTTTTTCGCCAAAAAATTGTGAACAAAGTGCAAAGAATGTGTTAGAGCATTGTCGTGATGGAGTCATCTCTAGTTGGAACAGATACACCTGATATATTGGTAATTACGTATTCACCTATAGCAAAGTGAAATTTCGCCTCGACATGTGCAGGGCAACAAATGGATCCCACATTGAAGTCCATTAATGTTAAAACAAAACTTGAAATTACTTGCTTTTATTGTATGTTCTTGTTAATGTAGTTTTCCATTAATTTCAACATAAAATTTATACTTAGAACGGGGGAGTTCTTTTTGAAACACACTGTATATTCTTTTTGTCTAGGATTCTTTCTTCAATTCCTGATCCCACTAATAATAAAAGGAATAAACTGTTCCTTTTATTATGTTCGCACTTTCCTAGAGCTTATTCCGCAGCCGGGAGTAAGCAATTTTTTATAGTGCTGTAGTGCTCTTGGGGGGAAGTCTAACCCTTACAGGGCGCGTCCCCAGGTGGCGGATAGGGGAACGCTCGTCAAGCATGCTTGAAGGGTAGAGGTAAAATAAAATAGCCTCCGCGGACCAAAATAAGACTAGGTAGCAACAGGCTTACAACCTGCTATACCGAAACTCAACTTTGTAAAAGAAACACCAACAAGCCTCGGAAACGGACAGATGAAATCAATGACAACTTTTAGCGCACGATATCGGACACGATTTGGAACATGGAACGTAAGGACGTTGCTGAAGCCAACCACTCTAGCCCAACTGACGAAAGAATTTCGGAGATACAACTTACAAGTATTAGGCCTAAGTGAAATCAGATGGGAAGGAAGTGGCGTGAAGAAAACATCAACGGGAGAGGTGCTTCTCTACTCCGGGAAACAAATTGGCGAGGCGCGCAGAGGTGGTGTCGGATTCATGCTAACAGAGAAATCAAAGCAAAGTTTAGAAGATTGGGGCCCAATCTCAGAAAGGATAATAACAGCACGATTCCGAACGCGCTCGAGGTATATATCAATAATTCAAGTTTACGCACCGACAATGGCAGCTACAGAAGAAGAAAAGGATACATTCTACCAACAATTGTCAAGCACAATTCGCCAACTTAAAAAGACGGATATAAAAGTTGTGATGGGAGATTTCTATGCCAAGGTTGGGAAAAGCAGCACTAACTGGGAGTCAGTAATGGGAAACTACGGTATAGGGGAAATGAATGAAAATGGAGAATTACTAGCGGACCTCTGCACAAACCACGACTTGCTTATAGGCGGAACAGTTTTTCCACACAAGGAAATACATAAAGTGACATGGTGCTCACCGGATGGCAGAACCCAAAATCAGACAGATCATATTTGCGTAAGCAAGAAATGGAAAACATCACTGTTGGATGCCCGGAATCACCGTGGAGCCGACGTACATAGCGACCACCACCTTCTCTGTGGACAGATACGTATTAAACTGATCTCAAACACCAAGCGCCAAGCCACCAGGAAAACTGACATCGCAAAACTTCAAGATACAATGACGGCAAAGGCCTTCGCAGAGGAAGTAGCCAACAGCCTGAAGGACAAGACCACAGGGAACAAAGACATTACAGAAAGATGGTCAAGCATCGTAGATGCGTTAAGAGGAGCTGGAGACATCCTTGGGTATAAATCCAATGAGAGAAAAGAATGGATATCTGATGCGACTTGGAAATTAATCCAAGACCGCCGAAACTTAAAGCAACAAATAAACTGTGCTGAAGATAAAGATAAACAAAGGCTATCCCAGATTTACAACGCAGCCGATAAGCAAGCGGGAAAGAGTGCTAGAACTGATAAGAGGAAATGGCTAGCTGATATTGCAACCCGAGCGCAACTAGCTGCTGACAGCATGAACACCAGGGAAACATATCGCCTGACACGAAAGCTCACAAACACAGGCTACCCCTCAGAACGACCAATACGCACGACGAACGGCAAGCTATGCACAACCGAGGCACAGCAAATAACTCGCTGGACAGAACACTTCCAAGAGCTCCTAAACACACCGTTGGAAGAGGTTCCACAGAGTCCTATGACACCAAGCGGAAACAGAAGATTTAAAGACGACCCGTCAAGCATAGAGGAGGTGAAGGCCGCCATCAAACACCTTAAAAACGGCAAGGCGCCTGGCGCTGACGAGACATACTCGGAGATGTTTAAAATAGACATAAAGGGAATCACCGAGATTATAACACCTATAATTCGAGAAGCATGGGAAACAGAAGTAATACCATCCACGTGGAAAGAAGGCCTAATTATCAAACTGGCGAAAAAAGGAGTCCTGAGTATATGCTCCAATTGGAGAGGAATAACTCTTCTTAACACCATTAACAAATTAGTATCCAAAATAATTCACGACCGGATCAGCACTGTGGTTGAACCGACACTACGCAAGGAGCAAGCTGGATTCAGGCCTGGCAGGTCCTGTACCGACCAGATAAACACCCTCAGAATCATCGTTGAACAGTCGGTCGAGTGGCAGTCACCACTCTATCTACTGTTCATCGACTTCAAGCAAGCGTTCGATAGTGTGGACAGGGAATTTATGTGGATAATACTAGCCAGCTACGGGGTGCCTACAAAGTACATAAACATAATCAAATTACTATACAAAGAAGCAAGCTGCATGGTAATCCACCAAGGACAACGCGGCACACCTTTCACAGTGCATTCGGGAGTAAAACAAGGATGCACGCTCTCCCCACTTCTGTTTACCATGGTCTTAGACTGGGAAGAAAGCAAATAAAAAAACAAGGGGAATTCGATGGACGCTCGTGAGGCATTTAGAAGACGTAGATTTTGCCGATGATATATGTCTCATGTCCCAAACCAAAGTAGATATGGAAATAAAGTTGGAGGCTCTCAAAAAGTACGCAATGCAGGGAATGAAAATCAATGTCGATAAAACCAAGCTGATAAAGATCAATGCGACAGCCCCCTGCAACCTGGAGATAGATGCCAGGCAAGTACAGGTAGTAGATAGTTTTTGCTATCTTGGAAGCCTTATTTCACAGGATGGTGGTGCTGATAAAGACGTAAAACAACGGATACAGAAGGCGCGACAGGCATTCGGAATGCTTAACAATCTGTGGAATTCAACAAAAACTTCCCGTAACTTAAAGCTCCAAATTTTCAAATCTAATGTAGTATCAGTTCTTCTTTACGGTAGCGAAACGTGGAAAGTGACTACCACCATAGTATCACAACTTCAGGTTTTCATGAACAAGTGAAGAATACTTCAAATATTTTGGCCCAATACCATAGCAAATGTTGAACTTTGGAAAAAAGCAAATATGGAGCGTCTTGAAACCCAAATAAGAAGAAGGAAGTGGAAATGGATCGGCCACACACTTAGAAGGCCGGAGGGGGATATTGCAAAAGAAGCTCTTGACTGGGACCCCTAAGGTTCAAGAAAGAGAGGCCGCCCAAAAATCACGTGGCGGAGGACAGTCGTACAGGAAGCCAGGGCAAGCGGAAAGGAGTGGCGCGAGGTAAAGGCCCTGGCTCAGAATATAATCAGATGGAGAGCGTTTGTTGATGCCCTATGCTCCCACGAGGAGTAAAGGAAATGATGATGATGTAGTGCTCTTAGGTATTTTCAAACTATTTCTCTACTAATTTTTCGTCTAATCTCTTTCGAAAATACGCAACAAACCAAATATGCGAGAAACGAGAAATTAAAAATATCAAAGAAAGTTATCTTAGTTTTAACTTGTAATGAAAAAAATGTAAATCGAGTAAATCTCTCTTTAGTCGTGCTCATAATTAATTCTTTTCTATGTTCTGAAATTGCATCGTAAAATCTTTTTTTAAGGATAGTTTGGTCGATATCTATGAACATTTGAGGAACACGCGAATTTGCAATAACTTAGGATTGTTAGTTATGAATTATGGGTCGAGATTTTTCCCTCGGAGATTCATTTCGTAAAAAAATTGAATTGATGGGTTAAAGAAAATTTGAGAAATATAAGCAGAAAATTTATTGTTTTAATAAATGTTGGTAGGTTTAATATCTTAAAATCGCATATACACACTCAGTGTAATATATTATTATATAGTAACATTTATATTAACATAGTACACAAGTACACAATACATAGTACACATAGTATTACATAGTACACAATAGTAACATTTGTATCTTCTGTTTAATAATATCAAAATCTTAAAACTCAGCAATATATAAATAAAAGTGTAATAAATCAAATGAACAATAAGAATTTACAAACGTTGAGAGAAAAATTGTTATTTATTACTAGAAACAATAAACAACAAGTATGATAAGAGGCAGAAAATTACCTATTTATATTATTAATTTTCTGTTACATTCTATTATAAAAGATTTATATTATATGATTTTTAGATGTTAATTTTGGCTATAAAAATTGTTAATTAGTAGAAACATTACAAATTATCCTATCTTTAATTAGCAAATTATCTTTATTAGCAAAAACATTATAAATATCTCGAATTACCTAACCGTCAGAATTTCACATACTTTTCAGATAATTAGGGGAAGAAATTTGGAAATTTATTACGAGTGTGTGGGCTCCCGGTGTACAAGTTTAGAATGTTCGAATGGCATGTTAGGTGGCCATCTGCTAATGTTACGACTTGACGCAGCCCTTTCTAACGCTGTGAAATATGTCTTGTTCCTCTAAATGGTTAGTCTCAGCCCAAATTTTAGGGGAAACAGGATCTAATGATTCTTTTATCACTCCCTTGTGCGACCCGAAATAAACACGAGAACGGAAATAAATCAACGTTTTATATCGTGTATCAACTCAAACGTAATCATAACACTTTACGTAATATTTCGATTCTTAGAACAATTAAACGTTATCTTAACTGGTCTGCTTCCGATAAAGCCATTCGTTTCAGGTTACTAACCCAATTTATCTCAAGCTGTGTCTGTTTTAGATAAAAACTAAAACAAGACAAACAATCTACCCTCTTTTATCTAGGATTATCCGACTCGGGATAAAACCAATCAACTTGAGTACCTACTTTTTACGTCTTGATTAATTCACTAATTTTGTGAACGATTTAAATGCATTTAGCTAATATTTAGTAGAGATCAATACATATTAATCTAATCAAAATAGATTACATCAAATTAGTTGACTAAATTAATAAAGCTTCATATCGATTTGCTATGTTATTGCCGATTTCAAATTAGTTGCAAACCCACTATCAACTGGTCATATCAATTTTGGTCAGTATAGACATTGATAAAAACCGGCCAAGTGCGAGTTGTGACTCGCGCACCGAGGGTTCCGTACAAACTTGTAAGTAAGGTATCTTTAGGAGGACCTAACTCTATGCAACCCATATGCTTCTGGTGCCTGACTATACCACGCAACACATTAGTGCATTTTCATAAGTTTCTAATAGTAAATTCGCATTTTTCTTGTAATTAAACTACATATTTACGGTTTTCAGATTTTTCCCTTTACATGTGCTGTAAGACACCGCTTCTTGCCAAATTTCATGATTCTAGGTCAACGGGAAGTACCCTATAGGTTTTGATTCCCTTGTGAAATTATCATCGACGTTTTTAAAATATTTGGAAATATTTCATTTTTAAAATAAGTATTTACAAGATCTTTTATGGGGGCGATTAGTTCAGTATAGAATTCTTAAATTGAATTGCAAGGGACTGCTTTCCGCAAGGGATTGCACTTTCTTTATTTTTTAACGTATTAATAAAGATAATAAAATGATATTAATAATGTCTCTAATTTCGAAATCTGACGTTTCTTCGAGAAACAAACTGTTACGATTTTTGGTAAAGTGCTTGCTGTTAATATTTGGAGTTTCGTTGTTTTTTAGAACCTGCTCTGGTGCATTCTTGTGCAAGAAGGTGATACTGATTCCTGTGCAAGAAGATAAAAAATACTTGCAATTTCTTCAGTATTGAAAATAGTTTTGTTATTCTCATTTAATATTATCGAGCTGTTACCTTTATATTTATTAGCCAATTCATTTATTGTGCACCATAGTGCTTTTTGTTTGCTTGTTGACTCACACAAGTTCTAATACTGGTGCATGTGTTCCAATGTAAACATACCTTTAGTCTCATGCTTATCAAAGATGCCCATCCGACAAAATCTCGTTAGTATAAATGTAATCTTATCCATCCTTAATCTTATCCTTATTGTAATCCACTTGAAAAGGGCTTTCAATAGTCGAAACTCGAGTCGTGTTAATTGTTTAGATTTATAAAACTTTACAAACCTTATAATATCTTTACAAAATTAGTGGTAAAAACATAGAGTTGTCAAAGATCGTTTAATTTTTGCTACATCGAATTGTTTTACTTAATTGATGAATAGACGTCATAAATAATTTCCGGTTCGATGGCAATAAAATACTTGCAAAGTTGTTAGTCTGCTTGACAGGATAAGGCTAGTCCACATAGAATAGACTCTTGCGAACAAAGAATAATTTCCTGTTTGTGAAAATAAGTAATAATGATGAAATCATCGAGTTTAAACTATTTTCGGCACAAAAGCGGCTCGAGCGAATTGTTATAAAAAATCTTTTATGGTCGAATTATACACGCCTTATCTAAGAAATATTACTACAAAAAACTTGTTGCTACACCCACGTCAAACTATGTATATAATAATTTTGATAAAATCTGCAAATATTACTACTTTACTGTTTGCTTAGTATTGTCAGTCTGCATGTTCTTCTTTATCTCTGGTTCTCTTTTTAGTGAAATATGTCTAGTCTACAGTATCAAATCTAGCCTATCTAGTCTTACATAGTCTTTGTTGGCCGATTACTTCCGGTTAGCCCCTTATTTTTCACGGTTAAATATAAATGAAGAAATATATATTTAGTATTTTATGAATAGGATAGTTGCGACAGTTACTACGTGGTAATCCATACTTACATTGAATTGAAAAATTCACTTTGTTTTTCACCACACTTATATTATGTAAAAATGTTATATAACTTATTATTCTCAGTTATATAAATTTCTACACATATCACGACTCCAGTTTCGACGTTTGACGGTCATTTTCAAGTCATGTCCACTTGAAAATGACCGTCAAACGTCGAAACTCGAGTCGTGATATGTGTAGAAATTTATATAACTGTGAATAATAAGTTATATAACATTTTTACATAATATAAGTGTGGTAAAAAACAAAGTGAATTTTTCAATTCAATGTTTAGTATTTTAACTATGGCATACTATATGGTATAGCATTTTCCTAAGATGATACGCAACAAGATTTATAAATACCCATCCTAAGGAAGAAACAGAACATGCTAGGAAGAAGGAGAGAAATTAAAAAATTGGAAGACAATATGTTCTTTTGTATATTGATTTTCGTCGTACTTTCCTTTGCGAGAACACATTCATATCCAGTAGGTTTTAGAATTGTTACTACCAGCCTCAAAGAAAAATCTTCAATATACGAACCTCATGTATGTACACATCGGAAAAGTGTAGGGAATATCCATCAGCATGTTCGCAACATTTTATTAGAACACAAGAAGATGTGTCTGTCAGCCATCGAGTCATTGAATGGCTTACATTTTTATTGATTTCTCGAGAAGTTTTAAACTGATTTTAATAAATTTAGTCTCAACAGTTACGTAAGGCTAAATAGTTTAGACACGGTGTTAGAGAAATGACTCAAATCCACGAAAAACCGTTGAAAAATTGATAAATTGACGATATCTTCTTTCTTTGTAACTTTACGGGAAATAAACGCGAAAATCGTTTCCAGCGCTTCGTAATCTGAGAGAATTGTGGTAAAATTTAGGGTAGGAAGGCTGGGCAGTCTACTGTTAACTCCATGTTTCTGTATCCCCATCTGACCCTATTTTCCACTCCTTTGTTGTTTATTTCCTTACGCCATTCACGGATGACTTTTTCGAGTACGCAGCTGAAAAGCAGAGGTGATAGCCTGCCCATCTGCCTGCTTTACTTCTGTCCTGATTTCGAAGACATCTGAAATCTCTTCTCTAAATTTCACTCTGGATTTTCTGCTACACATTTTTTCCTGGCTCACCATTCCTTTTCAAGGCATACATCCAGAAGGTCTGCGGAATTATCGATCTTATTTTGTTGTCCAAACCCAGTTCTTTCAAGATTTGTATTAAGGAACATCGAACGATTGAGTCGTACGCTTTCCTGAAATTGACAAAGGTTACCACAAACTGTTTGTTCTTGAGCTTGAGATATGAATTATAGAATTTAAGTTCATAATCTGTTTCATGAATCCGCATTGGTATTCTCCGAACAGTGGTCAGTTGCTCTTCGGCCCAATATTTGTAGAGCCTTAGAAAAGATCTTGTAACTTATTGAAATAAGAGAGATTCCACGATAATTGTTCACGTTCGTTCTGTCCGCTTTCTTATGAATAGGATGGATCAAAGCTGAGGGCTAGTCTCCTCGAAGCTTCTCGGTTTCCCATACTTCGCAGATTACCTCTGCAAGCTTGAAAAGCCTTGTTCCCAGCTTGTTTCCACAGTTCAGCAACAACTGAATCCTCACCTGGTGCCTTGTTGTTTTTAAGTGCCTGGATGATCTGTTTGATTTCTTCATATGTAGGCGGGGATAAGTCTGGACTGTTGATTGCATTGTCTTCAAACGTGATCGCAGATTCTGGAGCTTCGCACTTAAGGAAAGGCTCAAAGTAAGTTGCCAAGATCAGGCAGTTGTATTTGTCATTGAAAGCAGTTTTACTATCAGAATTCTTAAAGTGTAGACTCGGTGGAGAGTACCTGCTCAAATTCTGTTTGAATGTTCTGTAATTGTTCCGTGTGGTGTTGTTCTGGAAGTCTTGTTCAACTTGAGGTAGATGATTTTTGTCGCCCATTTTACCCCACGGTTGATTTTCGCATCGTGTTTTATTGCATTTAGGAAATTGATCCAGTTATCTTCATTCTTATATGAGTTACACCTTTGCCAGGCAAGTTGTCTTTGCCTTATAGCTACATAACATTCACTCGTCCAGCAGACATGTTTCCTTCGTTTTGTTAATAGGACTGTCTCCTGTGCTGTTTCGATTTTGGCCTGTTGAAATTTCTCCCAAGTCTGTGGGTTCAAGCACTCCGGTTTCTCTTGATTTGATCTTAGCTTTTCCGTATCAAACCTCTTGATCTTTTATAGTAGGACCTTTCTGGTACTTCTAGGATGAGTCTCACTTTGATCTTAGAGAGGTAATGATCAGAATCAAGATTTGCACTTCTCAAAACCTTCAAATTCTGAATCTCTTGGTTTACTCCGTGCGATAGCGACGTGATCAATACGGAACTCCACAAGGATAGTGTTTGGGGATGTCCAGGTTTTCTGCTTCTTGTCAGATGTTTGAAAGCAGTTGATTTCATTACCAGATTGATGATCTTGCATAGCTCCATGAGCCTCTCTCCATTCCGATTGGTACTCTGATGAGGTGGGTAATCACCAGTGATATTTTGGAACTTTCTTTCCTTTCCTAATTGGGCATTGAAGTCCCCTAACACGATGGTCGCGTGTTTGTCAAAATCTTACTCAGGATATCTAACTATATTTTTATTATTAATTAAATAATTTATTATTACATCATTTTCAACACTTTAAATAGGTAAACAATTTTATCTACGACCACTATTGTAAATGCCCATTATTGTACAGTTCCTGGACTATGTAAATACATCATAACACACACGTATGTAACAGTCCGCGATTAATGATAAGTTATGATTGATAATACACACGTGCGTTTGTTTTACGATTCGTTGATTGCTTGAGAGCTGTTAATACGTGCTCATACGTTCAGCGCCCCCCGCGCCACAATTCAAACTAACGGAAATTGACATTGTGTACATTGGTTTGCCTATATCTATCAGCACTCTTATTCCATTTTAACCGAAATACGCACTATTAATAAGATAAGTAACCATTAAGAATTTCTATCAAGTTAAATAATGTCGAGTAACAGTTATATATGAAAATACAACTGTTTGTTTATTACAATGTCAACTAATGTACATGTCAAATAATGAGCGATGCATCGCAACTTTTTGGAAGTAACATTGCCCGTCTTTCAGCAGGCAGTACTATTGGCGATATTGCAATGTGGTTTATGTACGATGGTGGTCTACCACATTTCAGTTTGGTTGTTCTTTTTAACAACAATATTGAATTTTGATTTTTTAACCGCAAAATACGGAGGTTGATGTTAGGAATATCACTATGAGATAAAGTCCCAAACCTAACAATACTACAAAGGACAGGCATCGCAGATGCAGTGGAAAGGATTACAACACTGAAATGGAACTGGGCTGGCCACATTGATAGCGGATGATAGGTAGACGAAACGGATACTCGAATGGGGTCCCAGACAACTTGCATTCAGAAGCAGAGGACGCCCCCCGACACGATAGTCCGACGATATTAAGCGCGTAACTGGAAACTGGATGCGGGAGACACATAATAGGGAGAAATTTAGAAATCTAAGGGAGGCCTATATCCAGCAGTGCACACAAATGGCTGATTGATGATATTGATGATCAACGAAGATCGCTGGATTGGTCGAGGTGGACCACTCGCATAGCCTGCTCGATCTCCAAACTTAAACCCCATGGATTATTTCTTATGGGGCTGTCTGAAGTCATTAGTTGACGCTACTCCAGTGGAGAATTTGGAAGAATTGCGATATCGGATAATTGCTGGATGTAACTCAATTAGAAACAACCCTGGTGTGTTTGAAAGAGTTCGGCACTCGATGACTATAGAATATTGAATGCTTGTATCCAGGTATTGCGAACATTTATTGTAGATTAAGCAACTTTATATGTACTTTTTGATAATAAAATGTTGTTACTGCCGCAAATTTTGTTCACCCTGTATCTTTAAAACAAAGGGTTTTTCAGAAATCATCGTATGACGAAGAATATTCTTAGAATAGGCCAAAGAATAACTCCTTGATTTTTTGGCGCATGTTTACCTATCACCATGTATGTCTAGTCTACTGTATCAAATCTAGTCTATCTAGTCTTACATAGCCTTTGTTGAGCGGTTACTTAAAGCAAGCAATAAGTCGATCCCGTATAGCCGGTTATTTTTTCGCGGTGAAATATAAAATAAAGAAAAATATATATTTAATATTTTAACTATGGTATACTATATGGTATAGCATTTTCCTACGATGATAACCAACAAGATTTATAAATCTATCGATTTTCGCCGCACTTTCCTTTTCAAGAACATATTCATATCCGATGGGTATTTGGAGATTTTACTGTCAGCTTCAAAGAAAAATCTTAAAACCTTAAGTAATAGGGAATATGCAAGTGATTTAAATTTACTGGATTTTTTTACCCTCGATACTTTATGATCTTGACATTACACCTATACCTTTATTTTCTCATTTAATTTGTATTTAATTCCATAAAACTTAAATCAAAAAGTCCAAAATATGCGAGCGAAATTCAAATTTGCGACACGCATCACCATTGGTCACACATGCTATGTGACGTTTACGTTATGACATTTATCGACGTCAATATTCACTTCTGTTTTGCTGTAAAATATTTCTGTAGTGTTTTCCATTACCTAGTGCGATTTTGGTATATGGTGAGATTATAAATTATCAAGATCAATCAACAATCATTAAAAGAATATAAATTATCAAGAAAAATTATCAAGAAATCTTGTGAAAGTGGTTTAATTGAATTTTATATATTATATGTTATATCGTTTATTACCATTAATGAATTAATTTTGTGTTTTCGCGATTTCCACACATCACATAACCTCAAAACTATCACCCCGAAAATTTGACACTGACAGATCTGAATTTCAGTCCAACCTTGAGAAATTTAACTCATAACAGCACTCGGCGAGCCATAACCGCACGCATATGAGTGCTGTTATGAGTCCATTACAGTCGCAAAATATAAAAACAATTTAACATGCTTCAAACGACAAACAAATCAAACTTCACGGTTTTAAATTCAAATCTTTCTACAATCAGCTGATCAGAGCAATATAATAGATCTTTTCATAGTTGAAATTTTTTTGTGCACATTTTTCAATTTCCGCCTTATTTTGCCCTAACTTTATTATTTGCCCGAAACTTTCATATTCCCGCCTTTCAAACTTGAAGTATTGGTGTATTTAGTAGAAACTTGTGTATTGACTTGTTCACTCACGCAAGTTCTTATACATGTGCCAGTGTAAAAATAGCCAGTGTAATACGTTTACACTGGCACAAGAGGGTTTAGTTTTGTTTGTTAAGGGGGATTATTTTTATAATTGTGCCAAAACTACCTGATGTTGGGTATTTTTTTTTTGAGAAAATGAAATAACTTAGACATTTGCGGTTTTTGGCAAAATGTTTATTCATCTATTGTCTACAAACTGGGATTTTTTCAACATATAATATTACAAAATGGCTGCTCCGGGAAGTAATGTTTTTAAAATAAGTGTTATCTGCGCGAGGGATTCAAGCTGCAATACGTCACCTAGAAGCATAAAACCAAAAAATGCTTATAGCTTACACTCCAAGAAGGCATCTATACCAAACAACATGAAAAAATTCACTTATAGAAACAAAATGGCTGCCTCTTGAATATAAGGTACAATTTTATCGCATGATTTTTCCACTTTACACTGCTGTGAAAAATCGTTAATCATCCAAATGTTGCAAATTTATAGGTATAGACGCTCAATAATTCAATTTCCTTTTAGGTAGTCAAACCGCGAAGTCAATTGATTGAACGGTTTAAAAGTTACAATTCGCGCAGATTCGAAAAATCTGGTTTCGAGAAAAACGCGTTTGAAGTTTGGACAACTGTTTTCCTTGTGCAATTTGATTAGATCGATGAATGAGTCCAAGAATAAAGTAATTTATAGGTTTTTTGGGGTCGCTGAACACGAATTTGTGGTCGGATTTGAAAAATTCAAAATGGCGGATCCAATATGGCGGACCAAAAATTAAAAATATTCAATGTAGATGAAATTTTAAATATAAGGGTTTTTGGGGTCGCTGAACACGAATTTAAGGTCGGTTTTGAAAAATAAAAATGGCGGATCAAATATGGCGGACCAAAAATTGCCGTCCCCGGATACGGATAGATGTGATAGAGTATTGCCGGCTGCAGTATTAGCGCTTATTTCTTCTTGGAAGGCCTTCTTCTGGGTGAACTCGAACACGGCCTTTGAAGCAACTAGCGTGTTTCGTATAAATGCGTCATACATCGTTTGGCTGAAGGTGTTCGAAATGTCCATTATGGCACAGAAAGTTTTCATACTTTTCAGTCCTAAGAGCCGCATTCCAAACAAGAGACGTCGATATATTTCAAAACAATGACTCACGTGGGGAGTTGACGGTACTCGGCGCGATATGCAGGAACACGTGATGACCAAGTGGAAGGCTACTCCTGGTCCGGTGGATAGAGAAAATTTGACGTCTTTACCACACGATTTGCATACCAGACATTTACTCAGAAAGGTTGAAATCTCAAATCTCAAGAAGTGGAAAATGACGTAGTTGCTGCTTATGTCGACGTCGATGTCCATATGATCGGCGGTCTTTAGTTTCTTCGCGGACGTGCTCACGAACCCCGTATCCGTTTCAGCCGTAAATTAATTGCCTTGGAACTATTTAGACTTCCTCGTCGAAGGACGACTTCGGCCCGCTCGAGCATGTTTTTTGGTCCTCCCATTTCGCGGCGGAAACACGACTCGTTGTGTTCCCCACGAGGATAACACTGAATTTGTAGGTTATAGCATACCGGAAAATTCAAAACACATCTTTGGTCGGTATACAAACTCGTTGCAGAGCGCACGGCGAATTTGCTACCTGAGCGCCGGTCAGCGCTCAGGACAATGGTCCATTGAAAGCCGTGTAGCGATGGAACTAATTCACGGACCGCCAAATGATTTTAACCAAATATTCTACTCACTTGTAGCATTCGATTTATGTAATTGAAAAAAAAACGATTTTTAAAAAATATATATATAAATACTCCCCTTAAGGGGGGACATCACAGTAAAATTGATTTTTTTTTTATTCACTTAAAAGTACCTTTAGGATTTTAAAAATGACATACCAAAAGATGGAATGCGGCAAAAATGTCTAAATGACCAAATTTTCCATTCTGCCGCAACGACTCTCAGGTATGCGCCGAGCGTCTTTTGTGATCCCGGGGCGCACTGAAATTTTCGAGTATGGGAGCAGGTATAACGGTAGTCGATGGGGAGAGACCTGCCTTCCGAAAAGTCTATAGTATTTAAGAGTGTCTATAGGAGTCACTATATGTACTATACATTCCAACAATAGGTTTTTGGCGTCAGTTGACATCAGTCAGGCGTCAGAAATTGTGAATCAGTTGAACAAATGAAGAAAGCTATAAGGGCCACATTACTTCACAAAATATCTACGAATGAATGACCATCCGAAACACGACGATTGCCCGATTGGAGAAAATTCATGGTGCTCGTGGCAAAGGGCTAAATCTTCGGACACTTTGGATGCTTATACGCACAAAGCACCAATGTGTGATGAAGTTTATGAAGCTATTCCGCCAAATTATCAACAACTCACTACGGATGATCTTCTCACTCGCTGCATCGGGAGTTTCACACAAAACAGCAATGAAAGCTTCAACTCGACAGTGTGGGCGCTGACTCCAAAAACTACGCATTCCGGCAAAGCAGTCCTCGATATTGCTACAAACATCACTTCGTGTGTTTTTAATGACGGGTTAATATCAATTCTACGTATAATCCAGGTCATGGACATGAAAATTGGGTTAAAAAGTCACCAACTATGCATGGACCTGTATGAGAAACGCATACAGAAGGTGGAGAGATCACTGAGTATCGGCGTAAAACAAGCCCGCATCGATTTAAAAGCAATTCGGAATAGCAAAAAAGAGGAGGAGATAGATTTAGAAGGCCAGTTGTATGGTGCAGGCATCGCAGATTAGACTTAAAACTTTAAACGCGTTTTTCTCGAAACCAGTTTTCCACATTGCTCGGGCAAATCTTCACCGATCGATCTGAAATTTTGGTAGTATATTCCAAAAACCTAACTCTATCGAGCCACGTAGGACCACGTTTTTTTTTTGTTATACTACTTGGTTTTTTTTTTTAAGAACAATTTAATGACTTCTTTTTTTGTTAAATTTTCAAAACGTTTAACCAGCATTTCGCCTAAAATCAATATATCGAAATAATCCTACGTGGCTCCATAGCTGTTGATATATAGCAGGGCTGTCCAACCTTTTTGTACTGGCGATCTACTTTTTCGTATATATTGTTGCCAAGATCGACCAAAACGCGTATCGGGCCACCGGCGGTCTGGGGCCATGGAGTGCACCACCACACTCCCCCCCCCCTGTTTTCCTCCTAGCAGTTTCCTCCCCTCATGGGAGTTGGGGAAACTGCTAAAATATCATATTGACATTTAAAAGTTATTTTTCATGTAAAAATAACCTAACACGAAATTCGGACTTAGTTTTTTATGTAGATTCTTATTCTCAGGGCTGCACTTTTATGGTTGCTGAATTGGCGTTTTGTCTATTTTAGCCAATTAATAAATTGATCGCCAACGAATTTAAGACAATGTTTTTTTTCGGTGTACTTTTATAAATTAATTATTGAATAACGCGTTTTATCGTTTTTAGTTTTGATTGTTTGAGTGTTAAGGTGGCCCTAAATTTATGAAATGAGAAGTGAATTTATGAGAAGTAAAGAAGTAAAGACAGCAATTAAAGCACTGAAAAATAACAAAGCTCCCAGAATCGATGGAATGAACTCAGAACTGCTAAAACAAGCTGGCCACTTACATGCACGTACTAATAGCGAAAGTATGGGACGAAGAAACAATTCCGAGCGAATGGGCACAAAGCATCATTTGCCTAATCTACAAGAAAGGGGACAAACTATTATGTGCGAACTACAGGGGTATCTCACTGCTAAGTAGCCCAGACAAAATCTTGACCACCATCATAAACAACAGAATGAAACCGCTGTGCAAACAACTGATTGGGGAATATCAAGCTGGGTTGAGACCAGGCAGTTCCATAACTAATCAGCTATTCACCATAAAACAAATTCTCGAAAAAGCATGGGAGCACAAGCTCACGACTAGATCAAACGCACAAAGTAGTACACGACGCTTAAGGAACTCGGCATACCAGGGAAACTGAAAAGACTTGTACGCATGACCATGGAAAAGTGTAGGCAAAAGTGCGCCTACAGGGACAACTAACCGAAGAATTCACATACGCGTAGGAACTGAAGCAGGGAGATGGATTAGCACCGACCCTCTTCAACCTAGCGTTAGAACGGGTAGTCAAAAAAACCGGCATCCGCAGAAACAACTCACTTATTAGCAAAACTGTTCAGGTGGTGGCATATGCCGACGACATCATGAGTCGAACCAAAGACAACTTAGACCAAGTCAGCAGCTTGCGCCATCTAGGGTTGGCCCTAAAAAACAACGGAAGCGAAGAAGCAGAAATAAGAGCCAGAACCACAGCGGCAAACGGAGCATACTTCGCTCTCGCACGTATCTTCCGATCAAAACACATGCACAGAAACACAAAAAAAGGTTGCACAAAACAATTGTCAGACCAATACTCATATATGGCCAAGAAACCTGGGTCTTGACACACATCAGTGGCAACAAAATAGATATTTTTGATAGGAAAGTATTGAGTTACTCGGCCCAATCCAAGCCGGAAATGGGAGTAGAATACGACACAATAACGAGCTTCACCTTGCAGGACCCGCCAGTATCCGCTTATGCAAAGATACAGAGGTTTCGATGGGCAGGCCATATCACAAGAATGGATGAAAAAGGACTGCCGAAACGGGCCCTCCAATTCAAAATTTCAAATACAAATCATTTTGAAGTTGATTATTTCCAATTCTAGTTTATCCTGATACTGGTGGGGATGCGGCCGACTTGAGGTCCGTGTAGCAACATTTGAACGTAGGATAGTGAGAAGCGTATTTTAATTCTTTGTTTATATTTATCGAAATATGTTTTTAGGTAAGTATATAGATGCGTGAGAAAATTAAAGATCGACTCAAAATAACGCCGCGATCGACCGGCAGATCGCGATCGACTGGTTGGACAGCCCTGATATATAGAAACTAAAAAACTTAGATTTTTTGGTAGAGGTCAAAAATTAAGGAGTCTAGATGTCCGCCCGTGGACCCGCTTCCAAAAATAGGTGTCCGGACAAGTGCCACACAGCCGTCATTTTGTGTCAAAAAAATTAAAAAAATATATTTTTTGTAGTTTTTTAATAATATTATTAAACTTACTTTACCGTTTTTCGATTGATCTTTTCATTGAGACAAAAAAAAATCCCGAAAATATACCTCCTTTACCGTGCTCTACTGTGATGTCCCCCCTTATGTTTTACTATTTAAATTTTTAATCTTGAAAAAATGTACAAAATATTCAAAATGTATAATAAATTAATTATCTTACAGCATTTTAATTTTAGTTGCCTAAGAGAGTTTAGAACAACTTATCTATTATGGTATTTTTTCTCAAATTTCAAAACAAATAAAATATGATAGTTTATGTTTATTTTAAACGCCGCCCATAAGAAACGTTGTATAATATTTGTATAAACACATAGATGTTGTTTATCTAAATCAATGTATCAAATTAATAAACTGTATAGAACTTCCTGGTAAAATATATGCGTGTCGTGATAGTATTTGCTTTGGTTTAACAATTTCCTTCTTACTTTCTTTTACCGCATTTCGCATAAATTAGGAGACAAAAATATTTGTATAACAAAATGTTTTTTTGCACCGTTGTGTGACCTCCGACCTGTCCCGTTCGGTTCGTTTTCGTGACTTAACAAAGTTTACGATCGTCTGTCGGCGATTCTGTCCCAGCATTGTCATTACGTGCTTTCGCTTTTGATATCGTCCAGATGGTTGGATTGTTCATGCTCACAATATTTCAACAATATTAGAAGCAATTTAAATAAATTATAACAAAGTGCAAGAATAAAAAAATTGTTTGTAGCAGATGATTTCCTATTCCTTAACAGTTTTTTGTTGTTAATTTTTTGGAAACAAATATTTAAAATTACTATTCACATAAATGATTAGATGTTTTCGGTGAAAGTTTTCAATTTGTTGCTTGAAAGATTCGAAACTATTTATTTATTTCTCTATAAAAGGGTTGGGAATGCCGGCAGGTAATTATCCATAAACAAATCGAGATACCGAGATTTATCTACACTTTATCTCTATATTTAATTTAGTACTCGAGTCGTGTAACTTTGTCCCGTTCCGGCAAGTGTAGACCGCGTTGCATAATGGATGAGGTGTATCCATCCATCCACCGAGGGTGTATTTTTGGATCCTCTTAGATCAAGCCTTATTTTTTTCTTAATAAGTAAAGAGAAACTTCTGTGCGGCCCAAAATCACTCAATGCTCCGTTATGATTTGTTTTTAACTTATAATACATTAACTCTTTTTAAATAATTCTTATTGCATGAACACTTGATTAGTTTTATATGCGTACTATGTAATTTCAAAATGCTTAGTTTAAATTAGAAGAAAAAAAAATAGATTATTTAGACCAGGGTTTACCAAATTTTAATCTCGGCAATCCAACCTAATTGAATAGCCCCCGGTGAGAGTTTTTACCGTAAATATTTTGAAAATGTATTTTATAATAGGATATTGAATAAGAGTAATTATTACGGAAACGCATTTTAAACTCTATTTTAGATAAACATTATTAATCAAACTCAACTAAACTTACCACTAAACCACAAAAACAACGAAAGGAAACATTTGAAGTTAAAACGTATTCATTTTTTTTAATTCAATTTGGCTCCAATATCTCCATTTGATATTGCCATTTGATATACAGTGTGTTTGAAAAAGAACTCCCTAGTTTTAAGTATAAATTTAATTTTGAAATTAAAGAAAAACTACATCAACGAGTGCATACAATAAAAGAGAGTACTTTCTAGTTTTGTTTTAACATTAATGGACTTCAATGTGGAATCCATTTGTTGCCCTGCACACGTCGAGACGATATTTCACTTCTCGACGCGTATCCACCAACATATCAGTTACAACTATCCCAACCGTCGCGCGTCGCGGCGATTCTTTCGCAATTGTTTGATGTCTCGGATCTTTTCACTGCATAAAACATTTTTTTATGTGGCCCATTTATTAAGCACTATGAGATTAAGCTTCGTGGTAGGCAAGAGATTGGGCCAATTCTGCATATCCAGCTTCCCGTGCGAGTGTCTAGAGCTGCGCGCACGTGGGTATTGTAATGAGGAAACACAAGCCCTTTTCCGCCCCAATGTCATCCATTTGGGAAAGACATACTCTCTTAACATGTCGTAGTAATTGTCCCCATTTCTTGTTGGTTCTACAAAAATGAAAGGTTTCCTTGAAAGAATGTAGCCAATGACATGCCTCCTGCAGGAGAGCAACACTTGGGCAGTTGATGAATCAAACACCACAAACTAGAATAGTGTGTATCACATTGAACAGTTTCTCTGACACAATAAAACTAGGGAGTTCTTTTTCAAACTCACTGTATATATTTATGATTTTAACACGTTCGTCGCCGCGTCACCCATATCAGGGTGACGGGTGTATTTCCGTGGGGTTCCGTCACCCAAATATGGTTGACGCTCTTATTCAACTTAAATAGGATTTTTAATTGCATTTTTTAAAGAAATTTAATGGAATAAGCACGGAAATAAAGGAAATAGACCATATTTGAAATAAAATATTACATTATGCTATGTCGCATGGTATTCGTTAAACCATTCTAAACAGATTTGAGGTAATTTTGGGCAATTGGAACAATAGGTCGTAGTTTTTTGGACATTTTTCCTGGCTTTCACCAATCCTTTTCAATACATACGTCCAGAAGGCCCTAGATGAGATGACTGACAATCTATGGGGAATCGGAGGAATGAAGTTCCAAGAAGAAAGGATTATCAGGTTAAAATTTGCCGATGATATTGCAACTCTAGCTGACGAAAATGTTAGAGCATATGCAGATTGTGCTCCAGAAATACAATATGAATATTATTAAATCGTTCACATTCTTACGGACGTTATATGGGTACAGATCTCGGATGCAAAATCACGACAGATGGAAAGAATACAGGAGAAGTAGTATGCCGCATCAATCCAGCAATAATTGCCTTTAGTGAGAAGAAGAAACCGCGCATGGCTTTGACAAAGCCATCACAGTAAAATCTGCCACGAGACCTCCCCTAACAGTCGCCAACCACGTTAAAAACTTTAAGGGCTCTCTATACTTGTAGGCTGAGGGAGACGGCAAAATCCCTTGGACTGACGTAATGTCAGGAGAAGAAAAATCAGTCTAAAACGCTTCCTCAGTTTTACACCCAGACTCAGACTACTACACCCGTATGGAGAAATATAATGTATGGCAGTGAAACCTGGACTCTTGGGCTAGCCAATGAACTGGTAAGAATGAAGAGCAGTCTGCGTTTCCTACGAATGTTGACTGCACCAAATGGATAGGTGGCATATCTCTTGCACCAGGTGAACGGGACGTAGCAAGACGCCGAGCGAGGGCTCTAAAAATGTGGCGCGGCGGCTTCAAATCCCCCAGGTTCGGTCGCACCAGACCAAGACCTAAAATTACGATTTTTTTACCTTCGAGGCGCATT
The DNA here is from genome assembly GCA_944588485.1 of Phosphuga atrata. NCBI lineage: Eukaryota > Metazoa > Arthropoda > Insecta > Coleoptera > Silphidae > Phosphuga > Phosphuga atrata. The sequence goes on along the minus strand of OX155894.1, from coordinate 5,345,988 downwards.
TTTCGTTAAATCTCGAAAATTCTTCGCGGACGCTTTAGCCGCCGCCGCGCCACATTTTTAGAGCCCTCGCTCGCCGTCCTGCGACGTCCCGAGAAAATAAAACTTTTTTTTTGCAAATTTTGCAATCACTTCCAAGGAGGCCCCGCACTTATCTGAAGGGTTCCATTCAGGTGGCTGGCCAGGTTCGATCTCTTCAGAACACTTGCCCGCAGCCATTCCGGCTGCAATTAAAAAATTTTAAACTGCGACGGCTTTTCGAGAATCTGCGGCAGTTGAAAGAGGAAAATTCTCAAAAAATGAAAAAACCAGTGGCGTTTCGCGGCGGTACATAGAACGCCCGAACCGATTGACGGATCGGAACGGCACGGCGCCGTTCGATCGGGCATAGAACCTATTAGTTTGTTTTAGAGTTTAATCCCGATTGCGACGAAGATGGCGCCGTAGCGCTATAAAAACCACGTTTTTTGGACGTCCAGGAAAACTTCCAAGGAACCGCCAACTTGCGGTCTGCGGGAACGGTTTTGCGCGATTCCTGCAGAATTGGATGTTTCATCTTTTCCTGCGAGCGGCATCGCGCTGCGCCGTTTTCAACCGTCCCAACGGCCGCCCAAACTCGCCGTATTGCAGAAAACAAGTGACGAGAGTAAAACGACTATATTTTTGCAGCGCCCCGGTGAATGTTTTTGATTTTTCCGTGAATTGTATAACGGTGGTTTAGCTTTCGGCAGCCATAATTGGACGTCGCGGAATCGCGTCGCGACCCTCTCTTATAACTGTTAATCTGCAAGGAGAAAAACTTGAATGTCGATTTGGGACACCGGGATGTAGCTTTTTGGAAATTCCAAGTCGACCGGCACGTGGAGCTCACCGAGACGCGCATTTTGGTATGGACGCCATTCCCAGGGGGCGTCCTTTTTCAACAGGTCGCTGATGGGTTTAGCCATGTCCGCGAAGCCAGAGATAAATCGGCGAGACCATGAGCACGTCTGTAGAAAAGAGGGAGCGTGCTTCAGATTTTGTGGAGGCCATAAGTCGGCTATCGCTTTTATTTTATCGGGATCGGGCGTGATGCGCCCGAGAGACGGTGTGCTAGGTACTTAACCTCGGGGCATGCAGAGAAGCATTTATCATTCATCATTCATTCGTAGCTTGTAATGTCGCAATCTGTCAAACACTGAGCGAGGTGGCCTGTGGTGTCTGCCGACAGCAAGATTAAATCGTCTAGGTAAGCAAGTAGGTTTAGTCTAGGGAGGCCAGTCCGGAATCGGTCCATTAGGCGTTGAAATGTGGAGGGAGCGTTTCTTAAGCCAAACGCCATCCTAGTAAAACGATACAGGCAAAAGGACAGATAAACGCAGTCTTGTCTCGGTCCTCCGTTCGTAGCGCTACTTGCCAATATCCTGCCTGTAAATCCATCGTGCTAATGCACCGAAACCGAATGGGTCCGTATATGGCGAATAGGTCCCTCTGAATTGTGACATATTTTCTGCTTGGGGGTTTTGGTGACGATTTCTTGGAAAATCCGGTAGTTTGGTATTTACTTAAATTTACTATTCTACGCGTTCCTGAGAAAAATGGTCTTGACAGACAGACAGACGGACAGACAGACAGACAGACAGACGGACAGACAGACAGACAGACAGACGGACAACAAAGTGATCCTATAAGGGTTCCGTTTTCGGTACGGAACTCTAAAAACAAGAAAACACCGGGCCAAGATACTATACACACAGAAGTATCAAAGCTAATAAACACTAAAAAAAAATATGCAAACTTTTTAAGTTTTTTTTTTTGGTTTCGCTGAGGCGTATGATTTTCTTATTAGGTTCATAGCTTCTTCCCAGGTCGCGGCTTGGTGCTTTATTCCATCATTGGTTGGCTTCTCCGACCAGTAGGAACGAGAGTCCAACAAAAGCATTCTCGTCCGTGAGAGCATTCTCTCTACTGTTTTGTAGATGGTGGTCTTCGTAATAAATTCTTCCACTTTATCGACAGACCTAGTGCCCTCAAATCGGGTGGTACAGTGAGTAAAATTTTTGTTGTTTTCCGTTGGCGGGCGTTCGTAATTCCACAGGAGTGCCTGGAATTGCTCCGCTCTAAGTTGTACTGCGGCCATGTTTTGTAGTCGAGGGCTTCTTCTCGGCTGCGTGGTTATTCGGGCCGCACGTTTGGGCGCCACTTGTAACGTGGGGACGTAGAGGTTCGGGTTCGGAAATACAAACGCAAAGGTGATGTATTTACAAACAACGATTTATTAATTAAGTCACAGTTACTTTTATAATGTGAGGAGCTACCAAGGTGTACTAAGTAAATCCAGGGTAGTCAAGTTCTAGTTAGGTGTTACCGCAAGCACTCTCTTCCCTTGGACGATGTAGCGGTTTATATACTGTAGGGTTGTTTACACAACGGCCGATTACAGCCAGGGTGGAACTCGAGAGGGGGTGGACCAATAGGGTGCGACCCGGGACAGGGTTGATGCGCGACGGGCAGCGCTCCGAGAGGGTACTCGCGTGGCGCTCTGATACTGTTTCCGCTACAAGACCACTTTTAAGGTGCTCACAAACCGGCGCGAAAGTTTCGTTGCCGCGACCGCTTCGATACCTCGGCGGACCGATTGATACGGCGGCTTATGTACATGTTTAGACCAACAAGCGCGAATTTCGGCGCTTGTTGATCTGAACATGTACATAAGCCGCCGTATCAATCGGTCCGCCTAGATATCGCAGCGGTCGCTACAACGAAACTTTCGCGCCGGTCTGTGAGCACCTTTAAGCAGTTTTATATTTGATATATTATCGTATAATCATTTATATTGTTCTATTTATGCACATTTTGGAACGTTAATTCAATATTAATTCGTTTCAAACACCAAAAAGCCTTTAGCCAAAATACGTTTTCAACAAATATCACCAACCTGTCGTGATATATGTTTTAATGTATTCGTGTTCGTAGATATTTAAATACCCGTAGGTTGTAATGGGTTGAACCAGTCTAATCACGCCGTTCCAATATGAACATAGATAATAGCTAAATGGATGACAATCCATTTTCCCAAGAATTTCGTTATCGAGAATCTATTCCAATTATGCGCCTATTTAGCGTTTGAAACATTTTCCCCGCGATAATTTATTATGACAGGACGAAAATAAATGTAGTTAGTGCGCCCTAAATGTTTTTAATAAATGCACTTATCCGTTATGAAATCATGTAGTTAACGATAACACAATTGAACTAATTGACCCGAGAACGCGTTCGAGTATTACGAGGTCAAATCCATGCTAGACAGAGAATACAGAAAACGTTTTCTATTGTGCATATTATATTCGGTTTCTGGGTGGTGGCTCATTTTTCATGGAAATAAGGCAGTGGCTGTGTTCTTTATATGCGTTCCGTGCAAGCAATAATCTACTCGAGGAAGTCTTATTATGCACACTACCAGGATCTTAAAATCTAACTGAATCGTTTTAACTGTTAAACACAGTCGTAAAGCTTCTCATTTGTATATGAAATTTTCTCTTACTATTATCAATAGGAAGTAAAAATGTTAACATTTGATTTAAATTCCGTAATTTTTAAATTTGATGATATCTATAAAATTCGCAAATTATTATCGCCCTAAATTTAGATAAACATAATGTGACATTATTGAAAATAAGTCCTACTGTCCACGACGCCGCACGCAATACGCACGACATCGTCATTTTACACTTTTGTGCAGCTGGCTTGCATTTTGTGTAGAAAGGGACGAAAGTGTGCCCACGGTGCGGCATCGTCGTATTTGCGTATCGTCAGTCGTTCGTCATGCAGCTCATGCTGCAGCCTGCCACTACTAAAGCCATGCTGCGAGACAAAAAAACACGTGTATTAATTTTATAACACGTTTAATTTTATTCAATTCAAACAATGTTATGTTTATGGTTTTTGTTGAGTGCCACGAAAGTGAACTGAAAGCTATAAAATAACTTACAAATTTCATGTGAGATTTGTTTTGGTAGTGCTACAAAGACTCAATAATTGTTATAGAGTGTTCAATAATTGTTACTGTGTTCCGTTTGTTTTAAGTTTGAATTTTTGTCTATTTTATTTTACTTGTAATAATTTCTATTCATTTCCTTAGCTATGTTAATTAGCAATTATACATTTCACTATTTATAGTTGTCATTTTCATTTAAATTATCTTGAAAATAAAGTTTAATTATTCATAAAACCAGGATCTTTAATAAACCATACCGTTTTGTTCTTATTTCGATAAAATGGAAAGGAAAATATTAAGCGAAATTCCTTGAGGAAATCTTTCTTCAATTTATATGATTTAACAAGGAATGGAAATATTTACTTTGTGTGGATTAGAGAGAGTTCTTTAATATAGTTGCGCTAAACAAATAAATCCATTAGAACTAAAGAAAATCAGGAAATTTGCATACTGAAACGATTTCTATGACCATGTACGTAACATTAATTATCTGCGCTAAAACCATAAATTCTCTCCGCTAAATTTGTCTACAAAATGTTTTTCAGCATGAATAGAGTTCATGGAAGATTATTTTTTAATGTTTTTGTCGTTGTGAATGAAAGTATGTAAGATGAATATTTATCTTGTCATGTGGTAATGATGCTATTTGCCGCCTGTCCCAGACTTTAAAATAATAAATTTTGTATTAGTAAATGGTCAGTTTCCGGCCAATCTCGTCTAATGGAAGTTAGTAAATAATTTTTCATGTTGCTGTCACTACCCTAAAAAGATTGATATTATTCAGGGCGGGTCTTTCAATATCTTAGAACTAAGGACTACTGACAATGTGTTTTTATGTGTAAAATTTTACGTAGAAATTTTGTAATTTATTTCAATTTAAATTTATTTTTGAATACTACTAATTACACGTTAATGTAATTTGAAAGTTTTATTTGTTGTTTGGTAATCGGTCTAGTTATTCTATGCATATTTAATTTACGAAAATGTAAGATAAATTTTAATGTTCTTTACAGTTTTTGATTAATTTAATTTTTTTTTATTGCATTGCTACAAATTAACATATATTCAACGATTTAGAACGAATTTATTTGAATATTAGTTTTAAAAATCTTTTACAGTTATTATCTTGCAATTGGTAGCAAAAATAAAAATTGTTAGAGAAATAGTAACACATAGTGTGGGGGCCAAAGGGGGCTGAGTATGCAAAATGTAAGGACCGGCAACAGTATTAAAATTCTTTTACTTGAAACATCAAACAAGAAAACACTCATGTTGCCGCAAGATGTGCTGGTAATTTATATTGTTGATGGTATGACGCTTGTTCATCTAATCCTTCTTCTTCTTCTTAATGGCACTACAACCGATTGCCGGTCTGGGCCTCCTTCAGCATGTTTCTCCAAGCGGACCTATCACTCGCCAACGTTCTCCAGTCCCGTACTTGAAGTTTTTGTAGGTCACTTGTTACCGCATCCTTCCATCTCCCTCTTGGCCTTCCGGCCCTTCTCCTTCCCTCTGGTTGGCCATTGAACAACTTTTTCGGAACCCTATGATCACCCATTCTCTGCATGTGTCCGAGCCATCTCAATCTTGCCACCTTGATGAAACTCACAATATCTGGTTGATTGTAGAGCTGATATAGTTCGTGATTATATCTTCGGCGCCAGATTCCTCGTTCTTGGGTCGCTCCCAATATTGCACGTAGCATTCTTCTCTCAAATACACTTAAAGCCTGTTCTTCGCTCTGTGTTAAGCTCCATGGTTACCACCGGTCTTATCAGTGACCTGTACAATGTGCACTTATGCTTGGGGTGGATTGTTTTGGACCTAAAAAGTTTAAGTAGCCCATAATAGCACCTGTTACCAAGAGTTATCCGCCTTCTAATCTCCTCGCCCATCCGGTTTACGCTGTTCAGTTGCGAGCCCAAGTACACAAATGTATCTACTGTGTCAAAGTGCTTTCCGTCTAGTTCTAGCGTTGGTCCTACCTTCCGATGAGTTTCGTTAGCCACCATGTATTTCGTTTTGTTTACGTTGACAGTGAGTCCTAGGTTATTTGCTTCCTTCTCCAGCAGCGAGTAAGTAGTTTTGGTCGCCTGTTCGCTTCTGCAAATTATATCAATGTCGTCTGCGTAAGCCAATAGTTGTGTTGACTTAAAGTACACAGTGCCGTTAGTATCCACTCCACTACTCCTAACGGCCTTTTCTAGTACGATGTTAAACAGTAAAGTTGCCAGTGGGTCTCCCTGTCGTAGTCCTTCCTCTGTTATAAAAGTCTCAGACAACTTGTTTCGTATTCTTACTACAGACGATACTTCAGACAGTGTTACTCTGGTTAGGGCTGTCAGTTTTTCAGGGAATCCGAAACTTGTCATTATCCCCCACAGTTTGTGTCTTATAACGCTGTCGTATGCTGCTCTGAAGTTCACGAATAGATGGTGTGTCGTGATATTGAACTCATTACATTTCTCCAGGATCTGCCTAATGCCAAACAGTTGGTCTGTGGTTGACCTGTTTGTGCGGAAACCGCACTGGTATTCACCGATATTCTCTTCTGCGTATGGTAGTAAGCGACGGTACAACACATTAACGAAGACCTTGTATGCAATGTTTAGCAGCGTTATCCCCCTGTAGTTAGAACAATCTAACTTATCACCTTTCTTGTACAATGGGCATATTATCCCTAGCTTCCATTCATCCGGTAGCTTTTCCGTTCTCCATATGTTTAATATGAGATCATGCATGCACGATATTAAGGCTCTACCTCCATACTTCAACAATTCTCCTGGAATGCCATCTGCACCTGGCGCCTTATTGTTCTTGATCCTGCGCACTGCAGTCTCTACTTCTTCTAAGGTGGGTTCCTCCACTTGCTCAGTCCCTAATATTGATGTTGATGTTGGCGTTATACTTTCCTCTTGGACTACGCGAGTGTTCTGGTTGAGCAGGTCCCTGAAGTACTGACCCCACCTCTTGATACACTTTTCTGTGTGTCCGATTACTCTGCCGTCCTTATCCTTACACAGAAGTGGTTCATCTAATCCAGTGTTTCCCAAACTTTCTATCCACGTGTACCCCTTTCAAATATTTTTTAACACTTCGTACCCTTTAGTAGAAAATTTCTGAGATATGTTATTATAAACAACAACTACTTACGTACTTTTTTACGAAATATACATTCTCCAGATTGGGGTTTCAAAGACAAAAATATAGTTATTTATTATACAAGCGGATAAAATTAAAGTTTAATGAGATTTAAATTCGCGAGTTAAAGCTTAATTTTATTCGCTAGTGCATACAAACTTTTTTTAATTAATTTTGAAAAACTTTTCATTTAACAAGTTAAATTGAAAGAAAAGTTCTATTTTTTTTAAAGAAGCATCGAAGTCGCCCGAAGCCCATTATTGTATTGTTGTCATGACAACGATAAAATTGTTGATTCGTACGTCAAAATCTTGTTTAGTGTTTAATTAATTTGTGTTTTATTAACCATAACTGGATGCATCCTAAGAATTGTTTAATGATGACGCAATTGCGGAAAGATTTATCCCGCGGAAATCAAGGCATTGATACAAAAAATAATAAGTGTAATAAGTTTTGTAATAGGGGATCAAAAAACAACATCAGCGAAGTCAACATTTAGGGTTGTGTTTACGAAGCCCACAAGTGAATTATTTCGATGCGTTGATATGGATACTTTTGTTTCACTAGCGAAATAATTTTTTTATTTCATTACTGTTCATTTCACTGTTTTATTGATCCGCATCCAAGGAATTAAACGTGACTTTTTAAGGTAAAATCGCATCAAAATTATTACAAATCTTAGGAAAAATGTTATTCTTTATGAGTCCACTTTAAGACAGTTTATGCTTGTCTTTATATACGTAAAAAAATCTTGCAATCATTTTATCGTGAGCAGTTAGTAAAATAATCTATTGGTTGTATTGTATTAATTAATTATCAATGATGATGAAGCTGAATTATTTTTAGATTTCAAACACTTTATAAAAAGTAATGTTTGATGCACTATTTTTTAATGCAATTTAAATATAGTTATTTTTATTACTCATGCGGGATAAGTACTATTTTGGCGCCCGTTTTTGCTTGCGACAAACGGCCGTTTGTCAATTCAAATTCAAATTATGCTTCGAGCACGCTAATATTTAATAAAAATCGATAAATTACATAAAAACATTTGAATAAATAAAATAAACATAAGCAAACCCTTAATATTAAAAAAGTGACGTGAAAGTGATTTTTTTTTCATTACAAAATAAAAATTAAAGAAAACTTTTTAATATGAGTGTAAATTCTATGGTGATACCGGACACTGGAAAGTTCTTATGACGAATTCACACCACCGAGGACAATTGCAAAATCAAATTCTTCATTTTTACTTCGTTTTTTTTATGGCTCCTGGACTACAATCTTGTAAGATACGTCCCCTCATATGAGTAATAAAAAATATTATCTGCAATTCGTGCGGTATTGTCAATTGCGAAAAACGAGAGCTCTCACTTCGTTCGTGAGCCCAATTTTGCTCTCGTGGGCAATTGACAACTTACCGCCCTAGGTGCACAATATACTATTTTCATCTTATATACACTTTGGCACACATAAAAAAATAATATTTTGGAACTTCGTTTCGTACCCCTTTCAAACTATTCGCGTACCCCAAGGGGTACGCGTACCACACTTTGGGAAACACTGATCTAATCCAATAAAAGAATTTCCACACCTTTGGCGATTTTGCTGAGGCATTCTTCAAAAGAGTCGATAATCTTTTCATGCAGTCAAATGTCAAACGACTAGATATTGTGTTTGACAGATATGATGATATTTCGATAAATTTCAACTTCAGTCAACTTCACGGAGTAAAGGCCAAATGATGATATTATAATTGCAAATTATAACACAAAAATTCAAAAAAATACATATTTTTAATTTGACATTTAAATCAATAACCTGCTACGTTCATGTCTCTCTCACGAAATGTCAAATTAAAAATATGTAACCCTAATCATCCACATGGGATTCAAGTGGTTTACAAATTATTGTTCAAAAAAGCAAAGCTGTACTGATGAGAGATAAATCTCGAAACGCGTCTACAGATGGCTATCCACTTAAGTTATCGGAAAGACATGATCTTAAAAACAATGTTATTTTCCTGGTTTTTGTTGGGTGCCACGAAGGTGGACTGAAAGCTATAAAATAACTGACAAATTTCACATGAGATTTGTTTTTGGTAGTCCTAAAAAGACACATTAGTATTATGGAGCTCCGGGAAGGTTGAATATATTTATATATTCAGGCTGTGTTCCGACTTTATTAAGTTTATAATCTGCAAGCTTTTCTGAGCTTAAAACAATTTACAGAATGCGGTCCTACTATTTTGCACACTGAACGCTATCCAGCGTCCGGTCTAACAAATGCAATGATTTAACGGTCTAACATGACAAAAAAGTTTAGGAGACCCCTCAATAACTTATTTTGTTGATACTTAAGTTTTGTTGTTTTCAATAAAACTTGCGATAAATCACCGTCGTATTTTTTTAATCGTTTTTAAACATTTTTAATTAAATTTTGTAGGTTTTCTGCAGTTGTGCGTAAAACGTTGTACATGCCTCGGGCCGAAGGAAGATTACACCCTTCGCCTCATAAAGGCCCTCCTCCGTCGGCCCTCAAACTTCGGCTGCGGGCGCAAACTTATACCCATGGCCTCTATATGTAAATAACTATAAATAAATAGAAGCGGGCCTAGAACAGAACCTTGTGGTATCCCATATTTCGTTGTACCTAACTCCGACCATTCATTATTAAAACGTACAATTTGTGATCTATCACTTATAGGATCGAAACCATACTAACGCCCTTCCTCTAACTCCATATTTGTATAATTTTTGTAATCAAATTTCTCTATCCACTGTTTCAAACGCTCGCCTTGTCCATAAATATTACTCTTATCATTTTTCTTTCACTAATTTCCAATTTCCATTCGTAGATTACGGTTTGGATTGCTGTTTCACATGAATATTGTTTTCTAAAGCCCAATTGATGTTTTTAAATAATACCATTGATTTCCAAGTAATTCTCAATTTGCTTCGTTACTACATGCTCTTTTTGCTTTTATCATCTTAGGTATTGGAATGACCGTAGACGTTTTCCACTCATTGCAACAAAGTCCGTCTTTTACTCATATATTTATTATATCCAGAAATTCGTCTTTTATTGCACATAATGCTATTTTCAAGATATTACTCCATATTGCTTCATCTGTACCTTTCTTATTTGGCATTGACTATTTCCTCTAGCTCTTTCATACTAAAGGCCGGTCCAGACGCTACGTTTTGCGCAACCTTTTGTCTGCGCAGACTTAAGACGGAATGAAAACGTTGCAATTTGTAGAGCGTCCACACGGTGCAGATATATCTGTATATTTCGCACAGTTTTAGTGACATCGTCATGGAGGAGGTACTACTCTAGTCAATTTTGAACAAAATGAATCGGAAAACGGAGCTACCGTCTACATGCGCCAACTTGTCTGCACTGTTCATGGATATCAACATGGTGTTGAATTAGAATAGCATTAAAATACATTTAGATTGATTTACTTCATTATTTAATTATTTGTATGTCAAAGATAAGTAATATTTGATGACTATTTGATTTAAAAGAAATATAAATATAAGGTATTAAATTGTTATTTAAGTAATATTTAATAAGTAATTCAGTAAAAAAACGGTATAATACATTGGGATTCAGGATTTACCTTGCGCTAAGGTACGTATGGCTGCTCATCAGCGCTCCAGACTCTGCTCCCTCTGTCTCAAAAACGGATCGACGTATAAAAAAAGGTTTCAGATGAAATTTGTAGAGAATTTTATTCTCTACAACTTTCATAATAAATGCAGATACGATAGGAGGCAGAGAAAACGGGCCATTCTCAAAAAACTGTTTTTTGCGACCTTTGACCTTGAATATCTAAGGACGCTAAAATGTTGGCATATGTGCTTTTGAGACAACATTTGTAATTCTAAAATAAAGGTCTATACAAAAATCAGCTTATTCCGTTAGATTCCGAGATTGGCCCGATTTTGACTAAGGTGACTGAATTAAAAGAAAGTCTAATAATCTATAACTAAGTTTTAACGAAGACAATATTTTTATCTAAAATGCAAATATAGCCAAGGTTAAACTAAAATATATTACATTTTGAGACTAAATGTTTGTTAGTCAGTAGACCAGTGTCTGCCAAATTATGTTCGGCACATAGTTTTCTGTGCCGCGACACACATTTCTTTCACAAATTGAAAATAATTACAAACAAAGCTCAGCTAATATAATTTGTAACAAATTATCTATTACAGTTTGTACTTTTTATAGCGGATTCAAGTCAGCTTATTTAATTCCAGGAAAGCAACCCAAATTTCTTAACATCAAGAATATAATTTCATATTTTATTATTATCCTACAAAAATAATCTTAAATTATTACTCACGTTTTATTCTAACCAAATCTATGTATTTATATAACATACAATATATTCTGTATGTAAGAAGGAAGCTCGTCGGGGCATTAATTTCCCCCTTATTACATTTACGGGATTACAGTGCGTCTGGTTTGTACTTTAGACTGACCCTTTAAATAAATACTAAAGTGAATTAGTGTGTTAAACGGGGTGGGTGCAGCATCTATAGTAGTAGTCGTGTTAAGGGGACGATAACCCTGTGAAACTATTTTAAATAAACCAGCGTCCAGATTAGATAATTTATAGTGGAAAATATTTCAGAAATGTTTTATAACGTTGAGAGCTTTCTTTAATGAATATTTTAAGTGGTTCAAATGAAATCTCGGTTTTCATAGGGGTTTACTGGCTAAGAAGATTTATTTACATTTATAATTCTTATCACATTTTGTAGGTTGTTGAACGGTGTTCGACTTTCGTTATTCTGAAATAATGAAAAATCTTTTTTTTTTTGTTCTAATCAAAGCCAACGACCCAGTCAGATGTGGTCGTTTGAAAAACGATTTAGCAGCCACCTAACGCACTATAAGTACTATAATAATTAAATATAGTTTAGTTTTCACATTTAATACAATTTGCATCAAATTTTACTTTTATAAATCATTTTCTAATTGGTACGCCAAACACAACACATTCGGTTGAAGTCGATATATCAACGCAAGCATTACAACAAAATAATAACCAACTTTATAAATGCTTTACAGATTTATAATAAATAAATCCCTAACATGCTGGCGGGACAATTGCGCTTAAGGTTTAAGAAGATTACCAAAATAAAAAAGAACTCAAGAATAGACATGGAGAGAAATATGACCCAGCACGTAGAGAAGCAATTCGAAAGGTTATGATTGAAGAAATGAACATGATTCGAGGCGAAGAGCCAGCACTAGAAGAAAATCTAATGACAGACAACATGATAAAAATGGCTAGACAAACATGGATAACAGCCGAAATCCTACAGATGATGGAAGAAAGAAGAAACTATAGAAGAAACTATACAAAGATAAGACAAAAATCAGGGAAGCGAAAGCTGAATGGAATAGAAAAGAAGGGGTTCCATAGAGGGGTTCCAACGAAAATATGACATGTTCCATTTACACAAGAAAATTAAAGAAATTGCAGGGATAACCAAAACCCGCACGCTTAGTGTCATAAAAGACAAACAGGGAAGCGCGATCTTTGACATTGAAAAACAACTTGAGAGGTGGCAGGAATATATAGCTGAATTGTTTGATGACGGCAGAGGAAACTTAATAGAAATAGAAGCACAAACTGGACCACCAATTACAAGCCAAGATGTGGAAAGGGCGATGGCTTTGACAAAAACAAGGAAAGCTGCTGGGCCAGATGAAATATGCGCAGAAACGCTGAAAATAATGGGGAGAGTCTAGCATCAAAACTTTGACCAAACTATTCAATACAATCTATGATACTGGTGTAATACCACAGGATTGGCTGCGCTCAACCTTTGTTACCATTTCGAAGAAGGCATATGCAAACGCACGTGGGGATCATTGCACTATAAGCTTGATGAGCCACCCCCTCAAAGTGTTTCTGCGTATAATCAATGGTAGCTTGTATAAAAAACTAGACAGCAGAATGGGAGAAATTTCGAAACGGAATAGGCACGCGCGAAGCCCTTTTTAGTACCCAAGCACTCGTGCAGAGATGTCGAGATGTAAATCATGATGTATACTACTCTGTTAGAAAAGTATCCGACCTCATTTTTATTTTTAAAACCGGATGGATTTGAATAAAGCACGCTTGCATGAGCGGACCTTGAACCTTCGTGCGCATGCGTGAATTTTATCCCGCCTATAGATAGCGTCAGTTGCTGTCGAGCAGTGTTCGAGTGGGTTTTTCAATGCAAGTAAAATGACAGAACGACTGGAGCAGCGCTACTGCATCAAATTTTGCCAGAAACTGGGCGACAACCAGGTGGAAACTATTTTCTTTCGGCTTTAGGTGGCGAGTGGTACAACCGGTTTAAAGACGATCGCACTATGCCACTATTAGCCAGTTTGCAATGTCAATGTATCGCACTATTGGCGAGCCAACAAGAAACGGTCAAGTGTCGGTCTCCTTCAAAGAAAGCTAATAAGAACGGAGAGCCCATCCACTGGCATCAAGCGGCTTCAGTTGTAAACACAGATATTGACATTTTTACAGTCACTGGCTTTGCCAATTTGATTTGCTAACGTTGAAAACAGCGGCTTAGTGGGGACGCGCCTTAAGTAACACTATCCTATGGGACACACAAACGTACAATTCATTCTGTAAAGGCGCGTCCCCACTATGCCACTCTTCGCCAGTTTGCAATGTGAATGTATCGCACTAATGGCGAGCCAACAAGAATCGGTCAAGTGTCGGTCTCCGTCAAAGAAAGCCAATAAGAACGGAGAGCCCATCCACTGGCACCATGCGGCTTCAGTTGTGAAAACAGATATGGACATTTTTACAGTCACTGGCTTTGCCAATTTGATTTGCTAACGTTGAAAACAGCGGCTTAGTGGGGACGCGCCTTAAGTAACACTATCCTATGGGACGCACAAACGTACAATTTATTCTGTAAAGGCGCGTCCCCACTATGCCACTGTTCGCCAGTTTGCAATGTGAATGTATCGCACTAATGGCGAGCCAACAAGAATCGGTCAAGTGTCGGTCTCCGTCAAAGAAAGCCAATAAGAACGGAGAGCCGATCCACTGGCATCGTGCGGCTTCAGTTGTGAACACAGATATGGACATTTTTACAGTCACTGGCTTTGCCAATTTAATTTGCTAACGTTGAAAACAGCGGCTTAGTGGGGACGCGCCTTAAGTAAGACTATCCTATGCGACGCACAAAAGTACAATTTATTCTATAAAGGCGCGTCCCCACTATGGCGCTGTGTTCCAGTTGGCAATGGCAACTCTAAAGAAAGCCAATAAGAATGGAGAGTACTAACCACTGGCATCACGCGGCTTCAGGATGCAGTTGTGAACAAAATTATAACATTTTTACAGTCACTGGCTTTGCCAATTTGATTGACAAACCACGGCTTAGTGGGGACGCGCCTTTAAAACCCTTTTCAAGCCATTCGCGTACCCCTTGAGGTACGCGTACCACACTTTGGGAAACACTGCCTTACAAAGTCATGTTTAATTCCTTGGATCAATAAAACAGTGGTTTATTTATAATAATCATATTTTATTTCACTAGTGAAATAAAACACAGAAAAGGAAACTTTTATTTGAATTTAACTTGCTAAATCAAAAGCAAGGTTTAATAAAAGTTTGTACTCGCGTATAAAATTAAGGTTTAACTCGCGAATTTAACAATCCACTCGTTAAACCTTAATTCTATCCGCTTGTATAATAAATAACTATTATTGAGGAAATTATAGATAAAAATTATAAATCTAATTAGAAAACTGTTAAATTTTACTTCATTTCTAAAATAAAATAAATAAAGAGACTTTTTAAAATCCACCTTTTAATTAAGATTTACTAAATAGCAGACATTTGACTTTAAATAAAAGCGTGGAGCACTAAAATATATTGACGTTATCTTCATGGACGCTCTACGTAAGTACTCAAAAAATAATTATTTTTGATAGTGAATTGGGATAGTGAATTTTGCAGCTGAATTTTTTATCCAGATAGTGAGTTTGGCACCTATCACTGGATTTTAAAACGAGATTTTCATGTTAAATACCGAGTTTAGCTTCAAACCATCCTACCTCCTTTTTCGTGTCCAGTGGTTTCCGGTGGTAGAAGGATTGACCACTGTCTGGTAGGACAGTGTTACCAGGGAGCGCCGGAATATATACATGAGAAAATGCACGCGTGGAGGCTCCTTCCGTGCTCCGCCAACCATCTTAAATATCTTATCGTTGGAGAATTCGGCATTTAAATAGCGCGAAATCTCAATTTTTGTTTTTGAATAGTGAGTTTTCCATCTATACGCCTTAAGGGTTTTAAATTTTTATTTTCTACTTTTTAGTCTTTTGTGTGTCTGAAATTTTGCAACCGATTTCAACAGTGTTGACTACAAATAAAACTGTGGAGCAAACTAAACTGATTCTTAACATTGTTTGATCAGCTAGCCTCCATTCTGCTTGCCACGCATTCTTCTCGAATTATGATTTACGTAATCTGGTTATAAACATTTAAACAACATATGTATTTTCTCGGGGATTCCCCATTGATGTTAAGAGTTGGTTCCGAAAGGCATTCTCTACGTTTCAGCAAACTGACACACCATTCTAAATAGATATACGTGGTCTGTTAGAAAACTATCCGACATTATTTTTTATTTTAAAAATATGATAGATTTGAATCAAGCGCGCTTGCATGAGCCGACCTTGAACCTCCGTGCGCATGCGTGAATTTTTTCCCGCCTCTAGATAGCGTCAGTTGCTGTCGAGCAGTGTTCGAGTGACGTAGTGCGTAGTGCTCTCGTCGGTTTTTCAATGCAAGTAAAATGACAAAACGACTGGAGCAGCGCTACTGCATCAAATTTTGCCAGAAACTGGACGACAACCAGGTGGAAACCATTCGGAAGATTCAGACGGCTTTCGGTGACGATGCAATGGGCATCACACATATTAAGGAGTAGTACAACCGGTTTAAAGACGGTCGCACATCGGTGGAAAGCGAGCTACGCTCTGGTCGGCCATCAGCATGCCAAAGTGAACGCAGTGGTGATGCGGGACCGTCGTGTGACTATCTGAGAAATTGCGGTTGGAGTTGTGGTCATCAGGAAATTGGCGACTCCATCACGACAATGCTCCAGCACATTCTTCGCATTTGGTTCACAAATTTTTGGCGAAAAAACAGACTCCTCTGGTTCGACAGGCTCATTACTCTCCTGATATGACCACCTGCGACATTTGGCTATCCCCCAAAGTCAAGAGGCCATTGAAAAGAACGCGATTTCAAACAAAATACAGACATTATGGCTGCAACGACAGCCGAGCTAAAGTCGATTCCGAAAGAATTTTTCAGAATGCTTCCAAAAATGGTAGTACCGCTGGGAGAAGTGTGTGGAGTCCCAAGGAGACTACTTTAAGAGTGATTAGGTTTCCAACGCTCCAGGTATGCCAGTTTTTTTACCGGCTAAAGGTCGGATACTTTTCTAACAGACCACGTACATCTGCGCAATAGATTTCGAGAAGGCATTTGATAAGATCCAACACAACAAGATTATACAGATGCTAAGGGACACCGAAATAGACCAGAAAAAACTGAGGATAATAACGGCGCTATACTGGCAACAACGAGCAAATGTACGTATAGGAGAAAAAACGACAAACGATATAAAACTAAAACGTGGGCTATGTCAAGGATGCATATTATCACCGTTGATTTTCAACCTGTATGCAGAACACATATGCAATGGGGCTTTAGAAAACTCGAATGATGGCGTGTTAATCAACGGAAGAATTATAAACAACAGCAGATACGCCGATGACACTCTTATCCTGACAAGCTCAGAAATTCAATGTAGAATGTAATGAACAGAATCACTCAAAGTAGAGAGAGATATGGATTGAAACTGAACATCAACAACACGAAATATGTGATAGTGAGTAAGAGCAGGAGGTAAGATGCAGGCATACTGGTAAACGGTAATCAACTTGAAAGAGTAAATAAATTGATATATCTTAAGCTTAATTAACGAGAAATGGGAAGAAATAAAACGAGCACACAAAATGCACTATGCACTATGTACCCAGGATTGATCAGTAGAGCTAAGAACTAAAATTATCAAGTGCTGCATATTCCCGGTGTTACTGTACGGGGTTGAATCCTGGACGATAACAGATACAGTAATGAAAAAAGTCGAAGCATTTGAAATGTGGGCCTATCGGATGATTAAAAGTCAGTTGGGTAGACAGAGTGACGAACGTAGAAATCCTACAAATACTAAATAAAACTAACGAAGTAGGGAACATCATCAAAAGTCGAAAACTCGAATATTTTGGACACATTATGCGGTATCCGGAAAAATATGGTCTATTGCATCTTATCATTCAGGGAAAGATAATGGTGTAGGACGAAGGGCGACATAATGGTTAAAAAATCTAAGGACATGGTATGGCAGAACAACAGCCCAGCTGTGCAGCTCGTGCAGCAGTCGACAAAGTTAAAATCATGAACTTATTAGCCAACAGCATTGTCAACGACCGAAGCGGCCACGACACTTAAAGAACAAATAAATAACGAAAAAAGTTATGTTCTAAAATTTGTTATTAACTATATTTTATTTACAATTCTAATTTCTCAAATGTATCTATTACGATCTATTTAATTAATTACGTTCTGAATTCAATTACATTTTGCTGTTAAAAAAACTGTATAAATATTGAAATTATATGTCTATATTGAACTGTATTTTACTGTACTTCTTTCTAAAAAAGCATAAATCTAAACACAGTTAGTTTAATTAAATCAGTTACGCTGTGTTGGTATAACGAAGAGCTCATTAAATGATATGTTGACCTAGTCTTGTGGCGTTTATTTTCTTTAGAATGATTTTTAAATGCGTTGTTTTTGTTCGAAAAACCGCAAAGCCACAAAAAGTAATAATTCGATTAGAAATAATAATAGATAATCAATGTAATAGTGAAGTAGTAAAGTAGGCAATAATGTAAGTAATTAGTCGCATTTTTACCGTTTACAAAGTTCATAGAAAATTGACATTTTCAAATTTTATCTTTTTATTTGAAAATTTTTGTAAATATTTTGTTATTTTTATAAATAGTAAATTAAGATCGAATAAATTTCAGCTAATTTTTTCATAAATGATTCTCATCGTAGTTTTAAATTGAAGATGAGAATTATTAAAAGAATTCTAAATATACTATATAATACTACAATATAATAAACTAAATGATATACTAAAGTAATTGATTTAAAAAATATATACGGTATTAATTATAAAACTAATTGTAATAAACGTATTTACACAAGTAAATACAATATAAATTAATATTTATTGTAGATTTTTTTTTTTTAACAGGAAATTAATAACTACAAATTTTAAATATTTATAAAAGTTTCTTTCCTTTTTTTATCGCGTTTTTATTAACTCGCTTTATTGTCTATAGATTTTCTTGTCTGTCTGTTCTCATATCTGTCTGCTCTCTAAAGGTCGGTCCAGACGCTCCGTTTTGCACAACCTTTTGTCTGCACAGTTCAACACGTTGCAGATAAAACGTTGCGTGTAGATAGGAAAACTACGCAGTTTTGAAAACTGCGCGGAGACGGTACAGTTGCAGCGATAACTGAGCTAAAGAGCATTGGGGTTGGGTTTTGCAAAATTTACCCTAATGCCGGTAACAACACTTTTAACACCTGCACCAGATGAACTACACACTTCAATATTCTGTAACTGCAGTCGTGAGTCGTTGTTCAGCGAGAGCAGTCGTGCGAGACCAGAATAAGTGAATAGTAAATCCCAATTAATAGATTAGGACGATTTGTCCTGAAAAGTTCTTAATAATTTGTTGTGTTTGCAACATCCGTGAAACATGTCGAGGGAACTGAGGTCTAACATCCCTTCTAATAAACAATTTGACATCCTTACCACTTTTTTAACCAGCGGTAATTTCGAGAATTTTATGTCGGAGGCTATAAAAAAGGAGCTGCAACCACTGTTTGCGGTCATCGCCGATTTATCTAAACAAGTAGAAGTTTTGACTCAAAAAAATGCTGAGTTATTGAACCTTCAAGTTGTGGCTGAGCGGGAAACAACCGAAATCGTCAGAAATGTACCACAAAAAGACATCTCTGCACCAAATTCCAGCGTTATCGGCGATAAACGTCGGCCTGATAAAATAAATGCTGCCAAGGATAGGCAAGTTAGCACAAAAAATGTAAATAGAAATCCCGAGATAAATGAATCTCAAATGAATGAAACAGCGAATGTAGAGTCGATTCAAAACAATGAAACATGGGAAATTCAACGTTCCCGGAGAAGAGGGCCTAGAAAGTCCAATATAATTTACGGTAATAACGATGATACAACTGAAATAAAAGCGGCCTTGAAGTATGAGCACTTACATGTATTTCGTTTGGATCCCCAACTAAGCGAAAAGGACATAATTCCATACTTAACGAACAAAAACTTTAAACAAGTAATGTGTGAAAAAATACAATCTAGGTATCCGAGTGAATATTCGTCTTTTAAGGTCTCGGTGCCTTCTGAGGATTTCCAGGCATTAAATAAACCCGAAACATGGCCTCGTAACACCTGTATGAACCGTTTTTTAGCGAGATTAGAAGGGAAAACGACATAGAAGTTGTGAAACTCCGTATGTTACATAACACAGCATCATCAACTGTACAATTAGTTAACCAGAATGTACAGTCACTAGGAAATTCGGTTGACACGTTAGAATTTATGTTGGAAAAAGTCAACAACTGTCTATTTCTAATTCTTACAGAACACTGGAAGAGCGCTGAACAAATTCAAATCTTAAAATTAAAAAATTTTGAACTAACGGACCACTTCTGCAGACTGGCAGGTTTGCATGGGGGGGTCGCTATTTATTGCAGAGAAGGTATCACTAGTAAATCAAGGACCGATATTAGTGGCATTGCTGAACAAAATATATTTGAATGTGCTGCGATAGAATCTGTTCTAAACGGAGATGATATAATAGTAGTGGGAATTTACAGAGCCCCTTTGACAAACAATAAGAGATTTATTGAAAAACTTCATGAACTCCTAATAATCCTAGAAGATGATGGAAGGCAATTTATTATCGCAGGCGATTTCAATATTAATACCCTGAAAAATTCGAACTTATATCAGCAATTTCTGTCCTTATTGCAGTCGTTTAACGCTGTACCAGTAGCGAAGGAAGTAAGCCATCCTCAAACTGGAACCTGTATAGATAATATTATAGTAAACACAAAGTTTGAGTACGATATGAAGACACTAAATTATCTAATATCTGACCATTATGCCCAGGTTTTGAACCTGAAAATTAAAAAGGATGGAAATATAACCAGTAAACAAATTCGAGTACTAAACGATGACAATAAAAAACTCCACCGGGAGCTCATGGATAATGTATCATGGAGTGACCTATACAGCATTAACTGTACCGAAGTTAACAAACAATGGAACGTGTTCATGGAAATATTCTACACAAAATTTAATGAAGCATTTCCTAAAGTGAGTGTCAACAGCAAACCAATGACGGCCCGGGTCTTTTCAAATCCAGAACTAAAGGATATGAAAAAATATCTGGAGCTAGTGCAAACAATATCTTATAATGACCGTAACCTTAAACCATTGTACAATAAGCTACGCAGAAGGTACGTGAAATTGCTACGCGATGAGAAAAAAAGACGCTTTAACAAACAGCTAGAAGAATCACCCAACGTTCAGAAAACAACATGGAATATTATAAAACAAGTTACAGGTTACAAAGCAAAACAACTAGTGGCTCTCGATGGTATTGAAGAACCATATTTATTGTCCAATTATATTAACAATTTCTTTGCTGATAAAGCGAATAATCTATCTGAAGTACAACCTGGATTAGCGTTTGTAAATAAAATTGTAGATAATCATAATACAATGTTTTTAAATCCAATTTCCGAAGAAGAGTTATGGAATACCATCTATAGTCTTAAAAATAAAAAAAGTGCGGGTAATGACGATATTCCTAGTGTGGCAATAAAGAATGTTATTTCCAGTGTGATTAATCCACTACAGCACATTATAAACAATTCAATTCAATTTGGGGTATTCCCTGATATTTTAAAAGTGGCTCTAATCTCTCCAATTTTTAAAGCTGGTGATAATACGTCAATCAGTAATTACAGACCAATTAACATTCTTTCAACATTTTCAAAGATCTTTGAAAAATTAATATGTAATAGATTGCTGTCTTTTACAAGCAAACATAAAATTATTAGCCAACAACAGCATGGCTTCATAAAGGGTAAGAGCACAGATACCGCATGCTACCAATTTATAGCAGATGTCATTCAAAACGTGGATGCAAAAAAGATACCCCATGGAATGTTAGTTGACTTGTCAAAAGCCTACGACCTAGTCGACCATGGTATACTTTTTGAAAAATTATACAGTTATGGATGCAGAGGAGTCGTGTTGGACTGGATAAAATCCTATTTATATAACAGAATCCACATCACCAGGTTAGATAGTCCGAGCGGCATAGTGAAATCCATGCCAAGAGTAGTAAATATGGGGATTCCGCAAGGTAGTACCATTGGCCCATTATTATTTACAATCTACATTAATGACCTACCACAAATACCGATCATACCTCAACATACGATGGTGAATTATGCCGACGATACTACGGTACTATTAGTGCATAAATCTTTAGCAGAGATTATACCTAATGCCAACCTAGCGATGTCAGCGATGTTATCGTGGTTCGCTGAAAGTAGGCTTATTTTAAATAAGGAAAAGACGAAATCGATCTTTTTTCAAACTAAAAGATCGACAGTCACATACCCTGAAGAAATTATTATTGGTGATGAACCCATCAAAACGCAACAGACAGTGAGACTTTTGGGTCTACACATCGACAATACTTTGGATTGGACATCACATATTAACAGAGTCGTGATTAAACTTAGTACTGCGGTATACGCTTTAAGAACCCTTAGTCGATATGTGAACCCAGAAGTTATGAGGATGGTATACTTTGCAAACTTCCATGCTCACATACGATATGGAATATTTTTTTGGGGAAATGGAATCCACATCTATAAAGTATTTAGAGTGCAAAAACAAGCAGTGCGCATTCTTTTAAATTTACCATTCAGGGAGTCTTGTAGGGGTCACTTTAAAAATTCCCAAATTTTAACATGCACTGGTACATATATATTGGAAAGTATATTATTTCTTTTCAAATATAAACATTTATTTGAAATATATAATAAGCCAAGTGAACGTAATACAAGACGTAATAGAGAACTTTATGAACTTCCCAAACACAACCTCACTCTAACTGAACGAATACCTCCATACAGCATCATCAACTTATATAATAAATTGCCAAGGCGGATAAAAAAAATTGATAACCTCAAAAAGCTCAAAAGAGAACTTTTTAAACTGTTAAATGAAATTGAACCGTATAGCATTAATGAATTCTTGTGCAAAGTAAAGAATTCCTAAATTTTCATGTATTTATATTGTAATCTTAGTTTTCCTGTATATCTATTTTAATATTATTTTTTTTCTGTATTTATATTTTAATCTTAATGCTCTTGTATTCAAATTTATATCTGTATTTTGTGTTTGCATATAATTGCAAGGATACTATGTTGCCGACATATTTCAGTTAGATATTGTATACCTATATCTTAAATATTGAAATTAAACATTTTGATTTGATTTGAATGGTTGTGATCCGTGTTGCGGATGCCATAAGTTAGGGATGCAATGTTCTTTAGCTTGTGATGTAAAAAAACGGTATAATAGCTTGGGATACCTTGCGCTAAGGTACGTATGTCTGTACGCTCCACTGCGTCCTCTATCTCAAACAGTTCCACGTATAAAATAGGTCTGAGATGAAATTTGTAGAGAAATTTATTCTCTACAACTTTTATAATAGATGCAAATACGGCAGGAGGCAGGAAAAACGAGATATTCTCAAAAAACTGATTTTTACGACCTTTGACTTCTAAGGACGCTCATATGTTGGCTTATGTGACTTTTGAGACAGCATTTGTAATGCTAAAATAAAGGTTTATTCACAAATTCAGCTTCTTCCGTTAGATTCCGGGGTGATATGCTAAAATGACTGGGTTATTTTATCTATTACGAATTTAAAATTCATATTTAGTTCACTCACCAAGATATCTGCAATAGTTTAACTAAGCAGGCATTATTTATATTAAGGATACTAATAAACAGATAATTTAATGAATATTGTCTCGTTTAACCAAGCTGAATGTAGATTTTTTTCTCGTTCTAATTTTGTCAATTATTTACTTGATGCCTTTCAAGTTGAAATTGTAAAGTAATAAACGCCATCCGGCGCTTCAACTAATACTAATTTATAATTATATATAATGTTCTCTGCGGGTAGTTTGTGCATCAAGTGGATTGTCGAAAGGTTCCGAAAGAAAAAGTAGCGTTTTTTTTCAATTGTCCAATTGAGAAATTTGTGAGAAATATATTTTTTAAATGTGAGTTTTTGCTCTGTTTACTCACAATTAAGACACAGAGATTATGGTTTATAATTCGAGCTAATTATAGGTAATTAACCGTTTCAATTGTTTCGTCAAGTCAATGAAACGATAAAGAAACCGAAAAAAAAAATGAAATTGATTGGAAAAAAATGGTTTAAGAATAATTTCACTTTTGAATTTAATAAATTTTGTTGATTTCGATTTTACGAATGTATAAATGCCATATTATTGTTAATAGAAGGCAAAATGTACAACCATAAAGTGTTTGAAAACATTTATATTCACAAAGGGCCATCGTTCACAAAGTCTGTCTGCCCGTCCGTCTGTCTGACCTGCCACGAGTCTTCTGTATATTTCCCACTAGGCTCCATATGGGCGCTGCATATAGGAGAATCGAATGTGCCACAAAAGACAACTTTACTGAAACCAACAACACTGTACTAGGTTTTACCGAGAAAGGCATGAAGGACTGGATGTCGCCAGAAACATGGAAGCTAATCGCCAACAGAAAGCTGTTAAAAAAGAGTATCTTACAAACCCATTGCCCATTGGATAAAGTTCTACTAAAAGAATTATATAAGCAGGCTCGACTTAACATCAAGCAGAGTGTAAGGTCGGATAAAAGAACGTGAGTGGACAATATTGCAGAAACTACTCAACGTGTCGCTAACCAAAATAACCTGAGAGAATTGTATAAATCCACCAAGCTGCTGTCGAACAAGAAAACTACAAAAACAAAGCCAATAAAATCAAAAGATGGGAATCTACTGATTACAACAGAAGAACAACTCAATAGATAGCAGGAACATTTCTAGGAGATATTCACAGGAATAACTCAAGAACAAAACAACAACACAAACCATCATGCAACACGGGCACAACTAAACATAGACACAAAACCTCCAACCAGAGCAGAGATAAGCAAGGCCATTAAGGAACTAAAGGACGCGAAAAGTCCAGGCATCGACAACATCACATCTGAAATGATGAAAGCTAACTACATGACCACGACCGAAATGCTGGCACCTCTAAATCCGAAACACTACCGAAAGAATAGAACAATGCCTTGTGATAAAGCTCCCCAAAAAAGGAGACCCGAGCGATTGCAACAACTGGAGAGGTATAACACTATTAACAACTGCATCGAAAATACTCTGCAAAATAATACTCACCCGAATGAGCAAAGCAATTGAACCTACGTTCAGAGAAGAACAAGCTGGTTTCAGACCGGGAAGATCCTGCGTAGACCTAATCAATACGTTGCGGATTATAACAGAGCAAGCTGTAGAATGGCAAACCACGGCATTTCTATTATTCGTAGACTTTCAAAAAGCTATTGATACTATTAAATGGGAAAGCATTTGGGCGGCTTTAGACCGGAGAGGCGTCCCACCCAAAATAGTAAACATCATAAAAGCATCGTATGCGGACTACTCTTGCAACGTGGTACACGAAGGGAATCTCTCAGAAGCGGTCAAAGTGTCTGCTGGTGTCCGACAGGGTTGCTTGTTGTCCCCGCTTTTATTCCTAATAGTACTAGACGAGGTCATGACGTGCGTTACAATACAGCCTCGAGGAATACGCTGGGGACTATCAAGCAGGCTAGAAGATCTCGACTACGCCGATGATATCTGCCTCATGTCCCATACACTCACCGACATGATGGACAAAACAGCTAAGCTACAACAAGAAGAGATGAAGAGATAGGCCTGCACATAAACACTAAAAAAAACAGAGGATATGCGGATTGGCTCTACCACTAGCAGGGACATACAAGTAAGCGGCGAAAACAGTAAAAAGATGCGAACAGTTCTGCTACTTGGGCAGCATCATAGCAGTGGATGGAGGGGCCGACCTAGACCTCGCCAGAAAAATCAACAAAGCGAAGGGAGCGTTCGCCCAACTCTTGGAGCTCTTCAATCCTTTCCCGTAAAACGAAACTCAAACTATATAATAGTAATATAATAGTAACATATTAATATATTATATTAATATAATAGTAACATAGTATAATAGTATAATAGTAGTAGTAATATATTAATATAATAGTAACATCAAATCCATCCTGTTCTACGGCAGTGAGACGTGGAAAGTAACTAAAAGCAGCACAAACAAACTGCAAGTTTTCGCAAACTGGTGTTTGAGACGGATCCTTAGAATCCGAAGGCCTGAAGTGATATCAAACCACGATCTGCTTCGTTCTGCAAACCAACTTCCAGTAGACGTTGAAATAAGGAGAAGAAAGTGGAACTGGATTGGACACACCCTACGGCGCAATCCACAAAGCATTGCAAAGCAAGCATTGGACTGGCATCCCCAAGGCAGTAGGCGAAAGAGAGGAAGGCCAAAAACAACATGGCGACGCACAATTGAAGCCGAAATCACTTCCACCGGCAAATCGTCGAAATAGAGTCAGATGGCGACAATTGGTAGAAGCCAAACGACGAATTGGTAGAAGAGAGAGAGAGAGAGAGAGAGAATGTGCCACGTTGGCTAGAGTCTTCCTATTGGATGATTTTGGTCCCCCTTTTGGCATATTTCTGCTTAGTGCCATTAGAGACTTTTCAGCTTTGATGCTGCATGTCGCCACATGTTCCTTCATTTCACAATTTAGATCGAATTCTATTCCGAGATATTTCAACCGCGCTTTTGTTTCTATCACTTCATTTTCCAGCTGCAAAGTGGCTCTTTTAAATTTTCTGCCTCCGTAAAGTATTAGGGCTTCCGTCTTCTCTGCTGCCAGTTTCAGGCCCTTCTTGCGGATTTCCGGCGACAGCTTAACCAAGACCCGGTTAGTGTTACTGATTAGCTCCAGCTGCCTTTTTGCTTTGCAAATAACGGCTGTGTCATGGGCGAATCCAATAATGGTTGGCCCGGTAGGTACTTCTATTGTAACCACAGAATTATAGAAAAAGTTCCAATGGATAGGTCCCAGAATATTTAAAGTTTATTTACATTAATTTGGATAAATAAGTATATTTTGATTGTTCGGAAACTACTTTCGTTTTACAGTAAATAACATTTTATTTCTTCGTTTCAAAATTACTTTAATCAGTAATCTAGTGACCAATTATATGATGATTCCATGTCTAATAACCATTTTCCCCTAAAAAATCATTATGAGCTTTGATACTGCCATCTACTCTGAAATGCTTTCCTGAAACGAGTTTTACAGAGCGCTAAATATATGGTAATCGCAGATACGCAAGATGTTCCTCCATTCATTTCTTGAAAAAACCTAATAATAATATTCGCTTATACTCCAACAAACCCATAGCTCTTTTTAGGGTTCCGTACCGAAAACGGAACCCTTATAGGATTACTTTATTGTCCGTCTGTCTGTCTGTCTGTCTGTCTGTCCGTCTGTCTGTCTGTCTGTCAATACCATTTTTCTCAGGAACGCGTAGAGGTAACAAGTTGAAATTTGTATCAAATACTCGGGTCTGCGGTCTTTTTTTGAGCTGTGAAAAAATCAAACTTGTAAGTCAACGCGATCAAAAGAGATGACCGTTTATGTCGCATATTTTGTGATTTCACAAGGGAATCAAAACCTACAGGGTACTTCCCGTTCACCTAGAATCATGAAATTTGGCAAGAAGCGGTGTCTTACAACACATGTAAAGGGAAAAATGAACTGAAAACCGTAAATATGTAGATTAATTACAAGAAAAATGCGAATTTACTATTAGAAACTTATGAAAATACACTAATGTTGTCGTAGTGGTATATTGTCAGGCTCCAGAAGCATATGGGTTGCATACAGTTAGGTCCTCCTCGGTTAGGTCCGAAGGTTAAAAAGTATGTGTTGGCACCAAGCTGTTTATTCTGAATTTTCTTTGTTTATATTCGTTATGCATTTCATCACGTACGCTCTATATACATAATATATACAGGGTTTATATTATGTCTAAATTTTGATTGTTTATAACCGACATGCGACATACTCGTAGTATGTCGCAAGTGCCGTAATATCCTGTATATTTTCCTGTATTTCGTCTAATTTTTCTTTATAATCTACATATACTTAAACCACGTACGCCCTATATTTTTTGGTAGTCAATTGCCCAAAAGCAGTCAATTGAACAACTGAATGTTAAGAGTATGGAAATAGATCTAGAAATAGTTAATATATTAGTTTATATTAGATCTAGATATAGTTAGATCTTAATATAAGTTAGTGAATAAGTGTAATACTAAAATAAAGTTTTCTTTTTATAAGTTTTAAAATATTCGCGTTATTTAAAAAAAATACCCTGTATACCTTTATACAGCGTATATAGGTATACAGGCAAAATTGAGCAGTAAAAACAAATAGTGAAGTTCCAGAACCCCTAAACAGTCTTGGTGAATGGGGGATGTATGGTAATAAAATATAGGGTAGAATTCCATCGTACGACAGCGACATCTTGAGGTTATGCTTACAGCGGTACTAAGATGGTCGTGATTTCATGAGGGCCACTTGTCAAGTTAACTGAATGTGCTTGCTACGTCCTCCACAAAAAAAACCTTACTTACAAGTTTGTACGGAACCCTCGGTGCGCGAGTCACAACTCACACTTGACCGTTTTTTTTTAAATCTATTCTAATCTATTTATAATAATAATAATATTCGCTTATAATCCAACAAGCTCATAGCTCTATTTTTAAATCTTCTTTTGATGTCCTTCTTGATCTTCGTTTGTATCGTGATCTTTTGCATTCAATGTTACATCATTTTTCAAATAATTAACACGGGTTGTTTTGAATGTTAAGACAGTGGTGCGCAAACTATTCTCATTTGCGACCCAACTTTTTGTGTAAAATTTTATCGCGACCCCTGAATAGAAAGTAGACGTTTTCTTAATTTGTCTATATTGACTAGGGCTTCACACGAGAACGATATTTTTCTCGTCTCCTCTCGTCTCGTCTTGTAAAAGCGAGACGAGAACGAGACGAGACCGCATGTGGTCTCACTCTTGCGAGAGCGAGAATGTATGTGGTCTCGCTCTCGCGAGAGCGAGAGCGCATGTGCTCTCATTCTCGCGAGACAAGAGAATCTCGTTTCTGATCCCGGTCATAATTCTTCTTCAATCTTTGATTCTAATACGGGCAGCCGTAATATTTTCTTGCATAAATTTGAACTGCGGGCTCGGTCAAGTTTCATTTATATATAATACAATTACAAGAGTAGATTTCGTAATATGAAATAGATGTCGTAGACAATTTCAAATTATGTTCGTTTTTATTATTAATTTTAAATCGTCAACAAAATAGAAGGTTTATATAAACAAGACATTTATGGTGTGTTATCGCTACATTTTCATGTGGATGGAAGAAAGCGAAATTAAAAGATATTAATAGTAACCAAAGAGAAAATTTATGTAAAGAGATAGTGATTAGTTTACAATAAAATGAATGATTACCTCGTTTTAGACTATCTTAACTATAAGTTCTAGCAATAACGATATTTGGCGAGATTAGACGAGACGAGACAAACGGTAACTAGAGCGAGACGAGACAAACGGTTACGAGAGCGAGAGCGAGACAAACGGTTACGAGAGCGAGAGCGAGACTGAGACGAGAGTAATTTTTTACACAACAAACGAATGCGAGACGAGATTTTTGAAACTCTCGCGCTATCTCGTCTCGTGTGAAGCCCTAATATTGATTGATTTTAGTACTAGAGAATTTCGACTTCTTAAGTCCATCTCGAGAACGGTTAGCGATAAATATAAACTGATTACGGCATCGTTTCCACAAAGTCATTTCCCTACGGAACAACTTTTTCCTTATTTTTTCCCTTATTTTTTTCCTATTTCCTTAAAAATTCTCTGCTCCGCCGACCAAATTTCGCGAAGTTTCGCTCGATTTTGACTATTATATCAAGTCATATTTGGCGAACGGAAGCGGCTAGCAAAATATAATTTGCATATTTACAACCAGCAGTGTAAACACTTTCAGGCAAACTTTGAAATTTTCTATTCGCTTGATAAATAATAATTTTAAGGCAGTATATTTTAAGCATTTTTCTGCTGATTACAGATATGCAAATTATATTTCGCGCGCCTTTCCGTTTACTATCGCCTGCAAGAATTGAAGAAATTTTCCCCAATCAGCACCCAAAATTAAATGGAAACGAATATAATATTCCCTAGGAAGCTTTCAGTTAAGAAATACCATCGACTCGGGAAGTCTAGACCGCGGAAACGACGAAATGTGAGAAAATCGATTTTTTTAAAATCGTTATTTTTTGAGTTACAGCAAAATTTAAAAACGTTTCTGAAAGCATTTTTGCTGCTGATTACAGATATGCAAATTATATTTCGCTAGCTCTTTCGGTTCACTTTCGCCTGCAAAAATTGAAGAAATTTTTATGAAATTTCAGCGCTCTAGTGGAGATCTCGAAAAGTCGTGAATGTCCCGCGGACAATCTTAGTGTATCCATAGGAAAATGACCTTCTGAAAACGATGCCGGAATTTTTTGTATTTATCTGCAACCATTTCCGAGATATCTACTTAGCGAATCGAGAATCGGGTAAGTTTCAGTTTGAAATTTATTGACGAATTATTGCATATTTTCGGACAATTTACACATCGACTTGTTCGTCTTGTCGTGTAGTTCCTGTGTGACCAAAATGATTTCGCTGCTCTTTACCGTTTTCGAAAAAATCGAAAAAAACAAAAAAGCATGTATTTTTCGAACGAAATTTTTTTTCCAGATTTTTTTTTACACGAAGGAACTCGAAGTTGTGAAAACGGTTTTTCCAGTTTATTTCGCTCTAAAGTTACAAATAAACAAATTTTATATTTTTTTTCGCTGTAGACCAGAGGTTCCCAACCTTTTGAATATGTTGTACCGATATGTAATAGATAATACGGTCGCGTACCAGTGTAAATATTTCTCAAATTCAATTAATGGCCTTATTTTTTTCTCAAAAACTTTATCGAACAACAAAAAATTATCCCCAACGCTCAATTTATTGAAGATGCACTTTTTGGCAAAAACTTTAGAAAAACAGAATGCAACTCTATATATATATATGTACACCATGCTAAAGTAATGTCATTTTCTGGGCCTACCCTTAAAAAGATTTCAACGAAATAAATAACAAAATTAAATATATAGATGTATTTCTCTTTAGTTCAGACTTTGTAAATTGAAAATTAAAAGATAACATTTATTCTGCTTTCCTTTGAAAAATTAAATTTAGTTAAAATCTGTTTCGAGGCGGGCACAGAAAATCGACGTTACATTAGCATGGTGTATCCAATTTCAATAAAACCAATTAAATTCGTAAATACTTTTATTATACTAAACATAAATGTTTGTAATGTGTAAAGAAGATATTATAATACATTTTACTATTTTACTATATTATATTATAATTCATAGTTTACATTTTACCAGCTTAGAAATATCGGGATCAATTTTTGTCAGATTCAGGCGAAGACCAGGCTCTATATTGTAATGATCTATATTTGTTTTTCATTGCTGCCATAGTTGAAAACCCGGTTTCGCATAAATATGTTGTATTGAATGGCATTAAAAATTTCAGAGCTTGGCATGAAAGTTCTGGATATTCTGCCCGAATAGAAAGCCAAAATGAAAATAAGCTTGTGCTCTCAAACTTTAATTTCCAACCACCGTCACTTATGAGGTCTATGAAGGATTCTTTAGCAATTACGTCATTCGGAACTTCCGCGAAATGAATATAAAGGAATTACGAATCCAATTTTGGGAAATAAAATCTTCTGTAAAATATTTTTCAAACCAATCTGACATCGATATTAGATGTTGCTTAATGTCGTTTATCACACAGTTTGATACTGCTAAATTGTTTTCTTCAGCAAAATTGCAGAGAAAAAAAAACATACTAATATTTCTTTTCTCTGATTGCTGTATCATTAACTGCGGTTTTCTTTTAAATGCTAATATTTCATCGCTGAAGTCAAACAAAGATTTATTATTAGTTCCTTGTAAACTTAAATTTAAATCATTTAGTCAAAAAAAATATATATCGGATTGGTACGCTAGTCTCAATAACCATTCCTCATTGGCAAAATTATCTTTTTTGATATCTCCAGAATCCTTAAGAAAAATAGATACCTCGGAGCGTAAAAAGTCGACTGAGGACTTTTCCTCGTGAGAACCATCGTACCTCGGTGTGAAGCAAAAGTGTTTTATGAATACTCCCCATCTCATTGCATAGAATTGTAAATAGGCGGGAATTAAGCGCTTGAGATTTTATAAAATTAACTGTTTTTATGGCCTCATTGAGAGCATTTCTTACATTTACAGGCATATTTTTTGTGGCTAAGGCTTCACGATGAATAATACAATGCGTAGATTTGCATTTCGATGCTGCTTCTTTAATTCTTGTCACTAGGCCGGATGAATTTCCAATCATAGCTCGAGCACCATCGGTGCAAACTCCAACACATTTGACCCAACTTATATTATTTTTAATTAAATAATCATTAATTATTTTAAATATTTCATTCGAAGTTGTTCTCGCAGATATCGGTTTGCAGAATAATATTTCTTCTTGTATTTCATTATTGAAATCAAATCGAACACACACAACTGTGCCAGATTGGTGACGTCTGAACTTTCGTCTAGTTGGAGAGAATAAAATTAGACTTTATTTTATTCTCTTGATTAAAATGCTTTCAATCTGTAATGCCATATCTTCTATTCGCCGTTTAACAGTATTGTTGGACAGGGAAACTTTGTCAATTTCCTTAGCTGCCTTATCTCCAAGCACAGATTTGACGATATTCTTAGTTGCAGGTAACAACAATATTTCTCCAATTCTTCTCCAATGTGTGGTTTTCCACACACAATTATATATTTTATTGTATAAAATTTATACAATATAAAATTTATTATTTATATTATTTATTGTATAAAAAACACATGATTTTACGCCAAATATTGTTCACTTATCGCGTACGGGTAGCTTGACATGTGTGTACCGGTACTGGTACGCGTACCATAGGTTGGGAACCCCTGCTGTAGACAATCACACATTTCCTACTGATTTGACGCTGTCATAACTTTTGAACCGCTCACCACAGAGACTTCTAGTCTTCACCAATCGATTCGGCGTCCCAAAATTAGTCGGAAAACTTATATAATATCCCTGGGAAGCTTTCAGTTAAGAAATACCATCGACTCGGGAAGTCTAGACCGCGGAAACGACGAAATGCGAGAAAATCGATTTTTTCAAAATTGTTATTTTTTGAGTCACAGCAAAATTTAAAAACGTTTCTGAAAGCATTTTTGCTGCTGATTACAGATATGCAAATTATATTTCGCTAGCTTTTTCGGTTTACTTTCGCCTGCAAAAATTGAGGAAATTTTTATGAAATTTCGGCGTTCTAGTGGAGATCTAGTAAAGTCGTGAATTTTCCGCGGACAATCTTATTGTATCCACAGGAAAATGACCTTCTGAAAACGATGCCGCAATCCGGTTTTAATTATCTGCAACTGTTTCCGAGATATCTACTTAGCAAATCGAGAATCGGGTAAATTTCAGTTTGAAATTTATGGACGAATTATTGAATATTTCCGGACAATTTACACATCGACTTGTTCGTCTTGTCGTGTAGTTTCTGTGTGCCCAAAATAATTGCGCTGTTTTTTACCGTTTTCGAAAAAATCGAAAAAACCGAAAAAGCATGTATTTTTCGAACGAAATTGATTTTTGTCGAAAATTTTTTTGCAAATTGTTTTCGTGTTTTTTTTTTGTTGCACGAAGGACATCGAAGTGCTGAAAACGGTTTTCCAGTTTATTTCGCTCTAAAGTTACAAATAAACAAATTTGTTCAAAGTTTTATATATTTTCTCGCACTACACCATCTCGCATTTCTGACTGATTTGACGCTGTCATAACTTTTGAACGGCTCACCACAGAGACTTCTAGTCTTCACCAATCGTTTCAGTGTCCCAAAATTAGTCGGAGTACGTGTATAATATTCCATGGGAAGCTTTCAGTTAAGAAATACCATCGACTCACGAAGTCATCGAAATGCGAGAAAATCGATTTTGTCAAAATCGTTATATTTTGAGTTACAGCAAAATTTAAAAACATTTCTGAAAGAATTTTTGCTGCTGATTACAGATATGCAAATTATATTTCGCTAGCTCTTTCCGTTCACTATCGCCTGCAAGAATTGAAGAAATTTTTAAGAAATTTCGGCGCTCGAATGGAGATTTCGGAAAGTCGTGAATTTCCCTAGGACAATCTGAGTGTAGTAACAGGGAAATGACCTTCTGAAAACGATATATATGTATATATATATATATATATATATATATATATATATATATATATGAGCCTAATTCATTAAATATCTTACAAACATATTATCAAGACATAAATTTAAATATTAATTGTAGATTTTAAGATTAATTGTAAATATTAATTTATTTAATTGTAGAATAAAAACTTGCTGGAGTCTTAAAAATAAATAATTAAATATATGCTTCTAATACTTTTGTTTAGTCCACACTATTTTAATGTATTTCTCAAGAAAACTTAATAGACTTTCCAAAGCTAATTACGCATGTACTTTAGTCTAGACAGATGATATCTCGTTCCATAATAATGATCTGAACATTTTTTCTCTTGTAAATTAATCCGTGGATTGAGTACAATGTGGTCTATAAATATTTTTTATTCAAGAAGTTTCCGGTGTAAGTAGACTGCACTAAACATCTTGCATGTAATGCTTGTAAACATCAATCGGCACCTACTCGAAATACTAAAATAAAAAAAAAAACGGTTCACGTTCAAGTTCAAGACGGCACTTCAAGCAAACTTTATCACGAAAACATTCCACAGCAAATATAGTTTTAGTATAATATTTTTTTTAATTTTAATAGAATTGGTACAAAAACGTTATCTAATTATAAAGTAATATAAATAGAAACTGAAAATATATTGTCGCAACTTTAATAATATTTTGAATTTTAGACTGATCTATATCTTGATTAATTCAATAAATAATCTACGACTACTATTGTAAATGACCATTTTTGTACAATTCGTGGACCATGTAAATACAACATAAGACACACGTATGTAACAGTCTGCGATAAATGATAAGCTATGATTGATAACACACACTTGCGTTTGGTTTGCGATTCGTTGAGAGCTACTATTACGTGCTCATACATTCAACGCCCCCCGTGATACAATTCAAACTAACGGAAATTGACATTGCGTACATTGGGTTGCCTATATCTATGAGCACTCTTATTCCATTTTATCCCAAACAAGTACTAAATAATAAGGTAACATATATAATAAAGTAACCATTAAGAATTTCTATCAAGTTAAATTCAAGTAACAGTTATATATGAAAATACAACTGTGTGTTTATTATAATGTTAAATAATGTATAATACATAACCTAATAAGAAATAAATTTGTTACCTCAAACATATTTTTCTTATTAAACAGAAACACATTAGTGTGGCCGTAGATAAAGTATAGTACATAACTCGAGTTGTAAGGCAATTACGTAATATGCTCGTTACGTAATATACTATTTTCTATTTTGCGTCTATAATGAAGCCATTAAAGCACTCATATGGGTTCGTAATACATTCAATCTACTGGCAATTTGTCGCGTAGAAGTACTCAGATCTTCCTCTATCATGTCCAGCACATTTTGTTCTAGTTATACCGTTCTTATTGTCATTAATCTTCCTGGCCCTCTATTTCGTTTCAATGTGCCTGTTCCACGAAGACGTCGATAAATGTTTTCGAAGATTTTTCGGTCGGGGATATTATGGCTAGGAAAGCGTTCAATGTACAATTGTCTAGCTTGTAATGAATTTCTATATCGGCATTGGTATATATGATAGAGGACTTCACTATAGTCCATTTTTTTAAGAATGCAGTAACTAGAAACCTGATTTACACTATACAAATGTTCAATCTAGTTACAAAATTTGGTGCTAAATTCAAATATAGTTACTTGAATATAAAATAAAAATACAGATTAAATACACCAAATGGCAACAATAGTAATAAAATACAACAAATAAATGGAGAAAAACGCAAAATATCTAAATGATACAAACAGATCAGATGACAATTGTGAATTGACACGGCAGCCATTGACATCTAACAGCTGCAAATGTATGTTAAAAGATAGAGAGAAAAGAGGTTGAGATGGAGAAGTAAATATCGTCGGTGTGAACTCCTCCTCGATTTAAGCCCATCAGAGAACAAGGTCAAATAAGCCCTATCGTCCCTGTACCTGTATTCTTAAAAAAAAGGACTATAGCTATTAAAGACACGGCAAACAGCCAAACGTCACTCAATGTAAATAACTGCGACCGATACAGATGATAATCACTGACGAAATGTATTCAAATGAAATCCACTTGTATGTTAGTAGATAAAACAGCCGTTCCAACTTATCGCCAACAATTTCTTGTACTTGATAAACTCAATAATTTTTTTGACTTTGATAAACTCATTAGCGTACGCCATACTTTTATTTACATTAATGATTTCAACAAATATGTTTGTCGCAAATTTTGTTCACCCTGTATTTTCCAAACAAAGGGGTTTTTCACAACTGATCATAGGACAAAATATTCTTAGAATAGATCAAGAAATAAACCCTTGAATTTTTGCCGCATGTTTACCTAACACCCTGTATATAAAAACTTTGAGTACGTTTTACTTAAGATCTATTTAGCCTGTTAATTACAATCGACAACCATTTATAATTAGTTAACGTAAAAAAGTATGTATTGAGGTTGCGAATAAATAGAGAATTTTCAATTGGAAACAATCAAAAGTAGAATCTAATCAGTAAATGGTAAATGTACAGTTTCTATTAAGGAAAAAGATGTATGGAGATAATCCAAATACGGATATAGAGGATAAGTATTAGATAGTTGCGGAAGAACAAACTTGTACTTACAACGAAACGATGAAGAGATTTAATGCAATAGAAAGCAGTGAGAAAACTTCAAGATCTCACCGAAAAATGCGAGAGATTAAGAAAACAAATGGATTTTCAATTACACAGTATATTCAGGATTTTTAATAATTTGATTTGTTGTGGACGACCGTGCAAAGGTATTTACTATTTAAATATAGTAATCTAGTCGTGTTTCGAACGATCCATCATATTGTAACTGGAAATCAGGTTGAAAAATGTAATATAGGATAAGCCTGTAATTGTATTATCTTTTAGAAATTCGTGATTCTTGGATTAAGGATTCGAGCAATTAAAATTTTATAAAAATCATATTCGAGATCAATAGGGTCAATACACTTATTTTATCGTCCATATGAATCTTACAGTTACCAAGAATTAGAATAAAGTTTCATACTAGTAAAATGCAAACTTGAATGAAAACCATAACAAATAACCATTTGGTGGATGCGTATTACATTTCTGTAACAGAATTAGTGCAAAGATTTAAATTAAAAAGAACGAGATTTTAGTTTGCTCACATCAAATTAATTATTTTAATAGATTCATTATTTTGTAATAATTTATATATTAAATATATCAAATTCCTCTATCAATGAATCTATATCAGGGATTCCCAAAGTGCGGCCCGCGGGCAAAATGCGGCCCGCGAACCTTGTGAATGTGGCCCGCGATGTCGATGCCATGATTTATATTTTTATTAAAATAATAGAAAATAAATAAACAGTAAAATAGATAATAAAATATTACGAATACAATGCAATAAAATGTGGGTGCGATTTTTCCGCACTTTAAATAAACTTTTCATAACGGTAAAATAGTGTTTTGCACAGATACAGAACGACACTACGAACTAAGAAAGTCCTTCTGTGGTCAGAAATTGATGTTGAAAAATCTGGTTAAACAAAATGAATTCTCCGTTTTGGCTAGCTATGTAGATGCGCAAGAAGATTTTTTTTAAATTGTATGTTAAAAGTTGTCGACATAGTGTGCCCAGATAAAAAGTCTTTATTCAATGATATTTTTGCTCGAAAAAGACCATGAAAAGAGGATGTTTTACAACAGTTACAAGAAATTTAAAACCCGTTGACTGCTTTTTCCATTGCTTTGGACGCAAGAACCGATATATGCGATTCGGCACAATTCAACTGTTTTTTATTTTTATTTTTAAGAGTTATTGTCAATGGAAAAATTTCGTACAAGGGGATGTGATATATTTTCCGCGGTGGAGCATGCTTTTGATTCGAACAATATTAATTGTAACAATTTGGTAGGAGTAACTAGAGACGTAACTAGATACATGCATACATTTTTTTTAAAACAGGTTGTAAGATGATTGTAATATTCACCAGGAAAATCTTACAGCTCAAGTGTTGAAAAATCTGTGAAAAATGAATATTGTTATGAATGATGTTATTAATTCATTTTATTAAAAAACGTGCTGTCAATCACCGCCAATTTAAAACTCTATCTCAGAAGAATCTGAGTCTCCATTTGGAGACGTTATATATTGTTTAAAAGGCTTTCAAGAGGACAAACATAGAAGGGTTTTTTGGTTTAAGAAAAGAAATAACAGAGTTTTTAACTGGAAAAAATCGTTGCCTCATTGCAAAATTTTAACTGGTTATGCGACTTGACACTTCTAGTAGACATAATTGGTGCTATAAATTTGAAATGACAAGGTAATAAGTTTTTCGCCCGCCAGAAATTTGAAAATACCAAATTGGCCCGCCCAGCAAAAACTTTGGGAATCACTGATCTATATGATGAATAACACACGATTAACTACATATGTAATTTGTAAACAAAATGTTAATGCGGAATTTGCAACTAATCAATTTAAATAATAATAAATAATTAACACTAGGTGTAAGTTTCACAAATTAGTATTACTATATTTCTCCATATTTCTTATCATTTCTTTCATACCTTTCTCGTCTCTTGCTAGCACCACCAAATCGTCCGCGTAGGCTAGGGACCACACTTTTTCTTTGCTCACCACAACCCCACCCGTCTGCGCCTTGCTGAACATCTCCTCTATATCTCCAATAAACGCTGCAAACAGGCTGGGGCTTAGTGGGCAGCCTTGTCTCAATCCCTTATGAGTATTAAAACCTTCGCTCACCCTTTCACCAACTCTCACTCTACTTATTGTCTCTTCATAAATCTCTTCTAATTTTGATACCAGATGCTGCTTTATCCTTTTCTTTCTCAGCCATTCCCACAGCGCCTCTCTTGCCACGTTATCAAAGGCCGCCTTCGGGTCCACAAATAATGCATACATCTTGCCACCCCTCTTTTTTATCTCATTCCCTACTATGTGATTCAAGATGTATACATTATCCATGGTCCCTCTCCCTTTGCTAAATCCCGCCTGCCCGTCTGATATCACACCCCGCTCCTTCATTTCCTTCGTCAATCTCTCTTCCACAATCATTGCATATATCTTATATGCCGTATTGAGCATGGTGATCCCCCTATAATTACTTGCTGTTTCCCTTTCTCCTTTCTTATATATGGGGCATATTATCCCCTCTTTCCACTCCTGTGGACAGCCCTCTCCCTTCCACACTCCATTCATTATCTCTAACAACCTGTCAGCTTCCCTTTCCGTTCCATATTGTTGCGAACTGGTAATTTGGTATGGTGCTGCTCCAGGATCAGGACAATGGATGAATTAATTACACGCAAATATGTCCTTTATATGTAATTAAATACTACTTATCTACTAATATCTTACAATATGTACAACTAATCGCTAACTTATTACAATAATTACTAACTAACAACAATACACTTAATTCTACGATACTTGTGGTCGAAACCCGGAATTTACTTCGACGAAAATACGGAGGTTCGTTTTCAAAACTCAAATTACTCTCTTGCTAGCTCAATTCTGACTGCCCCTTTTTAACTTCCCCTCTACCTCATCACCTCGGTCTTGCTGTGAGTCCTCCCCTAATCTTTATGGAAAATTTCCAGAACTCATAAAACAAAATCCTCTCGGCGTCTCGGCACGATCCCTAAGTTCGAGCGTCTGCCCGCATGATTTAGATAAACCAGACTAATGGTCCTAAATAAACAAAAACTAATCGGGTGTCCACTTAGTTTTCTTTGCCGACTCGTGAGAAACTCAAATTCTTTGAAACCAAATTCGCGAGATCACAACAATATATCCACGATTCATTCTGTATATCGTCCCTCCCCGGTGCCTCTTTCTTTTTCAGTTTACTCAGTTGTTGTTCTAATTCTTCTCTTGTTATCTCTTCTTTTTCTCCCACTCTGTGTTGACTCTGTTTCTTTTCTTGTCTGATTTCAGCACCACCCAGCAGCTCACTGAAGTACTTTCTCCATTCCTCCATAGTAATTCTATTACTCACTCTTTCAACTTTTTTCTTTCTTTCCCTATTTATGTATTTCCATACCTCTTCTTCCGTCTTTATGCCTTTCATCTTTAGTTCTTCTTCCATCCGTTTCTTTTGCTTCTTCTCTTTGCATACTAATTTGTACCTCTTGCGTGCTCTCTTGTACTCTTCCTTAGTTGCTTTTCCTCTTTTCGAATTTCTTAATTTCCTTCTTACTGCTATCCCACCACTCGTTTTTCCAAGACCCCAACTTCATTCTTGTCTCTATCACTTTTTTTTCTGTTGCATTTTTTACGTGATCACCCAGTTCTTTCACTTTTTCGTTTATCCCTTCCTCTTCGTATCTTGCCTCCCTAAGTCTTGTTCTATAATTTTCTATTCCTTCTTCCGTCCAGATATTCTTCACAATTTTTCTTCTAACATCCTTCTCACTTCTTCTAATTTTTCTCTATTCCTTTTGTCTTCACTTCCAATGGCATATGATCCGACTCGACTCTTTCTCCCACCTTGAATTGTTCTATTTCATCCCATGCTTCTTCATTCACCATAACATAGTCAATAACTGTCTCCCCTCTTGGTCCAATATATGTGTACTCCCCTTTCTCATCTCCTATGCTGTTTCCATTAAGTATGTCCCACCCTCTTTCTTCTACTAGACTTCTAGTAGTCTCTCTTCGGCGTTTTCTGTTGCATCTTTTGTTGGTCTTCTTTCTATTGTTGTTTGTTCTTCTTCTATCCGTCTTCCTTTTTCCCCAATTCTTGCGTTAAAATCCCCCCCAATCACCAAAGTTCTCTCGTCTTGCTGTTTTACTCGCTCTTCTATCATTCTCTTCCTTTCTTTCATACTTCTGCTGTATATTGTTATAATTCTCCATTTTCTCTGTCTACTTGTCACCGTTCTTTTCATAATCCCTCTTTCTTATTTTGATTCGGTTCTGTTTTCTTCTTCCAAACCCTTTTTCACTCCCATTATTATCCCCCCTTTAGCTCTCCCTTTCCTGCTTACCCTCTCTGCAAATTGACACTTCCACTTAAACTCTTTCGGCATAATTTTTTCCAATTTTTCCCACCCCTTCTCTTCCACCCACGTTTCCACCCACTACATCAAATTTTCCCAAATATTCCCCAAACTTATTGTCTTTGTTTTTTATCCCCGCTGTGTTCCAGTATACTATTCTTAATTGCTCCTTTGCTTCCTTATTCCTCTTCGTTTTCCGTTTTCTGTCCTGTCGTCTTTTCCTAGTGCTCTTATTCAAAAATTTGTTGTATTTAACTCCCCCTTTTCATCATCCCACTTAAAGCCTTTTCCGTCCATCCATATCTTTTCATAACCGACTTTCACCCACCGTCTTTTTTGTCGCTCTTCTTTGGCTAGCGCTCTTAATTCCTTCTATATGTCTCTTTCCTTCTTCGTCAGATCGTCTTCTATATATGCTCTCTTTTCTCTTTTTTCTCTTAGTTTCCACTAGGGCATCCAAAAAACCGATGAAATTTCAAAAACCGGTTTTCGTTTTTTTGTAAAAAACCGGTTAACCAGTTAAAACCCGGTTTTAAGTATAAAAATATATAAATTGCGGTTGAAACCAAATAAAATAAATATCTATTCACCATTAAAACAAAATCTACTAGTTGTTGGAATAAAATCTTTACGAAGAGATACTAGAAATAAAAATAAACTATAAATGTAGTTATATATTTCAGGGCTTCTTAAACTTTTTTCATTCGCGACCCCATTTATGATTGTGACTTTTTTCGCAACACAAAAAATATAAAATAAAGATAAATACATGCAGAAATAAGATGTATATCAAGAGGTCAAAGTTTAAGAAGAATAATGTTATTAAAGGACGAAACCTATGGCTGACCAACCTGTATTATCTATCAGAAATTTTGGAGAAATATTTCCAATTTTTCTCGGATAT
The DNA here is from genome assembly GCA_944588485.1 of Phosphuga atrata. Classification (NCBI taxonomy): domain Eukaryota; kingdom Metazoa; phylum Arthropoda; class Insecta; order Coleoptera; family Silphidae; genus Phosphuga; species Phosphuga atrata. Next base: position 5,304,093 of record OX155894.1, on the reverse strand, counting down.
AAAATTGTCGATACTGGAAAACATTTCTAACGTACTCTTTTCTACCCTACTTTTCCAAATGTTGATCTTTTTAATAAAACTTTCAATTTTATCATTCGAAGTAAATATATTACAATTTTTTCCTTGAAGAGAACGTTTAATTTATGAGCAGCTTTATATTATGAGCAGCTTGAAAAAATGAATTAAAACCAATATTTTGATCTGCCATCGCTATTGCAACGTCAGTTTTTCCGCCATTTTGAAAGTCTCACAATAGTATATTTTGTAACTAGGGCGGCAAGTTGTCAATTGGTTGCACATTTGCTCGAGAGGGCATTTGACAATACCGCCCTAGTTGCAGATAATATTTTTTATTACTCATGCGAGAGGACGTATCTAACAAGTTTGGGATCCAGTGGTCATCAAAAAAAGAAATAAAACAAAAAATGAAGAATTTACTTTTTCAGTTGTCTTCGGTGCTGTGGATTCGTCATAAGAACTCTCATTTGTAGTTCTGTAATCTGTAATTTTAATTTTAATTTTGTAATGAAACAAAATGTCTGTCACTTTCAAGTCAGTTTTTTAATATTGAAGTCTTGATTGTGTTTATTTTATTTATTTAATTGTTGTTTTTAATGTAACTTAGCGATATTGGATATTTCGGTGTGTTACCCAAGTAGTAATACAGCAAAAAATGGCATTTGTCGCACTAAAAAACGTGCGCCAAGATAAAACTTTTAACGCTTGAGTAACAAAAATGTATTTAAATATTTTGTATTAAAATCTCGCGACCCCAAGATTTTGCTAAGCGACCCCATTTTGGGTCGCGACCCATAGTTTAAGAAGCCCAGATATATTTATTTATCAAAGTACGAAACTAGACTAAAATGTAAGAATGGAGTATAAGTATTTATATTTCTTTAGAATAAAGATTATGCGCACTCTAATAATAATATGTGAATCTTTATTTCACTACATATTTACTGCTCGTACATTTTTTACCGAATACATGCGTAAATCGTTGCCGCGTATGTTTTGTCTCAAAACAATGTCTAAACTAGGCAACTAGGAGAGATTTACCAGCAGGCTGAGCAGGCTGGAGCCTAGGGCGGCAAATTTGGGGCCAATATTTATTTGTCGTACAGAAATTAAAAAGATTAATTTTTATATACCTTAATGTAAATGTTATTAGGTCTACACAAACAATTCAACACGTAATATGTTTCACCACGTATTGTTAAATTATTTTTTTCTACAATTAGCCAAGTAGTGGTTGGCAGGTGGTTGGTCCGAAGCAGGATCGACGGGGCCGAGCTGTTAGGGGCATAGGCCGCGTAGTGGCATTGAGTCTGAGAGAGACAGATATAGAGCGGCGCGGCGATACAAACGAAAAAGCCGCCGAAAAGAAAAGCCGCCTCTGTTGATTGAGTCATGCAATTTCTTAATCCCGCCATTCACTGATGTATAGAACTGATCAGTTAAAACTGATCAGTTCAAAATGATTTCCCCACTCACTGGCTAAAAACCGGCCTTCAGTTCTCGATTGTCGCGTGCTGTATCTGATTGATTTTGAAAATTGATTCGGATTCTGAAGAGGATATTCTACATATGACAATTAGTTTAATCAAAAAAAAAAAAAAAAAAATCGGAATGAAAAAATGGTTAAAAAAGAAATAACAGTTATCTCATATTAATTTGTTAAATGAGTTGTCACTGAAACCGAGTGACTGGCATAACTATTTAAGAATTGACGAATGTACATATTTCAAGCTATTTTTCTATAAATTCTTCAGTTATTGCACGTCCTGACGCCATGCCGGTTAAACTACGACTGACTAAGCGCATGCGCAGTCAGTTTGGCGTGATGAAAACGAACTGAAGCCAGCGGATTTATGGTGCGCCCGGTAAATCCGTGGGTTACCGTCAGTTCAAAATTTTAAGTTAGGTTTTCACACTCACGGTCAGTTTTTGGATGTACGTCAGTTCAACTGATCAGTTTAACTGATCGTGAATGGGGGGCATTACATGTATTAATTTTTCTTCGGTTGTGTGCTATAGAGGGAAAAATAAATAAGTTCAGTGATCCGAAATCTTAAGATTAAGATTTTCATAAATTCCACACAACACTGACAAAAGTTAATGGATGAAATTGGAAAAGAGAAAACGCTAAAGAGTGTAAATTTGACACGTTGGTCAGCTAGAGAGGACGCATGTAGAAGTTGGAAAGTTTCTTAGCACGAGGTTTTTAAAACTTTGGAATCAAAAGTTTCTAAAAAACATCACGTGATTAATGGTCGATCCCTTACGTTTTATTTAAGTACAAATAAGTCTACAATATAATACTTAATGAATAACCATAGAAACATTAAATGATGTATTTTCCACTTGAGGAAAAAAATAAAATAAATAAAAACCGACTTTCGGTTTTTCGAAAAAACCCGGTTTTACAGTTACGTAAATTTTAACAGTAAACCCGGCTAGTCGGGTTCGGTTTTAACCGGTTTGGATGCCCTAGTTTCCACTTATTTTCCATAACTTTCCGCTTTTCACCCCAGCTCCCAAGTTCCGCCACCAACATTTTTCCTCCACTTACTTTATACATCTCTTTCACCGTCACTTCTACCTCTAATCCTTCCTTTATCCATTCTTCCAGATTCTTCTCGTTCTCACATTCCCATTATTTTTTCCTTCTCTTCCATTTTCTCCTCCAGTCTTTTCATTTTTTCATTTAGTTCCATCTTTTCTCTTTCCCATTTTTCTTCCTTTTCATGCATCATATTTTTCAAATGTTCCATTTCCCGGCTCATCTTCCGATTCTCTTCCTTTATCTCCCTTATATCTTCCATAATTTTTTTCAGCATCTTCATTTCCTCACCCATTTCCTTTTTAGCCGGTGATCTTTCCAGTTTCTTACTATTCAGAAAGGGGTTAAATCTTTCTTCTGACTCTCTTCCCTCTTCTCTTTTTCTTTTATAATCTTCGTCTCGGTCGCTTTCACTCTCACTTTTTTTCATTTTTTCATTTTTCTTTTTTTTTCTTATCGCGCGCCGTAAAAACACGCGTCACAATAAAAAACCTCAATCCGTAAAACCCGCTTCACAAAACACGTCCGCTCCGCTCAACCGCTCGAATAGGAATCCTAAAAGCTTCCTAGGAATATGATTATAATTTTTGGATACTGTATTAATTGGTAAAAACTAGAAGAAGTCTCTGTGATAAGCCGTTCAAAAGTTATGAAGAGCCTGAAATCAGTCGGAAATACGAGACGGTGTACATTGAAAAATATATAAAACTTGTTTATTTGTAACTCTAGAGCGAAATAAACTGGAAAACCGTTTTCAGCACTTCGATTTCCTTGCAGCACATCCCTTCACTTTCCTACTGTTGAATATTCAAAAAAATAATTATTTCTTACCAATAATATTGAAAAATTGTAATTTTGACAGACATCCTTCAAATCACTGACACAATGAGGTTAGAACGTTCAGCGCCTCCGTGTGGAAAAATTGCTAAATAGTAAAAATGCACAGTGACGGGAACACTGTTAGGTCGTTGTCGATGTGATCTAGGTTAACCTAAATTTAATCTAGATAAGGTTTTCAAGGTTAAATCTTGATATGGTTAGGTTAGATTTAGTTAAATTAGGTTAAGTTTCCGGGTAGCGGGTAGGTACCCCCTGCGGTCCCTGCAGGGATAGACCTATTTCAGGGAAACGACCCTGCCCACGCAAGCTTTGGTTCTTCTCTCCCACTCACAAATCCCGGGAGGGAACCATGTCCTAACCTAATCCTACCAAAACTGAATTTTTATCCTTCCAATATCCCACCCAGCTCTGCACAGAGGGGAACATCCTCTTCACCAAAAAAAGTTTCCTAGCCCCAGTGGCGCGGGCCTAGGTCGGATAAGCTGTTACAAAATGAAAATGAGCTCAGACAAGGATAATTCGTTTACGGCGCAGAGGAGGGATACCTCAGTGCCGGTCGGTGCGGGGAGTGTGCGAGCGGGCTCCCCCCGACCGCCATCCAACAACCGCCCAGCACTCTTGGCAGGGAACCAGACCAGAGTGCAGGATACTGCTACTGGAACAGAGAGAGAGAGAGAGATTACCTACCGTATTAAAGGCATCTCCTGCGAAAGACGTGATCACAAGCCCCATAAATGTGGGAAGTCTGGATCTGACGTGGATCGATGACGAGAACAAATCAACGGCAAGGGACAGCGGTCGCAAATCGTGGGGCAGTGGCCACAGCAGATTGAATCTCCAGTCCACGAGAGAGAGATGTAACTCGATGGGCGGATTTTATAAAAAGAGCAAAGTTTCGGAGACCACTACCGAACATAAAGAACAGGTGGCAAAAAAGATTGAGTGCCCCATAGCTTTTAACGTAAAGGAAGCTCTGGACATGATGACTAAATACATGGCTGTCCTGGAAAAGGAAATTGACCTGAACAAAAACACAAACAAAGAGATCAAGGAAGTTGCTATTAGGATGAGGAGACAGGTAGATGTCCTGAATAGAGACTCCACCAAAAAATGGCTAGAATAGCCATAGTCTGGTCGCTGTAGATGTCCCAAAATACGACGCGGACGTACAGGTGAAGATGGGCCCGTCGACCTGCGACACATGCACACAAACAACTCCCTGGAACGTAAGCAGTGAAGCCCTGTCATCGCTAAAAGGAATCTCCACAATCGAAACCTGGAAAACGGTGGAAAAAAAAGAATGGCCCGACTGCATCTTCAAAATGACGGAGATCAAGGTTGGAAATCCATTGGAAACCAAAGATAACTTGGTCAAAGTGGTGCTAGTTGGAAAAGACGACGCCAATATGGACAGGGGAATCCAGAAACTGTTTCGTGACCGGATCCCCGAGCTAACCAACACCACACAGGGTGTGGAGGTAATAGAGCAGACAACGAAGCTAAGATCAATGAACCTCGACCAGAGCGGCACCAAGAAGTTTATTAAGGTTACCCAAAACGACTCTGTGGATGACATCTGGCACAAATTGCTGGCCGTGAAGGTAGAGACCGAGGGTGATGAATGTGTGGCGTTGCACCACATCAAAGCTACCAGTTTGGAAACATTCCGCAAAATGGTGGAATGTATCTTCCATGAGACAGGCACGGGGATCGTCATATTCACAACCACGGACACACCAACCAACACAACGGTACCAAACAGAGGGACTAAAAAAACCTACGCACTCGTAGTTAACCAGGACGGCAAGCAATTCGAAGACATGCTGACCAGCGCCAAAGAAAAACTGAAAGGTATCCCAGCCAGCAGGGCAGTTCGAAGCCTAAAGCGCACCAAGGAGGGAAAACTCCTAATAACTACGGACAGAGTTGCGATCGCCCTGCAGGAGTTACAGCAGGCAATCCAAGGAGGAAACGATAACACCATCAAGGTACATACGGTGGGAGTAGAGCGACATATGGAAACACTCCACATAAGAGGGATGGACGCCCAGACTACCTTAGATCGGAGGTACTGGAGGCCATAAAAGACGAACTCGGCAGCCCGGCGGAGGTGAACCTTAAACTAGGAGAACTTAGAGAATATACAAGAGGGACCCAGGCAGTTACCCTAACCATAGAAAAAAGTAAGGCTGAAGCATTAGCGAAACTCAAAAAAATCAGAGTGGGTCTAGCCAACTGCTCGGTAGAGAAACGGGTTAGAGTCGAGAGATGTAACAAATGCTGGTCGTACGAGCACAGATTATAATATTGCGATGGCATCGACCGGAGCAAGATGGGTTTCAACTGTGGACAGGAGGGCCACTCATCAAAAGAGTGCAAGGAAAATGAGAGCTGTCCTATCTGCCAAACGACAGGTCATAGAGCGGGAACAGGAAGATGTCCTGCCTTCCGGGAAGCCCTGAAAAAAGCCCGTAGACAGTCGTCGCCATCCCCATCGATCAACAAATAATGAAGATTCTACAGATTAACTTAAACAGATGTAGATGTGCATTAGACATATTGTTCCAAACAATTCATGACAAAGGCATTGATATCGTAGTGGCAATGGAACGTAACAAAAAACGAATACAAAACGGATCATGGTACACCGACGTCACAACAGACGTAGCTATTCGTGACTTTACAAACTACAACTCTGTCAAACAACATGGAGCAAAGAGTGGCTTCGTCTGGATAGAGACAGGCAACGTTGTTTTATACAGATGCTATATATCTACAAATGTTGACCTTGACGTATTCGAAAACTACCTGCAAGAATTAAGCAAAAGTGTGCGGAAAAGGCACAATAGTAATATAATTATTATGGGCGATTTTAATGCCGAATCTGCAGAATGGGGATCACGAAGAACAGACATCCGAGGAAATATAATGGCAGAATGGATCGCGCAAGAGGGACTTGTAGTTCAAAATGCTGGAGAGAGACCAACCTTCGAACGAGGAGAAAGCACGTCGATTATCGACATAACCTTAGCAAGTGATAAAATCCAAACTAAAATCACTAAGTGGACGGTATTGCAGGACGAGTCTATGAGCGATCATAAATATATATATTTCGAACTTGCAGACACCCCCTAAGAGATCGTCGCTGAAACGCCAAAACAGAGGTGGTCGCTAAAAAAACTATGCGCTGAAAAGTTCCTAAAACATGACGAACGGTGCTGAAGCCGATTCACCAGAAACGTTTATCAAAAAAATCAAAAAGGCTGGTGAGATGTCATCTCCCAAACTAACGCGGCTTAGGGGAAAAAAGCCGGCCTACTGGTGGACAGGGAACATCGCCACATTACGCACAAGCTGCTTGAAAGCAAAAAGAATAATGACAAGAGCCAACAAAAAGTCCAGAAGAAATGAGTACGAGCAAAAGATAGAAGACTACAAACAAGCTAAGAAACTGCTAAAATATGTTATCCTGAAAGCCAAAGACGATCAATGGAGCAGACTCTGCGACGCAGTGGAGGATGACATATGGGGGAATGGATATCGTATAGCAATGAAGCGCCTAAAAGTTTACCAGAAACCACTACTTCTGGAACAGAAACTAAAAATTGCTGAAAAATTATTCCCTCAATGCGATGAACATGACCAGTATCCGACATAAAATGCTGCAGGAGAACAATTGAGAACTACAGAGAACTACAGGAAGCCCTCAACAAAATGAAAAATAAAAAAGCACCGGGACCGGACTTAATACCCTCGGAAGTAATAAAATTAGTCGCAGCCGAAAACCCAAGGTACTTTCTTGGAGTGATGAACAATCTGCTGACCGAAGGAACATTTCCTCGCATCTGGAAAACGGCAAGACTCGTCCTAATCGAAAAACCAAAAAAGGTAGAAAAAGCGGAGACTACCTACCGGCCGATCTGCCTCCTGGACAGTGCTGGAAAGTTACTAGAACAGCTTATATCGAAACGTCTATTAGCAGAAATAGCAGCTAAAAAGGACCTCTCCAACAGGCAGTATGGCTTTAGAGAGGGGCGTTCAACTATTCAGGCCGTAAATAGGGTATACGATATAGCAAGCAGCGAAATGTGTAAAACACAAAAAACTAGAAAGTTGTGTGTCATGGTTACGATTGACATAAAGAACGCATTCAATACTGCCAATTGTAACCTTATTAAAAAAAAGCTTATGGCACGAAAAATATCGACTTATCTCCGACGAATTATAGATAACTATCTGGCCGACAGAAAGCTAGAGGTGGAGGACGGTGAAACGATGACAGTGACATGCAAGGCTCAACACTAAGTCCTGGGCCCCCTTCTCTGGAACCTGCTGTATGACGGCAAACTTACCATAGCAATGCCATCAGGAATCGAAACAATGGCATTCGCAGATGACCTGGCACTGGTGGCCACAGCTAAAACCGAAGAAGAACTAATCCATAACACAAATGAGGCACTATACAGAATAGCAGAATGGCTAGAAAATAACAAGCTCCAACTCGCCGCAGACAAAACTGAAGCTGTGATGCTCACTGGCAGAAAAAGGTATGGAGATATTGAGTTCAAGGTAGGCAACTCATTAATACGTCCACAAAATACCCTGAAGTATCTTGGAGTTGTGTTGGACAAGAACCTAACCTTTGGCCAACACATAGCATATGTCACCGCTAAAGCACAGAAAGCGGCGCTGTCTCTCTCCCGACTGATGCCACGAGAAAACGGACCATCAGAAAAAAAACGAAGGTTATTGTCCACGGTGGCAGACTCTATAATTCTCTACGCCGCCCCCCGTGTGGATGGGAGCGTGCAAATTCAAAGTGTATAAAGGAAAACTTCTCAGGGTGTAGAGAACTCTTGCCATTAGAATCTGCAGGAGCTATAGAACGGCGGCGACGGAAACGTTGTAGGTCTTGGCAAGGATGATCCCGCTGGACCTACTTGCCAAAGAAAGAGGGGAGACACATGGCGCCGATGCGGAAAACAATAGAAGAGCTAGAGAGGCTACCATAGAAAGGTGGCAAGAAAGGTGGGACAAGGTGGACGTGAGCGCCTGGACGCACAAAATTATCACAAATATCAAAGAATGGTACACGAGGGAACACGGCGATATAACGTTCCATTTATCGCAAATGTTTACCGGCCATGGATGCTTTGAAAAGTATAAGGTTAGAATACGGAGAAGCGAATCACCAATTTGCCTATACTGCAAAGCCGAGGAAGATGATGCAGAACATATGCTCTTCAGATGCCCAAAGTGGTGCGAAATAAGAAAGAAAACTGAAAACAAAATTGGCAAAGAACTAACCGCAGAAAACCTAATACCAGAAATGCTAGAAAGCATATACAAATGGAACTGTATCAAAACAATGGTGGAGGATATCTTAAAGAAGAAAGACATGGACGAAAAAGATGCAGTAAATGAACAAGGACGAGTGTAACAAAGATGACAAATCACCCCACATCCATGATGTAATACCGATAGGTGATCCCGTGGCAGTGCGAGTGATATGGAAAGGGAAGGGTTTTTAGTGGGTAGGACCGGTGCTACTACCAAGCCGGGTGAGTCCCATACTCCTCAGGGCATTGTGTTCTGGGAGCTGTATGTAAATGTATCCCCCCCCCCTTCCGAAAAAAAGGTTAAGTTATATTAGAGCCAGATTATTCCAGACTGAGTGGCCAAGACTTTTTGATTAAAAATAAGAGAAATTAATTAAATTTTAATATACTCAAAAAGATTATTTTCACTACGTTTATGTTTTTTGTTTAGTGACGCAAGTTACTGTCATAGTAACAACAAACAGAAATCGTATAATAGTGAATCTCCATTTGATTTTCATTGGACTTTTACGCACGATTTGGATGTATTTATTTATGTGTTCATTTTGGTGTGTGAGTAGATAAATGAATTTATGAGATGCAATAGTTTGAGGACAAATTATGAGCCATTCTTGTGCAAATGAAAAAGAATGAATATGTGAAGGTTTTCATATCATATTCTTCCTTTCTTTATAATAATAAAGATTTTGCAATTTTTAAGTAATTTGTGAGACCAAAGGATATGTAATTAGACCAAAATTTATATTTAATTATTAAATTTGAAAAATTAGGACATCAATGGGTGGCCGTACAACCTACAGTTTCAACTGAAAACGCAACATTTCTATTTACTTAATCCCACACCATATCCTCCACAAAAAAAACAACAATTCTGATTTCATAATTTCCTCTAATTAACTGAAGAATAAAAAAATCATTTTCAACACACATAAAAGTCAAACTTTATATTTATTTTATCTCTCCTTTCAAGTCTTTTCCGACTATTTACTACCATCCTAAAATCCTGTACTCGTTTATTTATGAAATAATAAATAGTTTCAGCCGCAGCTTTTTTTTCTGCTTGATTTGTAGAGCATCAAAGTGTAGAGAGTATATGTTGAAAATACTTTGTTTTCTATCTAAATTAAGAACTTCAAGCTTTGAAAGATATCTCAAAGATTACCTACAAATTACTAAATGTAAAACATCCCTTACTTTTACCACAATGTACTGCATTAAGAAGGATAAAATCAAACCAATTCTTGACATCTGGAATGTTTTTATATATTTTCTTTTCTCACTCAGGCAGACAGAATTCACACACAAAAGAACGGAAACAATTCATATGACCAAATATATATATATATATATATATATATATATATATATATATATATATATATATATATATATATATATATATATATATATATATATATATATATATATATATATATATATATATATATATATATATATATATATATATATATATATATATATATATATATATATATGTTATTTTAACTATTGCTATTTTAACAAAATAAATATACGCCACTCGCCTTCGGCTTGTGCTTTAAACTTGGCAACTCATGCATAAAAGCTCTTCTTCACACACTTGTATCATATACTACTATTTAGTAAAATTAAAAAATTATTCATGCTTTTCATATACAGTATAATCTCGGTAATTCGGCCGTTGGGTAATCGGACGACACGTCCAGTAATCGGGCGGTCCGGAGACCGCTCGCGCTCTTCCCTCCCATCACTCTATAATCCGGCGGTTGTCTGGTTCCATATGTGTCGGATTATCGAGATTATACTGTAATTTATTATAACTGATTTGTTTCTTCAAATTTTCCCAACTCGAATATATTTTATGAAAATTGCAAATGTCCAAATGAATGTCTTACCATAGTTAGTATAAACGTTGTTTTGTATTTATATTATTATTTATTATTTTAGCCCTCTAAGGAGCGCGTAGAACCATTACTTAGCACTGGTTATCTTGTTCTTTTTATCTTCCCAAAACTTCTCATCCTTTCGCTCTGGGCCTGTCTTCTTTCTTGCGTCCATGCGTTTTTTAATTTCAAATTCTTAGCTGGTGGATTCTTTGATGTGAAGTTATGTGAATTTATTTCCTGCCTGTATTTAGTTCGCGTAGTTACCAATGGGTCTATATTGATTACTGAGAGGTCATGTTTTGTGTCTACCAGCCAGCGTACTTTGGACTGTCGGGTTCCAGTGATGATGTGGAAGATTTTTTGTTCAATCGAGAGCCATCCATTCGTACTATATGACCGTAGAATTTTAGACGTCTTTTCCGTGCAACTGAGGAGGATCGTTCTGTCAGGGAATACAGTTCTTGTGAGCTTTTACGCATCCAGATACAATCTTGTACCTTGGGTCCAAATATTTTTCTCAGTATCTGACGTTCTACTTTCTCAATATCATTGATGTAGATGGTTAATGATGAAGTCTCAATTGCATAGAGTGCTTCTGGAAGGATGACTATATGGTAGTGACGGAGTTTTGCTTTGGTATAAAGTGATTTCTTGTTGTACATATTCCAGGTGATTGCATAGGCTTTGCGTAACTTTTCTGCACATGTTTTGTTAGCCATTCTTTCCCTTACCAGTGTTTCCAATTATTTCACCTAGGTACTTGAAGTGCTTAACTTGTATGATGTTGCCATATTTGGTTGCAAGATGTGCCATATTTGAGCCCTTGAAGTCTACGTATTGCGTTTTCTCGTAAGAAATTTGAAGGCCGGTCCTGATGGCGATTTCATGAAGTTCCTCGATGGCGTGTTTGGCTTCTTCAGTAGTCCGGGTGATTATTGCAAGGTCGTCAGCAAAAGCAAGGCACTGTATGTTGATTCGTTTCTCTTTTGTTCCCATATATACTCCAGGTACTTCTTTCTCCCATATTTTGATTATCTTATCTAGTACCAGGTTGAAGAGGAGTGGGGACAATCCATCACCATGTCATACTCCAGTAGTGATTTGAAAAGGCTCGGAGATTTCACCCATGAATTTTACTTTAGATGTTGTGCTTGACAAAGTCTGTTCGATTAACATGGTTGTTTTACTATCCTCACCGTATTCATGAAGTATATTAAACAGAGTTATGCGGTCAAACGAGTCATAGGCTTTCTTGAAGGCTACGAAAGTGACAACTGTGCGGTTGGGCTGGCGATGTTGCAGTATCATATTCAGGTTCCAGATTTGTTCCGCGCATCATCGGTGCCGTCGGAAACCTGCCCGATATTCACCGATCAGATGTTCTGTCTGTTCTTCCAGTTTTGTGAGGAGGGCACGTGAGAGAACTTTGTAGGCGATTGATAGAAGGGAATTGCCTCGGTAATTGTTTGGATCAGTCTTGTCGCCCTCTTTGTGTAGTGGGTGGATCAAAGCATTTTTCCAGTCCGCTGGTATGATGCCGCTCTTCCATGTATTTCCAATGATAGCTTGCAGTCTGTCAATTAAGAGATCACCTCCGATCTTGAGCATTTCAGCGATTAAGCCGTCTTCCCCTGGTGCTTTGTTGTTTTTTAGGTGTAAAATGATGTTTCGTATTTCCTCATGTGTTGGTGGAACAGAGTCCTGGTTTGGGGAGACTATGTGGCATTGGAGTCTTTCTTCAGGGGGTTCACATTTGTGTTGCTTCTCGAAGTACTGTTTCAGTGTTTGTTTTTGTGTTGGTTTCAAGGGTTCCATCAGGCCGACGGAAGCAGAGGCTCGGTGCCTTGTAGTTCATCAGTTCATCCCTAAATGTTCTGTAGAAATTTCGTGTGTTATTTATTTTGAACTCTAATTTCCTCTAATTTTTTGAAATGGTATGTCCGTTTAATGCGTCTGATCGTTTTGGATGTGTCCCTCTGCATTTTTAAGAAATTCTGCCAATTCTCTTGTGTCTTGTTGTTATACCAAGTCTTCCACGCAAGCATACGGGATTCAAAGGCCCTGTCGCATTCCAATGTCCACCATCTGTGTTTTCGTTTTCGTGGCGGTTGACCGAGTTTCCTTGCTGATTGTTGGATTGTCTGAAGAAGTTCGTCTCATGTTTGCGTGTCGGTCTGTAGTGATTGTGCGAAGTCCTCCGCGTGTTCTCTTAGGTATTTTGGATCTATACGCGGGAATTTAGATTTTTGACACTTCCTTCTGTTAGGTAAGAAGCAGCTTTTAATTTGTGAAGGATAATGACCGGACACCACGTAACCCTTGCGTACCCGCACGTTCATGATTTCTGGGGAGGATTTTCTGGTTATCGCTACGTGATCGATTTGGTTTTCCCCGATTTGGTTGATTGATGATTTCCAGGTTGTCATCTTGCGTGATGGTTTCTTAAAGTGTGTGGACATTAGTTGGAGTTTAGCCATTCCACATATGTTGATTAGGCGATATCCATTGGCATTTGTTTTTTTGTGTGCCGAGAAATTCCCAGTGATGTGCCTGTGCTCCCTTTCTCTGCCGATTTATATTATTAATTTCAAAATAGTATCTTTATTATCTGATATTATGTAACAATCAATATTTTGTGTGCTCTAATATTCGTACAAATCGTGCGTGATGTAATTTGTGATCTAAACATGATGCAATTTGGAAGACTAATGGATTTGTCCCAAAGGGATTTTATATTCCAAAATCGTTTAAAACATTTAAAAAAAACGTGATCTAACAGATCTTGATACCATATTAGTAACATTTGTAATTATGAAAACGTGATATATTTTTGTCAGTGTTTTATTTATTGCAGATAAATTAGTTTCTTTACTAGTAATTATAAAATAATAATAATATTAAGACATTTAGAAATTTTTTGCTTATATAACTTACACTTATCACGACTCAAGTTTCGACTATTGAATATCATTTTCAAGTGAATTACAAATGCATTTACAATACATTTTCAAGTGAATGAATGCCCAAAAGGCTGTCATTCGATCTACCCTTCAAAACACATCTACGATGGAGAGAGGGCAATCAAATAACCACTTGCCAAAGAGGACTGGATTGGTATACAGACGGCTCCAAGAAGGACAGGGGTACTGGCGCAGGAATCTATGGACTGTCCCTGGGGTGCGGCCTATCTGTACCCCTGGGGACACATGCCACAGTATTCCAAGCAGAAATACACGCTATTATGGTCTGTGCCCGTGAAAATTTGAGAATGGACTACAAAAGTAGAAACATCCGCATTTTCACGGACAGGCAGGCTTCGATCAATGCTCTAGCGTATCACGAAATCAAATCCAAGACAGTTTGGGACTGTCTTCAGGACCTAAAAGCCCTGGAAAAGCATAACAAGGTCAAACTCGCTTGGATGCCTAGCCACACGGGACTGGTGGGTAACGAAATGGCGGATAAGCTAGCAAAAGATGTAGCCTGCAAGGCAAGCATCATTGCTGAAAGCGGACCCTACATTACCAAGACCACGACCCGAAATAAAATCTGTAAATGGGTAGCAACTAAGCACCGTCTACAGTGGGTCAATTTGAATGGTCAGACACACAGCAAACGAATGTTAGTAAACTCTAACTGCTGAAATCCTGCAACTGCCAAGGAAGCAGATCGCAATTGTGGTAGGTCTACTTACAGGACATTGCCCTCTACGAGAACACCTGCATAAAATGGGTATCTGGAAAGATGAACCTTTATGCAGGTTATGCTATGAGGAGGACGAAACCGCCGCCCATATAATCTTCCACTGTGAAGCAATTGCACGTAGGAGACACAAGCTTAATATTACAGCTGAGAGAGTCCCCGTAAAAAACATGGCATATAGAATCCTGGACCTAATAGAGGGACTGGATCTATTTGCATGAACGAAACAATGTGGGGACAATGTACAATAGGCCAATGGGCCGCAGTGTTTTAAGGGTTAACCCCCCTGGACCCACATTGGTTAGAGGAAAAAAAAAGTGAATTACAAAATGATGATTGGATGTGCATTTCCTGCAAGTTATTTTTTTTTAAATGTTAATTATTAAAAATAAGAAATTAAGGTGCACGAAATTATTTCATTAAAAATTGTCACTTCAAATATTTCTTCACTAAATCCTTACTCACATTAATTCTTGAAATCTATCCAATTTCATAATTAATGTAATTGCTTCAATAATAAATCCAGTCTGTTAAAATTATTGCAAGCTAATTATTTATATTGATTATGACTAATTGTAAAGATTAGTAGCAATCTATATTATATGTTACATGCAATTAATAATGCTCTGACCTTTTCATCGTAAATTTAATTATTAGAAATTTGCATAATCGCTGATATGATACATTTAATTAATATGTATTCCTTATTTTCTATTTTATTTCTACTTTTGACTACTTATATATTTTTTTAATTACGCTATTATTAAAGTATTATTAATAGTTATTAAAATTGCCTCAATTTGTAATTACAAAATTGTTAATATGTAATAAACATAATTCGGGAAACCTCGTTAGTTTAATGTTTTTGAAATCGAGATTGTTTTTCTTGATTCTTTTCTTTTCTTGTTCTAGATTGTCGATCTTTGTTTTTATTATTGTTGTTAAGGTTGAGTCTATATTAGTTTCAAATCTCCACGGCTGCTCTTTATCGCGACCAAAAATGTTCGCGACCCCCTTTCGCATCCGTCACATTTGATCAATAAAACAAAAATAATAGGCTCTACTATTGTCAAGCCTATTATTTATGATACACGTGTGTGAAGAAGGGCTTTTGTGCATTAGTTGAGAAGTTTAAAACTCGAGCCGAAGGCTAGTGATTTAATCGCAATGAGTGCACAAAAGTCTTTCGCACACGTGTGTCATACATTATTTTATCTACTCAGCATGTTACTGTTGAATCTACACAAAATAATTGTTTCTTACCGATAATATTGTAAAAATTGTAATCTTGACAGGCAACATAAGGTAAAAACGTTCAGCGGCTTCGTGGAAAAAAGGCTAATTAGAAAAAATGCACAGTAACGGGAACTCTATTTGGTCGTTGTCGATGTATTCTTGGTTAACCTAGATTTAATCTAGATTAGGTTATGGTTAGGTTAAATTAGAGCCAGATAAATCCAGAGCCCGAGACTTCTTGATTCAAAATAAGAGAAATTAATTCAATTTTAATATACGTAAGAAAAATTATCTTCATTATGTCTATGTATTTTGTTTAATGACGCAAGTTGTTGCCATAGTAACAACAAACAGTAATCGTTTAATAATGAAACTCCATTTGATTTACATTGGACTTTTACGCACGATTTGGATACTTTTACACACGATTACTATTATGGCATCATTCACATACAATAATGTATTAATGTGTTCATTTTAGTGTGTGAGTAGATAATAGTACATTACGTAACGAGAGTTGTAAGAAGCATATTACGTACGAGCGGAATAGTAATTCCGCGAATACGTAATTGACTTACAACTCGAGTTATGTACTATACTTTATCTACGACCACACTAATTTGTTTCTGTTTAATAAGAAAAATTTGTGTGATGTAACAAATTTATTTCTTATTAGGTTATGTTTATTTAATTATCATTATTTAACATTATAATAAACAAACAGATGTAACATTTCATATATAACTGTTACTCGACATTATTTAACTTGAAAGAAATGAAAAGAAATACATTCTTAATGGTTATATACCTTATTATTTAGTACTTATTTTCGTTAAAAATGGAATATGAGTGTTAATAGATATAGGCAACCCAATGAATTCAATGTCAATTTCCGTTAGTTTGAATTGTGGCACGGGGGGCGCTGAACGTATGAGTACGTAATAGCAGCTCACAACAAATCAACGAATCGTCAACCAAACGCACGTGTGTATTATTAATCATAACTTATCATTATCTTATCATAATCGCGGACTGTTATATACGTGTGTGTTATGATGTATTTACATAGTCCACGAACTGTACAATAATGGACATTTACAATATAGTGGTCGTACATAAAATATACTTTAGGACTTAACAACAATAGTGATGATATTTTATATAGGATTATAGAGGTAAGCATTAATTACACTGGTCAACAAAAAAAATAAAATTGTTAGTAGGGAAAGATGATGCGTTCTAGGCCACTCCTCACTCCTCGCCCCCCACCACTACCCCCACTACTACCCCACCACTACCCCCACATTGATAATTATTTATATTCGGAACGCGATTGATATTTAAACCTATGCTCTAAATTCATAGTCATATCAACAATTAAAACTGTATCCCTGCGATCAATCTGTAAATGTTTTCGCAGCAAGGATAATCTTGGAAGCCATAAGGAAGTATGTGGTGACAATAAAAAAATGTACTACAAATACACCGTTTGCAATTCAATTTTCACAAGAAAAGATAGCGACATATGAGAAAACATAATAATGGTGGGAAGAAGAGGAGTCTAGATCCTGAATATTCACCCTAAACCTGAAGCCGGTGAATCCGGTCCAGCAGAACATCATCCAAGCTTGTGTCAGCTATAGAATTGATGGTTCAGGGATTGATGTAGATAGCTTTATTAGTAAATTGAACAGCCGTTGTACGAGAAGCCGCATTCTATCCATACACTTTACGTCCACTTTTCCGTCCACCGTCCACTTTTTTCGTCCACCGTCCACTTTCCGTACATTCCGTCCACTTTCCGTCCACTTTTTCCGTCCACCGTCCACTTTCCGTCCACCGTCCACTTTTTCCGTCCACCGTCCACTTTTTCCGTCCACCGTCCACTTTCCGTCCACTTTTTCCGTCCACCGTCCACTTTTTCCATCCACCGTCCACTTTTTCCGTCCACCGTCCACTTCTTCCGTCCACTTTTCATCCACTTTAATCAGCTTTTAAACAGCTTTTTAATAGCTTTTAATCAGCTTTTAAACAGCTTTTTAATCAGCTTTTGAACAGCTTTTAAACAGCTTTTTCAAGTGGAAAGTGAATGCAGGTGGATGAAAAGTGGATGGAAAGTGGATGTAAAGTGGATGCAAGTGGATGGAAAGTGGATGTAAAGTGGATGGAAAGTGGATGGAAAGTGGATGCAAGTGGATGCAAGATGGAAAGGTTATGTGTAGCGTGGGGTCACATAGACCTCACACCCTGTTTAGCGTGGGGTCACATAGACCTCACACCCTCTTTAGCGTGGGGTCACATAGTTGGGGTAGGTTACAGATGTTAGGAATGAAGCGCCATTAGGGTAGGTTAGCATTAGATTAGTTGGATTAGGTTAGGAATGAAGCGTGCGTCATTCCTAACATTGGTATAATAACAATAAATAACATTGGTAGCGAAATGGTTATGTGTCGGATATAATTTAAATCATAATTTGCACAAAATCATCAATATGTTATTAGTATATTTTGCAACTAGGGCGGTAAGTTGTCAATTGGTCACGAGAGCGAAATGGGGCGCATAAACGAAGAGATACATACACACATTCGCTCGAGAGGACGAATATTTTTTATTACTCATGCGAGGGGTCGTATCTTACAAGTTTGGGATCCAGGTGCCATAAAAAAAATAGAACCAAAAATAAAGAATTTGCTTTTTCAATTGTCTCTGGTGGTGTGGATTGGTCATAAGAACTCTCCTTAGTCTTAGATATCAACATAGAATTTACACTCATTTTAAAATGTTTTCTTTAATTTTTATTTTGTAATGAAAAAAATTTCATGTCATTTTTACAATTCACTTTTTTTCACTTTTGTCACTTTTTTAATATTGAGGTCCTGATTTTGTTTATTTTATTGTTTTTTTTTAATGCAACTTGTGGTAATGCAGCCAAAAATGGCATTTGTCGCATTAAAAAACGTGCGCCAAGATAGTACTTTTAACGCATGAGTAATAAAAAATATATTCACTATTTTTTTACTGAGATTTTATTTATTACTTATCTAATATTTGACGATCATCGATCTTGAACAATTTCATCCAGTATCAAAAAGCATCGATAAATCTTCTGTAGAAAAAA
The DNA here is from genome assembly GCA_944588485.1 of Phosphuga atrata. Lineage (NCBI taxonomy): Eukaryota > Metazoa > Arthropoda > Insecta > Coleoptera > Silphidae > Phosphuga > Phosphuga atrata. The sequence goes on along the minus strand of OX155894.1, from coordinate 5,285,409 downwards.
TATGGGCATATGTAGTAGTAGTAGTAAAGATGGATTTTTTGTTCCCTTATTACTATAATTTTGTTATTGACATGACATCGTTCATAATGAACGGAATTGTAATGAACGGGTTCGTACAGCAAAAATGTTCCATACAAGGATATTGATTAATCTAAATCCACGTTGTGTTAACCGAAGAATTATTACCTAAAGGCATGATATAATTTTACTGTAATCTTGAGGGATAAACAATATATTTCGAGGATCTTTCCCAGTGGCGGCTCGCCCATAAGGGCTGCAGTGCTGCAGCCCTCCCGCCAAAATGAAAACATTTTTTTTAATTATTATAAACTATTCCATTAGTATACAATTATTTTACAAAATAGTATATTTTACAACGAGAGATGAAAGTTTTTGGCGTTTTTTTTGGTGAGGTGAGAGTTTGCTCACGGGCGCCAGCGAGTTAGCAATTACACCGAACCAAAAAACGCTTTCATCTCGAGTAGTAAATGCAATTTTTTCTACTGATATTCGGTTGCAGAATCCATAATTGGACTTTAACAAAACCAATTAGAAGCAAATTATCGGAACTGTCAATACGAATTTAATCGTTGGTTTGTTCGTTTCCATGGTAATATTATTACATTTTCATAGAAGGTGATACTTTTCAAGTCAAATGTCCTAATTTTATTTCGGTTTTTTTAAATAGTTTCAGGCTCGTTTTACATTTGTACATAAAATATTTCATTGAAATTGATATAATTAATAAGAAAGTCCACGCAAATTTGGTTAGTTTATTAGTATTTTAGTTTATTATTTATTTTATAGAAAAAATCATAAATTTAAAATGAGCATCTCTAGATGTGAAAATATTTTCATCTCTAGAATGAAAAAATGTTACTTTCATGTAGGAGGCTAAGCCGTGGAAAAATTGTCATTTTCACATATATCAGTTGAAAAACATATTTTTTCGTTCGTAGTATATTTATTTTTTGAATTGTAGGTAATAAATACCTCAACAGGCGCTCTGTATGTGTGTATTGTGTAATTTAGTGCGGTTGTAAATTCATATCTCGGGCTGCAGTCAGTGCAGACCGAGTCTCGCCGCGTAGTTAGTGTATTGAGCTGGTTAGGTTTTAGGTATATCGCGGGTGGGGGCGATATACGTTTTTGTAATATGTATATCGTGGGCTGCAAACATTGCAGTCCGCACTCTGTATTTTAGGCATTTTATGAGTTTGTTTCTAAGAACTCGAGTTTCGGCAACGGCAAAGAACTGGTGGAAATTAATTGGTGGAAAATTGAAAAGTGGATAATTTAAAACAAAGTATTAATAAATAAGTAGTTCTTAGCTATACACATAGAAAGTAAGATAGTTACTTTTGAATTTAATTGTTGAATTTAATTTTAATTACATTTTTTCAGTTATGCAATTAGTATACTTATGCAATTAGTATACTTTGCAACTAGGGCGGTAAGTTGTCAATTGGTCACAAGAGCGAAATTGGGCGCATAAACGAAGTGATGCGCAAATTGGCTCGAGAGGGCAATTGACAATACCGCCCGTTTTGCAAATAATATTTTTTATTACTCATGCGAGGGGACATAGCTTACAAGTTTGGGGTCCAGGTGCCATAAAAAAAAAATAGAACAAAAAATAAAGAATTTGCTTTTTCAATTGTCTCTTCTCTGGTGGTGTGGATTCGTCATAAGAACTCTCCTCAGTCTCCGGTATCACCATAGAATTTACACTCATTTTAAAATGTTTTCTTTAATTTTTATTTTGTAATGAAAATAATTTCATGTCATCATTCATTTACGTCACTTTTTTAATTTTGAGGTCCTGATTTTGTTTATTTTATTGTTTTTTTTTAATGCAACTTGTGGTAATGCAGCCAAAAATGGCATTTGTCGCATTAAAAAACGTGCGCCAAGATAGTACTTTTAACGCATGAGTAATAAAAAATATGTTCACTATTTTTTTACTGAGATTTTATTTATTACTTATCTAATATTTGACGATCATCGATCTTGAACAATTTCATCCAGTATCAAAAAGCATCGATAAATCTTCTGTAGAAAAAATATGGGCATATGTAGTAGTAGTAAAGATGGATTGTTTGTTCCCCTATAACTATAATTTTGTTATTGAAATGACATCGTTCATAATGATCGGACTTGTAATGAACGGGTTCGTACAGCAAAATTGTTCCATAAAAGGATATTGATTAATCTAAATCCACGTTATGTTAACCGAAGAATTATTACCTAAAGGCATGATATAACTTTACTGTAATCTTGAGGGATAAACAATATATTTCGAGGATCTTTCCCAGTGGCGGCTCGCCCATAAGGGCTGCAGTGCTGCAGCCCTCCCGCCAAAATGAAAACATTTTTTTAATTATTATAAACTATTCCATTAGTATACAATTATTTTAAAAAATAGTATATTTTACAACGAGAGATGAAAGTTTTTGGTGTTTTTTTTTGGTGAGGTGAGAGTTTGCTCACAAGCGCCAGCGAGTTAGCAATTACACCGAACCAAAAAACGCTTTCATCTCGAGTAGTAAATGCAATTTTTTCTACTGATATTCGGTTGCAGAATCCATAATTCGACTTTAACAAAACCAATTCGCAGCGAACTATCGGAACTGTCAATACGAATTTAATCGTTGGTTTGTTCGTTTCCATGGTAATATTGTTACATTTTCATAGAAGGTGATACTTTTCAAGTCAAATGTCCTAATTTTATTTCGGTTTTTTAAATAGTTTCTGGCCCGTTTTACATTTGTACATAAAATATTTCATTGAAATTGATATAATTAATAAGAAAGTCCACGCAAATTTGGTTAGTTTATTAGTATTTTAGTTTATTACTTATTTTATCGAGAAAATCGTAAATTTAAAATGAGCATCTCTAGATGTGAAAATATTTTCTAAAATGAAAAAATGTTACTTTCATGTAGGCTAAGCCGTGGAAAAATTGTCATTTTCACATATATCAGTAGAAAAACAGATTTTTTCGTTCGTAGTATATTTATTTTTTGAATTGTAGGTAATAAATACCTCAACAGGCGCTCTGTATGTGTGTATTGTGTAATTTAGTGCGGTTGTAAATTCATACCTTGGGCTGCAGTCAGTGCAGACCGAGTCTCGGTATTGAGCTGGTTACCCCCACCCGCGATATACGTTTTTGTAATATGTATATCGTGGGCTGCAAACATTGCAGTCCGCACTCTGTATTTTAGGCATTTTATGAGTTTGTTTCTAAGAACTCGAGTTTCGGCAACGGCAAAGAACTGGTGGAAATTAATTGGTGGAAAATTGAAAAGTGGATAATTTAAAACAAAGTATTAATAAATAAGCAGTTCTTAGCTATACACATAGAAAGTAAGATAGTTACTTTTGAATTTAATTGTTGAATTTAATTTTAATTACATTTTTATAGAAATGAACGAAGCAAAAATTCAGTTATGCATTTGCAAAAGATCAACTTTGCACTACTGGAATTTCAAGAAAAAATTGAAATTAAATCATTAGGACGGTTAACTTCAGATTTAAATATTTGTCCAGTGTCACAAAGTCGTTCAAATAATTATGACCGAAAATTTAATTTGAACATTTATATGAAGCTTAATTGGTTAACAGGTTGTTACTGAATTAAAAAATTCAATGTTTCTGCATGTGTCAATGAAAATGCGGGTTTTTCAACTCGTAGTGATTTTTTATTATAATTTTATCCAGCCCTCACACAAACATCATCCACGAGCCGCCACTGATCTTTCCTATATCCTATGATCATCCCATGTCCTATGACATTTGCGCCACCTAGTTTATACTTATTTTTGTAAATAAGGTTGATATGCTATTTATAAAATGAAGCAATTACATTTTATTGAGTTAACAAAATCTGATTATATATAGTAAAGAGTGCACTGTAGTTTAATAAATTTGTTATGATAATAAAAATGATGACTAGTCCAATTTCGTTTTATGTCATTTCTAGGAAATTTCATAATTCCTTCGAGCTATAAAACTCTCGTTTCCTATATTTTTTCTAAAATTGCTCCAATTATATAATAAAAGGCTTCACGTTGACGTAATATGTTTGTTTTGTTCCGACTCTCTAGAGAAATTATATTATTCGCGTTTATTATTAAATTAATTTACACATGTCAGCGACACACATATAATTTGATATAGGTATACATACAAAAATTATCTAAGAAACTTTTTTCCATAATTAGAAACATCATTGTTTCTCTATTTCTAAATATGCTAATTAACTTGTGGTTTATTAGTTTCAAAGAAAGTTTTGTATGTAGGAAATTAGAAAAGATAATTAAAGATTCCAATTTAAAAACGTCAACGTTGCGTTTGTGCTAGCAAAAATTCATTATGTGTCTCACGTATTTACAACGCGAGGATTTAATAACTCCGGATGTATTTACAAGTGAAAAGGGCATTAATCTTCACTGACTAATCCATTGGAAAGTATTTAACAGTTTATTTTTTATTTTTCAGCTATTGATTACGTGACTAGAGATAATTTCTTGTCAGAGTTGGATAACGGTGTAGTTTTGTGTCATTTGGCGCAAGTCATACAGGAAAGGGCGCAGTACGCCATAGAAACCGGAAGATCTAAAGGGGTGAGTTTATTCAACCTGCACATAAATCGATAAAATGCAAAAAATACATTTTAGCCTGTTCCAACTATACGCGGAAAATGTTTCGAAAAGGCAATGCGACGCAGCTTCTTCTCCAGAGACAACATGGAAAATTTTATTAAATTTTGCAGAGCTCTTGGTGTACATGAAAATCTACTTTTTGAAAGCGACGACCTCGGTAAAATTATTAGAAATACGTAACCATTTAACATTAACTTTGTTTTATTACACAGTTTTACATAATCAACCGAGAAATGTAATTTTGTGCCTTCTGGAAGTGGCTCGTATAGCGACCCGTTATGACGTCGAACCTCCAGGTTTAGTACAATTAGAAAAGGAAATTGCCGAAGAAGAAAGAAACCAATCTGCCGATTCTGGATTGGGTTCCATCCTCTCCTGGCAATTCCAAGCCAGTCCGTCCAAATTGGATCAAGAAAACAAAATGAGAACAAGCTTGTACGTAAATATACCAATGTTTCTATAACATAAATTAACTATAAAGATAGACTTGGAGCAAAGCGGCTCTGTCAACACTAACGCAGCGTCAAAGCCGCCGCGATATAGCGATAGTATTATGCACTATGGAAATGTATGAGGCGTCATTCGAGCGCAGCGACATTGACGGGCTCAGCATCAGTGTCGCTGCGCTCGTATGGCGCCTCATACATTTTCATAGTGCATAATACTATCGCTATGTTGCCGCGTCAGTATCGCTGCGTTAGTGACGCCAGAGCCGCTTTACACTGACTGCGTTAGTGTCGTTGCGCTCGAATACATACTCATAGTGCGTAATACTATCGCTATGTCGCCGCGTCAGTATCGCTGCCTTAAAGGTAGACTTCCAAACAAAGCGGCTCTGACGTCACTAACGCAGCGATACTGACGCGGCGACACAGCGATAGTATTATGCGCTATGGAAACGTATGAGGCACAATTCGAGAGCAACGACACTGACGCTGAGCGCATCAGTGTTGCTGTGCTCGAATGGCGCCTCATACGTTTCCATTCATTTACTAATGCAATACATTTAATTTACTAATGTAATGCCCATTTTAATCTTTGTATTCGACAATATCTGGCTGGTTATATTTCTGTTTTAATTCGAAATTATATCGGATTCTCCATTCCCCATTCTCTACTACCTATATATATTTTCCTTAGTATTCGACGTTCCTATTTTGCTAATATTCCGAGTACTTGGTGATTGTCCATGTCTCACTTCCATATGTCACCACTGGCCTTATAATGTCTTTGTAAATTGTGATTTTTTTCTTGAGACTGATTTGGACTTAATTATATGTGAAAGTGAAAAGTAGGCTCTGTTTCCAGCTAGTATGCGTTGTTGTATTTCCTGTTTGATATAATTTTCACTGTTGATTTGTGATCCCAGATATTTAAATTGTTGCACTACTTCGAAGTTGTTATCTCCTATTGTGTAATTATGGCCAAGCCTTCTTCTTGGTTTCATTGGCAGTAGTTTGGTCTTTGTTTCGTTGACCTTCAGTCCGATTTTACTGGCCTGTGTTTCCAGTTTGCTGAATACTTCAATGATTTCCCGTTAGACTCAACGGAAATGCTCTTCTTTATTTTGATCCACTTCTCTTCCCCTTCTACTCCCAAGTGTTCTTCAGTGTATATTATATTATCGTTTGTTTCTTCCATAGGGATCGTCCATTAATCACGTGAGGCTCGAAAGGTGTGGGGGAGGTTGTTTGTGAAGAATCACGAAATATCACAGGGAGGGTTTTTGGGGGTGTAGTGAAATATCACGTGTATTTATTTTTTCGTTGAACACGCGATTTTTAAATCGAAAAGCGGCGGGCGACTTGTAAAAAAAATACATGTGATTTTGGGTAGGGGGGGGGGGGGTCTTAACCTAAAACCCCAGCACGTATCACCGCAGGGGAGGGGTGCTTAAAAAGTTGCTAAAAATCATCATGTGATTAATGGACGACCCCTTATAGAATCTTTAAGCTTAGAAATAACCCATTGTTTCTTTTTTTTTCATCTTTAATCGTTTGAACTTTAATTCACAGCGTATGACTGGGTTATGGTCGCTGTCGACATCAGCTCCCAGGTAACTTCTACTATCTTTCGCCTGGTTCTTAAATATTTCCTTTACTAATATGTAGTCTATCTGGGCCCTTCTTAGGTCTCCCGGAGCTTTTCAAGTGTATCTTCTCCTTGGATCCCCGTATGTTGCTGTTAAAAAACCACGAGCAACCAATCTGAAATGTGGTGGTGCACCATCGCGCATAAACCACATTGATTTCTTGTCGCCAATGGTACATCCTGCAGAAACTCGGGCAGTATTTCTTACAAAAAGTTGCGATACATCTCCAGTAGGTCTTGCTGGTAGAAATACCAGTCCAATTAGATAGTCACCTACAATTCCAACCCAAAAATCCAAGGAGAACTGATGTTGGAATCTATTTTCACATACCTCATGCGGATTTTCGTCTGCCTACACATGGTTGTTATGAAAATTCCTTATTGCATTTCTTGAGAAACTGGCTTCAACGGTCAAAGGAATTTGTGTCGGAAATTGGAGGGATTAGAACTAATGTTTGCAGAAGCAATTGACGTAACGCAATACGTCGGCACGAAGTCGCCACGAGTGGTGTAGTGGTGACACTCGTGGTCTCATGTTAGAGCGCTAACTAACAAGTCTGGAGTTCCCGAGTTCTATCCCCAGTGTCGGCCGCATTTATACCAGAAGACAAATGTGTAATTAATTAGCGCAATTTATAATAACTAGGTTTCTGGGCCTATAAGTGAAAAATGTGGGCAAAATACAATAGGTCACAAGGCCGCAGTATTTGAAGGGTTAATACACGGTATCCACATTGTACCAAACTAAGAAGAAAACGCAATACGTGGACGATAATTAGCAGGTAGTAGTGCCTGAACACGTTGAATATGGTATGGAAATATGGAATATGTGGTATGGAAATAAGTATGGAATGTGGATATAAAAGAAATTGCCCTTAAGAAATTTCGAAACTGTCTGATGACTTACATTCAAAAAATTAATATATTAATACATTCAAAAACACAAAAGTATTGGCAATTTGTCGCGTAGAAGTACTTGGATCTTCATCTATCATGTCCAGCACATTCTGTTCCAGTTGTACCGTTCTTACTATCATTAATCTTCCTGGCCCTGTATTTCGTTTCAATGTGCCTGTTTCACGAAGACGTCGATGAATGTTTTCGAAGTTCAATGTACAATCGTCTAGCTTGTAATGATTGTCATCAGCAAGTCCATACATGAATTCAATTTTTACAAAATCTCGTAGCTATGGGTTCATAATCTCGTTCAAAATCTCGAATGAGTTATCAAAATTTTATAGAACAAAATGGCGGACCAAATATGACGCATAATTTTTCGAAATCTTGTCACACTGAAATTGCGTATTTAGAAGTTTTTGGAACGAAGTTCCTTTAGGGAGGTCTCGGTAGGGCCGATTCGGCAGAAAAGGTTAGTTATTGTTACGTACACTGCCTTTCTCTTCTCTCAGTGTATATTTCTATACCGCGCGCTCTCTCTTTTTTGTATTTCTCTCGGTGTATATTTCTATAATGCGTGATAATCTCTCTTTATTGAAAAGACGAAACTGAAGTCAAATTCAACCGTCATGAAGAGTCTTCCTCATACAAGATGGTTTGCTCAAGCTGACTCCTATCGAAGTCTGTTACTCCTGGGATGAGATCATGGCAGCTCTTCAGATAATTGACAATGATTCAAATGAAAAACCATCTACGCGTTTTGGGGCTTCGGGTCCTCTGAATTCATTAGACTCGATGGAAACTTGCTTTTTATCACTTCTCTGGAATGACACCTTGGAAAGGTTCAACAAAGTAAACAAATCTCTCCAATCTGGTAACATCGACCTGGGTACGATCGTTGAACTGTATCAGTCTTTGGTGACATACCTTTGCTCATTATGAGTCGCAACTTATTGAAAAATCCTGTGAAAATAGCTATGCATATGACATGCAGAGGAAACGTAAGCGTAAAGTCCAATTTGACGAAGTAAAAGGAAACGATACCGAACTCTCTGGCAGGAACAGATTCAGAGTTTCCAGTTTTAACGTCATTATAGATAGACTAATTACAGAAGTGAGGAGACGCGGATCGGTTTATTAGGACTTTCTTCCTTTCTGCATCGTTTGGAATCCAAGGACACCGTTGAAGAAGTTTTTATAACTAATTTTAACTAATTTTATAACTATAAGTAATTTTATAACTTTTTATCCGGGGGATTTGGATGGTCTTTGAGAAACGAGTGTCTGCACCTGCAAGCTCATTTATCGTTGAATGATGAAATTATAGAGTTATCGTCACAATTACTTATCGGAAAAAGGCTTTTTGAACTTTTATCCAAACGTAGGATAATTGTGCTCCGAATAAAGTTGTGTAAACCAGCGTCAAACGGCACAGCAGAACGGTTGTTTTCAGAAATAAGGGCAGTCAATTGACTATGATGACGTCATTCGTTCTTTTTCACGGAAGAAAGTTCGTCGTATGATTCTATAAATTTTATAGAATAACGTAATTATAGTAACATAGATTGTATTATTCTTCTGTTTATTAAAGTCAATTAAAAATGATATGTTCCGTATTGTACTAGTGTATTTAATTTGCTAAATTTCCAAAATAGCTTTGAGATGGCAAGGGGGCCCTAATGCCAAGTGCCTAGGGGCTCTGGGTCTCTAAGTCCGGGCTTGGACGAGGCATTATATTTTTGTCTACTTAATCGGCAATTCAGGCCACTGTGAGCCGTTCCAAGTTATCTTTAACGTTTCTACTTGATAAACCCATTAATTTGTTGTACTTGATGAACTCATTGAATGAACTCATTGGCATCACCTACTTTTATTTACATTAATGATTTCAACGAATATCGAATATGGTTGTCGCCAATTTTATTCACCCTGTATCTTCGAAACAAAAGGTTTTTCAGAATTCATCATTAGATAATATATTCTTAGAACAGGCCAAGGAATAATCCCTTGAATTTTTGTCGCATGTTTACTTAACACCCTGTATATATATATGGCATGCAAATTGTTATTTAAAACCTAAAATATACTTGATTAACTCATTGGCACACACCTACTTTTACATTAATGATTTCAACGAATATCGAATATGGTTGTCACAAATTTTATTCACCCTGTATCGTCGAAACAAAGGGTTTTTCAGAAATCATCATAGGACAAAATATTCTTAGAGTAGGCTGAGGAATAACCCCTTGAATTTTTGTCGCATGTTTACCTAACACCCTGTATATATGCCATGTAAATTGTGATTTAAAACCTAAAACAGAGTAGACCCGAGTATAGATTAAAATGTTTTAGCAAATCTATAATTTCTAAGAACAAAAAGCTCTAGTGAAAATGAAATGTTATCTATAATATAATGTAATATATATATATATAATATATTATATAAATGAAAGTATTTAAACGATGTGTCGACGAAGTGATAATGCGATAACGAAATGTAGAAGGGAAGTGTCAGGCACGGGCGTAGCCAGGGTTTAGTTTTGGGGGTATTTGATGAAAATGCAATAACAGAAATGCGCCAATTACTTTGTACAACTGACACATAAAATCCATAAACTCCACATTTACCATGCCCTCTCGAAGAATGTCGTCTCTCCTTACTTCAATATAATATTTAAGGGATTTATTTATAACAATATAATATTTATTTATAACAATATAATATTTAAGGGATTTTGGATGTTGTTTGGGGGCTTTAAACCCCCCCCCCCCCTGGCTAGGCCCATGGTGTCAGGAAAGTGCTGTATGGAACACTGAAATTTGAACAGTGAAGCTTTACTGAATTTCTGTGAAGTGTCGTCGAAGTGTTGATTTATGTGCGATGACACTTCGTCCCGGAAGCACTTCGTTGCACTTCGACAACACTACGTTTGTCCCGGAAACACTTCGTTGAACTTCATTTTCAATACAGAGAAATCTTTTGGAAAACCAAAAGTAAAAAATTTTGTAGGAGAATAAAGTTTATAGAAAAAATAATTTAATTCAACGGAAAATTTCTTCGGAAATTTTTTTGAAACTCGGGCAATTTGCAATCAATAAAACCTGAAACAAATCACAATTCATGTCTTATAAATCCTAAAAGCAGTCTAAAATAATCTCGACTCGACGGTTTTTTAATACAAAAAATATATACAGGGTGGGCCATTTAAAGTGACTACCCAAAATATTACCGTTACCTTTAGAGTGACGAAAAAAATGTCAAAAGGAAGAAAACTGTTGGAAAACCAAAAGTAAAAAGTAGGAGTTTGTAGGAGAATAAAGTTTGTAGAAAATATAATTCAATTCAACTTCTTCGGAAATATTCCATATCTTGAAACTCGGTAATTTGCAATCAATAAAACCTGAAACAAACTACAATTCATGTCTTATAAATCCTAAAAGTAGCCTAAAATAATGTCGACTCGGTTTTTTAATACAAAAAATATATACAGGGCGGGCCATTTAACGTTACTACCCCAAATATCACCGTTACCTTTAGAGTGACGAAAAAAATGTCAAAAGGGAAAAAACTTTTGGATAACCAAAAGTAAAAAAGTTTATAGGAGAATAAAGTTTATAGAAAAAATAATTCAATTCAACTTCTTCGGAAATATTCCCTATCTTGAAACTCGGGCAATTTGCAATCAATAAAACCTGAAACAAACCACAATTCATGTCTTATAAATCCTAGGAGCAGTCTAAAACAATCTCCACTAGGTCTTTTAATACAAAAAATTTATACAGGGTGGGCCGTTTAAGGTGACCATCCCAAATATCTCCGTTACCTTTAGAGTGACAAAAAAGTGTCAATAGGGAATTTTATTGATTTCAAAGGGCTGACACAGTGTTTACAATAATTTTTTCTCAAGGTCATAGTTTATGCGTCCTCAAGGTTATCAATGGGTTTTCAAATGGGAACATATTATTTTTTTATCAAGACATTGTAGTCACTATTCAGACAAATCCAACGACTCATGATATCATGACCTTGAAATAATTTGACAAGTGTATACATTGAAAATAACTAAATAATAAATAAATTGGTTTTGGGGGTTCAAAATAGAGCATGGTAGATGTGCAGTTTAGAAAGCCTTGTGTGTCAGTTTTAAAAAGTAAATTGGCGCATTTCTGTTATTGTATTTTCTTCAAACCCCTCCCGAAAATAAACCCTGGCTACGCCCGTTCGTCTTCCACAGTGCTTTAGTAAGCGCGGAAAACTAAAATGAAGCTTAGTCGTCCGGTTCAAGAAATATTTAGATTTTTGTAATAAATAAATTGAGATTTTCAACACAACTGATGTGTATTACTGGTCACATATCTAAAAATATGCCTACGTAGCTGAACTGGCGTTGCCAATTTTAACTCTTTTAAAGAAAAATTAAGAAAAAGTTGTTTTAGCAAAATATTACAAAAAAAATGAGGTTTTGCAAAAACTGTCTTCTTCTTCTTCTAGTGCCTACTCGTTTCGAATATTGGCGACCATCCTGGTTATGATGACCTTGTTGACTGCTGCTTTAAACAGTTCTGTGGTTGTTTTTGAATACCATGTCCTTAGGTCCTTGAGCCATGATATCCTTCTTCTTCCAGGCCCTCTCTTTCCAAAGACTTTTCCTTGGAGGATGTATTTTAAGAGTTTGTATTTGGTGTAATTTCTCATTATATGCCCAAGATATTCCACTTTCCTTCTCTTAATCGTGTTCATCACCTCTTTTTCCTTCCCCTTTCTTTCCAGTATAGTTTCGTTGGTCACTCTATCTACCCATGATATTCTAAGGATCCTTCTGTATAGCCACAGCAAAAACTGTAACAAATGTAATTAGAGTACTTTAAAATTTACAGGGTAAATTTTACGTAAAGGTAACCCAGTGTGTAGTAAATCGGAACTATTTTTCGCGCATGCGCATTGACATATCCTTGAAATAAAAAACAGACGCCCGCCCGCCGCGAAGGGTGCAACCTAATCTAACCTGGGTTAAATCAACGGTCCTTGCCACATTGTCCTATATTGGATCGAGAGTTCGCGCTGCTGCGCTCATGTGGTCTTGATTTATCTGCCCGCTTCGCGGTGGGCAACCTAGTCTAACCTCCGCCACTGGAGGTTTTCTGTCAGTACCAGTCTTAAAATATTCTGAATATCCAGAATGAACAAATAATTTCTGGTAGTCATTTTTGTATACTTTACGCAAATATGTGACGCAGAAAACTTCAAATAATTTATATGTTCATAAATAATTATAAATTGAAAAGTGATAATAACATCACAACTCACACAAAATAATAACTCACACAATGCATCTTGAGCGCTGTGTGCTAAAGAGTAACAGAAGATTTCCGTGTCCCTCCCTTGATTTAATTAGTAAAGCTGTCCCAAAGTGGATGTTATTATCACTTTTCAATTTTGAGTAGGCATTGTCTATGTGTATAAATCGTTGTCAATAAATAATTATGTTGTCAAAATTAAATTTGGCACCGCTGACCCAGTTGTATGCATGTTCCTAGTTATGTGACCAGTCATACACATTAGTTATTGTGTTGAAAATATAAATTTTTTATTACAAAAACCTTCAATTTACTTTTACGCGCTTACTAAAGCACTGTGGAAGACGATTTGCATCAATTAAATCAGGTAAAAAAAAAGAAGAAACCCGATTTTCGGGCTTCTTAATTACACCCAAAAAGAATTTTTATCCACTGTGTCAGCCCTTCGAAATCAATAAAATTTCCTTTTGACATTTTTTCGCCAAGGTAACAGAGATATTTGGGATGGTCACGTTAAATGGCCCACCCTGTATAATAAAATATATACATCATTTCCTGTTTCCGTGTGTATTCCATAAATATCAAACTCTTTTTCAGTTCTGCATCTGCAATATCTTCGTTCACACGCTGGAATACAGGGCCACAGATGGTACTGTTGCCGGATACGGGTGCAGGAGGTGATCATAAACACATATCGTTGCCGCCAAGTGGCGCCAGCGATGGCGTTCCAAGTGATAATACCGAGGACGAGTGGTCAAGAGGAAGCGGAGAAGATCCAGATCTGGAAGTAGAAACAGAGATTAGGAGAGGGCCGAGTGGAGATAGAATGACCGAATTGGATAGAAAGGTTCAACAAGCCACAAGGCTTATGCAAAAGAATTGTAATTGTTCTAATGGTAAGTGCTCCAAATTGTCTGTGAAGAAGGTAGGAGAAGGGAAATATAATATCGCTGGAAGAAACGTTTTCGTTAGGGTAAGAATTTAACACCATTAAAAAGAATATTTAAATATGAATATGTTTTAGTTATTGAAGGGTAGACATATGATGGTTCGTGTTGGCGGAGGTTGGGATACACTGGATCATTTCTTGTTGAGACACGATCCATGCCAGGTGAAAGTTGTGTCTAGAGATAAAGAGAGTAAAGAGTTGCCAGAAACACCAACAAGTGCTTCCAAATATCTGCACATTCGTGCCAAATATCGTAGTTAGAGCACCTTTTGTATCACGTAAATTTGTCAAGGAATTTCAAAAACACTATAAAGAGAAATTCATTGGCAACGTATTTTTTAGCATTTATTTATTAAATGTCAAGCTTAATTAGTAAATAAGTTGATTATTAAGGTAATTAGCTTATATTTTGTACATTTTTTATACTTTACCTTGCAGTTCAAACATGTACTAGCGTTAAGTTTGTAGTGTAGCATCTACACTAATTTATTGTAGTCACTAATTTTTTTTTAATTATAATTTGTATATATTTTTATACATTAAAAATAATCATTGGTATACATTTGGATACTTTTAATATCACCTTTAACACAATTGCAGGAACATGAAAAGGAAATCAAAAGGAAATTCGTACCGAAAGTCAAAAAACCAGTTGTTAAAGTACAAAACTTTGCAAAAAAGTTTACATATTATTCGAGGTTCGCTAAATTGGTACGACCTGGGGAAACAGCAGTTTAATAAAAAAGATATTTTATTATAAAATTTAAAATATATTTCATTGTACACATTAATACATATAATCTTATCTAGGAAGACAGTGCAAAAGCGCGCACAAAATCTTGATAGCACAAAATAATTCGAGAATATTTTGGACGAGAATTTCATTTGTAAGCGATACAACTATTTTGTATGTTACAAAATATGATTGAATCTATCAAGAATTGCTGTTTAGTGCACCTAAACTAACTTAGCACATATTTTTGCTACTTATGCAAAGTGTAAGTACTTACCAATGCCTTCCATTTATAAGGTGTTTATAAAATACAAAATACATAATTGTAGTGAAAAATAAATGTTAAATAAACTCTTTACTTTTTCTTTTTACCTAAAGTCAACGTGTGATGACTATTCCCCATTTGTGTGTACTGTGCTTTGCGTCGATTATACTCAATTATTTCATCTTCTAACTTTTTGCGATTATCATCTATTTTCTTCTTTTCCTCTGTATGGTCCTTCTTCAATTTATCAAACTTTGCATGTAACTAAAATTAAAAAAAAAATCATGTAACAAAACAATTAACTCATTTAATTTCTCTCATTATTCTGAACATTACATTATTGCACGTGCGGAATACTTTTATATTATTTACATGTTTACATGTATTATTTACAATTAATAATAAAATTTTCAAAAACTAAAATCTCTATTCGAAACAAATTTTGTTTTTTTGTTGATTTGAGTGGACAAACTACAAAATTCTTTTGTTTTGTGTCAAAATTGGACGAAAACGTCAAAATATTTTGCAAAAATTGCCAAATTTTCCAAAACCAAAATCTCTATTCGAAGTAAATTCTGTTTTTTGTTGATTTGAGTGGACAAACTTTGCAAAATTCACTTGTTTTATGTCAAAATTGGACGAAAATGTCAAAATAATATTTCCAAAATAATTCCAAATTTCAAAAACAAAAATCTTTTCATTTCTTACAACAAAATTTGTTTTTTTTGTTTGTTAATTTGAATGGACAAAACAAAAGCAAAAGAATGTTGCAAGCTTTTGCCAAATTCCTTTGTTTTGTGTCAAAATTTGACGGAAACGTCAAAATAATTTGCAAAAATTGCCAGATTTTCAATGGTCAAACCTTGAATGGGCAAACCTTGCAAAATTCTTTTGTTTTGTGTCAAAATTGAACGAAAACGTCAACATAATTTCCAAAAATTGCCAAATTTTCTAAAACCAAAATCTCTATTCGAAGCAAATTCTGCTGTTTTTTGTTGATTTGAGTGGACACACTTTGCAAAATTCTTTTGTTTTATGTTAAATTTGAACGAAAACGACAAAATAATTGGCAAAAATTGTCAAATTTTCAAAAACCAAATTCTCTATTCATAGCAAATTTTGTTTTTTGTTGATTTGAGTTTGCAAACGTTGCAAAATTCATTTGTTTTATGTCAAAATGGGATGAAAGTATCAAAATCTTAATAAGAAACAAAATTTGTTTTTTTTAATGGACAAACCTTTTTTTTGTTTTATTTTAAAATTGAACGAAAACGACAAAATAATTTGGCAATTTTTGCAAATTATTTTGTCGTCAAATTTGACGAGTGTGAAAATAATTGGCAAATTTGTCAGATTAAAAAAAAACAAAATCTTTATATGAAACAAAATGTATTTTATTTTTGTTAATTTCAATGTACAAACCTTGCAAAATTCTTTTGTTTTGTGTCAAATTGGACGAAAACGTCAAAATAATTTCCAAAAATTGCAAAATTTTCTAAAACCAAAATCTCTATTTGAAGCAAATTCTGTTGTTTTATTGATTTGAGTGGACAAACTTTGCAAAATTCATTTGTTTTATATCAAAATTGGACAAAAATGTCAAAATAATTGGCAAATATTGCCAAATTTTCAAAAACCAAAATCTTTATACGAAACAAAATATATTTTTCTGTTTATTTGAATGGACAAACCACCCAGTGCTCCCTCTAAGCTGTGCGCATAAATTTTAAACAGCCTACATGATTACATGATTAACAGCCCACATGAAAAATATTCGCGCGCACAATTTTTTTTGCAGAAAATAAAATTGCACCTGCATATGAAATTCATATAAAAAATTTAAATTGATAATCTATTATTAGCAATTAACATGAACATATCTCTACTTTCAGTTGGAGAAATAAATAATCACATTACAAAAAATACGTCCATATTCCAGAAAGTTGGCGTAGTAAAATCTATGCTTTATCATTTTTGGAAGTGGTGCATACTGGTGTAAAAACTGAATTAATGAATTGAATTATAAAGGCACATTTTCGTACTTTAATTGTTGATGAAAGCACAGACATTTCAATAACCAAATGATTAATTTTACATATTAGAAAATAAGTTTAGAAAATCTGATCAATATAAACCTGTTTTTGGTGGGATAATCCAATTAAAGACAAGCGATTCTTCATTTTTTTTTGCAATTTCATGAAGATGCCATTGAAACCAAATTGATTTGCAACAGCTGGTTATTTTTACATATGATGGCGCATCCGTAATACTTGGAAAACGAAATGGTGTAGCAGCTAAATTAAAGCAAAATGTACCACATTTGATAACAACAACATTATGTTGTATACCGAGAAAATTTATGTATTTGGAAAAAACAAAAAGCCACAAGAGAAATCGAAACACTGGTGAGAACTGTTTATATATTCTTGAGATACGCGACGAAAACAAGTAAATTTAGAAAGATATTATTGAAGCTTCACAAAATAACTCTATATCTCTCCAAGCTATTAATGAGGTGAGGTGGTTGTGACGAAATTTTGCAGAAAAAAGCAATTATTACAAATTATGAATTATTAATTAAAAAATTTTTGGTAATGAATTTCCAAATTTTGTGAAAAAGTGAAAACTTTTGAAATGAAAGCATCTTTAGCCGCGCTGTACGAGTCTTGGGTAAAAGGTAAAACTCATAGTTTTCCGTTATCGTCATGAATCGGCATTAGCTGCGTTCTATAGAAAATTTATATTACTTGTCTATTATACTACGCTATTTATACGCATGTGTGCAAAAGAACACATCTATACGCAAATATTTAAAGTTGGCTCTGAACGTCAAACTTAATTGTGAAAGTTTTTGGCAGTCTCTATGAAGCAGAAGTTGGATATCATTTGATGGTTGGATGGCCATAATTTAATTATGGTCTAGCGGAAATTAAAAAATTGTGTTTAAAATACAATTTTACTTTTCCTACAGATAATAAAATCTCTTATAAGCGAACATGATAACTATTTTAAATATGCAGTGCGTGTTAAATCAAAATTAAAGAAATAAAAGATTTTGAAGAAAGGGTTGGTTTGGTTTGAACAAGTTCAAGATCTATCAAAATTACTGAATATCGGAGGCACAGTTCTAAAACGAAACAGAGAAATATATTGCAAGAAAACAATATGCTGATGAGAGTAAAATCATATATGAATGACGGAAACAATATAAATTTAAGTAAAGTCTATTATACACAGTGGTTAAAATCAAAAGACACAGAGAAGTTATAAAATAAATGCCGTTAATGTAAAAAATGTAATTGAAATATACTAATCGAGTAAGGCGCCTTCCCTGAACTGAAATGGGGTCAAAAAATCAAGATTTTTT
The DNA here is from genome assembly GCA_944588485.1 of Phosphuga atrata. Classification (NCBI taxonomy): domain Eukaryota; kingdom Metazoa; phylum Arthropoda; class Insecta; order Coleoptera; family Silphidae; genus Phosphuga; species Phosphuga atrata. Next base: position 5,267,139 of record OX155894.1, on the reverse strand, counting down.
TTAAATTAAGAAAAACTGTGTAAAAATGAGGTTTACGTCTTGATTTTTTTCCGGTGAATTGTACAAAAAAATAGGTTTTTTTAGATGAGCTTTATAAAGCTCCGCCCCCGCAGGGGGGGCTGTAGGTGCATTTTAAATTTTTCACTTTTTCTTCAAAAACTCCGTTCCTCGGGCCTTCGACCCGTGTCCGTCTGCCGCTCGCAAGTCCCACACGGCGTCCTGCAGGTGCCAAAAACAGGAGATCGTTTCTAGCAACTTTGAGGAGCAATTTTGGTGCATGGCTCGATTTTTTACTGCGTCGTCTTGCCGCGTCGATTTCAAGTTTTTTTGACGTCGTGCGGAAAAGTACGCGACCGTCGGTTCACCCGGTGCGGCGGAAAATGTAAGCGAAAAAAAAAACGTTTTTTCCATCACATCTGTGGTCGGCGTTCTCTTGATTGAAGAGTGCCGTGTCTCCAAACCGGTTCGTTCGATGCGAGACCCACAACGGTTACGTTTACCCGTTTACCCACAACGGGCTGTGGAAGAATCTGCGACCTGCGGCATCCTATTCCCGCTCTGGGTCAATTTTAACACAAAAATCGGAAAAACGCGGTGTTTCTTTCACCTAATTTGCGGGGATCCCTCTCCTGGGATAACCAACAGTCGGATCGGGACCGGACCGGGACCAATCGATTCGGCATAGTGCCTTTTAGTTTGTTTTGGAGTATAATTGCGATTGCGCGCCGGATAGCGCCGGGACGCCCGAAAAACCAAGTTTTGCAGACTTACGCGAGAATCCTTCGGGATTCGCTAAATTAAAGAGCAGGGCGTCGCGGTGGCGGTTTCTAAAAAGAGAACGGAAAGGTCTATAAGACGATAGGAACGACGCATCGCTCGATCGCATTTGGGGGTCTCGACGCCCGTGCAAAATCGAAACGAATTTTTCAAAATTGAGCAAATTGAAACCTTCAATATTCGGTGAAATGTTTTAGAATTGTATTGCTCTTTTCAGGTATTATAGCCCCACGTGTCTACTTTCGAACGACACCTCTCTCGGCGCATTACATATCCGGGGACGTACCGCAGGCCCCAATTCAAAATTCGCAATTTCTTACAAATTTCTACGAGAAATCGAAGATTTTTCTTTTAGCAGATTCTTAAAATTCAGACCATTTTACATCAGAAACAGTGCTTCCGTTCACTTTTAAATTCAAAAATTGATTTCATAAACCGCAATATTCACGGTTTTTTTTTTAAGAATAATTGGAGCTTTTAAATTGAATTTATATTCCAACGGTACAAAACGCGTCTTCCTCGGATGTATAGCAACATAGTTATTGGCGAAAAACTGTCAGTTTTACCATTTCACTGCGGAAGGAACAGCCATTTCAATATTTATCGGCATTTTCGATTCAAATTCGAATGCAACTCATCTATTAATATATGTTGCATGAATTTTCTGCGGCTAACGTTCATTTTGCTGAATTCATTTGCCATTATTCGGCATATAATCAACTCAACTTGGAAATCAAGAGTTGCCAACCTTCATGAAAGGAAGTTACTACATATGATGAAATGACGTTAGTAACTAAGGCTAACAACTTTGACAAAAAAAGACTTTGTCGAAACAGCTAACTTTGTTTGGTTATGTTATTTGTCAAACTAGACAACAACATCAATTCCACAATTGGTGAGATTGTTTGAGTATGTTGGTAACTCAACAACACAAGTTACCAACTTGATAAAAACAATATATATTGGTTATGTTGAACGTCAAAGTTGACAACATCAATGTCACTTAATTAATTTAATTTAATTATGACACTTAGTGAATGACACATTTAGTGAGATTTTTAGTAACTTTTACGCCACAGCTGATTTTTTTTTCGTCCATGTAAGCCTTGGTAACTAATATCACATCGTTAGATATAGTAACTTTTATTACGAACGTTGGGAGCTTTTCATTTCTAATAACACTCCTTTAATTATAGTAACTTTGATTTCAGACAATTGGCAACACTATATGATTAAGTTCATTTCAAAAGTGTTTGATTATATTATTTTACAAACCTGACAGCATTAAACTCATTTAGCCTGAATTATTAGTTAATATTTTGTTTAGCACGAGTTGTACCTCTTGCAGCTCCTCTTAATGTGCACACACACATACACCTTAAGCTGATGCTGAAAGAGCCACAAGAATCGCGCATCTTGCGATGCTGCTCACTCTTTCATATTCAACTTCACGTTCCACATATATCATGTGGCGCTAAAGGCACCACAAGTGTTACAACACACTTGAAAATGTATTATACAATTCCACCCTCATCAATTATTCCACCTTTAACAACTATTCCATTATTTTCTACTCTTCCATCCACAAAAACTATTCCATTCCGAAAAATACGATCCACATGTACTAGTCCTTGATACTAAAATTGTTCAATAATAAGTAATTGTGAATTGCTGTTCTTGTTTGTTTGTTTTGTAAAATGTGTTAATTGAAAAATTTAGACTAGACCACGTAATTATTAAATTTTCTTATTTTTCATTTGAATGAAAAGGGGAAACCACAGTAATCAGCTAAATTCTGTCTTCACGAACTAATGATTTTACTTGATTTTAGAGTAGTTTTTTCATTGTGTTACGTTGAAATGTATGATGTAGTACCAGTGGTATGCTGAAAGATCGAGTCAATGCATATTAGTAGGTACAAAATTTTGCTTAATATTAATTATTATTTATTAGTATTGTATTTTTTTATTATATGCGCTTTTTTAATTGCCGAACAATTTTTTTTTATTTTGGAAAAAAATGTACACACTTAAGTAAAAGTTAAGTAAAAGAACGAACACAGGTCACAAAAAAATTAGAGGGAACACTGGACAAACCTTGCAAAATTCTTTCGTTTTGTGTCAAAATTAAACGAAAACGTCAAAATAATTTGCAAAAATTGACAAATTTACTCATAACCAAAATCTCTATTCGAAGCAGACTATAATATATAGTTTCAACTACGAGAAGAGATTTTTTCACCTCGAATCCACATTTCATCTTCAAATGTTGCGACAACTTTATGTTGCCGCTTCGTATTGTGACAACTTCAAGTTGCAACAACTTCATTTTGAACTCGAATTAGACAACTAACTTATAATAATTAAGTGGACCATGGTAAAAGCACAATCTAATACATCTAATCCAATTCAGTTAGCATTGTAGAGAATTCAATAAATTAACTACATTTTATTCTAGTAGACTACATAGACAAGACAAGACTAGAAAAAGACAAGAAGGATACAAGACTAGACAAGACTGGACAAGACTAGACAAGCCTAGACAAGATTAGACAAGACTAAACAAGATTAGACAAGACTAGACATAAAAAAATTTGAAAAAACTTAAATGGCTATCCGCATAGTTAACAATTATTTTTGGGGATTTTGTGAAATTTTCATCTTTCCAGCGATAAGAGCCTAGGTGCAGGGGTGAGTCCCGAATCTTTAACCCAGTGCAACGCAACGCTGCAATGAGAGTGTATGTATTTATTAATCTCTGATATGTTTAAAAAGCCACAATTAATTCATGAAGTATGTAGACTACTATAGCAGTCCATAGCATCTGACCGCCCAATCATCAATTGGACCAGTGGTGCGCAAACTTTTTTCATCAGCGACCCATTTTATGTAAAATTTTGTCGCGACCCCTGGATCGACAGTAGGTAAAATGAAATTCTTTCTGGGATTTGCTTTTACAGGGTCTAAATGTGTAAGTATATCAACGTTTCCTCTAAGGAGAGTGGGGTACAATAGATCTAAGTAGATCATAGTACAAGTCACCGCCAGATGTACAATCTATCTATATAAAGCCTAGAATTATTTATTTATATTAGTATTTAGAAATTAAAACTTGGTGTCTCATCGACACTCTTTTAAAAACACCATGTATGTTTCTGCCTTATTAGAGGTTTGAATACAACATAATTTTACGAAACAATGGTTTTATTTATGCAAATGACTATAAATATTTTTTTAAAGAAACAGCTATTTGTTTTGTTAGCTTCGCTTCACGTTTAGTCATTTTCAGTCCTGTGATTTTTTCATTGTTTAGAACGTATGTAAATAACTTGCTTGGCGTTTTCATTCTTGTGCTTTTACACAGTACTTGTAATATGAGAAATTCATGTTTTATTAAAAAAAAAACTCATGGTACTGCCTTACATAAACACCATTGTTCTGATTCGTTTCGCACCAAGTGACGTCATTCAAGACGCCATGACAGTACTCGCGTTTTCGAGTACTGTCGAGCGTTTTCGACGTAACTTTATATACGCGTAACGACGTAATATATATATATATATATATATATATATATATATATATATATTGAATTAAGTTGGTTTTAAGTTACAGTATTAACCAATTTTTTAAACTTAGTCAACTAGCCTATTGCAGGTTTTTCATATATTTTAATTTGTGATTCAGAATTTACTCGTAATAAAGTTAATTCCTAAAAACATACGTGGATCTCGTTAATAAAATTATAAAATTCTACTTTCTAATTATTAATTTAAATTTCTACTTTTTAAATAATTAAATTAATTCTAATTTCTACTTTCAATATTTCCCAAGGGCGCCAAAAACATTGCAACTGCTCAGATTAGGTACTAAAACCGACAATTGTTTTCGTAAAAAATATAGTTCTATTTTTATAAATAATATACAGCCGAACTTCGATAAGTCGAACTTCTGTAACTCCAATTTTTCTATAACTCGAATATTTTTAGAAATTCATACGTTTATATAGCATTTTACATATAAACTATCTTCCCTAACTCGAATTTTTCCATAACTCGTAGTAAAAATTTGTACAATGGTAAATTTAACATACAAAATAATCTCTATAACTCCAATTTTTTAACCGGCGCGTATTTTCCAAAACTTATGGTGCCGGATATTGCCTACCATCAACCGTCGATAGTGTAATCCTCGGGTAGATTACCAAACATGTATTTTTCATATCTTATGATCACCAAAAACTCGAATAAAGCAAAACTAAGAATTTACCAGTGTGCTGTAGGAAGATTTCGGCAGAATATTATTCTCCTGAGAATCGGTAATCCAAAAAGAAACGATATAACCGAAGATCCACCCACAAGGTATATATTAATTAAATTTTAAAGTTTAAACTCGAAGAGGTAAAAGACGAATTGTACCGCGCATTATCTACTTTGGAGAACTTTGTAGATAGAGAATTTTTTAATGGAAATTTCTGAATTTTTAAAAAAATATATATAATATATTAGTTTAAATTATTTTTAATTAAATATATAACATCGAGGCGGTGGTAGCCTAGTAGTCAAGGTGTCAGATTACTAAGCCAGAAGTCCCGGGTTCAAATCCTGGGTATGGAAAAATAAGCTACCTTCCTCCTGTGCATGACTGGCAAAGTCATCGCAGTAAAAATCTGCCACCAAACCTAATACTGACTCGCCAACCACGTTAAAAACGGTAAGGGCTCCCTACACTTGTGTCTAAGATCAAGGCACCAATCACAAGTGTACGCAGTGGGAGGAGGTCCAGGTCCTACTTAGGGCTGTATTACCCTTAGAGAGAATTATATAACATATTAATAATTATGTATTTTACTCATTTTGTAGTTATGTATTTCTACAACTCCAATTTTCTATAACTCGAATTTTTTTTCATGAACTATGGTAATTGGAGTTAGGGAAGTTCGACTGTAATTTAATTTCACTATTTTACTGGTAAATAAGTTTCTTTGAATTAAGCGACCCAGAAAATTTCTCTGGCGACCCCCCGAGGGGTCGCGACCCACGGTTTGCACACCACTGAATTGGACTACTATAACAGTCCATAGCACCTAGGCGTCAAATCAATTGAACTGTTATAGCAGTCCATAGCAACGAAAGAGTTAAAGAAACAAAAAGCAACATTTGCGTTACATAAAGCAGCATGCACCATTATTATTCCTCAAATTAATTCAAGCGTCAAAATCTTTCTCTTCTTAAAAACATACAAAATCTGTTTATATTAACCACAAACACATTAAAAAAATATATAAACGGTTTACCTCTTTTTCGGCTTCTTTTAACTCTGCCTCCTTTTCCTTAACCCTAACAACAAACATTTGCCTCATCTCGTCTTCCTTCTGCTGCAACTCTTGCAGATGATTAGATCGTTTCGTTTCGAAAGTTTGTTGGAAACTGATTGGTTTGTTATCAGCGTCCACGTCGCTGAAGCCCATTTGTTCCAGCCTCTTCTTCCTGTACAATTCGTAATGTCTGCAATGAGTTTTCTCCCTCATGTCTTCCATGTTCGTTCTGATTAACATTTCGCGCAACTTCACGAAATCGCAATGAGATTCGTTTTCGACTTGTACTGTTCCCCAGGGATATTGTCTAGCTCTAACCATTTTATTTCCCACGCGCATGAAATCTGTACTACCGACAACTGCGAACGGTGTGTGACTGTTCATCGTGGAATTTATTTCGGAGACACTCTCGTCGTCGATTGGGAATTCGTATATGTGCACACCATTATTTTCCAATTCGGCGACAATCTTCGACTTGAATTTCAAAAGTTCCGTTTTTGAAATAGTGTCTGCTTTAGCAATAATCGGAATTATGTTAACTTTTTGGTCGAGCTTCTTCATACAAACTAAATCGATGGATTTGAGACCGTGTCCTGTCGGACAAATAAAATACAAACAAGCGTGAATCCTGTTATCATTGTGCGACGTCAGAGAGCGTTTAATCTTTAATTCTTCTTGAAGGAAGTTTTCAAATTGAGAATCTATGTAATCTACCACAGATTTAAAACTGTCTTCTTTGTTAATTTGATCGCCGTACCCGACGGTATCAACAATGGTGAGCTTCAGACGAACATTGCTTTCTTGCAACTCATACGTATGAGCTTTTAGTTTCACTGATGGCAACGAGTGTGGGCTTGGTGAAGATTCAAAATTTGTATTGAATAATGAATCCATTAAAGTTGACTTACCAAGTCCAGTTTCCCCTTTAAATAAAAAAGCAATTAGATACATAAAATATAGAAACATTAATTTTATGGTTTATTATGAATAGGATGGTTGCGACAGTTACTACGTGGTTATGGTTTATTGTAACTTTAAATCAGTAAAAGATTTCTGCCAAGTTTGGTCCAAAAATTCCTTTCCCTTCATGGTGTTACATTTTTTATTTCATAGAGTATACAGGGTGTTTCAAAATGAATATACGTATTTCGTATGCATATGTTTATTAAACTTTAAGACATACGAATATGAAACTTTACACACATATTTACAAACCTCTCAAGTTTAGATTACAGATGTTCAATATGTTCTCCATCAGCGACACGATTCGGGGGCCACTGCTTGAACGCGGAGGAGTTGCAGTCCTTGGATCCCACCCAGATCCTGAAATTCCTAAAGGAATCAGGACTAGAGGAGACGCTCTAAATAGGTAAGTATACCAACGCTTAGAGAAGGAAGGTGGGGTACAACAGATCTATAAAGGTCGCAGTAAAAATCGTCACCACCATATCTACGATCTACAATCAGCGGCACGACAATATCACACCGATACTCAAATTCCTCCCATACTCGGACAAGCATGTCCTTCGTCACTGATATCTTCCCGTTTCTATGGGAGTGGTGCTAGAAAAATGTTGTCTTTAACGTAACCCCACAGGAAGTAGTCACAACTTGACAAATCCGGTGACCGCGGAGCCACCGGTTCGGTAGTTTCATTCAGCTATTCACGCACTTGGCGACTCCAGTGAAGCGGTGCCCCGTCTTGTTGAAAAATGAAGTTGTCTCCGTGCAGCTTCGGAAACAACGAGTTTTCTAACACAGCGAGATACTGCTGACCGTTAATTTTCCATCAAAGAATAATGGGCCGTAAATACATGATCGGGATATCACACAAAACACATAGGCTTTGGGCCATATTTGGGATGATGGAGGACATATTGAATATATGTAATCTAAACTTGAGAGGTTCGTAAATATGTGTGTAAAGTTTCATATTCGGATGGCTTAAAGATTAATATATATATGTTGATGGATGGAAGAATGTACAAGGAATGAATGGAAGGAACAGGAGAAAAGGCTAGGACAAGAATGGAAGGAGTGTATGGATGAAAGGGGGAATGGTTTGGAATTGTTAAGGAGGGTGAAAAAGTGGAAAGAGCAAATAGGTACCGAGGAAGAACCTATTCCCGTAATATGTAATCTGTAATATATAATGTATAGTATATTCTAATGTATGTATTTAAAATGTTTTGTATATATGCCAATAAAAGGACATAAAATAAAAAAAAGTGTAATAAATATATGCATGCGAAATACGTATATTCTTTTTGAAACACCCTGTATATCGATTATCATGTGTTTTATAAAATACAATTTTTGTTTATTTATTTTGAACTTCTGAGTAAAAATAAACAAACACAATGTCAGTCGTGGTGTTTGCCAGTGGAGTAGTTATTTTTAAGAAATGTGTTTTATGTAAAGATTAGTTATACTAATGATGTCAACTTTGTTGACGATATGTATACAATGATTTCCTAGAAATTATAATCTTTGAAGAAAATATACAAATGTTACTATTTAATAAACAAACATAAATATAAACAAATAGTTTTGTTTTGAGGTCATGGTTATTAAGTTGATGGGGGAGAGAGAAACTAGTCTGCGTTTCCGATTAAATAACATTTCCGGCATTCCTTATCACTAAATTTATGGTCCGTAAACTACATGCAGCAGATTAGATAACCACTGCATATTATTATAAGCTGAGATCATCTCTGTTTAAACAATCAATCCGCGGTAACGCTACATCATAATCATAAGAAAGAAGTACCATGAAAAGTTTTGCAATAAAATAATAAAAATGTTATTTTAAAATCTCGAAACAAATTAAGTTTTAGCATATTAATTTTGGAGAAACTCGACAATTTGATAGTTTTCTAATGCAAATATCAATATAAAAAACACGGTCTACACCAGTGATTCTCAACCTTTCTTCACTTGCGGTACACTTTAAACAATTTCAAAATTTGGCGGCACACTAACAATAAAATGAGTTTAATAGTTATTTTTTATTACCCATGCGCAAAAAGTACTTCTTGACGCACGTTTTTTAATACGAGAAATGGCACTTCTATTTCCACATAACCTTGGTAACGCACGCAAATATTCAATATCGCTGGTTACATTAAAAACGAATAAAAAAATAAAATAAACACAATCAAGACCTCAATATTAAAAAAGTGACGTCAAAAGAGTGAAGTCACACTTTTCAAAGAATTTTTTTCATTATAAAATAATAATAAAAATCAAAGGAAACGTTTTAAAATGAGTGTAAATTTTATGGTGATACCGGAGGCTGAGGAGAGTTCTTATGGTAGTGTGGATTCGACATCCACACCATCGGAGACGATTGAAAAAGCAAAATCTTAATTTTTTGTTCCATTGTTTTTGGATGGCCCCTGGATTCCAAACTTGTAAAATCAATCACCTCGCCTGAGTAATAAAAAATACGGGCGGTATTGTCAATTGCCCTCTTGAGCGAATGTGCGCACTTACTTCGTTCGTGCGCCCAATTTCGCTCTCGCGTTAAATTAACAACTTACTCCTCTAGTTACGAATATACTATATTATGCAAGCGTACAAAATTAAGGTTTAACGAGCGGATTGTTGAATACGTCAGTTAATTCTTAATTTTATCCGCGAGTCTAATACATAAGAAGCTAAATTCAAAGAAAAGTTACATTTTACGTGTTTTTATTTTTCTATTTAAGAAGCGTGTCGTCCGGTCATGACAGTGTTCTTGACAACGATAAAATGGTCGATTCGTACGTTAAAATTTTAACGAGTATTGTGTTTAATTAAGTTATGTTTTATTAGTCATAACTCGATACATCCGAATAAATTATTGTCAGATGGTGACGCGGAAAGATTACTCTCGCAGGGATCAAGAGATTTATACAAAAAATGTGTAATAAGTTTTGTGATTGGCGATCAAAAAAGAATGCGATTGGCGATCAGCGAAGTCAACATTTACGGTTATGTTTACGGTAAGTGAGTTATTTTGATGCGTTGTCATGGATATTTTTATTTCACTAGTGAAATAAAATGTTTATCAATGTGATCTAAATCTGTTTTATTGACCCGTATCCAAGGAATTAAACTTTATGTTTTTGACTTTATGACTTTATTGACTTTAAGTCAAAACTGAATAAAACAATGTTACTTATAATAAAACACTGTGTAAAATAGTTTATGATAGTAATTTTCAATGTAAAATAAAATAATAAGTACTATAAAAACAACTGGGTTGTGAGGTGCAAGGGGTGGTGACAAAAGGCTACCCAAATGACAACCTCACCTGTTCGCGGTGCACCCTGCTAAAAAACCAACGAGGCTCTGTCGACCGAATCTCTGCCGGAATAAGCAGATAATCTCTTGCTAGCCAACAGCTACGGGTGGAGGAGCTGGCAAGAGTAAGGGTACCCCCGTATCCTTGGGACAAGAAAAGGTTCCTAAAGGCGGATGAATCTAAACAGATCAACGGCACGAGGATATGGTAGGCAACGGAAAACCACCACATTAAAGATCCTTCGGGATATTCCTAGTAAAACCAATTACATGAATACAATAGTAACGGAAAACCGTACCGATCATGGATCTCGGAGTCCAAGATCCGGCAAGAGAGGAAACATCGCAAAAGAAGAAAAGTGTAAGGCCTCTCGGGTCGTCATCCGGCGAAATCCTTACATGGCAAGTGCAATACACACAAAGCAAAAAACTCCAGAAACCAGGAAAATATCAACAATTAAAAGTATCGGTACCTGGAATGTGCGTAGCTTGTTCGAAAGTGGAAAAACTCAAAACCTATTAAGGGAAATAGACAGACTAAAAATAGACATCCTCGGAGTAAGTGAAATGCGATGGAGAGGGTCTGGCGAATGTCAAGTCGAGGGATACACTATCTACTATTCCGGGAACGACGACTCTAAACATTGGAATGGAGTAGGCATAATCGTCAGTCAAACTTTAAATAAGGCGGTAAAGAACGTCATAAACATATCTGATCGTGTAATTATAGTGCAAATAGAAGCAAGACCAATAGCGTGCAATATAATTCAAGTATATGCACCCACAGGAGATGCACCAGATGATGTTACCGAGTTGTTCTACAACGATCTAAAAAGGGCAACTGATACGGTTAAACCGCATGAAATAAACATAATTATGTGTGATTTGAATGCCAAGGTAGGAAAGGGAAGACGAGAACGTATTGTAGGCGATTACGGACTGGGAAACCCAAACGACCGTGGAAACAGACTGGTTCAATTCTGCTTGGATGAAAACTACGTCATCGCAAACACATTTTTCAAACATCATCCAAGGCGCCTGATGAGAAAAGATGTGTAAGAAATCAAATAGATTTTATCATGATTAATAGTAGATTCAGAAATGCAATAAAAAACGCCAAAACATATCCCGGTGCCGATGTACATACAGATCATAACCTACTAATGGCATCTATAAATCTAACACTGAAAAAATGTGTTAGAACGCAAAAAGTACTCCGTATAGACACACAAAGGCTAAAAGATCAGATCATACGCTCAAAGGTTAGGAATGAAATAAACGAGAAACTAACAACATGGAGTAATACAACAGAAAATGCAGACATAGAACACACGTGGAAACAGCTGAAAACCACAGTAATAGAAGTAGGAGAAAGGTATCTAAGACCAAGCGAAAGGCCGAAAAAACAAGCATGGATAACCGAAGAGATACAATTACTAATGGATTCCAGAAGAGCATACAAAAACAAATGCGCACTAAGATATAAAGAAACCCAACGAGAAATCAGATCGAAAATAAAATCAGCAAAAGAGGTGTGGTTGTCTGCGCAATGCGCTGAAATTGAAGCTCTTGAAATAAAGCATGACTCCTTTAACTTGCACAAAAAAGTGAAGCAGGTCGCTGGTAACCACAAGCCTATAAGATCCCAAATGCTAATGGATGAGCAAAACACTATATTAACATCAACAGAGGATAAACTAAAAGAGTGGAATAGATACATAAAGACTCTTTTTAAGGACAACAGACATGAACCCTATAATATCGAACTACTCGGAAATGACGGAAGTGACATAACAAGATCAGAAGTCGAACATGTTAAGTTGAACAGAATAAAGAATGGGAAGGCACCTGGCCCAGATGAAATACACGCAGAAATTTTTAAGATCCTTAAAGATGATAGTTCTCTCTCAATAATAGTAGACCTATTTAATAATATATATAGAACAGGTGAAATACCAAGAGATTGGTTAAAATCAACTTTCATCACCTTAGCAAAGAAATCAAATGCGAAACAATGTAAAGATTATAGGACCATCAGTCTCATGAGTCAAGTATTGAAACTATTTCTGAAGATCATCCATAATCGTATTTACCGCAAATGTGAAGAGTCGATCAGCGAGTCCCAGTTTGGCTTTCGGAATGGGTTCGGCACAAGGGAGGCACTTTTCAGTGTACAAGTTCTGGTACAACGATGCCTTGATGTTAATGTGGATGTTTTTGCCTGCTTCTTAGACTATGAAAAAGCATTTGACACCGTAAACCATAATAAAGTAGTAGATATACTTAAAGTTAGTAGATATAATAAAGAACTAGGATTAGACGGGCAAGATATCCACATTATAGCCAACCTGTATTGGAACCAAACAGCAGCGGTGTTAGTGAACAAAGAACTGTCAGAAGAGGTCATGATTCAAAGAGGGGTGCGACAAGGCTGTGTTCTCTCGCCATTACTTTTTAAACCTTTATGCAGAAAAAATATTTCGAGAAGCATTGGATGGCAAGAACATAGGAGTAATCGTAGGAGGCATAGTGATCAATAACCTGAGGTATGCCGACGACACCGTTCTATTGGCTACGAACATAGAAGACCTACAAGAACTAATGACAACCGTTACAGAGCACAGCTTGTCCATGGGTCTTAAACTCAACGTTAATAAGACAAAATGGCTCATCGTAAATAAAACCAGCGTAAATAACCAGCTGAATCTAAGAGTTGGAAATGAGGTGGTGGAACGCGTCAACTCCTATAAGTACCTTGGCTGTAACGTAAACGACAAATGGGACATGACATCGGAAATTAGAAGCCGCATCAAACAGGCAAGAGGAGCTTTCACCAAAATGAAGAAAGTGCTGAACAACAGGCACTTGGAAATCCCCCTCAGAATCAGATTGTTAAGGTGCTATGTGTTTAGTATCATGTACTACGGCGTCGAGGCTTGGACACTTACGGAGGCTATGTGTAAGAAGGTGGAGGCTTTTGAGATGTGGACTTACCGTAGAGTGCTGAGAATTTCTTGGGTGGATCGAATTACTAACGTCGAGGTCTTGCAAAGAGTCAATAAGCAAACAGAAGTTCTCAACACAATAAAGAGAAGAAAACTGGAATACCTTGGTCAAGTTATCCGAAATGATAAGTACAGGTTACAGCAGACAATAATACAGGGTAAAATACAAGGTACGCGCAGTCCAGGCCACCGCAGAACATCATGGCTCAAGAACCTTCGCCAATGGTTTGGACAAAGTACAAGATCCCTATTTCGAAAAGCTGCAGATAAAATTCAAATAATGAAATTGGTCGTCAACGCCCTTGGAGGGCATGACACATGAAGAAGAATAAAAACAACAGAATGTTTATTTCGTTTACATTTGGACAAAAAAAAAATGCTAACGCCTCTCTCATTTCGTCATCTACATTTTAAAATCTCGGTCTTTCTTTTTCATTTTTATATTGGTTCAAGCAGAAAACCCGAATTGGCACAAATATGATAGTAAATTGTAATCATGTTTTTAAATGTTTTTTGCTAATCGCATCTAATGTTAATATAAAATGAATCAATTGTCTCTTTCAAATGTTTTGAAATTAAATCTTGATTATTACAAAGCGAAATTAGTTACTATTCATTCAATGGTAATACATATACTATACTAATTTGAGAAGTAATGATGTTATCAAATGGCAATAACAATATTATGAATAGTTTTAGATTTTTGAAACAGACTCAAACTTTCCAAATTACCTACCCGTGCTTTCATAAAGTTATTTTTTGGAAATCCCACCAGTCTATCTGTCGTATTTAATATATTTTTTCTCGGTCCTTACATAACTGAATTTATAATATTAAAAATAACAGAAATATCAGATAAATAAGCTTATTTAAAAGCAAATCGTGCGTAAAAGCCCAATAAAATCAAATGGAGTTTCATTATTAAACGATTTCTGTTTGTTGTTACTATGGCAACAATTCGCGTAACTTAACAAAAAACATAGATGTGATGAAATAGTTATTTACATTAGAGTGCGGAAACATTGATTTTACAATGCAACAGCTCGTTTGGGGAACGAGCCCGTAGGGCGAGTTCCCCATTTGCTGGAGCATTGTAAAATCATTTCCGCACGAAATTTGTATGATTTTTTGGCCGACAATTATTATTGAAGAAACAAATAGATTTAGATTAATTACAATATTGGAAATTATTTAATTTTTTAATGTTGGTACTCACAACACTTGACATTTTGACATTTTTACTAATTTAATTTATTAGGTACAAAATATGTAATTTTTCCAAATGTCAGAAGCACAATAAAATTTAAAAAATCACTCTTATTTTCTACATTATCGTGACAAATATGGTGTAAAGTAGCGTTTTCTACATAAGATTTTATTGGCTAATACTTAATTTATTTTGTAAGTGTCCCTAAAAGATTAAAATTTACTGGTCACTTTCTCGCATCGTAGCAGTACTTTGCAACATTGTGTGTAAAAATCTAGTTTCGCTGGACGTATACACGATGTCAAAGCTAGCTTTACAATTCAGCAGGCCAAAAATAAATTTTCTGACATATTTTAAAATTAAATGAATTTTTCTTATTTTGAATCAAGAAGACTGGGCTTGTCTAAATTAAATCTAAGTTAAGCTAGATTACATCGACAACGACCAAATGGAGTTCCCGTCAATGTGCGTTTTTTACTAGTTGGCAATTTTTGCCACGGAGGCACTGAACGTTCTAACCTTATTGTGTCAGTTATTTGAAGTATTTTGTCTGTGAAAATTTTAATTTTTCGATATTATCGGTAACAAACTATTTTTTGTAGATTCATAAGTGGGGAAAGATGATATGTTCTAGATCCACCACCTCCTTATGGGTTTTACATGCAATTTAGCCCCTTATGGGAGAATCACATGTAAAATCTAGCACGATGCCCCTTATGGAGATTTACATGTAAATCTAGCACGAAGCCCCTTATGGGGAATCCTATGCAAAATAGTTCTGAACGCGTCCGAGCGAGAATGTCTAGATGACGCTGCAAGATCAGCAAGATCATCGAAAACTCCGTCCACTTTCCGTCCACACCATCCACTTTCCGTCCACTTTTCATTCTTTCAGATTTAATCTCATTGTGTTAGTTGGGTTAGCATTAGGTTAGGTTACGAGAGGTTGGGAATGAAGTGCGCTTCATTCCTAACATCCCGTAACCTAACCTAATGCTAACCCAACTAACCCAATGAGATTAAATCTGAAAGAATGAAAAGTGGACGGAAAGTGGATGGGGTGGACGGAAAGTGGACGGAGTTTAGCGTGGGGTTACATAGACCTCACACCCTGTTTAGCGTGGGGTTACATAGACCTCACACCCTGTTTAGCGTGGGGTCACATAGACCGCACAACCTGTTTAGCGTGGGGTCACATAGACCTCACACCCTGTTTAGCGTGGGGTCACATAGGCCTCACACCCTGTTTGGCGTGGGGTCACATAGACCTCACACCCTGTTTAGCGCGATGAAAAGTGGATGCAAGTTGATGAAAAGTGGATGCAAGTAAATGGAAAGTGGGTGCAAGTAGATGAAAAGTGGATGCCAGAAAATTGAACTTTTTGGTATTTATATAAATGAAAAACATTAATACGATCTGGTTGACAGACAAGTTTAAGAAATTTAATTTCGCTTACTCATAGGAAATTATTCGGATAAATATAAGGTCTGTATAGGCTTGTCCGTTCTTGTTCGACCTTGTTCGGTATTGTCCGATCTTGTCCGGCCTAAAACCAATAATCTAATTTGAATCAATCCGTAATATGTTTGCAATCAATTATGTATGCATACACGATTGTCCGCTACCCACCCGCAACTCATTTTGAATTTTCTCCGCTTGTCTGTCTGTCTAATCTAGTCTGTCTAGTCTAGTCCCTCTATTCTTACCTGGTGTTATGACTGACAAACATCCGGTTGCGTCTAATCAATCAGCCGTAAATCAAAATAAAACGTAGATAACATATTGAAAGTAAAAATATAAACATTATTAACAATTAGAGCAACAACAAGAAAAACAATCGAAAATATATTTTAGTTGAATTAAACAATCCCTTATATATTTTAGTTCAGTCTAATCTAGTTTAATGTACTTAGCTTGGTCTGTCTCATAATCTCATGTATTTAGCCCCCCATCTGTCTAGCTTCATCTAACTAGTCTCGTCTGTCTAGTCTTGTCTGTCTAATCTTGTCTGTCCAGTCTTGTCCATTACATATAAATTGAGGGAAAAGGTCAACTGTAATTATTTATTCGTTAGTCAATCAATCAGCATCGAAATAATTAGTTTAGCAATATCTGCCTCGGCGGATGACGTCATCTACTGAGGGGTAGGCGGTTGGGCGGTAACTCCCTTAGGGCACATGCTAGAGCCGTTCTGACACCAGATTTGATTTTTCTCATCAAATGGTTTAAAATGGTTTAGTCTAGTCCGTCTAGTCTTGTCCGCCTAATCCTGGTCGGGGAGGCGACAACTAGGGCGGTTTTCATTAACCGTCCGGGCTGCCCACCCTGAATGAATGCAATATATGCGATACCGGGGTGGCGCATACTAAAAGCCAAGGTGGAATAGGGGATTTGGTGAGAGCTTACCCTGAACCACTTTTTATAGTCTTGTCCGCCTAGTCTAGTCTGCCTAGTCTTGTCTGTCTAGCCTTGTCTGTCTAGTCTTGTCAATCTAAATCCCCCATAATCTCAATTGAATCAACCCCTATCTTAATTTTCACCCCTGACCCCTCATTTTAAATTTTCCCACTATCCAACGTACACGTATCTTGCAGCGTCATCTAGACATTCTCGCTCGGACGCGTTCAGAACTATTTTGCATAGGATTCCCCATAAGGGGCTTCGTGCTAGATTTACATGTAAATCTCCATAAGGGGCATCGTGCTAGATTTTACATGTGATTCCCCCATAAGGGGCTAGATTGCATGTAAAACCCATAAGGAGGTGGTGGATCTAGAACATATCATCTTTCCCTACTTTCATACATGCTTTGTAGATAAAATAATGTATGAAACACGTGTGTGAAGAAGGGCTTTTGTGCACTCATTGCGCTTAAAGCACCCGCCTTCGACTTGTGCTTTAAACTTCGCAACTATTATCTTCCAATAAATGACCAAAACTATCATTTTTATCTTGTTCAAAAAATATTTTCACCTCGTCTTTTAATTTAACACTTATGTCAATACCCAGTCACTACTACGTTGTTCAATACCCGGGTACCCGTGTACCCGCATGGGTTTTTAATTCAATAAAATAATTTTAATACCCGGAGACTTTCACATTACAACTCGGGATTACCCATACAGTATTCGACTACCCGAAAAACCCTATTTCTATAAATAAAACCGATGGGTGGCCAAAGTATGGGATCAAAATATGGTGGATAAGCGACGCCAAAAATTCATATCCATTGAAAGGTCAAATTTACACTGGCAAAATAACAACTGGCCGTAAAATAAATCAAGGCAAAAGAGTGAAAGAGAGTAAATGATTTAGCTGCTATTTAGCTAATATAAAGGATCCGGAAGAAATATTACAACGGATAATTTTTTTACTACTTTACCTTTAGCAAAGCATTTATTGTATGGAATCTAACAATTGTAGGAACATTGAAAAACAAATATAAAATACATTCACATGCTAAGATCTAAAGATCGCGAAGAATTCTTTTCTCTATTTGGATTTCATGAAAATGCTTATTATGTATCTCTTATGATTATCATAAATACACAAGAGAGGTCCCAAGCAGAGGGGAAAAATCCATAATAGACTATGTACTCATAAATAGGAACTCTAGGCGGGAAATAAGGGATGTCAGAGTTATAAGAGGATCCGAGATAAATAGTGATCATTATCTACTAAAAGCGAAAACGACAATAAGCTGCCAGAGAGCGGGAAATAATAAGAACAAAATAGAACTGCGAAACAACAATAGTAATGAGACGATACAAAACTACAGACTAATGATAAGAGAAGTGGCGAACAATTATGCAAAGAAAGTTGGGGAAATGTTAGATGAGACAAGAACTAATAAATATTGTAATGTGGAGGAAGCATGGGAAACATTTAGAAACACCCTAATTAGCGCAGCAAAAGAACATGTGGAACCACGAAAATAAATAGAAACAAAAAGCAAACGGCTTGGTGGAACGACAATGTTAAAAAGAAAGTTAAACTAAAGAAAGAGAAATGAAAAATATATCTATGTAAAGGAGATAATACCACTTATCAAGATTATAAAAGACAGAGAGACACAGTCAAAGAGATAGTATTAGAAGCAAAAAGAGAAACCTGGGAAGAGTTTGGACGAAAAATCGAAGCTGACTTCCATACAAACCAAAAGCTATTTTACAAAACTCTGAAAAACATAAGATCTGGGAAGAAGAATGAAGTAATTAAGCAAATTAAGGATGAACATGAAGCAATATTAACAGAGGAAGAAGACATAATAGAAAGATGGAGAAGATACTTTGAAAGAAAGTATTGTGGACAGAACCGAAAGAACCTACAACATAGAAGAAACAGAACAACAAAGAGAGCACATACAATTAGAAGAGGTTAAGAATGCCATAAATAGACTCAAAAGAGGTAAGGCTGTTGGGCATGATAATATAACAGGAGAAATGCTGAAAAATATGGGCGAAAAAGGAGATCAGTTATTATCAAAGATATGCAATATGGCTTGGGAGGAAGGCAGAGTACCAAAAGACTGGGAGATAGGGGTCATTGTGCCAATATATAAGAAAGGAGACAGAAGAGACTGTAACAACTAACGAGGAATCACTCTGCTAAGCGTAGCATCGAAAGTGTACAAGAGAATATTAGAAACAAAACTGAGTCGGGAACTAGAGCCACAGCTAGAAGAGTCACAGAGTGGTTTCAGGAAAGGCAGAAGTATACAGGATCATATATTTACGATTAAACAGATGATGGAACGAATAAGCAATACAGACGATGAAATATATCAAGCATTCCTTGACCTGAAAAAGGCATTCGACAGAATATCAAGATCAATTATAGAAGAAACCCTGATCAAAAGGAAAATTAACCTAAAACTAATAAGAGCAATAATGAGCATGTACAAAAATAGTAGAAATATTGTTAGAACAGACAACATGAAATCACGCGAGTTTACGGTAAACGAGGGTGTACGGCAAGGAGGCGTTTTGAGTCCAACTTTATTCAACCTAGTTATGGACGAAGTAATGAAAGAAACGAGGAAAAGAACGTCTTCATTTAGTGTGGGGTATAGAAACCTAGAACCAATCCGTATAAGGGAATGTGCGTTCGCCGACGACCTTGTTATATTCGCGAGAAATGAAGTTGAACTGAGGAGAAACTTGGAGATATGGAACGAGAAATTAGCAGAGAAGAACCTCAAGATAAACGAAGAGAAAACAAAAATCATGGTTAGTGGGAAACCAGATACAAAAGTAAACATTGAGCTAAATGGAAAGGTATTAGAACAAGTTGACACCTTTAAATATCTGGGAGTACGTCTAGATAGCAAGGGACACCATGAAATAGAAATTAATGACAGAATAGAGAGTTCAGCAAGGGTGTACCACAGCCTCAGAAATAGTTTCCTGGGAAAGAAAGAAGTTTCGCTAAAAGCAAAAATGAGTATATACAGAGCTGTATTCGTACCTATACTAACATTTGGCTGCGAAAGCTGGGTGTTAACGAAGAGACTAAAGAGCAAGATCCAAAGTATAGAGATGAAATACCTAAGAAGAGTGTTAGGAGTCACAAGGCGAGATCGCATAAGAAATGACACCATCAGAGAACAGTTAAATGTGCAACCAGTAGCAAAGCGAATCGAGAACTGCCAACTGAGATGGTATGGACACCTCAAGCGAATGGAGGACAAAAGACCAGTCAAGAGAATATGGGAAGCTAAAGGTCAAAAAAAGAAAAGTAGAGGAAGACCAAAGACAACATGGAATCGTAACATAGAGAAAATAGTAGAGGACAGAGGACTCACAATGGTTCAAGAATCAAAAATGGCAAAAGGAAAAAGGGAGTGGAAAAAGTTCATATATAGTGAAAGAAATGTATTGTAAAGTGTATATAATGTATTGTAAAGATTAAATGTAGGAATTAGGATATGAAATGTAACACCTTACACCTTAGGGTACACAAGGTTACTGATTATATGTATATATGTATGATTATCATGCTAATTATCATGCTCTTATGTTCCTAAAAAAAAGAAAGTTGTTATACTTCTATCTACAATGCACTCAGATTTGCAGCGAAGACAAAAAAGAAACCAGAAATTGTTCAGTATTATAATAAACCAAAAATTGGTGTGGATATAATGGATAAGATGTTGGGTTACACAATCCACAGATGGCGTTTTTAAAATTTTGGATATCGCCAGTCTTACCAGCTATATCATTTATCATCTAAATAACGTATTTTTAGAAAAATTAAGTGAAGAATTATATATGACAGCTATTCAAGAACGATCTCAAAATATGCAAATTATGAGAAATTTCACCACTAGGATTGCCATAGAAAGCATATATGGAAAACCAATAGATCCTACAAGCAGGGCAACAACATCAACCTCATCAAGCTCAACCTCACCTCATCAAGTGAGCCAGGCGGGTCTACTGAACAGACAGATTCCACTGGACGAAATATTGTGGTAGGATCATGTCATATTTGTTACCAGGATGTCTATAAAAAATGGAGAAAAAACGCGAAAATCGTGTAAAGAATGTAACAAACCAGTTTGGTTTTTATGTACAATTTATAGTAAGTTTTATAATAAAATTAATTAAAAGTTAAATAAATCCGTTTATTTATATATTAAGTAATATTTTTTATCCCTAGAAATAAGTTTAATTATATATTTATATATGGGTACCCGGGTACCCCGGGTATTGAACAACCCCAGGGTATTTGACTTTAAGTCCAAAAAGTTTATATATTTTTTGTCACTTTTTATTATTTATGTATATGAATCGATGTCAATACACTCAAATAACGAGGATCTGAAAGGATTTGATGATTTTTCATTAAATAAAAAAGATATGTAAGTAAGAACATGCAAAAGGGTACCCGAGTATTGACATAAGTGTTAAGCACGTGAGATAAACTTTTTGCTCTGTACAACCACCTTACTTCCCTGTACAGTATCAATGATTCGTATTTAGCTTCCATAACTTGGAATAAATTACTAGATACTAGACTTTTTATCGCACTATTTTCAATTCTATGGCATATATTTTGTAATAAGTGCTTCCCGATGCAAAAAAGAATGGGTAACTAATATTTCTGCATTCAGTTCTTTCACGTGTGCCACAAATACTTTTATATGTCCAACCATAGCTGGAGCACCATCTATGCAAATGCCACAGACTGATAGAGTTCTTATGACGAATCCACACCACCAGGAGACAATTGAAAAAGCAAATTCTTCATTTTTTGTTATTGCTATTTTTTTTTTGATGGCCCCCTGGACCCCAAACTTGTAAGATACGCTCCTCGCATGAGGTAGTTTGAAACCATGTGTTGGGCTGTTGAAAATAGGTTATGATTTGACATGTGTATGGATTGTTTCGACAGCCCAATACATGATTTCAAACTAATGTAAGTGTTTTCCAATTTATAATTCATAAGAGCAAAGCTGCACTGATGAGAGACAGATCTCGAAACTCGTCTGCAGAAGGCTATTCACTTTGGGTGAAAGAAAAAGATCTGATCTCAAAAAACAATGTTATTTATCTAGTGTCACAGAAGTTAACTGAATCCAAGTGAATAACACAAATATCTGTTGTCTTTCAACATAAAATTTGTTTTATAGTCCTAAAAAGACTTATGATATTATAATATTATTATAATACTACAGAGATTCGGAAAGGTAGAATATATGTATATATTCAAGCTGTATTCCGCTGTAATAAGTTGATATATTACTTTGAATACAAAAATATTTTTTATTGTGTGCACATCTAAAATTTGAAGGCAACCATCAAGAACTTGGTGGCACACAAAAGTGCCACGGCAAAGTTGAGAATCACTGGTCTACACATTAAATACTTCAATAATTATTTTCTACCTAATTAGGTTGCTGAATAAACAAAAATTATCTATTTTTTTATGCATTTTAAAACCTTATTATAAATAATTCGGATGTGCGATGCGAAAAAGTTTTCAATTAATTATAAACAATTAAAAGTGATAGAATTTTGAAAATAATCACGTGACTCCAAACGCGCCATAATTTGCTTGTGAAGTCGAAAGGGTGAAACTTCATTCTAACATTCAACAACATTCTTTATAAAATCGTCGTTTTAGGATTTTTCCGCCGAAGTGTCTTATAACTCATTGGTTTCGACGTTAAACAATGTGGGACATTTGAAAACATTTTTTGAGTTCTTTATGTAGTACTCCTACACGATGGTACAAAACAAACACGATAACTTTTAATATTTGACGACTTTTAATATTTGAGATGTCTACTACAGCTACTGTATCAACAAAGTCATGCGCAGATCGAAATTACCCATCTTACGTCACAACGCGACTTCGGTACCGAGTTTAAAAATAGGATGTGGCTATTTATACATACAGTATGTATACGCAATTGTCTATTTATACATACAGTATGTATACGCAATTGTCTATTTATACATACAGTATGTATACGCAATTGGCTATTTATACATACAGTATGAATACGAGATTGGCTATTTATAAGTACAGTCTGCATTCACTCTGTACCAGATATAGTGTTGAATTTTTATAGAGGTGAAAATACAAAATGGACACTAATAAAAATGTTACTTAATCATAATCATACAATCGTTAAAGAAGAATATGGATATTATGGCAAAGCAAAAAAAAATAATGAAAATGATTATGATACGTCAACGGCTTTGTTACTATCGAGCGCTAAAGATAATGTAAGTATTTAGAATAAGAAAAGTGGATAAAGTTTATACGAAAGGATATTCAAAATTTTCAAAAAAAAAATTTACCACAAGCACAGAAACAGATCAGTGTTTTAATGGAATTTTTAGCAAAAAAAAAAGGAAGAAAATGGTGGAAATAGAGGAAAATGGTTTACGCTATAAAAAAGATTCAGAAGAAGAACTGAAATCACTATTTATAGCCTCTTCAGAAATGGCTCTAAATTATAATAATTCTCAGTGCCCAGTTATAGAAATAGATGTTGTTTTCTGGTTTAATGTTGGAAATATTAGGATTTTGTTATTACTCTAGTATAGCCGACAAATCGGAATTTGCAGCTGTAGCATTTATTGCTAAAGAAACATATTCGTCATTCATATATTGTATGAATGAATTCAAAACAATATGTAAGACTAATCCGTCCGTTTTTTTTAATTGAAAGAACAAAGACAACCGAAATAAAAGCAATACGAATTTTTTTTTTTGCAAATTCCATGTTATTATATATAATCGATTAGTTTCTACTGCAAATTCTAATTGGCAAATTGATGAGAAGCATAAATAATTGGATGAATTCAAGAAATGCTTGTATTTCCAAGCATATGAAGAATATGAAGAGCAGAAAAAAGATTTTTTGTAAATCTGTACAAGTTTTTATAGCAACAAAAGATAAATAAAAACATAACACTTAAATGTAACACTTAAAGAACAATTAAAACTTGGAACAGTTCTAAAGAAATGTGGGTACATTGTTTTAGAAAATATTTACCATTAATGGAAGACACTACAACAAACAGAATTGAACGATCATTTTGGACCCTTAAACAATACATACAAACTAAATATCATAGTTTGCCAATAATTTACGCATGTATTACGGAAATCATAAACTGTGTTGATTCAAGAAAAAATAGAAAGTTAGCCAAAAATAAACAAAATGTTTTTAAATTATGGATAGTGATATCGAAATAAGAAATATACTTAAAGGATGTTCTGAAGCCATCACAGAGACAGGAATAAATTTTTTTCATATACAGTTAAAATTATTTCAAACTTTAGAGTCTTAAGTAGAAAAATAATAGCATTGAGGAAAATTTTGATAGCAAAATATAAAAATTTTATAATATATCGGTGGAAACTTCTCTCGAAGACGTTACGAACTAGGGCTAAAAATCAGCTGGATACTAGGGCTAGACAACTAGGGCTAGACAACTAGGGCTAAACAACAAAACCAGCAGACTAATCCAACACCCATTTCAAGGTAAAATTTAGAGGCGAGATTTCAGAAAACTTCAAAATAAAAACTGGAGTGTGACAAGGAGATGGACTTTCCCCACTTCTCTTGAACTTAAAAAGGTTATGAGAGAATGGTCCAAGGAACTGAACAATTTGGGTGCTCAGAGTGGTATCTACCTGGGAACCTGGTTGTAGATTGCCTGGCCTTTGCAGATGACGTGGCACTGTTTGCTGATTCTCTTGAAATGGCAACAATGCAGGTAAACTGCATTTCACTCAGAAAACAGGCTGCCAATGTGCTTCTTCAAGTGTCGCTGGAGAAAACAGAATTCTTCACCAACATCAGAGAAGCAAACAGAGAGATGTTACTAGAGCAGGGAAACATCAAGAGGACTGAGAAATTTAAGTATCTCGGCGAAAGGATTGAACCCAAGTTATCAGAAAGAGTATCATTATCCAAGAACTAGCAAGTTAGAACTAGCTTGTCGACTGACTAAGAAGTGTCTTTCCTTGAACCGAAGAGGTCTAGTAGAGAAATTGGAAATCAGAGCGAGGAGAATCCTCACGAAGATCCTAGGCCCGGTAAAGGCAGATAGGGAATTCCGAAGGCGGCATAACTCTGAGCTCTACGAACATATTGAGATGCTCTCTGACCGTGCAAGGAAAAGGGTAGCTTTCTATGGCCAACTGTCTGTTCACCTTCTGGCAAAACAAGAAGGTTCCACTTGGTTGACAGAAACCGAGAAGGATGAACTGGGAATAACAGATCTCCAAAACAAACAGTCTCACCCCAAGGAAGTCCGTGGATTTCAGGAAAAACCCCGTAGGAAACGTACCCCCTGGACAGAAGAGAGAATTGAGTTACACCGGCAGAAGATGCGACAATTCTGGGCAAAGGTCAAAGCCCAACAGTTGAACAAGCGTGGTCCAAAGTAGGCCTATTCGAAAGAAGAAGAAGAAGACATCGGCGGAAACATGTTTGTATTCATTTTGGAATTATTTTAGTGCACCACATCGTCATATTCTTATGATAAGAAAATATAATAATTTGGACATATTTTCAAAAACTTGATTTCATGCAAGATATATTTCAACTGAAAATGCACTAAATATGGATACAGATGTTATAAAAGTAAGCATTGATGATTATATTGAAGATGAACATGTAGAGTAGTGATGAACATGTAGTGTAGTGATGAACATGAGAGAGTAGAAGTGGGCTTACAATTAGTGCGATTGAAGAACAAATTCGGTCTAATACTGAGCCCTGTCAATCGAACCCTGCCAGCCCCTCAACAGAATAAAAAAAACTTACAATTCAAATCTAAAATAAAATCCAAAGGACGTCCAAAGATAAAGACAGCACACCACTTTTTACAAAAAAAAATACAGAATAAAAAATGATACCTGTATTTATTTATACATTTCATTTTTACATATTTCATTTATACTATATTTTACCTACTTTAAATGTAATTTAAACCTATATGTCACTGATTTAGTGATACTTTGAATTTTATTTATGAGTTTATTGATCAAGAATGTAAATGAACTTTAATAAATAAAAGTATAGTTATATTATATTAATATTATAATTGTGTAGTTATTACCAAAATAGTAACTCCAATATTTATATATACAGTCAGAATGTGCAAATTGTCAATTGCGAATGCATACTGTATGTATAAGTAGCCAATTGCGTATACATACTGTATGTATAAAGAGCCAATTGCGTATACATACTGTATGTATAAATAGCCAATTGCGTATACATACTGTATGTATAAATAGCGAATTGCGTATACATACTGTATGTATAAATAGCCAATTGCATATACATACTGTATGTATAAATAGCCACATCCTTAAAAATATAGTTTCAATTTGTTACATAACTTTTTAATTACAACGAAAAAAAGAAAACAAAAAAAGAGTTTTGTTATAAAACTTATATATGAGTTTTCGATTTCTGACAAAAAAAAATTGATCCAAATACCCAATTACATAGTCTGCTTCTTGCACTAGCCAGGAATCCAATTTTCAATCTAAATAAATTAACAAAAACTGATCTGGTAATTTTCTTGATCATTTTAACAAAAAAATTTGATCTGGAGAGTTAGTTGATCAGTCAACAGATTTATTATTTTTCAAACAAAATAATAATCTCCAAAATGAAATAGAAGTATTACATTATTAGCGTAATTAATTTCATAATATTATTGAAATATTAAGCTGAAATATGATTTGTATAACTCTTATTACTTGCATTGAATGTAAAAATTATGAAGTAATAATTTAAAAATAAAACATATGAAGCAAAATTTGTAAATTCTTCAAAACTGTAAACATTTTCCTAAGTAGATATGTAATAAGTAAATGAATCATAGAAATGAACTGAATACTTTCATTGGATTAATTAAAGTGAGTGTAAAACAAAAATGATTTAAACAATTAAATAGGAAATTGGAACTTACCAATACACATAATGTTAAATACAAATCCATTTTGTACACTTTTTGAAACTAATTGATCAGGAAGGCTATCAAAGCCTACATGTCCAGAGAGCTTTAATTGCCTGATCTGTTCCTCCATCTAGAAATTAATTAAAAACACAATTAAAAACTAAATCAAATCAAACAGTCCTTTAAATAACCTGCAATTTGTTCCACTTACTATAAAAAAAAGTAAAACAAAGTACAGTATTTGAACTACTTATGCCATAAACAACACAAACACTGTTAGAATTTGTTGGCAACGCCCTAATTATATTGCAAATAATCGATAGAAATGTATTGCAGCGTCTCCGAATTGTGCCAATTCTAATAGGTTGCGAAAATATGTACAAGTCCACGTACACAATTTGCTATTGTAACAAATATTTATCAAAATATAAACAAAAACTTACAGGAGCTTTTTCAACCTCTACGCCACCAGCCATTTTTGTATACTGTCAAAGATGACACACAAACATGAATTTAGTCATCCACCTAGATAAGATTAAAACAGCGGTAAATATAAAATTTCAAATTTAAATTGCCAATATATGGCACGAAAATAGCATTTCGATTAAAAATTTAGAAATTAAATTTAAACATAACAATTAAATATCAGTAAAAATTATATAAAATCATTTCTTCTATTTCACTTTCATCTAAGACTGGAATGAAGTTGCACGATGTGAAGCAAAATGAAGTAAATAAAGTTGTGTAACTATCAACAAAATAACCTAAAGAAATTGTCAAAGTTAAGAAAACCATTTGAAACACGAAACTAATTTCTTTGGAAAGAAAAAATGGATAAATTAACAGAAGTAGTAGTGAAACCCTTAAAAGAATCAATTTACTTAAAACCGATGACAATGTTTTTCACTCAAAATGGTACAAAACGGACTTGGGATCTTCTTACAGTTCATGATAGTGTTGCGATAATAATTTACAACGTTTCAAGAAATGTTCTAGTGTTTGTTAAACAATTTAGGCCGGCGGTGTATTTAGGGAGCATTCCAAAAGAAGATCAGGTTGGAGAAATCGATGTTGTAAAGTATCCGGCAGCTT
Source organism: Phosphuga atrata (assembly GCA_944588485.1). Lineage (NCBI taxonomy): Eukaryota > Metazoa > Arthropoda > Insecta > Coleoptera > Silphidae > Phosphuga > Phosphuga atrata. Next base: position 5,239,014 of record OX155894.1, on the reverse strand, counting down.
TAGGATATACTATGGAAATATGTGCTGGGATTGTCGACAAAAACTTGCCAAACGATGACATTGCAGCTGAAGAAGTTTTGGAAGAATGTGGATATAAAATCGATGCTTCCAAACTTGGTAAACAAAAATACGAATTTTTATAGTAGTGACAGCATTAAGACAAAATTTCAATTCTAAATTAAATTTTAAATATCAAATCAATTTATTTCCATAATCAAGCTAGAAGATAATAGAAATGTGTCAAAAAGTATATGTTAACCCCTTGTCATACAATGAATTCTCTAAGACATCATGTATATATCGTAGTTATATAGTGTAATCTATCAGATTGTGTAAAACAGAGTCTTTTCATGATTTGATGGCAGTTCATGTATTACACGATATGACTAGGCAGTTCATGAAATAGCCACACATATATTTGTTTATTTATATCTTTTTTTCATAGGTCTGATAATTTACACATTAACTCAGTAGTTTTATACTATCAAATGATTGCACTTAGTCATTTCATGAAAGGTCAAAACGGTAAGTAATTCAGATTCTTTAATCGTAGGTAAATATAATGCCTCCTAAAATCGGTGGTTTTATGAACTACAAACTACATCATCTGCCGTCAGATCATGAAATAACACTGTTTTACACAATCTGATGAATTTCACTATGTGACTAGGACATATATATGATAAGATCACATGTGTATGGCAATGTCAACGCGCATTTTATTTGTATGTCAAGGGGTTAATACAATTAAAATAGAATATCAGGGCAGTGGTGGTGTAGTAGACAAGACATAAGATTACTAAGCCTTATGTGCTGGGTTCATATCCTGGAATGCAAATAAAAATAAGCCACTGTTCTCCTGTGCATGACACTGGCAAAACCATCACAGTAAAAATCTGCCTAAAATATTGTGGCTCACCTACCCACTTTAAAAACTGTAAGGGATCCTATAATATCCACACTCGAAAGAGTACACAAGAGATTCAAAGGATTATAAAAAAAGAGTATCATTTAGAGTTTTAACTGTATGGTTCTAAATTATTTTTAAGTGGTTGAATAACAGTTTTTTAAATAACTTAAAGTTCTATTCTTCTTTTATTTTTCTAGTAGGTGATTATATAATGTTATACATCTGTAGTGAGGTCCCTTTTCTGTCATTGTTAATCTATGGATTGGTGGTATATATTCCAAATGTTTTCTTCTTGTGTCTGTATTGTGATTGTTTATACTTTTGATGAAATCGGTTTTGTGTCTGAAGTTAAAAATTAATGCTTCATAGATATATTTGTGTTTTGGTGCTTCAGTGTTTTGGTGTACAGCAATGGGGAAGCAGTGATCCAGTGGGCAAATGCAAGCAAACTAACCCTCTTGCACGACAATAAGATGCCGGCCTCCTTCAATAGTGCCAGATGGCGTAGAAGATTCAACCCAGATCTGATGTTTGTGAGTGATCGGTGTGCGTCAACCCATCCCAAACACACAGCACGGGCCAGTAATGTATCAAGTCATGGCCATATCTCGACCTCATATCATCCCATTTAGACGCATATATAACTTTCGGAAAGCCAACTGGACCAAATTTCAGAAACTGTTGGATTGGACACACTCGCGGCCATCCCAAGCTCCTATGATAGCTTTGTGGATACCGTAAAAAAATGTTCACGACTCTCCATCCCTAGAGGCTGCAACACTAATTATATCCAAGACCTAACAACAGCGTCGAAAGCCCAATTACAAAACCACTTAACTCTGTTCGAAGCCAACCCCCTGGGAGAAAACACAATAGAGACAGGCAAACAACTAATCACCTCAATATCCAAGGCCAAGAGTGCTTGGCGCAAGCGAGATTACAGCGCTTAAACAACGACCCAACCCACTCAAGAGACCATGCCACTAAATGGCAAACCAGATCAAATGCCCCCCAAGAAAGCAACCAATATTAACCGAATAGAGGGTGACGAAACGACCGAACTGTCCACCCCCTTTACCATGGAAGAGCTGAACACCGCCATAAAGAAATGCAAACCACGGAAGGCCGCTGGACCAGACGACGTCCTGACTGAGCAGATCAAGCATTTCTGGCCGAAATCAAAACGGTGGCTATTGGACATGAACAACGCCTGCCTACAACAGTGCAAACTTCCTAATATCTGGCGAAAAGCTAAGATCATAGCTATCCTCAAACCAGGCAAAGAAGCTAATAACCCAAAGAGTTCCGGCCGATCTCGCTGCTATGCCACACGTATAAAATTTTTGAAACATTAATATACAATCGACTGTCACATTGTCACAATTCAGCACATTGAAGATGGTTTCCAAGGGTGGATGATTTCGATGGTTTCATCGACCTCACGGCGGCATATGACAACATCAACCTCCGACTCTTAAATCAGCAGATATATCATACAACCAAAGACATCAATCTCACAAACATTATAAGGAACCTGCTCCAAAACTGGAGGTTCCTGGTGGAGTTCCAGGGAAAGCGAAGTAAGTGGAGGAATCAGAGAAACGTCCTGGCACCACTACTCAACCAACGACCAAGCCCTTCCTGAAGAAACAAAGAACTTTATATATATATATATATATATATATATATATATATGCATATATATATATATATATATATATATATATATATATATATATATATATATATATATATATATATGGTGGGTGGATGGATATGGAGGTGGAATACAACGTCTGAGTGCGGCCCTAGTAGAGTTAGATTCGTACTATAGAAATAACCAGTTGAAGCCAAACCTAACAAAAACGCAGGTATGTGCAGGTATGTATATGAAAACTACAGATCGAATGGAAAGGAGTACCATTGGAACACTGTCCCAACCCTAAGTACTTGGACGTAACACTGGAGAGGGCCTTAACAGTCAAGCGTCACTGCTTTAACACCAAACTGAAAGTTAGCGAAAGAATCAATATAGTTCGCAAGCTGACAAGCTCCAATTGGGAAGCCCAACCTATCGTTCTCAAAACCTCAGCACTCGCCCTCTGTCACTCCGCCGGCGAGTATGCATGCCCGGTTTGGTATAGCTCAGCGCACGCAAAACAAGTTGATGTCCCCCTCAACGAGACAAGCAGAATCATCACCGGATGCTTAAAGCCAACACCCCTGAACAAAATCCATCACCTAGCTGGCATCGCTCCCCATGCCATCCGTAGAGAAGCAGCAGCACTCAAAGAACGATCCAAAGCAGCAGTATCTGAACGCCACCAGCTATGGTCTCCAACCGGCCCACCAGCGACTAAAATCAAGGCGAAGCTTCCTGAGATCAACAGAAAATTACGAGGAACTTAGAACCAGAGTGGACTTTTGGGGAAAGACCTCAAAACAACATTGGATGAAGCCGAATGAAGAACTGGCACCAGGAGGCGGTGAAAACTGGGAAATCTTGAAGGCGCTAAACAAACTGGGGACGGCCACCCTGGGGCTACCCTGAGGACTCCAATCTCTGCGATTGTGGAGAACTGCAAACCACGCAACGCACTTGCCCGCTGTGCCCCGCTAGATGTGCCATAGAGAACCTTATGGTAGCGAAGTCGAACGCAATTGATGTCGCCCGCTTCTGGGAAATAAATGTTTAGCTCACGTCTGAAGTGACGATAGACATCAGAGACACAGATTATGATGCTTCTGACACGAATACATAAAAAGTAGATATATTTACCGGGCAGAGTTAATATATTAGCTTCTTTAAATATACCTTTGTAGGGTTGGTGGTAGTTTAACTTCAATATCATTCTTAATGCTTGTTTTTGTATTTTCAATAGGTCTATTATGTTTTTACCAGCATCCCAAAAGCTTATTCCAAATTGGGTGTGAGATTGGAAGTTCGCATAGTACATGATTTTTAGAATTTTTTGACTTTGTAAAATTCTTACTGGAAATATTGTCTTATATAGATAGTTAGCCAAATGATGGATGTGGGTATCCCAGTTTAAATAGTCATCAAAGTGTATACTTAAAAGCTTCCACTTTGTTTTATGTGTAATATGTTCTTGTTTATTTTGATTTGAATATTGCAATGTTACAATTATTAATTTTGGAAAAACAAGAATACTCCAAATTGCGTTCGACAAATACATTATTTCTACTGATTTTTTTATAAGGCCCTAAAGTACATATCTAGCTAGAAATATCATCATTGCCTTTTTATCAATATGTTTCCATTGACTGTCAGATCTGCTATACGTCGAACTGTTTTTGAGATAGAGGACGCAGTGGAGCGCTCAGCCATACGCAACCTTAGCGCAAGGTAAATCCTGAATCCCAAGGGATTATACTGTTTTTTTACATTGCATTGGCCACAAGCTAATGGACATTACATCCAGGGCCGGCGCTATATTTTGCGGGGCCCTGTGCAAAATAATGAAGCGGGGCCCTGCGCAAAATAATGAAACTCATATAAAGGTGATTTCAATAAATCAGTTCATTATACAAATAGTTTATATTCCAGTGTCAACAAATTTAAAAATAAATAAATTAGGGAATAGTAACATTTAAATGAGATTCATCAATACGTCTTAAAACATTATGCAATCAATTGTATTGTTCATCTTTAAATTGCGTAACATTTGTGTCCAAGAATATGTACGGTGGATCGTTCATGAGATTTTAATCGTTCACTTACGTTCCTATGGAAAAACCCTTATCTACTAAAAAAATGTGATCAGAGGCAAAACTTTCAGCAAAAACTAAATATTTAGTCTGAAGATTTGGGATATACTAGCCATCTTCTGTAATGCTTGTCTCCATTTGCCATTATTCTCACATAATGTGTTTGGGAAATCATTTGTAGTTGAAGTAGAAGGTGGTCCACATTGAACAATTATTGTTCTCCTAGCATGGCTTAGCATAGTTGGCCACGTGGCTGGTTCATCAATGGTAAATAATTCTCTAGAGATCTATTTCTTTCTTCTTTTGTGATTCACTTTGATTATTCGTGTTCTCTAATTATTTCAACAGATACTTCTTCGTTTCGTGTTGTTGTGGAATTCTCGGTATTAATATCAATAGGATTTCTCACCGAAATAGGTGAAATAATTGAAGATTTTTTTATAAATTTATTTAAAGAATCTTTTTAATGTTCTTTTGCCGCTTCTTTATTAAGTATTCTTTTACGTTTTTCACACCCACTAATATATTTTGTTCCGCAGTCTCTTTCACGGCTAGACATTCTGGAGTTATATTGCGAATGGATTAAAAAATAGTTTAGCTAGACTCATAATATCAGTTTTAGTTATGAGTAGTAGTCTACGTTCGGCTTACTTATTCAAAGTAGCAAGTCAATTAAGCGGCAAAATGTGTTCCTTGCAGCAGACTGCGGCGCGGGCGACTACACACGCCAATAGATGCCGATCCCAGACAAAATATCAATTCAACTCTCTGGATGTGCAGGGCCCCTGCCAAGTGCGGGGCCCTGTGCAATCTTCAAACTAAACAAACCCAACTATCTAAACTTGTACTTTCAAGTTTGTTTTCTATTTTTTTTTTTAAGTTAAAAACTTTAATTTGTCGATTTTTTGAAAAAATCACTAAATTTTCTGAAATTATTTGTATAAAAAAAAAACCGGCCAAGTGCGAATTGTGACTCGCGCACCGAGGGTTCCGTACAAACTTGTAAGTAAGATATCTTTTTTGTGGAGGAGGTAACTGTATGCAACCCATATGCTTCTGGTGCCTGACAATACCACGCAACACATTAGTGTATTTTCATAAGTTTCTAATAGTAAATTCTCATTTTTCTTGTAATTAAACTACGTATTTACGGTTTTCAGATTTTTCCCTTTACATGTGCTGTAAGATACCGCTTCTTGCCAAATTTCATGATTCTAGGTCAACGAGAAGTACCCATAGGTTTTGATTCCCTTGTGAAATCACAAAATATGCGACATAAACGGTCATATCTTTTGGTCGCGTTGTTTTACAAGTTTGATTTCACAGCTGAAAGAGACGGCAGACCCGGGTATTTGATACAAATTTCAACTTGTTACCTGTACGCGTTCCTGAGAAAAATGGACTTGACAGACAGACAGACAGATCCAAATAATCCTATAAGGGTGAAAAGTGTTCCTATAAGGGTTCCGTTTTCGGTACGGAACCCTAAAAATATGAAGAAATATTTTTTTTAACAATATTTTGATCTGCATATCAAATTGAAGGTTCCCAATATTAGCACGAATTAATACAAAATTTTATGTCCGAGTTACGTGAGCAAAAAAACCGCCAGACATAAGTCCAGAGTGAACGTTTACAGACGAAGGGTTACATTTGTATTTTTCAAAATAATTTATTTCATTATGTTAAGGTACAACATGAAAATACACGAAAACTAATGTAAATACACATACTTGTATGTATATATGCATGTAAACACCCATGCATATACAGGGTGATTCGGGAGAAAATGGAAGTATTTTAAAGACATGTCCAGAAAGCAAAAATAAGCAATATAAGCTCATATGTTCAAGTCCGATTTTCATTTGTTTCAGAGATCTTAAATTTGACAACGTTGTCCTAAATGCCAATTTGAAATAAATTGTCATTTATAGCGCGGGATGTGCTACTAGATCGCATTCTTAATGCTGCGGCGTTAATTAGAGCGAATCATCGTTCACTGCTACCTCGCTACCAGGTCCATTTATAAACGCGCAAATAAATGTATCGAAATGGGGGGGTGGAGTTTTTGAAAATTTATAAGTTCAGTAGTACATTTTCCTTTAATTTTATAAATTACTATTGTTCAAAATATCTATGAAACGAATGAAAATCAGACTTGAACATATTAGCTATTTTGCTTATTTTTGCTTCCTGGACATGTCTTTAAAATACTTCCATTTCCTCCCGAATCACCCTGTATACATACAAGTGTTCACAATGTACTCATAATGAAATGTCGGTTTTTAGTATTGAGAAAAACTTACGTAGGGGTAAACAGTACAGAGATTGGCCTCTTTAGAAATTGAACAATGAAAATAATAAATTGCATGCTTGTACAAAATGAATTTGTGACTTATTATAGTGCTAGTAATTGCAAAAAACGATACGTTGAAGATAAGAAAGAAAGAAAATAAGAAGATAAATGTTAGATTCATCCAAAAACATAGTTATCGGCCACATAAATGTAATAATTGTCCAGTAGATTTACAGTAATTGGCCAATGCTTTATAATAAATAAATGTAATTAAAACATATTTAGAACAGTCTTTCATAAATTCTTACTGTATGTGTAGTCTTGTATGTCTAGTCCTGTCTACCTAGTCTTGTCTGTCCAATCTTGTCTGTCTAGTCTTGTCTGTCTGTCCTCCTCGGTGGTGTAGTTGACAACATACCCGCCTTTCAATGCGGGAGACCCGGGTTCGATTCCTGGTCGGGGAGACAACAACTAGGGCGGTTTTTCAGTAAACCGTCCGGGCTGCCCACCCTGAATGAATGCAGAATATGCGATACCAGGGTGGCGCATACTAAAGCCAAGGTGGAATAGGGGGTTTAGTGAGAGTCTTGTCTGTCTAGTCTTGTCTGTGTAGTCTTGTCTGTCTAGTCTTCTCTGTCTAGTCTTGTCTATCTAGTCTTGTCTGTCTAGTCTTGTCTGTCTAGTCTTGTCTGTCTAGTCTTGTTTGTCTAGTCTTGTCTGTCTAGTCTTGTCTGTCTAGTCTTGTCTGTCTAGTCTTGTCTGTCTAGTCTTGTCTGTCTAGCCTTGTCTGTCTAGTCTTGTCTGTCTAGTCTTGTCTGTCTAGTCTTGTCTGTCTAGTCTTGTCTGTCTGTCTTGTCTGTCTAATCTTGTCTGTCTAGTCTTGTCTGTCTAGTCTTGTCTGTCTAGTCTTGTCTGTCTAGTCTTGTCTGTCTAGTCTTGTCTGTCTAGTCTTGTCTGTCTAGTCTTGTCTGTCTAGTCTTGTCTGTCTAGTCTTGTCTGTCTAGTCTTGTCTGTCTAGTCTTGTCTGTCTAGTCTTGTCTGTCTAGTCTTGTCTGTCTAGTCTTGTCTGTCTAGTCTTGTCTGTCTAGTCTTGTCTGTCTAGTCTTGTCTGTCTAGTCTTGTCTGTCTAGTCTTGTCTGTCTAGTCTTGTCTGTCTAGTCTTGTCTGTCTAGTCTTGTCTGTCTAGTCTTGTCTGTCTAGTCTTGTCTGTCTAGTCTTGTCTGTCTAGTCTTGTCTGTCTAGTCTTGTCTGTCTAGTCTTGTCTGTCTAGTCTTGTCTGTCTAGTCTTGTCTGTCTAGTCTTGTCTGTCTAGTCTTGTCTGTCTAGTCTTGTCTGTCTAGTCTTGTCTGTCTAGTCTTGTCTGTCTAGTCTTGTCTGTCTAGTCTTGTCTGTCTAGTCTTGTCTGTCTAGTCTTGTCTGTCTAGTCTTGTCTGTCTAGTCTTGTCTGTCTAGTCTTGTCTGTCTAGTCTTGTCTGTCTAGTCTTGTCTGTCTAGTCTTGTCTGTCTAGTCTTGTCTGTCTAGTCTTGTCTGTCTAGTCTTGTCTGTCTAGTCTTGTCTGTCTAGTCTTGTCTGTCTAGTCTTGTCTGTCTAGTCTTGTCTGGCTAGTCTTGTCTGTCTAGTCTTGTCTGTCTAGTCTTGTCTGTCTAGTCTTGTCTGTCTAGTCTTGTCTGTCTAGTCTTGTCTGTCTAGTCTTGTCTGTCTAGTCTTGTCTGTCTAGTCTTGTCTGTCTAGTCTTGTCTGTCTAGTCTTGTCTGTCTAGTCTTGTCTGTCTAGTCTTGTCTGTCTAGTCTTGTCTGTCTAGTCTTGTCTGTCTAGTCTTGTCTGTCTAGTCTTGTCTGTCTAGTCTTGTCTGTCTAGTCTTGTCTGTCTAGTCTTGTCTGTCTAGTCTTGTCTGTCTAGTCTTGTCTGCCTAGTCTTGTCTGTCTAGTCTTGTCTGTCTAGTCTTGTCTGTCTAGTCTTGTCTGTATAGTCTTGTCAGTATTGTCTGTCTATTCTTGTCTCTCTAGTATTGTATGTCTAATCTTGTCTTTTATAAATTCTTACGAAATAAATATAAATACACATTTTAATCAAAACAATTATGCTTAGCTTATGCTCCTATTTGGTTAAAACTTACTGTAAATAACTGTCTGATGCGGTGGTGTTCCCCTTTGTCTTTGCTGTTTCTATGATTTCGGTTTTAGGTGTTACTTGTTTATGATTTTTATGATCGGGCGCGTATCTTTGTGGGTATTATTTGTTGTATTCCTATCCCGCGGCGTTGGTTCGTTACCAGCGATCGTTGTTGACTTCAGATCTTTTTGATTGGATACACAGTTTGTTTCGTTTAAGCCAGGGGTCTCCAAACTTTCCAGCCTTAGGGCCATACTGATTACTCCAGTAAGTTCCGAGGGCCAAAACCATATTATCATTGTTGCCGGTGGTAAAAAGTGAAATAGCCCACTGATGAAAAAAAAGTCCGAAAAAGTACGCAACGTTTAAAAATGGCTGCAAATCGGACTAAAGTCCGCAAAACGGCAACACTGCATATTAATAATTTTCCTGTCATTATCTGTAATTTCTAGATTAGTCGTAGAGTACGATCCATGAGGAGTAACGTGACACGACATCTGGTGGACACAAGCGGAAATAGGTAGTACCTTCTATCGCTAACAGATGGCGCTAATAGCACGTACAGAATAATCTCGTTGGTTCGAGAAAGTTCTGGTGTCTACCACTCACTTCTAGATGGCAGTAATTGGAATATATAAGAAGGCTAGTGGCGCAACCGCAAGTCAGTTCCTATGACAATGTTGTGAAATAAAATAGTGCGTACCTCCTTAAAACGTGTTTGTGCGTGCTTAAGTTTAAGACATCTTTGTAACAGTGTTTTGATTTGAATTGTTGCTTTTGTGTGTGATTTAGTAGTATGGAAAAGAAGCGAAAAATTGATAGTGAATGCAGAAAATTCAAAGATCAGTGGAACATTCAGTATTTCGTAATTGAGTCCAGTAACAAGGCGCTATGTTTGATTTGCAATGATAGCATAGCCGTTCTCAAAGAATATAACATTAAACGTGATTATGAATGGAAAAGAAAAATTCGAAGCTATGAAGCGCGGATTGAAATCGCAGCAATCTTCATTTACAAAACTCAAAACTGAACAAGAGGCTGCAACTCGTGCCAGCTTTCGTGTGGCTCTTGAAGTTGCAAAACGTGGAAAACCATTCACCGATGGAGAAATGATCAAAGAATGCATAATTGCAGTAGCCGAAGAAATGTGCGCTGAAAAGGTAAATTTATTAAAAACTGTCAGTATGTCAGCAAACACTGTGGCTCGTAGGGTAGAAAACATCGCTGAAAATATATCCTCTCAACTGTTCGACAAAAATGGATATGTAGAGTGGTTTTCTTTGGCCTTGAATGAGTCAACGGATGTGTCAGATACTGCTCAGGTGTTGATTTATATTCGAGGAGTAGATAAAAGCTATGAAGTGCATGAAGAACTTCTTGATATGTATAGTATTCATGGCACAACTACTGGTACAGATATTTTTAAAGGAGTTGAAATGGCCATTAATCTAAAGAACCTTCGATGGAAAAACTTACCGGAACTTCAAATGGATATGATTGATCTACAGTGCAGTGATATAATTAAGAACAAATATCAAAACTCATCTTTGTTGGAATTTTATAAGAGTCTTCCACTGACACAATTTGATAATTTGCATAAATTTGCACGTGGGCTGTTTTATGTACCAAAAACTACTTATTTGTGTGAGAAGACCTTCTCCAAAATGAAGTACACAAAAAATGTTTACAGATCTAAATTAACTGATGAGCATCTTAAATCTTTTTTAATAATTGGTACAAGTAAAATTAGTCCACAACTACAAACTATTGTCAGTGGAAAATCTCAATTACATAAATCTCATTAGTATTTCATATGTCATTATGCTTGTTATAAGTTATGTTTTTATTTAAAATGTATAAAATGTTAGTTGGATTCATTTCAATAATTTGTTAGTTATTATATACTGAAGTTAAATTTTCTGCATATTATACATGTCTTTACTCATTACAATTCTGTGTTTCTTTATCCAACTTATCACAAAAACAATAACAATAAGCCTACAACAATGTTATGAGTAGTTAGCCCATGACCATATCAATGTAGATGTCATTAATAATTATTCAACATAAAATTAGAATACTTTAGTAAACTAAATTTAATTTGCTATAAAAAATATGTTCTCTAAAAGGACTTTGCAAGTATGCTAGCTCTCCGCGGGCCGGACAAAATCTGTCCTCGGGCCGGATGTGGCCCTCGGGCCGTAGTTTGGAGACGCCTGGATTAAGCGATGCACCGACTTCGACTCATCATTAGCGTTTGATTCTATTAACTGTTCAGTTAATTTAATTATTAATTCTTCTAGAGGTTCCACATGTTTTTTTATTTGCGATTCCACGGAGAATTTTGGCGACCTTGATTACATCTCATTTTTTAATGACAAATCGTTTATCTGGTCGAACAACTTACGGTTTAAAGTTTGGAGAGGTTCTATATGCTTTTTTATGATTCCCGATATGAAGTTTTCGTAATCAGAACTCTGGAGAAAGGCGGTCATTATGTCGAATTGTCTTTCCGAGAGGATCTATCCCTTTAATCCCCTTGGTATCATCCTATTGGTATAATAATGTCAGTAGTCTTTGATGAACTTTTCGATAGGTTTTTATTAATTTTGTTATAATTTGTTTTAAGGCTTCTTCATACCGTCGCGGAGCGTTTGCATCGCGAAATTTCGCGACAGCGAAATGGCAATGCTAACATCAAAAAAACGCGTGGGCTTTGCTTTGCCTTTAGCGAAAAATTCGCTAGCGGCGCGGCAGCGAAATGGCAATGCCCACATCAAAACGCAAATGGCAATGCCCACATCAACATCAAATTTACGTATATCGTAGTCATGATTTCCTCAGAGAAAAAAGTTATGGTATTGTAAGCAATGATTGTATAATATGTTATAGTATATTTATTTTGAATTTCTAAAACACATAAAATTCATTTCGGAATTAAACATGGGTTCATGGGTTTATAAAATAGAAAATCAATGCGATTACAGAGATCACCATTTCAAAACACAGCGGCAGCGAAACTAACCGAGCATGCAACGTCCTTGTCGTGCAAAGCTGCACTACTGCGACTATGACGGAAATCGCGCTTGTTGATCTGAACATGTACATAAGCCACCGTGTGGATCCGCCGCGATATCGCACCGGTGGCGGCAGCGAAACTTTCGCTCCGGTCTGTGAGATCCTTTAAAGCTACACGTTTCACTGAACTGACGCCTCGCGCGTTCGCTCTCTATATTTAAAAGAAAGACTGCTATTTTATTTAGTAAATTATGTTACATAGTAGCTATGAAAACTACATATTATTTTCTTTTAGAAAAAGTATCAACTTATAGAGCGGGCGTGGGAGCTTCTGGCAGTATCCAAGTTTTGTACTATTGCGAAGTGACTGATGATATGAGAGAGAATAGCGGTGGAGGGATAGATGATGAAATAATTGATGTAATTGAGATGACAATTCCAGAAGTTAAAGAGTTTTTGAAAAAAGATTACATTCCAAGTCCTCCAAGTTTGCTATACGCCATCCAATGGTTTTTATCAAACAAACTGGATAGGTACATTAATAGTTTAAATTAATTATATAATACATTCAGTTTTTCGTAAAAAAAAGTTTTTTAATGTATTTATTGAATATTTAATAAAATTATGTATGAGATGTTAGCCTAATTAGGCAGATAGAGAGATGTTTATGTCAATGATAATTATGTTGCACTTATTTAATATATCAATGGAAATTTAATATGAATTAAATATTACAATACATTTTCTTCCTAATGAAATTATTTATTTTTTAACCAATGCAGGTCCAAATGTTACTTGCATCTTTAAAACAATATACAGTATAACAGTAACAATATACAGTATTTGATTTCCGATCTTGATAATCCGGCGGTTAATTCAGTAATCCGGCGCTCTGAAGAAGCACGTGTATTTTCTTTCAGTTGACCCGCGCCGGATATAAACCTCGCGCACAGAAGAAATAAACTCAAAAACAACAGGATTATGTTGTTTTTGAAATAAAGTCAAAAACAACAGGTTTGTGTTGTTTTTGACTTCATTTCTTCTGTGCGCGAGGTTTATATCCGGCTGTTCGGTTTTATGTCGGGTGTTCTTACAAAAAGTTCTGGCCAACACACACGTATCTTTGTGGATTTTATTTGTTTTATTCTTATGGCGCGGCGTTGGTTCGTTATCAGCGGTCACTGTTGACTGCAGCTCTTTGTAAAGTTTGTTTCGTTTGAGCGATGTACCGACTTCGATTTATATTATTAACGTTTGATTATCTGTTCAGGTAATTTAATTATCAACTCTTTCAATTACCTATTTAATTATCAATTTATGGTCGCAAAAACCTCAAACTTTGATTGAGTCTGGGATTTATTGCCTTGGGATTATTATTGAGTAAGATACTACACATGACGATGCCAGGGTAATTAAAAAAATGGTACGAATTGTCCTGCTGAACAAAAAAATTACAACAACCATACAATGCATCTCGCTATGTGCTACACTTTTTACAAGAAATCATTTCAAGTAGAAAACAGCTCAAGTAGAAACCGGCGCGAGTAGCGTAGTGGTGACGAGTATAGAGGCTAAGTGACGAGTATAGAGGCCCGAGTTCTATTCCCAGCGTCCGGCCGCATTTGTTCCAGAAAGACAAATGTGAAAAATGGCAATTAGTGCAATTTACGAATTTTCGAAGGGTCAGCAAACCCGGTAATCACATCGAACCAAACTTTTAAAAGAAAAAAAAACAGCTGCAGCAGTGAAGATGAAGATTTATTACCTGAAGAATCGCAAGAAGAAGATGTGGATAAAGTGTATTACGTCGAAGAACATGAAATTAAAAGTAATTTATCCAGACAACAATAAGGTTGAAGTCGAAGGTGAATGTTCGGCAAATTCATAAAAATTAGAAGAAGTGACCAATCCAAACTATTCCTTGCAAGACGAAGTACAAAAGGATATTCTAGAAGAAGTAAACAAAAATATTTATATGCAAACAAATCGCTATCCTAATTCTATGAAAAAGGAGTTTGCTAAATATAAGAGAACTTCTGAGAGAACAAAAAGATTCAAGCACTCTCTACAATTAAAGCTACATCCACCTACTCCGAAAGATCATTTTCTCTAAGCGGCAACTTTTGTACAAAACTAAGATCTCGTTTAAATATCAGACACTACTACCAAAAGTTCTTAAAAACCGAACCCGAAACCCCCGTTTTTAATTTTCAAAAACTGAAAAACGCGGTTATTATATATTCAGAAACCCTAGTTGAGATATAATAAAATAAACTTTCTGTTCGAAATCATTTCATACTTAAGGACCTAATAATTTTTTCCTTGTGATAACCCTAAGAACACCAACTATGCTCTATTCCAGTGGTTCTTAAACTGGGTGCCCCGAGCGTATGTCTGGGGTGCCGCAGCAATAATCAAACAAATGCAAAAAAAGTAAAAAGAAAATTACATGAGGAGGTAAACGAATTTGAGTTCCTACTTTTAATGCAGAATTCTGGACAATTGGCTAAAATCTGGATCTTCAAAAAGGATAAGGTGATGAACTCACTGAAGCTTCTGAAGCGACTGATTCAATTACAACCAGCATTGTCGGAGCAGACTAAATATCCTAGCAGACACCTGCGAATCTAAATCATTCAAGTTCGTCTGCCTCAGTTCGCGAAAACGCAACTCACGATCAAAAGATAATCCGAGGAACAATAAGGAAACATGATCCTAGCTACCTCACATTGTTTGGCTGCGGATACCCGCCAGTATCCGCATATGCAAAGATACAGAGGTCACAATAAGCAGACCGTGTCACAAGAATGGTTGAGAAAGGACTACCAAAGCGGGCCCTCCAAGGCAAAATGGTAGGGACGAAACCGAGGGGCAGACCATGGAAACGATGGGACGCGGTAGAAGAAGATACCAGAGGGTTACTAAGGATCAGAGGCTGGAAGACGGTAGCAATGTACAGAAGCGCCTGGAGGAATAAATTGTGGGAGGCCAAGGCCCAACCTTGGGCTGTAGAGCCATAGAAGGAGGAAGATTTGAACTAAAAATGTACTAGTAGTTACATTTACAGAAGAGCATTTTATCCAAAACTTAACTGATGTCGATTGGCTGCTTACATTGGGGTACCTTTACGAGCATTCTGTTGCATTCTCAACATACGCTTACATTAAAAACATTATGCCCGCTCCAGACTCTCGCGGAGTAACTTCGGCGAGGATCCTCGCCGAAGTTGTTCGATGCGAGGAACTACACGGAGTAGGCATCCACACTCGCTTTACTTCGCGAGGACCTCAGTACTCGCACCTCGTGTCCCTTTGACTTGGGCAAGTTAGCCAAGGCGAGGCGAGGAAGCACAAGGCAAGGCGAGTAACCTGACAACACTGTCGTTCATCGCTCAACTCCGTGCTACTTCGCGAGAGTCTGGAGCGGGCATTAAACGTTAAACGCTTACATTACATTCATTCGCGCATAAATTCGCGAACGGCATGTCAACGTCAAAACGAAAATTTTGGAAAATTAAATTAAATTTGAATTAGTTTCAGGAATTTTTCGAATTTTTAGGCACATCTTCGAACACAAGCCTAAACCGCCCAGACAACTCGCCACACATACACCTAATCAGATCTTTGTGGAACAACCGAAAATGAAGGAACAGCCTAGACATAAGCTATTGGAAGAGTTTAGGCAAATATTAGTGGAAGAGTCTAGGCAAAAACTAGTTAATTAAAAACTAGTGGAACAGCCTAGGCAAATACTAGTGGAAGAGTCTATTTGCCCAGACAGAAAGTAGTAGAACAGCCTAGACGAAAACTATTGGAACTGTCTAGACAAATACTAGTGGACGAGTCTAGGCAAAATATTAGTCGAAGAGTCTAGGCAAAAACTAGTTGGTTGATCAAAAACTAGTGCAATATTCTAGGCAAATGCTGGTGGAAGAGTCTATTTGACTATTCGAACAGCTTAGATGGAAAGTGGTGGAACAGCCTAGACGAAAACTAGTGGAAGAATCTAGGCAAATACTTGCGGAACGGCCTAAATTGCACATGCAAGGCCTAACTGAGGACTACAAATTTGCTGGGCAATCGTTTAAATTGTTCGGGGCGTTTGGAGATGAGCTTAAACTAGCTAGACAAACCCTCGCCGGTAAATTTGAAGGTATTAAACTGTTTTTGGAGGATGAGCCTAAACCTAGGAAAACTCTAACGGATAACCTTGAAGGAGTTAGATTAATTTTAGGGGATGATGCTAAAGTTAGACAAACCCCAACGGATAAATTTGAGGGTATTAGAAGGTTTTTAGGGGATAAGCCTAAAACTAGACGGAAATTTGGAGTGATTACATTATCTGTGTGTGACAAGCCTGAACCTAGACAAACAGGAATTGATGAAGAGAATTTGTGGTTTTTGGAAGATAAACTCAAACCTAGGCAAACTCTAACAGATAAATTTGAAGCGATTCGATTGATTTAGGAGGATAATCCTGAATCTAGGCAAACCCCAACGGATAAATTTGAAAGTATTAGAAGGTTTTTAGAGGGTAAACTTAAAACTGGGCAGACATTTCAAGGGATTAGATTGTCTTTGTGTGGCAAGCCTGAACCTAGACAAACGGGTACGGATGAATTTGAAGAGAATTTGTGGTTTTTGGAAGATAAGCCCAAACCTAGGCAAACCTTAACGGATAAATTTGAAGGGATTAGATTGTTTTTGGAGGATAAGCCTAAACCTAGACAAACCCTAACGGATTATTTTGAAGAGCATAAGTGTTTTTTCGTGGATAAGGCAAAAACTAAATCTGAAGGAATTAGATTGTTTTTGGGAAATAAGCCTAAACTTACGCAAACTCTAACGGACAAATTAGAAGTGATTACGTGGTCATTAGGCCATAAGCTTGGATCACCTAGACCGTCTTCCAACAAGCAGTCGTCGTTCGCAATGCAAACTAGGCAGTATTGCGACCACGTTTTCAGGCGCATGTGTACTCGGAGGCGTGCGAGAACGCGGTGAACGTGCAGATCGTCGCGGAGCTGAACGACGCCTACGCCTACCTGGGCATGCGGAGGTCGCGCTACCCATCTACGAGGGTTTCTTCTACGCCATGCAACAGAAGGAGCTGGGCCACGCGCACAAACTGATCCGGTACCAAAACCTGCGCGGCGACACCGTCCACCTCTGTCCGCTCACCACCTCCGACTGCGAGAAGAGGAGCTTCGAGAAGGTCTTCAACGTCAGTCTCGAGATGGAGAAGCTTATCAAAGAGGAATTAATAAAGCTGCACTCTGTGGCAGAGGAGAGTCAAGGTTTGCATTTGATGGACTTCGTGGTGAGAGACTTCATCGGAAAGCAGGAGAAGTCCATCTACGAGTTTGGAAGGTTGTTATCTAGATACAGACGGATGATATGCGGGCAATGCAAGTGTGGGGAGTTTCTGTTCGACAGGGAAATCACAGAGAGTTTGGGCGAACTTGCCAACAAATTGTACAAATAAACAGGCATTGGAGAAAATTCTCTGTATCAAGTGATTAAGGGTGAAATTAAGCAAACTTCCGATAAACTTAAAGGAAATAAAAAAATATACGTTAAACTGGGATATGAGGCATGAACCGTTCAGCGCCACCCGTGCCACAATTGGTACTATCGGAAATTAACATAAAACCTCCATTGGCGCGTAAAAAACGCCACCGTAGCTACAAATTTGAACAAAATGGATGGTTAGATTATGGTTAGGTTAGGTTATATTAGGAGAAGATCAATCAAAACCGCTTATCGTGTGTCAGTTCGACTTCTCGATCCGAAATAAGAAAAAAATTTCAATAGTAACAATTTTTATACTGGGTGTCCCATTTTAATCCGCCAGTAGCGATAATTCTGAAACATTGCATTGAATCCTGCCTGCTCAAATACTACCCCCCCCCCCCCCCCCCCCCTACAAAGACGTAAAGTACTCAAAAATAGCGATTGAGTACTTATTTTTCAAATTAAATAATGGTAAAATAATTCAAAAAAGAATGTCATTTTTTTTTCAAACAGTGTTTGACCGGGCCCCCCACATAGCCCTCGGAAAATCCACAAAAATACACTCTTTTTAATTGGTTGGTAACTCGGATGAATCTTTGACTCTTGACAATTTACACAATTTTCCGGTAACGAATGCACGTTAACGCGATACCAAATTCACAAAAAACACGAGATTAAGATTTCTTGGATTTTTTTTATTTTCGTTCCTTTTTAGGGTTCCGTACCGAAAACGGAACCCTTATAGGATCACTTTGTTGTCCGTCTGTCTGTCTGTCTGTCTGTCTGTTTGTCTGTCTGTCTGTCTGTCTGTCTGTCTGTCTGTCCGTCTGTCTGTCTGTCAAGACCTTTTTCTCAGGAACGCGTAAAGGTAACAAGTTGAAATTTGTATCAAATACTCGGGTCTGCGGTCTCTTTCAGCTGTGAAAAAATCAAATTTGTAAGTCAACGCGATCTAAAGATATGACCGTTTATGTCGCATATCTTGCGATTTCACAAGGGAATCAAAACCTATAGGGTATTTCCCGTTGACCTAGAATCATGAAATTTGGCAAGAAGCGGTGTCTTACAGCACATGTAAAGGGAAAAATCCGAAAACCGTAAATATGTAGTTTAATTACAAGAAAAATGCGAATTTACTATTACAAATTTATGAAAATATACTAATGTTGTCGTAGTGGTATTGTC
Organism: Phosphuga atrata; assembly: GCA_944588485.1. NCBI lineage: Eukaryota > Metazoa > Arthropoda > Insecta > Coleoptera > Silphidae > Phosphuga > Phosphuga atrata. Next base: position 5,220,250 of record OX155894.1, on the reverse strand, counting down.
AGGCTCCAGAAGCATATGGGTTGCATACAGTTAGGTCCTTTTCAAGTAAGGTCCGAAGGTTTAAAAGTATGTGTTGGCACCAAGCTGTTTATTCTGAATTTTCTTTGTTTATATTCGTTATGCATTTCATCACGTACGCTCTATATACATAATAAATACAGGGTATATATTATGTCAAAATTTTGCTTGTTTATAACCGACATGCGACATACTCAAGTCCCGTAACATCCTGTATATATTACATTTCGTCTAATTTTTCTTTATAATCTACATAATATGTTGATAATCTACATAATAATACTATACTATACAAGTTTGTACGGAACCCTCGGTGCGCGAGTCACTCGCACTTGGCCGGTTTTTTTTTAAATTTAGTTTTTAAAAATGAGTTCAGTACGCAAAGCCAAGTCGTTGAGTAATCATGGACTACTCACCGACCGAAATTGTGGACATCCTAAAAGTCATTGGAGAGTCGCTGAACAATTACACCAATGCAGTAGAACTGTATCGCCAAAGATTCCCGGATCGTCGGTGTCCGTCTCGCAGTACAATGCGAGGGCTGGAACAACGTTTGCGCCAAGGTCACCTACAACGACACCGACCTCGAGCGAATCTTGTGGATGACGACCCCCGCACCATCGCCATACTTGGAGCTGTACACCTCAATCCCCATATCAGTCTCCGAGAAATCCAGGCAGAAATCGGCATACCGAAATCGACGGTTCAACGGTTACTCCGCGCGGCAAAGTTCCATCCGGTTCACATCATGCGCGTTCAAGAACTTCATGGAAATGATTTCGCCAATCGTGTGGGTTTCTGCAACTGGGCTGTGCAGCAGATCGACCGCGACCGTTTATTCTTCCACCGAGTCCTGTTCTCCGACGAGTGCACTTTCCAGAATACCGGATTCGTCAACATCCACAATGCCCATTATTGGAGTGCTGAAAACCCCCACTGGGTTCGACAAGTGAACGCACAGCAGCGATGGAGTGTCAACGTGTGGTGTGGACTTCTCGGCTCGCAGATAATCGGACCATTCTTCTTCGACAGGACGTTAAATGGCGCGAGGTACCTGGAATTTCTCCAGAACGATCTTCCTGTGCTGCTAGAAGAAGTCGATTTGCGTACCCGGAGGACGATGTGGTTCCAGCAGGACGGTGCCCCACCACACTATGCTCGTGCGGTTCGAGAACATTTGGATGAGCTGTTTCCAGCGCAATGGATTGGTCGCGGAGGACCTATTGTTTGGCCACCCCGATCTCCGGACTTGACATCGCCTGATTTCTTCCTTTGGGGTTACCTGAAAGACGTCGTCTTCCGCGATCCTCCAACCACGCGCGAGAACATGATGGTGCGGATAACTAATGCCTGTCGTGAAATATCTCCAAATACGTTGCGGGCGTGCGTGGAGAATTTCGCCAAACGAATACGATTGTGTCGAGACCATCAGGGACACAATTTAGAGCAGTTCTTGTGAATTGCAACGGCGACGAACTCACACACACGCACACGCATGAACACGCACACTCAAATGCCCATGTAACATACGACAATGTGGGGGGCCCGGTCAAACACTGTTTGAAAAAAAAATGACATTCTTTTTTGAATTATTTTACCATTATTTAATTTGAAAAATAAGTACTCAATCGCTATTTTTGAGTATTTTACGTCTTTGTAGGGGGGGGGGGGGGGGGGGGGCGGTGGTAGTATTTGAGCAGGCTGAGAAAAAAACAACCTTGTCAGGTTGTGAGTAAGTCTTAAGTAATAATAACAGTTAATTACGTGACGATTTTCGCAATTTAATTGACAAAAAACCTAATTTTTACATTTGCAGCGCCATCTCTCGACCAATAAAAAAAATGTTTCGGATAAAACTTACATACTTTTTAACCCTCTATCAGAATCTGCAATAAAAAATAGGGGTTTCCATTTAAGATTTTAAAGTTGCCCCCTGTTCCCGCCCCCCTTGGGGGGCTGGGGGGGCAAAGTCTACGGCATCAGATGTCCCCCTCGGAACCATTAACTTTTCATTTGGAACACTTTTTGATTCAATGCAATGTTTCAGAATTATCGCTACTGGCGGATTAAAATGGGACACCCAGTATACCCCCTTCAAATTTATTTTCCCTACGCCTTTGTGTTTTGCCTACAATGCGCATGCGTACATTGGGTTGCCTATATATTTAATTCCTCTTATCCCAGATTTACAAAAAAATCTTCCAAACAATTTCATTCAAACCGTTTTTAGGGTAGCTGCGCCTTGAAACTTTTGTAACCTGACAAAGGTGCCGCGAGATTTTTTTAGCTCGATAAACTTTAAATGATTCTTTAAATGATTAAAACCGAATGATTCGGCCGAAAAAGTTTGAGAACCTCTTCTCTATTCAGACAAATTAAAAGAAAGTTTATAATTAACAGAAGATAAATGAAGTAATATTTGTTTCAAAACATTGCTATAAATAATGATTACATTTTGAATCTTATATTTAAAATTGAAAGTAGGAGATTATCATTACGATATCTTCAAATCTGTCAGTAGCTGGAATTACACTGATATCTTCTGTTACTCTTTGGCACACTTTGCTCGAGATGCGGTGTGTGAGCCGTTCGCTACGTCAAAGCAAGTAACGGGAACGGTCAAGACCAACTTTTGTCAGGGGCTGACAATCTTGCTTTCACGTAGCGAACACACAACGCATCTCGAGCAAACTGTGCCAAAGAGTAACAGAAGATACCACAGTGTAATTCCAGCTACTTGACAGATTTGAAACTGTAATGATAATCTCCTACTCTCAATTCTATTATTAATTTGGTTCAAACCATGACATTAACCCCATGGCATACGAATAAAATGACGTATGTCATAAATGTCATAAATCACATATACATGACGTCTTAGAGACGTCATTGAATGTCAAGGGGTTAAAACAAATGACACAAACCATGACACAAACAATTTAAACTCATATTTAAAAGACTGGTATTTTGTAAATTATGTTTCATAGCAGCAATGAAAAATACATATTATTTTCTTTTTAGAAAAAGTATCAACTTATAGAGGAGGTGTGGGAGCTACTGGCAGTATCCAAGTTTTGTACTACTGTGAAGTGACTGATGATATGAAGCAGCATAGTGGTGGAGGGGTAGATGATGAAATAATTGATGTAATTGAGATGACAATTCCAGAAGTTAAAGAGTTTTTGAAAAAAGATTACATTCCAAGTCCTCCAAGTTTGCTATACGCCGTCCAATGGTTTTTATCAAACAAACTGGATAGGTACATTAATGGTTTAAATTAATTATTCAGGTTTTCGTATAAAAAGTTTTTTATGTTTTTATTGAATTTTTAATAAAATTATGTATGAGATGTTACTAATTTGGCAGATAGATGTTTATATCAATGATAATTATGATGCACTTATTTAATCAATGGAAATTTAATATGAATTAAATATTACAATAAATTTTCTTCCAAATCAAATTATTTATTTTTGAACCAATGCAGGTCCAAATGTGAGTTGTATCTTTGAAGGCATAATTTTATTTTTATAACTTTTTATATACCATTTTTTCTAATTAAGGTTCAATGGTGCAATTATTTGACTAAAGGTTTTTTGGAACTTACTTATTAACGCCACCACCAAGTATTTGGAGTTTTAAAAATGTTTTAATTGTATAATGTTTTATTTTATGATTTATCATAAAAAATTTAGGTGTAGATTAGCGGCTTTTAAAAATGTAATTTGTAAATGTAAATGTGGTGGCAAGTACCGTTTTTTTTTTTTTTTAATTTATCATAGTATGTTATTAGGAACTTATCGAAGCAGCAGATATAGTAATAGAGGCGTACCTAGGGTAAATGGCGCCTATGGCAAACAAACACCGATCTTGCATTCCTCTCGGGCGATAAGTTGCTTAGGTTTTATTTTCTAAAGAAAACTACTTGGGTCAAAAACCACAAAAATTAAATCTAATAACTCTTTATTACAAATAAACTTAATAAAGACGGAACAAAGCTTGAATATATAAATATACTCAACCTTTCCGGAACTCTATAATACTAATGAGTCTTTTTAGGACTACCAAAAACAAATCTCGTATGAAATTTGTCAGTTATTCTATAGCTTTCAGTCCACCTTCGTGCTCAACGCTCAACTTGGAATGTCAGAACGCGACATCCTGGTGCCCCAAATTAACATTCAAGTTTTTCTCTGTGCCGATTAACAGTTATAAGTTGGCGTCGCGGCGCCATTCCGCGACGTCTAATTATTGGTGCGAAAAGCCAACGGACCATTCTATAATCCACTGAAAAATCCAGAACATTCACCGGGGGGCTACAAAAATATGGACGTTTTACTTTCGTCTTATTTTCTTGCTGTAGGGCGAGTTTGGGCGGGCGTCGCGACGGTTGCAAACGATGCAGCGCAATGCCGCTTGCACTAAAAGATAAAACGTTCAATTCTCTGCCGAAATAGCCCAAAACTGTTACCGCAGAGCTTAATAATTCTGCGCGAGTTTTCCCGGATGTCCAAGAAACGTCGTTTTATGGCGTCGCGATGCCATCTTCAACGGAATCTGAAATAAATTTCCAAACAAACTAATAAGTTCTATGCCCGATCGAACGGCGCCGGTCCCGTTCCGATCCGCCAATTGGTTCGGGCGTTCTAGGTACCACCGCAAAACGCTTCTGGTGTTTTTTCACTTTTTGCGCATTTTTCTCTTTAAACTGCCGCAGATTCGCAAAAAGTCGTTGTAGTTAAAAAATTCTTACCGGAATAGTTGCGGGCAAGTGTTCGTAGGAGAACAAATCCAATCGGCGACCTGGAACGCTTTACATAAGTGTAGGACATCAGTGGAAGTGATTGCAAAATCGGCAAAAAAAAGTTGCATTTTCTTGCAGGTCGCAGACGTCGCAGCCAAAGCATCCGGGAAATGCGCCTCAAAGGTTATTATACCTTATACGTGATTTTAGGTTTCGGTCTGGTGCGTCCGAACCTAGGGGAGTTGAGTCGCGAAAATGACACCACTCAACGGGTCTCTCGGTTGACACCAGAAAAATGTACAATCCCAATTGCGCCGCTGCTGCCACTTCTGTCGGGCCGTTTCCGCAGAAACCTCTTTTTTTTGTGGGTTTTGACCCTCTGAAGGGGCGCGGCAGGACGGAGGACCAAAGCTGGGGATGCACAACGTGCGGACGGACATGCGCAGTTAAAGCATAGAAGACGACAAGAAGAAGCGGTTAAAACACCGAAGATCTACCTCTTCCGGCGGCATAAAAAAAGCCGAATTTGACCTTTTCAAAAACCCACGTGGTGCGGATCCCCAGGTGAAATTCGGGAAACGCCACATGTCAGTCGTCTCAGAATTGATCGAAATTTGTGATTCCGCCGTGATCTGGCGATTCAGGCCGAACGCTTCCCCACACAGACCCCAAGAGTTTGATTTAAAAAATTACCACTTTTACGGAGGTCACGGCGAAGATGGCCAGGAAAAATGAAATTCACGCAAGGATTCCGGTAAAAAAATTCGAGACGCGTGCTCTGACACCACTCTCGTAGCTGCGCGACTTTTGTGGACGACGTTCTTCACATTTTCCTGCGAATCCGGGTCCTCCGACTAAAACACCGCCTCCAGCGGCCCCCTCGCTCTGAGATAGTCGGTGCATCAAATTCTTGAAGCCAAGGAATAGGCGAACGAACCCACGTATGGCGATTTTCGATGAGACTTTTGAATCGCGAGGTTTAGTTTAGTCGACCAAAAATGACGAATTTTGAAAGAAAAAAGTGAGTTTTTCGCCCTTTCCAAGAATTTTAAGCAAAATTAACGAAAATTGACAGTCGGACGTGTGGCGACGTTCCGGACACACCGACACCGGAACCACGTCCGTGCGACGAAAACTGTCGAGTTGTGGGTGTAAAAGTGAAAAAAGCTTAAAAAATCGCCCAGCCGCCCCCGAAGACGGCAGATGGGTAAAATTATTTTTAGAAAATACTTGAATCTTTTTAAAATCAGTTGTGTTAGATTTCGAGTCGTTAAAGAGTTTATAAATAATTTTTTTTAAATTCCAAAAAATCATGTTTTTTGCCCCCTTATTTGTTCAGTGACTTTTGATCAATAGGTGACTTATCACAGTTACACGTTAATAACGTTAATAACGTTAATAAGTCACGTTAATAAGTCATCACAGGCGCAGGCATACGCAGACGACATGGACCTAACCTCTAGAACTTTTCGAAAAGCAAAAGAAATCTTTGTAAATTTTGAGAATGCCGCAAGAAATATGGGACTGCAAATAAATGCAAATAAGACAAAGTTGATGGCTGCCACATAAGAACGCAGGGCGAGAGACGCGGGTCAAAATATCACAATTGCAGAATATAACATCGAAGCAGTGGATGAGTTCGTATATCGTATACCCGAGTAATGATGTCAGCAAAGAAATAAAAAGGCGCATAATGCTTGCCAATCGCTGTTATTTTGGGCTGTCAAAATACTTACGTAAATCGAGCATTTCGAGAAGCACAAAGATCAGAATCTATAAGACGTTAATTGTACCAGTTTTAATCTATGGCTCGGAAACCTTGACCCTAACAAAAGTAGATGAGCCGTTACTATCAACATTTGAACGAGAAATCCTAAGAAAGATTTGTGGTGCTGTCCAAGAGGATAACGTCTGGAGAAGAATATATAATTTTGAGCTTTGTAACTTATACAGAGGGTCAGGAAACAGAGACATAATAACGAAAATTAAGATTGGCAGGTTAAGATGGGCAGGACATGTAGCACGCTATGATAACAACGCACCAACGCGAAGAAACTTTGAGGCCATACCAACCGGCAGTAGAGGCAGAGGGAGACCAAGGTTGAGATGGAAAGACAGCGTTTCTGAGGGTGCCGGACAAATTGGTGCAGCTGACTGGAAGGTCCGTGCCAGAGACCGGAAAGGATGGCGGACGAGGCTGGAGAAAGTCGAGACCTTGTAGGGCTGTAGCACTACTGCAGATGAATGAAGGTACAGGTACTGGATTTCTTTAAGTGTTCTAGGTATGTTACCAAAGACTGATACAGTTCAATGATCGTACCCAGGTCAATGTTAACAGATTGGAGAGATTTGTTTACTTTGTTGAACCTTTCCTATGTCATTCCAGAGATAAAGCAAGTTTCCATCGAAATTAATGAATTCAGAAGACCAGAAGCGTCAGAGCGCGTAGATGGTTTTTCATTTGCTCGAGCAAACCATCTTGTCTGAGTTTCACTTCAATTTCGCCACAGCGGCCCCTAAGCTGACTGGGCCCCTAGGGCAGGGCCTTATAAGCGTAGGCAGAAATCCGGCACTGGACATGACTATAGAAGTCGTAGTAGTATATGAATCAAAGAGGATCCTATGGGATGGAGGATGGAGGCTAAATGGCTGGTATGGGTCTCAGGGGTAGCAGAAAGTGCCACTATTCCTGCTACAACAAAACTCTGGGAAACGACCACAGTTCCGAAAAGGACAAATCCAGCAAATCCCACTTCCACGTCCTCTTCGTGACCTCTGGGTGCATAGCGTACAATGGATGTGCGTGGTGTAGCAGACGGAAGGGGGTAAATGGCGAGTTTCCGGCGCCTGAAAACCGGAACAAAAGTGGCTAAGGGAGAAAACCCTAACAGAAAATCCTGGTCCTTCAAGCTAGAGGGTTGAATCGATGGGCCAACACCTCATCATTCGGAAAAAGGAAAAAATATTAAAAACTTCAAAAATCCGCCTCGGAACAAGGATGAACATAAAATACAACGAACTAGGCAAAGAAAATTGACTATGAGAATGGCGACCTGGAACATACAAGCATTACGAACAAAGAAAACAGAAGTATTCAAAGAATTAAACAAAATGAGACTGGATGTCTGTGTGCTTACAGAAACTAAAAAAAAAGGGAATGGAGTCGAGATGATAGGGGAATATATACATGTTTATAGTGGAGTTAAAAAGGACACAAGAGCAAAGAGAGGAGTAGCAATAGCAATACACAGAAAATATAAAAAATACATTAAAGACCATGAAGAAATTGACGAACAAATAATAAAAATGGAAATTAAAAAAAATGGACAGAATATAGTTATAATAGGAGTATACGCTCCTAGCGAGGATGCAGACCTTGCCACTAAAGATATGTTCTACGAAAAACTATTCCGAATAATATCTGAGATAAAAGGAGATCGAGAAATACTTATCTTGGGAGACCTAAATGCCCGTACAGGGAGAGAAGGAAACAACCCGGTAATATGTAGATATGGAGAACAAACTGAAAACGATAACGGCAGACGTCTAAAACAACTATGTCAGAATATGTCTCTAAAGATAATGAATGGTTTCTTCTCCCACAAATATATACATAAATACACGTGGACCCAACCCACAAAAGGACTAAGATCGATAATCGATTACATTATACAAAAACAAAACACAAAAATAACAACCACTGACGTAAGGGTGTATCGAGGAGCGGAATGCGGATCGGACCACCACCTATTGGTAGCAACAGTCCTAATAAAGTATAGGAAAACTAATACGGACAAAACTAGTAAAAACGACATCTTAGGAAAAAACACGAATGAAATCATATACAATCTAGAGAGTTTCGGCAACGAATCTACTAAATTTTTGTACAAACTAAGATTAACTGCCATGCTGGCTAAAGTGCAATACGGAAACACAACAGCGAATCAACTATATCAAGACCTAAGGAACTGTTTGCACCAAGCAGCGAACGAAGCTATAGGACCACAAGAAAGGCATTTTAAAAATAAAGAGTGGTGGTGTGAAGAAATAGAAAGACTAGCAGAAATTAAAAAGAAAGCTTATCAAACTTGGCTACAATCAAAAAAAATAGAAGATAGAACGATCTATGCACACTGGAATAGAGAAGTTAAAAAACTTGTAACAAAAAAGAAAAATGAGATTTGGGAAAAAAGATGCGAGGAGATAGAGAGGTGCATGGGAGGAACAAAGGTTTCGGAAGCGTGGAAGGCAATCAAACATATTAGAAAAGAAGGGCAAGTAAATAAAATTGAACTAATAAGTATGGAGGAGTGGGAAACATATTACAAAGAACTGCTAACAGAAAAGAGTTCCACATTGATAACCTCGACATAGAGACACCCACAAATGAAGAAGTAAATGCGATAACGATAAAAGAAATAAAGGAAGCCCTAAAAGAATCTAAAAATAAGAAGGCTGCAGGGCCAGGAAATATCCCAATTGAACTAGTTAAAAATGGACCAGAATTATTACTAGAGCTGATAGCCAAGATCTTCAACAAATGTCTAATAGAAGGCGACAACATTCCAGAAGATTGGAATATTGCTCATATGAGCTCAATATATAAAAAAGGAGACAAAAGACAATGTAGTAACTATAGAGGGATCAGCGTAACTAGTGCGCTTGGGCGGTTGTACGGCCGGATACTAAAAAAAAGAATTGAAAGCAGCATCAAAGAAGTAGAGGAGCAAAGTGGCTTCCGAGCCGGGAGATCATGCATTGACAATATATTTGTTATTCAACAAAATATAGAAAAGCGGAAAGATAGAAATCTACCCACACACCTATTATTTATCGACTTGGAGAAAGCTTTCGATACGGTACCCTGGAAAAAGCTTTTTGAAGCATTGAAGAGGATTGGGATAAATAGTGTATACTGTCGGGCAATCAGAAATATATATATCGAGTCCAAAAGTGCAGTCAAGATAGGAAACGTTATATCGCGGCCTTTCCGTACAACGAAAGGATTAAGACAAGGCTGCAGCCTGTCTCCTACATTATTTAAAATATACATACAAGAAGCACTAACAAACTGGAGAAGAAAAACCGCAGGAATGGGAATAAGAACAGGTGAACATTGTTTGACAAGCCTGCTATTTGCTGACGACCAAGTGATACTAGCAAGTGATGAAAGAGATATAGATTATATGTTAAGAAAATTGAAAGAAGAGTATTCGGAATGGGGTTTAAACATGAATTTGTCTAAAACAGAATATCTTCGTTTCGGGGAAGAAGGAGAAGACCCAGAACTGGAGTTAAGAAAGATTAAAAAATGTAGGGCATACAAATATTTAGGAACTATCATCTCAGAAGAAGGAACAACAAAAAAGGATATAGAAAATAGACTTGGACAAGGGAAAAAGGCTATCTGCTTGTTAAATTCAATGCTATGGTCAAATGAAATTAAACTAAATACAAAAATGAGGGTATACAAATCTATTGTAGAACCAATAACAACTTATGGTTCAGAATGTTGGCAAGTTTCACAAAGAGATAAAAAAAGTATAGAAGTAGTAGAAATGGACTTTCTACGAAGAGCTTGTCAAACGTCCAAACTAGATCGTGTAAGAAATGAACATATAAGAAGACAGACGAAGAGAATCTATGGCACTACAGACGACATAGAAACACGGCAATTAAAGTGGTATGGACACATGCAAAGGATGACTGGAGAAAGATGGCCAAAAATAGCATTCCAATATATACCAAGAGCAAGGAGAAGAAGAGGCAGACCAGCAATAAAATGGATAGATGGTATGGAAACCATTAAAGATAGAGCCATAGAAGAAGATGGCTGGAGAGATAAGGAGAAGTGGAAAAAGAAGTGCGGGATGCGGCAAAGGCTGTAGGAACCTCGCTATATAAAAAAAAAAAGAGGATCCTTTTAATTAATAACCTTAATATTTAATATTAATATTTTAAGAGTATCCTCTTTGATATGAATATAATGTAGTTTGAAGTACTAACACCACTGAAATATATAATAACTAACAATAAGTATATATTTCATTGTCTAACACTGAATTGAATTGACGAAAAAGTTGCCTACATATAATATATAAAAATCGACTGTGTAATAGAACAACAATTAGTAAGTGTAAACATTCATGTTGTGACCTTGATGTATTCTATATAATTTATACTCTCTACGCATATTGTCATTTTGACCTGATAATTTTTCCTTATCAGTTGTTTCTCACAGAAAATAGTCATCTCCGGGAACAATTAATAAATTCATATTTATAATAAGTAAGTGATAATCTCTAATAGTACAGTGAAAATGGCATTTTCTTCACCTATGCCTGACAGACACTTCCTGTGGAACGTTTTTCAAAGGTAAAGTAGACAGTTTATAACCTCATTGAATGAAATAAATTGTTTTTGTAAATATTGTATCAAATTTATCATGCTGACACTTTATAATAAATCTTAAAAAATAACCCATTTTCTATGCTCTAGAGAAAATCTATTTTCATTCATTACTTTTATAATTATAGAACTAAAATATAAATATGTACAACATCGCTTGGTACATTCTCTCTCCAATGGCACTACAGCCCGAAGCGAGCCCTGGCCTCCACCAAACGTTGTCTCCAGCGTTCCCTTTCCTCTGCCGCCGCCCGCCAGTTCCGCACCCCCAGCATCTCTCTCGCATCCCTTTTCACACTTTCCTCCCATCTCGCCCTTGGCCTGCCCGCTTTCCTTCTACCTTCCGGCACTCTGAGTATTTGTCTCGGCACTGCTGTTGGAGCCATCCGGCACACATGTCCCGCCCATCTTAGCCTGCTTAGTTTTATGTGGGATACCACATTTGGGCTTTTGTATAACTGATATAGTTCGAAGTTCATCCTAATTCTCCAGCCCTCTTCGCTGTTAATTGCCCCATAAATTTTCCTCACGATCTTTCGCTCAAAAATCTTCAGCATCTTTTCTGATTTCTGGGTCAGCGTCCATGCTTCGCTTCCGTATGTGAGGATGGGTTGTATGATTGCTTTATATATATTACACTTCGTTTGTCTGCTAGCTAGCTTCGAGTTAAGGATGGATTTAAGAGTGAAGTATGCCCTGTTGGCTTGCATGATTCTATGTTGTACTTCCACCCCTTCGTCGTTCTGATCCGTGACGGTTGATCCCAGATATTTAAAGTTGTTGACGACTTCTACAGTATACTCTCCCATATCCAGATTATTTACTGCGTGTGCTGGCGCTCCCGGTCTTACCATCATTACTTTTGTTTTATCCTTGTTTATTGACAGACCTATCTTCTTGGCTCTCTTCTCCATTTTACCGTAAGCATCTTTCATTGCCATTAGCGATCTACCGATGATGTTTAGGTCGTCAGCATAGCCCAAAAGTTGTGTGGATTTATTGTAGATGGTACCGTTGCATTCTATCTGAGCTTTCCTTATAGCTTTTTCGAGCGCGATGTTAAATAATATGGGTGATAGACTGTCTCCTTGTCTCAGACCTGTAATGGTTTCAAACTTGTGCGATGTCGTTTTTTGGATACCGACTTGGTTCCAAGTCTTTTTTAATGTACAATTTACCAATTTAATGATCTTTTGTGGTATCTCGAATTCTTCCATTGTCTTCATGAGTGTTCTTCTATTGATAGTATCATACGCTTGTTTAAAGTCTACGAAGACCTGGTATGTGCTGATGTTCATTTCCCATGTCTTTTCTAGTATTTGTCTGAGGGTAAACATTTGATCAGTCGTTGACTTTCCTTTCCGGAAACCTGTCTGATACTGTCCTATAATGCTCTCTGTGTACGGTTGGAGTCTTCGTCCGATTATCCATGACAGCACCTTGTAGGCCGTGTTAAGAAGAGTTATACCACAATAGTTCTTGCACTCCAGTTTGTTTCCTTTCTTGTAGATATGGCATATCTTCCCCTCCCGCCATTCCTCGGGTATCTCTTCTGTCCTCCGGATTCTTCCTATCAGCTGGTGTAAAGCACAGTTCAGAGCGTCTCCTCCCATTTTGATCATTTCAGATGTTATCATGTCCGGTCCCGGTGCTTTGTGGTTCTATAGTGCCTTTATCGCCTCGCTTATTTCTCTTTGTGATGGTTCGTTATCTTCTCTCAGATCTCTTACTTCTGGTGTGTGAATTGGGTTGTCTTCAGCTGTTTGTCCGGTTAATTCCACTCGTAGTGAGGTATTCAGGAGTTCGTTAAAATATTCCACCCATCTACCTACCACTTTACTTTCTTCAGCCAGTAAGGTGCCCTCTTTACTGTTGATTATTGTTGCTCTGGGCTGAAATCCATTTCACAGGTTGTTCACTATCTTGTAGCATTCTCTAATTTCGTGTTTCTCTTGGTGGTGTCCTATCTGTGCCACCTGGTCGTTAAAATGGGCCCGTTTCTTCTTCCGAAATAATTTGGATGCTTTCTTTCTTTGCTTGTTGTATTCAGCTTGTTTGGCTCTCGTGGGTCTCTGCAAATTCTCTGCCCTAGCTTTCTGTTGTTTCTCGCGTGCTTCTTCACACTCTGCATCGTACCATTGTTTTCGTTTTTTCCTATGGACTTTCCCGAGCGCCTCCTCTGCTGATTCCTTAATCCCCTTTGGTACATTATTATTGGTACATTAATCATGATTTATTTTTTCATTCATAATGAAATTTCATTAAAAAGGATTATGTTTGTATTATTTCGATAGCAATGTTTCACGGGCGTAGCCAGGGTTTAGTTTCTGGGGAGTTTAGAAAATATTTTGGGGAGGGTTTTGCAGAAATGCACCAATTTACTTTCTAAAACTGACACACAAGGGTTCCTAAACTCCACATCTACCATGCTCTCTTGAAGATAGTCGTCTCTACTCGTCCCTCCTGATTTCAATACAATATTTATGTTATATTTTGCATATTTCGGGGGGGAGTTTGAACCCCCAAACCCACCCTCTGGCTACGCCCATGCAATGTAGTCTCAATTTTATAAAATTAACACAGGCAAATATAAAAATATAAATAAGGCAAACTTGAGGAAGTAACGAAATATTAAATTATAATTTTTTAAATTCGTTAATATTTATACATTAATTGCAATTTATTTCTGATGTTTTATTAATAACGAAACTTAATTGTTATGTGATGAAATTGTAGTGTCCATTCTTGATACATTATTTATATTGTGCAATATGTTTGTGTGAATCAGCTTGGAAAAAAACTAGAATTTCTAGAAATTAATCAGAATCAATACAAACAAACATGTTTTGTTTTCATTGTTCATTGTTATTATTTAGTGTAGATAATTCAAATTCTTCTATTGAACTTTAAGTTTAAATTCATAAATATAAATAAATTATTTATAAGTACACAATTACTAAATTGGGCACTATAATATTTTAGTTTATTTAGTTCTGTTCATTTTTCCTTAATTTTGTCCAGTAGTTGTCAATTCCAATTATAATAATTACATTGAACAGGTTGAGGCGGTGGTGGCACAGTAGGCAAGACATCAAATTACTAAGCCATAAGTCGCAGGTTCCATCCCAGGACACAAATATGAAATAAGCCACCGTCCTTCTGTGTATGGCTCTGCCCAAGCCATCACAGTAATAATCTGCCTGAAAAAATTGCACCTCGCTATCCACTATAAAAACTGCAAGGGCCCTATAATCTTGACACCCGAAAGGATACACAAGATATTCAAAGGAATATATATATATATATATATATATATATATATATGCGTTGTATTGTTTTCTCGGGGATTCCGCGTTGATGCTGAGGGTTGGCTCTGAAAAGAACCGGATTCTCGACGTTTCGGCGAACTAACATTCGCCATTCTCAAGAGATATATGCGTCCGTACGGGTCAACCGATCGACGCATGATCGGCAATGCGTCGATCGGTTGACCCATACGGACGGATATATCTCTTGAGAATGGCGAATGTTAGTTCGCCGAAACGTCGAGAATCCGGTTCTTTTCAGAGCCAACCCTCAGCATCAACGCGGAATCCCCGAGAAAACAATACAACACAGGTATCTATCCGCGAAAACCTCAAATACAACATACATATATATATATATATATATATATATATATATATATATATATATATATATATATTTATGTTGTATTGTTTTCTCGGGGATTCCGCGTTGATGTTGAGGGTTGGTTCTGAAAAGAACCGGATTCTCGACGTTTCGGCGAACTAACATTCGCCATTCTCAAGAGATATATGCGTCCGTGCGGGTCAACGGTTAGACGCATACTGAGAGCTCGTTCGTGCGGTGCGACTACTTATAGCTGTCTGGCTTCGGGTCATGCGCGTTGTGTGCGGTGCTTCGGTTCGGTTGTTTGTTTGTCTTGTTGGTCGTACATGAGTCTGGGGTGTCTGGGGTTGCATTTTGAGGGTGGATATGATCGGTCGCCATGCTGGGGGCAGTCTCAAGGAATCGTCTCTCGTGTTCATGCAGTAGTCTCGTTTTTCTATCTCTATGGCTTCTCTGTATACTCGTGACATTTCGTGGCTAATCTGTGCAAGAGTCCCTGAATTTCTAAAGTCCATCCAGTGACCGGTGTTTGTGTGTTGGACAAGTGCCGATGAAACTTTGTCTCTGTGTCTGACTGAAACTACATGTTCTTGAATCCTAGCAGATATTTTTCTATTGGTACGTCCAATGTAGGTTCGTTCACATGTTCCGCAAGGTATTTCGTAAATTCCATGGGATTCTAACGGGATGGTGTCTTTAACGCTGCGTAGCATGGAGGATATTTTCTGGTTAGGTTTGAAAATGGTGTCGATGTTGTGTCTTTTAAGAATTCTGGAGATTTTGTCAGTTGATCCATGAACATATGGTAGGTATGCTGTGCTAACGGGTTTCTGGCGTTCTTCAGTTCTCTGGCTACTGTTCTCTGTACGACGAAAAGCTCTGGATATTAAGCTGTTTGGATATCCATTTGAAGAAAGAGCTTCTCGTAAGTTCCTCAATTCTTTCGGTAAGTTCAGCTGGTCGGCTAGTCTTTTTGATCGGGTGGTAAGAGTGTTTACTACAGATGCTAGTTGTTTGGGATGATGGTGCGAATAAGCGTTCAGATATCTGTCTGTATGGGTTGGTTTCCGGTACACAGTGTGACTCAAGGTGCCGTCAGGTCTCTTCTGTACCAAAACATCCAAGAAAGGAAGTCGTTGATGCTTTTCTATCTCCATTGTGAATTTAATTTGGTCGTGTTGGGAGTTAAGATGGGTAAGGAATTTGTCCAGCTCTGGTCTGCCGTGGGGCCAGATTACAAATGTGTCGTCAACATATCTTAACCAGAGTGTAGGTTTAAGTGTGGCTGATGAGATTGCCTTTTCCTCAAAATCTGTAAGAAATATGTTGGCTATTACTGGGGATAGAGGTGAACCCATTGGTGCTCCTAGGACTTGTTTGTATATTTGACCACCGTACCTAAAGTATGTATTCTTTAAACAATGTTCTGCCAGATCTGATACGTACTTTTCTGGTTTTAATTTTGATCTTATGAGTATGAGGTCTCAGATTTAGACGACCGCGATGATGACGACATCAGTGAACCAGAACAAGAACCAGAACCAGAACAAGAAGAAGAGATACCGACAGGTACTCGACGTAGGAAGTATGTGTACGGGAAGGATAAATATAAGTGGTGCGTAAATGCTCCCGAAAGTCGCGGTCGGAGAAGCAGTATTACAGTTATTTTACCTCGTGCTAAAAACGCGGCTGCTTCGGCGAGTACTTCGTTACAATATTGGAGCACCTTATTCACCGACGATGTTTTGGACGTTATCGTGTTACATACGAACGAAGAAATCGCACGGTTCATGCGTAACGTTGATGACGCTGACTGGGCAGCTGACAGGGTATATCAATCGACGTGTGTTACTGAAATAAAAGCGTTCTTCGGCATATTGTATCTTTTCGGCGCGTGTAAAAGCAACCGAGTGAACCTGAGAGAATTGTGGGGTGAACAATTTGGCGTCCCGTTATGTAAAGCCGCGATGGGACGAACTCGGTTCCAGTTTCTGAGCTGCAGAATACGATTCGATGATAAGACAACTCGAGCAGAAAGACGCGCTACAGACTTATTAGCGCCGGTCCGCGAAATTTGGGACACGTTTATAAAAAATTGTGAATTAAATTATTCTCCTAGCGAGTTCTTGACAATCGACGAGCAGTTATTAGCATTTCGCGGCAAATTTTCGGCGAGAGTTTATATAAAATCAAAACCTGCGCGTTACGGTATAAAAATTGTATCGATGAACGATGCAAAAACATCATATATGTTGTCAGCGATACCGTACACCGGAAAAGTCCCCTCGGAACGAAACGAAAGTGTACCATCGTACTATGTTCGCGTTCTAAGCCAACCTATTCATGGCACTAACCGAACGATCACTTGTGACAATTGGTTCACTTCTATTGAAATTTTCAATACAATGAAAAAAGATCACGGGATCACCATGGTCGGAACGATTCGCAAAAATAAGCGGCAGATTCCGGAATCATTCCGTCAAAATGCGACGATGGGCACGGTCCGATACGGCTACGACGGGAGCAATATTTTATTGTCTTTTTGCCCGAAAAAAAATAAGGTCGTATTGCTGTAACACAAAACAGGGAAAAAGTCCGCAGATACTGATAAACCTGAGATCATTGAGTTTTATAACTCAACGAAGTGCGGCACTGATGTGTTTGATCAGCTATGCGGCAATTACTCATGCGCTCGAAGGACTCGTAGATGGACTATGCGTTTCTTTCTCGGTATGATGGATCAGGCCACTGTGAATGCCTCCATTTTCTATAATTTAGCTTCTACAAATGAGCCGCGTTCTCGAGCCGATTTCTTGAAAGAGTTTGCATTCGATCTGATAGCGCCACAGCTCCGTAAACGCCTTGAATACCCACAAATTCATACATCTACTAAGCAATCCATTCAAAGATTGCTAGGAGTCGAAGAAAATATAACCGCGAATGTTGGGCTCCAAAAAATGAACAAGAGAAAACGATGTTTTTATTGTAAAACAGAAAAAGACCGCAAAACCAACATTTGTTGCGCGAAATGCGGTAAACCCACTTGCGACGAACACCGTATTTCTTGCTGTATACCTTGCCACCATGCTTAAATAAAATATTGACCTAACACACACTAAAACATTGTTACGTTATTAGTTTATATCCACTTTACAACAAATTTATTCATTAAAATCATTTTTACACGCGATTTTAGTCATTTTTACACGCAATTTTAGTACCAAAATTTTTGCTATTTTCAGGTTCAAAAATTAAGCATTTTTTTTCAATAAAATTTTTTGGACTATTTTTTTTATGAAAGGTAGGGTCTTCACCTTCAATTTCTTTTTTTATTTGTGTCGATATCTTTATTTGGCTTTAAGTTATGATTTTTTAAGTAAACAAATGATTTTTCGTGAGATACCTCCAGATTTTCAATAACAAAAGTATAACAAATTGTTTTTTTCAAAATATTCCTATTGGGGCTTTAAGTTGAAGGTTGAAAGAAGCTCCATGAATTTTTTCAGATTTTTAAAGCGTTTTTACTGATCCAAATAACGCAAAGACGAAAACGACCCATGACTGGTTTCAGAAGGTGCCGAAAATATGACTAGCTCTTAAGGGTTAAAAGTTAAATAGACTTGAAACTGTAAATAGAGAAGTGAATTGTGAACGTTAATTGTCGTTTCTTTCTTTACAGGTAAGAGTGTAAATAGTTTAAAGAAATGTAATAAAAAAAATATACTTTGTTTACAGAGAAACATATTCTCATTTACTTTATAAAAAAATAATTGTCATTATAAAACGACAATTCTTGTTTATGATGGAAAAAACTGCAATTCTCATTTAAATATGTGGCATCACGCAGTGACAGAAAGACCAGTGTGGTTACCATAACATCTATTACAACACTGGACAATAAGAAATATGACTTGTCGGAAACATATACCTTAGTGTTTTGTACATTACACTTGTTTTATTTGTGCCCCATTTATGGCTATGTTTACATTTTTAGGAGTGCTATCATAGCCCAAAAGGCACATTTAGTCTTTTCTATGTTGAGAGATAATTTGTCAATCACTGACTCTGGCCACATACGAATTCATTGTTTGAATTCATTGTTGCTGAATGTATGTCCAATTATTTCCATAACATAAAATATCAGTGTCATCTGCATACGATACAATACAACTTTCAGGCAGCCTATTTAGCAGATCAGTAATATAAATGACAAAAAGGTGGTCCTAGTATTGTTCCTTGTGGAACTTCTATTCTTATGATAACTTGTACTATTATCGATTTTGACAGTTTGAGTCCTATTTTTTAAATAACCTTTTAATAAATTTTATCTACGACCACTATTCTAAATGCCCATTATTGTACAGTTCGTGGACTATGTAAATACATCAAACCTAGGGTTTTGCGGGTCTGACTACCCCGGACCCGGACTAGTCCAATGGTAAATACCCGATACCCGATCTAAGACTCGATGAGTTTCGGGTCTTGAATGTTTGGCGTTATCTAGTACAGTGTTTCTCAAACTTATTTGTCTCATCGCCCACCTTTGATATGCTAAAGTTAATAGCGCCCCCCAAATCTATCGTATTATATGTTTTTTTTTCTCTTTCTAGAGTAAAAGTATTTTGAATTACCAAGTATTTTATAGGATACTGAAAATTCTTCAGTTCTATCGAAATTTTTATTATAAAACAACGAAAATACTTAAATATTCACTAGAAATCTAGCAACGTTGAAAGTAAAATTTATATATCAAGAATACACGCGCTAGTGAGGACAAGCCGCAATTTCTTGATCCCTGTTAAGTTGGCAGGACCAACGAGGAAAAAAAATCTGCGATGGCACATAATAATCTGCTTGTTATCCGCAAACGATTGTAAAAAAAAATTCCCGCACTTCCCATTTCCCGGAAAAAATGAGGTCCCGCTTACAGTCGTGTGAAGTTGGCCCCCAAATTTTTGAAAAATTAAAATTTTTTTAGAGTTCTGGCAAGATTTCGAATAGTTCTAGAGTTCTTGCTTGAAAATTGCAATAGTTCCGGAAAATTTCGGGCAGAAATCGAGAAAAACAATTTGGGGGCCAACTTCACGCAGCCCCCTCTTTTTCAGGAAAAAGAGTTCTGATGTAATATTCCAGTTCTTTATATAGAGTTCTCAATCGATAATGCATATCTACTTTTTTTTTTCAAAATTTTGTAATTTTTGAAAAATTAAAAAAAAATCTGATAACGGTTTTCGATTGTACTAAGGCAGATAAACAAAAAATGCTTATTAGACATTTTTGTAAAATCAATATTTATAAATTTATTTATAAAAAAACTCGACGAAGATAAAAAAAAAAAATACAAGAGTTCTGATAACAGTTCTGAGTAGCCCCCGAAGAGTTCTAAACAAATAACCAATACAATTTCTTTGTAAAACCAATATTAAAGAAGTTATAAGCAAAAACGAGGCGCAAAATTTTTGAAAACTACAAAATTCAAAAAAAAAAAAAAAACTTGACTTCTGTTAAGAGTCTTAGGTAGCCCCTCGAGAGTTCTGAACAAATCTCTTTTATAATCTCCATGTCCGACCAATATTAAAGAAGTTATAAGCAAAAACGAGGTGAAATTTTTTGAAAATTACAGAATTCGAAAAAAACAAATTTCCATGAGTTCTGTTTAGAGTTCTGGGTAGTCCCTCGAGAGTTCTGAACAAATCTCTTTTATAATTACCATGTCCGACCAATATCAAAGAAGTTATAAGCAAAAACGAGACGAGACGCAAAATTTTTGAAAATTACAGACTTCGAAACAATTTTTTTTTTTTTAGTTCTGTTCAGAGTTCTGGGTAGCCCCTCGAGAGTTCTGAACAAATCTCTTATAATTACCATGCCCGACCAATATTAAAGAAGTTATAAGCAAAAACGAGGCGCAAAATTAAAAAAAATTACAGAATTCAAAAAAAAAATGTTTCATGAGTTTTGATATGAGTTCTGAGTAGCCCCCGGAGAGTTCTGAACAAATAACCTATACAATTTCTTTCTCAAACCAATATTAAAGTAGTTATAAGCAAAAGCGAGGCGCTAATTTTTTTTAAATTTCAGAATTTTCAATTTGTATTTTCCATGAGTTCTGTTAAGAGTTCTGGGTTGCCCCTCGAGAGTTCTGAACAAATCTCTTTTATAACTTCTTTTAAAAAATTTCGAATTCTGAAATTTTTAAAAAATTAGCGCCTCGCTTTTGCTTATAACTTATTTAATATTGGTTTGACAAAGAAATTGTATAGGTTATTTGTTCAGAACTCTCCGGGGGCTACTCAGAACTCTTATCAAAACTCATGAATTTTTAATTTTTTTATTTTTTTAATGTTCTAAAAACTATATTTTGTTTATAACTTCTTTAATATTGGTCGGACGTGGTAATTATAAAAGAGTTTTGTTCAGAACTCTCGAGGGGCTACCCAGAACTCTTAACAGAACTTACGGAATTTTTTTTTGAAATTCTGTAATTTTCAAAAATTTAGCACCTCGTTTTTGCTTATAACTTCTTCAATATTGGTTTGACAAAGAAATTGTATTAGTTATTTGTTCAGAACTCTCAGGGGGCTACTCAGAACTCTTGTATTTTTTTATTTTTTATCTTCGTCGAAAGTTTTTTATAAATAAATTTATAAATATTGATTTTACAAAAATGTCTGATAAGCATTTTTTGTTTATCTGCCTTAGTACAATCGAAAACCGTTATCAGATTTTTTTTTAATTTTTCAAAAATTAAAAAATTTTGAAAAAAAAAAAAAAAAGTAGAACTATCTATATAGTAGAACTATATATAGAAGTATTCATTATCGATTGAGAACTCTAGAACTCTATATAAAGAACTGGAATATTACATCAGAACTCTTTTTCCTGAAAAATAGGGGGCTGGGTGAAGTTGGCCCCCAATTTGTTTTTCTCGATTTCTGCCCGAAATTCCCCGGAACTATTGCAATTTTCAAGCAAGAACTCTAGAACTATTCGAAATCTTGCCAGAACTCTAAAAAAATTAAATTTTTCAAAATTTCGGGGGCCGACTTCACACGACTCCCGCTTACTTAACAGAAAGTTAGCAGGATCCACCCTAAAAATAAAAATTTGTGAAAGTTTTTGTTTTTGCGAGGCCAAATCGCCACATAAGCCCCGCATCTCCTGCTTTCTTTATTATTCCTATTGGTCCGTTCAAAGGCGCATCGGCGGTATGTATAAATGCTAGTGTCTTTCAAAGATGCGGGCGGCATGCTAGGTCCTTTCAAAGGGGCAAGCGGCATGTTAAGGCAGTTTCAAAGACGGAAGCGGCATGTTAGGTCTTTTCAAATATGAAATGTTCTTATTGGTTGACATCCTTCCACCTACGGTGGAGTGAGAGGTCAGTGTAGTTAGTGGAGGTATTGTATTCGGGTACGCATGTAATATATGCGCATGTAAACAAATTTTGACCGGCTTTAGTTAAGTTTTATACTTTTCGGCTTATTTCTTCGGCTTAATAAGCAATTTTGCAGCTTTATCATTTGGTAAAGTCTTTAAATGTATTTGTCTTCTAGAATAGAACATCATACAATGATGTCGAAACCCATAAAAAATTATTGGATAGAGAGAAAGACAGCCCCGCAAAACACAAACAAATGTTCTTTTCCACCGTGGAAAAGCAGACCCTAAACATGATTATTTTAAGGAAAAAAATCACCGAAATTTTCCGCAAATTCCGCGGAAATTTTTTTCCCGAATTTTCCCGGGAAATGAAAAGTGCGGAATTGTTTTGCACTTGCTTTGCGGATAAAAAATCCGGTGCATTTATTTCCTCAAAATAATTATTTGTAGGGTGGGTTCCGCTAACTTTCTGTTAAGTAAGCGGGACCCCATTTTCCCGGGGAATGATTTTTTTTTAGTGCGAAAAAAAGCGGATTATTATGTGCTGTCGCGGATTTTTTTTTTCCTCGTTGGTCCTGCCAACTTAACAGAGGTAATTTCTTGTAACATCTTCATTCAAAATAAATTGTAAGTTCAGGTCTGAGAACCTATTTAGATTAATAATAAATGAATTCTTAAATAATTAGCAACAATAATTGTGATAGTTTTTGAAATATTTTAAATAAAAATTAACATGCGGGGATCACTGTAGAAAGAAAAGTTCGTGAAAAGAAAGTGAAGGCTTTCTAATTTTTTCAGAAATAAAATTATAATTTTTTTTTCAGAAGCTTGAAAAGTTGGCTGATTTTTTTTCAAGGTAGTAGATTTGGACAAAACATTAAAAGGTGGTAAGGATCTACCGAAAAGTTGGTAGAGTTAGTAATGCTGGCTGTGTATGTGTGCGTGCGATTATCGATACTCGACCAGCAGTGAATTGCAGACGAGCGTGGCCTGATAATACTGAGCACGGAACAATTTTGTTGAACATATTTGTTTGTTTTAATTAACAGAAATGCATTGCATAGCTCGTGATACCGATTGCCTCCTATATCGCCCCCTAGATACCTACCGCCCCATATATCGCCCCCTGGCCACATAGGGACCCCCAAAACGACGTCATCGCCCACTGGGGGCGATATCGCCCACTTAGAGAAACGCTGGTCTAGTACACCGCGTCGTAAAGAAGATCGACGATTTAGGTTTAATTCGAACATATCTAAATATCAATTTGCATGGAATTGACTCTGAAGTGTATAATCTGGGTTTATTGAGAATTTTTAACTCATTTACCTACTGATATACAATTAGTCGAAAAAGTAAACACTTAAATACATTTAATATAATATTTAAAAATCATATAGCTGGTTCAACCAGCGGACGGTGCAAGTGTAATTATGAAATTTGGACGAAACTCTTCTAGTCTTTATAATTTCTGTTTGAATCACAGTATACACTTATCTGTTTCTGATGTAGTAAATAAAAAGAAAAATATTACCGGCTTGCAAGATGAGATGACCATGGTCTAGATCAGGGGTCTCCAAACTACGGCCCGAGGGCCACATCCGGCCCGCGGACAGATTTTGTCCGGCCCGCGGAGAGCTAGCATATTTGAAAACTCCTTTTAGAGAACATATTTTTTATAGCAAATTAAATTTAGTTTACTGAAGTATTCTAATTTTATGTTGAATAATTATTAATATGACATCTACATTGATATGGTCATGGTCTAACTACTCATAACATTGTTGTAGGCTTATTGTTATTGTTTTTGTGATAAGTTGGATAAAGAAACACAGAATTGTAATGAGTAAAGACATGTATAATATGCAGAAAATTTAACTTCAGTATATAATAACTAACAAATTATTGAAATGAATCCAACTAACATTTTATACATTTTAAATAAAAACATAACTTATAACAAGCATAATGACATATGAAATACTAATGAGATTTATGTAATTGAGATTTTCCACTGACAATAGTTTGTAGTTGTGGACTAAATTTACTTGTACCAATTATTAAAAGAGATTTAAGATGCTCATCAGTTAATTTAGATCTGTAAACATTTTTTGTGTACTTCATTTTGGAGAAGGTCTTCTCACACAAATAAGTAGTACCAAAAACAGAAAACAGCCCACGAGCAAATTTATGCAAATTATCAAATTGTGTCAGTGGAAGACTCTTATAAAATTCCAACAAAGATGAGTTTTGATATTTGTTCTTAATTATATCACTGCACTGTAGATCAATTATTTTCATTTGAAGTTCCGGGGCTAGGGTTTCAATGTCAGTATCAAAAAGATTCTGAAAAATCTTAATTTGATTCGCAATGGCATCAAAAAGTCCGAGAAACGAGTATCAAAATTCAAGCACTCATAGTTTCGATTGCAAAATCGATAGGAAACTCAGACTCAGTGGTGTGGCTGAATATTTCAGATGTTTTAAAATGTGAAAAACATTTACTTCGTAGTTGTGATTGAAACAGTATCAATTTCTTCCGGAATGATTTGATATTAGTGTATAAATCAGGAAGATGCTGGTTTTCTCCTTGCAATCTCAAATTCAGTTCGTTCACATGTTTTGTCAAATCAACATAGAATGCTAACTTCCACAGCCATGCGTTGTTTTGTAATTCAGTAAGAGGGCGATGCTTTTCATTCAAAAAAATTTCGATCACTGCTCGAAGTTCAAAAAAGCGCTGAAGAACTTTCCCACAACTAAGCCAACGTATGGCAGTATGATAAGGTAAGTCATTTTCTCCAATCTCTTCAATAAATTGTCGGAATTGTCGGTGATTCAGCCCAAAAGATCTGATAAAATTAAAAGTTGATATGACTGGTTTCAGAACTTCAGACCTATCCAAACATTTTCCGCACAAAGACTGTTGATGAATGATACAATGTAAGACTAATGGTTTTGAACCACCGTCATTTTCTACAGCCTTTAACACAAGAGCGACCACTCCTTTATCTTTCCCACTCATGTTTTTGCCTCCATCAGTTGTAATACATTTCAAGTTTTTCCATCAAAGGTTCTTTTGATTAATGGCCATTTCAACTCCTTTAAAAATATCTGTACCAGTAGTTGTGCAATGAATACTATACATATCAAGAAGTTCTTCATGCACTTCATAGCTTTTATCTACTCCTCGAATATAAATCAACACCTGAGCAGTATCTGACACATCCGTTGACTCATCCAAGGCCAAAGAAAACCACTCAACATGTCCATTTTTGTCGAACAGTAGAGAGGATATTTTTCAGCGATGTTTTCTACCCTTCGAGCCTCAGTGTTTGCTGACATACTGACAGTTTTTAATAAATTTACCTTTTCAGGGCACATTTCTTCGGCTACTGCAATTATGCATTCTTTGATCATTTCTCCATCGGTGAATGGTTTTCCACGTTTTGCAATTTGAAGAGCCACACGAAAGCTGGCACGAGTTGCAGCCTCTTGTTCAGTTTTGAGTTGTGTAAATGAAGATTGCTGCGATTTCAATCCGCGCTTCATAGCTTCGAATTTTTCTGTCCGCAAACTTCTTGTATATTTTGAGTAATTTTGAAAATGTTTTTGTTTCATAATGACGTTTAATGTTATATTCCTTGAGAACGGCTATGCTTTCATTGCAAATCAAACATACCGCCTTGAATGATCTGAATTTTCTGCAATCACTATCAATTTTTCGCTTCTTTTCCATACTACTAAATCACACACAAAAGCAACAATTGAAATCAAAATACTGTTACAAAGATGTCTTAAACTTAAACACGCACAAACACGTTTTATGGAGGTTCGCACTATTTTATTTCACAACAGTGTCATAGGAACTGACTAGTGGTTGCGCCACTAGCCTTCTTATATATTCTAATTACTGCCATCTAGAAGTGAGTGGAAGACACCAGAACTTTCTCGAACCAACGAGATTATTCTGTACGTGCTATTAGCGCCATCTGTTAGCGATAGAAGGTACTACCTATTTCCGCTTGTGTCCACCAGATGTCGTGTCACGTTACTCCTCATGGCTCGTACTCAACGACTAATCTAGAAGTTACAGATAATGACAGGAAAATTAATAATATGCAGTGTTGCCGTTTTGCGGACTTTAGTCTGATTTGCAGCCTTTTTTAAACGTTGCGTACTTTTTCGGACTTTTTTTTCATCAGTGGACTATTTCACTTTTTACCACCGGCAACAATGATAATATGGTTTTGGCCCTCGGAACTTACTGGAGTAATCAGTATGGCCCTAAGGCTGGAAAGTTTGGAGACCCCTGGTCTAGATCAGGGATGGCGACCTTATGACCCGCGGGTCAGACAATGACCCACACAGGGTTTTTAAGTGACCCAGGCGTTGATTTTAGAACTTTTATTATTTCCTTATTACAGTTTCTCAACCACAAAAGTATTAATATTAAATATATCAAAAAGAAATTTCTTCTCGAATTATTGTATTTTAAATATGTTTATCTACTCGCACACCAAAATGAACACATTAATAAGTAAATTATTGTATGTGAAGGATGCCATTATTAAAATCGCGTATAAAAGTATCCAAGTCAGTAGTTTCATTATCAAACGATGTTTGTTGGTTGTCATTATGGCAACAACTCGCGTCACTAAACCAAAAACATACACGTAGTGAAAATAAATTTTCTGACGTACATATATTAAAATGGAATTAATTTTTCTTATGGAATAAGCCTAGGTCCCTCAGTCTGAATGTCAACCATATAACCATAATCTTACCATAACCTAATCTAGATTAAATCTGCGTTTACTTTGATTACATCAACAACGACCAAATAGTGTTCCCGTCACTATGCGTTTCTACTAGTTAGCAATTTTTGCCACGAAGGCTCTGAAGGTTCTAAGAAACATTCAATATCTTATGCAAAATATTCCATATCTCCTCCAATTGGGTTTCGTTATATAATACATCAGAAATTTGTATGGACTTTTTTGACTTCGGCCTTTATTTTTTGCTCTCCACTTTCAAAGTTGAAGTTGTAAAACAAGAAGGAAACTTTAATTTTGTAAAAGTCTTTAAAAGTGAGAACGTCTTCGAAAAGTAGTCTATGACCTACCTCCTCTTTTTCAACGATGCCACTGGCCTGGTGACCCACGAGTTAGTACGAAAAATATAATGAACAAAATTTGTCCCACTACTCAAAAAGGTTCGCTATTCCTGGTCTAAATGGTATTGATAACGATCAAGATGAAAATTATTATTCTGACGAGATCGTCTATGATGTCGAAGCATACGGACAAGTAATTAACTTTAGACAATTTAGAAGAGAATTCATCCATTTGCCTTCCGCTCTTAGCCTCTTGTGGTGTTTTGTTTTATTTACCTATTTACCATAACATTCTCCAAATCCCTTGCATATTTAAGTCCCACTTAACTTAATCGGCAAGTTCGTACAGTATCGCTTGCTTGACCATATGCGTGAATATGAAAAATCCTTTCGTGTTTGTTTAAATTGCGAGACAGATTTTGTTCTTATGGGGCGCAATAAATCCAAGCGAGCTGTCGCGTTGTAAAATCAAACTTTCCACACTCTGATGTAAATAACTATTAACTTGTTTGCAATGTAATCTCCGGCAGGCCACCCGTGCTGCTGTAGGAAGCGTGCTGCTGCCTTATGTTCATATGGCCCGCCGGCCCGTAATTGTGCATTATGTTAATTCTAAGCAAAACATTCCAATAATAATTTAGTTACAAAAAGCAATTCTAATTGCAATTGGTGCATTGCGCAAAAGTGGTTCAAATATAGAACGTTTATTCTACCATCTAACTATCAATTCAAACATTAATCTAGCAATAAACATTGAGGAAATATGAAACCTGATGTACACTTGTATTTACATTTATGTTCAACGCAAAGCACATTTTCTTTAGTCTATTGAAACATTTTTTTTTTCATCATTATTTTAATTTTTATTTTGTTTTTAGAGTTGATAAAGACAGAAGCGGATATATAAATGCAGATGAACTTGGCCTAGCTCTATCCAATGGTACTTGGAGTCCGTTTAATCCAGAAACAGTTAGACTTATGATTGGTAAAACAGCATTAATTTAGCATTTCAGCGTTTAGCAGCCCTAAATCACTTAACTTTGTTGAATATTAATCAAGACGTTATAGAAAATTTCAACAGTTTAACTCATTTAAAAATCATTTTAGGAATGTTTGATCGTCAGAATAGAGGGCAAGTGGGTTTCGAAGATTTCGGAGCTCTATGGAAATACGTCACAGATTGGCAGAGTTGCTTTAGGTCTTTCGACAGAGATCATTCCGGCAATATAGATAGAAGTGAACTTAAGACAGCTTTGACCACTTTTGGCTACCGACTGTCTGAAGGCCTAGTTGACACATTACTACGGAAATTTGATAGACATGGAAATGGAACAATCTTGTTTGATGATTTCATTCAATGTTGTATCATTTTATATGTAAGTATATTCTTCTTCTTCTTAAGGCCTTACATACAGTTAGAAGGCTTTAAAAAGACGGATTTTCAAGAATTTTTTTCGCGCAGACTATTCAACTTATTAATTTGAAAATTGGTGTACATATTATAATAACCTTATAATATATTAACATATTTTTTATTTGTAAAAATAATCATCGCGAATGTTGCTATCGCCGATCTCCTAGAGCTCCGCAAAAAAACCAATTTTGCGGTGATCACGATATCTCTGGACCGGATTATCTGAAATGAAAAAACCAAATAAATTTCGTTAATATAATACATTATCTAGTATTTCATCGAAGGAATTAGCGAAAAAATAGTTTTTGACAAAATGGCGACTTCTCAAAATAAAAGACTCGATTTTGAACGAAAATTTAAGCCTTAAATTGTTTATAAAATGGAAAATATTTATCGGAGAAAAAAAATCTTCGATTAATTACTAAAAAATCTAGTTAAAAAGGTTGTGTTAAAATTTGAGACTGATCGGTTCAGCCGTTTTCGAGAAATCTTGATCACCGATTTTGAAAACATAGTTTTGAGAAAAACGCGTTTAAAGTTTCAAAAGCGTTTTACATGTGGTAAATTTTGTTTTTTTTCAACTTACATGGAGTCATCTATTCCAGGGCCATATAATAATCCGTTCGCATCGTTGGCAGCTTCTAATAATTCGATTTGTCTGCGAGCCATTCTTCCCTCTCTGGTGCTCTCGTGTGATCTCAGGTCGGAGATCTTGATGCGCTGCGCATCTTCTTTATCTGTATATGAATGCGCATTGGACCCAAGTGAGACGCCCATTGCATTCATATAATATAAAAGGGCAGCTGTCCCTTCATTGAAGATGCCAGCAGCTATATATGCAGCCATTTCCACCGTTTTTGATCCGGCTGGAAGTACTTTTGGAGAGATCTTCCACACCAGTTGGTTATAGCTTTCATTATTGTTTTGGGTGAAACCACCCACACATCTTTCCAATAATTTTTCATTGCTGAGATCTTCATAAATGGGCCTCAGGGCCTCAGCAACTTCTTGTGGAAATGGCTGATAATCATGCTTATAAACTGATAAGTTATGAGCAGCTGCTGCCCGCTGCCAAGAGCACCATGAGTCCAATCCGATCGGACACTTTGCGTGTTGTTGATTTTCGTCTGTCGAGCAGTAATGATAAAATGTGGCCCAGATTGCATTACTCATATTCTCAACCGAATCACAATTTCTCCTAATTGCTAAGCCATATTAAACTGTCAACTTGTCGATCATTTTTGCTGTCAGCTTGCCTTTTCCACCGAGAGTTTTTTTTGTATTTTTTTCCATCCTTTTTTTCCACCGTTTCCACTTTCTTTTTCACACAATTTCGGAGTCGCGTTCCCATTCTCTTCTGTACGTGTCCAATACATTCCTTCTTCACGACTTCTTGATCACCGTATGGGGCAGCTTTCAAAATCCCGGAGTACGTTTTAGAATCACCGTCTCCAATGTAATTTCTGTACTGCACTCCGAATTTTTCCACTGAACGCTTGAATAGGTCGATCACTGCATCAACTTCCATTTTTCCAGAAGAACCTGAATGATTACAACTGCAATCATCTTGATGGTTTTCATACCATTGTTGATATTCTTCACTATCAAGTTTGCTTTTCCAAGTTTCGCATTGTTTGCAATAGGCACTTTTCACGAGGATATCAATTACTTTCCCAGAATAATATCCGATCAATGATGTCACTCCATACAAGGAAGTATATCCTCGCTTTTTCCAAGTTCCATAGCCGGACACGGTAAGCTTTGCAGATTTTTCGTCACCTTGGTGTTCAGCAGTCAAGTCTTTTTCTTCATGGCAAGCATGCTGAAAAAGTTTGTCGGTTGCTGTTTTCACACAGGAATGTATATTCTTCATAATTAAATCGTAGGTGGGCTGTGTTAGGAAAGCGGGCATGTCCATTAATCCACAAAATTTTGCAGCACCTTTAACCTTTTAACCCTAATCCAAGAACTCTCATGACAAACAAAAAACGCCGATTTATCTCATAAGAATGCTCGATAAAAGGACTAGAATTTATGCTACGAGATGGACACTGATCGCACAACAAAACAGTTTTAAACCCGAGTCCTCGTTCAGAAGCAGTTTCAAATTTCACATTTCCGTTACAGGTTTTGCACTGCACAAATTCGGAGATGGCCGCGAAAACAGTAATAAAATTCAAAATTCGGTACTCAACGGACGGATCACGCGGCACCAAGATTTCCTCCTGCATTCTCATTTTTTTTGCAGAGGCACTGAAACTGGACTCATCCGTTTCAGCTGTTTTCGGATTGAAAACATTCTTTCGTTTCTTCGCTCTTGACTTGTACACTTTCGTTGAAGTTCTCTGCTAGACTTCATTTTCACGATATTATCGAAGGTACAAGTACACTGACACGACTTTACTGTTAGGCTTCTCTGCTGAGACTGACGACTACTTTTCAAATTTTGGCAACTGAGAAACATACAATAGAAAATGACAAAGGAAAGAGAGTAGGATAGACAAGGAAAGAAGGGACAGCGCCTCAGGTAGACAGCTGGCGCGCCGGTCCCCGACTATGAGACGCGCCTCCCTAACGCGCCTTCATAAATGTGTCTATAACTTCGAAAATATTCGTCTGATTGACATAAAATTTTGAGTGTGTATGCTCAAATATATGTATATTCAGAAAATACAAAAAAAAAACGATTTTTGAAAATTACAAGTGTATATAACCCCTTAACACGTTAGCTGCCACCTGTACAGTCGGCTGCCAATTGACATGGTTCCTACTGTAGCGAACGAAATATGCGGCAGCTAACGTGTTAATGGTGCTACAGTCCTAGTAGGACCTGGACCTCCTCCTACAGCCTACTGTGTATAAGTATATTAATACAATATAATCTCGGTAATTCGGCCGTTGGTTAATCGGACGACACGTTCAGTAATCCGGCGGTCTGAAGATCGCTCGCGCTCTTCCCTCCCACCACTCTTTCTTATAATCCGGCGCTTGTCTGGTCCCATATGTGCCGGATTATCGAGATTATACTGTGTAATCAGAATTATCTACACTGCTCAAAACAATTAGCGGGTCACCTCCATAAAATTGAAACATGCAAATAAAATTAAGAACATCCGAAAGACGCTCTATTCAATTGTGTTAATTGACACATAGGGAATTATCAGCATCCGCATACTTTCGGAGTATCCTTTGAACAGCTAACCACAGAGACTTCTAGTCTTCACCAATAGATTCAGCGTCCCAAGATTAGTCGAAAACCGTTAAAAATATTCCCAAGGAAGAAATACCATCGACACGCGGAGTCGACAACGCGGAAACGACGAATTGCGAGAAAATTGATTTTGTCAAAATCGTTATTTTTTTAGTTACAGCAAAATTTAAAAACGTTTATGAAATCATTTTTGCTGCCGATTACAAATATACAAATTATATTTCGCTAGCTCTTTCGGTTCACTTTCGCCTGCAAAATTTGAAGAAATTTTTATGAAATTTCGGCGCTCTAGTGGAGATCTCGGAAAGTCGTGAATTTACCGCGGACAATCTTAGTGTATCCATAGGAAAATGACCTTCTGAAAACGATGCCACAATACGTTTTTAATTATCTGCAACCGTTTCCGAGATATCTATTTAGCAAATCGAGAATCGGGTAAATTTCAATTTGAAATTTATCGACGAATTATTGAATATTTCCGGACAATTTACACATCGACTTGTTCGTCTTGTTGTGTAGTTTCTGTGTGCCCAAAATTATTTCGCTGCTCTTTACCGTTTTCGAAAAAATCTAAAAAAAACCGAAAAAGCGACATTCTTGTTGTTACTATCGGAATAGATGCAGTTTGCCATATATTTTCAAGTCTGGATGTCACTATATCTGCAATTTCTGAAAATGTGGGCACTCGCATTTTCCAATTGCATCTTTAGTTGATATTTTGTCCATTCATAGTATTTTATTACATCTTCGTAAGTAGGTAGAATATTGTCTTTTATCTCACAAATATCAGCAAAAGGGACATTTAAAGACACTTCGTGTTCTTTGCATGTTTTCTTCGAAACACAATTGACATTAGGTTACTTGTCAAATAACTAGCGCAAGTCCAATTCGAGCCAAAACCAATAGTCCACTGACGACACGACAAGTGTTCTAATTGTCCCATCCTGCGCTCCCTCAGTCCCCTTATTTTATATTATAAGCTTAAGATCATGCATTTTTTTTTGTATAGAAAATAAACTGTAGTTATAATAATTTCTTGGAATAAAATAGGTCAGTTCATTAAAATTTCAATTAGTCTAAAAACTATATTTTTTCAAAAATTCAATGACGTTGCGGAGGCTATTACTATAAATTAAATCTAATAATATTTTGCATAGATTAATTTGAGTCTAAAAGGCATCAATTTTTCTCTATTAGATCACTCACAACCCAAAAAAAATATTTCGCTCCACCCTAGTAAACAATCACAAATTTCCAACTGATTTGACGATGTCATAACTTTTGAACCGCTCACCACAGAGACTTCTAGTCTTGACCAATCGATTCAGCGTCCCAAAATTAGTCGGAGAACGTATATAATATTCCCCGGGAAGCTTTCAGTTAAGAAATACCATCGACTCGGGAAGTCTAGACCGCGGAAACGACGAAATGCGAGAAAATTGATTTTTTCAAAATCGTTATTTTTTGTGTCACAGCAAAATTTAAAAACGTTTCTGAAAGCATTTTTGCTGCTGATTAGAGATATGCAAATTATATTTCGCTAGCTCTTTCGGTTCACTTTCGCCTGCAGGAATTGAAGAAATTTTTATGAAATTTCGGCGCTCTAGTGGAGATCTCGGAAAGTCGTGACTCTCCCGCGGACAATCTTATTGTATTTACAGGAAAGTGACCTTCTTAAAACGATGCCGCAATCCGTTTTAAATTATCTGTAACCGTTTCCGAGATATCTACTTAACAAATCGAGAATCGGGTAAATTTCAGTTGAAATTTATCGACGAATTATTAAATATTTCCGGACAATTTACACATCGACTTGTTCGTCTTGTCGTGTAGTTTCTGTGTGCCCAAAATGATTTCGCTGCTCTTTACAGTTTTCGAAAAAATTGAAAAAAACCGAAAGAGTATGTATTTGTCGAACGAAATGATCAAATCAAAATTTTTTTGCAAATTTTTTTCGTGAATTTTTTTTAGTTACACGAAGGAAATCGAAGTGCTGAAAACGGTTTTCCAGTTTATTTTGCTCTAAAGTTAGAAATAAACAAATTTTATATTTTTTTCGCTGTACACAAGCACACATTTCCTACTGATTTGACGCTGTCATAACTTTTGAACCGCTCAGCACAGAGACTTCTAGTCTTCATCAATCGATTCAGCGTCCCAAAATTAGTCGGAGAACGTATATAATATTCCCTGGGAAGCTTTCAGTTAAGAAATACCATCGACTCCGGAAGTCTAGACCGCAGAAACGACGAAATGCGAGAAAATCGTTTTTTTCAAAATCGTTATTTTTTGAGTCACAGCAAAATTTAAAAACGTTTCTGAAAGCATTTTTCCTGCTGATTATAGATATACAAATTATATTTCGCTAGCTCTTTCGGGTCACTTTCGCCTACAAAAATTGAACAAATTTTTATGAAATTTCGGCGTTCTAGTGGAGATCTCGGTAAGTCGTGAATCTCCCGTGGACAGCCTTAGTGTATCCATAGGAAAATGACCTTCTGAAAACGATGCCGCAATCCGTTTTTAATTATCTGCAACCATTTCCGAGATATCTACTTAGCAAATCGATAATCGGTTAAATATCAGTTTGAAATTTATCGACGAATTATTGAGTATTTCCGGACAATTTACGCATCCACTTGTTTCTCTTGTCGTGTAGTTTCTGTGTGCCCAAAATGATTTCGCTGCTCTTTACCGTTTTCGAAAAAATCGAAAAAAACCGAAAAAGCATGTATTTTTCGAACGATATGATGGAAAATTTTTGTCTAAATTTTTTTTGCAAATTTTTTTGATTTTGAAAACGGTTTTCTAGTTTATTTCGCTCTAAAGTTAGAAATAAACAAATTTAATTTTTTTTTTCGCTGTACACAATCACACATTTCCTACTGATTTGACGCTGTCATAACTTTTGAACCGCTCACCACAGAGACTTCTAGTCTTCACCAATCGATTCAGCGTCCCAAAATTAGTCGGAGAACGTATATAATATTCCCTGGGACGCTTTCAGTTTAGAAATACCATCGACTCGGGAAGTCTAGACCGCGGAAACGACGAAATGCGAGAAAATCGATTTTTTCAAAACCGGTATTTTTTGAGTCACAGCAAAATTAAAAAACTTATCTGAAAGCATTTTTGCTGCTGATTACAGATATGCAATTTATATTTCGCTAGCTCTTTCTGTTCACTTTCGCCGGCAAAAAATTAAGAAATTTTTATGAAATTTCAGCGCTCTAGTGGAGATCTCCGAAAGTCGTGAATTTCGCGCGGACAATCTTAGTGTACCCATAGGAAAATGACCTTCTGAAAACGATGCCGCAATCCGTTTTTAATTACCTGCAACCGTTTCCGAGGTATCTACTTAGCACATCGAGAATCGAGTAAATTTCAGTTTGAAATTTATCGACGAATTATTGAATATTTCCGGACAATTTACACATCGACTTGTTCCTCTTGTCGTGTAGTTTTCGTGTTCCCAAAATGATTTCGCTGCTCTTTGCCGTTTTCGAAAAAATCGAAAAGAAACGAGAAAGTATGTATTTTTCGAACGAAATGATGGAAAATTTTTGGCGAAAATTTTTTTGCAAATATTTTTCGTGATTTTTTGCGGTTACACGAAGGAAATCGAAGTGCTGAAAACGGTTTTCCAGTTTATTTCGCTCTAAAGTTACAAATAAACAAATTTTATATTTTTTTTCGCTGTAAACAATCACATTTCCTACTGATTTGACGCTGTCATAACTTTTGAACCGCTCACCACAAAGACTTTTAGTCTTCACCAATCGATTCAGCGTCCCAAAATTAGTCCGAAAACGTATATAATATTCCCGGGAAAGCTTTCAGTTAAGAAATACCATCGACTCCGGAAGTCTAGACCGTAGAAGCGACGAAATGCGAGAAAATCGATTTTTTCAAAATCGTTATTTTTTGTCACAGCAAAATTTAAAAACATTTCTGAAAGCATTTTTGCTGCTGATTATAGATATATAAATTATATTTTGCTAGCTCTTTCGGGTCACTTTCGCCTACAAAAATTGAAGAAGAAAAAATTGAAAAGAAAAAGAAAGAATTGAAAAAACCGAAAAAGCATGTATTTTTCGAACGAAATGATGGAAAATTTTGTCGAAATTTGTTTGCAATTTTTTTTCGTGATTTTTTTTTTGGTTACGCGAAAGAAATCGAAGCGCTGAAAACGATTTTCCAGTTTATTTCGCTGTAAAGTTACACATAAGCCAGATATAGCCTATGTTTTGGACTTAAATCCATTCTCAATTTATGAACTTCGCTAGTTTATGTAAAATAATAACACTTTTTTATTTAGCAGTATACATGTCAATATTTATAAAAATACATGCTAAATAATAACGTAACTGGTCATGAAGTTCTTAAATGTGTCACCTTCGCTACTGCTGTTGTGTTCGGAGCAAATAAACCCCAGATTTATTTAGTCCATTCCATATATTTTTTAGTAGTATGAAAATTGACTAGTTAACACATTGACGGACAGTAGGAACAAGTGAAGTTCGAAAATTAACACTATTGATTTTATGAATAGGATGGTTGCGACAGTTACTACGTGGTAATTCATACTTACATAGAATTGAAAAATTCACTATGTTTTTACCACACTTATACTATGTAAAAATGTTATACAACTTGTTATTCACAGTAATATAAATTTCTACACATACCACGACTTAAGTTTCAACGTTTGACGGTCATTTTCAAGTGACTTAACAAATTGATGATGTTGAATATATAACCCTATAATTTTGGTGGGGAGAGAGGTTGTTTGTCTGTAGTTGAGGGCTTTTCTGCCGGGGATTGGATAAGATTAAAAAGTTGGGGAAAAGATTAGGTCCGTTTGCTCGTTAAGGAGATTAACGGAGGGATTACGGGTTGTTTTGAAAATTTCTAATGACTCTAGGAGATTAAGCTTTGGGCCTTTGTTGCAGTTATGCAAGATTTTAAGATTAGATATTTCGGGGAATTTGTGATTATATTCTAGCCAATGGTTAGAGAATGAGCTTCTAAGCTTTTAAGACGGAATGCACGGGAGTGTTCCGAAAAACGAGTTGTTATGCTTCGTCCTGTCTGACCTACCTAGACGCTATTGCATTCCGAACACCGAATCTCATAAACGCCAGATTTTTCTCATAAACGCCAGAGTGGGTCGATTCTGTCTTTGGCATTAAATAATGTGTGGGATAATTTGGACGAAGGTTTAAAGGGCACTTGTAGATTTTGTTTTCTCAAAACGTTAGCTATTTGTTCGCTGGTTTTGCCAAAGTACGTGAGAGAAACGAAAGTTTTATCTGAAATGGGCGTTCTCAGGTATATTTGGGACTTTGTGGATTGGCTCCATTTTTTATTTATTAACTTTTGGATGAGAGTTATTGGGAAGCCATTCTCTGTGGCAGTTGATTTGATGGTGTTTAACTCTTTTGTTCGGTTGTCCTCAGTGAGCAGGGCCGCCGAGAGGACTTTTGGGGCCCGGGGATATACTTCTTGTGGGGGCCCCTGCCAAGAGCGTGAAAAAAAAATTTCCCCTCGGACTTTGGGCTATTTATAAACGAAGCGGGAAACCGAAAAATATCCTAATTGTTATTGGAACAATGTATTCATCAATAATTCTCTTACAAAAATGAAAACGTTTACAACTAAACTTACAAAAAAAGTACAAAAAACAAATTATTTTTTAGAATGTTGCTTTCCGAACCTTGCGCCTAGCAAACAAATTAATTACGTCTTGAAAATCAATTTTCTTAGCCATTTCAGATTCAATCGACAACATTCCTAAATCATTCAATCGGTGTTGTGACATTGTGGGTCTCAAAACATCTTTTATCCTTTTTAAAACACTAAAGGATCGTTCTGCTTCAGCAACGGTTACAGGGATCGTACAAAATAATCTTATATATATTATTATGTTGGGAAACAATACATCCAGTTTCATTTTTTTAATGATGTTTAGTAACTCAATGGGCGAGAGAGATTTGTTTTGTATATTGGCATCATAAATTGATTTTAAATGGAGTATTTCTTCACCAAGGTTATGGTCAATATCATTTTCATATACTTTTTGTAATTTTTCGGACTTCTTTTGTATTTCTTCATCATTAAGGTTATGAAATAACCATAATACATTGAATAACGAATCAATTTCTTTAGCCGCATTAAATCTTCTTGCAATATTTCCAATAATACAATCTAAGAAAACATGAAAACATTTGTTCTGAATTCGTCACTTGGTGTCATTTCTAATTCTTTCCCCCATTTTTCCTTTTGTTTCAAAATCTGTATTTATCTCTACCAAACAATTTACATTCATTGAAGAGAGTTTCCCAACTATCTCTTATTGTTTGTAATTCATCAAGAAGACTTGACAAATTCGCTACTTCTACATCAATTGTCGCATCACGAGCTTGTAAAACAATATTTCTATAATTTATAGCTTGAAGGAATTTTAGCCATTACTAAAAATTCAAACGATTCCTAATATATTTTTATTCCGTTCAGATCTGAACGAATTTCCCATGTTAAGTTTAATTCTAGAACAGAATCTATGGCACTTTTAATTGCAGGAATATTTTAAGCAATTGGTTTAATACATTCAATTCTAGCAGACCAACGTGTATTTGACATAGAGTGAACGTCCAGTATTATTTTTTAATATTTCCCATCTTTGAGGGCTACTGCTAAAAATATTGTATAATTTTTGTACCGTACCAAAAAACGTTACAACCTCATGACAAGATTCTGCTGCATGAACACCACACAAATTTAAACTATGACATGCACAAGGGGAAAATATTGTCAGTGGATTGATTTGCAAAATACGAGCTTGAGCACCTTTATATGAGCCACTCATATTGGATCCATTATCGTACCCTTGTGCACGACATTCGCTTATAGGAATATTATATTTTTCAAGCGTTTCGAGAATTAAATTTGCAATATCTTCTCCAGTCTTCTTATTGCAGTTTACAAATGCAAGAAATCTTTCCTTAATTTCGTATTCATCTGAATGATTATTTACAGAGACGTATCGTAAAATAAATGTAGTTTGTTCTATATGGGCGGAATCGGGAGTTGCATCTACAATTACAGAATAATATTTTACAGTTTCTCTTTCCCCCAAAATGCAAGTTCTTAAATAATCGGCACAGCATGATATGAATTCATTTTGAATGTCTGCCGATAAATAATGTACTTGCAATCTCTGTTTCTCGATTTGTGATTGTTTCACCATTTTTAAATGTGCTTCCAAAAGTGGATCATAACGACTGACAAGTTCTAATATTCCGAGAAAATTTCCATTGTTTGAATCTCCAATCAAATGTGAACTGCCCCTGAAAGCCAAACCTCGTTCAGCCAAAAATAAAGTTACATCTAAGAATCGTTTTAATAAATCTGTCCATTTTTGTATCTCATTTCGTATTTGTTGTACTAAAAGGCAATCAATTGTTAATTAATTGCTAATATTAATTTCTACAGTTCGCCACTGGATATAACAAGATTTATGGTGGGTTGATTTTTCATGCTCAGGTATTCTATCATATAGTTTTTTATATCCTCCATCAGGCTGCCTACCCAATTCCGTAGCCAAAACTGATCTTTGATCTTCTCGAAAATTATAAAATAAACGACAAGGAAAACAAAACAGAGCATTTTTCGATTTGCTCCAAGCAAGCCAATCTCGAGCAACAATTTCATTATTTTTTAAACGCAATTTTAACAAATTTACTGGAAATTGATTGCCCTGTTTATCAACAGGAAATGTTGCTGAATGTGATTCTGGACCTCGTTGAATAGCCTCTTCTACATCCTTTCTCATTAAATTTAATTTCAACAATCCAATGTCGATGTTTAGTAAATTCACATCCATAGATTCACTGGTGGATGCTTCTTCCATTTCACAGTTGGCCGATTCTTCAGACAAGGGAAATGTTGTTTCTTCAGTTCTTGAACTTGAAGGATCCGCAACATCCGTAGACAAGGAAAGTGTAGGAATTCCATCAGATTCCTTTGCATTTATTGATTCGGAAGGGTTTTGTTTTTCATCTTGTTGGGATTTCGATAAAGTTATGAAACCCAAATTTTCCAATGTTCTTCTTCCTTTAGCATTTTCTTCAAGCTTCTTTTGTCGTTCTTTACGCTTTTCGCATCCGGATTTATAACGCTGACTCATTATGCTCTGCACATAAATTAATATCATTTATTAATTTTTTTTAAATTTAATTAATTTTTTTTTAATGATGGTGCATGTTGATAAGCAAATTATCGCTTTGCTAATAAGGTCGACACGTTTCAATCATATAAATCAGTGGTGTCCACTAATTTTTGACCGATCGACTTTTCGAAGATCGATTATAAAAATGTCTTGCCAAGATCGACTAAATGTGAAGAGAAAAAAATCTTATTCTTCTTCCCACATATTTATCTTCATTTAAAGGTTTAAAGTTTAAAGGCTTCGCGATCGACGTTATGGACACCACTGATATAAATGCATTAACAATAGTGTGAGTGTGTGAATTCGCGTATGTGCGTGGCCAGTTTTGCGGCGTAAGCTGGCCGAAGTTCGCGTCCGCATGCACCGGCATGCAGGAAAGAGGGAACGGGACGTATCCCCCCAAAGTGCGACGATGCCCTTGGCAACTGCGACGTGCGACAGTCGCTTCAAGTCGCTTTTTAAGTCACGCGATCCACACGATTTAAGATTTTAAGATTTATGTAAAGATTGAAACAGATTGAATTAAGAGTTTAAGATTGTCGATGTAAAGATTGAAACGGATTGAATTAAGAATAAACCAATTACTGTTAAAACATCACAGGATTTGTTAATTGCGCACAACAAACCCACAATATTAAAAATATTTAAATTCACTTACCTTAGCGTTGGGCTACAAGCGTTTCTCTACCGGTGCTGGAGTGCTGGAGTCTAATTTGATTATCGATTTCGATTAGGGGACCGCCAACGACTTCGATATTCGCGGCGAGCAAGACAACGCGGCGCAGCTGCCCACAAAGGGACCGCCGACGACTCAGATATCGCGCGGAAAAAAGTGTTTTGGGAATTATTTAGAAGGGAGAGCATTGCATTTGATTCCACGCCGTGCGATGCTGAGTCGTCGGCGCGGCGGTCCCTTTGTGGGCAGCTGCGCCGCGTTGACTTGCACGGACTGAATGTTTATTTTGTGGAAAATATCCACGTCGCGAATATCGGAGTCGATGGCGGTCTCCCATTGACTGCTAATTACTAATAATCGAAAATTAGACTCCAGCACTCCAGCACCGGTAAAGAAATGCTTTGTAGCCCAACGCCTCTGGGGCCCCTAGAACCCAGGGGCCCCGGGTATTTTCCCTGTCAACCCCCCCCCCTCTTGTCGGGCCTGGCAGTGAGAGGAATGGAGAA
This sequence comes from Phosphuga atrata, assembly GCA_944588485.1. Lineage (NCBI taxonomy): Eukaryota > Metazoa > Arthropoda > Insecta > Coleoptera > Silphidae > Phosphuga > Phosphuga atrata. Next base: position 5,178,914 of record OX155894.1, on the reverse strand, counting down.
GGCTCGATGTATCATGGAATGATACGCAGCTAGTTTATGTGATAGTGGGTGATTTGATGAAAAGGGTATTGTACAGTTGACGCTAGTCAGCTTTCTATATATATCGAATTCAATCTTGTTGTTTTTATGGATTAAGGTTAGATCTAAGAAGTTTATTTGGTTGTTGTTTTCTACCTCGAGAGTGAACTTAATTTTTGGATGTGTGGTGTTGATCAAATTTAGAAATTGATTCAGTTGTCTTTCCGTCCCATTGAAGCACATGTAGATGACGTGTTAGCTCATCTACATACCTATACCAAAACGAAATATCTTTTCTAGCAAAATCTAATTTGAAGATGTGTTCTTCAATATGTGGAATATGTCGGTCAGGAGTGGACTCAATGGAGATCCCATTGCTAGACCTGTGGTTTGCTGGAAGACTTTGTTATTGAATGTAGAATAATTATGGTTGACACAGGTTTCTAGACATTCATAAAGTTCGGTTTTTATCAGTTGGTTGCAATTGGCTTTATCGAGCAAGTTTCTAATGATTTGGAGGCATTCTTCAGTGGGTATATTAGAGAACATACTACTAACATCAAAGGATACAAGCTTTGAATTGATCGGGGTTGTTTTTGATTTAAGGAGTTCGGATAAAGCGAGTGATTTTTTTACCGCATATTTTGGAATAACTTTGGTGTGTTTCTTAAACAGGGTATTTAGTTTTATTGCTAAAACTCTAGCTGCACTATTGATGTACGAGACAACTGGTCTGATTGGGGGAATCGGGTTTGTGGGTTTTTATGAAACCGTAGAGCCTGGGAGCTATGGGATTTTGATTTATAATTTTTAATTTTTCAAAATCTGTGAACAGAGTCGTAATATTTTTTAGGGGGTTTCTAATTTGGGTTTGAAACTTTGCTGTGGGGTCCTTATTCAAAAGAGTTAAGTTTTCTGTTGCGATGAAAGAGTTCATTTTATTGATCTACTGTTCTCTTTCTAGAACGACAATCGAGTTGGATTTATCTGCTTTAGTAAGTTCTAAAGAATGGGACTCTATTTTGGATTTTATTGCTTTGATTATTGTGGAGTCTTTAGCAAAATTATGAGCGTAGGATTTTGTGTGCTCTGCTATTTTGGCTCGAGGTATTAGAGGTTCCGTCAATTTTCTTAGCGCAATTTCTGCTTCTACAATTATTGTGGACTTATCGGATATTTTTTTTTGATGAATGGGGCGTAGTTGGGGTTTTGGGAAAGGAATGCTTGTTCGGTGGGACTGAATGTAGCTTTCGAGAAGTTGATGAGTGTAGACACTAGATTAGGAATGGAACTCACTTTTTGGGGTGCTACATTTTTATTCTCAATGAGAACGGATAATTTCCTTTTTAACCTTAAATATTTTATGTGGTTGACTTGACTGACATTTTCTCGAATAAAATCATCCAAGATGATGAATTCTACTGGGTGTAATTTAAACGTTAATTCTGAATGGAGTATCTTGAGATAATGTTGAATAACATCTCTTCTCCGATGAAGATTTTGAATTTCGGATCTAATCCAAGTGTTTTGGGCAGATTTTATAGCTGCCTTTGCGGCCGAAGACGTGGAGCGGGTTTTAATTTGGCCATAGTTGGGTACGACTTTGGACCGAAGGCATTCTGAATTGAACCAGATATCTTGTGAAACGAGTCGGTATTTTTTCATCAATTTGTTGTACAATTTTGTCTGGGTTGCCGTACAGGCTGATTTTATGAATAGGATGGTTGCGACAGTTACTACGTGGTAATTCATACTTACATTGAATATATTACTTATTACTATATGATTTTGTAATTTTTAGAATATTAGAAGTGTAGTTTTACTCTTTCTGTTTAAATAAACTTAATTTTGATTAATTCAGCACGTTTAATTAGGTTTATACACGGATATATCCGTCTTGGCGCCAGCGGAATCTAGATACTAAGATTACTAAGATAGACTAGATCCTAAGTAAGGACGATGGCGGCTATAACAGCAAAAATTTAAAAACGTAAATGAATTTGTAATGACTCAAATAAGCAATTTTTGTGTGCAACAAAGTATTTTTGGGAGTTTAACACGAAACGTTAGTTCATAATAAAACAAAAAAAAAGAAGGTATGCGGTCAGGGGACCCCCGTCAGGAACGAAGTTTCTCGAAAAATATTTATAAGAAATTTTATTTTTTCCAAAACATGACACTAGGCTTCTACTTGTACGCCGATAAATGCACATTTGTACTGCTATAGCCGCTGTGTCTAAAAAACGACCGTTTCGTTTTGGAAGGCTATTGCCGTCATGCCACAGTGAACTTCGCTTTGACGGCTATAGACGCAAGTGTCCGCCAACGTGTTAATATTTTGTGTAAATATATGAAGTTAGATACAATTTAGTTAATTTATTTTTATTTTCAGACTTTAACATCCGCATTTAGACAACACGATACAGATTCAGATGGAGTAATAACGATTCATTATGAGCAATTCTTAAATATGGTGTTTAGCTTAAAGATTTAATCATCAAGAACCAGGATGGAAAGGAATCTATCTGCATAATACGAGTATTATACAATATGCTGCACTCACTATGTGTTTATGAAATTAATGTGTCAAATGTGTTATTTAAAATAATATATTATGAATAACTTGTCGATATTAAAGTTATTTTATTACAAATGTTATTGTTAAAATAAAATACGTTTTTTCTATTTTTAATTTGTGTTAACGTCTTAAATCAAAAATCTATTTTTATTACTGTTATGTTTTAACTATGAACTCTAGGTTTTGACTGGCTTTATTGTTAGGTATATATGAGGCGTTGAGTAAGGACGAACTCGACAAATGGTGGTTTCGAGAAAAACGCATTTTAATTTTTTTTTTATCGATTGCGGATGAAGGGCGAACTCGGCAAAGGCTGGTGTCGATTTTGATGAACTTATGACGGACTTGAAACCTATACCTGCGGATTCTCGAGAGGGTTCTGGTTCCATCCGTCCCGTTCTGGTCCCATAAAAAATAACCCAATGTTGAGTTCGCCCTTCGTATTCCCAACGCCTCACACGTTCCGTCCTCCCACATGAGTTCTCATTATGCATACGTTACAATTACTCATGCGGGATAAGTACTATTTTGGTGCTCATTTTTGTAGTGCGATAAATGGCTGTTTGTTAACTTAATTATTTATTGCCACATAACTTAAGCGCACTGGAAATATTCATCTGCTTGCCACAAGTATTCTTGTTTAATATTGAAATTAAATGTAGATTTGTATTTTAAGATGGAAATTTTTGGTTTTAACCAAAGCCATTGATCCCTCTGATATTTTTTGAATTTCAGTATGTGCCAAGTTTCGACTGTGTTCTAGGCTTTGTGGAAGTCGATGAAGGCCATATGAATGGGGACTTTGTATTCCGTGTTTTAATAAGATTTCGAATCGTTTGTAGATGGTCGGTTGTGCCATGTAGATGGTCGGTTGATACTCGTCAAACTTAGTTGTTGTGGTTGGTTATTATCTTTGTAAAAAGTTTATAGACGTGGGATAATATACTGATTGGTCTGTAGTTATTATAATTATTGTCTGTAGTTATTATTGTTTCAATAATAATTTAAGTATTTCATACCATTTTTACAGCGTATATAAAATTTCTTGTAAGGCTATCCGCTCACGGCTCGTATCGTAGCGTATGCGACCAGTTGTACGAGAGGCATATACGATTTATTGTCGCACACTTGTGTTTAAATTGAGAACCGCACACGAGTCGTCCGCTACGCGGCGTGCTCATCGCGGGATGCATACTGCATGACGCCTATCGTACAGCAATGTCGGCCGCTTGTCGTCAAGTACGAGAGTAGGATTGGGTTTGTTTACATTCTCTAATGCGATTATACGCATTTTCGAGCAAAAATGTCGAGTGAAATTATTAAATTCGTGCAATTGGTTGAAGACCACGCGTGTTTATACAACAATAACATACAAGAATATTCAAACAAAGATGTTGTTGAAAGAGCTTGGACCGAAATAGCTCAGCAGATGAAATGGACAGGTACGTACATGAACAAGCTTGTGTTTTCGTATTTTTATCAGTTGGTTATTATTCATAAACAATACTTCCATCCCATGACAAAACGGCATTTGATAATAGACCTTTTTACCTTTTTACGGTTAGTGAATCGCATGCGCGTCTGTCATGTTTAAAAGGCGGGAATTTAAAACTTTCGGGCACATTTTGTTATTTTCACTAGTAATACGTCAAAAAAGTGCCCAAAAGATGGCGCATGCGCACAAAAAATATCAACTATGAAAAGGTCTATACAATGAAATTAGCTAAATTATTTCGCAAATTTTGAGGCGAAGAATGTTCATTTATATTTAATTTTTCAATATCTGGCTGGTTTTCTTGATCTCGTGTATTTTCTGGTAAATAGGTACTATACAGTGTGAAAACTTTAACTCGAATAAAATTCATTACTTCGATATATACGATTTTTGCAAAAAATCCCGAAACACGTTACGTATTGTTTTTTCTTGTCCTCATTTCTATGTATATGCTGTTTGTTTATCTGTTCCCGGAAGTGCCTGACCTTTTTGTCAAATGGAAGGGTATGTCAAGTGACACCTCGTTTGAAAGATCTCTTGACACGTGCCTTATAGGTGTCAAAAACATCTGAAATTTTAGCATCATCATTCCATACGTGCGTTCTATATTCGTTCTACCGCAACTGATATCTATAATTGATCTATAATTGAATATTCGCATTTTATTATCAATATTTCTTTCGGTATAAGTCCGATTATCAAATACGCGACACTCAGCTACGCGACGTCACGCGACATCGCCTGTCAAATAATGATTACATAGTTTTAAATGAGCACGTTCTCACTATGGCTACTTGACAGCTACACGACGTGCCCATTTAAAACAATAATCATTATTTGACAGGCAATGTCGCACGACGTCGCGTTGCCGAGTGTCGCGCATAACCTTAAGGCGGCATTATATTTTTCCTAAGGGAAAATGCTCTGTCCGCTACAAAATGATACGGAAACTCATTGCAACTTTCCTCGCCTTCGTCAATGCCTTCGTCACTATTTCGACCACCAAAACCACATCCTATTGCTGTGAATAAACCATCAGCATCGCAACAACCCGATTATTATTATTATTCTCGTGTCAGAAAACATCAAATAAAACACAGATACAAATACTATTATATAATATTTGACCAAAACTTCCGTTGCGACTTCCATTGCATTCTGTGATGCTTTATAAAGTTCATCTTCTGTGCAGGAGATCGGACACAGTCCACACTGAAGCATATGTTTCACAGTCTGGTTTTCTCCACAGTCGCACTGATTGCTATCTTCTTTAATGTAGCCCTACTTTGCAAGATTGGTATTATATCTGTCCACTCCTCATCTTAATCTATTCAAGGATTTCCATGTTAACCATCTTTGATCATGACCAGGAGGTAAAGTTTTGGCTATCCTTTTCCAGCCCAGGGGAAGAGATTGCTTAGCTTTTCATAATTCTAGCCTGGCTTTTTCGCATATAGTCTTCAATTCTTTGGATGTTCTTAGGAAACTCTTCCTAGACTTCAGCCTCTGAACATGTAGTTCATGCCCATGTAGAGGATGGGTTGCTTCCTGCTCAGATTTCTTCTTTTCCTTGTTTGCAGCTATTTCTCGTCGAATAGAGGGTGGTGCTATTCCTGCGAGCAGGTAAAGGCACTCAGTTGGTGGTAATCTCAAGCATCCAGTTATAGTTCTACATGTTTCATTGAGAGCTACGTCCACCTGTTTAGCATAAGTTGAGTAATACCAAACCGGACAGGCGTACTCTGCAGTGGAATAGCACAATGCCATTGCAGATGTTCGAATGGTGTCAGGTTGACTACCCCAGGTTGAACCAGCCAGTTTTCTCAGAAGATTATTCCTGGTGGAAACTTTTGAATTGGTGTTCAGACAGTGTTTCTTGTAGATAAGAGCTCTGTCCAATGTCACTCCTAGAAATGTTGGGGTGTAACAGTGTTCCAGTTCAACTCCTGTTTCTCAAGTGTAAGGCACATGATTGTGTCTTGGAAACAACCCAATAAAATTACCGAATGACCATGTTAACCATCGCTTGCCATCGCTTGCGCTATCCATCTTTTTATCCGTCTCAGCAATTCCAAACCCGTCCCCCTTCATTCATACATTCCTTCCACATTTTCCCTTCCATCCTCTCCCCCTCATTCGATTCACCCCTTGTACACATTTCCATCCAATGCTCCCACATATCCTCTGATCTCCCAGAAACACTGCACCTTCTATGCTCCTCATTGATTCAGTATTCCCTTCCACGCTCCTCACTCCTACACCTATATTTTGCTAACATGGCTTGAGCACCGGTCTCTAGGCTAGCACTTAAATAGGCTGGTAAACGCCCATGTACCTGTATCCTTATATCCATACTCTTTATGGAATCTACTGCTTTCTATTTTGCGTTGCTGCTCCTGTAGATCCACTTCTTACAAACGTTCCATCAAACTTTTAGCCCTCTGCCCCCGTTCCTGCTTTAGCCCTTTTAGCCACACGCTAGATAAAGCAGCACTTTCATATAAATTCCTCTTGTTCCTACCTGATTCATACCCATTCTTATCCAGTGCCGTCTTTAACCTATGTGAGGCCCTGGGCACATTACGATAATGGGGACCCTATGACCTTGACAGAGCACTATTTTGTTAGAATAGGCAAAGAAAGTAGATAAGCGAGTTTCTAGATTTTTTTAATTTCTTTATAGACACATTAAATAATAGATATAATATAATCCACAAAATTGACTCTTTTAGAATTCACAGGTTAGTGCTTAAATCTATGTTGATTGAAGAGGTACCCTTCTAGATTTGAGATGGACAAAATCGTTAATCACTTCTTCAAAATCTATGTTTTTGAGCATATTATTCCTTGGTTCCTTAAGGCTCCATAATTAGGACACGATTTTGAGACGCGTATTTTCAAAATTATGTCTTGGTTCCTCAAGGCTCCATAATTAAGATACGATTTTGAGACGCAAATTTTTAAAAATATATCTTGGTTTCTCAAGGTTCCATGATTAGGACACGATTTGAAACGCGAATTTTCAAAGTTTTGTCTTGATTCCTCAAGTCACCACAACTAAGATACGATTTTATAAAGCGAATTTTCATAATTTTGTCTTGGTTCCTCAAGGTACCACAACTAAGACACGATTTTGAAACGCGAATTTTGTAAATTTTGTTCCTCAAAGTTCCATAATTAGAACACGATTTTGAGACGCGTATTTTCAAAATTATGTCTTGGTTCTTCAAGGCTCCATAATTAGGACACGATTTTGAGACGCGATTTTTTAAAATTATATCTTGTTTCTTTAAGGTTCCATAATTAGGACACGATTTTGAAACGCGAATTTTCAAAACTTTTTCTTGATTCCTCAAGGCACCGCAACTAAGATACGATTTTAAAACACGAATTTTCATAATTTCGTCTTTGTTCCTCAAAGACACCACAACTAAGACTCGATTTTGAAACTCGAATTTTCAAAATTTTGTCTTGGTTCCTCAAAATTCCATAATTAGAACATGATTTTGAGACGCGTATTTTCAAAATTATGTCTTGGTTTCTCAAGGTTCCATAATTAGGACTCGATTTTGAAACGCGAATTTTTCAAAATTTTGTCTTGGTTAAGGTTCCATAATTAGGACTCGATTTTGAAACGCGAAATTTCAAAATTTTGTCTTGATTTCTCAAGCCACCACAACTAAGATACGATTTTAAAACGCGAATTTTCATAATTTAGTCTTGGTTCCTCAAGACACCACAACTAAGACACGATTTTGAAACGCGAATTTTCAAAATTTTGTCTTGGTTCCTCAAAGTTCCACAATTAGAACATAATTTTGAGACGCGTATTTTCAAAATTATGTCTTGGTTCCTCAAGGCTCCATAATTAGGACACGAATTTTTAAAATTATATCTTGGTTCCTCAAGGTTCCATAATTAGAAAACGATTTTGAAACGCAAATTTTCAAAATTTTGTCTTTCTTCCTCAAGGCACCACAACTAATTGTAAGATACGATTTTAAAACGCGAATTTTCATAATTTTGACTTGATTCCTCAAGACACCACAACTTAGACACGATTTTGTCTTGGTTCCTCAAAGTTCCATAATTAGAACATGATTTTGAGACACGTATTTTCAAAATTGTCTTGGTTCCTCAAGGTTCCATAATTCGGATACGACTTTGAGACGCAAATTTTTAAAATTATATGTTGGTTGCTCAAGGTTTCATAATTAGGACACGAATTTGAAACGCGAATTTTCAAAATTTTGTCTTGATTCCTGAAGCCATCACAACTAAGATACGATTTTAAAACGCGAATTTTTATAATTTTGTCTTGGTTCCTCAAGCCACCACAACTAAGAGTCGATTTTGAAACGCGAATTTTCAAAAAAATTTCTTGGTTCCTCAAAGTTTCATAATTAGAACATGATTTTGAGACGCGTATTTTCAAAATTATATCTTGGTTCCTCAAGGTTCCATAATTCGGACACGATTTTGAGACGCAAATTTTTAAAATCATATCTTGATTCCTCAAGGTTCCATAATTAGGACACGATTTTGAAACGTGAATTTTCAAAACTTTGTCTTGACTCCTCAAGGCACCACAACTAAGATACGATTTAAAAACGCGAATTTTCATAATTTTGTCTTGGTTTCTCAGGACACCACAACTAATTGTAAGACACGATTTTGAAACGCGATATAATTAGAACATAATTTTAAGATGCGTATTTTCAAAATTATGTCTTGGTTTCTCAAGGCTCCATAATTGGGACACGATTTTGACACGCAAATTTTTAAAATTATATCTTGGTTCCTCAAGGTTCCATAATTAGGACACGATTTTGAAACGAGAATTTTCAAAATTTTGTCTTGATTCCTCAATGCACCACAACTAACATCCGATTTTAAAACGCGAATTTTCATAATTTTCTCTTGGTTCCTCAAGATACCACAACTAAGACACAATTTTGAAACTCGAATTTTCAAAATTTTGTCTTGGTTCCTCAAAGTTCCATAATTAGAACACGATTTTGAGACGCGTATTTTCAAAATTATGTCTTGGTTCATCAAGGCTCCATAATAAGGACACGATTTTGAGACGCGAATTTTTAAAATTATATCTTGTTTCTTCAAGGTTCCATAATTAGGACACGATTTTGAAACGCGAATTTACAAAACTTTGTCTTGATTCCTCAAGGCACCGCAACTAAGATACGATTTTAAAACATTAATTTTCATCATTTCATCTTGGTTCCTCAAAGACACCACAACTAAGACTCGATTTTGAAACGCGAATTTTCAAAATTTTGTCTTGGTTCCTCAAAATTCCATAATTAGAACATGATTTTGAGACGCGTATTTTCAAAATTATGTCTTGGTTTCTCAAGGTTCCATAATTAGGACTCGATTTTGAAACGCGAATTTTTCAAAATTTTGTCTTGGTTAAGGTTCCATAATTAGGACTCGATTTTGAAATGCGAAATTTCAAAATTTTGTCTTGATTTCTCAAACCACCACAACTAAGATACGATTTTAAAAAGCGAATTTTCATAATTTAGTCTTGGTTCCTCAAGACACCACAACTAAGACACGATTTTGAAACGCGAATTTTCAAAATTTTGTCTTGGTTCCTCAAAGTTCCACAGTTAGAACATAATTTTGAGACGCGTATTTTCAAAATTATGTCTTGGTTCCTCAAGGCTCCATAATTAGGACACGAATTTTTAAAATTATATCTTGGTTCCTCAAGGTTCCATAATTAGAACACGATTTTGAAACGCAAATTTTCAAAATTTTGTCTTTATTCCTCAAGGCACCACAACTAATTGTAAGATACGATTTTAAATGCGAATTTTCATAATTTTGACTTGATTCCTCAAGACACCACAACTTAGACACGATTTTGTCTTGGTTCCTCAAAGTTCCATAATTAGAACATGATTTTGAGACACGTATTTTCAAAATTGTCTTGGTTCCTCAAGGTTCCATAATTCGGATACGATTTTGAGACGCACATTTTTAAAATTATATGTTGGTTCCTCAAGGTTTCATAATTAGGACACGAATTTGAAACGCGAATTTTCAAAATTTGTCTTGATTCCTGAAGCCACCACAACTAAGATACGATTTTAAAACGCGAATTTTTATAATTTTGTCTTGGTTCCTCAAGCCACCACAACTAAGAGTCGATTTTGAAACGCGAATTTTCAAAAAAATTTCTTGGTTCCTCAAAGTTTCATAATTAGAACATGATTTTGAGACGCGTATTTTCAAAATTATGTCTTGGTTCCTCAAGGTTCCATAATTCGGACACGATTTTGAGACGCAAATTTTTAAAATCATATCTTGGTTCCTCAAGGTTCCATAATTAGGACACGATTTTGAAATGTGAATTTTCAAAACTTTGTCTTGACTCCTCAAGGCACCACAACTAAGATACGATTTAAAAACGCGAATTTTCATAATTTTGTCTTGGTTTCTCAGGACACCACAACTAATTGTAAGACACGATTTTGAAACGCGATATAATTAGAACATAATTTTAAGATGCGTATTTTCAAAATTATGTCTTGGTTTCTCAAGGCTCCATAATTAGGACACGATTTTGAGACGCAAATTTTTAAAATTATATCTTGGTTCCTCAAGGTTCCATAATTAGGACACGATTTTGAAACGAGAATTTTCAAAATTTTGTCTTGATTCCTCAATGCACCACAACTAACATCCGATTTTAAAACGCGAATTTTCATAATTTTCTCTTGGTTCCTCAAGATACCACAACTAAGACACAATTTTGAAACTCGAATTTTCAAAATTTTGTCTTGGTTCCTCAAAGTTCCATAATTAGAACATGATTTTGAGACGTGTATTTTCAAAATTGTGTTGGTTCCTCAAGGTTCCATAATTAGGACTCGATTTTGAAACGCGAAATTTCAAAATTTTGTCTTGATTTCTCAAGCCACCACAACTAAGATACGATTTTAAAACGCGAATTTTCATAATTTAGTCTTGGTTCCTCAAGACACCACAACTAAGACACCATTTTGAAACGCGAATTTTCAAAATTTTGTCTTGGTTCCTCAAAGTTTCACAATTAGAACATAATTTTGAGACGCGTATTTTCAAAATTATGTCTTGGTTCCTCAAGGCTCCATAATTAGGACACGAATTTTTAAAATTATATCTTGGTTCCTCAAGGTTCCATAATTAGAACACGATTTTGAAACGCAAATTTTCAAAATTTTGTCTTTATTCCTCAAGGCACCACAACTAATTGTAAGATACGATTTTAAAACGCGAATTTTCATAATTTTGACTTGATTCCTCAAGACACCACAACTTAGACACGATTTTGTCTTGGTTCCTCAAAGTTCCATAATTAGAACATGATTTTGAGACACGTATTTTCAAAATTGTCTTGGTTCCTCAAGGTTCCATAATTCGGATACGATTTTGAGACGCAAATTTTTAAAATTATATGTTGGTTCCTCAAGGTTTCATAATTAGGACACGAATTTGAAACGCGAATTTTCAAAATTTGTCTTGATTCCTGAAGCCACCACAACTAAGATACGATTTTAAAACGCGAATTTTTATAATTTTGTCTTGGTTCCTCAAGCCACCACAACTAAGAGTCGATTTTGAAACGCGAATTTTCAAAAAAAAAATTTGGTTCCTCAAAGTTTCATAATTAGAACATGATTTTGAGACGCGTATTTTCAAAATTATGTCTTGGTTCCTCAAGGTTCCATAATTCGGACACGATTCCGAGACGCAAATTTTTAAAATCATTTCTTGGTTCCTCAAGGTTTCATAATTAGGACACGATTTTGAAACGTGAATTTTCAAAACTTTGTCTTGATTCCTCAATGCACCACAACTAAGATACGATTTAAAAATGCGAATTTTCATAATTTTGTCTTGGTTTCTCAGGACACCACAACTAATTGTAAGACACGATTTTGAAACGCGATATACTTAGTACATAATTTTAAGATGCGTATTTTCAAAATTATTTCTTGGTTTCTCAAGGCTCCATAATTAGGACACGATTTTGAGACGCAAATTTCTAAAATTATATCTTGGTTCCTCAAGGTTCCATAATTAGGACACGATTTTGAAACGAGAATTTTCAAAATTTTGTCTTGATTCCTCAATGCACCACAATTGACATCCGATTTTAAAACGCGAATTTTCATAATTTTCTCTTGGTTCCTCAAGATACCACAACTAAGACACAATTTTGAAACTCGAATTTTCAAAATTTTGTCTTAGTTCCTCAAAGTTCCATAATTAGAACATGATTTTGAGACGTGTATTTTCAAAATTGTCTTGGTTCCTCAAGGCTCCATAATTAGGACACGATTTTAAAACGCGAATTTTCATAATTTTGTCTTAGTTCCTCAAGACACCACATTTTGAAACGAGATTTCGGTAATAAATATCAGTTATCGTTTGGTGATCTGGCAGGAACTAGAGGGCCCAAACGATTGCGGGGCCCTGGGCACGTGCTCCGAGTGCCCAGTGGGAAAGAGGACCCTGCTCTTACCGCCTCCTTCCACTCGATTTAGCATTCTAAACACCTCTTTTATTAACCTTTCGTCTCCCATATTGCTCACCTTGCATTCAAATCTTATGACCTTTCTCACCGCCAATGCAGCCACCTTGCTATATAGCTTTTGTTGTTTTTTTCTATAATTAATGTGAGTATATACCCAATGCAGTAAACGTATATACAGTAGCCAAATATACCGAAAACATGATTAACATTGATGTATTTGGTTGCAGCGGCTGAGTGTAAGGAGAAGTGGAGAAATATCAGGAATGGCTTTGTTCGCAGCCTCAAGCCGTCTCTAAGTGGCTCATCTTCAAAGATGAAGAAGAAATATTATTTGTACGAGGAAATGACGTTTGTGCTGCCATATGTGAAAGCATTTCAGCATGCAGAGCAAACTGGCAATATCACATTGTCAGACTTTGATGCACATTCTGAAGAAGTGGAGACGATGGGAAGTGCTCAAGAGAGCAACGATATAGTGGTCGAAACAACTAATCGCACTCGGGACACTTCATCGCAGTCAGAACACTCATCCATTCTGGAGAAAAGTGGAAGAAAGAAGAAAAAATGTTCCGAGGAAAATCACGAGCTGGTGCAGACCGTTTTACAATATATTCAAGAAAAAAAAGGAAATAGGACGCAAGACGATTCTCGGAAGATGTTTCTCCTAAGCCTACTGCCGGACGTTAAAAGCCTGTCAGACGGGCATTTCAGACAGTTTAAAATAAGATCTCTGCTCATGGTAGAAGAGTTGTTAAAGGAACAAGGGCAAGTTTCTTGAAATATATGCAGATGCATCCAATGCTTTTTCTTTGACGAAGGTAAATTAACATAACAAATACTAAGTGAGGGTAGGGCGCGCATTCGCTCGAGAGTGAAATTTATTTTTCTAATTAGTTTTTATTTTTCTCCATTCGAAAATAAAAACTTCATTTTGTGTATATCTATGAAAAAATTATTTACTATATGATATTTATAATATGTAAATTAATTGAAATAAAAAATAGGACGGATAATCCGCAACCGGATAATCGAGGTTTTTGTTTTAATATTTTGTTAATAATAAAACATTTCGTTTATTTAACAATTTTTTTTTTGTTGATTAGTACTGATATAACATCGAATAAATATTTACATTGTTACATTATTTTGCATTCTACAATAAGGGTTGAAAAGAGCAAAAAAAGTGCAACTTTCTGCAGCTAATTTTCAGATATGTTTTGCATAAATATGTAATCTACAATGGATTATTAAAGCAGGGCATCACTTAGCGTAACTTTTTTAAAATTCTATTTTCATCAGCGTTATCAGGAGTGAATTCGTCCTTTAATATTCTATTTTGCGTCTGTAATGGACTCATAACAGCACTCATATGCGTGCGGTTATGGCTCGCGGAGTGCTGATATGAGTTAATTTTTTCAAGGTTGGCACTGAAATTCAGAGCTGTCAGTGTCAAACTTTCGGCGAGAGAGTTTTGAGGTTATGTGATGTGTGGAAATCGCGGATAATCGTAATAAACGATATAACACATATTTAATTCAAATTCTATCCATCAAAGGTACAATTATTAAAAACATTTAAAGTGACATTGGATGATTCTTGTGCAGTAATACCCACACCAAGGACATTATATATAGTGCTAATATTACTGTTGCTATCAAATTGCAACTGCGGGGCACTAGAAGAACATCCAGGTAAGTTGATATTTGCTTGCTTAGACCCAAGCATTTTCGTCACTTCAATTTTCTTCTTTAAGGAAGCGGCAACATACCCCTCCGCAACAGCAGAAGACTTCCATCCACCATGATTTATTGTCAACAAATCACCACCATGGTTGGCCAAATGTTTCGCACTACTTCTTCGGAAACAATGTCCAGTATAAAGATCAAACCAAACTCGGTAATTTTGAGAAATGCCGCAATGTCTTTTTGATATTCTCCCCATAATATTAATACCAATTGGACTATTAATACAATGACCGTTACAAAAAGTTAAGAAAAATTTCTTATGCGTAACATTATTAGGACGTAAGTTGGCATATTTTTTAATTAATTCAATCCAATAGGGATCTGTAATTGCGAACATTCTTGGAATGTAATTTTTTCTTTTAGATACAGACAGAATGATGAAATCGGATCTGTATTCTATGTCGTCGACAGACATATCCGTTAATTCCTGAAGCCTTGAAGGTTTATACTTCTTACGTTGTAATTCTAAGTAGGCAAGTAAAACATTTTTCGAAACAACTGTAACATTATTTTCATTGCACCACTCGTTAAATTTGCATTTTTCATATCGTTGATGTGATTTATCTGGCAACAAATTGCTCACCGTATTTGTAGCAATTTCCTGAATTTAATACTTTCTCACCCATTTTAATTTTAACCTTTAAATTAATTTCAAGTGTTAGTGAAGTGTATGTGTATAGGGCGACTTTTTTATTTAGAAATGGCACAAAAGGGCGCAAAATAGAAAAACTAGTATAAAAAACTCGTTCGTAAGGCGTTTTTCAGCACTTTTTTCACGTCTATTAGAACACTCCTCGCTACGCTCGCAACGAAGATTTGACACTGACAGCTCTGAATTTCAGTGCCAACCTTGAAAAAATTAACTCATAACAGCACTCGGCGAGCCATAACCGCACGCATATGAGAGCTGTTATGAGTCCATTAGAGGCGCAAAATAGGAAAATCATTTAACAGAATCAATTAACTTCCTTGAAAAGTAGTATACATATAGACCGATAAGGTATACACAAAGCAAAATTTTTTTTTACGTAACCCAATTCTAAAAAAAAATAGGGGGCCGTAGTTTATCAATATGAGTTGCAGGGGAGCCGCGACATCAAAAAGTTTGGGAAGCTGTGACAATTAAAAGGCCCATCCAAATCGAAAATAAAAAATGGGGGTTGCCATTTAAAAAAATATCGATGACGTCATAGCGCAAACACCAATGACACAGTGGGCCAGAATCGAAAAAACCTGATCAAAAATTAAAAAACGAAAGGTCTAATTTGTTGGTTTCAATGACTGGGTTTTGTATTAGAAGCAGAGGCGGATTTAAGGGCGGGCGGAGCGGGCGCGCGCCCGGGACCCCCTACCTCCAAGGGGCCCCGCAAAAACCTAACTTTCCACTTTTTTCTAATGACAACAATTTGGGTTTCATATGTGCAATTTTAATTTTAATTACTTGATCTTTGAGTACTTGAATTACTTGAAGTACTTGAGTACTTGAATTAATCACTGATCTAAAAAAAGCGGCCTAAATTTTATATTTGATTTTCATTAGTGTCTGGAATAATCTGGATCTTGGAAGAATCTCTATCAGGAGCCAAAAAAGGCAAATTAAAGAAAGACGCGATCAAGCTGGCAACCAACAGAAGGAGCATTGTACAAATTTATAACTGGCCCTGGTCACTTAGGCCATCATAATTCGAGCATCAATTAAAATGAAGAACAAGGAGCTTCCATCAGTCAACGAAAAGAGTTAGTTGAAGTTGAAAACCAAGGCATAGAAAGCAATAATAATGATCAAAATGAAGAACCAGTCAATAGCCAACCAGGTGAACAACTTAGAAAACATTGAAACGCAAACGGAAAATATACCATTCGGAGTTACATTAAAAGTTATTGCTGTCTGGCCAAACTTTGTATCGATATGATTATAGGCGAGGACTACCCTTAAATCGGTCTATAAACACGGTGTTCGCATTTACTACAGAGGCTTGTGTAAAAATCATTTTTACAGAAAATTTTGAATGGTGAAAAAGGAGAAAGGATGTGGCTTTTTTTTCCGAAACATCCAAATGAATTTATTGTTACCCATGCAAAATGTTTTCGGACTTAAAGTCTAGGATAATTACAGAATTCCAAAATTGGACACATATTGGAATAACTTTGTCCGAGCATGAAATGTCAAAAGAGCACGTCGCTTCAATGTGTACATTATACAAGCGCTCTTCTTCATTAAATCGAATCGATGTTGAAAATCTGCAAATTACATTACAAAAAGAAAATCATTGTAAAGAGGTTCTGCAAATAATTCTATCCTCAAAAAAATTCCTCGAAAAGTTGGGCATTGCTTTTAGAGGCCATAATGAGAGTGCAACATCTCCGAGAAAAGGCAATTATTTGACTAGTTTAGAGTATTTGAGCGAATATGAAGATTTCTTAAAGTTGCAATTATTGTTAGAAAAGTATGGTAAGTATGGTTTTACCTTGGAATGGGTGTTGGTCAAAGTTTCTAGGATTAGTCTGCGTGTTTTGTTGTCTAGTGCTAGTTCCTGGAGTACCTTGTTAAGCGTTTCTCTATCGATTTAATCGTAGGCCTTCCTAAAATCAACAAAGGTGACGACCACCTTGCGGTTTCTCATCTTGGAGTATGCAAGTACAGTTTTAAGGTTGAGGATCTGTTCAACACAGGATCGTGTCTTCCTGAAGCCCCCCTGGTATTCTCCCAGATTTTCTGCCCTTGTTTGTAATGCCTTCGAGAGAATCTTGTATGTTACCGGGACGAGAGAAATTCCACGGTAGTTGTTTAGATCCGTAAAATCTCCCTTTTTGTGAAGCGGATGGATCAGAGCAGATTTCCAATCGGGTGGTAATTACTCTGTTTCTCAGATGTCCTGGATGATCTCGGTTAGCTTGCGCACGGCATTGTTTCCAGTACCTTTCCACAGTTCAGCAACGATAGAGTCCTCTCCAGCTGCCTTATTATTCTTAAGAAGTTGAATGATCTGGTCAATTTCTTCCAATGAAGGGGGAAGCGAGTCCGGGTGTGGTGTGGTTTGTTTATAGTCGAAGTCTTCGCTGGGTGGGTCACAGTTGAGTAGATTTTTAAAGTACTAAAGTTTGACGCACTTGACGTAGCAAATATGCCTTGCTGTGCAGTTGTTTGATTATTTTCTCAGTTGTTGCGTTCCATTTCGTGTTCTCCTCTGAGTAGATACCTACAAATTTTTGCAGTCTCCAATTTCAAGTAGAATATCATTTGAGGGCATCCTTCTACTACACTGAAACACTACATAACTAGTTTTAGCGATGCTAAGGTATAAGTTGTTAGCGCAGGACCATTTGCACAGTTTTTGTAGAATTGTATTTGCTTGTATGGTAGTTTGTGCCAAGGATCCATCAGAGATTATCAGACTTGCGTCATCAGCGTATAATGTGCAGTATTTTTGACCAATAAACTTTATCATATCTGCTGTATACAGAGAAAATAGCACAGGTGGTAAAATACTCCCTTGAGGGACACCCACGTTAACAACGCTAGCCTTTGACAATCCTATCTTCTCAGTTGAATTAATTTTGATGTATTATTTACTGTCGGCCAAATACGACCTGAACCAGTTTTACCTCTATTTCTATAAAAGTCCAATTTCTGCAATGGTATGTGGTGAGAGACGCAATCGAAGGCTTTAGAGAGGTCGCAGAAAACACCCACTGAGAATTTACCTTCATGCATCTCGCATACTATTTTGTTGTAGAGTTCGTTAATTGCTGTAGTGGTAGATTTATTCCTGCAAAAGCCATGTTGTTCATTTGGAATAAGGTTGTGCTTTGTTATAAAAGGCATTAATCTTTATTCCATGGAGTATACTAGTATTTTAGCTAATACTGATACCAACGATATAGGCCTGTAGTTGTTTTTATCCAAGCGTTATATCCAAGCTGTATTCAAAAAAGGAGACCCTTTTTTGAATATAGGAATCACAGTTGAGGTATTTAATATTGCGGGCACCTTTTCAGAAGAAAATGAACAATTGATGATATGGGTAAGAGGTTCGATTAATTCAAATTGGAATTCTTTGATATTTCCGGGGAGTGTATCCGGGTCGTGAGAGGATTTGTTTTTTAATTTGTTTAGAATTATTGACATCTCGTTTCGAGTGAGTTCTTCCAGATACATAGTTTTGTCATTTATGAATAAGTGATCGTTGTCTATATTTATAGATGGTATGTTCTGAATAATTAACTCCGGAGCCGCTTTAAAAAAGTCATTAAATATCGAAGCTATAGCATCTGGATCTTTTAAAATAGTCTCATTATATTTAATATTGATGTCTTGTTTGATCCGTGATTTGTTTGACAGATCATCAACTATTTTCCACAGGGTTCTTTGTTGATTGCTGGATTTGTCCAATTTGCTTTTATAATAGTTTCTTTTAGTGGTAACTAATAAATTGTGATGGATTTTCTTCTTTATAATATATGTTTTTCGGACATCTACTCTACAATATTGTCTCTTTAGTGATCCAGGATTTGGATCTTAGCATAATTTTCTCCATTGGACAGAATTTGAAAATATAGTATTGCAATAGATCAGTGTTCTTCAACCTTTGTCATCCCGCGGAACCCTTTTTTGAAATTTTGTTTTTATGGAACCCTCTGTTTAATAGCATTTTGATTAAGGGCGGGAATCGCATTACCCCGCATTACCATCGCATTACAAATTTTTTGTAAAAGTCTCATAATAAATAAATTTGCATTTATTCAAACAAAATTATAACTTCATATAAAATATAAAATATTTGTACTATACATACATAGAAATGATATTATAAACAAAAGAAAAAAATCTTAAATCTTAAAAAATTTATGACTCCGTTGTGTATGTTTATGACTGCATAATTGATCAATATCTTGATGATGATTGAGGTTGGATCGGTGTTAATTGGAGACGCATATCATTTTCGGCATCAAGTCGATTTCTATACTTACAATTAGTTTTTGTAGCGACGTATGTGGAAAAGGATTTTTATAGAGATATGTTGTTTTGAAAGGCATCAATTCCTTAACCGCACGTTTGGAAATTTCCGGATATTCTTCCGTTAATTTTATCCAATGCCATCCGGTCCAAATGTAAATTGTAATGCAGTGTCGGTACATATATCTAGAAATTGCTCTGTTTCTTTAATTGGCAAGGTATCCACATCACAATACTCAGTATATTAATGGACGAGTTTAGTAAGCGCGATTTTACAGCACGCGTCCAAGTTTGGAAAACGACGAGCGAAGCGAGGAGTTTGCTAATGGACAAGTAGTGCTGAAAAACGCCTTACGAACGAGTTTTTTGTAGTATTTTTTCTATTTTGCGCCCTTTTATGCCTTCTGTAAATAAAAAAATCGGCGATACATATTGAGAAAATTGTATCACACTCGGCGAGCCATAACCGCACGCATATTAGTGCTGTTATGAGTCCATTACAGACGCAAAATAGAAAAAAAGGATTTTCGATTTAACTTAAATTATTGCAAATGACACCCCCCATTTGCAATATAAATATTTGCAATAATATTTAAATTTAAGTTAAATCGAAAATCCTTTTTTTCTATTTTGCGTCTGTAATGGACTCATAACAGCACTAATATGCGTGCGGTTATGGCTCGCGGGTGGTATAATATTCGAAAAATGTCTTTTGCAATCCCGTGAAATGTTCCAAAATATGATTTTTTTAAATTCTGGCCGAATGCGATATTATTGTTTGCCAGGAAATCATTTAAATTTGAAAAACATTCTGTATTACTTTTGTTTAACTATTGGGAAAGAATGCCTCACTCTTCCCAATAGTCCTTTTTACGGTTAGTAAAGCGCATGCGCATCCGCTAAGTTTGAAAGGCGGGAATTTGAAAGTTTCGGGCTAATTCACTGTTTATACGTCAAAAAGTTAAACATGGCGGAAATTGACACATGTGCACAAAGAAATTTCATCTATGAAAAGATCTATGCTTGATTTTCGATTTGATTTAGTTTACTTTGCTATTGACCTTAAAAAACAGCAGTATTTATTTGGTCCATTCTTTGAGGACTTCTATCTGCTTGATTGCTGTCGCTTCATTCTCCGCAAGTATTGCTATATCGTCTGCAAAAGCTAGACATGAGATTTCTACTTTGTCTTTAGTCCTTCGTAATTGTGTGGGTTTTCAGTGCTTTGGAGCTTTTAGCCCCTTTTCCATTCTTTCATCACTTTGCCTAAAGCCATATTGAAGAGTAGCGGAGACAGGCCATCTCCTTGTCTGACACCTGTTTTTATCAGAAATTGTTCGGAAATTTCTCCCATGAACTTTACTTTTGATGTTGAGTCTGATAGAGTTTGTTTAATGAGTCCTAGTGTTTTCAAGTCCAGTCCTTGGGCTTCCAGGATTTCGTAAAGTGATTGCCTGTCTATGGAGTCATATGCTTTTTTAAAGTCCACAAAGGTGCATATAACTGCTTTGTGCTTGAGTGCTGATTTTAGTATGAAGATCTGTTCTGCGCAAAACCGACCTGATCTGAAGCCTGCCTGGTATTCCCCTATTTTCTGTTCTAGTTGTTCCCCTACTCTTTGGAGGAGGCACATGGATATGACCTTGTAGGCGACTTGTCATAGGGAAATAGATACCTTTTGTAGTTGTTAACATCAGCTGTGTCCCCCTTTTTATGTAGTGGATGTATGAGTGCACATTTCCAGTCTTCTGGTAATTTTTTGGTTTGCCAAATTTCTTAGATGATTTGTGTGAATTCTCGTAGTGAGTTTGGTCCTAGATTTTTCAGTAATGCCGCAATGATTCCATCTTCTCCGGATGTTCTGTTGTTCTTGAGCCTTTGAATGTGTCTATTGATTTCTTCTTGTGTGGGTGGTGGTGAATCCGGGTGCCTTTCTGCTATTTTTTCTCTGGGTTATCTTGAGGTGGGCTCTTGGCAGTTTAATGGATTAGAAAAATAGCTTGCTAGTTCTTTGCAGTTTTCTTGATTGGTGAGTGCTAGCTCTCCTGTTTCTCTTCTGAAACATAAGTTTTGTGGTGTGTAGCCTTTGATTTTAGCTACGAATGTTCTGTAGAAGTCTCATATGTTGTAGTTCCTGAAGTTTTCCCCTATGGACTTTAACTGTTCTTTCATAATTTTTCTCTGAAATTTTTGTGATCTCTCTGCTTGTTTTATTAAATTTCTGTTGTGTTACTGGCGATTTTTTACTGTTGTAGGTTTGGAATGCCCGTTTTCGTTTTTCAAGGCTTTCTCACATTCTAAGTCCCACCATGGATGTTTTGTGTTCTTCTTAAGTGGGATCAGTTATTTTGCCTTATGTACGATTTTCCTATGGAAGTCTGCCCACTTGTTTGCCTGTTCTTATCTGCAATATATATGCAAGGTGGGCTACATTTTGAAGCCAACTACTGTCATTAAGTTTTCCAGAAAATTCACGTTCAGATAAAAAGATTCGAATTTCATCATGCAATTCCCAGAATCTGGTCAGAACCTTTTCACTGGATAACCATCTTACTTCAGTATGAAGAAGGAGATTTTTATGTGAGTTTCCCAGATCATCATACAATAGGGCAAATGCCCTGGTTTTAGGGGTCTGGATTTTGATAAAATTAACCATCTTAACGGCCTCATTGAGAACTTCTGCAATGCTTTTGGTGTCCGTTTAACAGCGAGAGCATGACGATGAAGACAGCAATGGCTGGCTTTAATATCTGAAACTAGTTTCTTTAAACGTGCTATTACCCTTATAATACCAACAATAGAAGAACAACAAAAAACAACAGAAGAACAACAAAACACCAGGTCCAGACGATATCTACGCAGAATATTTTAAGCAGATACAGGAGGAAAACATAAACTTAATTTTTAAACCATACAACAAGATCTATGACACTGGACAACTTCCAAAGGAATAGCTAAAAAGGTCCACGTTCATAATGCTTTCCATGAAGCAAACAGCAACCAAATGCAAAGATCACAGGCCAATCTCGTTAATGAGTCAATCATTAAAAATATTCCTACGCAACATACACACCAGGCTATTTAATAAACTTGAAGAGCTAAACGAAGACACTCAGTTCGGATTTAAGAGCGGCAGCGGTACACGAGAAGCAACATTCTGCCTAAACACATTTGTACAAAACTGCTATGACCAAAGAATTAGTATATTAGTACATAGTGCTTCATCGACTATGAAAAGGCGTTGATAGTATCAACCACGAACATCTCATCGATTATCTAAAGAGAGATGAAAAAGACGGGCGAATAATCCAAAACCTGTACTGGCAACAGTCGGCCAACGTCAGAATCAACAACCAATTAACGACAGAAGAAATCGAGAAAAAAAGATGGGTACCTCAAGGATGCATAATGTCACCAATGCTATTTAATCTACGTCGAAAAAATATTCTCAGCAGCCTTCAATGATCTAGAAAGCGGACTAAAAGTGAACGGTACCACAATAAACAATATAAGATACGCAGACGACACACTGATCATAGCAAGCAACCAGCAAGACCTACAGCTACCAATGAAAAACAGAAAGAGGCCGGACTAAGAACAGATCCAAAACAAAATTCATGGTGATAAGCCGTAATAATCAGGAAGGAGCGTCCGTCACGGTAGAGGGGGAAACAATCGAAAGAACTTGTTAAGAAATTGTTATTGACAACACAGAAGACATCACGGCTATAAATGATTCTCGACAGATTCTTTTCTAGAAAACACCGAAAACATTAATGTAATATACCCAAAGAAGATACTCAAACAACTGAATGTGTACACGTTACCCATACTGCACAAATAAAAACATGTAACGAAAGAAATTACTTCAGATTAGATAATAGTTCAAACAAATCAATGCCTAGAAATAATGTCGTTCGCCCAGCTCAACAGGATTTTGACAAAATTGAAGTTTTGGAAATTGCAAGCAATCCAACTGTCACTAGGCCTATGAAAACAAACCTACGAGAAATAAAACTAGATGACATATTAGTGCTACCTAACACACCTCAAAGGAAGGGAGTGAGACAAACTAAGAAGACACCTTATGTTATTACGTCAAAAGAATTCAAGGACGAAGAACGCCAAAAAAATAAAGCAAATAAAGAAAAGGAAGAAGGTATACAGAAACGAAAGGAACAACAACAACAAAAATTAGCCAAAACTGAACAAATTCTAAAGAAGGAAGAAAAATGTGTCAAAAACGAGTTGTTAAGAAACATGAAACTACTAAATCTGCAAAAAGAATGTTGTTTTCGAAAGATTTTTCTAATTTGAACATTAACATTTCGTCAAAGAATAAACAAGAAAAAAAAAGAAAGATAAAAATGAAGTAGAATTGATTCAAGAAAAAGATAAAAATAAAGTAGAATTGAAACAAGAAAAAAATAATAAAGAGGAACGGGAAATTAATAAACAAAACTTCACAGAAAATATTCCGAAACAAAATATTAATTTTAACAGTATTAAAAAAAAAGTAAAAATGCGATAGAAGATGTTGACCGATGATTGAGATTAACTCAAATGTTACTTTTCGATTGATTTCAGTAAGACTGCGAACTACATACAAAATATTTAAGATAGGTAGATATTATTAAGTTGAGTAGGTTGTTATTCAGACTAATTTTGTCTGATTAATTCAGATTAATATTTTGTAGGTAGGTAAGTACTAAAGTTAAAAGATCTCAAGGATAGACATTTAAATACTGATAAAGTGAGACTCCCAAACCGTATAGAATAAGAGAAATTGCTTTAAATATTTTTATTAAAACATCAAATACTTTAATACCTAAATAAAACCTAAATAAACCTAATAAAACAGTGTTTTAATTATACCCTAGGTATAGATAGGTATTTCTTTTATTTTTAATGATTGGTAGGTAGGTACCTATCTCCTACTTTAACTACATGCCAATAATTAGACGAGTAGATGCCAATATTGAAAATTTCTATGCCAATAATAGGATTTTCTGTAGTTTTTTGGATTTAAGTATAAAATGTTTATTTAATACTATTCAATCACATAAAAATGGTTAAAAAAACAAAGATTAAAGTATTTTCTTTGATACTGTTGTTGCGAACTGGTAATTTGGTATGGTGCTGCTCCAGGATCAGGACAATGGATGAATTAATTACACGCAAATATGTCCTTTATATGTAATTAAATACTACTTATCTGCTAATATCTTACAATATGTACAACTAATCGCTAACTTATTACAATAATTACTAACTTAAAAATAATAAATAATAAACAATACACTTAATTCTACGAAACTTATGGTCGAAACCCGGAATTTACTTCAACGAAAATACGGAGGTTCGTCTTCAAAACTCAAATTACTCTCTTGCTAGCTCAATTCTGACTGCCCCTTTTTAACTTCCCCTCTACCTCATCACCTCGGTCTTGGTGTGAGTCCTCCCCTAATATTTATGGAAAATTTCCAAAACTCATAAAACAAAATCCTCTCGGCGTCTCGGCACGATCCCTAAGTTCGAGCGTCTGCCCGCATGATTTAGATAAAGCAGACTAATGGTCCTAAATAAACAAAAACTAATCGGGTGTCCACTTAGTTTTCTTTGCCGACTCGTGAGAAACTGAAATTCTTTGAAACCAAAATCGCGAGATCACAACACTCCCTCACTTAATAAAAAGTTGGCGCTACTCAAAGTGACAAGTTTTTCATATTTTGCCACCGCGTTATCGTTGTCGTACGAATAATTTCTAGTCGCCGGTTCCTCTCCTGATGAATATGATTCCTTCCAATTTTGCATCTTACGATTAGTAACGGCCGGTCGACGGTTCAACGATGTTTTATAATATTCAAAGACCTCTCTTGTTTCCGCTAAAAAGTTTGTCTCACACATTTCACTATTTGTATCAGAAATATTAGTCAATTTTATTTACAAACATATTGTCACATATTACACTTAACACTTAACAAAAACAACAAGATGGAAACATGTATACCTTTGTGTAACGTTAACGACAAAATATTTCGCGACAGGCTCTGTAATTATGAACTTATTCGCAGGTAGGCTCATGAATAATGGAGTTCCAAACTCAAGATTCTAAACATCTAAACTAACAATAAGAGAAACTAAACTCGAGATTCCGCGATATTAACATGGCATTTTTTTATTCTATTTTTATGTACCTTGACGTACTTTCCTTTTATTTTAAGCGTACAATTGACATCTGAATCTATAGAAACTATCTTAAATGGTCCTAAATATCTTGAATGTAATTTTTTGCTTTTGTTCGTTTTGGTACTTTCATCGAATAGCCAAACCGAATCTCCTACTTCATATTCTATATTTGAACTACTCCTATCATATAAAACTTTCGACCTTTCCTTCCTTCTGATTAGGTTGTCTCTAGCTTCTTGTCTAGTTACGCGTAATTTGTGTTTCAAGTCCGTCAGATAATCGTCGTAATTGTATGAAAATTCTGGTGGAGCTGTAATTGACGTTGGTATAATAGGTTGTTTGTCGTACACTAATTCGAATGGCATAAACATGGTGGTTGAATGTGGTGTAGTATTATATGAAAACAAAAAGTAAGGGACATGGCTACACCAATCAGTTTTATTTTTATTAACAAAATTCCTCAAGTATTCGCCCAACGTTCGATGAGATCTTTCGACCGAATTTGATTCGGGGTGGTAACTAGTGCAATTTAATTTCTTTATTTTCAAAAGTTTGCAAACATCTTTTAATAGCTCCGACATGAAATTACTTCCCTGATCTGTGACGATTTCGCTCATTATACCAAATTTACAAATAACTTCATTTACAAAACATGTAGCTATCGTAGCTGATTCTATATTGGGAACCGGGATTGCTATTAAATATTTACTCAAGGCATCCTGACACGTTAGTAAAAATCTGTTGCCATGTTCGGATATAGGTAACGGTCCTACGCAGTCAAGGTAACACTTTTCAAACACTAATTCGGGAGTATCTGTAATAATTAAGGGTGCCCTATGAGTCTTATTTTGAACCTTATTTTGTTGGCACTGCCTACATTTGTCTGCCGGTTTTGTTCGTTGTAAATTCTTCTCCTACACTCGGAAATTCTATGACCCGGTTTCTTACAATAAAAACATATAATCGGGGAAATAGCTCGGGAATTTTGGGATATCTGTGCGCCGTATACCGAACCTTCACCTTTTATTCGAACGGTATTGTAATTTTGAGGTGGTTCGCTGTTTCTATTTCTTAAGTGACAATCCTTCCCTAAATGACCGCTCTTATTGCAAACATCGCAAGATTTTACCCCACGTTTTATGTCTATTCTACTAAATGCACTATTTAACTGACACTCTTCCGATCGGGCAAGCTCAACCGCCTCCTTTAACGAATTTGGTCTTTGTGGCTTTACTATAATTTTTAAAGAATCCGACAAGCCTTGTAAAAATACATTTAATGCCTGAATATCGTAAATATCGTTGATCTCTTTAGCTATTGCTAAAGTCTTGCCAACCACAGACGCGTCAATCAAATTCGACAAACATTTCTCAATTCTATTAGCATAGTCAATTACACCTTCACCATTATATTGGTAAGTTGAATGTAACTTCATTTGACAACAGGAAATTGAACGTTTTTCTAAAAATCTGTCCCCTAAATGGTCCCTTAATTCGCCCCATGTCGAAAATTTTCCGTACCTAGTCAAATCTCTAGCCCTACCTGTTAATTTAGATGTTTTTATTATCTTAAATAATATATCTCGGACGTCTAAAGCTACAGCATCCATCGCCAAATCGCACGATTCTATGAAATCTTGCACTTTACCCGCCTGTCCATCGTACTCCTTGACATATCTCATTGCTACATCTAACGTCATAAGAGCCATTTTGATTATAACGTACAATTCGTCAACAATTATGCGAAATATTTTGCGTACGAAACAAAGATATACTTACAGTTTTTTACGAAATCTCAGACGTAGTTTGTATCTAATCAACCGAATTGTCCTATTGTGGAGCTGCGTGATGTACGGCGAAACGACACTCGTAGATTCACTGCATTTGACGTAGACCTGGACAGAACTCGCTGCGACCAAAGGCAACCAAATTTCCAAGTCCTTTTTGGATACTTTCTGGATCCAACCGATTTTGAATTCCGAGGAATTCCACCAATTTCGGATTCTTCTGGATCCCACCGCTGCCACCAAAAATATAGTATCTCTGTTGCGAACTGGTAATTTGGTATGGTGCTGCTCCAGGATCAGGACAAAGGATGAATTAATTACACGCAAATATGTCCTTTATATGTAATTAAATACTACTTATCTGCTAATATCTTACAATATGTACAACTAATCGCTAACTTATTACAATAATTACTAACTGACTGAAAATAATAAATAATAAACAATACACTTAATTCTACGAAACTTATGGTCGAAACCCGGAATTTACTTCAACGAAAATACGGAGGTTCGTCTTTAAAACTCAAAATTACTCTCTCGCTAGCTCAATTCTGACTGCTCCTTTTTAACTTCCCCTCTACCTCATCACCTCGGTCTTGGTGTGAGTCCTCCCCTAATCTTTATGGAAAATTTCCCAAAACTCATAAAACAAAATCCTCTCGGCGTCTCGGCACGATCCCTAAGTTCGAGCGTCTGCCCGCATGATTTAGATAAAGCAGACTAATGGTCCTAAATAAACAAAAACTAATCTGGTGTCCACTTAGTTTTCTTTGCCGACCCGTGAGAAACTGAAATTCTTTGAAACCAAAATCGCGAGATCACAACACTAGCTCTTCTAAATGAAATTTTATGATAATTTAATTTCAGACTGACACGAAGCTCACTCTTAAAGTGCCAACGATTGGGTGGTTTACCCTATCTAATAATCTGTGTCTATAACTATACAACTAGCCTAAATAAACTAGATTTTCGAAAATTGTATTATTAACCTTTTATTGGAATTCTTGCTCTTAATTGTGTATTTAGTTGCCTAATTCTGGAACCTTCTTATCTGTTTAAACGTTAATTATAAATAAATTAGAAACAACTTTCTAACTATCTAAGCATATTCTGTCCAGTGTATAAATAATGTACTAGCATTATTTTCAGCTTCAAACTGTTATTAACTTTAATTGATATTTAACTATTACCTTCGATTTAAACTACTCCAAATATTGAGGGTTTTCCCACCAGCCCGCGTTTATAAATACTACCAACCTGTTGATAAGTGAAGCGGCCGATATTCCCAATTGTAAATAACTCGTTTGGGTGTAACCTACTCAATCAATTGAATTCTGCGGAAGAAACGAAACTGATTGATAAAAATGGCTTATGGGGCGCCAATGACAGACAGAAACTTCCTTTACGATGTTTTCCAAAGGTAAATCACAAATAACTTGATTTTTACAAATTAATTGTTGATATTTTTTTAAAGAGTTGATAGTGATAGAAGTGGATATATCAATGCTCAAGAACTCGGTACTGCTTTGAGCAATGGAACGTGGAGTCCGTTTAATCCTGAAACTGTTCGTCTTATGATTGGTAAATTCATATTCAAATTTATTTAAATATCTTTGTGTTACTTAAAATGTTAAACTATTTATTATATAGGGATGTTTGACCGTCAGAATAAAGGACAAATAAGCTTTGAAGACTTTGCGGCACTGTGGAAATATGTTACAGATTGGCAGAATTGTTTCCGATCATTTGATAGGGATAGCTCGGGAAACATCGACAAGAGTGAATTGCAAACTGCCTTGGTAGCCTTTGGCTATCGTTTGTCTGATGGGTTGGTCAATACTTTGGTCAGGAAATTCGATAGACATGGCGCTGGTACAATCTTATTTGATGATTTCATCCAATGCTGCATTGTGTTACATGTGAGTATATTAATTGTCTGAAAATGTTTATCATCTTATCATTAGACAAAAAATTGAACCAAGTTTATTGTTGTTACTAATGTTTGCTTATTTAATCAAATTAGTGATTTATTTTAAAAAATAAATATAGCTAGATCAGATTTATAGGTACAGCCACGGTGGGCACAGTTAATCCAAAAGTTAACTTCGTTAATCCTTAACTCGTTAATAAAATGAATTTGTCAATGAATTTGAACAATGAAGATGTCTGGAGAGATAAAAACATGTGGTGATCGAAATGCGGCAGAAGCTGTAGGACCCCGCCAATATATATATACCTCATTAATCGTGAAAATTTCAAAAATTTAACGCAAGTTAAAGTTAACTGTTAAAAGTTAACCATCCAAAACGTATGCAGCTTTTGGTACCTTTTGGGATGGGATACATTATTCATTGGTAAATAAAACAAAAACAAGTAGATAGATTAATTGATTTAATTATTACAAGTGACAGAAGCGACTTGTTAACGTAATCTTTTAACAGGTTGAGGTGAAAACAAATCGCTTCTACTGCTAATGCTATCTGCACCAACTTCAGAAGAATTCAAATTCACAGCTCCTGCAGAGGGCTCAGAACGGTTTTCTTTTCCCCACAACTTGATGCTGCTTTTTTTCTTCTCTCTAACCAATGTGGGTCCAGGGGGGTTAGCCCTTAAACCACTGCGGCCCATTGGCCGATTGTATTTCCCCACATTGTTTCGTTCATGCAAATAGATCCAGTCCCTCTATCAGGTCCAGTATTCTATGTGCCATGTTTTTCACGGGGACTTTAATCGATATTTAACTATAACCTTCGATTTAAACTTCTCCAAATATTGAGGGTTTTCCCACCAGCCTGTGTTTATAAATACTACCAACCTGTTGATAAGTGAAGCGGCCAATATTCCCAATTGTAAATAACTCGTTTGGGTGTAACCTACTCAATCAATTGAATTCTACAGAAGAAAAACGAAACTGATTGATAAAAAATGGCTTATGGGGCGCCAATGACAGACAGCTGTCATATCAAGCTTGTAATATCAAGCTTGTGTTTCCTACGTGCAATTGCTTCACAGTGGAAGATAATATGGGCAGCAGTTTCGTCCTCCTCATAGCATAACCTGCATAAAGGTTCATCCTTCCAGATACCCATTTTATGCAGGGGTTCTCGTAGTGGGCAGTGTCCTGTAAGTAGGCCTACCACAATTGTGATCTGCTTACTTGGTGTTGCAGGATTTCAGCAGTTAGTTTCCGATAGGTTTACTAACATTCGTTTGCTGTGTGTCAGACCATGCTGCTTTTACTTTTTCTTCAAACAGCTTTTACTTTTTTTTTGCTTTTACTTTTTCTTCAACACATATTTGGATGCATGCATCCTTTTCACATGTTGTTTAAGATTATTAAGACTGGATATCCGAGCCTTTATCGTAGAAACTTTAGGCAAACACAGTTTGCA
Organism: Phosphuga atrata; assembly: GCA_944588485.1. Lineage (NCBI taxonomy): Eukaryota > Metazoa > Arthropoda > Insecta > Coleoptera > Silphidae > Phosphuga > Phosphuga atrata. The sequence goes on along the minus strand of OX155894.1, from coordinate 5,148,206 downwards.
TTCATAGATCATATTCTGTTCGCCAAGTTTGGATTGGAATATAAAGTAATCATTCAAGTGTGGCCAAGGATTTGATTCAGTTTCACTTTCAGAGCTTTGCGTACTTTGAGTAGAAGTAGTAGTGTTCATGATGTAAACTTGTAAATGTTAAACCTCAACTATTTCCACCAACAACCAACACAAACGAAAAAGATTAATTCTTCATTTATTTATCTTTTTCGTTTGTACGCGTGAATACGACCAGCTATTATTAATAACTGGTCGTATTCACGCGTACACAGCAAATAACGAACAGGGTCGCTTTATTTTTTTCGGATCAGGTTTTTTGCTATTTGAGCAACAGCGCTGCGCCGCGCTGGTGTGCCCGCGTGACGCGTAATTCAAACAAAAAATGACAATATGTCAACAAACAACCACGGGTGGGCACAGTTAATCCTTCAGTTAACTTCGTTAAAGCGTTAAAATTTCGAAAATTTAACGCAAGTTAAAGTTAACCATCCAAAACGTATACTGGTTTTGGACCTATTGGTATGGGATACATAGGTAAATAAAACAAAAGCAAGTATATAGATTAATTGATTTAATTATTACAAGTGACAATAGCGGCTCACCCTAAATTCGCACGGGTAGCAGGGCATATACGCACCTACTATGGAAGAAAAGGCTATTTATTCATAATTTTTCATTAATTGTATGTTCACAATGCCTTTCCTGAAGATAAGCATATTCAAATTGTCACCTGACAGTGATAAGCGTTTAGCTCTGAAAATATCTTTCCGTGTAGAAAAAAGTCGTTACTTTGGCGCTTGATGGGATTGCAGTATTATATTTAAAAAAAGATTTGTTAAATAAAACTTGTTCGCCTAGAAAGGCAGCATCCATAAAAGATTCTTTTGACTTTCAGTCCAGCCAAGTTCTCCCCAAATTCTGTGCTTTGTTTTTGTGATTTTTTTGCATCCTCTAGACCTCTTCTTCAGACTCGGAGAGTAACAGAGCTGAAAAAATCTTATCTTTTTTCTTCAGAATTGCTGCTTCCACTAATACAGGCACTAACAATGAACGGCTTTCTCGCCTTTTCTCTGGATTTTTGCGTGGCGTATAATTTAAAAAAACAAAAATGACAACATGTCAACAAACAACCAATGTAGATGACTAAAGTTAACGGAAGTTAAGAAAAGCGTTAACATTTTTTTGAGTTAACTTAAAAGTTAATCAGTTAAGCATTTTGTTAACTTCGTTAATTAACGATTAACGGATTAACGAGTAAATGCCCACCTATGCAAACAACCAATGTAACGGACTATAGTTAACGGAAGTTCAATTTAACGGAGGTTAACAAGAGCGTTAACATTTTTTTGAGTTAACTTAAAAGGTAATGCGTTTTGTTAACTTCGTTAATTAACGATTAACGGATTAACGAGTTAATGTCCACCTATGGGTACAGCCTATACAAATTTACTTTAATAATATAAACTAGAAATTTCAAACTCTAGATGTGTAATGCATAAACACAGAGAAATTTTACACGTGAAAACAAATTTCTTCCACTAAATTTCTTATGTTAAATGGCGCTAAATGGCGTTAAATGGCGAAATGAAAATATACATATAAAGTCAACCACAGGCGTAGCCAGGATTTAGCTTCAGGGGGGGTTTTAAGAAAATAAAAATAACAGAAATGCACCAATTTACTTTCTAAAACTGACACACAAGGGTTCCTAAAGTCCACATCTACCATGCTCTCTTGAAGAGAGTCGTCTCTACTCGACCCTCCTTATTTCAATATAATGTTTATGTTATATTTTACATATTTCAGGGGGCTTTTAAAAACTAAATTTGTGCATTCCTGTTATTGCATTTTCTTAAAACCACGGTTTTCCAGTTAATTTCGCTCTACAAGTTAGTAAACAAGTTTTGAATATATTTTCGCTGTACACCAACTCGCTCGGAAATGCGCTGATTTGACGCTATCATAACTTTTGATCGGCTCACCATAGAGACTTCTAGTCTTCACCAATCGATTCAGCGTCCCAAAATTAGTCAGAAAACGTTTATAATATTCCCTAGGAAGTTTTCAGTTAAAAAATATTATCGACACGGGGAGTCTAGACCGCGTAAACGACAAAATGCGAGAAAATCGATTTAGTCAAAATCGTTATTTTTTAAGTCACAGCAAAATTTAAAAACGTTTCTGAAAGCATTTTTTCTGCTGATTACAGATATACAAATTATATTTCGCTAGCTCTTTCCGTTCAATATCGCCTGCAAGAATTGAAGAAATTTTTAAGAAATTTCGGCGCTCGAGTCCAGATTTCGGAAAGTTGTGAATTTCCCGCGGGCAATCTTAGTGTATCAACAGGAAAATGACCTTCTGAAAACGATCCCGCAATCCGTTTTTTATTATCTGCAACCGTTTCCAAGACTTCTAATTAGCAAATCGAGAATCGGGTAAATTTCAGTTTGAAATTTCTAGACAAGTTATGAATCTTTCCGGACAATTTATACATCGACTTGTTCGTCTTCTCGTGTAGTTTCTGTGTGCCGAAAATGATTTCGCTGCTTTTCACCGTTTTCGAGAATATCGAAAAAAACCGAAAAAGCACTTATTTTTCGAACGAAATGATGGAAAATTTTTGTTGAATTTTTTTTCGGAATTTTTTTTCCTGATTTTTTTCTGGTTAACCGAAGGAAGTCGAAGTACTGAAAATGATTTTCCAGTTTATTTCGCTCTAAAGTTACAAATAAACAAGTTTTGAATATTTTTTCGCTGTACACCATCTCGCATTTCCGACTGATTTTACGCTGTCATAACTTTTGAACCGCTCACCACAGAGACTTCTAGTCTTCACCAATCGATTCAGCGTCCCAAATTTAGTCGGAGAACGTATATAATATGCCCTGGAAAGCTTCCAGTTAAGAAATACCATCGACTCGGGAAGTCTAGACCGCGTAAACGACGAAATGCGAGAAAATCGATTTTTTCAAAATCGTTATTTTTTGAGTCACAGCAAAATTTAAAAACGTTTCTGAAAGCATTTTTGCTGCTGATTACAGATATGCAAATTATATTTCGCTAGCTCTTTCGGTTCACTTTCGTCTGCAAAAATTGAGGAAATTTTTATGAAATTTCGGCGCTTTAGTGGAGATCTCGGAAAGTCGTGAATTTCCCTCGGACAATCTTAGTGTACCTATAGGAAGATGACCTTCTGAAAACGATACCGCAATCCGTTTTGAATTATCTGCAACCGTTTCCGAGATATCTACTTAGCAAATCGAGAATCGGGTAAATTTCAGTTTGAAATTTATCGACGAATTATTGAATATTTCCGGACAATTTACACATCGACTTGTTCGTTTTGTCGTGTAGTTTCTGTGTGCCGAAAATGATTTCGCTGATTTTTACCGTTCTCGAAAAAATCGAAAAAAACCGAAAAAGCATATTTTTTTCGAACGAAATGACGGAAAATTTTAGTTGAAAAAATTTTTGGAAATTTTTTTCAGGATTTTTTTTGGTTACCCGAAAGAAATTGAAGTGCTGAAAACTGTTTTCCAGTTTATTTCGCTTTAAACTTACAAATAAACAAGTTTTAGATGTTTTTTTCGCCGTATACCATCTCACAATTACGACTGATTTCACGCTGTCATAACTTTTGAACGGCTCACCACAGAGATTTCTAGTCTTCACCAATCGATTGTTTTTCTTGGGTAATGGATGGATCAAGGCTGTTTTCCAATGTACTCGTAGGAATTATTGTGTCCAAATTTGTTCTATTTGCTTGTGCAAGATTTCAACTGCTTCTTCTGGGGCATATTTCCAAAGTTCTGCAACCACAGAGCCTTCTCCTGGTGCCTTATTGTTTTTGAGTCGAACAATGTAACGTTTGATTTAATCTTTCTTGGGTTAAAATTTTTGAAAAAATAAGAACAATGAAGATGAGGTTGAGCTCTAAAACATAGTTTCGCGTTATAGGCTCACAAACAGTAGGTTGAATTTTAGGGTGCGTCTTATGCACCGGAAAATACGGTATATATATAGTAAGTTGATTAAACTAAATAGATATTTTAATAGATATTATATTCCATTAGACAGATTCATCGTGATTTCTGTCATAACTATAAGTCATAACTAATATAATATGACTTGTTAGCATGTTCAAATACCTAACTGTTGTGTTCTCAGTAAATTGAGTAAAGTTTATTATGTTAGATTTAATTCCATCGATCCGGACGGATCCGGCCAGATCGGTGGAAATTCGGCCGGATTGAAAATGACACAAAAATTCCTACACACCCGGTATTGAAAAAGTAGTTTGCAAGTAGGTTGCTGATTTAGAATATTAAATTAAACTATCCATGTCAATATTCAGTCTAAATTATAAATAAACTGTAATAGTATATTGTAAGAAGCATATTACTATGAGCGGAGCAGTTACGCAAGACCCGCGTAGCGGGGAGGGAGTAATTCCGCGAGTACATAATTGCCCTACAATTCGAGTTATGTACAATACTTTATATGCGACCATACTAATTTGTTTCTGTTTAATAAGAAAAATATGTTTGATGTTACACCTTCGACTTTATTTAACTTGATAGAAATGAAAAGAAATACATTCATAATGGTTACATACCTTTTTATTTAGCACTTATTTGTAATGTTCGTTAGATTTAAACGTGAAAACGAAAGTGACAGCTTCTATGTGAATGATGTGACGTTTAATGATTGTTTGGAAATCACGGAGTACTATATTTAAAAATAGTATCAACTTGCAGTTCTCAACCAATCAACGAATCGTAAACCAAACGTTCATGGGTGATTTTCAATTATTAATAATAATAGCCCCTTTCCTCCTAGCATTTACATGCCTTAAGGGGGATAGCTAATAATTTTCAATTATTACATAATATTAATCGCTGCTTGTTACATATGTGTGTGGTATTTACATAGTATACGAACTGTACAATAATGGGCATTAACAATAGTAGTCGTAGATAAAGTCAATTACAAATTTAAACAAAAATTTAAAAAAATTACAAACAGATTGAAAATATTATGATTTAATAATTATTTTAAAATTGTTTTAGCAACTAACATCAGCATTTAGACAACATGACACCGATGGAGACGGTGTAATTACAATTCACTATGAACAATTTCTGAATATGGTTTGCAGTATGAAATTGTAAGAAATAATAAAACAAAAATAAGTAGTTCTGTTCCTCTCTATTTTTATTCAGCTACCCGCCAATCAAATTTTTGTAATAACATTTTTTTGAACTTATCATACTTACAGCATATATTACACTAATATTTACTGTATTGAAATATTAGCTCATTGTCAGTTTACGTTGGATGTGACAACAGTGAATATTATTTTCTCAGATAAGATATTTTTTACCCCAAAGAAATTTATTTTTGTAAGTTATTTGTTGCTATAAAAAATATATTAGTATTTCGTATTTTAATATTATTAGTGTTATATTAAAATTTAGTATATTTTAGTATTTCTAAATTTTATGCAATCTGTTACAAAATATATGTATACACTTATTAAATTACTTTCTAATGTTTTACTTGGTTCCATAGATGAGCTTGTTTAAAACTTAATAAAAAAATGTATTTCAATCATATTATTTTGTTTTATTACTAGTCGTATTAACAACTATCTCTCATCTGTCTTGTGTGAATGCTATTTTGTCTAAATTCTCTTTTCTCTCTAGTCTTGTTAATCTAAACTTAGCTGATGTAATTTCTTAAATTGATCTATGCATTTTCTGCCTACACTTTAATCTTGTACTTAATACTAGTTTATAATATTAATACAAGTTTAGTATATTAATACTAATTTATAGTCAATTTAGTTTTGTTTGTGTTTATACTAAATATTTTCATTTTTATTTACATTATTTTTGCTTATTAATCCTTTCTACTTTCTGTCTAATTTTGAGATGTTGGTCTTATCTGACTAAGCTTGTACATATCTTATCATATTGTCTTGTCTGTATTTAAGCCGGCTCCACCCATTGGCTTACACGGCCAGGCCAATGTGTGTTCCCACATTTGCTGTTCTTTCACACACCACAAGTGGGCGTCTACATATTGGCTCATAAGTACCAACTTCTCTTGACTAAGCTTGTACATATCTTATCATATTGTCTTGTCTGTATTTAAGCCGGCTCCACACATTGGCTTACACGGCCAGGCCAATGTGTGTTCCCACATTTGCTGTTCTTTCACACACCACAAGTGGGCGTCTACATATTGGCTCATAAGTACCAACTTCTCAGTTCACAAGTTCTAGAGCCAATGGTAACATGTCTGGTGATCTTGATCTTGAACTAGCGGTTGCTGCTTTTTATCTATTATTTTAAATTATAATAAATTGTTTTATTTATTTAAATAAAGATTAATTGCAAAGATTAATTTGCAAAATAAATGACAATCACAGACTAAGACAAAAATTGATAACACAACTTATAATAAGGTGATAATAAATATATGGCCAATGTGTGGAGGGAGAACTTATCATGTGGGAGCATGCGCCAATTCCTCTGAAGCGGGACAGAAAACCGACAACCCTATGGCCAGCCGCCAAGGCATGTGCCAACCTCCACAAGCGCCAACTTCTTCATCCACACATTGGCCATGTGACGTATGCCACATCACATGGCCAATGTGTGGAGCCGGCTTTATTGGTTAGATAGGCAAGTCTGCTATTTTGTTACTAACAAAGGACTCCACTCTTGCCTGTCTAACCTTGTCTTCTCTGTACTGATTTGTACAGTTTTATATAAGACATTTTCTTTGCAGGGTTGATTTCGTCCGTAGCCAATTTACAGCCCCTCTTCTAAGTGTTTCTATTTTCACCACTGGTAAAGTATTTTCTATTTAGTCATATGTAATCTTGTCTACTCTTCTCCCTTTAATCTACTTACTATGTTTTGTTTAGTCTAGAAAAACAATACACGATATACAAGACTCGAAACAAGACCAGACATACAAGACTAGATAGACAAGAATTGACAGATGAGACTAGGCAGACAAAACTAGACAGATTAGTGATGGGTCAACTCGATTTTTTAAACTGGGTTAACTCGAGTTATGGATAATTCGAGTCAACTCGATTTTCGATTTACCAACTCGAGTTGATACGCTGCATCACCGACCGACTAATCCGTTCGGTTCCTTTACGATCATGGTCAACGGCGTAAAAGCAATACAGCGTGATGCGGATATACCCGACCTACGCCGATTGTTGCTACGTGTAGTGTAAAGTAAATATTTTCTACATATTGTTGGGGAAGTTTATCGGAATAATGCCAGGTCCTAGAAAAAGATCAGTGGTGTAGGAAGTGTTTAGTTTACCTATTGCCGGAAAAGTAAAATGTAAAACATCTTCAAACACATAAATATTCGGGAAATACAACCACATTGATGAATCATATTACAAAGAAACATCCCAGTGAAAACATTGGCTTGATGGCGCTCGATAGTAAGTAATACAATAAAATCAACAAGTCAATTTCAAAAATCAATTTTAGATGAATCGCCGATGCCGGCGATGCCTGTTCCGGTTTCGTCAAATGATGTCGAACCTCCAACAAAATCCAAAAAAATTAAAACAAAGCCTGAATTGGTAAAACCATACAACATTATAGATAATCAGATAAACTTAATAAAGACGGAACAAAGCTTGAATATATAAATATACTCAACCTTTCCGGAACTCTATAATACTAATGAGTCTTTTTAGGACTACCAAAAACAAATCTCTTATGAAATTTGTCCGTTATTCTATAGCTTTCAGTCCACCTTCGTGGCACTCAACAAAAACCATAAAAATAACATTGAGTTTTAAGATCATGTCTTTCCGATACCTTGAGTATATGGATAGCCATCTGTGGACGCGTTTCGAGATCTATCTCTCATCAGCACAGCTATGCTACCATGAACAATATTTTGTAAATCACTCACTTGAAAACCCATGTGGTGTTTGGGTTAGATGTTTTTAATTTTTTTGTTTTTAATGTTTTTCATAAGAGATTTGTTTTTGGTAGTCCTAAAAAGACTCATTAGTATTATAGAGTTCCGGAAAGCTTGAGTATATTTATATATTCAAGCTTTGTTCCGTCTTTATTAAGTTTATAAAACAAAGCCGTTCAAATTTGAATCTATACAATAAATCTGTGCAGAAATCTGGGGACGATGCCCTAATGCATATGCTAGTCAAAGATTAACAGCCATTACAAATCGTTGAAAATGAAGGTTTTCGCAAATTTGCCTAAACATTCCATCTAGAAAAAAACTTACAAAAATGATTGAAGAAAAATATGACTTAGAGTCCAGAGCTTACAAAAAGAGATTGCAGTATATTGAATACATTGCAATAACATCTGATATTTGGTCCTCAGATAGCAATAAAAGTTTTATAACTGTAACAGCTCATTTTATACAAAATGTAAAATTACATTCATTTGTTATTTCCACATCAGAAATACTAGAAAATCATACGAAAAAACATAGCAAATGCTATACAACTAGTATTGGCTAATTGGAAAATAGATTCAAAAATAGTCTGCATAGTCACTGATAACTCTGCACCTATGAAAAAGGCAATTAGTGAGATTCTTAAAAAACGAAAGCATTTAATACATAAATGCTTTCATTTCGTCTTCCGTTATACCTCTTGTATTTGGTCTCAGGAAGGCTGTAAACAACAAAACTCCACTGACAGAGTCAGGCAAGTTTTTACAACAAATTCTTGACAATGCAGTAGAAAAACGACTTGGAATTTATGAAAATAATAGAACAGCAGCCATAGCTACCTTTCTTGACCCTCGGTTTAAGAAAACAGCATTCTTATTAGAAAGTAATGCTAAGAATGCACACATGTGGGTAATAAATGAATTACAGGACATAATATCAGTTTCAACAAATACCTCACATTTACGAGAACAACCATCAACTTCTACTGCTCTCTCTCTCCAATGGCGCTACAGCCCGAAGCGAGCCCTGGCCTCCACCAAACGTTGTCTCCAGCGTTCCCTTTCCTCTGCCGCCGCCCGCCAGTTCCGCACCCCCAGCATCTCTCTCGCATCCCTTTTCACTCTTTCCTCCCATCTCGCCCTTGGCCTGCCCGCTTTCCTTCTACCTTCCGGCACTCTGAGTATTTGTCTCGGCACTGCTGTTGGAGCCATCCGGCACACATGTCCCGCCCATCTTAGCCTGCTTAGTTTTATGTGGGATACCACATCTGGGCTTTTGTATAACTGATATAGTTCGAAGTTCATCCTAATCCTCCAGCCCTCTTCGCTGTTAATTGCCCCATAAATTTTCCTCAGGATCTTTCGCTCAAAAATCTCCAGCATCTTTTCCGATTTCTGGGTCAGCGTCCATGCTTCGCTTCCATATGTGAGGATGGGTCGTATGATTGCTTTATATATATTACGCTTCGTTTGTCTGCTAGCTAGCTTCGAGTTAAGGATGGATTTAAGAGTGAAGTATGCCCTGTTGGCTTGCATGATTCTATGTTGTACTTCCACCCCTTCGTCGTTCTGATCCGTGACGGTTGATCCCAGATATTTAAAGTTGTTGACGACTTCTACAGTATACTCTCCCATATCCAGATTATTTACTGCGTGTACTGGCGCTCCCGGTCTTACCATCATTACTTTTGTTTTATCCTTGTTTATTGACAGACCTATCTCCTTGGCTCTCTTCTCCATTTTACCGTAAGCATCTTTCATTGCCGTTAGCGATCTACCGATGATGTTTAGGTCGTCAGCATAGCCCAAAAGTTGCGTGGATTTATTGTAGATGGTACCGTTGCATTCTATCTGAGCTTTCCTTATAGCTTTTTCGAGCGCGATGTTAAATAATATGGGTGATAGACTGTCTCCTTGTCTCAGACCTGTAATGGTTTCAAACTTGTGCGATGTCGTTTTTTGGATACCGACTTGGTTCCAAGTCTTTTTTAACGTACAATTTACCAATTTAATGATCTTTTGTGGTATCTCGAATTCTTCCATTGTCTTCATGAGAGTTCTTCTATCGATAGTATCATACGCTTGTTTAAAGTCTACGAAGACCTGGTATGTGCTGATGTTCATTTCTACTGCTACTGTATCTGAATTAACCTGTTCAGATGATGACATTTGGGCTGTTGTTTATAAAAAAATACTAAATTCAAAATCGAACATTATTACATTAACAATCGATACATTATTATCGATTAACAAAATCGAACGAAAATTGTACTCCATATTCTTCAGCTGCTATGATAGTAAAACAGTACGTTGAAATTTATTGTGCCTTATTTAGATCGCAAAAATTATCCACTTCAATTTTGGAAAAAGCAAGTTTATTTCCAGCATTGTTTAAAATCGCGAGAAATTTCCTTTGTATACCGACTACCTTTGTATCCCTCAGAAAGATTATTTTCGAAAGCTGGCAATGCAAGACGAAACCGTTTAGCACCAAAAAGAGTAAACCAAATATTATTTCTTAATACCACACAATAGTTTGATGTAAAATAGTTTTTCTTAAAATAGTAGCTTTCAGTTATGTAATAAAAAAATTTAGTTGCATTCAAGCAGAGAGTAGGTTTTTATATTTAGTATCATTTAACATCCATTACACATTGTGTATTTTCCTGCAAAAAAAAAGAAGTTTTTCTATGAAAATTAATGGGCGAAAAATAAAATGGTTGGCTTATAAGGCCAATTAAGACTAGGGGCGTCCAAAATCTAATTTATAATAAACTTCATATTTTTCTGCTAACTCGGTTTGGATAACTCGGTTTGAAATCGGGTTACGCAAATTTTTAACCGGGTTAACTCGAGTTAACAAAAATACGAGTTTGCCCAGGATTAAGACAGATAAGACTAGAAAAACTAGAGAGACAAGACATATAAAATAGACGAGTCAGATAAGAGAGACCAGACAGTTAAGACGACCATACAGGCGAGATAGACGAGATAGACCAGGCAGACCAGACAGGCAAGGGAGACCAGGCTGATAAGACAGACCAGATGGATAAGACAGACCAGACGGATAAGACAGACCAGACAGAGAAGACAGACGAGATATACGAGGCAGATGAGGCAAATAAGATAGACAAGACAGACAGACAAGACAGACCACACACAGAAGACAGACAAGACATACCAGACAGACAAGATGACCAGACAAATGAGACAGATCAGACGGACAAGGGAGATAAGACAGACCAGACAGACAAGACAGACCAGACAGAGGAGATAGACAAGATAGACAAGACTGACCAGACAGACGAGTCATACAAGACAGGCAAGACAGTTGTAATGTTCGAGGTCTCAACTTACTGTTACTGTTAGTAGGTCCGATTTAATTTATCCTGCAATGTATGACTATGATTTTGACTTTGTATTCTTCACTGAAACTTGGCTTCATGACAACGTGCTGAACAGTGAGTTGATGTCAACATTTTTTACGATAGTTAGGTCTGATCGTAACTTCTCTGAATCAGGTCTCACTAGAGGAGGTGGAGTTCTTATTGCTACCAATAACAAGCGTTTTAACTCGAATCCCGTTGACACTGTTATAATATCCAACTTATTCCATTCTATTGATATAGTAGCTTGCAACTGTTTGGTTCTTCGAAATGCTTGCTGGTGTGCATTTATATCCAGTGGTGTATTGGTAAAATAAGAAGTGAGGGAACGCATGGTGAGAGCACAAAAACAGTCCGCGACTTTCCACATGCAGCTTCCTGAAAGTTTTATCTTATTTTAAGCAAACTATTGTTTTCCTTGTAAGTTTTTTATTTTTTGTTATTCATACTACACAAAATATTAACAAACAAAACAAAACAATAAGAAATTTGAAAAAAGATAAAAATAAGAATCTTAAATATATTATTTTTATGTAGTACACTTATAGTGCACCAAAAACTCTACAAAAAACAAAACTTTCTACTACAAAAACTCCCAAATACGATCACACACAATTTCATTTTCCCCTGCTGTTTTAGTTTGCTGGTCCGTAGCGGATCGATGAGATCGCAACCAGGTTTTTACGTATAAAATTGGATTCCAAAATTCCAAGGGTGGTCCATGAAGTTTTATAAACAATAAATTTGCACATGATCAATTAAAATGCGTGATCTTTTCTCCGTTAAAATTAAATTCATGCTGCTGAAACCACGCTCGCATTCTGAAGAACTGCAAGCTATAATTTTAGAATATTTTTTTAACGTTTCCAAATCGTCGAGAATGTTACGACCACCACAAGCCAAGTAATCTCTAAAGGCATTTAAAATTTTCCCTCTCGGTAAATTTAAACGTTGGCAGAGAGATTCTACTTCTTTTACTCCAAATTCCATATTAATTTCAGATGGCCATTCAGTTGGTTCAAGAATTAGCAATTGTTTAACAATGTCGGAACTGTCGGAAGTCAAAATTCCGTCTGTACCTAAAAAATTTGCAGATGTAGTGTTTAGCCTATTCCTCATACTATTAATAATACTAATTATTTTATTTTATTAAACAGAATTGATTTCTGGGAATCAATTTTGCCATTTTATTATCCGTTAACGAAATTGAAGATAATTGCATTATTTCACAAGCAGAAACTGCTTCCAACGACTTCTTTCCTTTCTGAGGATCTTTTAAATATTCTAAATAAGTGATTGTGCGGCGAATCAATTTGTCTGCATATACTATTGAAGTTTCTCTTTTTTGCAATGCTTCTGAAAGAATAGTTAACTCGAATAGAACATCATACATTAAGGCCAAATCTTGAATAAATCGTTTCGATGATATTCTTTTATATAATCCATTAAACATGGATTGTTCCGTTTTAGAGCGGTTGTTGTCATTACTCGCATTTTCGAAATGATGACCAAATGAAAGGTGACCAATTCTGCCAAACTGCTGATACAGTCCTAAAGGAGCTGGTCATCCATCTGGCGTTAAATATACGTCCAATACGTTTAATTTCTTGGACAATATCGGTGTCATTGTAGAGTGCTTTAAATTCGATATTGGTTCTGATCTTATACTGGTCTGTGGTGATGTCATGGTGAGGTCCGAAAATTTTTCTAAGTATTTTTCGTTCAAAGCGTCTAAGCTTTTCTTCGTTTGCTTTGGTCATGGTCCACGTTTCGCATACGTATGTTATTACAGGTCTGACGATGGATTTATAGATTTTGATCTTTGAACTTCTTGTGAGATTTTTTGATTTTATGAGCTTATTCAGTGCAAATAGACAGCGGTTTGCAGATTGGATTCTGTCTTTTATTTCTTCGGTAACATCGTTGTCCGCTGTGATTACGGCCCCCAGATACTTAAAACGTTGTACTCTTTCGAAATTAAAGGTGTTGATCGTCATATTTTGTCCTATTCTGTCTCTTCGTGTCGTTCTATTTATACACATATATTTCGTTTTCTCTTCATTAATCTTCAGCCCTACTTCACTTGTTGCTTCTTCCACCTTGTTGAAAATGTCTTTCGTGGATAGAATGGAGTCTCCAACGAGATCTATGTCATCTGCATATGCGAGTAACACTTTGGGATCTTGACCCGATGGCAATTCTGTTTTTATTTCGGCCGACCTCATGGCTTTCTCTAATACAAGGTTGAATAGTAGTGGAGATAACGCATCACCCTGTTTAAGTCCACTGTTGATTTCAAAGCTGCCAGACAGTTTATTATTTACACGTACTTTAGATATTCCACCCTCCATACAGACTTTGGTCATCCGAATGAGTTTCTTTGGTATTGAGAACTCCGCCATGGCATTCCATACTTGGCTTCTTTCTACGCTATCATATGCCTGTCGAAAGTCTATGAAAAGATTATGTATGGGTTTGTTATACTCCCATTCCTTTTCTAGAAGTTGTCTCAGCGTGAATAGTTGATCTATTGTTGATCTGTTTGCCCTAAACCCGGCTTGATATTCGCCTAGGACATTTTCAGCATAAGGGATTAGTCTACTAAGAATGATGTTTGAGAGGGTTTTATATGCCGTGTTTAGGAGTGAGATTCCTCTATAATTCGCGCATTTTGTTTTGTCCCCTTTTTTGTGGATGGGCACTATTATGTTTTCCTTCCATCGTGCTGGCATCCTTGCTTCTAACCATATGTGCGTTATTAGCTGGTGGATTTGGCGATGTAGTGCGTCTCCCCCATATTTCAGAAGTTCTGCTGGTATCTCGTCCGTGCCCGGCGCTTTGTGATTTTTCAGCTTATTTAAGGCCTTTTGGGTTTCTTCAAAGGAAGGATTTTTGACGGGCATGTCCGCTGTGATATAGATCTCTTCTTTGTGCTGTTCTTCCTGTATGATGTTTAGAAGGTCTCTAAAATACTTTTTCCATTCTTCAGTTATTTCTTTACCGTCGATTATCATACGGCCTTGGTTGTCTCTCAGTGTGTGGATGGAATTGGCTCTATGCCCTCTTTTCTCAGAGGAAATTGCTTTGTAGAATTCTCTGGAGCCTGGTTTGGGCCGGTCTCTCTCCATAGTTTCATATTTTTGTTGTTCGTAGTTTCTTTTCTTTGTGCGTATTATTTTTCTTGTTTCTTTTCGACAGTCGTCATATTCCTTTTTACTTTGGTCTGTTTGCAGTTGTATCCAAGTGTTTCTTACTGTTTGTCTTTTTTCCAGTTGTTTCCGACATTCCTCGTCATACCATGTTTTTGCCCTCTTCTGCTTACTCCTTCCAAAGATCTTGTCAGCTGTCTTGGTTATTATTTCGGCAGTCGCTTCCCATAGATGTTCTATATCATTGTCTTCTCTTTCAGAGTTCAAGGTTTGTTCAAGTTGTTCTCTATAGTTTTGTTGTTTTTCTGCATTGTGTATTTCGTCCATGTTCCATTGTGGGTTTATTGTTGTTTTATTGTATTTGTGGCTAGATATTCTGGACTTGACTTTTGCTCTGACTAAGTAATGATCTGTGTCTCCGTCTATTCCTCTCAGGCTTCTTACGTCTATAATATTGTTGCCATGACGGGCATCTACAATGATGTGGTCAATTTGATTGCGTGTAATATGGTCGTTTGAGACCCAGGTTTGCTTATGGATGTCTTTATGCGGAAACATGGTTGACTTTATTAGCATATTATTAGCTGCTGCAGTTTCCGATATTGTCCAAGAAATTAAATCACAGCGACTAAGATGGGCAGGCCACGTGCACAGACTGCATAACGAAAGACTTGTAAAACTGGTATGGGAGGAGATTCCCACAGGCAAGAGACCGCTCGGACGTCCCAGAATGCGATGGAGAGATAACATCCAAGCAGATCTCCGGAAAATGAACATTCCATTTGACCCTAGGTTGATGGAAGACCGAACAAATTGGAAAAAAGTTGTACAGTCAGCCAAGACCCACCCAGGGTTGTAGCGCTACGTGATGATGAATACGTTTAATTTCTACACCCAGAGCAGTTGCGCATGTTTCAATTTCTCTTTGATTTTTATTTTAACTTGTCTATAAATATTTGAAAATGATTAACCCCATTAACCTCAGAAATAGAATCTCCTACCGCCAATTCGAGTCTATGGTTTAGACAATGCCATGTAATTAGATTCGGATATTTCTGTGTAAGTCTTGTTCCAATTCCAGATTTTCTTCCTAACATAACACTGGCCCAATCGCTTGTAAATGAAATTAAATGGTGTTTTAAATAATTATCATCCTTACCATTTTTTCCAAACATTTTAAGAGAATCTCTGTTATGGTGTTAGCTGTTTGATCCTGCAATTCAATTAAATCAAGAAACAAGAAATGAGGATCTTTCATTTTATCGGTTTCGCATTTTAAATAAATAATAAGACCAGACTTTTTACTTAAAGTGGTAGATTCATCTATGATAATAGATGTTTCCCTGAACTTTTACTATTTGTTGACAAATTTTGGATTTCATTTGAATTCCAATATGATCAATTATTTCTGTAGCACTGAATCTAGATCGTAATCCGTGAGTTATAGTAGATTCATTCATTTCTTGAAGTTTTAATAAATGAAAATGATCAGAATATGGACGATCATGTTTAGCAATATAATAAGCAGTTCTAAAAACCTTACTGGTGCTACAAATTTCAGAATCTTTCAACTTATCTACTATAATTTCAAGCGTTTGCTTGTCTGATTCTTTTAAGATTCGCTCAGCTGTTGTATGTGAAAAACTTTTACAATGTATGTAAATTTTTTTTCGCAAAGAAGTTAGTTGTGCGGTTTTATCCTTCCCATAAGCTGATACCTGAGTGCCTCTCCATTCTTTTGAGATGCTTACTCCCTGCATCTTTAAAGGTCCTAAATTTTGAATAGCCGAACAACTCAGACATCCTAATTTTCCGGAATCGCATTTTAGCCAAGCATATTTTTCTTTCTTTTCGAACCACATATCTGGAGTCCAAATACTAGGCCAGTTTATTAATGGGGATTCTGCTTCTTTTTGAACATTTTTTATTGATGTTAATGGAATATCCATTTGTTCCTTAGTTTCCAGCACTTGCACATTTTCTTCTTGTTGCGTTTTAAGTATTTTTCCAAAGAAACTGTTCAAAGCGGGTTGTTCAAAGCGTTTTTTGCTCATTATAAATTTTTAATATAAAATTTATTTTGGTTGTAGATTTTTCGAAATATTTTATAAATATTAATATGCATTTTATTAATATGCATTTTTTTATTTAAAAGGGAAAAAGAAACAAATGCAAATTCGCCAATGTAAAATATATTTTTCATTTAAAATTAAAAAAATTAATACTACTAAAAAAAGTACCGGAACGCGTTCCGTTTGTGAAAAAAGGTGCCGGAACGTCGTTCCGCCACGTCCCCCCCCCAATACACCACTGTTTATATCCCTACCAATACCTTGATTTTAAATTTGGAGTCGTTTTTTGAACATCTTGAAGTCTTCATTAATTCATGCACTTATGATAACATTGTCATAGCTGATGACTAATCTTTCGCCGTGTAATCCGATCGATCATTTTTTTTCTCCCTGTAGCCTCAATCAAGTGAACACTATCATGAATTCTAGTGATAATATGCTAGATCTAGTTTTTAGTAACCTGAGCGCAAATGTTATTAAGGAGCAATGCCCTATTGTACCTAAGGATCCCGATCATCCCGCCCTATTCGCATCTTTTACGATTCATGCCAGGCAAGGCATGCGTAAGTTTATGCACAATAATCGGTTACATCCCAAAAGCAAATCATACAATTTCCGCCGTGTCGATCTAGTTGAAGAATCTAGTTGAAGAACCCGTCAAGTCATCAAGTGAACTCTTAGATACATTTTACTCCTGCATTTATTCCGTTCTTGATAACCCAACCTCGTTATCTTAATTTTATAACATTTGTTATAACATTTGTTACAAATGTTATAACATTTGTGCCACCTCGTTCCTCTTCTCGATCCACTTATCTCATGTGGTTTTCACCCTCAATTATTGATGGTCTTCGTAGAAAACGAGCTCTTCATCATGCCTATAAGAAATCTAAATCTATGCTTGACTACTCTAGGTTAAAGCATATCCGAACGTTGGTAAAGTTACAGATAAGGTCCGCCTTCTCTAACTTTATATCGGAATTAGCCAATAATATTTCCGGTGATCCGAAACATTTCTGGTCATTTATTAGATCTAAAAAGCGACAAAGCCGGATACCGGGGGAAATGTTTTCGGAAAGTATATCCATGAACACTCCTCATGTCTATTGTTGATGGTATTGCCAGCTAGTTTAAAGGAGACTCTCGTCTCCTATTACCAGCTTTTTAGTCCAGTCATTATAGTAAGTTCACCTCGGAATTAGAGATACCCAGCTGTAAGTCTGTAAATACTTATATTAACACCCTAAAAGTTGTCTCAAAACCTACATATGGTAGGGTGTACGCAACTATTAAATTTCAAGGTCAAAGGTCACTAAAATCGTTTTTTGTGCTTTTTTTTGTGAATATCTCATTTCCTATGGGTTTTTTGCTATTTGTATTTCTTATCAATATTGTAGAATACAAAATTCTCTACAAATTTTGTTTAAAATTTTTTTTTATACGGTGAACCGTTTTCGAGATAGAGGGCGGAGATCGCGCGGTTACAGCATCACTTCAGGTCAACCGGTGCCTCCGGTCGAAAACGCGCAATAGATAGTTGATGAACTATCGATAAATCAATGATTATAAATATTTGTTAATTTTTATTAACTATTATATTATATTTTATCATTTTTTTCCTAACCTATCCACTTTTTATTCAGTATTAATTTATTTAACAACACTTACCTGCCCATGTAATTGCAGAATTGTTAATGAAAATATAGGAATTATATTTGAATTTTAACCTAATTAATATTAATAACTTCTTACATGATGAAAAAAAAAACAAATAAATTATGAATTAATCTTTTTATTAAAAAATATCGAATATTCAATACATTCATACAATATTCTTTTTACAATTTATACAATATACAAATATTCAATACATTTATTTTTATTAAAAGTAAAAAAATGGAATAAAGGGTACAAAAACTACAATTTATACCTTTAATCATCTTCTCCCTCTTCATCGTCATCTTCCGGCTGCTGGTAAATTTCAAACTGGTCTTCATTATCGTCTTCACCAACATTTGTCTCAAGTTCTTCCATGATTTCGGGGTCAAAGGTTCCATCTTCGTTAATGTCGCTCTGATATGGTAGAGCATTGAGACAAGCTTGCCCATTACATTGGCCACAAGCTAAAGAGCATTGCAAGCCCGCTTTCCTGCATCCGCATCGCGAACCACAACCACTCTTTCAGTTGCAGAAAATTGTATTTAGCAAATCTTCTGGAGCAGGTGGTAAAATTGTCATGATAGGCTCCAGAAAATCGTTTCGCATTGCCCAACCCCATACCTGGGGTTCCAAATCATGTACTAACCAAGTTTGAACTTGATAATATACACGTTTGAAATGTTGATGAGCAGCTGCAATTGTTGGTGGAATATTTGAAAGCTGCACAGGTTTATTAAGTTTTGTAGACTTGACGTAATGCATATAACGAAAATGATCGAGACTTTTCACAGATTTCGGAGCATTATAGACTGCCAATAAGGTTTGAGTTCCACTCTCTAAAAATCTCTGGGCCGAACAATTTTCTTCCTCAAATGCTGCAGCTAGTTCGTCCAAATTTGTCAGTTTCTCAAAAACTTTTAAAAATGATTTTTTCCCTTTTTAAAAAGCGCAGAAGTTGTGTCACAGCCACTTAATGCGTGCAGAAATAAAATATGTGTTTTCGAATGAGGATAATTATCAAAACTTTTAGTCGAGTATATCTCCGTTTTTACATTTCCTTTCCCAACTTTTTTAAAGAAAATTTCTTGTTCGTAAGACAGTGTACGCCCAATTAAAATCACAAGTAAATCAATATCTTGTCCTATTATAACTGCAGTTTTTTCAGACTTTGATTCTTCGATTGCAGTTTCAACAATAAGAACATCCGCATCATCTCTGGCTTGTTTAGTAGTAATATTGCAGCTAATCTGATCGTAACTTCTCTGAATCAGGTCTCACTAGAGGAGGTGGAGTTCTTATTGCTACCAATAACAAGCGTTTTAACTCGAATCCCGTTGACACTGTTATAATCTCCAACTTATTCCATACTATTGATATGGTAGCTTGCAACTGTTTGGTTCTTCGAAATGCTTACTGGTGTGCATTTATATCCCTCCCAATATTGCAGCTAATTAATAAAAGTTGACAAATATTTATAATCATTGATTTATCGATAGTTCATCAACTATCTATTGCGCGTTTTCGACCGGAGGCACCGGTTGACCTGAAGTGATGCTGTAACCACGCGATCTCCGCCCTCTATCTCGAAAACGGTTCACCGTATAAAAAAAAAATTTAAACAAAATTTGTAGAGAATTTTGTATTCTAAATATTGATAATAAATACAAATAGCAAAAAACCCATAGGAAATGAGATATTTACAAAAAGCGCAAAAAAAACCGTTGACCTTTGACCTTGAAATTTAATAGTTGCGTACATCCTACCATATGTAGTTTTTGAGACAACTTTTAGGGTGTCAATATACAAGTATTTACAGACTTACAGCTGGGTATCTCGAATTCCGAGATTCTTACCTAATTTAAGCTTAAATGACTGGACTATTTCGGATATCACCGGTCTGAATCTCCCTCTGATCATACTTACTAATTGTACTGAAGATGAGGTTTTATCAACCCTCAAGCGGACCAAATGTAACTTGACCAGCGGTGCTGACCTGATTCCAGCGTTCTTACTTCGGTACTGTGCGCATATCTTTGCGCTTCCACGTAACAAACTTTTCAACAAGATCCTCTATGAAGACACGTTTCCAGCTATTTAGAAATCCACAAAGATTTGACCAATCCTCATATCTGGCTCACAGTCTGACATTAAGAACTATCGTCACATCTCCAAAATTTCCAATTTTTCCAAAATCTTTGAATCTATCTTTTTTAACTCTATCCTCCCTCGTATCAAACATCTTATGTCCACTAAACAACATGGATTCGTGAAGGGTCGTTCAAGGGTTACAAACTTAGTAACATTCACTCAGTAGGTTGTTACTCCAGTTAATGCTGCTAGGGGGCAGGTGGATTGCATATATACAGAGTTTTCTAAAGAGTTCAAAGTCATTATTAATAAGCTGCGCTCTGTTGGCTTTGACAACAACCTAATAGTATTATTATCTTCTTACCTAGAATTCGTAGCCACCTCTGGTGTTTCTCAGGGATCTAACGTTGGGCTGATGTTATTTAACTTATTCCTTAATGACTTGAGTGCGTCCCTATCCTCTTCTCATTTATTATTTGATGACCTTAAGATTTTGATGGATTTCAATCAACCTGTTGACTGTTCCATTTTACAATCGAACCTTAATATATTGGAGAGATGGTGTTATGGCAATAAGTTAGATCTGAACCTTAGCAAGTTCAAAATAGGGAGTATGCAAGAAATTTAAATTTACTTGATTTTTTATCCGCGATACTTTATGATCTTGACATTACACCTATACCATTATTTTCTCATTTAGTTTGTATTTCATGTCATAAAACTTCAATCAAATCAAATTTGCGAAACGCATCACCATTGGTCATATGTTACGTGACGTAAGCATTGACATTTATCGTCCTCGATATTCACAGATGTAGGTAGGGTGGGCTATACACCTCGATAGGGACTTTATCAAACACTTTATCTGGTGTACTTATAATAGTGTTTTTGCATTCCGGTACCATACAATATCTAAAAAATGGATTTTTAGCTTTTTGCTTTATCAAAATAGCAAATTCAAACTGAAAATCCTTAACTGTCTATGCAAATATGCTATGCAACACTGAATCTCGTCCGTTATGCGACGTCATCAAAAAATGGAACCGTTCAATTAGGCAAATTTAATCGGTATTTTCGAGTCAGTCAAAGAACTTGGAATTACATTTGATGGGCATCTTTCGTTTGTGCAACACATTCTGTCAACGGTGTCCAACACTACAATAGCTCTTGGATTCATAATACGCAATTTTCGCAATTTGAATCATAATTTATCTATAACTCGATCAGCTCCGAGTGTGACATTTTTGGGACGTTTAAAGATTATAAATCACGTGCTATAAAAAGCTTAACTAACTTCCTCTTACACGGCATTCTGCAATATTTATGGTTTTTTTTCTTTTAAACTGTTTATATATTTATTTATTTATTTTTTAATATTATCAATGATCCAAATCGGTCTTTACATTTATTTTTCAAAAATTCTTGTATTAATGCTTTTATTTCTATTATATTAGACAGACAAGACGACAGAACAAACGACAAGACAGACGACAAGATATACGACAAGACATACGTCAAGACAGACGACTAGACAAATAAAAAACAGACAAAAAGAGAGCCGACAAGACAGACGATAAGAAAGACGATAGGAAAGACGACAAGGCAGACGACACGACAAACGACAAGACATACGACAAGACAGACGACAAGATAGACAACAAGACAGACTACAAGGCAGATGACAAGACAGACGACAAGGCAGACGACAAGACAGACGACAAGACAGGCGACAAGATAGACGACAAAACAGACAGGACGAGCCGGACAGACACGACAGACGAGACGGATAAGATAGACAAGACTAGACCCAGAAGAGTTGAGAGAAAAGACTTGACAGACAAGACTATAGAGACACAATTATACATTACACAAAGTTAGATAGACGAAAGTAGAGAGACAAAACAAGACTAGGCAAGACTAGACATACAGACTAGACAGACCAGACAGACTAGGTAGATCAGACAGACCAGACAGACAGAACATAACCGGGCATACCAGACAGTCGAGACAGACCAGACAAATTAGACAGAAAACGTTTGCTTACGTAATAAGTGAACACCACTATTTGTTGTTAATTTTTATGTATGATAAAAAATCATAAAACTAATTTCTATAGATTATATAATCAAGGAGATCCGGTGGAAATCCAAACAATATTTTAATTATTAATAAAATTGTGCAAAAATAATTTTCCGTACAAAATTACATATTAACGACACGCAATGATTGGTAGCCGATTCATTAAACCTAATTGACTACATGCTTATATTATTACTTTTTTCCCAATATATGTACATATAAGAAGGATTGATGTAATATCTTGGAAATGTTAAAAAACAAGTTTACAAGGTCGCTGAGCGTACAAAACTAATTCACCTCGTAACTTGGACTGTTTACAGAAATTGTTCAAATTTGTAGATAAATGTTTATAATTATTTTAAAAACAGTCGATAACGAGAACTGTTAACGTTATCATTCTTTGCCTATAATTTCTATTTTTTAACTGAAGTTTAACGAAAATTATGTATTTGTAAATTAGTGTCTGTTTTTCAAGAAGACTAAAGTGGATCAGTGATTAGTGAAAGGATAAATATTGATCTTTTGTGTTAGTATAACAATATTATTTACTTATTTATCATGTGCACTATTACTTTTTATGCTTAAATGACTGGACTATTATATTTTATTTTGTTAATAATAATGTTTATTAATAACAAATATTTTTTTTCCACAAAGTATTAATATATTACAGCACGATCAAGGTATCTACTTAATAATAACAAAACAGTAATTAAAAAAAGTTATACATTTAATAGCTTTCAGTTATAATTAATCTAATTATTTTATTTTTCAAATATGTTTTAGTATCTTTTTTAAAATTATTTAAAAATTGTTATTTTAAATGAGCTGTTGCGTAGTCTGTAATGAATCTTCTAAATCTAAATATTTAGTTTTCAGATCAACATGTACTACAATCAATGAAATATAAATTAATTTAATTAAAATAAAAACAAGTTTAAAAACCAATGTTAGTTACTACAAGGGAATTGAGTACAATCGATACATTTATTGATAACTAGAACGATACGATAAGGGGTTTAGTGTGTCTTGTTTGTCTAGTCTTGTCTGTTTGGCCTTGTCTGTCTAGTCAAATCAAATCAACTTTATTGGTCCAAACAAACATGAAGAGCAAACATTACATATAGGACACGTCATTCATATAATCATTTATATTATAGTAACATTTATGTATTAGGAGATGCTTTTGCTCGCGTCTGAAGGATTTGTAGTAGGTTTCCTCTCTTAAAGTTGCAGGAAGCTTGTTGTATATTTAGATACCAAATTTGTTTGGTGCTTTCCTACATATAGAAAAGTTGGAGTTAGTCTTGTCTGTCTAGTCTTATCTGTCTGGTCAAAATCAAATCAAAATATTTATTTCCCAATTGAGATACACGTCTCTAGGATATGTCATAAATCTTACAAATTAATAATTAAATTTACAAGAAAAAAAAATCACCTAGTGAATATAATGTATTGGTGAGTAGCATCTCCTTCAACTTCTTATGAAATTTCTTGTAGGATTTTTAATTTTTCAGGATATTTGGAACATGATTCTTAATCTGAATTGTTTTCGACTGCATGACTTTTTTTCCCCTTGGCGCTACAGCCCTCTATGGGCCTCGGCCTGCTTTACAACGTCCCTCCATATCCTTCTGTCCTGTACTGTGTGGGGCAATTGCCGCACCTCGAGTACTTTCAAGTCTTTAATAACGTCTTCTCTCCATCGCATTCGTGGCCTGCCTCTCGATCTCTTTTCGGCAGGCAACCATAGCGTCTGAGCTTTTGGGGTTCGGTCGTTCTTCATTCGTATGATGTGCCCGAACCACCTTAGCCTCTGCGCCTTCCATCTATACCTGCGTTGGTTCTTATTCTCCATCCTTCCTCTTCCTGTATCCCTCCATATATTTTTTTTATGATATTTCTTTCGCATACTCTTAAAGCTTCCTCACCACTTTTGCATAGTGTCCATGTTTCCCCCGCATAAGTGATTATTGGACGGATTAGTGTTTTGTACACTTTCAGTTTAACTTTTCTGCTCAGTAGTTTGGATCCTAGCAGTTTCCTGTTGGCAAAGTATGCTTTCCTCCCTAACATAATTCTGTGAGCGATTTCCTCAATCATCTTATTTTGGCTCGTTAACTTAGCCCCTAGGTAGGTCAACTCGGTCACTTCCTCGTAGTTTCTACCATTTATTTGAATTGGTCTTAAATCTGTCACTTGCTCCCTACCACATCTCATATACTTTGTTTTATTTTCGTTTATTATCAGTCCGCATGGTTCAGATTTTTGTTCAAATCTCGCTGTTATTTCTTTTAGGTGCTCCCTACCTCTTGATGCGATGTATATATCGTCAGCGTATGCCCCCACTTGCGCTACTCTAGTTTTTAGGGTGCTTGTTACGTTCACCTCTCTGGTGACTACCTCCAGCAGTAGGTTGAACAACATTCCAGATAAGGCATCGCCCTGTCTTACTCCCGTTCCTATTGCAAAGTCGCCCGTGAGCTTGGAGTCTATTAGGACTTGCGCACTTGACAGTTTCATGAGTACTTCTAGTACCAGTAATTGTCTCATTAGCTCTTTTCTGGAGACATTATCAAACGCCTGTTTGTAGTCAATATATATGCTATACAGGGATATGTTATGCTCATAACATTTTTCCATTATTTGTCTTTGCGTGTGAATTTGATCTATGGTCGACCTGTTGCTTCGGAATCCACACTGGTAATCGCCAAATATTTCTTCTGAATATATTGCCAGTCTTTTACATATTACTGCTGACAGCACCTTGTAAGCTATATTTAAAAGAGTGATTCCTCGGTAGTTAGCGCAGTCCTTCTTATTTCCCTTTTTATGGATTGGGCATATGATGCCTTTTTTCCATTCCTTAGGCATGGTTTCCGTATTCCATACCATGACAATTAATCCGTGGATTCGTATCCACAAGTGCTCTCCACCGCTTTTTAAGAGTTCTGCTGTTATGGTATCACTTCCTGATGCTTTCTAAGTTTTCAGCTTTACTATTACCTCTCTTACTTCTTGAAAGGTGGGTTCCGGAATTTCTGGTTGCGTGCGTGATAATATTTTGCGTCTTCTCCATTGTTTTCATGTTCTTCGTTCTTAGAAGTTAACAGCTCGCTATAGTACTGACGCCACCTTTCAAGTATTTCCTTTTCCGCACTTAGTAATCTTCCTTCCTTACTGAGAAAGGTGTTGGTTCTCGATTGGAAGTCTCTGGTTTGCATTGCTATTTGTTTATAGAACTTTCTGCACTGGTTGTTATTGTTGTATTCATTTAAGCACTTGCACAAACAGTAAGCATTTAAGCTACTTGTTTGTTTAGCGCATTTTTCCTCTTCTGTTTACTCACTCTTTTCGCCGCTCTTCTTAATTCCTCGTATTTTGCTCTATTTGCTCTTGTCATTGTTTGCAACAACTTTTTTCTGGCTTCGTTTCTTTCCCTCAGAGCTCTTCTGCACTCATCATCAAACCAAGTGTTTCTGTCTTTTACTTCCTTCCCGATTGTCTTTTCCGCTACGTCAATTATGACACTTTTTATGGCGTTCCATTCCTTGTCCACGTTTTCACCGGTTTCCGTTCTTTCTAGGAAACGTTCAATTAGGTCTTGATATTATTTTTGTATATCCTTCGCTCTTAGGGCCTGCGTATTCCATTTTTTTACATGTTCTTAGTCCCGTACCGTCCTAGTCCCGTCCTCGTAACCTTCGGGCTGTCGCATAAATATTTCTTCGTCGATGTTTCCATATAGGAAGGCCGTTTTAACATCGAATTGCTGTATGCTGTTGTTTCCACTGGCCGCCATAGCTAGGATGGCCCTTATGGAGTCAAATCGTACCACGGGGCTATGAGTCTCGTGGTAGTCAATCCCCTCCCTCTGTCGGAGACCTCGCGCGACGAGCCTTGCTTTATAACGTTGGACGTTGCCGCTCGCATCTCGTTTTAGTTTGTATGTCCACTTGCAGTCAACTATTGCTCGATCTTTTGGTGCTTCTGTAAATTCCCACACTTCGTTTTGCAGTAGAGACTCATATTCATCTTCCATGGCTTGTTTCCAATGGTCGGAATCCTCACTTTTGATAGCCTCCTTAAATGATACGAGTTCCTGGCTCTCAGCCAGAAACATTTCATTAATTCTTAATTCTTATATTATATTCATCTTCCATGGCTTGTTTCCAATGGTCGGAATCCTCACTTTTGATAGCCTCCTTAAATGATACGAGTTCCTGGCTCTCAGCCAGAAACATTTCATTAAAACATCGGGTTCTTACCCCCCCCCCCATTAGCTGTAATTCTTTGCTTCATCGAGACACGTACGAGATAGTGATCAGAGTCGCAGTTAGCGCCTCTCATAGTTTTTACGTCTGTGATCATTGTTGTCCTTCGTTTATTGTTCGATAAGTACATGGTCAATTTGGTTGACCCCCCGGTTTCCTGGCATCACCCACGTGTCTTTGCGTATTCTTTTGTGCGGGAAGCATGTGCTACTGATTTTCATATTGCAACCCGCTGCCATGTGGCACAGTCTTTTCCCGTTCTCACTTGTTTGGTCGTGTAGTGAGTGCGTTCCCGCTAAACTTCTGTACGCGTTCTCTATTCCTACCTTCGCATTAAAGTCGCTTAACACTATTAATGCATCATGCTCCGACACTTCTTCGCAGGTTCTCTGTAATTTGATGTAGAAGTGTTCCTTTTCATCATCCTCTCCCTCTTCAGTTGGTGCGTAAGCACATATTACACTAAGGTTGTTTCCTTTCATGCGTATCATGCATATTCTGTCGCTGACCGCTATGAATCCTAGTAAAGCCTTCCTTGCTTCTCTCGTTATTATATTATAGCTTCTTGTCAATCATCTGCCTTCTCCCTTCTATCTTATATCCTGTAAGGCCGCTATATCTATTTTCTATTTATCTAATTCCTCCGCTATCTCCTGCATTCTTCCTGGTCTCAACATTGTGCGCACGTTCCATGTGCCTACTTTTAAATCAGTTTCCGTTTTCCTAGCCTTGATTCGTTGCCTTGTCGTCGCCGTTTTGGACAGCCCATTCCGAGGCTGCTGTGTAGCTTTCGTAACTTGCTGTGTTTTTACTAAGCAGGGTTGTTGGCCCTGCGCTAAACCCCCTTTTCGGAGGACCATTTCTCCCGCTCTCGCTAACCCCGTCATTCCTCCTCATCCATACGGGTTGGATACCGCATCTCAGAAGAGGTTGGCCGGGTTACCAGGGTTCACCAGTCTTGGCGGCGAGATTCGGAATTGAGTAGGAGAGGCTATGCGATAATCTGCTGTGCGATTATCGTGCGGTGCGCATGCACTACCCCATTTGAACCCCTAACTGCATGACTGCGTAGGGTTAAGTGTCTCCTCTTGTCTGTCTTGTCTGTCTAGTCTTGTCTGTCTAGTCTTGTCTGTCTAGTCTTGTCAGTCTAGTCTTGTCTGTCTAGTCTTGTCTGTCTAGTCTTGTCTGTCTAGTCTTGTCTGTCTAGTCTTGTCTGTCTAGTCTTGTCTGTCTAGTCTTGTCTGTCTAGTCTTGTCTGTCTAGTCTTGTCTGTCTAGTCTTGTCTGTCTAGTCTTGTCTGTCTAGTCTTGTCTGTCTAGTCTTGTCTGTCTAGTCTTGTCTGTCTAGTCTTGTCTGTCTAGTCTTGTCTGTCTAGTCTTGTCTGTCTAGTCTTGTCTGTCTAGTCTTGTCTGTCTAGTCTTGTCTGTCTAGTCTTGTCTGTCTAGTCTTGTCTGTCTAGTCTTGTCTGTCTAGTCTTGTCTGTCTAGTCTTGTCTGTCTAGTCTTGTCTGTCTAGTCTTGTCTGTCTAGTCTTGTCTGTCTAGTCTTGTCTGTTTCTTCTGTCTAGTCTTGTCTGTCTAGTCTTGTCTGTCTAGTCTTGTCTGTCTAGTCTTGTCTGTCTAGTCTTGTCTGTCTAGTCTTGTCTGTCTAGTCTTGTCTGTCTAGTCTTGTCTGTCTAGTCTTGTCTGTCTAGTCTTGTCTGTCTAGTCTTGTCTGTCTAGTCTTGTCTGTCTAGTCTTGTCTGTCTAGTCTTGTCTGTCTAGTCTTGTCTGTCTAGTCTTGTCTGTCTAGTCTTGTCTGTCTAGTCTTGTCTGTCTAGTCTTGTCTGTCTAGTCTTGTCTGTTCTAGTCTTGTCTGTCTAGTCTTGTCTGTCTAGTCTTGTCTGTCTAGTCTTGTCTGTCTAGTCTTGTCTGTCTAGTCTTGTCTGTCTAGTCTTGTCTGTCTAGTCTTGTCTGTCTAGTCTTGTCTGTCTAGTCTTGTCTGTCTAGTCTTGTCTGTCTAGTCTTGTCTGTCTAGTCTTGTCTGTCTAGTCTTGTCTGTCTAGTCTTGTCTGTCTAGTCTTGTCTGTCTAGTCTTGTCTGTCTAGTCTTGTCTGTCTAGTCTTGTCTGTCTAGTCTTGTCTGTCTAGTCTTGTCTGTCTAGTCTTGTCTGTCTAGTCTTGTCTGTCTAGTCTTGTCTGTCTAGTCTTGTCTGTCTAGTCTTGTCTGTCTAGTCTTGTCTGTCTAGTCTTGTCTGTCTAGTCTTGTCTGTCTAGTCTTGTCTGTCTAGTCTTGTCTGTCTAGTCTTGTCTGTCTAGTCTTGTCTGTCTAGTCTTGTCTGTCTAGTCTTGTCTGTCTAGTCTTGTCTGTCTAGTCTTGTCTGTCTAGTCTTGTCTGTCTAGTCTTGTCTGTCTAGTCTTGTCTGTCTAGTCTTGTCTGTCTAGTCTTGTCTGTCTAGTCTTGTCTGTCTAGTCTTGTCTGTCTAGTCTTGTCTGTCTAGTCTTGTCTGTCTAGTCTTGTCTGTCTAGTCTTGTCTGTCTAGTCTTGTCTGTCTAGTCTTGTCTGTCTAGTCTTGTCTGTCTAGTCTTGTCTGTCTAGTCTTGTCTGTCTAGTCTTGTCTGTCTAGTCTTGTCTGTCTAGTCTTGTCTGTCTAGTCTTGTCTGTCTAGTCTTGTCTGTCTAGTCTTGTCTGTCTAGTCTTGTCTGTCTAGTCTTGTCTGTCTAGTCTTGTCTGTCTAGTCTTGTCTGTCTAGTCTTGTCTGTCTAGTCTTGTCTGTCTAGTCTTGTCTGTCTAGTCTTGTCTGTCTAGTCTTGTCTGTCTAGTCTTGTCTGTCTAGTCTTGTCTGTCTAGTCTTGTCTGTCTAGTCTTGTCTGTCTAGTCTTGTCTGTCTAGTCTTGTCTGTCTAGTCTTGTCTGTCTAGTCTTGTCTGTCTAGTCTTGTCTGTCTAGTCTTGTCTGTCTAGTCTTGTCTGTCTAGTCTTGTCTGTCTAGTCTTGTCTGTCTAGTCTTGTCTGTCTAGTCTTGTCTGTCTAGTCTTGTCTGTCTAGTCTTGTCTGTCTAGTCTTGTCTGTCTAGTCTTGTCTGTCTAGTCTTGTCTGTCTAGTCTTGTCTGTCTAGTCTTGTCTGTCTAGTCTTGTCTGTCTAGTCTTGTCTGTCTAGTCTTGTCTGTCTAGTCTTGTCTGTCTAGTCTTGTCTGTCTAGTCTTGTCTGTCTAGTCTTGTCTGTCTAGTCTTGTCTGTCTAGTCTTGTCTGTCTAGTCTTGTCTGTCTAGTCTTGTCTGTCTAGTCTTGTCTGTCTAGTCTTGTCTGTCTAGTCTTGTCTGTCTAGTCTTGTCTGTCTAGTCTTGTCTGTCTAGTCTTGTCTGTCTAGTCTTGTCTGTCTAGTCTTGTCTGTCTAGTCTAGTCTTGTCTGTCTAGTCTTGTCTGTCTAGTCTTGTCTGTCTAGTCTTGTCTGTCTAGTCTTGTCTGTCTAGTCTTGTCTGTCTAGTCTTGTCTGTCTAGTCTTGTCTGTCTAGTCTTGTCTGTCTAGTCTTGTCTGTCTAGTCTTGTCTGTCTAGTCTTGTCTGTCTAGTCTTGTCTGTCTAGTCTTGTCTGTCTAGTCTTGTCTGTCTAGTCTTGTCTGTCTAGTCTTGTCTGTCTAGTCTTGTCTGTCTAGTCTTGTCTGTCTAGTCTTGTCTG
Source organism: Phosphuga atrata (assembly GCA_944588485.1). Lineage (NCBI taxonomy): Eukaryota > Metazoa > Arthropoda > Insecta > Coleoptera > Silphidae > Phosphuga > Phosphuga atrata. The sequence goes on along the minus strand of OX155894.1, from coordinate 5,117,864 downwards.
TCTAGTCTTGTCTGTCTAGTCTTGTCTGTCTAGTCTTGTCTGTCTAGTCTTGTCTGTCTAGTCTTGTCTGTCTAGTCTTGTCTGTCTAGTCTTGTCTGTCTAGTCTTGTCTGTCTAGTCTTGTCTGTCTAGTCTTGTCTGTCTAGTCTTGTCTGTCTAGTCTTGTCTGTCTAGTCTTGTCTGTCTAGTCTTGTCTGTCTTGTCTGTCTAGTCTTGTCTGTCTAGTCTTGTCTGTCTAGTCTTGTCTGTCTAGTCTTGTCTGTCTAGTCTTGTCTGTCTAGTCTTGTCTGTCTAGTCTTGTCTGTCTAGTCTTGTCTGTCTAGTCTTGTCTGTCTAGTCTTGTCTGTCTAGTCTTGTCTGTCTAGTCTTGTCTGTCTAGTCTTGTCTGTCTAGTCTTGTCTGTCTAGTCTTGTCTGTCTAGTCTTGTCTGTCTAGTCTTGTCTGTCTAGTCTTGTCTGTCTAGTCTTGTCTGTCTAGTCTTGTCTGTCTAGTCTTGTCTGTCTAGTCTTGTCTGTCTAGTCTTGTCTGTCTAGTCTTGTCTGTCTAGTCTTGTCTGTCTAGTCTTGTCTGTCTAGTCTTGTCTGTCTAGTCTTGTCTGTCTAGTCTTGTCTGTCTAGTCTTGTCTGTCTAGTCTTGTCTGTCTAGTCTTGTCTGTCTAGTCTTGTCTGTCTAGTCTTGTCTGTCTAGTCTTGTCTGTCTAGTCTTGTCTGTCTAGTCTTGTCTGTCTAGTCTTGTCTGTCTAGTCTTGTCTGTCTAGTCTTGTCTGTCTAGTCTTGTCTGTCTAGTCTTGTCTGTCTAGTCTGTCTCTTGTCTGTCTAGTCTTGTCTGTCTAGTCTTGTCTGTCTAGTCTTGTCTGTCTAGTCTTGTCTGTCTAGTCTTGTCTGTCTAGTCTTGTCTGTCTAGTCTTGTCTGTCTAGTCTTGTCTGTCTAGTCTTGTCTGTCTAGTCTTGTCTGTCTAGTCTTGTCTGTCTAGTCTTGTCTGTCTAGTCTTGTCTGTCTAGTCTTGTCTGTCTAGTCTTGTCTGTCTAGTCTTGTCTGTCTAGTCTTGTCTGTCTAGTCTTGTCTGTCTAGTCTTGTCTGTCTAGTCTTGTCTGTCTAGTCTTGTCTGTCTAGTCTTGTCTGTCTAGTCTTGTCTGTCTAGTCTTGTCTGTCTAGTCTTGTCTGTCTAGTCTTGTCTGTCTAGTCTTGTCTGTCTAGTCTTGTCTGTCTAGTCTTGTCTGTCTAGTCTTGTCTGTCTAGTCTTGTCTGTCTAGTCTTGTCTGTCTAGTCTTGTCTGTCTAGTCTTGTCTGTCTAGTCTTGTCTGTCTAGTCTTGTCTGTCTAGTCTTGTCTGTCTAGTCTTGTCTGTCTAGTCTTGTCTGTCTAGTCTTGTCTGTCTAGTCTTGTCTGTCTAGTCTTGTCTGTCTAGTCTTGTCTGTCTAGTCTTGTCTGTCTAGTCTTGTCTGTCTAGTCTTGTCTGTCTAGTCTTGTCTGTCTAGTCTTGTCTGTCTAGTCTTGTCTGTCTAGTCTTGTCTGTCTAGTCTTGTCTGTCTAGTCTTGTCTGTCTAGTCTTGTCTGTCTAGTCTTGTCTGTCTAGTCTTGTCTGTCTAGTCTTGTCTGTCTAGTCTTGTCTGTCTAGTCTTGTCTGTCTAGTCTTGTCTGTCTAGTCTTGTCTGTCTAGTCTTGTCTGTCTAGTCTTGTCTGTCTAGTCTTGTCTGTCTAGTCTTGTCTGTCTAGTCTTGTCTGTCTAGTCTTGTCTGTCTAGTCTTGTCTGTCTAGTCTTGTCTGTCTAGTCTTGTCTGTCTAGTCTTGTCTGTCTAGTCTTGTCTGTCTAGTCTTGTCTGTCTAGTCTTGTCTGTCTAGTCTTGTCTGTCTAGTCTTGTCTGTCTAGTCTTGTCTGTCTAGTCTTGTCTGTCTAGTCTTGTCTGTCTAGTCTTGTCTGTCTAGTCTTGTCTGTCTAGTCTTGTCTGTCTAGTCTTGTCTGTCTAGTCTTGTCTGTCTAGTCTTGTCTGTCTAGTCTTGTCTGTCTAGTCTTGTCTGTCTAGTCTTGTCTGTCTAGTCTGTCTAGTCTTGTGTCTAGTCTTGTCTGTCTAGTCTTGTCTGTCTAGTCTTGTCTGTCTAGTCTTGTCTGTCTAGTCTTGTCTGTCTAGTCTTGTCTGTCTAGTCTGTCTAGTCTTGTCTGTCTAGTCTTGTCTGTCTAGTCTTGTCTGTCTAGTCTTGTCTGTCTAGTCTTGTCTGTCTAGTCTTGTCTGTCTAGTCTTGTCTGTCTAGTCTTGTCTGTCTAGTCTTGTCTGTCTAGTCTTGTCTGTCTAGTCTTGTCTGTCTAGTCTTGTCTGTCTAGTCTTGTCTGTCTAGTCTTGTCTGTCTAGTCTTGTCTGTCTAGTCTTGTCTGTCTAGTCTTGTCTGTCTAGTCTTGTCTGTCTAGTCTTGTCTGTCTAGTCTTGTCTGTCTAGTCTTGTCTGTCTAGTCTTGTCTGTCTAGTCTTGTCTGTCTAGTCTTGTCTGTCTAGTCTTGTCTGTCTAGTCTTGTCTGTCTAGTCTTGTCTGTCTAGTCTTGTCTGTCTAGTCTTGTCTGTCTAGTCTTGTCTGTCTAGTCTTGTCTGTCTAGTCTTGTCTGTCTAGTCTTGTCTGTCTAGTCTTGTCTGTCTAGTCTTGTCTGTCTAGTCTTGTCTGTCTAGTCTTGTCTGTCTAGTCTTGTCTGTCTAGTCTTGTCTGTCTAGTCTTGTCTGTCTAGTCTTGTCTGTCTAGTCTTGTCTGTCTAGTCTTGTCTGTCTAGTCTTGTCTGTCTAGTCTTGTCTGTCTAGTCTTGTCTGTCTAGTCTTGTCTGTCTAGTCTTGTCTGTCTAGTCTTGTCTGTCTAGTCTTGTCTGTCTAGTCTTGTCTGTCTAGTCTTGTCTGTCTAGTCTTGTCTGTCTAGTCTTGTCTGTCTAGTCTTGTCTGTCTAGTCCTTGTCTGTCTAGTCTTGTCTGTCTAGTCTTGTCTGTCTAGTCTTGTCTGTCTAGTCTTGTCTGTCTAGTTTTGTCTGTCTGTCTTGTCTGTCTAGTCTTGTCTGTCTAGTCTTGTCTGTCTAGTCTTGTCTGTCTCTAGTCTTGTCCTGTCTAGTCTTGTCTGTCTAGTCTTGTCTGTCTAGTCTTGTCTGTCTAGTCTTGTCTGTCTAGTCTTGTCTGTCTAGTCTTGTCTGTCTAGTCTTGTCTGTCTAGTCTTGTGTCTGTCTAGTCTTGTCTGTCTAGGTCCTTGTCTGTCTAGTCTTGTCTGTCTAGTCTTGTCTGTCTAGTCTTGTCTGTCTAGTCTTGTCTGTCTAGTCTTGTCTGTCTAGTCTTGTCTGTCTAGTCTTGTCTGTCTAGTCTTGTCTGTCTAGTCTTGTCTGTCTAGTCTTGTCTGTCTAGTCTTGTCTGTCTAGTCTTGTCTGTCTAGTTTGTCTGTCTAGTCTTGTCTGTCTAGTCTTGTCTGTCTAGTCTTGTCTGTCTAGTCTTGTCTGTCTAGTCTTGTCTGTCTAGTCTTGTCTGTCTAGTCTTGTCTGTCTAGTCTTGTCTGTCTAGTCTTGTCTGTCTAGTCTTGTCTGTCTATTCTTGTCTGTCTAGTCTTGTCTGTCTAGTCTTGTCTGTCTAGTCTTGTCTGTCTAGTCTTGTCTGTCTAGTCTTGTCTGTCTAGTCTTGTCTGTCTAGTCTTGTCTGTCTAGTCTTGTCTGTCTAGTCTTGTCTGTCTAGTCTTGTCTGTCTATTCTTGTCTGTCTAGTCTTGTCTGTCTAGTCTTGTCTGTCTAGTCTTGTCTGTCTAGTCTTGTCTGTCTAGTCTTGTCTGTCTAGTCTTGTCTGTCTAGTCTTGTCTGTCTAGTCTTGTCTGTCTAGTCTTGTCTGTCTAGTCTTGTCTGTCTAGTCTTGTCTGTCTATTCTTGTCTGTCTAGTCTTGTCTGTCTAGTCTTGTCTGTCTAGTCTTGTCTGTCTAGTCTTGTCTGTCTAGTCTTGTCTGTCTAGTCTTGTCTGTCTAGTCTTGTCTGTCTAGTCTTGTCTGTCTAGTCTTGTCTGTCTAGTCTTGTCTGTCTAGTCTTGTCTGTCTATTCTTGTCTGTCTAGTCTTGTCTGTCTAGTCTTGTCTGTCTAGTCTTGTCTGTCTAGTCTTGTCTGTCTAGTCTTGTCTGTCTAGTCTTGTCTGTCTAGTCTTGTCTGTCTAGTCTTGTCTGTCTAGTCTTGTCTGTCTATTCTTGTCTGTCTAGTCTTGTCTGTCTAGTCTTGTCTGTCTAGTCTTGTCTGTCTATTCTTGTCTGTCTATTCTTGTCTGTCTAGTCTTGTCTGTCTAGTCTTGTCTGTCTATTCTTGTCTGTCTAGTCTTGTCTGTCTAGTCTTGTCTGTCTAGTCTTGTCTGTCTAGTCTTGTCTGTCTAGTCTTGTCTGTCTAGTCTTGTCTGTCTAGTCTTGTCTGTCTAGTCTTGTCTGTCTAGTCTTGTCTGTCTAGTCTTGTCTGTCTAGTCTTGTCTGTCTAGTCTTGTCTCTCTAGTCTTGTCTGTCTAGTCAATTGAATTCAATTTATTTATTGACCACAAGATGTACATATATTGTTGGTATTGGTACATATAGTATTGGTGAAACGTATGTAGTATTTATACAATAAATTTGAAACTAAAAAACTTATTATGTTATAAATAATGTTTTTATCTTTAATATTCAACTTATTAATATTCAGTTTTTTTTTTAATAATTAAAAATTTAACAATCAAAATGTTTAAATCTTGGTAGAATTTTGATAGAAAATTTATAAATGTCTCTCTATATTTATTACAGGCAACAATGAATTGTAATGAATTGTAAATTGATAAGTTAAGATAGTCCTAGCTAGGTAATATTAGCCTAATAGCTACTTAATTTTTAATATTTTTTTTAGGAAAATTTGCGGTTTGTTTCTTTAAATTCTAATTTATTTAAAATCGCTTTTCTAACAGCAACCGGAATTTGACTTATGATCTAATTAAGATAATTGTTATGTGGATATATACCAAATAATCTCGCAGAACTAAAACGAGCAAGGTCAATATGAAGCGAAAACACGTAAACGTTTATTTATAAAATGCTCCAAGTTTTTCAATATACATATTGAATATTTTTTAATATAATTTTTCTATTTTGTGGGTATAATGAAGTCATTAAAGCACTCATATGGGTTCGTTATTTTTCTGATTTAAACAAAAATATTGAATGGAAGGTTTATCGCATGCAGAAGAAGACCAATTGTTGGAATTACCTTTAGCCGGATTTAAAAAAAATAAACATAAGGAGTGCACTTTAACTTCATTCTGGTTTAACAAGATAACCAGATTTAACAAAGAAACTTCTGAAATACAACTTGCCTTTTCCAACTTGTTATCTATGTGAAGTTGCTTTCTTCTCAGGTTTTGTAGATATTAAGTCAAAAGGCTTTTGGATGTGGAACCGCATCTCAGATTAAAATTAACAAACAGTAAACTTAATTATGATGATCTGTCGTCTCAACATAAACAATTTCGTCCTTTCCATTGATTAATGAATGCTATTTATAATATAACTTTTATTTCATTTATATTTTATTATGAATGAACTTTATTTTTCGTTTATTATTATTTTGTTTATGTACTAGAAAATGGAAGAGAACAAAGCTTTTGAATCAGCACTGTAATCTTAATTTTCAATTTAAACACATTTTCAAAAAATCGCGTTTTGGGTGGGTCGAGGGGTACTTACTCAATATTATGAAAATTATAAGAAGGGGTACACAGATGTCGAAAGTTTGGGAAACACTGCTCGAAATAGACAGACGGAAATAGACAGGCAAACTAGTTTAGTAAGGTTTGGCACCCAAGACAAGATAGTGATAAAAAACTGAATAAAATAAAATTGGCTTGACCCCGCTTGAAAGTAAAGACTAGCAAAGTAAACTCTAAAAAACACACATTTTATTTTGCTTAACGCATATTAAGTCGGAAATTCCTCAATGGCTTCGTTAGGTTGCAGATAAGCAGAGATACCTCAGTGAATATACATGGAAGCCAAACCAGTTAACCTGTCTTGGGTCATTGTAGAACGATGGTACGCCTTTAATAGTTTAGGCGCAGAGAAGCTGCGCACCACACTACAGGTGCTTACTGGTAATGTAGCAATAATTTGTAACAAATTTTTATATTTGGAAAAAACTCATTTGTCTCTTGATGCGTTTCTTGATGCGCTTCAACCTAACCTGCTGTTTGGGGGAGATGTTGTCTACCACTCCATAGCTCCTTCCAAAGAGTTATTTCTCCCGATAACGAGAGAGGATGAGATAAATCGTCACTGTAAACGTGTGCAGCTGTTACTATCGAGGTCAGATTTGTCATTTGTCTCTTGATGTGCTTCAGCTGCTGTTTGGGGGAGATGTTGTCTACCGCACCATAGCTCCTTCCAAAGAGTTATTTCTCTTGATAACGTAAATAATCACTATAAACGCGTGCAGCTGCTACTATCGAGGTCAGATTTTCTGTGTTTACGACGGCACTTGGTAGAAGGTGGAACAGATCGAGAATCGAAGAGTGTTCTGCTCTCGGAAAGCGACTCCTCAACGGTCCCAACACAAAGTGTATGAAAGGGAGGAAGGAGTACATTTAATCTAAAACAATACACGATATGACATTATACTGGAGCTTAAAAAAACATTATTGAAAAATATTATGTTGCACCAAACAAAAAGTGTGTGTATTTAAAATCTGCTTCTATATTTGAACGATGAGTTGAACGTTTGGCAGTTCTGGGTAACTGGAGTGGGATCTCCAAAGGTTATAGAATAATACACGCCTCTTGGAAAATTTCTTCATATTTAGTTTCTCTATATCTTCTTAGTGTTCTTACTACACTTTCTACCATCTCATAACAAAGGTTAAGATCTCAATGCAACAGCCTTCAGTTGCTGTGAAAGCGAAACAGTGATTTCAAGTACTGCGGCGGTTACCGTTAAGATAAGACAAAGTGGAATCGTTGAATAGAATCCAGAAAACTTGCACTTCTCAATGACGGAGAAGTTCTGTCGATTTCTTCAAGGAACTGTACGATAGGTTCAAAGAACTCTTTGATTTGAAGGAGCGCATCATACCTTTCAACCCAGCGTGTATCACTGTGTTGACGAACACTAGGCAAGCTGCATGCCTTCACGACAGCTATGTTTAATTTATGCGCGGCACAGTGCATTTACATCGCTAGCGGTTGGATCCCGGGACACGTATTGTAATAAGCTACCGTCCTCTTATGCATGTCTCTGGCAAAGTCATCACAGCAATTTGTCGAGAATATCTCCCTCAAATGTTGCTCGGCGCAAACGTTAAAAAACGTAAGGCCCCCTACCCTTGTATCTAAGGCCTAGACACCAATCACTAGTATACGTAAAGGGAGGAATCCTAGGTCCCAGTGAAGCTGTTGCCCCAAAAAGAAGAAGAACTATGAAAATATATTTTCCGATGAGTTCATTGATTTGCTATGGAAGAACTCGGATATATATATATATATATATATATATATATATATATATATATATATATATATATATATATGTTGTATTGTTTTCTCGGGGATTCCGCGTTGATGCTGAGGGTTGGCTCTGAAAAGAACCGGATTCTCGACGTTTCGGCGAACTAACATTCGCCATTCTCAAGAGATATATGCGTCCGTACGGGTCAACCGTTCGACGCATACTGAGAGCTCGTTCGTGCGATGCGACTACTTATAGCTGTCTGGCTTCGGGTCATGCGCGTTGTGTGCGATGCTTCGGTTCGGTTGTTTGTTTGTTTTGTTGGTCGTACATGAGTCTGGGGTGTCTGGGATTGCATTTTGAGGGTGGATATGATCGGTCGCCATGCTGGGGGCAGTCTCAAGGAATCGTCTCTCGTGTTCATGCAGTAGTCTCGTTTTTCTATCTCTATGGCTTCTCTGTATACTCGTGACATTTCGTGGCTAATCTGTGCAACAGTCCTTGAATTTCTAAAGTCCATCCAGTGACCAGTGTTTGTGTGTTGGACAAGTGCCGATGAAACTTTGTCTCTGTGTCTGATTGAAACTACATGTTCTTGAATCCTAGCAGATATTTTTCTATTGGTACGTCCAATGTAGGTCGGTTCACATGTTCCGCAAGGTATTTCGTAAATTCCATGGGATTCTAACGGGATGGTGTCTTTAACGCTGCGTAGCATGGAGGATATTTTCTGATTAGGTTTGAAAATGGTGTCGATGTTGTGTCTTTTAAGTATTCTGGCGATTTTGTCAGTTGATCCATGAACATATGGTAGGTATGCTGTGCTAACGGGTTTCTGGCGTTCTTCAGTTCTTTGGCTACTGTTCTCTGTACGACGGAAAGCTCTGGATATTAAGCTGTTTGGATATCCATTTGAAGAAAGAGCTTCTCGTAAGTTCCTCAATTCTTTCGGTAAGTTAAGCTGGTCGGCTAGTCTTTTGGATCGGGTGGTAAGAGTGTTGACTACAGATGCTAGTTGTTTGGGATGATGGTGCGAAGAAGCGTTCAGATATCTGTCTGTGTGTGTTGGTTTCCGGTACACAGTGTGGCTCAAAGTGCCGTCAGGTTTCTTCTGTACCAAGACATACAAGAAAGGAAGTTGTTGATGCTTTTCTATCTCCATTGTGAATTTAATTTGGTCGTGTTGGGAGTTAAGATGGTTAAGGAATTTGTCCAGCTCTGGTCTGCCGTGGGGCCAGATTACAAATGTGTCGTCAACATATCTTAACCAGAGAGAGTGTAGGTTTAAGTGTGGCTGATGAGATTGCCTTTTCCTCAAAATCTGTAAGAAATATGTTGGCTATTACTGGGGATAGAGGTGAACCCATTGGTGCTCCTAGGACTTGTTTGTATATTTGACCATCGTACCTAAAGTATGTATTCTTTAAACAATGTTCTGCCAGATCTGATACATACTTTTCTGGTTTTAATTTTGATCTTATGATGTTTAAGGCCTCAGGGACCGGTACTTTTGTGAATAAAGATACAATGTCAAAGCTCACAAGGAGGTGGCCGGGCTGGAGTTGGTGATTTTTCAGTATGTCTATGAAGTGTTCAGCATTGCGGACATAGGAATCACAATCTTCTGCGTATGGTTGTAAACATTTTGCTAAATGTTTCGCAAGAAGTTGGACCGGTGAACCAATGGAGCTTACTATTGGTCATAGTGGGGCTCCATCTTTGTGGATCTTTGGTAAACCATATATCTTGGGACACCGTGAAGATTTCTCCCTTGGTATAAGATAATTCATTGATTCCTTGTCAATGCTAGAGCTTAGGATCTTTTGTCTGGTAGTTTTCTCAAGATAGGTTGTGGGGTCCGTTGTACTGGGTAGATAAGCTGGATCATCTAAGATTGTGGTCATTTTTTGTTTATAGTCAGCACTGTTCATGACTACAGAGCAATTTCCCTTGTCAGCTGGTAGGACCACAATGCTGTTGTTTTCTCTTAGTGCCTTGAGGGCTTTGAATTCCTCGTATGAGATGTTTCTTGTCGGTGGTTTGGCAGATCTTAAAATGTGGCATGTTTCCTGTCTTATTGTCTCGGCTAATGTGGCAGGGAGTTGTGAGATAGCAGTCTCGACACCAGTGATTATGTGTTCTTTGGGAAGGCGAGTTGGTGCTATTGCAAAGTTAAAACCCTTGGCCAGTATTGTTTTGGTAGGTTCGTCTAGGGGCTGGTCTGAAAAATTGTAAACCACTTTGTCGATGTTGAGTGGTTTTGGTGCAGGTTTTTGTCTCCGTCTGAGAAGGTTGTATTTTTCTTTCTGTCTATTGGTAATTAATAATCTATTCTGTTCGGCTCTGTTGTTGGATATTAAGTCTATCTGTTGCCAGAGGAGAGGGTGTAGCGTAGTGGTTAAAGCTATGTGTGTTGTCAGGATATTTTGGCTGATGCTGTCAAGTTTCTGTCGTTTGGTTTGGATTTCGTCCCGAAGCAAAGCTTGGCTTGCGTTGTGTAGTATTTTGTTTGACCTGGCTGTCGGATTTTGGTGTGACAGCCTCATACAGACGGGTGTTATGTCTGTATCTCTACAGCGACGTAAAAATGCTAAATCGCATAATACGCTCTCAAATACACCGTAATACTCAAATACACATCATCAATCACACACACATATATATATATATATATATATATATATATATATATATATATATATATATATATATATGTACATATATATAGATATATATATATATATATATATATATATATATATATATATATATATATATATATATACATATATATAGATATATATATATATATATATATATATATATATATATATATATATATATATATATATATATATATATATATATATATATATATATATGTTATGGAGGGCAAAAAGAATAAGTTTCGATTCGTTGGTTTCCAACGGCTAAAATGAATAAAGACTATATTAGACAGACATCTAATATAAGACAGCGCGTACTAGATTATTAGGCAGACATAGGTCAAGACACCACAGATTAGATTAGACAGACAGGCAAGAACAATATTATTTTCAAAATGTTAAAAATTCACAACTTTTCTAGATAAGATTACAATGAGTTTTATAACTTCAGACTATTGGAGCGAAAAATGATAACTAACCGGCAAAGCTAATTTAAACTTAAATAAAATAAATTAAGAAACAGGAAAAAGAAAAGTTATCTCTAAATCTAAAAATTTAATAGAATATAGAGAGAATTGTAGTTTGTTTTCACAACATGTTTGATTACATAGAAAATGTTATCTGCATGGTTGACTTCCTGTAGCTGAACAACAACCTGGATCATAACAAAAAAACACAATAATAGTAGAAAGTTAATTACATCCCATTTATTAATTATATTTAACCCATTACGTCATGTACGAGATGGTCGCATGCGCCTTAGTAAAGTTCCATTCAAAATGCTGTTGGTTTCCGCAGCCAATGCAAAGTGTGGTTAAGAGGTGATGTGTGTTGTGTATTATGTGCTAAATAAATAAATAAAAAAGATAACACTGGATGAAATCAGGTGGATTGGAACAAATTTCTTTCTCAGTCGCGAGACAAACGATTTATTCTCATGATTTTAATTTTAAATTCCATCGACATTAAAAAAATTATAATTTTCCATCTAGAATACACCTCTTAACACGTAACTCACCATAAAAACAAAGAATTAGCATGAACACCATAGCACAACATTAGCACCCATTGCACAAAATGAGAATCTTTATAAAATGGTACCATTTTTTTTATTAATCCAATTTACTTTAATTAAATAATAATTCGTTTATAAATGTTTTTACTAAAACATGGAATCTATGTTGATAGAAATCCTTTAAATAACATTTTATCTAATGAATATTTATAAAATATGATCTAATTGAATTTGTTTTTTTCTTAATTTACTTATTACTTACCAATGATTCACTATCAAGTAAGACTCATCTTTAATTGATCTTTTATTTTTAAGTTATAATTAATAAATATAATCTCACAATAATTTATTTTATATTAATTAGATAAACTAATTCTTATAAAAAAATGTTAAATTGATGTTAAATAGAAATTCTAAATTAGATTAGTGGTTGTTAGTACATATTATATATTTGGACACACTTTAAAGGCTTGTTACTTGACTTACATTTTCTTAGAAGGTTCAATTATGAAAATTGTTTGGGTTCCAATAAGATTCACTTAAGTCAAAAACAGCTGAGTTAAGTAAATGATAAAATTGTTGTTGCGGAGAAATTGCAACAATTTAGTTAATTTGTTTGAGTAATTTTATTACAATTGCTTTGTCATTTGATAGTGTGTTGTAAACTGTGCATTAATAGTATCATCATCATGTTGCTAGTAGATAATATGCTCTGACAAGGATTGCATATAATATTGCATTTAGCAAAAAATTGGTCTTAGACAGATTTAAATGTTTTTAGCCAAAATTAGATTTAATTTTCATTCAATCAGTCCATTAACTAAGTCTCTTTGCAGGGATTGTTTGAGCATTGCGGTCCTCCCAGTACTTTTTCATACATTCTGATCTTCATGCCCGTTCTTCAATTGAAAATACCCGTGATGTGAATTTCTTCTTTGTGAGTGGGAAGTGGAGATTTGTGTGTTTGATTTTCTGGTTTAATTTTATCTTGTCTGTGGTGTCTTCTGGTGCAAGCCCAATTTCTTTCGTATTCTCTCTTATTTCTCTGATCCATCTGCACCCTGTTGTGGTATATTTGCAGTTGAGATTGTATTGTACCAGTTGTTTCCATTCATCCAATGGCGCTACAGTCCAAATCGGGCCTTGGCCTCCTGTATTTTCTTCCTCCAGCCATCCCTGTCCTCTGCCGCCCTTCTCCAGTTAGGAGTTCCAAGCATGTATCCAGCGTCCCCCTGGATATTGTCTGCCAATCTCGCCCCTGGTCTTCCAACTGCTCTTTTACCTTCTGGTTTTTGGTTGAAAATTCTCTTGACTACTATTGACTCTTCCATCCTTTGTAAATACCCGGCCCATTTAAGTCTTTGTAATCTTATTGTAGTTGCTAGGCCTGCTTCTGTGACGACTTGGTAGATCTCGTGGTTGTATCTTATTCTACATTGTTCGTTTTTCTTGGACCGGTCCATATATTCTGCATAAGATCTTTCTTTAGAATGCGTTCACCATTATTTCTGCTCTTTCATAGCTTTGTCTCGCTTCCATAGCATAACACTGGACATATTATTGTTTTATAAAGTTTCAGTTTTGTTTTCTGTGGACATTTCCTGATCTGATTATGGCCGAGATATAGTAGCATTACTGATTCTTCGTTGGATTTCCTTCATCTCGTCCCGTTTGCTGGATATGTTACAGCCTAGGTAGGTAGAGTCATTGACCACCTCAAAGTTTTGGTCGCCTATTGTCATGTTCTGGCCTCTCCCCCTATTGCTTTGGGTCTGTATTAATACTTTGGTCTTATCTTCATTCACTTTTATGCCCACTTCTTCAGCCGCGCCTTCTAGTTGTATGTAGGTTTCTTTCATTGATGTTAGGTTTGTGAAGCAGCATTTGTGTAGCAGCGATGCGTTCCTATCTACCGTAGTTTGCGTAGTTTATATATACTATGCGTAGTTTTCCTTACTGCGTATTCTAATGCTAGATTAAAGAGCATTGGGGCGAGTGGGGTACATATTATATATTTGGCCACACTTTAAAGGCTTGTTACTTGACTTACATTTTCTTAGAAGGTTCAATTATGAAAATTGTTTGGGTTCCAATAAGATTCACTTAAGTCAAAAACAGCTGAGTTAAGTAAATGATCAAATTGTTGTTGCGGAGAAATTGCAACAATTTAGTTAATTTGAGTAATTTTATTACAATTGCTTTGTCATTTGATAGTGTGTTGTAAACTGTGCATTAATAGTATCATCATCATGTTGCTAGTAGATAATATGCTCTGACAAGGATTGCATATAATATTGCATTTAGCAAAAAATTGGTCTTAGACAGATTTAAATGTTTTTAGCCAAAATTAGATTTAATTTTCATTCAATCAGTCCATTAACTAAGTCTCTTTGCAGGGATTGTTCGAGCATTGCGGTCCTCCCAGTACTTTTTCATACATTCTGATCTTCATGCCCGTTCTTCAATTGAAAATACCCGTGATGTGAATTTCTTATTTGTGAGTGGGAAGTGGAGATTTTTGTGTTTGATTTTCTGGTTTAATTTTATCTTGTCTGCGGTGTCTTCTGGTGCAAGCCCAATTTCTTTCGGATTCTCTCTTATTTCTCTGATCCATCTGCACCCTGTTGTGGTATATTTGGAGTTGAGATTGTATTGTACCAGTTGTTTCCATTCATCCAATGGCGCTACAGTCCAAATCGGGTCTTGGCCTCCTGTATTTTCTTCCTCCAGCCATCCCTGTCCTCTGTCGCCTTTCTCCAGTTAGGAGTTCCAAGCATGTATCCAGCGTCCCCCTGGATATTGTCTGCCAATCTCGCCCCTGGTCTTCCAACTGCTCTTTTACCTTCTGGTTTTTGGTTGAAAATTCTCTTGACTACTATTGACTCTTCCATCCTTTGTAAATACCCGGCCCATTTAAGTCTTTGTAATCTTATTGTTGTTGCTAGGCCTGCTTCTGTGACGACTTGGTAGATCTCGTGGTTGTATCTTATTCTACACTGTTCGTTTTTCTTGGACCGGTCCATATATTCTGCATAAGATCTTTCTTTAGAATGCGTTCACCATTATTTCTGCTCTTTCATAGCTTTGTCTCGCTTCCATAGCATAACACTGGACGTATTATTGTTTTATAAAGTTTCAGTTTTGTTTTGCTGTGGACATTTCCTGATCTGATTATGGCCGAGATATAGTAGCATTACTGATTCTTCGTTGGATTTCCTTCATCTCGTCCCGTTTGCTGGATATGTTACAGCCTAGGTAGGTAGAGTCATTAACCACCTCAAAGTTTTGGTCGCCAATTGTCATGTTCTGGCCTCTCCCCCTATTGCTTCGGGTCTGTATTAATACTTTGGTCTTATCTTCATTCACTTTTAGGCCCACTTCTTCAGCCGCGCCTTCTAGTTGTATGTAGGTTTCTTTCATTGATGTTAGGTTTGTGTAGCAGCATTTGTGTAGCAGCGACGCGTTGCTATCTATCGTAGTTTTCCTTACTGCATATTCTAATGCTAGATTAAAGAGCATTGGGGCGAGTTCACCTCCCTGCTTCAGGCCTTGGTTTATTTTAAATGGGTCTGTTAGGTTTCCTTTTATCTTCACCCGACTTTCAGAGTTCTCCATTCTTAGTCTTGTTAGCCTTACTAATTTTCGTGGTATGTTAAAGTCTAGCATGATACTGTAGAGCTTTTCTCTGTCTATGTTGTCACATGCCTGTCTGATGTCCACGTAGAGTTGGTACACATCAATGTCATATTCCCAGCATTTCTCCAGAACTTGTTTTACTGCGCATAATTGGTCTTTCGTCAATATTCCTGGTCTAAAACCCGCTTGGTATTTGCCAATGATGTTTTCGGCTAGTGGTTCTAGTTTGTTTCGGAAGATGGTTGTGAAGACTTTATATGTTGTGCTTAGTAGGGATATTCCCCTATAATTTTTACATTCTAGCTTGTCTCCTTTTCTGTGGATTGGACAGATGATTCTGGATATCCATGTTTATCGATGTACGTTACGGTGTAGGAAGTACGTTGAGCTAATTATCATGTTTTTACTTGTTGCGAAATCTATTACCTTTTTCCATTGTCATTGGATTCATCATGGAGGCTGTGTTTTCCTATGTTCGTATTCCACTTCCTTCCCTATTTTGGTGTTCAGGTCTCCGAGGGCGATTTTGATATCGTTTGTTGGTATTGTGTTTTGCTGATCATCCTGCATATTTCCAGATCTCTGCAAAGGTGTGATCTTCTCCTGGTGCTTAGTAATTTTTCATCTTATCCAGTGCTTGGTAGACTTCTTTTATTGTTGAGGGGTTGATGTTTTCTAGTGATGTTGCTATTGGAGTGTCGGTGTCTAAGTTAAGGGGTTCTCTTGGTTCTTTGCAATTTAGGTGTTTATTGAAGTATTTAGCCAGGTTTCTTGCATTGTCTGTATTGTTATGGGCCAGATTACTATTTTCATCCTTCATTAATAGCGTATTTCTTCTTCTGGCACTACAGCCCAATTTGAGACTTGGCCTCCCCTAGTTTCTTCCTCCACTCCTCGCTTTCTTGATCTGATTATGGCCGAGATATAGTAGCATTACTGATTCTTCGTTGGATTTCCTTCATCTCGTCCCGTTTGCTGGGTATGTTACAGCCTAGGTAGGTAGAGTCATTGACCACCTCAAAGTTTTGGTCGCCTATTGTCATGTTCTGGCCTCTCCCCCTATTGCTTCGGGTCTGTATTAATACTTTGGTCTTATCTTCATTCCTTTTAGGTTTTTTCTTTTACTTTTTTTTTTCTTTTCTTTTACTTCTTCAGCCGCGCCTTCTAGTTGTATGTAGGTTTCTTTCATTGATGTTAGATTTGTGTAGCAGCGACGCGTTGCTATCTACCGTAGTTTTCCTTACTGCGTATTCTAATGCTAGATTAAAGAGCATTGGGGCGAGTTCACCTCCCTGCTTCAGGCCTTGGTTTATTTTAAATGGGTCTGTTAGGTTTCCTTGTATCTTCACCCGACTTTCAGAGTTCTCCATTGTTAGTCTTGTTAGCCTTACTAATTTTCGTGGTATGTTAAAGTCTAGCATGATACTGTAGAGCTTTTCTCTGTCTATGTTGTCACATGCCTGTCTGATGTCCATGTAGAGTTGGTACACATCAATGTCATATTCCCAGCATTTCTCCAGAACTTGTTTTACTGCGCATAATTGGTCTTTCGTCAATATTCCTGGTCTAAAACCCGCTTGGTATTTGCCAATGATGTTTTCGGCTAGTGGTTCTAGTTTGTTTCGGAAGATGGTTGTGAAGACTTTATATGTTGTGCTTAGTAGGGATATTCCCCTATAATTCTTACATTCTAGCTTGTCTCCTTTTCTGTGGATTGGACAGATGATTCTGGATATCCATGTTTATCGATGTACGTTACGGTGTAGGAAGTACGTTGTGCTAATTATCATGTTTTTACTTGTTGCGAAATCTATTACCTTTTTCCATTGTCATTGGATTCATCATGGAGGCTGTGTTTTCCTATGTTCGTATTCCACTTCCTTCCCTATTTTGGTGTTCAGGTCTCCGAGGGCGATTTTGATATCGTTTGTTGGTATTGTGTTTTGCTGATCATCCTGCATATTTCCAGATCTCTGCAAAGGTGTGATCTTCTCCTGGTGCTTAGTAATTTTTCATCTTATCCAGTGCTTGGTAGACTTCTTTTATTGTTGAGGGGTTGATGTTTTCTAGTGATGTTGCTATTGGAGCGTCGGTGTCTAAGTTAAGGGGTTCTCTTGTTTCTTTGCAATTTAGGTGTTTATTGAAGTATTTAGCCAGGTTTCTTGCATTGTCTGTATTGTTATGGGCCAGATTACTATTTTCATCCTTCATTAATAGCGTACTTCTTCTTCTGGCACTACAGCCCAATTTGAGACTTGGCCTCCCCTAGTTTCCTCCTCCACTCCTCGCTTTCCCAGGTCACTTCCGTCCATCTTCCTAGTTCAAGGATTCATCTAGCGTCCTGGTCTACTTCATCCTCCCATCTTTTTATTGTGGTGATGTGTGATTGTGTGATGTTGTTATTGGAGTATCGGTGTCTAAGTTAAGGAGTTCTCTTGGTTCTTTGCAATTTAGATGTTTATTGAAGTATTAGCCAGGATTCTTGCATTGTCTGTATTGTTATTGGTCAGATTACTATTTTCATCCTTCATTAATAGCGTTCTTCTTCTTCTGGCGCTGCAGCCCAATTTGAACCTTGGCCTCCCCTAGCTTCCTCCTCCATTCCTCTCTATCCTTGGCCAATTCCTTCCATCTTTCTAGTTTAAGGATACGTCCTGGTCTACTGCATCCTGCCATCTTTTTCTTGGTTTTCGGTCTCTTGCCCTCCATTCGGCCGTACAGGATTCTTTTGTGCATTCTACCATCTGGCATTCTTATAATGTGGCCTGCCCACCGGAGGCGCTGCAGTTTCACGTATATCGACACTGGTTGGTCTTTATGGGCCTGATACACTTCATTGTTGTATCGCCTCCTATATTCTTCATTTTCCCGATTTCTGCTTCGTTCTTTATGGTGAGGATCCACACTTCGCAGCCGTACGTGAGTATTGGTCGGATAATTGTTTTGTGCACCTTAATTTTTGTGTCTCTGTGTGTTACATTGAAGAAATACGTTTTATTTGCCATCATCCCTTTGGCTCTAATTTCCGCGTCTTCCGGGCCTTTGCTATTGACGTTTGTGCCCAGATACTTGAAGTCGTTCACTTATCCCAAGTTGTCTTGTGTTTGTATTTTTGGTATACCCGTTCTACTTTTCCGTTTTGTCGATGTTGATTTGGAGGCCGATTGTTTGGGCTGCTGATTTTAGTGCTCTATAAGCTTCCTCCATGACTCGTTTTGTGTGTTCCATTATGTCAATATCATCCACGTATGCTGCGAGTTGTACGGATTTGTTTATTAGCGAGTTATCTCTCCCTATTCCAGTCATTCTTACATGCTCCTTATTACATGCTCCTGGATAAGGTTGAACAGCGTCGGTGCCAGCCCATCGCTTTGTTTCAGCGCTTATTCACATGTAAAGCTTTCCGATAAATTTCCCTGCACCCGTAACAGTGCGGTGCATTCTGACATGGTGAGTTGGACAAGTCTTACCAGCTTTTCTGGTATGCCCAGTTCTGTCAGTATCACGTATAGCTCGTCTCTTTTTATGCTTGTTTGAAATCGACGAACACATTGTATACGTCGACATTGTGTTCCCAGATTTTGCTGAGAGTACGTTTAACGTTGTCTATTCTGTCGATCTTCCAGGTCTAAAACCTGCTTGGTACTCTCCTATAATATTTGAGGCAAAATGCTTATCGTCGTGACTATTTTGTATCCGTAGGACACCAGTGATACTCCTCTGTGGTTCGAGCATGTAATCCTATCGCCTTTCTTGTATATCGAGCATATTATGCTCTCGTTCCATTCTTGCGGGATCTGTTCCTTCTTCCATATTTCCATTAAGAGATGCTGTAGGTAGCGTGCTAGATTTTCGCCGCCCTGTTTCAGTATTTCGCTTTGTATTTCGTCGATGCCTGTAGATTTGTTAGCTTTTAGCGTGTTGATTGCTGTTACAACTTCTTCTATAGTTGGTACCATCGTGTGTTCGCTGTCTTCCTCAATTGGCAGTAGCTTGCTTGTCTTAATGGTGTTACTTGAGATATAGTTTGCGGGCTACTATCCGGATTTAGCAAATTTTCGAAGTACTTTTCCAGGTGTCCTCTATCTTGCGTTGATCACTTATGATTTTTTCCGTTTCGTCTCTGCGTAAACTTGTTTGGGGTTTGAAGCCTTTTCTTCTCTGCTGCAGGTATTTGAACGCATCAATAGCATTGTATGCTCGAAAATCTATTTCCATATTTAGAATTTGTTCGTTTTCGAATTTGCCTTTCTTTTGTCTGCAGAGCTTATCCGATTTTTGTCGTGCTCCCGTCGTTCTCTTGTTTCTATTTGAAGCATTATTTTATTGGCGTTGTTTCTTTGTTCATTAATAGCGTTGGAGGTTCATATTTCTGAAGGTTTTGTAGTAATCTCTCGATTGTGCTCTGTTGAATTCTTCTTCGATTGATTTCAATTAGTTATTAATTAAAAAAATAATTATAAGAAATTTATATTCAAATGTTGAATTAACTGATGACAATAGGACAATGAAAGAATAAACTGTTTAAATTTGATACTTTTTTTTTTTCTTTGTAACAAATTTAAACAGTTGGTTCTTACATTGCCCCATCGTCATCAGCTAATTCCACATTTGAATTCTCGACGTTTCGGCGAATTAACATTCGCCATTTTCAAGAGATATGCGTACATACGGGTTTAAGCGTTCAAAAGTATACGTCTTACGCTTAATTACCAAATGTGCTTCAATTTTTCCAAATTATAATACAGTATAATCTCGATAATCGGACTTATAATTTTAAGTATAACAGAGTGAGTGATTATAACAGAGAGTGCTAGGGGGGAAGAGCGCGAGGATTCCAGACCGCCGGATTACTGGACGTGTCGTCCGACTATCCAACGGCCGAATTATCGAGATTATACTGTATTACCAAATGTGCTTTAATTTCTGAATAGAAATGTATTGCTAGTTTGAAAGTTTTTTTTTCTTTCTAGAGTTGTACTTTGCACATTCTTCTACTGGATAACATGATATAATTTAAAATTTAATATGTTATGAGTACGACTTGTAATAAGATTAATTCATTTTACTTAGAAATTGATGATTCATTTCATGGTCATTTTGAGAAATAAGCAAAACAAGAAGTTAATTTATTTAATTTAGTAAAGTATAAAGTAGTTTAATAATAAATATTCAATAATATTATAAACTTATTAAAGACGAAATGTAGCTTCAATATATAAATATATTCAACCTGTTCGTAGCTCTATAATATTAAGTCTTATTAAGACTACTATGAGAAATCCTGTGTTGAAACAACTACTTCACTGGCTAATACCACGAAGGATATTACAACAGACATTTGCATGTTATCACTAGTACCAGTACATTTGTGTGTTATTAACAAGTACTAGATAAATAACAATTTTTTGAAGATAATTTCTTTCTATTTAACTTAAGTGAATAGCCATCTACAGACGCGTTTCGAGATTTATCAGTGCAGCTTTGAAACTCGTCTGCAGATGGCATTCACGTAAGTTCGTAAAGAAATGATCTTAAAAGCAATGTTACTTATCTAGTACTTATATATACGTTAATAACATGCAAATGTACTGGTACTAGTAATAACATGAAAATGTCTGTCTGTTAATTCATTATCCTACGTAGTATTAACCAGGGAAGTAGAAGTTGTGTCAACATGGGACTAGTCACAGTAGTCTTAATAAGATAGTCAAGCTACATTTAATCTTTAATAGTTTATATGATGTATTTATAATTAGTATGGTTTCAGCAATATTAAATTATTCAATAATATTACATATAGGTTTGAGAATTGTAGAATTCACTTAGATTAGTAAGATTCTATATTTAGATTATTTATTATTGTTTTTTCTTGGGAATAACAGTGAACAATTTTTTTTTATGGAACAATAAAATCGGGCAAGTGTATTTGATAAAATTATAATAATTAAAAATAAATCTTAACTACATCAAGGAAATCGATGTAAATTTTTTTTTAAGAAAATAAATTATATACAGTGTGTAAAGACATGAGTTTTCATAGGAAATCCTATAGAGGGAAACCTCTTTTAATATGAGTTTTAGGAGAAAATCTTATTCTTTATAATAAGTTTTGCTTCTATTGAAACCCCTTATATTCAAATAAAAATTCAGTAATCACTTATGTACAGAAAAGTAAAGGAAGTAGCTGGAATCCACAGGAAGAGAACGACTTTGTCACTTACAAATGATAGTAATCAACTAATTTTGGAGGAACAAGAACTAAAAAACACATGGACAAGTTATATAGAGGCCAACTTCAAAGATCATAGAGCTGATGCGGTATACGTGCATGTGGGCATGGGACCAACTATTCTTAAATCTGAGGTGATACATGCATTCTCTATAGCAAAAAATAGGAAAGCATCTGGCTCTGACGACATTCCGACCGCAGCTCTAAAGCTCATTACAGAGGAAAATATTGGCTTGGTAGTTAAACTGTTTAATAGTATCTATGAGACAGGTGAAATTCCATCTGACTGGTTATCATCAACCTTTATTGCTCTACCAAAAAAACATCAGCCAAAAAAATGTGGTGATTATCGCTTAATCAGCCTCATGTCCCACATGCTCAAAGCATTCCTACGGATCATTCACGCACGCATCCGACGTAAATGTGAGGAAGATCTTGATGATTCTCAATTTGGCTTCAGAAACGCTTTCGGAACGCGTGAGCACTTTTCGGTATGAACCTTCTCCTCCAAAAATGTCGCGATCAGCGAAAAGATGTTTTTGCATGCTTTATCGATTACGAAAAAGCCTTTGACCGCATACTGCACGATAAACTTATAGATATACTACATGGGGTTGGAATAGATGATAGAGATATCCGCATAATTAAAAATCTATACTGGAATCAAACGGCAGAGGTAAAAATAGGCAATATTAAAACAGACCGTATTGAGATACAACGTGGAGTAAGGCAGGGTTGCATACTGTCGCCCTTACTCTTCAACCTATACTCTGATAGAATATTTAAGGAAGCATTGGAAGCAATATCACACCTCGGCATCAAAATAAATGGAGAGCCAATAACAACAATCAGGTATGCTGACGATACAGTGATTTTAGCAAACACAATCGAGGGACTACAGTTGCTTACAAACAAAATCAGTGACGTGGGAGAGACACAAGGTCTAAAAATCAATATAGGAAAGACCAAATTTATGATATTCAGCAGGCAACTGCACAATGGCACTACCCTAGAACTTAATGGAAGCCAAATTGAACGTGTCTCTAAGTTCAAATACCTTGGTAGTATTATTACAGAGGATCTAAACCCGGACTGCGAGATAAAGTGCCGAATAGAGATTGCTCGGGCAACTTTTAATAATATGAGATCCTTTCTTTGCAATGACAACCTGAATCTGAAGCTAAGACAACGCATGGTTGAATGCTATGTATGGTCGGTATTGCTGTACGGAGTAGAGACGTGGACTCTGAAGGTCAGGACGATGAACCAACTGGAGGCATTCGAAATGTGGCTTCACAAAAGAATGCTTCGTATTCCGTGGACACAACATGTTACAAACGAGAATGTACTACGAAGAGCAAACTTCGAAAGGCAACTTTTGACGACCGTAAAATGCCGAAAGACATCATATCTTGGACATATTTTGAGAGGTGATAAATATCGTCTATTACAACTCATACTAAAGGGCAAGATTGAGGGGCGCCGTGGAGTTGGAAGAAAGCGACAGTCGTGGCTCAGAAATATACGGGACTGGACCGGCAAAAGAAGGGCTGGTGAACTCTTTCGCTTGGCGGAGGACCGTACAGCTTTTGCCATGGTGATCGCCACGTCCGGGAGACCGGACAAGGCACATGAAAGAAGAAGAAGAATCACTTGAGATAAGATCAAAAACTTAAAATTATGGCAAGTTGTTGATGTTAAATATGATTTTCTGTTTGTTAACAAGAATAGTATGAAACTCAAACATTTATCTTATTCAAACTTACTAAAGCGAAATATAACTTGAATATATTCAACCTGTTTCTAGCGCTATAATATTAACTCTTATTAGGACTATGAACAAATCTCATGTTGAATCAACTAGAGATTTGTGTTTTATTCCTAGAACCAGTCTAGGAATTATAAATTATCTTTTGAGTTATACAAACTTAAAACAAACGGAACACAGCCTAAATATTAGGGTGGAGCGAAATATTTTTTTTGGGTTGTGAGTGATCTAATAGTTAAAAATCAGTGCCTTTTAGACTCAAATAAATCCATGCAAAATATTATTTGATTTGAATTATAGTAATAGCCTCCGCAACGTCATTGAATTTTTGAAAAAAATGGTTTTTAGACTAATTGAAAACAGACGAATTTTATTCACAGAAATTATTATAACTGCAGTTTATTTTCGGTACAAAACATAAAAAACGCATGATCTTAAGTTTATAATTTAAAATAAGGGGGTCAGGGAGCGCAGGAGGGGACAATTAGAACACTTGTCGCATCGTCAGTGGCCTATTGGTTTTGGCTCGAATTATATTTGCGCTAGTTATTTAACGTTATTGAAAGTAAGTAAGCGGATGCATACCATTTAAAATGCAAAAACCTACTCAAGTCTGTCAAAAGGCTCCCTCCGGAAAAGTAAGAAACTTTTTAATTAGAAACAAAACTGTCTGCTTTATATTTCGATGGGAGACATTACAAAACGTTGAAGATTATTAAAAAAGGTGGTAAATGCTACAGGACTATAACAGTTGAGGAGCACATCTCACTAATTCAAGAGCCAGGATCTATTTACAAGGGGTACGTAGTACTTAACGTTGGTTCCGCTAAAGGAATAGAAACTGCGATGACAAGTTTCTATCACATGAAGGAGTTCCCCAATATCATCTTATGGCAATCGGTTGTGATGGTACCAATGTAAATACTTGCAGGTATTGGGTTTTATAAAGACGGCTTGAAAAAGGCTAAAAAAACCTCCAGTGGATAATTTGTTTTCTCCACATAAACGAACTTCCTTTGAGACACTCTGGGCCTAAGTTCTACACTGGGACATGGGGGAAAGCAGTCGAGACTTGTGAACAAATTCCTGTTAAAAAATTTGAGCACATTGAAGGAGAATTGCTTCCAGAAATGGCTCCAGATTTAAGTATAGATCAACAGTACCTACACAAGATTGTCTCAGCGGTCTTCTTCTTTAAGTTCCATGTCCGTTCCGAACGTTGGTAACCATCTGGGCTATGATGACTTTATTCACTGCGGCACGGAAAAGTTCTGTTGTCCTCATGCCGAACCAGGTTCTTAGGTTTTTCAACCAAGATATTCGTCTGGCGCCGATTGACCTCTTTCCTGCCACCTTTCCCTGGATAATCTTCTGCAGCAAATGAAATCTATCTTCGTTTCTCATGATGTGGCCAAGATATTCTAGCTTTCTGCACTTGACTGTGTTTAGAACCTCTCTCTCCCTTGTTCATTCTATGGAGGATCTCATCATTGGTTATTCGATCCCTCCAGGAGACTCTCAGCATTCTGCGATATATCCACATTTCAAATGCCTCTAACTTTTTGCTGGTGGCTTCTGTCAGTGTCCACGATTCCATTCCGTAAAAAAGAACCGAAAACACATAGCATCTCATCATTCTCAGCTTTGTAGTCATTGTTAGGTTGTGGCTTGTTAGTACAGATCGCATTTTGGTAAAAACAGATCTTGCCTTTTCAATGCGAATTTTTATCTCCTGAGAGTGATCCCACCGATCATTAACATTTGTGCCAAGATATGTATACCTCTCCACCCGTTCGATTGGCTCTTGATTGACAGTAAGTTCACAGTTTTCAATATAGGACTTGCTGATGACCATAAGTTTTGTCTTCTTGATGTTAATATCCAAGCCATATTCTGTGCTCTTTTCTACAAGTCTGTTTATTAGATGTTGTAGTCCTTCTATACTATCTGCAAACATCACTGTGTCATCTGCATATCGTATGTTGTTGATTTTTTCGCCATTGAGAGAGATGCCAGCTTCACACTCTTCCAGAGCTTCTTTAAATATGTATTCAGAATAGATGTTAAAAATAAGAGGGGACAATATACATCCTTGTCTCACTCCTCTCATTATGTCTATTTGTTCGGTCTTTTCTGTCTCTACTCTCACTACGGCTTTTTGGTTCCAGTAGAGGTTCGTAATAATTCGTAGATTCTTGCCGTCCATCCCAGTTTCCTTTAAGATGTTAATCATTTTTTGGTGTTTGACCCTGTCGAAAGCCTTCTGGTAGTCAACAAAACAGGCAAAAATGTCGCAGTTCATATCTCTGCACCGTTGAAATAGTACTTGCGTGCAATATAATGCTTCTCGTGTGCCCATCGCATTTCTGAAACCAAACTGAGTTGGTGATACTTGTTCTTCGCAAACTCTGTGAATTATTTTTAAAAATAATTTGAGAAGGTGACTCATGAGACTTATAGTTCTGAACTCTTCACACTTCTTTGCTTTTGGTTTTTTGGGTAATGTTATAAATTCTCACTTTAGCCATTCTTGTGGTATATTTCCAGAGTTATAAATTTGGTTGAATATTTTTGTCAGATTTTTTACCCTGTCGTCATCCAGTAGTTTAAAGAATTCCGATTGGATTTCATCTGGTCCAGGTGCTTTACCGTCTTTCATTGTTTTTATTGCCTGCTTTACTTCATCCATCAGGATCTCCGGTCCATCCGAGTTGTTTATGGATGGAGGTTCCGCTCTAGTATCATGAAACAGTTGTTCGATATATCTTCTCCATGTTTCCTTTGTGTCACCTGTGTCAATGATCAGTTTTCCTTCGCCATCCACCAATTTATTTATCGTTCTCGGTTTTGTTCTGCTTGTCATGTCTCTAATTTTTCTGTGCACGTTAAAGCTATTGTACTTGTCTTGTAGTTCTTCAATCTCTGTGCATTGACCTATATGTTCGTTCTCCTTGGCTTCTCTGATTTTATCTCTGATACTCTCCTTTATTTCTGCATATTCTTTCGTATTGTTGCTGTTTTTTAACGATCTTCTCTTTTCCATAAGATACAGAATTTCATCCGTCATCCATGATTTTCTTTTAATCTTATCAGCCTTCAAAAGTTCTTCTTTAACATCCTTAACAGTGTGGACCAATAACTCAATTTCCTTTTCAAAGTCCCCATCTTCTTGTACTACTCTGTATTTGCTGTTAATCAGTTTTCGAGCTCTAGCCTCTATTGCTGGTATTTTAAGCTTACGTAGATCGTATTTGTTTATATTGTTTTTTCTTTTTATGGCTTTCATTGTTACTTTGAATACACCAACCACAGGGTTATGATCTGATTGGATATCGGCTCCTGGATATGTTTTTACGGAAGTGCAACTATTTCTATGTCTTCTATTAATTAGAATGTAGTCAATTTGGTTTCGGATTATTTTATTGGGAGTATCTCCAGGTGCTTTCCATGTATATAGTCTTCTTGCTGGAAGCTTGTACCAAGTGTTTGCTATCACAAATTCGTTCTCTTCTGCAAATATGCTCAACAGATCTCCTCTTTCGTTTCTTTCTCCCAGACCATATGGACCTATATACTCGTTTGTTCGTCCTCTACCAATTTTAGCATTAAAGTCTCCCATTATTATTGTCAGGTCTTGCTTTGGTAGTACTTTAAGTATTTCAGTTATTTTTGCATAGAGTTCTTCTACATCTTTATCACTTGTATCAGATGTTGGTGCATATACTTGTATTATATTGATTTTGGCAGGTCTGGCATCCATCTGAAGCAGCATTAATCTTTCCGAGATTGGCACGAAATTTGTCACGCATTTAGCTATTGATCCGTTAACAATGATCCCCACACCATGTTTTTTCTCTTCGGTTGTTGTTCCAGAGTAGTAGATACGATGATCTCCAATATCACTATAATTGAATCCAATTGGTCTCAGCGGTACTTTCAGGTGATTTCCCAGGTTTGCAAACAAATCTGCAGGTAAAATGTCTCATGTCCGTTGGCTCACAAGTGCAAACCCAATACTAAGTTTTTATGTAACAACAGAGACACCATCAGAAAACTTGACAACTTTGGCAACATTTGTTGTAAAAGTTTACCATCTTGGTTCTAAATTAAAAATACCTAACCTAACCATCATGCAAGGATGGCATACGACACCTTTTTAACATAATTAAAGCCTCCAGGTACCTGCCAGAGGATCTAAAAAAGGTTATTGATCCTGTGATTCAATGGCTATTTTGCACATCCCGAGAGCATAATCATTGCTATGATAACTGATGACAGAAAGCACATTCGAGAACTGGCAGCCCGGCGCATATTAAAGGCACGCAGGATACCTCAACCTCAACCTTCAACACCTAGAATGTTTGAAGTGCCACCGAAGTGCCTTTTTAAGGCTTCCATGCTATACTCAAGCTGTTGAACGGGCTGTAAAATTGACGACGATAGCTGCCACTTCTCAATGCACAAAAAAGTCACGATTAGGTTATTAACCAAATTGGAATCACGGAACATAATGCCTAAATTTAATATTTTTATAAAAAAAATGTTGTATTTTTTATTAAAGGTGATTAATATACAATATCTGAATTATATATTGCATATCATTTATCACCCATTTATCATTATACATATATATATATATATATATATATATATATATATAATACATATATACATATATATATATATATATATATATATATATCATATATTCATATATACATATATCATAACTGTACTAGCCTTTTATCATTAAATTAAAATTTTTGTGGTCAGTGCGGAGGCAGAAGATATTCATCAAATTAATTCAAAAATGATATTTATTTTAACTTTAATATAATGCACCAATCCCCCCCTATTACAACTTTAAATCTCGAAAAAAATATTTTTGCATACATCCGTGCTCCACCCTACTGAATATATAAGTATATTCAGCCTTTCCAGAGCTCTATAACAATTATTGAGTCCCTTTGATGTACCTGAGTTTGGAGTACCTTTCAAGTGAGTGGTTTACAAATTATTGTCCATGGGAGCAAAGCTGTGCTGATGAGAGATAAATCTCGAAACGCGTCCACAGATCGGCTATCCACTTAAGGTATCGGAAAGACATAATCTTAAAAACAATGTAATTTTTATGGTTTTTGTTGAGTGCCACGAAGGTGGACTGAAAACTATAAAATAACTTACAAATTTCAAGTGAGATTTGTTTTGGTTGTACTAAAAAGACACAATAATTGTTATAGAGCTCCGGAAAGGCTGAATATATTTATATATTCAGGCTGTGTTCCGTTTGTTTTAAGTTTGTATGATTTTCTATAACGTACAGGGCCGTGCCTGGGTATATGGCCGCCTGCGTGCTAGTATGCATGGCCGCCCTTTGAGATAACATCAAAATCAAAGAAAAAAATCAAATTTTCATTCTTAATGTTTATTATTATACTTATATATCTAATGTACATGTACATATTACCATTGAATATAAAACATTAATATGTTTTGGCACATCTATACATCTATGATACTACAATCAAAAATTTAAATTTCAAATTCTTCAATCGCCTCTTCAATATTTAAGGAGCAATTTCACTTTCAATTGCAATAATTGATATATTACTGAGACGTTTTTGAGTCATTGAAGTTCTCAGGTGGTTTTTGATTATTTTTAATTTTGAAAAACTTCGCTCTCCAGAAGCAACAGATACTGGAACTGTCAGTAAAAGTTTTAAACTTGTGGCGACATTTGGAAAAGAAGTCTCCAAGTTGTATTTGTATAAAAACTTTATGAGTTCTTCGGGCTGCTTTCTGTCTTTTATGATAATTTTTAGAGAAATTAACTCTTGATATAATTCTATGCCACTGATATCACAAGATTCACCATCTTTAAATTTATTATGGAGATCGAAACAACTTTTTTTTATTTCCTCATGTTCCATATCAATAAATTTGTATAGAAATCCAAAACATTTTTCGAAATTTGACAACGTTTCAAAACGGGGGGTAAGAGATGAAATAGCTGTATCTAGTATTACATAGAAAAAATTAATTTGAAAATGTTCTTTTGGAGTAAATTGAATATCTTCATCTCCTTCATAGCTAAATTGTTTTCGGTGATATCGGCGACGTACACTAATTTCAGCAGGAAAATCCGGTTCTGTTTCAAGTGCTTTACAAAGTTCATTAGAAATCTGCAAATAATTTTCGAAACTTTCGTCATTTCTAATGCTTTTGAAAAATTTTAAAACTTCCTTAATTAAGAAACTTTCTGCATCATTTTGCTAATAAAATCTACCTTTTCCAAGATTTCGTACCATATTATTATTGAAGAAATAAATTTATAAGATTTAAGTTTCATTACCAAACATTCAGCTTCATATCGAACTGCTGGCATTGAAGATTGTGAAGATTCCTCAGCTATTTCTATAAGGCTGTCATAAATTTCACCTAATTCATTTCGCAGTGATCTAATCGCTTTAATTCTTGCTTCCCATCAAGTTTCACTAACTTGTTTCAATGTTAAAGATTTTACATTTTTCTTTAAAACTTGCCATCTAAATGGTGATCCACTGAAAAAGTTGTATATTGCAGATACATTACTGAAAAAATCCAGCGTTGAAAACGAAACTTTAGCTGCATCATTAATGCCCAAATTTATGTATACGCGTTGCATGGCATAAACAGAGCTCGTGGATAATTGTCCAAAATTCGTTTTTGCAATCCTTTATGTTTTCCGGACATATTAGACCCATTATCGTATCCCTGGCCCCTCATATCGTTAATATTTAATTCAAGATAGTTTAACTTTTGAATTAAGAAGTCGTAAAAAGATTATCCAGTACATTTTTCAGCTTGATAAAAGCCAATGAAATTTTCTCTTACTTCAACTTCATAATTTTTAATATGTACATACCTAATTAATAATCATTGTAATTTGCTCGACATGTCCAGTGTCTGGCGTACAGTCCAAAATGACTGAAAAATATTTTGCCTCTTTTGTTGATGTTAATATATATTTTTGAATTTGGGTTGCAAGGATAGTGATTATTTCATTTTGAAAGCGATTTCCCAGGTAATGTGGCATGTGGTTCTTTAAAGCGATTGGTTCTTGTACGCGTTTTATGTGGTCTGCCATTATATCATCAAATTTTCCTATCATTTCAATTGCTTTCAGAAAATTTCCATTATTTTTTTCGTACAATTTGCTGGAAGAACCTCTAAAAGCTAAACACTGTCCTGCTAGAAATTGTACCACAGATATCATGCGCTTGACAATTTGACACCATCGTTTTTTCTCGGCGTCATAATACCGTTGCATATTCTTATCAATTGTAGTTTTTCTTTTTAAATTTAATTCCAATTTTTTCCAACAGGTGCAATTTTCGATGTGCAGGGATGTTTTTTCGTGACGAGATAAGTTGTCAGATATGTGTTGCCAATCGTTGAAGCCTTCATTAACTAATTTTATTTCTTGTTTGCCAAATAATTTACAACAGAAGCAAAATGTGGCATCATTTTTTGGAGAATAGATTACCCCCCCAAGATTAAGTTTTTCACCATTTGGCAGTTTTCTATAGAAATAAACCTTTGAAAATGATCTTCCAAATTCATTTAGTGGATATGTAGATTGTATATTTTGAATAGGGCCTTTTTCAATTAAAATATCCAGCATTTTATTGGTAAGTGTTAAAGGCCAGCAAGCTGGATCATTTAGTTCTATACACATAGCAAAATATTCTTCATCAATTTCAGTGATATCGTCAATATTTGTAACTGCAATATCTCCTATTTCATCATTACCACTAATATTGTCATTAGCATTTGTATTTTCGGCAGATAATTCATTTTCATTGGAAAAAATTCACTTCTTGGATTAGCTTGGCCACTGCAAGCATTTTGCATTTCTGGAGGTTTTTCCAAATATTTGGTTAGTGAACCAAAGATTTTTTTTGCAACATGTTGTTTTTCTTCTCGCTTTCTTTTATACTGTGCTCCAGACAATCTTTTCGTCTTTCTTCCAGTCATTCTTAGGCCTTTTACTAAAATGTTTAAAAATATCAATAAGGATTTATATTGAAATTAATGTATTATAAAATTAAATTCATTACCTTTTTCAACCTTTTGTAACAAAGCGTTGGGTGAGGCGGTGAGGGAATCTGCCCAAGCGCTTTCCGAGTTCGAATAGGGTTTTCGCACACACACACACACACACACACACACACACACACACACACACACACACACACACACACACACACACACACGCTCCCAACTTACCTACAGCCAGGTAGAGCAACTGAACACACGTGAAAGATGAATTTGCACTTTGCACTTGATTCTGATATGGCCTATGCCGAGCGCATGTGAGCGCATGCTGGCGCGTAGAACCCAGTAAGGTTAAAATCAGTTAGAATAAAGAGAGATGTACTCTGTTCATTGTGGGTTAAAAAGAGTGTTCATCTCTCTTTATTCTTACATCACGGAGTTCTATGCGGCCACTGCGCCAGCATGCGCTCGCCAATAAGCGCACAGAATAATATTCTGTGATAGGCGCAGCTAAAAAAAAAATTAGTACGCCATAGAGCGCAATGATAATGATTACAATTGACGAATTGACAACAACACTCAACTATTTAACAATTTACTTCGATTATATATGACTATGACTATATATTAACATTGTTATTTTGCTTCTTTTTTTTTGTTTTTCTGGTCGTCAGACCGCCTTTTAATTTGGCCGCCTGCGTGCGGCGCACGTAATGAACGCCGGTCAGGCACGGCCCTGATAACGTAGGATGGTTTCACCAATTCTATCTTTTGAATTATAAAATGGAGTACACTTATTATTATTATTTTTATTTATTTATAAATTGAGGGTTATAAGGCAGTCCGTAGGACTGATAACATAACCCTAATCGATTTTATTCTAGAAAGCAAATTGAACTGTAGTACTATTACTAGTCTTACATTTAACCATTAACATCACCACATTGACTACAATTAATTGACTGTACAACACTATTATGTTTGACATCCTCTTTAAAAATATTTCAGACATTACTGATTTTTTTTACTTTATTTGTTAAGTTGTTGAATGTCTGCAAGGCCTCATACATTGGTGAGAATCTGATCATAACTTGAACACCTGTGTAAGTGTATTCCATTTTATAATTCAACAGAGCAAAGCTGCACTGCTGAGAGATAGATCTAGAAACGCGTCTGTAGATGGCTATTCACATAAGTTAAATAGAAAGAAATGAATTTAAAAAACAATGTTATTTCTCTAGAAAATGGGCTGGATCTAGGAATAACATACAAATCTCTAGTTGTTTCAACGTGAGATTTGTTGATAGTCCTAATAAGAATTAATACTATAGAGCTACAAACAGATTGAATATATTTATATATTCAAGCTATATTTCGCTTTAGTAAGTTTGTATGATTGTATCTGTAATTGGTATGGTTTCACCACAGTATTCAATTATATTATTTTCTCAACAAAAAAAATGTTATTTTTAATACAATAATTTAATTTTTAATTGTATAATTATTCCACACGTAGGGTTTGCCCGGCCTTTTTAGACTCTGCGAGCCCGAGTCGAGCCGATGATTATTTTTCGGGTCCGGGTCTAATCCGTCCTTTCTTTCTCGCAATTTTAACAATGCGTGAACACGATTTTTCGTGTTATGTGGTAAAGCAAGCGATACTGTACGAACGTACCGTTAAACTATCAAAGGCACATGATGTTAAACTACCAAAGAAACTTGACATTACATTTTAAAAATATTGCGTCAGTACCTATTTACAAACATAATTTATATGTATAGTACTAGTACTGTAGTATGTAAAATGTAATGTATAGTACTAGTAATGTAGTTCTGTACTAGTAAAAATAAACTCACCTAAATTCAAATATTAATAAGTATTTAATACATACCAGAGCAAGGGTCTGTGCATTATTCATAGCTCTCAAGGCGGCATTTGACAGAGTGGACAGAGAGAAGATGTTTGAATGTATGGGAGAATGCGATTAGGAGATATGTGGCAGATATGGAAAGAATGTAAGAAGGCGCAAGCGGGAGGGTGTGAGATAGGTAGAGAGAAAGTATGGAGCCTGGCCTTCGCGGATGATGTGGTAGTGGTGGTAAAAAACCGAAGGGGAGATGAAAGAAATGATGGAAAGCTTAGGGAGGGAGGTATGTGAGGAAGAAAAACATAAAGTGAATGTGGAGAAAATGAAAATTATGGTGTTTAGTAAGAGAAAGAGGAAGAATGAGGAGAAGGAATGGAAGTGGTAAGGGGGAACAATAGAGCGATTAAGAGAGTAAGCGAGTAAGTACGTACGCTATACATTCAAAGACAGGGCCTCGGATAAAGCGCATATGAGAGAGTTAGCCAGGAAAGTAAACAAGGTGTGTATTCGGGGGATAGGAGAGAGAAAATGGGGAAGCGACTTCATTGATGATGTTTGAAAACATTCAGACAAGGCCGAACATTCAAAACCCGAGCCTCGTCGAGTCTTTGATCGGGTACCGGGTATTTTCCCTTAGACTCGCCGAGTCCGAGTACGGGTATTTGGAGCCGAAAAACTCTATCCACATAGCCTCCTCCAGATCCAGCGCAATCTTCAACTCTTTTTCTAAATTGTTTGTAAACGTTTCCATTTTTTTCCCTGTAAACTTTTTGCTTTAGGTAGCCCTAAAGAAAGAAATTTATGAGCTTTAAGTCCGGTGACCGAGCTGGCCAATGTATTGGTCCGTGTCCACCAATCCATCTACCAGAAAAATGTAAATTTAAGAATTCTGGTACCATAAGCTGGACACCCATCTTGTTGGAAGTAGATGCGTCGCAATTCCTCTTGCTCATGTAATGGCAATAAACAATTCTGAAGCATTTTTAAGTAATTATTTAAGTTTCCATTAAGAAAATATTGTCCAATTATTCCGTTAAACAACATTTCACACCAAACTTTGACGTTTTGATACCGCTGATTCTTGGTGTTGATTCTAAAATTTGGATTATCCTCTTCGACCAATATCTAACAATTTTATGAGGAAACAGTACATTTGTCGAAAATGTTGCTTCATCACTAAATATTAAATTTTGATAAAATAGGCAATGTTCCATAGCGTGCTGACCAATCCATAAAGAAAATTCGAATCTAAAAGCGTGATCTGCAATTTCTAAGGTGTGTCTGAATATTGGTTTACATTGGGTTAAATTGCTCGTTGGCGTAAAGAAATCCTAGGATGTTCCGCGACTGATTCGATAGCCACAATGGTCACAGCATCTTCATTGTACGCTTTGCGAAGATTCTTTCTGTCGGCAACGCATCCCGTTTCATCAAACTTTTTAGTTAATATTGTTAAAGCTGTTCTGCTTACACTTACATTTGGATATTTTTCATTAAATAACTGGATTACATATTTATACGAGACTTCTCCTAAACCATAACATTTCACTGGGTAGATTCGCTGCTCTAACGTTAACAATGTTTTCATCTTAAGCTTGCTGAACTATCAATAAATGTCACTTGCTAACGAGTAATACATAGGTAACACGGTACTGCTGCTACGTTCGGAATTAGTCATTTAAAATCAACAACTCGACATTATTTCAAGTTTTTGATCTTATCTTAAGTGATTACTAGATTATTCTTTGACTATGAGAGGTTTCGATACAAGCAACACTTTTTATAAAGAATAAGATTTTCTTCTAAACCTCAAATTAAAAAAGTTTTTCCTATAGGAAACCTCATCACTGTACACGTTGTATACAGGGTGTTTCATGTATGTCCGCCAGAAATTCTAGGGCGTGTTCTAGAGCCTAAACTATGAAAAAAAGTCCTTATAAAGATGTGTCTGAAAACGCTTCCTAATTGAGGTGCAGCCCTTAAATTGAGGTGGTCTTACCCAACATTTTTGTTAATATCTCAGACGCAACTAATAATAATTGATTCAAATTTTGTGTGTACTCGTTACTTGTGCCGAAC
Source organism: Phosphuga atrata (assembly GCA_944588485.1). Classification (NCBI taxonomy): domain Eukaryota; kingdom Metazoa; phylum Arthropoda; class Insecta; order Coleoptera; family Silphidae; genus Phosphuga; species Phosphuga atrata. The sequence goes on along the minus strand of OX155894.1, from coordinate 5,083,130 downwards.
TACCGTTTGTGCTTATTTTCGTTTTGATAGCCAACCAGTGGCGGTGCATACGAGGAACGACCTTTGTATTTTTGCAAATATTTTTTCCATCTGAAATTTAGCAAATGCTTGACTAGATGAAATTGTTCGCAATGAGTAATCACTGAAAGCTTTTGTTACTCTTTGTTACTCTTTGTTTCTGTCGCTCAAGATAACTGTTTTCGAGAAAAAAAATTAAAAAAGGTATTTTTTTTGGGAATGATATTGTGATTCAAATTCAAATTATTTATTTTTCCAAATGAGATACAAGATATCTATAGGGGGAATTTCAGGGCTATTTCAAAAAGTAAAATATGGTTAGTAAAAGTTTGTTAAAAGTTAACCAAAGCCAATATACATAAAATCATTAATACAATACATCGGGTTCATTAATAACACCTTTTTAAAATTATTTCTAAATTTTTTAAGTGAATCTACGGCCTGAGTGCCCGCTCAAACAGAGTGTGGAGCGGGGCGTGGCGTGCAGCGTGCATCTCAAACACATGGTCTTAGTAGCAGGCGTCCTGAGTAAGTAAGTGAGCGGGGCGTTTGGGTTTGCGTGCAGCGGAGCGGGCAGCGTGGCGTACACGCTCATTTCAAATCAGTTTGTGTTTAGCATTCTTCTACAGCGTGCAGTATGTCGTTTAAGGAAATCGGATGCAGCTGCACGCTGCACGCCCCGATCATAACTCAGGCCAGAACATTGGACGCCCATTGCCCGCTTAAACTGCACGCCCCGCACTTTCACTCAGGCCGTAGCCTGAGATTTCGTTTTTAATTGTGTTTGGTATTTTATTTCCTTGATTTTTAATTTCCTTGTCTTTTTTTTGGTGGGTTTTCACCTTTGGGATACGCCTGGGTTTCTCATCGTTGTGCTACCACTGTCCTGAACGTCTCCAGTTGTCGCAGAGGATTCACTTTTCATCACACTTGACGATCCGAGCCAGCCAAAAAAAGGATCGTTTTGGTTACGCAAAAGCAAAGAAGAACAGACCTCGAAACGTGACAATTTCAGTCGATCGTTCAAATCGTGGGGCACCAATTTTTCGAGCTTTTTGACCTTTCCAATACGTTTTGAACCATTAAAAACCGCATGGGAGCTGACGCCCAGTTCTTCCACCATTCCACGCACCGTTTGTGATGGGTCAGTCTCACCAGGGTCCTCAAATCCTCGTCTTGGATTACTGTACTGTAAAATCTCCGGAACAAAATTTCGCAAACCAACGTGGAACAGTGCGTTCATTAACACTATCATTGCCAAATGGTTAATTTTTCGGTCTGTTTCGGCAGTACTTTGGTTTAATTTGATTTCGTAAAGAAAGATTTGCTTGACAACAACATATGGTAATAAGCTGAAAAGAGGCTAAAAGGCAAGGGCAATCAGCCTGAAATTTACAATATTTTCATTGGTTCACTGTCCTACCATCAGGGTACCTCTAAGTGCCCTTATGGATGTTGTTGTGTGGGAAACATGTGGAGCTGATCACCATGTTTTTACCTACAGCGAAGTTAATAAGCATCTCTCAGTTCTCGTTTGTCTCGTCGTGCAGGGAGTGTCTTCCTATTGTTCCTATGTTGTGGCTTTCTTTGCCAATTTTCGCATTAATGTCTCCAATGATGATCTTGTGGTCGTTTGTTGGGGATTTGTCATATGTCTCTTCCAGTAGTTCGTAATATCTCTCCTTAGTTTCTTCATCTTGCTCCTCTGTGGGACAGTGTGCATTAATTATTCCCAAAAATACAGTTTTAAATTTGTTCTCTGTTACACTGTTATCTTGAGCGACAGAAACAAAGGGTACTTTTTCTTTGTCGTTTTTGATTGCAAACAATTTCAGACGGTAGACGGTAATAAATGTGCAGATGGAAAAAATACTTGCAAATATACAAAGGTCCGTTCCTCGTATGTACCGCCACGGATTAGCTATCAAGACCAAAATGAATACAAACTAGAGTTGTAAGTGTCTGTTCACGTTGGAACGCGAGGGCGCGGTAGACGTGGCGAGTTCGTGTTCACATTGGCCGCCAAGCGTTTGCGCGGGTGTGACCTGTTGTCAGGTTAGGTTAGGTTTAGGTTATTATATTCACCTAAGTTTAAGTTTTGGGCAGTATACTAATCTGAACAGCACTAATAAACTCTTCTGTATTGAAAGACATGGTGAAAACATGCTATCGTTTCTAGCGATAAGTTCGTACTTGTTGAACTTACAGACGTCGCGAGTGAATCGCGCGTACCGCCGGTAGTTCGACGTGAACACACACAATCATCTCACCCGTTTGATATTGCCGCGAGCGCGCCGCGCGCGCCAGTCGTTGGCTTGCCCGCTACTTAAATCGCACTTGCGTTTCGTACGTGAACACTTCGATATTACGCCATATGTTTGATATTTCGTGACCGCGCCCGTCATCGCGCCCGTGAGTCAACGTGGATGAGCACTTACGGAGATCTTTTTAGCGGAAGCAGATGCGGAGGTGAAGAGCTTAGCCTTTGCAGATGCGGAGGTTAACGGAGGCGGAGGTGGGCAAAAGATCAATAATTTAACGGAGAAACTTCTGTTCATTTTACTAATGAAACAAAATCTATCTAATCATATTCAAAAATAGGTTCGTCTTTATTCATAATAGGTAACATAGTACATTACCAGCTCCACTAAATAATTACTCACTTGGTACTAAACTTGTAACTTACGCCTTGATCACATGTAACGAGTAGAGTGGCGAGACAGTAAACTCGGCCGAGTACTCGGTACGTGTAAACATGTCACCGAGTACACGGCCGAGTGCTCGGCCCAGTAAAATGGCGAGACAGTCACTCGGACCCCTTTCTATTTACTAGGCCGAATGCAGCCCGAGTGGCTACCCCCACTCCTACCGCTACTGACTCGCTGTCCCACTCGGCATGTCTGAACAAGTACTCTCCTCGTTTTATCAGTACAGTTCGGCTAGTTTGTTTCTTTTAATTTTAAATACTACAATTGAAACTTTTGATGAAGCTTTATTTAATTATTAATTAATAATTAATTAATTTTGGTTTTACGTTTTTTAAAAAAGAAAAGAAATATCGTTAAAATGGGACCATGAAGAAACAATTAAATTTATTTAAATATATAAAGTGAATCCATGTCTATGGGACTTTAGTTCACAGGACTACAAAAATAAGCCAAAAAGAGACGCGGCATATGTATCCATTTCGAGAGAAATGGATATTGAAGGCTTTGGGGTGACGGAAGTAAAAAACAAAATAAAAAATTGAAGATCTACTTATTGTCAGGAGAAGAAAAAAGTGCAGGAGTCAAAGAAAGCGGGTGCAGCTCAATTCGTTGAACATCTACTCGCCCACTCTACTCTCTCCGCCGAATGACATTTTACTGCCTCGCCACTGTACTCGTTACGTGTGATCGAGCCATTATGGTTTGATCACACGCAATGAGTACAGTGGCGAGACAGTAAAATGCCATTCGGCCGAGAGAGTAGAGTGGGCGAGTAGGTGTTCACACGCTTTAATTTTTTTGCCAGGTGAGTCAGTCAGTGATCATGATGGATAGTAAAAGGTTGATTCAAACATGCAATAAGATGCTTATACCGCATTTAATTGAGGAGTTAAACGAATTTTTACGAAACGATAAGAAGCGCGTTTGGACAAGGCCTTGGATGTTGAGGAGACGTAAAACCAAAAAACGTAAAACCAAAATTAATTAATAATTAAATAAAGCAATATTTCATAAAAAGTTTCAATTGTAGTATTTAAAATTTAAACAAACAAACTAGCCACCATCACCGTACTGACAAAACGAGGAGAGTATTTGTTCAGACATGCCGAGTGGGACAGCGAGTCAGTAGCGGTAGGAGTGGGGGTAGCCACTCGGCCTAGTAAATAGAAAGGGGTCCGAGTGACTGTCTCGCCATTTTACTGGGCCGAGCACTCGGCCGTGTACTCGGTGACATGTTTACACGTATCGAGTTCTCGGCCGAGTTTACTGTCTCGCCACTCTACTCGTTACAAGGCATTGTGATCAAGGCATTAGTGCCGACAAGTAAGTGCGAACAATGGGAATAACAACGTTATATTTAATGTTATCTCCACCGCAATAAAGTATTTTCGTTTAATTCGAGTCTTTTATCATTATTATATGCATTTATTAGTGATTTTCATATCATAAGATCGCCATTGGTAACCATGCTGTCATGCTTCATCTCAACTGATTTTTCAGCATGTCAGCAAGATCTAAATGTACACTTTGTGTTGGTGGTAACATTTGGAAGCGTGTGCACGGTTCATCGTTCATTAGATTCTATTCTACTCTGGCTCTTTTGGCAATAGAAGCTTACTTACTTACTTACTCCTCGGCGCTACAGCCCATGAAGGGCCTTGGCCTCTCTGACGATCGTAGCCCAATCCTGGCGATCTTCAGCTCGTTTCCTCCATCTTCTGACTCTCATCTTTCGTAAGTCATCCTCTACATCATCCAGCCATCGTTCCCGTGGTCTCCCTTTGCACCTTCTGCCACCTGGGTTTCCTCTGTGTACCTTCTTGACAGACCTGTCATCTGGCATTCGCTCTACATGGCCCAACCATCTTAGTCTATTACTCTTTATTTCCAAAACTATGTCAGCATGACCGTATAGTTCCTCCAATTCCCTATTTTTCCGTATTCTCCATTGCCCTGCGTCATTCACTGCCCCAAAAATCTTTCTTAATATTTTCCTTTCCCATCTTCTCAGACATTCCTCTTCTGCCACCCTCATTGTCCATGTTTCTGAGCCATACATTACCACCGGCCTTATAACCGTTCGATAGACAGTTATCTTCGATTTTCTGCTCAGGCTACGTGACTTGAGAATCTTAATCAGGGCCCAGTATGCTCTGTTTCCCGCTGCAATCCTTGCTTTTATTTCTTCGCTTATGCTGTTATCATTTAATAGAAGCAATAGAAGCTTGGTCATCACCAATTCCATTTGCAGATCTTGCAAAATCAATAATGTCATGATAGCGTGATGTCAAAAAGTTATGCAGCGTTAACAAGCGTAAGAGTTCGGACTGAACTTGTTCTTTAATTATTTCATTAAAAAACTTTTAATTTATAGTTTGGGTCCAAGTATGTAGCAAGCGAATGCAGTGTAAGGTAAACACCCCAGTAGTTGGCCATGCACCAGTAGTTGGACATTTAGCAAAGAAGATAAAAAATAAGAATTCAGCGGGATATTGTGAAATGATTTCATGTACATAAACTGGTTTTTAGCAACAGCGCATGCGCTGTATTGATGAATACATCACAATTTGTTTTTCTATTTGAGTGTTCTCGTCATTTGTTATTTGTTCTCAATTCCTTAAGAAAACTCGTATGAATCTCCGCACAAAAAAGTATAAATATATAGTACTTGAAAACACTTTTTACGGTAAGCACATTTGTTAACTATATTGTTAAGAACTTACTGATATAATTTAGAAGACCAACTACTAGCTCCTAATTTTTCCAAAAAATTAGGAGCTAGTAGTTGGTCAAATTAGGAGCTAGTAGTTGATCATTAGGGCCTAGTAGTAAATGGCCGATGTGCTAGCTACTGACTATATTATTTGTCATTAATTTTTTGTCTAAAACCTTGTATTTAGGGCCGAGAGGAAAAGTTAAAGGAATGACCTGAGAGTTGTTGTATATGGTCGCTTTATTCTAGTAGTGTTTAGGTTGACCAATTACTAAAATCAGTAATATTATTAGATGCTTTTTACATGCCTGGAAAAAGGGTTATTTTCTTAACTATACTGAGTCAGCCATGTCCTAGAACTGGGAGACGTCCGCATGCATCACATCTCCATCCGTAAAGCCGCTAAGAAATTTGGTGTTCCTACTTAAACGCTAAACAACAAATTGGATGGTAAATCCCCTATGTAACGAAAAATGGGACCAGCTACAGTCCTCACTCCGAGGAAACGAGGAAACACGAATCTGCCATTGGATTCATGAGACCGCTCGGCCTGGTTTTCCAGGAAGAATAATACCTTAAGGAAAAATACCTTAAGGAAATGAAACGTCCATGTCCTTGGTTCAAAGGGGGAAACCCGTCAAGACGTTTGTAAAATTATTTATGCGGAGGACCTAACCAAACCTAATCCTTTCTACTCAAATTTCTCAAAATTTGATATTATCCAGAGCCTCTATAATAGAAGCCGGTTTATACAAATATATTGAGATGCTCTCTGACTGTGCAAGGAAAAGAAGGCTAGCTTTCTATGGCCACGTTGCAAGATTGCCTCCAAACCGACTAACCAACCATCTGTTCACCTTCTGGCAAAACAAGAAGCTTCGTACCACTTGGTTGACAGAGACCGAGAAGGATATTAAAGAACTGGGAATAACAGATCTCAAAAACAGATAGTCTGTGAGACGCACCCTGAAGGAAGTCCGTGGATTTCAGGAAAAACCTCTAAGGAAAGGTACCCCTGGACAGAAGAGAGAAAGGAGTTCCACCGGCAGAAGATGCGACAATACAAGGTCAAAGCCTACCAGTTGAACAAGCGTGGTCCAAAGTAGGTCTATTCGAAAGAAGAAGAAGAAGAAGCCGGTCTTCCTGAGTGGTTCAATCGTTTAATGAAAGTTCTGCAGGAGAAGGAACATGCTGGCATTCTCAAGGAACTTTCTCGTTTTTCCTTTCCTTTATAACTGTGACGAAACCGCATTTTTGTTGGCGCCGAAAGAACCTAAAGTTCTTGCCAAGAGAGTTGAAAAAAACGTTTACCAACACGTGAATACAGATGAAAAGGAATGCCTTACGGTACTAATAACAGGGAGCGCCAGTAGCTCATTAGCTCCTACAACGGTGGTTTTAAGGTATAAACGGATCCCTGTAGATATAGCAGAGAAATTTCCTTCAGAGGGGGCCATCGGGAAGACCGAATGAGGTTGGATGAACTGCGAAGCTTTCTTTGAATTCATAGCTAATTCGTATTTTATGGCTAGTTAAAAAGAAAACAGTCTTTCCCGTAATATTATTTGTTGACGGACATGCATCCCACTTATCCTTTCAAAGAAGTGAGTTTTGCTCATGAAATTCTCACGCAGTATTAATCCAGGTAGAGAAGGCAAGAAAAATGACTACTTTAAACGGGTGCAACATTTGAAGAAAGGGTTGTAATTTTTAAATGACAATATAAATTCTGAAACGCCTTCTTGCCATCTTTAGATGATAGTCTACCGTCTTGCTCTTCATTTCACCAGTGTCCGCTAGAAGATGATACGTCGCATCCTGAAGGTGGAACCAGTAAAACGTCACCACTTCCTCCCGTTGATCTCATTGCTACATACGAACCAACAGCAGGCATTATTGCCGACAGTTTGCCTGAGAAGCTTTCAGAATCATCATTCCCGGCTGCTGCTGGCAGTCTGCCCAAGCTGCCAACTGAACTAGACGCTGTCGATAATACTGCCTCGTCTTCAACAAATGATAAACCTTAAGTTAATGTTCCAAGTCCATTCAAAAAGCATTTCTTTTACAAGAACACAGATAATGATAAACCAAAAATCCGTCAAAAGGAAAAATTGCCAACAATTGTTTCGGGAAAGCAGTACCAAGAATATCTCAAAATTTATTTTTTAAAAAGAACGAGCAGATGAGGTTGGAAAAAAGTCATGGAAAGGGAACTAAAGAAAGTGGAAAGAGAAGCGATCAAGCGCCGTAAGGCAGAAGAAAAGAAAACTCTAAAGGTGAAGAAAATTGAGAAAAGGGCCCAGCTTCACTTCAACCAGTTCTGTCTCAATGGTAAATGTTTCTTCTGGAGAAAGTGTAATGAATGTAGAGGAGCAACTCGAAAACACTGGTGATAATTCCTGGACACATCCATGTCCAAAATCAATGGGGAATTCGTCATTGTTAAGTATGAAGTCAAATACAGTCCCGGAGTAGTCGTGAAGGCGTCCTCAACAATAGCGTACCTTTCTACCATGCAAACAACATGTAGACTAGGGAAATGGTCGCAGCGTCCTGAAGAATTGGAATACCCGTGGGAAGCAGTTGTGGCTGGCATAAAGGATCCGAAAAAATCAAGCAAGACAAGAAATTTGTACAACGTGCCAGAATTGTCTTTTTTTATTTGAAGAAAACACTCTTTTTGCACTGCATGAGTTATTATAACCCTGTTATTTCTTACACTCTTCCTCATGAAACCTCGGGAAAAGATTTTTTTGGCAAAGATCATCTTAGATCTCGGTGGCCAATTACTAGTGCAAAAATGGCCAATTACTGATTTTTCATTATTACGAAGGGGCCAAATACTAGCCAAATAAGCCCAAGTTGCTTTTTTTCTTTTTGATGCATTACATACATTTTGATTTCTTTTTAATGCATAATTGATGCATTAATCACTCATAATTCATAACTTAAATTAATTATAGTTTTTAAAGGAGCGTATAATGCTTCATCCATTAAATTTGGTAGGAAACTTTGGGGCCAGCACTTAAAAACACGACGACATAATACTAAGTGTCCATCTACTGGGGTGTTTACCTTATTGCTTGGAAGGTCACATAATCTGGAATTGATGTCTTCGATTAGTTTTTGAACAATGTTTTTGAACACACAGTTGAAGTTGAACTGTAAAACTGTACAACTCACATTAGGCATATTCAAAATGCAAAATTCCAAATGCATTGCTCCGACCCTATTTCTGCACCAACTCTAACAAAGCATTGCAAATGCTCGTCCTGGATGTTCCAATCCCGTTGACGTAACGTAAACAAACCTCCGTTATAACTTCGCAAAAAAAAGACACGGAGGCGGAGGTACGATTTCTTGCGGAAATTCCGCACTTGAGGAGTCTGAGTTCCGTTTCCGTTATATTTTCCTCTTTCATCCAAGTCTCGATGCTCATCCACGTTGACTCGCGGGCGCGGTCACGAAATATCAAACATATGGCGTAATATCGAAGTGTTCACGTACGAAACGCACGTGCGGTCTAAGTAGCGGGCAAACTAACGAATGTCGCGCACGGCGCGCTCGCGGCAATATCAAATGTGTGAGATGTTTGTGTGTGTTCACGTCGAACTAGCGGCAGAACGCGCGATTCACTCGCGACGTCTGTATGTTCAACCAGTACGAACTTATCGCTAGAAACGATAGCATGTTTTCATCATGTCTTTCAATACAGAAGAGTTTATTAGTGCTGTTCAGCTTAGTATACTAGCCAAAACTTAAACTTAGGTTAGTATACTAACCTAACCTGACAACAGATCACACCCGCGAAAACGCTTGGCGGCCAATGTGAACACGAACTCGCCAAGTCTACCGCGACCGCGTAGTCTACCGCGTGCGGTCGCGGCCGTGCGTTCCAACGTGAACAAACACTTATACCCATAATACACATAATAAACAGTAGTTCGGCACCAGTAACGAGTACACACAAAATTTGAATGAATTATCATTAATTCGTCCGAGATATTAGCAAAAATGTTGTGTTGGGCCACCCCGTTTTAAGGACTGCACCTCAGTTAGGAAGCTTTTTCGGGCACAGTTTTAATGTGAACTTTTTTTTCTTATTTTGGGCTCTAGAACACGCCCTAGAATTTCTACCGGACATTTATGAAACACCCTGTACATTAAAATATTATACATTTATTTCTTATCAATTTGCTTTTAAATTATCTATTTTAAAAGAAATTTGAATATGCATTTCAATAATTTCCATTTTTTCCTACATCAGAATTTTGTTTTAGCTAAAACGCAATTTAAATCTATTGCTAATAAACATATGTTATTTATTTATTATACAAGTAATCTTAAATAATGCTACTCTGAACATATTCTTATCCTATAACAAGAAGTGCTAACTGTGAGAAATGTAATTATCACCAGTTTAACAATCTCATATTTACTTTAAGGAGAACTAGTTGAAAATGGATGATGATGACGATGAATTTTATGACACAATCTCAGTGAATTCACAACTGGTCGGAAGAAAGAGGAGAAGCTACATAAACTTATCCCGAAATACAATTTATCATTCAGCCTTAGATCTCGACATGGAGATGGAAACTTTGACGCCGTTAAATGAAGAGCAACGTGCCAAGGTTCCTAGAAATCCTACAACATACTCGCAGTGGAGAGAAAGGGTACAATAATTGGCAAATTTAAATTCAATCCAAATTTTATTTTGCATGTAAATTAAACAATTATTTATTTTTAATACTGAAAACTTTATCTCTGCACTGCTTGTGGTAACAGGAATTTAATTTTATTACTTATTCCTTTATCTTATTATGTTTGTTTAACATTTATCTTAATATACTTTTAATCTCATTTACATTCACTTTGAGGAAAATAACAGTTTGTCATGTTTGAAAATACTCAACTCAACACAATGACTCTAAATGTAAACTCTTATTTTTAAGAAAATATTAATACTGTTGTGTGGCTGTTGTTGTTAATGTTGTGTTTGCAGACATGGAGGAATTCTTCAAAAGACAATGTGATAGTTGATTTTGTACTTGCTTATGAGACAGAATGTGAGAAAAGGAGGACTTTCGAAGACAGTCTTCGAGATGTTGGTTTTATATTGCAGACGGAAGAAGTCCAAAAAGTGAAATTTTTACTCATTCATGTGCCTCAGGATGTTCTGTATCAATATGCGGAACTTCTTAAACTTAGGATGCCTTTAAAATTAGTAAGTACAAATAATTGTGTGTTGACAAATGTTTTTAAATTAATAACACTATTAAGGCCGATTCTCATATACGCGACACTCAACTATGCGACATCGTTTGTCAAATAATGATTACATTGTTTTAAATGGGCATGTTCTCACTATGGCTACGCGACGTGCCCATTTAAAAGCATGTAATCATTATTTGACAGGCGATGTCGCACGACGTCGCGTAGCTGAGTGACGCGCATATGGGAATCGACATTAATACATATCTAAGCAAATCTCTTTTAACAAACTGTCTTAAAGGTAATTTAATATTGCATTTGAAATGGAGCAGTTATTTATTTATTTATTAAAAATGCTGATGAATCATATTGTTTAACTCATTTTTAAGGAATCAATCAACAATATTTTCAAATGTTACTATGATATAGTATTAGATAAATGTTAATAGACCTTTTGATAGTTTGTAGATTTTTTTTCGCCATGTACGTAAAAAAAGTGCCCGAATTTTTTTGACGTATAACCAGTGTAAAAACAAAATGTGCCCGAAACTTTCATATTCCCGCCTTTTAAACATTGCGGACGCGCATGCGCTTTACTAAACCTTCAAAAATTTCTATTATTAAATATTGGTGAAACCATACTAATTATAGATACAATCATACAAGCGAAATATAGCTTGAATATATAAATATATTCCACCTATTCGTAGCTCTATAATATTAAGTCTAATTAAGATTATGAACAAATCTCATATTGAAACAACTACTTCCTGGCTAATATCACCCAGGATATTGAATTATACAACAGAGATTTGCATGTTATTACTAGTCCCAGTTCATTTTCAGGGCACTAATAGAGCTAGAGAAATAAAATTGTTTTTAAAGATCATTTCTTTCTATTTAAATTAAGTGAATAGCCATCTGCAGACGCGTTTGGAGATCTTTCTCTCATCAGTGGTCTTTTGAATTATAAAATGGAATACATTTACATTAGCTTGCAAAATGCTTCATGCCTGTCTGGCAAGGTTAGGTTTAGATTCGACATGAAAATGGACTAGGACTAGTAATAATATGCAAATCTCTGTATTATTATTCAATATCCTGTGTGATATTAGCCAGGAAGTAGTTGTTTCAACATGAGATTTGTTCGTAGTCTTAATAAGACTTAATATTATAGAGCTACGAACAGGTTGAATGTATATTATATACAGCCTTTACAAAAAACAGAACGCCAAGTATTTATTGGACGATTTTAATGAAATTTACAGAATTTGATCATGTAAATGTACTGCATCGATGAACAAAAAATCAATTGTTTTGGTTCCTATTCAATTTCTTGATTTCAACATTATGAAGAGCTGCTGCTTTTTTAATGTAATTGCTTCTAATATCCAAGTAGCCTCTAGGTAGTTTGACGTTTCAGTTTGTAAAACTTGTCGTCGTGCACAATATCATCATATAAGTGATTTTGAAAGGGGTCGCATTATTGGTATTGGTAGGGGTCGCATTATTGGTATGCGAAAAGCGGGTTTTTCGGTTCGTGCTATTGTTCAAAGGGTAGGCCGTAGTGTATCGGCGATAGTACGCTGCTGGTCTAGATCAGTGGTGCGCAAACTATGGGTCGCGACCCCCAAAGGGGTCGATAGAGAATCTTTTTGGGTCGTCGAATTCAAAACACATTTGAGGCATTTCGTGTGTAAGTATTGGGTAGCAGCAAATAGAGTTATGTCAAACATGGTTTTCTCAAAAAATAATTCGGGGATTTGTTTCAAATTTTGTGGAGATGTTGGTAGAACTGTTCCGGAATATTTAGCAAATTTTCCCAATATGGTAATATTTATTTCAGCAAATATTGCAGTTTTTTGTAAATTCCACCTTCAAAATCAAATTTGTATAGATTGAAATTTTGAAACTTAATTTTCTCAAAAACTACTTTGGGGATTTGTTGAAAATTTGGTGGAGATGTTGGTAGAACTGTTCCGGAATATTTAGCAAATTTTCACAATATTTTAATATTTATTTTAGCAAATATTGTTTTTTTTTTGTAAATTACACCTTAAAATCAAATTTGTAAACTTGAAATTTTCCAACTTATTTTTCTCAATAACTACTTTGGGGATTTGTTGCAAATTTTGTGGAGATGTTGGTAGAACTGTTCCGGAATATTTAGCAAATTTTCCCAATATTCTAATATTTATTTCAGCAAATATTGCAGTTTTTTGTAAATTCCACCTTCAAAATCAAATTTGTAAACATTGAAATTTTCAAGCTTTATTTTCTCAAAAACTAATTTGGGGATTTGTTTCAAATTTTGTGGAGATGTTGGTAGAACTGTTCCGGAAAATTAAGCAAATTTTCCCAATATTTTAATATTTATTTCAGCAAATATTGCTGCTTTTTTGGAAGTTACACCTTAAAATAAAATTTGTAAACATTGAAATTTTCAAACCTAATTTTCTCAAAAACTAATTTGAGGATTTGTTTTAAATTTTGTGGAGATGTTGGTAGAACTGTTACGGAATATTTAGCAAATTTTCACATTATTTTAATATTTATTTTAGCTTATATTGCAATTAAACCTTTTTGTAAGCATTGAGATTTTGAAGCTTAATTTTCTCAAAAACCAATTTGGGGATGTTTTTGATGTTGTTTCTTTCTTGCGGATTAAATTTTGTGAAGATGTTTTTAGAACTATTTAGGAATTACAATTTTCACATTACTACTATCCAGTGGTCGGATAAAATTTTTTAGAAAATGTTGGGTCGTAAATGAAAATAGTTTGCGCACCACTGGTCTAGATTTTCTGGTCCGAAGACTAAGGTCCGACACTGGGTCGAAGCTAAGGAGAATCGAAGTAGACTTGGGTCAGGACGTCCAAGAAGCGCCACTGAGCTTGAAGATCGAGATCTTCGTCTTACAACTTTAAGGGACAGATTTACAACGTCGCGGACATTGGGAGAAAGCTGGTTGGCTCTAAATGGCCAAAGAGTATCCATGGCCACTGTTCATAGAAGAATCCGCAGTTTTGGTATTAGATCCTACCGTCCACAATTTTGTTTACCTCTTACTCCGCAGCATCGCAGAGCAAGAATTGATTGGTGCAGGGAAAGACAACATTTGACCCATGAATGGAATAACATTATCTGCACCGATGCTTCTCGGTTCTATTTATGGGCTCATGATGGTCGCAGAAGAGTGAGACGTCGACGCGGTGATCGCAGAATTTTACAATTTGCTGTTGAAATACATATGGCCCTTACGCAGGGATTTATGGTTTGGGTTGCAATAGCGTATGGTACTAAGCAAGTCTTAACGCGATTCATTATATTGTCAACATTTTACAGCCAGTGTTAGTGCCCCTATGTAAATGCCTTGCATAACTACATTTTTCAGCAAGATAATGCTCGGCCTCACACAGCGGTATTACGCTTGAAAAATTTTGTTATTATTAACTTATAAGTATAGTAGACAAGGACTACTTATAAGTATAATAGTAAAGACCACAATACCCAATGAAGACTATCAAAATAGTTTGTTGAGGGCCTCGATGGCCTCGATGGATTACGGGTTTCTATATATAGTCAAGTTTTTAGTTTGTACTAACTATTTTAGCTACAATAGCTACTTGTATAACATTTCATTGTTCTAGTTACTATAATAGTTGAGATCGGGATGTCTTAATATAGGTAATAACTGCATAGTTTTACCAAAAATCTATTTTTAACGCATTTATACCTTATTCCTTAGATAAAACATTCTAGCTTTTAGTTACCAATAATCAATTTAATTTAATTTTCTTGTTCTATGCAATCTGTTAGTAGGGATTTAGAGATTTAAGTCTGTCCAGGTTTAGCAAAGACGTGGCCCGACAGTGAAAAGATTTGCCCACCCCTGATATAGACTATACACAAAAAAGATCAAAATTACTCTCAGGTTGCACACGAAGAAAGGCGCAACATTTCAACGCACGATTAAACAACATCGAAAAATAATCAATTTACTTAAATTAAAATCTAACCTTTTTGAATAGTGGGATCAAATTTTGTTAATTATATTTTTCGTACTAACCCGTGGGTCACCATGTCAGTGGCATCATTTGGAAAAGAGGAGGAAGGTCAAAGACTATTTTCTTGTTCTCCATTTTAAAGGCTTTTACAAAATTCAAGTTTCCTACCTCCCTAGGCTTTACATCATTTATTTCATCTCGTTATCGCTCTTTGCCACCACTACCGCATCATCCACGAACGCCAGACTCCTTACTTTCTTTCTACCTGTAACACACCTTGCTCCCTCTTAAACATTATTTCCATAGCTGCCATATATATCGTTTTCAAATCATTCAAAATTTCTGCATACAACTTGTGCCCTGTGTTGAGCAGAGTTATTCCCCGTTTTATTCCCCGAGTTATTCCTTGAGCAAGTATTTCCCCAAAGTAGTTTTCTACTTTGGTTTTCTCTCTTTTATTATAAATCGGGCATATTACCTTCACCCCCGTCTGCCGGAAATCCCTCCCCTCTCCACACCCCATTCATTAGCTCCACCAGCCTCTCGATCACACCTTTCGCCACATACATCTACATTACGTTCTGCATTCCATTTCTCCCTGGTGCTTCTAACCTAACCTAATCTAACCTCGTCTAATGTGATTTCTGTACTCTATGGCGCTGCCTACGTCCTCCCCATTGCTGTTTCTCTCGTCTTCCTTTCTCCCTTGAAGGAGTCTCATTAAATGTTCTTAATTAGTTATGAAAGCAGAGCAATCATTAAAAAATATATATTTTATCTACTCGCACACCAAAATGAACATATAAATACATTATTGTGCACATGTGTAATTACATGTGAAGGATGTCATTATTATAATAGTGTGTAAAAGTATCCAAATCGTGCGTAAAAGTGTAATGTAAATCAAATGGAATTTCATTATTAAATGATTTCTGTTTATTGTTACTATGGCAACAACTTGCGTCATTAAACAAAAATCATCGACGTAGTGCAAAATAAATTTTCTGACATATATTAGAATTGAATTATTTTTTCTTATTTTGAATCAAGAAGTCTCGGCCTCTCAATCTGGATTTATCTGGCTCTAATATAACTTAACCTAACCATAACCTAATCTAGATTAAATCTACTCATTGCGATTAAACATCTCACCTTCGGCTCGTGCTTTAAACTCATGGCAACTCATGTACAAAAGCCCTTCTTCACACACTTGTATCATAAAATACTATTATTGTATAATACTATTGTGTAAAATTATCCAAATGGTGCGTAAAAGTCCAATGTAAATCAAATGGAGTTTCATTATTAAACGATTTCTGTTTATTGTTACTGTGGCAACAACTTGCGTCACTAAACAAAAATCATCGAAATACTTGTACTTGTACATCCATATACTTGTCTATAAATATACAAAAATGTATTTACATATATTTAAAATAAGAAATGCAAATATTTTTTAAAAAGCGGGATATTTTTAAAAATCGGCGGGACGCGGGACTGTCCTCCAAAAAGCGGGACTGTCCCGCCAAAATCGGGACTGTCCCCCCAAAATGGGGACGTGTGTCCTCATCATACACTTTTAATCATACACTTTTTGTATGATAGACGTGTGTGAAAGGCTTTTGTGCATGACTTGCAAAGTTTGTTTTAATCGCAATGAGTCTTTCTTCACACACTTGTATCATAAACTACTATTTTGGAATCAAAAACGCTTTTAAAACACACAATGATTATCTTCTTTCTTTAATAAAAAAAATATGTTTTTCTTTCTTCTTCTGTGGAAAATCCGAGATTAGAATGCAACTTTTCAAAATGTCTTTTTACATACGCGAAGTAACTTTTTCGTAACAAATTACGCACATTTTATTTACGCACATCGTCTTTTTATTCTCTTTAATCACATAATATTTATCAAACCACTCTGTTTGCTGTGATCTAGGATATGTATCGTGTATTTTTATTTTTTTTATTTCTAATTTAAGGGTAATAACTAAAAACATATTTAAATTATAATAATTTGAGAAGACATTTCTTAGAAATTCTCAGAAGAAAATATTTAATATTCATACTTTTGTGGTTTATAAACTTTAGGGTACTTACGTATTAACGCCACCACCGCTATATATAGCATCGACAGTTCGCGCTGCCGCGCGTATGTTGTCTTGATTTATATATTGCCGCTTCGCGGCGGGCAACCTAATCTAAGCGGGGTTAAGTATTTTGAGTCTTAAAAATGTTTTAATTTTAAATAAAATGTTTTATTTTATGATTTATCATAAAAATTTTAGGTGTAGATTGGCGGAATTTCAAAATTTAGCGGTGGTGGCGTTAATACGTAAGTACCAACTTTAATAAGAAAATGATTGATTTGTTGCGTCATTGGACATTTCTAAAAGTTTTAAAATCAATGCCTGGGTCACTAAAAAAGCCTGTGTGGGTCAGTGTCTGACCCGCGGGTCATAGCATCGCCATCCCTGATCTAGGTAGTATGTTAAAGAGTTAGTAGAGATTTAAGTCCGTCTAGTTTTATCAAAAATTTAAATTGTATGATTTTGAATTTTGTGAATTAAAACTTCTTTTGCCGCGACTTAACGCAACTAAGATCTTTTTTTTTTACATAGATCTTCTTCCTGTGGTGCTATACGCTGTATAGCGCGTAGGCGTGCATGTATTTATTGGCTAATGTTAAGTGTGCCTTCTTCGGCTCTTGGTCTAGTCTAGTGCAGTCTTCTTCGTTATTATCCAGTCTTGCATAATCTTGTCTTGTTTGGTCCAGTCTTGTCCAGTCTTGTCTTGTGCAACCTTGCCCGTTCGTGTCCACTATTATCTAGTCTAGTCCAGTATTGTCCAGTCTTGTCAAGTCTAGTCCAGTCTTGTCAAGTGTAGTACAGTATAGTCCAGTACTGTTCAGTCTTGTCTAATCTTGTCCAGTCATGCCTAGTCTTGTCTAGTCTTATCCAGTATTATCCAGTCGTGTCTAGTCTTGTCTAGTCTCGGCCAGTATTATCCAATCTTAAAGAGTCTTGTGTAGTCTTCTGGGGTTCTTTATCGAACAAAATGACAAAACATGTGTGTTAAATTAATACCAATTGAATAGCTTTAATTAACTTTAAATACAATTAACATTACGTTTGTTTAATAATTGAGTCATCCATTTGAAACAGCAATTAATTCCAGTTTAGTTTTTTGTTGGAAAAACGAAAACAAAATGTTATAAGAGTTATTACTGATTTAAATTGCAAAATCGGTATAAAATCAAAGAATCATTATTTAAAAAAATAATATTATCTACTCACACACCACAATGAACATATTAATAAATACATTATTGTGTGTGAAGCCATTATTATAATCCTGTGTAAAAGTATCCAAATCCTGCGTAAAAGTCCAATGTAAATCAAGTGGAGTTTCATTATGAAACCATTTTTGTTTGTTGTTACTATGACAACAACACTAAACAAAAAACATACACGTAGTGAAAATAAATTTTCTGACGTATATTAAAATTGAATTCAAGTTTCTTATTTTGAATCAAGAAGTCTCGGCCTTTCTGTCTGAATTTATCTGGCTCTAATATAACATAACCTAACCATAACCTAAACTAGATTAAATCTAGGTTAACCTAGATTATATCGAAGTTAGGAAAGATGCTTCCTTCTAGGCCCTCCATCTCCATTGACCTTCACATTTCCCGTTCCGACTTCCGTTTTCGCCTTTCGGTTTCATCTCCCGTTTCCGGTTTCGACTTCTGTTTTCGGTTTCCCACTTCCGGTTTTTCACAGATGAGAGTGTGAGGTCTATGTAGCCC
The DNA here is from genome assembly GCA_944588485.1 of Phosphuga atrata. Classification (NCBI taxonomy): domain Eukaryota; kingdom Metazoa; phylum Arthropoda; class Insecta; order Coleoptera; family Silphidae; genus Phosphuga; species Phosphuga atrata. The sequence goes on along the minus strand of OX155894.1, from coordinate 5,064,663 downwards.
CACGTGCGAGGTCAATGCAACCCCACGCTTGGTCTGAGGTTAGGTTTTTCACAGATGAGATTGTGAGGTCTATGTAGCCCCACGTGCGAGGTCAATGCAACCCCACGCTTGGTGTGAGGTTAGGTTTGTCACAGATGAGAGTGTGAGGTCTATGTAGTCCCATATAAGGTCTGGTTTCGACATCCGTTTCCGATTTCGAATTCCGTCTCCTGTTTTCCACTGCCGGTTTCCCAAATCCGGTTTCCCATTTCCGGTTTCCCATTTCCGGTTTCTCACATCCGGCCGCCCCATTTCGGGTTTTTCACATCCGGCTCCTGCACTGCGCGGGTAAATTAAAAATTCGGCACAGGCTAGAAAATTCAAAATTTGATGCAGGCGGACAAATTCAAAATCGAAACCGGAAGTGCAAAGGTATAGGTTAGTGAAGATGGTGGGCCTAGAAGGAAAAATCTTTCCCTTCTCATCGACAACGACCAAATAGTGTTCCCGTTACAATTTTGCAATTTTTTCCACGAAAGAATGAACCTTATTGTGTCAGTGATTTGAAGTATGTTGTTTGTCAAAATACAATTTTTACGATTTTAAATTTTTTTACAATTCTTATCATTTTTTGTAGATTCAACATTTTGTATTTTAACATGCTTTGTAGATAAAATAATGTATGACCCACGTGTGTAAAAGGCTTTTGTGCACTCATTGCGATTAAACCGCTCTACTTCGGCTCTTGCTTTAAACTTCGCAACTCATGCACAAAAGCCCTTTTTCACACACTTGTATCATAAACTACTATTGAGCATCTTTAATGTCCGCTAAGTTGCCTTTCAATAGATCAAAAGATCACTGAAAATAGACCTGCCCATAGAAAGTTTTGGCAAAACTTAAGCATTTTCAAATTTCAATACCAGTAAAGATAAGTAAAGTTTTAATTTATGGGGTTAATATGTCCACCTTAACATGTTGAAGAATATTATAAATGTATTTTATTAAAAATATTATATAAATATTATTAAATGCTTTAAACCGAACCAATATTGATTTTGACTTTTAAGCTGGTTAAATGTGTTTTAAGGAGACCAATCTCTCCAACCATAAGAATCAGCTTTTGCAAATTGAAAATTACGAACAAGAAAATATCTTCGTTTGCTTCTGCTCGCTAGGTAGCATTGATTGGGTTTGCACTTGTAGTACTTTTTCCCAATGAATATTAGAGGGTTTAATTTTTTTTTCACCCTTTAACCCCTTGACATACAATGACGTCTCTAAGACGTCATGTATTTGTGATAAGATCACATGTATATGGACACGTCAACACGCATTTTATTCGTATATCAAGGGGTTAAGATGATTTTGTTAAAGAATTTTTTGTTTTTAGCTGCTTTTGCAACTGGTCGACTCAATAGACCTTATTACGGTTAGTTAAGCGCATGCGCATCCGCCAAGTTTAAAATAATATGAAAAAGTTTCGGGCACATATTTAGCCATGTTATACGTCAAAAAGTTCGGACACTTTTTGAAGTATAACATGGCGGAAATTGACACATGCACACAAAAAATGTTCAGCCATGAAAAGGTCTATTATTAAATAACCTAATGAAATGAATGATTTATTTTAAAACAAAATATGGATTTATTATTTTTCTTTCTAGAACGCTGATGTGAAATCAAACTCCAATGTTATAAAAGACAGCATATATAAATGTCTGGAATATTGCAACGTCACGTTGGACACAAATGCATTTCCCGAGAAGAAATACACGCTAACAGCCGAATTTTCTCGAGACAAATTATATTTGTAATAATACTAAAGTGCCATTGTGTGCTATTCAGAATAATGTTAATTTCTAATTTTCAGATTTGATGAAAAAAGTCCAGATTTCTTCAATGTTTTAACTAGAATTACCGTGATATCTTATATATTAGAACGTGAAAGATTTGGCACCAAGGAGCAGGAAAAGGGCATCAAAAAATTGTTGGCAGAAGGAGTCTATAAAGCAGCATATCCACTACATGATGTATGTATTCATTATCTTCAACTGATTTAGATAAAATAAGTATTTAATAGTATGAGGGGGATTCGTAAATTAAGTTTTTAATTTTTTAATTTAATTTTTGTTCTTTGTGTTATACATCATTTTAAAGCTTAAAACTTATGCTATTTTTCTACATACTCGCCGTTTCTGTTCAAACACTTTTGCAGACGATGCTCCAGTTTTTCTATCCCCATGTTATAGAATTCTGCCGTCAATCCTTGGAGGAATCTTCCTTGAAGTCTCAGTGTTGGAAGTCTCAAAAATATGGAAAGCAAGTTCGTTAATTGTGATCTTCCCATCTTCAAGTAATATTCTCTCAACTTTTTCGACAATTCCATCTGAAACTGAATGCCTTCCGATCGTATCGAATTTCCGTGCGTCCTTCATTAAACTCTCTGCACCATTTGCCAACATGTTGAACAGATATGCAATTTTCCCCATAAACTTCGATTAACTGACGATGAATGTCAATAGGTGTAATCCGTTTTGCAATTAAAAATTGTATCCCAGCGCGAATTTCGCATCTGGCGTTAACAGCGATAGGGAGCTCCATCTTCGAAGGCTGCTATGGCCGGCACTAAGCGATGTAGCGTGGCGGGAGAGGTGGGAATAGAGAGAGGGAGATTTGACAGTGTAAGACAGTGTTTTACATTTCTCCCAGCTCGTCGCATTATTTCTCAGCAGCATAGGGAACGTTATTTTACGAATTCCCCTCGCATATTTTGTAACTAGGGCGGAAAGTTATCAATTTCAAGCGAGAGCAAAATTAGGCGCACGGCGGAAATAGTGCGCACGTTCGCTTGGGAGGACAATTGACAATACCGCCCGTGTTACAAACAATATTTTTTATTACTCATGCGAGGGGGTGCATCTTACAAGATTGGGATCAAGGTGCCATAAAAAAAAATGGAATCAAAAATGAAGAATTTTCTTTTTCAATACACCTTTTCATAGTTGAAATTTTTTTCTGTGCATGTGTCAATTTCCGCCATGTTTTTCGGGCACTTTTTGACGATTAACCAGTGAAAATAACAAAATGTGCCCGAAACTTTCATATTCCCGCCTTTTAAACATGACGTACGCGCATGCGCTTAACTAACCGTAAAAAGGTATCCGGTGGTGTGGATTCGTCATAAGAACTCTCCCCAGTCTCCGGTATCACCATATATATGATATATCACCATGATATCACCATATCATATCATCAGCCCCTATCAATCCGTCCAAGAAATGTTTAAATCAAATCAAATCATTTTATTTCATTATTAAAGATAAGTTTAAAAGGATGTCACCCGCTCCCGTCTTACCTGCCCGGCCGCCTCCAGCCGACCTTTCTACAGCTCCTCAGCTTCTTCTCAAAGAGGCACTAGTCCTGTTTCAAACGTTTTGAGTTCTTCCGGTAGACAGCCCATGGTCGTCCAGAACGGACCCCAAGTTCAGCAACAACTCTCCCAACAAATGCAAGCGCTAAGCTTGTACCAAAGCAGCAGCTCTTCTTTCGCAGAACCCCCACTTCCCTATCCCCTAATATTACCGCCACAATCAGGACCCCCACCACCTCTCTCATACACCACAGCCATACAAAACAGACAGAGCCCCACACAAGATTTCAGAAAATCTCTCTCCTCTGGTATCTACTCAGGATCCACATCAGCCGGATCACCAAGTCCCATACCAGTCTCAACAACAACGCCAACACCCATGGCCAGACCCACAGCCCTGCAAGCCTGGAGCTCTCGCCAAGCCAAAACTCAACCTCCAATCTTCATGCAAAGTGTAAAAAGTACACAAGTACAAAAACCTGTCCTTCAAAGGGCAACAGCTCCGCAAATCCCATACTCACCAACAAGCACAACACCCCCAGCACAAGCTCCATAGAATTTACACTTTATTACACAATTCTAGAACGTTTTCTTTGCTTTTTATTAATATTTTGTATTGAAATTTTTTTTCTGTCACTTTCACGTCACTTGTTTAATATGGAGGTCTTGATTGTGTTTATTTAATTTATTTAATTGTTTTTTTATATAACCTAGCAATAATGAATATTTGCGTGCGTTACCCAAGTTATGTGGTAATACAACCAAAAGTGGCATTTCTCGTATTAAAAAACGTGCGCCAAGATAGTACTTTCAATACATGAGTAATAAAAAATAAATGAAATAATATTTTTTTAAACGGTTTTTGAAACTCTAAGAAAGTTTAAACAGTTAGTTATAATAATTATAATAATTAGTTATAATAATTAATAATTATAGTTATAATAATTATATGTTATTTAATCACATATAATTATTATAATAACTGTTCTTCCGGTTTTTCACAGATGAGAGTGTGAGGTCTATGTAGCCCCACGTGCGAGGTCTATGCAACCCCACGCCTGGTGTGAGGTTAGGTTTTTCACAGATGAGAGTGTGAGGTCTATGTAGTCCCACGTGTTTTCACATCCGGCTGCTCCATTTACGGTTCCTGCACTGTGCGCGGGTAAATTAAAAATTCGGCACAGGCGGGAAAATTCAAAATTTTACCAGTTTTGTTCTGTCTTGCCCAGTATGGTCCAGTGTAGTCCAGGCTAGTCCAGACTGCTTCAATCTAGCCCAGTCTTGTCCTCTCTTGCCCAGTCCTATCCAGCCTTTCTCAGTCTTGTCCAGTCCGGTCCGGTCTAGCATAGTATAGTCTGCACTGTGCGCGAGTAAATTAAAAATTCGGCACAGGCGGGAAATTTCAAAATTTGACGCAGGCGGGCAATTTCAAAATCGAAACCGGAAGTCGAAACCGGAAGTGTAAAGGTATAGGTCAGTGAAGGTTGAGGGCCTAGGAGGAAAAATCTTTTTGGCCTCCTGAATTGTAAAGCTAGCTTTGACATCGTGTATACGTCCTGCGAAACTAGATTTTTACATACAATGTTGCAAAGTACGGCTACGATGCGGTAAAGTGACCGGTAAATTTTAACCTTCCAGGGACACTTAAAAAATAAATTAAGTATAAGACAATAAAATCAAATTTAAAAAACGCTACCCAAGTTATGTGGTAATACAACCAAAAGTGGCATTTCTCGTACTAAAAAACGTGCGTCAAGATAGTACTTTCAATACATGAGTAATAAAAAATAAATGAAATAATATTTTTTTAAACGGTTTTTGAAAATCTAATGCCCGCTACAGTCTACGCAAGGAACTGTACAGGTCTACCTGCGTAGGCAAACCTGCACAGGTAGACCTCTCCGGTGGACCGTTGTGTGTATGGTGGGCATGAGATAGTTTAAACAGTAATAATAATTATGTTATTTAATCACATATAATTATTATAATAACTATTTAAACTTTCTTAGAGTTTCAAAAACCGTTAAAAAAAATATTATTTAATTTATTTTTTATTACTCATGTATTAAAAGTACTATCTTGGCGCACGTTTTTTAGTAGATTCACGTCCAAATTTAAGTCACAAAATAAACATGTATAAGATTTCTAATAATTTTTATTGTTTCTTAAAATAGGGAAATCTGCATGAGGATTCAATGCGAAGAAAGTTGTTGGTAGAATGGGCGTCAGTATCAAAATGGATAAAATTCCAGCCGATAGATGACATCAAAGATTATTTCGGCGTGAAAATAGCTCTGTATTTTACTTGGCTGGGTTTCTACACACACATGCTGATTCCAGTCTCAATCGTCGGAATTTTCTGCGTGCTCTTCGGTGTCCTCACAATGCACAGAGACGGTTTAAGCCACGATATTTGCAACCTCAACATCACAATGTGCCCACTCTGCGACAGACTGTGCCCGTACTGGGAACTCAAAGACACTTGCATTTACTCAAAAATCTCTTATTTAATAGACAATCCGACGACGATTTTCTTTGCTGTGGTCATGTCGGTTTGGAGTGCGTTATATTTAGAATTGTGGAAGAGGTACAGCGCCGAAATTACTCACCGGTGGGGTCTTACCGGCTTCGACTTGCAAGCAGAACCTCCGAGGCCTGAATACTTAACGAGACTGGCCAATGCCAAAAAAGATAAATTAAATGTTGTTACGTTACTTAGAGAACCCGTTGTGCCTTATTGGAGGGTCAAACTGCCATCGATTTTATTCAGTTTTACAATTGTTATACTTTCCGTAAGAGAGCAAGAAATAAATCGCAATGTAATCTACAACATTTTAATATTCTAGATGCTCGCAGCTGTTATGATTGTGTTTGCAATTGTAATGTACAGGATGTCCCTGTTGTCATCTGATGCTCTATATGGGGATAAGTCGAGTTATAGAATTTATGTTTTGCCTGTAACCGCTGGGGTGATTAATTTAGTTGGAATTTTTATACTCAATTGCATTTACAATGTTTTGGCGGAATGGTTAACCGAAATGGAACTGCCGAGGACGCAAACTGAATACGAAGACAGCGTCACGTTAAAGATTTACTTGTTTCAATTCGTCAATTATTATTCGTGTTTGTTTTACATAGCGTTTTTGAAAGGAAAATACGTCGGATATCCGGCTAAATATAATAGGATGTTCAATTATCGTCAAGAAGAGGTAAATAGAGAAGAAAATATCTGTTGTCTAACATTAATATTTATTTTAATTTTTTTGATTACTTTAAGGTAGGCGTCCACATTTTCGCATCGTATGTATCGGACGCATCGCATCAAACGGATTATTTTTTTACAATGCGTCCGCAGTATCAGCAGTAGCGATACCAGCAATCGGATTGCCGACGCCACTTTCATTCAGATTTTCGTAGTGAAATTTCTTCCCAGATATTATCCCTTTCTTGTTGGTTCGAATAATTAGGGTTTCAAATCATATATCTCTTTATATCGCGCGGAGTCCGACCACTGATCGGCATTCCGTATGACGTCATCGGCACGCATCGTAAAAGTTGCCCCTCGGAGCATCGGCATCGGCATTGCCGACGGGTAGATTCGTGTGATTCGTACGATGCGGATCAGAGGACGCACTTGTATTACTTTCTATAGAAAGAATGTCAAAGAAGGTCAAGGTCAGGTCAAGGTTAAGTCAAGGTTAGACTAAGGTCAAGGTCGGGAGGGGAGGATTGGTCCAGAAGGAACTATATTTCCCTACTTACTACGATTCGTTTGATGCTATGCGTTCGATACGTACGCACAGTGGTCGGAAATCCCAAAAGTGGATAAAAATATTTGTTTTCCTAGAGACTTTTTAATGGTTGGAATAGTTGCAGTGGTACATCTAGTATGTAGTATGACCATTAGCGGTATTCTAGTATGTATTATAATCGTGAACCCGGCACGCGTCTGGCCTTCCGCATTATTTGCTCGTCGTAAGTAACACAAGAAGTTCAAACGGCTGTAGAATCGGGAAAACTTATCGAATTTGGATTCTGAAAAATGGATTCTTCTCTAGATAGTAACTACAATTTGAATGTGTTTCTCGAAATTATTATTAACGATGTATGATATAGTAAATAATTAATGAAAATAGTGTTATTTTTCTTGATGACGTTTTGGTAAATATAGCAATAAGTCAAAACCCTGTTCGACCCGGGCTCTTAAACCAAATTCAAATTGTTGCTCAGACATTTATTCAGAACATATCGAAAAATTAACTGCGCGTGGCTGCGCGTTCGGTTTCGGTTATAATTTTTATGCGATGATGTGTACACTTTCTGCAGTTTTTCGTAATTTTTGTGTAAGAAATATTGTTTATAGTAAATATGAAGGAACCTTCCAAATATCGTGATTTTCGGTCTCCTTGCATTTTTGAGGTCGCTGATCACGAAACTGAATTCAAAATTTTGAAATTCAAAATGGCGGACGCAATATGGCGGATAATTTTTCGAAAAAAGCATTCAATTTTATTGGAAGTCGAGATTTAGCGGCTGTAAATGTTACCGATCACGAAACTGAATTCAAAATGGCGGCAAATAGAAGGCGGATAATTTTCCCAAAAATGTATTTTTAATAGAATTGAATGGTTCAAACCATGACAAATATCGTGATTTTCGGTCTCCTTGCATTTTTGAGGTCGCTGATCACGAAACTGAATTCAAAATTTTGAAATTCAAAATGGCGGACGCAATATGGCGGATAATTTTTCGAAAAAAGCATTCAATTTTATTGGAAGTCGAGATTTAGCGGCTGTAAATGTTACCGATCACGAAACTGAATTCAAAATGGCGGCAAATAGAAGGCGGATAATTTTCCCAAAAATGTATTTTTAATACATAATTAATACATAATTAAAATACATTTTTAAACTTTGTATTTTTAATTTTCCCAAAAAAATATTTTTCATTTTCCCAAAAAAGTAATTTTAATTTCGTTGTCTGTGACCTCAAAAACCCCTAAATCCCGAGTTTCGACAAAATTGAATGCTTTTTTCGGAAAATTATCCGCTTTCTATTGGCCGCTATTTGTATTTTGAAATTTTGAATTCAGTTTCGTGGTCGGTGACATTTACAGCCGCTAAATCTCGACTTTCGACAAAATTGAATGCTTTTTTCGAAAAATTGTCCGCCATATTCCGTCCGCAATGTTGAATTTCGAAATTTTGAATTCAGTTTCGTGAGCAGCTACCCCAAAAATGCAAGGAGACCAAAAATCACGATATTATATCCTTCATATTTTGGCCAGCTTTTTGGGATTTAAAACCACTGTGGTACGATGCGAAACTGTGGACGCCTACCTTTAATATCCGTTTTTAGTGCCAACCTGGTGGATGTTTGATGGAGTTAACGATCCAGCTAGCTATTATAATGATTGGAAAACAAGCTTTTACTAGTATTTTAGAAATTGTTATGCCGTTATTAACGAAAATGTATAATAAAATCAAATTTAAAATGGAGAAATGTGATAGCGAGGAAGTGTGTACTCAGAATCAGTGGACGGAAGATTATAAACTGTTGGATGTGGAACCTCATGGACTATTTAATGAATATTTAGAAATGGGTGAATTATATTTTCTTATTATATCCTCTATCTCTTACAATTAAGATATTAATAGTTTCACAAAGTTAGGCAGAGTTTCTTATATTTCCAAGTACCCAATTGGTACTTACGTATTAACGCCACCACCGCTATATATTGGATCGAGAGTTTGCGCTGCCGCGCGTATTGTGTCTTGATTTATCTGTCCGCTTCGCGGCGGGCAACCTAATCTAACCGGCGTTAAAAAAGTTATTTGAGTTTTAAAAATGTTTTAATTTTAAATAAAATGTTTAATTTTATGATTTATCATAAAAATTTTAGGTGTAGATTGGCGGCATTTAAAAATGTAGAGGTGGTGGCGTTAATACGCAAGTACCTAACAAAGTATTAAAAAATAAAACGATTTTCTATTTTTAAAAATCTTTTATTTTAGTTCTTCAATATGGATTTGTAACAATCTTTGTGACAGCTTTTCCATTGGCGCCGTTATTTGCCTTGATAAATAATATATTCGAGATGCGATTGGACGCGAAAAAGATGGTGAAATATTTCCGAAGGCCAATACCCAAGAGAGTCAAAGACATTGGCGTTTGGATGCAGATCATGAACACGATCTGTCGCATCTCGATCGTCACCAACGCGTTCATAATAGCGTTCTCCTCGCAGTTCATTCCGAAATTAGTTTATGCCTTAAGAGTAAACAATTTACGCAACGAAGACGGTTTCCTGCAATACTCATTGGCCTACTTCAACACGGAAGATTTTAAAAATGGAACGGCTCCGCTTGAGAATCCTTGGAACGTGACTGTTTGTAGATACGCGGAGTATCGGAATCCTCCGGATCACGAGTTCAAGTATAAGAGACCGATCGACTATTGGCACATTACCGCTGCTAGATTAGCTTTTATCGTCGTCTATCAAAATCTCGTTGGGTTCATTATCACGTCTATTCAATGGGCTATACCTGATATACCTAACAAGTTGATGGACAGGATTAAAAGGGAGGCCTATCAAATCAACGAGGCTATCATACGCGAAGAAAAAAACAAAAGTTAGTATAAATATTTAGCATTAAATTTTGAATATAAATTGAAATAATTTTTTTTTTCAATGGAAACTTTTTTTTGCACGCAGCACCTGGATGTAAGTTTCATTTATTTCTTCTCAATTCGTTTCTGTAATTTAATCCTACTAACTTTAATATAGTTACGCTAAGTTTTTTAAAATATTCTTATACTTTAATGACTTACTATTTGAAAGTTTCTAAATAATTTCTCACTAATTCCATCAAATATCATTCAAATGGGTGGCGGATTAAATTAATGTAAACTATATAATTTTAACTTTAGTTCATTAGATTTTTCGATATTCTTAACTAAACCATAATTAGTAAGATTTATTTTTTGTATGTTGATGATGGACTAACAGAACGCACATGTTAGAATTGTCTTGCCCAATTGCGTTCTGGTGATTACGTTACTACGTGGTAATCCATACTTACCCTGAATTGATAAATTAACTATAATTAATAATAATTGATACTTTAACCACATTTAATATGTAACAATATTATATAACTTGTTATTCACAGTCTAAATTTAAACATGTTTTTTCAAAAATCATTTAATCATGTTAGATGGCTCGAGTTTCGACGGGTGAGTGATTTGAAAAAGAACTGGTGTCTATCTAGTCTTGTCTGTCTGAGCCATACTCGAGGATGGATCTCGCAAAGCTATGATAGAGGACTCCTAGCGCGAAGTTGTTATTAAAACCGCGAGCATTGCGGATTATGAAACCGAGAGCTCTCGCGGCTTTGGATACTGAAGAAAATATGTGTTGAGCAAAACTGAGATTACTATCAAATAAAATGCCAAGGTCTTTGACTGTGTCACAGCGCTCCAAGTAAAGGTTCTTCAAGGTATACCTAAACTCTATCGGGTTTTGAAGCCGAGTAAATGTGACAATCATGCATTTGTTAAGGTTGAGAGCCAGCTTGTTGACATCGCACCATCTTCCCAATATATCGAGGTTTTCTTGTAAGAATGGTCACAGTAATTAGATTGGCACAAAAATGGCACAGTCATTAGATTGCTTAATTGACAAGAAGAATTTAAGGTCGACTGCAAAAAATAAATGTGGCACGGAGAAAGACGCACTCAGGTCGTTAATAAAGATGTTAAATAACAAGGGCCCAAGGTTAGATCCCTGAGGGACGACGGAGGTGGCAACAAATTCAGTTGATGCATAACGGATGTGAGAAACGTACTGCATTCTAGCAGCCAGGTACGAGGACAATAAGGCTATTAAGTTATCAGCCAAGCCGAAAGAATGTAGCTTTTCCATAATCAAACTGTAAAAGGCTTTCGAGAAGTCAGTATAAATGCAGTCAACCTGGCCCCTGTTTCCTATAAAGCAAATTGCGTGAAAGCTGTTAAGTTGGTGACCGTGGAGCGTCCTTGAATGAATCCATGTTGTTTCGGGAAGAACACATGCTTAATGCGAGGAACGATTGATTCAAAGATTTTAGAAATGTTGGAGAGAATCGATATCGGGCGATAGTTCCTAATGATCGAGTGAGAGCCAGACTTGTGGATGGGGAGAATTTTAGTAGATTTCCAAATCGCTGGAAACTTTCCTGGAGGATAAGGTTGTACAGTTTCGTAAGATGAGGAGAAAGATGTGCGCACAAACACGAAGTAAGAACGCCGGGACTAGGTCGGCACCGCTGGTCAAGTTACATTTAAAATTTTTGAGGGTAGCTAACACTTCATCTTCGGAAATGTTCGCAAGCCCAATCAAAGGGAGATTCAGACCCGCAATATCCGACTTACTGTTACTTATAGACTCCATTGGAGTAGTTTGCAAAGCCGTTAATAATGGATTGAGGAGTGTCAAAGAGACTAGGTCATAAAACATTTGACCAGGTATACAGCTTTGCCGCTTCTTTGATTGAATAAAAGACCAGAAACACTTTGGGTCAGCAGAAATGTTATTGGCTGCCGCCTTGACAAAGTTCGAATAGGCAGAGTTTATCTGCAACTTCACTTTGGATCTGATGAATTTAAATCTCGAATATTCGAGGGCCGATTTAGATCTCTTATAGGTAAGATGAAGACTGCAATAATCGATGGGGAATACCACGAGGGATAAGTAGAGCGAGAAGAGGAACGATGCGGCAGAAACTTATCAAAGGTGGAATACAGCGTAAAATGAGACTAAGAGATCACTAGATGACCGGGTGGGATCGTCTAGAAAAGTAAATTCCGAAGAATTAAGAGTGCTGGAAGATCGGCACGACGGAATTTCAAGGATTTGGAAGTAGGGAGCGTCTGATAATTGATCATAAACTGGTTCTTGAAGGTTCTTACAGGCATGAATTGTAAACACTACCAAGAGTGCAGGGTGATAGGCATCTTCCGGGACGAGAGTACAAATCTCTTTAGATATGCTGGCGTTTAAGTCGCTAAGCACTAGATCAACAATATTGTTGGTCGCGTTGGATATGGTATTCCACTGCCTGAGGCCACAAAGAGAGCTAAAGGTGTCGATCGCAGACGATTTTCTATATGAATTACTGAGCGAAATGTTGAAGTCCCCGATCATAATAGAGCAATCATGAGAACATGACAACAGGAAGATTTCGAGTAGCTGGAGGATTCAAAAACCGAAATCGTGGTGTTGGGCGGAATGTAAAGAAAGACAATAAGACAGTTGAATAAACCAAACATAGAAGAACACGTGACAACATCAATAGCATCAAACACGTTGGAGACAGCTGTGATGTTCACAGGTTTAGAAACCAAGCGATTATTATTTGAGGCTATAAGAACTCCACCCCCTCTTGAGAGTCCCAAATTACTTAAGTCCCGATCACTTCTAAAAATCGTGTAAGTAGGACGCAAAAATTTGCTGTTCCGCACATTTTCGTGGAGCCAAGTTTCAGCGAAGCAAACGAGTTCAAAATCGAGGTCACACATTGTCGGATATAACCTATCAAACAGTAGGCCGCGCACGTTTTGGTAATAAAGCCGGAGGTGACCCGTCTTCAAAGTTGAAAAAGGCACTTTTATAAAAAAGGGAACTTATTGCATGTGCTATCAATTGAAGTAGCACTAGCAGTGTCAGTAAGTATCGAATTCTAAGTAACGACACAATTGCTCACCTTCTGGTACCTGGTTGATTTTGTTAAAAACAAAGTTCCTGATATGTTGACTGGCCACATCGCAGGCTCAAGGAATTTAGAGTTTTCCTTCTCAAACTCCTTGACAAACTAATAAATTGCGCGTTGACGTGTCCATATACATATGATCTTATCACATATACATAACGCCTTAGAGACGTCATTGTATGTCAAGGTTAATACAAACCTTAAATGTACAAAATCATCACTTCATCACTTGATAGAAGACACTTACACTCACAGTCCAATAAATTAAAGGTGGAATGGATGTACGACAGCACCTGGGATTCATTGGTTCCAGGTGCGAAGTTGCTCAGATGAAACCACGTACGTTTAATCGGAGTAGCAGCACGCAGTATGTTCGAGGATCCTGTTCCCAGGAGTACAGACTCCTGTAGAGACGCTGGAGAAACGTGTCTGGGGTAACATGCAGAACTACGTTTTGGCTTGGAACTGGGCTGGTGGGTGCCGACATTAATGGGATTATTAGGATTACAATCCGGTGATGGAGCTGGTGGAACACCGGGGGGCATGACGCGTCGGGAGATGGAGAATGAATGGGAATGAAGGCATGAAGGGATGGGTGATTATGGGACATTATGAAGATTACCAGCCAGAGCTGGAGCAGGAAGAACACCGGGGAGCATGACGCAAGAGGCTGGGGAGCTGTTTTTCCCCAATTACTGAAGATGGAGAGCCGGCAGCATAATCGCCAGGAACCGCTCCAGAACACCTGCTTGAGACGAGATTCATGTGAGCCCTTGCAGTTCACCAAATATAGCATCGTTGCTAGTGATCAAAAAGGATTTAAGGACATCTATCTTGCTATCAACACCAACATTGCAGGGAGACCCGGGTTCGATTCCTGGTCGGGGAGACAACAACTAGGGCGGTTTTTCAGTAAACTGTCCGGGCTGCCCACCCTGAATGAATGCAAAATATGCGATACCAGGGTGGCGCATACAAAAGCCAAGGTGGAATAGGGGGTTTAGTGAGAGCTTCCCCCGAACCACTTTTAAAGTCTTGTCTGTCTAGTCATGTTTGTCTAGTCTTGTCTGTCTGTCAAAAAACCGCAAAGTGGCGGATAGCCTTTCCACGTATGACACTATTGAACCAGAAAATTGAGTGCCCGATTGTCTTCACTATCGTGGAGACCATCGAGAGTTCAAACAAATGGAGGACCTGGAACAAGCCATCGCGGCTAGTCCAAGTACCAAAAGGGAAGTTACGGAGATTGCAACAAGAGTTAAGAAGTCAGCGAACGTCGTCTCGCGCAATTCGGTCGCTAGCTGGTTGGAGCAGCACCGCTTCGACGAGCCTATCCAGAAGCTAACCTTCGATGTCGAAGTCCAAAGAAGGGAGGCGAACATGGAGAAAGAAAACCTACGTGTAAAGACCTGCAACGCCAGGATGCAAAGAAATACTACCGAGGAAGAAAACGAAATACAAGAATTGTGTGACCAAATATCAAACGACAGGACATTCGATGAGTTCGCAGAGAAAGAATGACGCGAAACCTTTACAAAAGTAAAGGAGGGCCATGGACATGCGCTGGCGACAACCTCGGAATGGGACATGTGTGGTGCGTCTCAATATATCTCAAACATACCATCGACATTCCAGATGAAAATGGGGACATAGAAACCGAAGAACGATATGTGTACAAACTGGTTACTAAGGAATAGTCTCCAACGGACGAGACAGAGAAAAGAGACCTGTACTTGTGCCTGTATGGAGTACTCCTGTGCCTGTACTCGGTATGGAGGCATGGACCTTAACAGAAGCATCCTCGAAGAAGATCGACGCCTTCGAGATGTGGGTGTATCGAAGACTTCTGCGGATCACTGGGGTGACAGAATAAGGAACGAAGAGGTACTGATAAGAATGAGAAAGAAGATCGAGGTCATGCCAAACATCAAGCTAAGGAAGCTCTCTTACCTGGGACACATCATGCGAAATAATAAATACCGTCTACTGCAGCTCATCATGCAAGGCAAGATTGAAAGCAAGGCAAGACGAACCTCATGGTTGGGGAACCTTAGACAGTGGTATGGAAAGACATCAGTCGTGTTGTTCCGTGATGATCGCCAACATTCGCTAGGCGGATATTGCACCAAGAAGAACAAGACTCCTGCCTTGAGAAGATGAAGCGGAGAAGCGAACAAAATCGGCGGAAGAAGCTTTATACACCAACCCAGAGAATCCGATTGGTAAATAACTAAAAAGGCGCTAGAATCTATATTCGCCAACACCGAGATAGAGATAAGGGTATACTGCCCAACCAAACCACATACCAAGAAACAACAACAGAAGCAAGGGACGAGTGACACAAACTGGACGGAAGTGGTGAAAAAAGGTAAACGAACGGGTAAAACACACCTAGTACCAAAAGACCAAAGAACAAAGGAACGTTAGCCACACTGGTTGAAGCCGAAGGCAGCTCTTATGCTGACCTGCTCAAAATTGCGAGAGCCAACATGGACTCAAAACCACCGAGAGTGGACATCATCAGAGCAAGACAAGGCAAAAAACCGGTGAACTGGTGCTCGAAGTCAAATGTGGAGCCTTCTCCACATTTGACTGCGAGCACCTAGGGCTAAGAAAAGAAATAGTCAAAAAATGCCCCACAGCTGGGGTGCGATTAAAATCGAATGAAATGACCCTACATGTAAAAGGACCTGGACACGGTTATCACTAGAGATTGCAATCCGGTGTGATTTTCAATCCGGCCGGATCACGGCCGTATTTCGATCGATCCGGCCGTTAAGGTGCGCGTTATACACCGGCAAATATGGTAATTATTTTAATTATGCATTATTTATCACAAAATCAATTTTGGTTTTGAAAAAACCGTGTGGTACCTTGAGCACCACTCATTTAAAGTACCTAGTCATGCAATAGCGCGATTATTTTACCAAAAATTAGCAACACCGGATACGGTGACCAGATCCGGTATATTGGTACCGGATCAATCAATACCGGCAAACCTTTAGTGATGCCGGATCCGCCGGATTACCGGATCCGGTTTTCCGGAATGCAATCCCTAGTTACCACTCTAGAAGAAATACACCATGCAATACAAAATCTCGTAGGCGAACAAAAGGGAGTCATAGAAATACTGAATTTGAGACCGGTTTATTTAGATACCCAAACAGCCACCATCGCAGTAAAGAAAGAAACTGCAGAAAACCTCCTACAAAATGGGGGATTAAAAGTGGAAATGGTTCAGTGCAGATTGTGGGAATGAGTAAATGTTGTCAATTGTCACAGATGCTAGCTAACGGGCCACCACGCAAAGGAGTGTGATGTGCCTCAGATGTGACATAGAGGGACACACAGCACAAAATTGCAAAGAAGACGAATTCTGCCCCGTCTGCAGCGAGAAGGGCCATAGGGCAACCGCGAGAAGGTGCACAGCATTCCGGAAGGCGCTGTCGGAGGCAAGGCGCTATAGATCACAGAAATGTTAACTGTACTGTAGTGTAATGAGTTGTCGCGCAGCTCACAATCTGCTGACCGCCACTGCGACAGAACTGAAAGCAGACATTAGTGAGCCCAACCAAAAATTACCCACAAGTTCCGGATGGCTTATGGACAAACAAAAAGATGCTGAGATTTGGATGTGGGGTAGCAAATTATCCGCAATATAAACGGGACATGGGTCAGGTTTTGTCTGGGTGGAGCCACCCCATCTCATTATCATAGTATATACCTATCCCCTAATGCAACTACCACCCAACTATCCGCACATCTAGAAGAGCATCAGGCAGCATAGCAAAAGGGATAAGAATATAACAGGGGACTTTAACGCGAAGCCTCCCTACTGGAAATCCCCCTGCATGGACAAGAGAGGAGGTATTGTCACCGACTGGACAGCGGAACTAGACGTAGTCGTACAAAACCAAGGAGATAAACCGACCTTTGAGAGAGGAAACTCGCGCTCCATCTTACAATTAGACCTAACATTCACTACGAACTCAATAGCAAACAACATTCGGGACTGGAAAATTCTCGACAATGAGACTTTGAGCAACCATCGCTACATACTATACAACATAGGGGAAAACTTAAAGGAAACATACAAAAAGCACTCTCCAAAGTCTGGCTGGGCCATAAACAATCTAAACGAAGAGAAAATTAAAAAATGCATTGCACATGCTTTAATATAGCAAAATATCAAAATCCCACAAAAAGCGTCGATATATTGGTTCAGGTGATGTGCAAAGTATGCGACGACACTTTGACCAAGAAAGCAGGAGTAAAAGCAAATAGAGCAACATACTGGTGGACAGATGAAATCGCGATCCTGAGAGCTGCGTCACAGCCAGGAGAAGGTATCAACGCCAAACGGCAAAAACAACCGGCCATGCAAACATCGAAGCGCTTAGCATAGCGTATAAATGTAAAAAAGGAGCTACGAGAACTTATACATAGAAACAAACAAGATTACTGGAGGAAACTCTGTACAGACCTAGAGAAGGACATATAGATCGTCAGGAGAAATCTGAAACTTCGTCCCCCAAATTTACCAATGACAATGGAAGTAGTTCGCCAAGTTTCCGAAGTGCTATTCCCACATCATACTGCTTTCGACTAGGCGCAACCCGATGTAACCAACATTCCACTCTTCAATGCCGACGAACTATCTCTGGCTACAAAACGAATTAGAAGCGGCATAGCCCCGGGACCAGATGTGATACCTCCTGAGATTATAAAAATAACAACTCGACACCATTCGGATTTCGTCCTGGACATCATGAAATCACTGCTAGTTTCCGGAAACTTTCCAGATATATGGAAGCGAGCAAATCTCATCCTCATAAGAAAGGGGGACAAACCAATCGGAGAGCCAACACCAGACAGACCTATTTGATTACTGTATGTATCCTGGAAATTGCTGGAACAGCTTCTGCCAAGTAGACTTAAAATCGAGCTCGACGCCGGAGTTGGACTATCGGATAAACAATGTGGATTTAGTTTAGTTTAACAAGAAAATCTACTATAGATGCTACAATTTCCGTTCTAAACATCGCTAAATCAGCAAATTCCGGAACGCAAAGAACAAAAAAATTGTGCGCTCTCCTCACATTCGACGTAAGAAACGCTTTTAATAGCGCCAGCTGGGGTCATATAATGAATAGCCTGGCATCAAAAGGGATATCGCCCTACTTAACGAGAATGATAAGAAGCTATCTTAACTGCAGGACTCTGATACTGCAATCTGGACGGCAGACTGAAGTGCGTGAAGTTAATAGTGGTGTTCCACAGGGATCGATACTAGGCCCTACCCTATGGAACGTATTATACGACGGGTCTTAAGAGTGAAACTTCCACTGGGAGCAACGACTATTGGAATCGCTGACGACCTAGCTCTAGTAGTAACATCAAAAACATCGCATTTGCGAGTACGTAATTGCCTTACAACTCGAGTCATGTATAGCAAAATTTCCACAGGCAAGTGATGTCCACAGGCAAGACTTACTTACTTTTTTCGAGTCCGAAATCATTCCATTCAAAGAAAAACTGCTTGGGGGAAAAACGGGAAGGGCAGATGGACATATAGACTCATACCTGATGTTAAGATCTGGATGGAACGAGGTCATGGGGAGTTAAACTACTACCTGGCTCAAATGATATCTGGTCATGAATGCTTTAGATCCTATCTACATAGGTTCAAGTAGAGAGAAAGTGCAATGTGTTTACAATGCAAGAAAGTTGAAGACGACGCATATTATATCCTTTTTGTGTACCACAGTCGGAATGTGGAACGACAAAATGCGGAAGCAACAGTTAACTACAAGCTTGCCCCGGAAAATATGGTCGGAGAGATGATAAGAAATCTCGAAAATTGGAAGGCTATAACTGATTTTTCCACAGATATATTGCGCGAGAAAGATCTGAAAGAGGAAGCCGCTAAGAAAATACAAGAATAAGAAAATATGGCTAAAATACCACCTTCTGAAGTAATATTCAAACCTTCCCGAAATATGCAAAATATAACATAAATATTATATTGAAATATGGAAAAACGAGGAGAGACGATTCTCTTCAAGAGAGCATGGTAGATGTGCATTTTAGGAACCCTTGCAAATCTGTTATTGTATTTTCTTCAAGTGTGTGTGGACAGTCCGTCGAAGGTTGCAAGAAGCTGTCTTAATATCTTGTAAACCAGCAGCAGGACCAAAATTACTCCCACGTCACCGAGTACACTCCAATTTTCTTGCGAGCATTTAAATTGGACATTGGACAATAGAGGACTGTACTGTTTACTGACGAGTCTACATTCAGCTTACATTCGCCAGATAGAAGAGAACGAGTATGGAGACGAACGGGATAACGAGGGCACCTTTAAGCCCCGGCTTAGCATTGGTGGAGGTTCCCTGATGGTATGGGCAGGAATTTCATTGGATGCCTGCATCGAATTGGTTGTCATTGATGGAGGATCGTCGACTGCACAGCGGTATATTGAGGAGGTTTTTGAAAATTAATTAGTCCAATTTGCTCCATTTATCGTCGATGGCTTCATTCTGATGCAGGATAAAGGTCGATTTCCATATGCGCGACACTCAGCTACGCGACGTCGTGCGACATCGGCTGTCAAATAATGATTACGTTGCACGTCGCGTAGCTGTCGCGTAGCCATAGTCAGAACGTGCCCATCTAAAACAATGTAATCATTATTTGACAGGCGATGTCGCGTAGCTGAGAGTCGCGTATATGAGAATCGGCCTTAACGCGAGATAAGAATGCGTCATAGAATTCTTGGATTTGGATGCAGTTGGAATAATAAAGTTCAACTGGCCTGAATGTACCCCAGATGGAAAATCTATAGAACATGTTTGGGACATGCTGGGCAGGCGTGTTAGAAGACGTGCGTTGCACCAACCACAATAAACGAGCTTCGTGTGGCACTTCGGGAAGAATGAAAGAAAGTGGGGCATTTCAGGGAGGAAGAATGAAATGAAAGAACTTCAGGTGAAAGCGAACATTTTGTCGCCTTGGTAATAAGCATAGCCAAAAAGACCATAACTAGAGGCTACTGAAAGGAATATATTCTTGGCTAGAGTAATACAAGTTAAACCCTATACCAAGAGTTTCTTAAGAGTGGTGAACAGGAAATAGCGGATGAGCTTTTAGATAGCCTACTCGCAGACAAACGTGGTCTGAAGCTGTTGGGGCTATGGACTTCAAACAATCCAGCAGGAAGGTATGGCCCCTCCTACGAAAACTAGGAAGTGGAAACGCGATCCGTGCCAACCCTGCCGTAACACCAAATGCTGTCGCCTCATATATTGTCTCTACTTCTAGGACAATGACCAGAGATCGAGAACACACTACCCAAGTTGAAAGGGAGTTTATACGCCGAAAAGCCGCCACAGACCTACAATCAGAATACTTTCGGCCCTTCACCCATAAAGACATCACAAAGGCACTAGAGGAAGTTAAGCAAAGTTCCAGGGTTCGATGGTATACATGGTCTGTTAGAAAAGTATCCGACCTTATTTTTATTTTGAAAAACTGATGGATTTTAATCAAGCGCGCTTGAATGAGCCGACCTTGAACCTTCGTGCGCATGCGTGAATTTTTTCCAACCTGTAGATAGCGTCGGTTGCTGTCGAGCAGTGTTCAAGTGACGTAGTGTGTAGTGCTCTCGTCGGTTTTTCAATGCAAGTAAAATGACGACTATAGAAAAACGACTATAGGGAGTACTATAGGGATGTCCTACGTAGCCTACGTGATGCTGTGCGGCGCAAGCGACTGGAGTTGTGGTCATCAGAAAATTGGCGACTCCATTACGACAATGCTCCAGCACATTCTTCGCACTTGGTTCACAATTTTTTTGGCGCAAAACCAGACTCCTCTGGTTCGACAGGCTCCTTACTCTCTGATATGTCACCCTGCTACTTCTGACTATTCAACAAAGTCAAGAGGCTATTGAAAGGAACGCGATTTCAGACAAAAGAGGACATTATGGTTGCATCGACAGCCGAGCTAAAGTCGATTCCGAAAGAGGCTTTTTCGGAATGCTACGCTGGGAGAAGTGTGTGGAGTCCCAAGGAGACTACTTTGAGGGTGATTAGGTTTCCAACGCTCCAGGTATGCCAGTTTTTTTTACCGGCTAAAGGTCGGATACTTTTCTAACAGACCACGTACATCCGGAGTTTCTAATAAATCTATAAATGCCCGTCTCTGGTTGGCTAAGCTCCTCACTAATATTCTAAATACAGGAATTATCCGTCGCCTATTTAAACAAACAAAGATAATAGCGATCCTAAAACTAGGAAAGCCAAATGACAAGCGAGAGAACTATCATCCTATCGCGCTTCTAAGTGCTACCTATAAACTATTAGAGCGGCTTCTGTACAACAGAATAAGCTCAAAGATCCTAGAAAGCATACCAGTTGAGCAGGCTGGATTCAGGCCAAAGCGAAGTCTTGTCACTTACGATTTATATAGAGGCCGGGTACCAGAAGCAGCAAAAAACATCCGTCGCATTCATAGATCTAACACCTGCATATGACACTGTCTGGAAACAAGGATTCCTCTACAAACTCGTTCGCCAAATACTCTGCAAATCAACAGTTGGATTAATCGATAACATGCTGAGCAATAGATTATTTCGTGTTTTCTTGGGAAATTCACTGAGCGACTGGAAGAAACTTGGGTAACTCAAGGCTCAGTATTGGCCCCACCCCTGTTCCACTGTTACATTGGTGATATGCCCACAACAAGATCCAGAAAATTCCGCTATGCTGATGACTGGGCAATAGCAACAAGAAGCAAATCAATGGAAGAAATGGATGAAACGTTTACAGATGAATTGAACACCCTAGGGAAATACTACCACAACTGGAGACTCCAACCCAGTGCAAGCAAGACGCAGGTGGCATGCTCTCACCTAAAAAACCGCATGAACAATAAAGAACTTGGTGTGAACTTCGGTAACAGACTGCTGCACCACAACCGGTATCCTAAATAACTTTTGATAGAACTTTATCCTTCAAACATCACCTAACTAAGACGCAAAACTCAAAACAAGAAATAATATCATACAAAAACTATGCGGCTCTTCGTGGGGATCCGCCGCTACCACGCTTCGTTGTTCCGCTTTAAGGTAGGCGTCCATAGTTCCGCATCGTACGTATCGAACGCATCGCATCAAACGGATCGCAGTATTCTTTCTATAGAAAGTAATACAAGTGCGTCCACTGTTCCGCATCGTACGGATCGCACGAATCGACCCGTCGGCAATGCCGATGCCGTTGCTACGAGGGGCAACTTTTCCGATGCGTGCCGATGACGTCATACGGAATATGGTGTTTGCTAGTAGTTGCGTCGGCAAATCCGATCGCTGCCGATACTGTGGACGCGCTGTACAAAAATAATCCGTTTGATGCGATGCGTCCGATACGTACGATGCGGAACTGTGGACGCCTACCTTAAGGGCTCGTTTACTCTACGGCGGAATACTGTTCTCCGGCCTGGCTAAACAGCCCACACGTTAAAATGGTCGATGTTCAATCGACGTTGAACCATGCGATGCGTTTAATCTCGGGCACAATTAGATCTACACCAAATCATCGGCTACCGGTACTAAGCCGATTTTTGTTTGCATCTGAATGTATATGTATGTTTTTCTACTGATATATGTGAAAATGGCATTTTTTCCACGGCTTACCCTACATAAAAGTGACATTTTTTCATTCTAGAGATGAAAATATTTTCACATCTAGAGACGAAAATGAGCATTTTAAATTTATGATTTGCTCGATTATAACACTAAACTAACCAAATTTGCATGGACTTTCTAATTAATTACATCAATTTCAGTGGAATATTTTATGAACAAACGTAAAACGAGCCTGAAACTATTTAAAAAACCGAAATAAAATTAGGATATTTGACTTGACAAGTATCACCTTCGATGAGAATGCAATAATATTACCATGGAAACGAACAAACCAACTATTAAATTTGTATTGACAGTTCCTATAGTTCGCGTCGAATTGGTTTCGAATTATGGATTCTGCAACCGAATATCAGTAGAAAAAATTGCATTTACTACTCGAGATGAAAGCGTTTTTTGTTGGTTCGGTGTGATTACTAACTCGTTGGCGCTCGTGAGCAAATTCTCACCTCACCAAAAAAAACTTTCATCTCTCCTTGTAAAATATACTATTATATATCATGCTTTTTTAGGTTTTAGTCGTCAAAATTCTGAAGGGAATCATAGATCTAATTATATGGATGATAGTGAGATTAATCTAGAGGACCAAAATGGTGGATTGCACCATCGCTTCAAAAGTGAGGACCAAACCACAAACTGTTAAATACGTTTTAAAAAGAAATATTTTAATTATGAACAAAATTCTATTTGCACTCGTTGGTTAAATGAAGAAATTTTACTACTCGTTGCACACAATTTATGTATAGAAAGATAACATTGTTTAAACTTGCCAATTTGTTTTTAAATTAATTATAATTTTATGTTACTGTGAAACTTGGTTTCCTTGTATACATCTTTTATACAGTCTATTTTTTATATAAATTCTATTTTTTAATAATTAATTTTAATAATAATAAAACAATTATTTATCTTGTGAAGGTGGTAATTTAACAAACACTTAATCTCTCTTAGTTCCTTAATTTAAATGCTTGTTCTTATAGTTTTTTTAATTTTCTACCTCAAATTTATATATTTCTACTATATTTATTTTTATTTTCTAGTCTTATTAAAAAAGATATCTCCAAATTATCTTCGTCGGTAACTTTATTATTATTTTTACATCACCAGCTAATATATTATATATTTATAAACCTTATCACTATATTTATATCGCTTTGTTAAAAAAATAAAAATAATTTTAATGTTTTCGTTACAATTCTATTTGTAAATCTATACATGTTTTTCCACAATTTAACCCGAGATTACTAAACTAACGTAAACATTACGACGGCGTAATATATTATTAAATAGTAACATTTTCTTCAAAGATTATAATTTCTAGGAAATCATTGAATACATATTGTCAACAAAGTTGGCATTATTTGAATAACTAATCTTTCTATAAAAAAACATTTCTTAAAAACAACTACTTCACTGGTAAACACCTCAACTGACATTGAATTACATTAAGAAAGTTTTTTCTAAGTCTGCAGTGTCCCGTCAGGATTCCTGCTAGAATTCTAAGCTTGTTCCTGTTTAGTCTCTGGCAAGCTTTTGTTCTTTTCTGGTTAACAGATCTCCGCATTACTTTGGATTGTCTCAACTCTGGAAGTTCTTTCCAGGTTTTCATCCATTGTTCTTCTTATTTCTTCATATAAAGTTTTGTGGATGGTGATCAAACTCATACCGAAAAATGGTTCCGGACCTATAATGGGATTACTGGATCCCTTGTTTGCTAGGTGATCGGCTTCTTCTATACCAGTGTGTCCTGGTACCTAGTATAGCGTTAGTTTATTTTCTCTGCCAAGCTTGTTTAGCTTTCCCACACAGTCCCATACCAGTTTGGATCTGATGCTGTAAGAGCTAATTGCCTTGACGGCTGCTTGGCTGTCTGACAGGATAGCAATTCGTTTTTTGCGATAATCTTTCGATTGCGTGTACCTCTGCTTGGAAGATACTTGGGAATGTTTGGGGATACTTGGGAAGTATTTGGTACGAGGTCCAAACACTCCTGCACCAGTACCTTTCTTTGTCTTCGAACCATCTGTATACCACTTGATAGCATTTTGCTCCATGTGGTATGCTGAGGATTCGTCGTTCCAATCGGCTTTACTACTACATATTGCTGTGTAGTTTTTCTCGAAATGGTATTTGCATACCATTTCGTCTTTTGGTGCTTCCAGCCACGGGATCTTGGCAGCGAGGCTGTTCCGGTCTCTGCTCCCGATTATTTTACTTCTGCCTATTCCTTCCTTGCTGAACCTTACAATCGCCGATGTGGCGGCCCTCTCCACGACAAGGAGCAACGGAGTCAGATCCAGCAGCAGTTCCATTGCTGCTGTCGGACACGACCCCATCGCCCCCGTAATGCAGACACTTTGATGCATAATCTTTTCAAGCTGCTTTCTGCACACCATTAAAGCGCGTTTGGTTTTTCCTACCACTTCAGCGTGTCTATTCCATAGGAGTTTGCTATCTAGTGTTACACCCAGATACCTCATCTCCTGTTTGTATTCTACTGCCCTCCCATCTAACAGTATGGGCTGTAGGCAGTTTAGTTTTCTTTTTCTAGTAAATGGTATCACCGTGGTTTTGCTCGGGTTGAGTCTCGGTCCCACTGTTTGACACCATCTACTAGTTACTTTGAGGCCTCTCTGTGCGATTTCAAAGAGCGTTCCCTCAAACTTCCTTCTGGCTATGATGACTATGTCATCGACATAACCTTGACATTTGATGTCTAGGTCGTTCAGCCTAGCCAGTAATTCATCAACTACTAGGCTCCACATCAGAAGTGATAGCACACACCTCCCTGTAGGCACCCTCAAGTTTTGGAGATCTTGATGGTGTCTCTTCCCACTTGTGCCTCCGCCGTTCTGGTTCTCAGCATTTCTCCCATCCAGTTTGAGATAGTTCTGTCGATATTCCTTCTTTTGAGAGCCGCTTTGACAGCCTCGTGCAAGGTGTTGTCAAAGGCTCCTTCTATATCCAAGAAGGCACATATCGCTACTTCCTTTGTCTCTAACATGAAAGGAGGCACTTATCAGGCGAAGACCCAATGATTTGCAAGGAGAATGAGACCCGCAAAGCAGATATCGCAGAAATCTGTGATGAACATGCGATCCCTCCTCCACCTGTGACACCTCTGACTCACCTGACGTCTCCATGAAATGCGACTACTAATCAGAATTGGATAATAATTACGGTCCCGACTACACAACTGGAATCAATTATATGTGCTTAGATTTAAAAAGTCTCCATTTGAGAATTGAAGTAGGGACACAATTATCCACCCAAGAACAACACGAAAAAGAACAAGATCGTCACAAGAGGTGATCCTAACCGATATGCCATTCGAGTTTAATCGAATTCAATTTTCAATTGGTCTTGCATTTGCCATGACGATCAACAAATCACAAGATCTTTGTGGCCTGAATCTCGAGAATCAATGTTTATCTCACGGTAGCATGTTCACGTGTTAATCTAACCATCCGCTTTGTTCATTCGCGAGTCAGACAACAAACCGAAAAATGTCGTGTATCACAAGGTGTTTCAATGAAGGTAATCGACTCGATTTTGGACTTCTGGATTTTGGGCATTTTAATATTTGGGCTTTTGGATTTTGAACTTATGGATTTTGGGCATTTGTACTTTTGGATTTAGAACTTATAAAAATGGTAAACTTAACTCTAACCAATACACGTGCTCAAGTATTAGTAGCATCCAAACTCACGGACGAATTCGACATCAGGACAGGGGTCAGGCAAGGTGATGCGCTATCTGCTATGCTATTCAACTTTGTACTTGAATCAGTTATTAGAAACCTGCACATAACAGGACACATACACACAAAATCTCAGCAGCTATGCGCATATGCCGATGATATAATTATATCAGCATGAACAGCAGAAAGCCTAAAAGAAGCTACTGCCTCCTTAAAACAGAAATCTAGCGTAGCCGAACTGGTAATAAACGTGAATAAAACCAAGTTCATGAGAAGTACCAGGGATCCAACACCCTGGCCAGAGCCACGCAAGTCAACGCATTTAATTTCGAAGAAGTCAGAATCTTCTCTTACCTAGGGTCGAAAATAACTAACGACAACAGAATCAACGAAGAAATCAGTGCGAGAATTGTAGCAGAAAAGAGAGCTTATTACGTGAATAAGAAGCTACTGGGAGAGAAGCTTATAAGTGTCAAATCAAAGTTAAAGATCTATAACATACTCATTAGACAAGTCATAGCATACGCGTGTGAAACATGGACCATATCTAGGATCAACGAAAACGCACTACGAGTCTGCGAAAGAAGCATATTACGCAGAATCTTTGGCCCTGTACCGGAAAACTGTGGTACATGGAGATGCAGAATAATCCATGAACTGGACAGACTAATTGGAGGAGCGGACATCGTAAGGCATGTAAAGGCACTACGGTTACAATGGTTTGGACATGTTATGCGTACGGAAAGCACCCGAGGACCGAAAATACTGACGAACTGGAGTCCACATGAAAGAAGAGCTCGGGGTAGACCACGTAAGAGATGGCGAGATGACTGCATCGACGACCTAAAGATATTAGGTGTGAGAAACTGGCTGCAATTGGTTAACAGCAGGGAGAGATGGAAGGATGTTGTAACTCAAGCCAAGGCCCACCGAGGGCTGTAGAACTATAGAAGAAGAAGAGACTTTTGGATTTGGGACTTTTATATTTTAAACTTTTGCACTTTTGGATTTTGGCCTTTTTGACGTCACACATCCTTTTTCAGCCAGGTGACCTATTAGTGTTGATTGATACTCACCCTCGCAGTAACGGCGTCAAAGGACAGATCGTCAAATTTATGCCAGAACGAGATGGACCCTACGTCATTCTAGCTGCAAAGGGCAGAACTTCGTCAGGGCGCCTATCAGTTCTGCAGGGGGAGAATTGTAAGAAACTAGTTCCCAAGCGCTCCGTTAACGGCGTTCCGCTGTGAGACCATCTGACGGCTCAGTGCGAAAGCGGAGAGCCGGCATTGTATTTCACAAATAAATAAAATAAGATGTGAGACCATCTGTCATCAGTTGTTCGTAGGATATGCCCAGCCCAACTCCATTTCTGTTGCGCCACTGTTTCCACCACGTCCGCAACACTTGTCTTCTTCCGCACCCATTCGTTCCTTTTCTTGTGGCGTAACGTTATGCCTAGCATTTTCCGTTCCATTGATCTTTGCGTAACGGTCAGCTTCTTGATGTTCTGTTGGGTAAATGTTGTGGTTTCTGCGCCATATGTGAGAACCGGTGCAACACTTGAATCAAATATTCTCGCTTTCAACTTTCTTGGTAACGTCTTGTGGGTTAGAATAAAATCCAGCTTCCCAAATGCTGCCCAGCCTAGTCCTATTCTTCTTCTGGTCTCCGCATCTTGGTTTTCTTTGCCTATTTTTAATTTATGTCCCAAGTAGATGTAGCTCTCTACTCTTTCCACCGTGACACCATCGATGACTATATCAGGCCGGTGTGGAACATCAGCTGTCATGATTTTTGTCTTTCTCATATTCATGTGCAGACCAGTTGATTTGGAGATGTTGTTTAGCTGATTCAGCATTGTTTCAATATCAGATGATATCTATATCTATGAAAACTAATAAAATACAAATCTATAGAAAAGAAACCAGAATTGCAACGTGGAATATACCTAGCCTATGCATGGCAGGAAAACTCGCCAATGTAGATGCAGAAATGTATAGACTAGGGATTAAGATCTTGGGGCTGAGCGAGGTACGTTGGCCAGGTAATGGGAATCATAGGACTAAAAATGGCGTTCTCTACTACTCTGGTGGCGACGACTTTAAACACCAGCACGGCGTAGCATTACTCATCTCCTCTGAACTAGAAAAATCGGTAATTGATTACGGAGATCCCACTCGGAGATCGAGTTATGTTTTTGAAACTCCTCACTACTCACAGAGTTATGAACGTAAATCAAGCGTATGCTCCAACAGGGGACACACTCGATGAGGTGGTTGAGGAGATATAACAGCGCAAGAAGAAGCTATGAAAACAACAAAACAAGGAGAGATAACAATTGTTCTTGGTGACATTAACTCCAAAATCGGGAAGGGTGCTGATGGCGAGGTCTGCGGAGATCATGCTCTGGGAACACGCAACACTTGAGGTGATCGTCTAGTGCAATTTTGTACAGAGCACCGCCTCTCTGCTGCCAACACTTTCTTTAAACAACATCCTAGACGTGGAAATCCCCAGCCGATCCCGATAACCACAAAGTGAGAAATCAAATAGATTTCATTCTCATCAAGAGCCATTTAATGAAGTTTGTCTATCCCTGGCGCCGACGTCAACAGCGACCACAACCCCGTAGTAATAAGTCTACAGCTTCGCTACTTCACTAGAGTACAACGTCCAAATAAACTTAAGCGAGTCGATGTCAGAAGACTTCTTGACCCCGAAACACGAGCCAGAGCAACCGAGAATCTCGAGGCGCGTCTACAAACTACTAACTATTGCAGTGACGACGACGTAGAGCCTCGGTGGACTGTCAAGAAGAAACTTTGAAACTGTCATGAAGCACTTTTGGAAACCCAGGAGGAGGATATACAGAAGCCTCTAAAAACCAACAGTGGATGGCAGAAGAAATTCTACAACTTATGAACGAGAGAAGGAAAAACAAAACCATAGACAATAATCGTTACAGGGAGCTGAACAGGGCGGTGAAATCAGAATGCCGAAAAGCAAAGGAAGGATGGCTAGCTGAAAAAGCACGATTCGTTTAATCACAACGCAAGCAGATCCACGGTTTTTTTAAAGACACTAAGACACGAAAGACAGTCGGTATTTTGAAAGACACAATATCTTAACGAGCGTCGAGGAAAAGCTTAAAAGATGGAAGGAGTATGTTGAGGCCCTCTTCAATGACACACGACCCCACCAACCACCTAGAGACTTTTTTTTTCTCTTAGGAGGAAAAAACCTTCAGCGGGAAATATTCAAATTTCTCCTAAGGCTTTCAGTGTGGTATTGGTGCTTGCCCAGTGTTAGGGTTCGCCCGACCGTACAAAAAAACCCCTTTGTTGTATTTCCCATGGATCTTCGCCTTGCTCTCCTGGGCCTATCCGCCTCCTCCTGGAGGCGTAGTATCTTCAGGATGTTTACGGCTAGCTCACAGCCAGCATTCCATTGTTCCTCCGAGTGCATCAATGACGCACCGTATCCAGCGGCAGTTATACGTGCGCCAGAAATATACTCCCATCTCTGTCTCTCCTGCTGGAATCTGGGACATTGCAGCAGACGTGTTCTGCTGCCTCTGAGATCCCTGGGCACTGGGGGCAGTCGGGTGTTACTGCTGCCCCTATTCGGTGGAGATACTCACGGAAGCCACCATGTCCCGTGATTATTTGGGTGAGGTGATAGTTCACATCACCGTACATCCTGCAGATCCACGGCTCGATGGACGGGATCAAGCGGTAGGTCCAGCGACCGTTACTTGATTTGTTCCATCTTTCCTTCCACTGCGTTAGGGTGATCGCCCTCTCGGTCTGTACTCGAACATTCTCGGCCTCCGTCTGTTGGGGATTTCTTCTTTTTATATTGTCGCATGCGCTCTTTTGCAAGCAGGTCTATTGGCGGCGGGCCAGCGATGACCAGTGCTGCATCTACGGATACAGTCCGGTAGGCGCATGCGATTCTCAGTGCACTCGTCCTGTGTGCGGGGGCTGTCAGTCTTAGGTATGCGGGAACCTCCGTCATTTCTGCCCAGGTCGGCGCCGCATATAGCAATATCGAGGTGCTAACGCAGGCGAGCACCCTTCTCCTGGCACCGCGCGGACCTCCAATGTTGGGTAGTATCCTGGAGATCCTAACTGCGGCAGTTGTAGCGGCTTTGTTTCCTGCGTATCTGAGGTGCTCCTTGAAGTTGAGCCTCTGATCCAGCATCACTCCCAGGTACTTTATGGCAGGTTTGCTCCTGATCGTGCATACTCGGTAGGTTAGTACCATTGAGGTCCTAACCATTCTGCCGGTGAAAAGCACTGCCTCGGTCTTCTGTACGGCCAGGGAGAGGCCGATTGACTCCATCTATTCCCAGATAATCTCCATGGCTTCCCCAACCACCTAGAGACTATGATGATATCAACGAGCCCAGTCCTGTTATCACGACAGAGGAAGTGAGACGTGCTAAAATACTTCAGAAAAATGACAAGGCTGTAGGACCAGACAATATTCACGCGAAAACCTTAAAATTGATCGTCAATGCAGATGATAGAGGCCTAAAACTTCTCACATTGTTGTTCAACTCAATATATGAAACTGGAAAATTACCAACAGACTGGCTGAGGTCGACGTTCATCGCTCTGCCAAAAAAAAACCACGACCACCGAATGATAAGGCTTATGTCTCACGTCCTCAAGGTATTTCTCCGCATCGTCCACACTCGCATATACACCAGATGTGAGGGACAGGCAGGAGAAACGCAATTTGGATTTAAGAACGGAGTTCGAGGCTCTCTTCTCTCTCAATGTTCTCACGCAGCGACGCATAGACATGCATGTTGATATATACGCCTGCTTTATTGACTACCGAAAAGCATTCGACTGTGTCTCGCACCAGAAGCTCATTGAGATCCTAAAATACACTGGAGACACCTGTATATCATCGCGCAGCTGTACTGGCATCAAACTGCAGAGATTAGGATAGAGGGCATAACATCCGAAGAAACAGAAATCAGAAGAGGTGTTAGACAGGAGTGTGTTATATTCCCTCTCTTCTATAATATATACTCGGAGGCAGTGTTCCGGGAGGCACGGGAGAAAGTGGAAGAGGGCGTTAAAATCAACGGCACCCTTATTAATAACATACGATTCGTCGACGACACGGTCGTGGTCGCCGACAGCCTCCCACATCTCCAGAATATGATGGATTTTATCGTTGAACATAGCACACAGTATGGTCTACACATAAACGTTGCCAAGACCAAGGTGGTTGTGTTCTCCAAGGCACCAAGACGGACGAATCCAAATCAACAACCAGGTTGTGGTACAAGTGCCGTCCATTAAATATCTTTGAGCCCTCGTCAACGAGAACAGTGACCAAAAATGGAAATCAGATCAAAGATAGAACAGGCCAGAAGTACAATCTCTTTACCAGTAGAGACCTAAACCTACAGCTTCGCATACGCATATTGCGCTGTTATATCTTCCAGAGCTACTCTATGGCTCCGAGACTTGAACAATCTGCCAATCAATGGAGAGCCGCATTGACGCCTTCGAGATGTTCTTGTATCGCCGTATATATAGGATAACCAACGAGGATGTGTTATGGAGAATAGGTAAAGGTTTAGAACTGTTGACAATAATCAAAGAACGAAAGCTCCAATACATCGGACACGTTATGAGCGGGGAGCGGTACGACTTCCTCCGACTCCTCATCGAAGGAAAGATCGAGGGCAAACGATCTGTGGGTAGACGGCAGAACTCATGTCTAAAGGATATGCGTCGATGGTTCGGACGGACATCTATAGAGACTTTCAAAGGTGCGGTTTCACGCACCATTAGAGCCAGTTGGCTCGCCAACCTTCGTAGGGAGACGACGAATCACTTTCGACGAAGGATATTTAGGCCACATAAGGCCATTTAGGTAGACTTTGATTGTTTGATACTTTTTTATTATTATAATATTTAGTTTTTAACCTCATAAAGGGAATCTAACCTAACTTAACCTCATAAAGAGCGTTCTATGTGAAGATATAATACATTGATATACCGACATTTAGTTAGACTTTGATTATTTCATACTTTTATTAAGTTATTTAATAATAAAATTTAGTTTTTAATTTCACAAAGGGCGTTCTACGGGAAGGTGTATTATGTTGATAGTGCGCCAATTAGATACATTTTGATTGTTTGGTAATATTTTGTTTTGATTTTGATAGATTGTTGCTTCGGAAGTTTTTATTTGTCATTCAAAACATACCATTTGCCATACCATTGAACGATTTTCGACGAAAATATCCAATTCTACAAGAGTAAAAACTAAATCAAACAAATTTATTAAAGAATTTTTATTCAACTTTATTGACCAAGAAGTCATCAAACTAGACATCAAACAAATTTAAAAAATAATATTGAAAATGAATATTAATAGAAGATAAAATCGTTCCATTGACTGAATGTTATATTTAAGTGTCGGTGATCTTACAGATCAATAACAACTAACTCTATCCAATATTCCATAAAACTTAATAACTAAAGATTGCTCGAAATTAATTTTAATTGCACACTAAAGCTTAAGAAATTTAATAAATTTTTGAAGCAATAATTAAATTTGCTAGAATTGGCGACTTCCATTATTAAAATCTTGTTCCATCTGAAGAAATATTAATTTTGAATTGGAATAAAAGCGAGTAGATTTAATGATTGCTAAGTTCTGTCTGTCTACTTTTCTCTATCTAGTCTTATCTGTCTAGTTTGTTTCTCTAGTCTTGTCTCTCTAGTTGTCTAGTCTTGTTTGTCTAGACTTATTTGTCTATTAAGGTGAATCGATCCATAACTCAAAGTGGGGTTTTGTTGTTAAATTTGTAGAAATTATTCTAACGTCGAACCCATTATAGATAACGTTTATTGAATAATATTATAAGCAGAGCGCTTTCGACTTAAAATAAGTCATCTTCAGTGAATCCCTTCAGTCCTAAAGATGACTTACTTTAAGTCGAAAGCACTTTGCTAATAATATTATTCAATAAACTTTATCTATAGCGGGTTCGACTTTACAATGATTTCCACAAATTTAACCACAAAACCCCACTTTGAGTTATGGAACAATTCCCAACAAGTAAAGCTGTACAGATCCAACATTACTTGAATCTCCTATGGGATCCACTGAAGATTACTTATTTTAAGTTGAAAGCGTTCTGCTTATAATATTATTCAATAAACTTTATAGTGGGTTCGACTTTACAATAATTTCTGCAAATTTATTTGTCTAGTCTTGTCTGTTTAGTCTTTTGACTTGCGGCAAATGACTTGCTTGACAGTTAAGGTAATCTCTCTTTTTCTATGTAATAGTTAGCAAAGGTATCTATCTCTACCTACGACTATTTCAATCCTGTCGCCTGCTGATGCAATCAAAGGAACTGTTAAACAGCAAACAAAATCTTGTGTTCCCATTTCATTCACTTGTATAATTCTATTATAAAGTTTCAGCAATCCAACAATGTCTGCTGGTCCTCTGACACTAAACCCATAGTCACTGACAAAAACCCATAGCCATCATAAATAGAATGCTTTCGTTTTTGAACATGTCCGGCAGTAATTCGAAGAAATTCGGCCTGGATTGTCCGTAATTGTTGGGCTCGTATTTCATAGTATTCATGAAACTGTAGTTGGGCAAGGGCAAAAGATATCTTCGTCGTTCAAATAAAACTGAAGCTGGGAATCGTGATTTGTGTTTGAATCTTTGTAGCATACAGGTTAGCTCAGCATGCTTTTGAAATTATTAAAACCTTGATTATCTTGTGTTGAGTCTGTGTTTTAGCCGAGATTGCTGGTTCAGGAATGGACGGTGCTAACGATGCTGGTCAGTTCAGGGCTGGAGTATTGCAGCGAGCTCCTTCAATAGCCGTTTTATTCTTTAAAGTTCTGGCTATTTTGAGCTTAGGAACCATGTGACAATCGGATGCCGTCAGAAACGGGTTTTTGTTCCAGACTTTCGCCATTTATCGCGAACAGTCTGTCGCCCACGCGCAAGGCTCCAGTTTCCCCTGCTAAACCATCGCCTAAAAACGATCCCATCGTCCGTTTTCCCATCGTATCCTCGACCCATCGTTGACTTATGAATTCGAAAATCGCAAAAATTTCAAAAAGTGACATTCGCGAAAACAAACTTAAGATGCGGTCAGAATATGCAAGCGCTTTCAGAAAGCGCTTTTTGAAGGTACTCATCTACATTTTGAAAGTAAAACTTGCGTAGTCTCACTGCTCGTGAAGGACTTCACTTTGCACTATCTAGTCTTATCAGTCTAGTCTTGTCTGTCTAATCTTGTCTGTGAACAGCAAAGTAGCTATTGTAAAGACTGGACATGGACCGGGTTTTGTATGGGTTGAAATACCCCAACTCATTATATACAGCTGTTACTTTTCCCCCAACGCAAAAATGGAACAGCTGTCAGAATCCCTAGAGACTCTTAGTCAAACCATATCGGGTCAGGGGAGAAAAGGTAAAATTATAGCAGGCGACTTCAACGCAAAATCGCCACACTGGAGCTCCTCAAAAACGGATCCACGTGTGGATATGGTCATAGATTGGGCCGCGAGCATGGACCCCTTCATCAAAAACGAAGGTGCTAAACTAACTTTAGAACGTGGAGACTCATTCTTAATACTTGATCTAACTTTCGCAACAAGCGAACTCGCTGCAAGAACAAAGAACTGGCAAGTGCTAAAGAGGGAGTCACTGAGTGACCACAAGTATCTCGGCTACCTAGTAGATGAAATTAATGGAAGTATTCCAACCCGATGCAAAAACAGAAACGCCTGGATAAACAGATCAATGCCAACAGACGTACAAACATTCTACAGCATCCTAGAAGCAAAATTTAACAAGACGAACATTATAAGCAAATTCTTTTATAAAAGGTATATGCAAAACCTGTGCCACACTACCACAAAAAATGGAACGCAGGCAAAAACGACGGGTATACTGGTGGAATTATACTATCGCTCAAACAAGGGCAGCCTGTAATAAAGCCAGACGCATATACCAATTTAAAGCTAAAAAAAACCTAGCCCAACACACCCAGCAAAAATTCAAGCAGGAGTACACAGATGCAAAAAAGACTCTCAGAATGGAAATTAACAAATAAAAACGAGACCACTGGCAAAACCTATGCCACGAGACCAACGAATATACCTTGGTCATTCCAATGTATATCATAGACTCATAATACATAGACTCATTCCAATTACAATGAGAGGTCTGAAATTAAGGCAACAAAAGATTAGGGTCCCAATGGAAACAACACTACAGATTGCCGATGAACTTTTCCCAACCCATGAAGAACCGGTCTGGGAGCAACCAGACGTGCTATGCTTTCAATGAGGAGGAACTATGTAGAGCCAGCCAGCGCCTTCGAAATGACAGAGCCCCAGGTATATATGGACTTCCATCAGAGATCATAAAAAACATTGTGGTAAAGTTTCCAAACTATGTTCTGAAAATAATGAACCATGTAGTCACTGAGGGAATATTTCCAGATATATCGACGAAGCATTTCGTCGAACTAAGTGTACATAAGTTAAAGAAGAAATTCTTTAACAAGTGTAACAATTGTAATTTTAGAAATTACATTTTATTTATATTTTAATAGTTGATGTTAACTGAAAATATATCTAAGTGGGCAAATTTTTGAAAAATCTTGTCTTTAGTGTCATTAAATTTGTCATTTGATTTCAGCCTTCAGTATCATACCGCGGAGATTTTATAAATTGTATTATAAAAATTGTATTATATAAAATAAGTTAAAATGGCTACTGGTATGTACGCCCCAAAAAAGCCGGAGGTTTACGGAGCGGAAACGTGGTACAGGGAACTGGGCTATAACATAACATCCCGAAAAGAACAATATGAAAGAGGTTTTTTCTATATTATTTTATCAAACCTTTTTTTTTGGTTTAATCCGAAGATTTTTAGCTTGTAGATATTACGACGTGGCCGTCGAAAAGGCTCCAAATGATAAAAGAGCGTTGATTGGTAGGTCAATAGCTCGAGCAAAATCAGTTCAATATGAAGGAGCCATGGAAGATATCAACAAGGCTTTAGAGTTAGATAAAGAGAATTTAGTAGCTGAAGCCTTAAAGTCTCTCTACACTTATTTAATTTGCAATTTCGAAGACGGTCTAGTTGCTAATTTACGTTGTTTGCCAATCAGAAAGAAACCCGATAACTTTTCAATGGGAGTTATGCACGTAACATAGCCAATAAAAGCAAAAATTGGTGAATATTTTTTTATTAATCCTAGTTTTTAGTGTAATGAGGCTATTGAGAATTGTTTGGGTCAACGAGCCGGAAGACCACTTCGAGATCATTTCAAGATAATCCGTAAATTAGCTTGGAAAAAAGCTAACGAATCCGAAAAGCGTTACGAATCGCGAACGAAACGGAAACGCAGGAAGGAAAAGAAAACGGAAGTGCACGCCGACGCTTTGGCACCGTTGAAAAAGAAAAAAGGACTGCAAACAGAATCGGGCATCGAATTAAAGATTTTTGATAGTTTATACAGTCACAAGGAAGAAATGGATGATATCCCTCCCGGCCCGAAGTTTCCCTACCGACCGTTACAAGATCCCACCACAAACATTGAGAATTACATGGCCTCGAAATATTTGGAATCTATGTATTTAGATAAAATTTTCTTAAAGAATTTAAAGGACGATCCGGGTGTTAAAAACCCCAATAAGATGAGCACAAAGAAAATTATTTTTATAGCGAAACACGGATTTAAATCACTCTCTTACAAACAAGTCTGGAAACGCCAAAAAAATAATTTCTTGTTTAAGATTATGATTTTTGATTTTTTTAGGAATTGTTGAGGATAAGACGTCCATTTTACTTTATCAAATTTCAAGAAACCACTCTGCTATCGCCGACGTTGTTTGCCAGACACAAAAAAGAAGACGAAAGGGTGAGGAAAGCAGTGATGCTGGAAGCAAGTATTTTGTTGGACAGGATCGAGAGTTGCATTGAGACTAAACAGACCAGGGAAGCGCTGGAAACGGCCGAGAAGTTGAAGTGCATGTGCGATACGAAGGAAAAACGATATTTTCCCAATAGGCAGGATTGTTTGAAACAAATCTATAAATTAGTGTGCAGAGCGCATTTGGAACTGAAACGTTTGAACAAAAATCAGTTGGTCGAGGATCAGGAGAAGAGGATTTATAATATGCTGGGATATCCTTTGACCAAACAGGTTTCAAAGGATTCGGTTCTGAGAGAGTGCAAAAGAGATTTTATTGATTGGAGGTAAAATTTTTTATTTCTGTTATAATTTATCTTAAGAAATGATATTCAAAAATGGAAGAAACTAAAATACCCTATTAGGTGTTTTAGAATAGAGTTTGATAGAGGAGATGATTTCTAGAATTCTATTTGAGTGTTTAATTCGATAATCTTATTCTCTTTCTTCCTCAGCCCGTGTTAATCCACTTTTGGATGTAGGCCTCCTCTAACCTTTTCCAAGTTTTCCTACATTGTGCAGTCTTGCACCAGTTTTTGCCTGCTGTTTTCTGGATGTCGTCTCGCCATCTTTTCGCGGGTCTACTTTTCGTTGTTCTTGATCTCCATTCTACGATTCTCTTGGTCTATTTGCATCCGTCTTGCTTTGCCACGTGGCCCGCCCAGCTCTAATTTTTGGACGCATAAATGACGCGATATGGAAGCCTTATCGAAAATCGCCGTACGTGGGGTCGTTCGTCTGTTCTTTGGATACAAGAATCTGATGCACGGCTGCTGCCGGGCGGCGGTCACCGCTGCAGGCGGCATTTTAGTCGGGCGACCCGGAATCGCATAAAAATGTGAATAACGAGTTTTGTCAGTGAACTCGCGCAGCGACGAGAGTTGTGTCGGAGGACGCGTATCAAAGCTTTCTACCGGAATCCTTTGGTGAATTTCATTTTCCCTGGGCATCTTCGCCGTTACCTCCGTAAAAGTCGTAATATTTGTAATGCAAACTTTTCCGGATCCGGGGTCCGTGTGGGTAAGCGTTCGGCCTGAATCGCCAGATCTCGACGGAATCGCAAATCAATTCGTATCAAATTTATATCAATGCGTTTCACGAATTTCTCCTGGGGATTTTTTTATGTCGCCGGAGGCGGAATATCTTCGGTGTTTTACCCGCGCGTCTTCGATGCTTTAACTGCAAATGTCCGCCCGCACGTTGCGTAGCCCCAGGTTTGGTCCTCAGTCCTGTCGCGTCCCTCTATAGGGTCAAAACCTCCCGAATATCGAGGTTTTTACGAAAACGGCTCGACGGAAACGGCGGCAGTAGCGCAAAACGGGATTGTACATTTTCCTGGTGTTGAACCGAGAGCGGTGCCATTTTCGCGACTTAACTCCCCCAGGTTCGAACGCACCAGCCCGAAAGCTAAAATCACGATTTTTAAAATTTTTTGTCGCATCTCAAAAAATTCTTTCGGATCCTTTGACTGCCGCCGCGCACCGTTTTAAGAGCTCGCCGTCCTACGACATCCCGTTCACCTGGTGCAAGAGAAACTGCAACTTTTTTTTGACGATTTTACAATCAGTTCCACGGACGCCCTACGCTTATTTAAAGGGCTCCAGGTCGCCGGTTGGATTCGTTCTGTTCAGAACACTTGCCCGCAAATATTCCGGTAAGAATTTTTATACTGCGACGACTTTTTGCGAATCTGCGACACTATAAAGAGAAGAGTGCGCAAAAAGTGAAAAAAACCAGAGGCGT
This sequence comes from Phosphuga atrata, assembly GCA_944588485.1. Taxonomy (NCBI): domain Eukaryota; kingdom Metazoa; phylum Arthropoda; class Insecta; order Coleoptera; family Silphidae; genus Phosphuga; species Phosphuga atrata. The sequence continues at coordinate 5,025,423 of OX155894.1, read as the reverse complement.
TTTGTGGTGGTACCTAGAACGTCCGAAACAATTGACGGATCGGGACGGGATCGGCGCTGCTCGATCGAGTTCGATCGTCTGTTTGGGAGTAAAATCCGCAACCGCCTCTTTGGCCGGCAATTTGCGTGTTCGACGGTCAACCGCGAAAATTTGGGTTCGCATCACGCAGGATAGATGCGGGAATCTAAAAAACAGAGCGGCACTTCCGTCGGGCCCCCCAATCCGTAAATATCTCAATACATGTGCAGGGTGCACTGTAAAAGAACACCTTCAAGTTTGCCGCCGTCTGAGTTCAACTTGCCGCGGAACCTATGGCTTTGCGGCTGTGTAACCTGCAGTGAGTTATGGAGGAGGAAAGGATTATAGAAGAACGATTTTTTCCGCTTTTGATCAATAGACCTTTTCATAGTTTTTTGTTTATGCTTTCCGGCAGAACTTTTTTGACGTATAACTAAATATGTGCCCGAAACTTTCATATTCCCGCCTTTCAAGCTGGGCGGATGCGCATGCGCTTAACTAACCGTAAAAAGGTCTATAGGTGATCAATGTGAAAGGGGTTGCATAACTACCGGAATTTTTATAAATATTGGCGCCGTGTGTTATTCCTTAAATTGACATGGAAATACGATGCCTCTTCCACCGCCCGTTGCGGGTAAACATCTCGCATTGAACGAACCGGTTTGGAGACGCGGCGCACTTCAATCAAGAGAACAGCATCCACAGATGTGGTCGAAAAAACGTTTTTTTTTTCGCTTACATTTTCCGCCACACCTACTTTTGCGCATGAAGTAAAAAAACTTGAATTCGACGCGGCAATAGGACGCACTCAAAAAATTGAGTCGCGAAAAAAGTGAATCGATTTCCTGTTTTTGGCACCTGGAGGACGCCGTGTGGGACTTGCGAGCGGCAGACCGACACGGGTCAAAGACCCGTTCAGTTGGACGTCCAAAGTGAGTCCAGTTCGTTCGCCCAAGACTCGCTTCTCATCGGGGGATGGATATCGGTTCCTGGAGTAGCATTTCTTCAAGGCATTCCGACTTCCTTGAAGCAATACACAGTATTGCTCCATCCTTGAAGCAATACACAGTCTCTTCCCCATCCCAGATCGCATTAGACAGAGGGTATTTCTGTATTTATCTACATCTACATCACCTAAAAATTAGAAGAATTCCATACTAACAGAAGTAAATGTGACCTGGTCAAAATCGAAATGAAGGTTGAGTCCAACGCCAAAATTTACACCAAGATCAAGAATCAAAATCAAGATCAAAAACAAGATCAAAAACAAGACCAATACTAATACCAAGACCAGAACCAGAAACAAAATGAAGAATCAAACCACGGTTTGGTCTTGATATTCCTTCATATCCAATTTTTGTGACCTGCGTCAAAGTGACTCTAGTTCGTTTGGCCAAGGCTCGCTTCTCATCGGGATATCGGTTCCTGGAGTAGCATTCCTTCAAGTCATTTCGACTTCGCTCCTCAAAGCAAAACACAGTCTGTTCCCCATCCCAGATCGTTTTAGGCAGACGGTATTTCTTCCTTAATGTATATTCATCTACAGCACTTAAAAATGAGAAGAATTCCATTAAATGAAGAGTCCTTACAGAAGCAAATGTGTCCTGGTCAAAACCAAAATGAAGATTAAGTCCAACGCAAAAATTAAAAAAAAAAAACAAGAAAATTTACATTTATTTACAAAAATTTAAAACACCCAGAATAGGATCAAGACTAAGACCAACAACTGGATCAGAACCAAGATCAAAAATTAGACCAAAATCAATACTAATACCAAGACTGGAAACAAGGCGAAGAATCAAGACCACGGTTTGGTCTTGCTATTCTTGATCCTCTACAGGTACTAGGAATGAAAAGAATAATGCAAAGAAGAAGGAAAAGTAAGAGCTGGAACAAGTTTGGTCTGTGCAAAACGAAAATAAAGTCCAAACAATAACCAAAACTTGAGTGTCTTCAATATCAAGTATAAGACAAAGTTTTATCTTTAAAGGTTTAAGAATAAGCGGAATATCAAGATCAAGGCTTGATTCTCCTTGAATGTTAATGGAAAAATTTTGTCTATGTTAATCTAAGAGTAAGTCCAGACCGTTGTCCAAGAATATTCAAGATTAGGAGCGAACGTTGACTACATAATGCTACGACAAACCCAAAGCTGCACCAAGATGAAGACGAAAACCTAGATTAAAACCAAGGCCAAGATCAAATCAAGGACCAATATCAAGATCAAAAGCAAGTCCAGACCTTGACTATCGTCAAGAATATTCAAGATTAGGAGCGAATGTAGACTATATAATACTACGACTTAAACCAAGAGCAGCACCAAGATGAAGACCAAGATTAAAACCAAGGCCAAGATCAAATCAAGGACAAAAATCAAGATCAAAAGCAAGTCCAGACCTTGACTATCGTCAAGAATATTCAAGATTATGAGCGAATGTAGACTACATAATATTACAACTAAGAACAAGAGCAGCACCAAGATGAAGACCAAAACCAAAACCAAGATTAAAAACAAGGCCAAGATCATATCAAGGACCAAAATCAAGATCAAAAGCAAGTCCAGACCTTGACTGTCGTCAAGAATATTCAAGATTAGGAGCGAATGTAGACTACATAATACTATGACTAAGACCAAGAGCAGCACAAAGATGAAGACCAAGATTAAAACCAAAGCCAAGATCAAATCAAGGACTAAATTCAAATCCAGACCTTTACTATCGTCAAGAATATTCAAGATTAGGAGCGAATAAGATTAGAAGCGACTAAGACCAAGTGCAGCACCAAGATGAAGACCAAAACCAAGACCAAGATTAAAACCAAGGCCAAGATCAAAACAAGGACAAAAATCAAGATCAAAAGCAAGTCCAGACCTTGACTATCGTCAAGAATATTCAAGATTAGGAGCGAAGAAGATTAGAAGCGACTAAGACCAAGTGCAGCACAAAGATGAAGACCAAATCCAAGACCAAGATTAAAACTAAGGCCAAGATCTAATCAAGGACCAATATCAAGATCAAAAGCAAGTCCAGACCTTGACTATCGTCAAGAATATTCAAGATTAGGAGCGAATGTAGACTATATAATACTACGACTTAAACCAAGAGCAGCACCAAGATGAAGACCAAGATTAAAACCAAGGCCAAGTTCAAATCAAGGACAAAAATCAAGATCAAAAGCAAGTCCAGACCTTGACTATCGTCAAGAATATTCAAGATTATGAGCGAATGTAGACTACATAATATTACAACTAAGAACAAGAGCAGCACCAAGATGAAGACCAAAACCAAAACCGAGATTAAAAACAAGGCCAAGATCATATCAAGGACCAAAATCAAGATCAAAAGCAAGTCCAGACCTTGACTGTTGTCAAGAATATTCAAGATTAGGAGCGAATGTAGACTACATAATACTATGACTAAGACCAAGAGCAGCACAAAGATGAAGACCAAGATTAGAACCAAGGCCAAGATCAAATCAAGGACCAAATTCAAGCCCAGACCTTTACTATCGTCAAGAATATTCAAGATTAGGAGCGAATAAGATTAGAAGCGACTAAGACCAAGTGCAGCACCAAGATGAAGACCAAAACCAGGACCAAGATTAAAACCAAGGCCAAGATCAAATCAAGGACCAAAATCAAGATCAAAAGCAAGTCCAGACCTTGACTATCGTCAAGAATATTCAAGATTAGGAGCGAAGAAGATTAGAAGCGACTAATACCAAGTGCAGCACAAAGATGAAGACCAAAACCAAGACCAAGATTAAAACCAAGGCCAAGATCTAATCAAGGACCAAAATCAAGATCAAAAGCAAGTCCAGACCTTGACTATCGTCAAGAATATTCAAGATTAGGAGCGAATAAGATTAGAGGCCACTAAGACCAAGTGCAGCACCAAGATGAAGACCAAAACCAAGACCAAGATTAAAACCAAGGCCAAGATCTAATCAAGGACCAAAATCAAGATCAAAAGCAAGTCCAGACCTTGACTATCGTCAAGAATATTCAAGATTAGGAGCGAAGAAGATTAGAAGCGACTAAGACCAAGTGCAGCACCAAGATGAAGACCAAAACCAAGACCAAGATTAAAACCAAGGCCAAGATCAAATCAAGGACCAAAATCAAGATCAAAAGCAAGTCCAGACCTTGACTATCGTCAAGAATATTCAAGATTAGGAGCGAAGAAGATTAGAAGCGACTAAGAACAAGAGCAGCACCAAGATGAAGACCAATACCAAAACCAAGATTAAAAACAAGGCCAAGATCATATCAAGGACCAAAATCAAGATTAAAAGCAAGTCCAGACCTTGACTGTCGTCAAGAATATTCAAGATTATGAGCGAATGTAGACTACATAATATTACAACTAAGAACAAGAGCAGCACCAAGATGAAGACCAAAACCAAAACCAAGATTAAAAACAAGGCCAAGATCATATCAAGGACCAAAATCAAGATCAAAAGCAAGTCCAGACCTTGACTATCGTCAAGAATATTCAAGATTAGGAGCGAAGAAGATTAGAAGCGACTAAGACCAAGTGCAGCACCAAGATGAAGACCAAAACCAAGACAAATATTAAAACCAAGGCCAAGATCAAATCAAGGACCAAAATCAAGATCAAAAGCAAGTCCAGACCTTGACTATCGTCAAGAATATTCAAGATTAGGAGCGAAGAAGATTAGAAGCGACTAAGACCAAGTGCAGCACCAAGATGAAGACCAAAACCAAGACCAAGATTAAAACCAAGGCCAAGATCTAATCAAGGACCAAAATCAAGATCAAAAGCAAGTCCAGACCTTGACTATCGTCAAGAATATTCAAGATTAGGAGCGAATAAGATTAGGAGCGACTTAGACCAAGTGCAGCACCAAGATGAAGACCAAAACCAAGACAAATATTAAAACCAAGGCCAAGATCAAATCAAGGACCAAAATCAATATCAAAAGCAAGTCCAGACCTTCACTGTCGTCAAGAATATTCAAGATTAGGAGCGAATAAGATTAGAAGCGACTAAGACCAAGTGCAGCGCCAAGATGAAGACCAAAACCAAGACCAAGATTAAAACCAAGGCCAAGATCAAATCAAGGACCAAAATCAAGATCAAAAGCAAGTCCAGACCTTGACTATCGTCAAGAATATTTAAGATTAGGAGCGAAGAAGATTAGAAGCGACTAAGACCAAGTGCAGCGCCAAGATGAAGACCAAACCCAAGACCAAGATTAAAACCAAGGCCAAGATCAAATCAAGGACCAAAATCAAGATCAAAAGCAAGTCCAGACCTTGACTATCGTCAAGAATATTCAAGATTAGGAGCGAAGAAGATTAGAAGCGACTTAGACCAAGTGCAGCACCAAGATGAAGACCAAAACCAAGACAAAGATTAAAACCAAGGCCAAGATCAAATCAAGGACCAAAATCAATATCAAAAGCAAGTCCAGACCTTCACTGTCGTCAAGAATATTCAAGATTAGGAGCGAATAAGATTAGAAGCGACTAAGACCAAGTGCAGCGCCAAGATGAAGACCAAAACCAAGACCAAGATTAAAACCAAGGCCAAGATCAAATCAAGGACCAAAATCAAGATCAAAAGCAAGTCCAGACCTTGACTATCGTCAAGAATATTCAAGATTAGGAGCGAAGAAGATTAGAAGCGACTAAGACCAAGTGCAGCACAAAGATGAAGACCAAAACCAAGACCAAGGTTAAAACCAAGGCCAAGATCTAATCAAGGACCAAAATCAAGATCAAAAGCAAGTCCAGACCTTGACTATCGTCAAGAATATTCAAGATTAGGAGCGAATAAGATTAGGAGCGACTTAGACCAAGTGCAGCACCAAGATGAAGACCAAAACCAAGACAAATATTAAAACCAAGGCCAAGATCAAATCAAGGACCAAAATCAATATCAAAAGCAAGTCCAGACCTTCACTGTCGTCAAGAATATTCAAGATTAGGAGCGAAGAAGATTAGAAGCGACTAAGACCAAGTGCAGCACAAAGATGAAGACCAAAACCAAGACCAAGGTTAAAACCAAGGCCAAGATCTAATCAAGGACCAAAATCAAGATCAAAAGCAAGTCCAGACCTTGACTATCGTCAAGAATATTCAAGATTAGGAGCGAATAAGATTAGGAGCGACTTAGACCAAGTGCAGCACCAAGATGAAGACCAAAACCAAGACAAATATTAAAACCAAGGCCAAGATCAAATCAAGGACCAAAATCAATATCAAAAGCAAGTCCAGACCTTCACTGTCGTCAAGAATATTCAAGATTAGGAGCGAATAAGATTAGAAGCGACTAAGACCAAGTGCAGCACCAAGATGAAGACCAAAACCAAGACCAAGATTAAAACCAAGGCCAAGATCAAATCAAGGACCAAAATCAAGATCAAAAGCAAGTCCAGACCTTGACTATCGTCAAGAATATTCAAGATTAGGAGCGAATAAGATTAGAAGCGACTAAGACCAAGTGCAGCACCAAGATGAAGACCAAAACCAAGACAAAGATTAAAACCAAGGACAAGATCAAATCAAGGACCAAAATCAATATCAAAAGCAAGTCCAGACCTTCACTGTCGTCAAGAATATTCAAGATTAGGAGTGAATAAGATTAGAAGCGACTAAGACCAAGTGCAGCACCAAGATGAAGACCAAAACCAAGACCAAGATTAAAACCAAGGCCAAGATCTAATCAAGGACCAAAATCAAGATCAAAACTAGACGCTAGACAAGAAACAAGACGAAGACCAAGACTAAGGTTTGATCTTGATATTTATCTAAAGCATCTAGAAATGAAAATGATTATAGGAACCTGCGAAGAAGAAGAGTAAGAGCAGGAACATGTTTCGTCTGTTGAAACCCAAAACGAAAATTCAGTCCAAACAGCAACCAAAACTCGGATGCCTTCAATATCTAAGATTAAGATAAAATTTTGAACTATAAACTTCTAAGAATAAGCGGAATATCAATGCTGGATTGTCCTTGAATGTTTTGGCAAAAATGTTGGCTATACTAAGACTGAGAACTAATCTAAGACCAATTTGGAATCCTATGTTTTTTGTTTAATCCTCTGTCATCTAATCTAATCCTCTGGGTCTTAATACTCTGGAGGAGATCGTTATGTGGAGGTCGTCATTCGGCTTGGAATCCGGCTTGCTCTCTCTGTTACTAAAGCTCAAGTTTGTTCTCCAGTCTTGATGTTAGGATTCTGGTAAACAGTTTATATAGATGGCTAAGGAGAGTTATAGAGCGGTAATTTTCCAGGTTTGCTTTGTCTCCCTTTTTTTGGAGCAAGATGGTGGTCGCTTCATGCCACTTCTCCGGAATAGTGCTCTCCTACAGGCAACGGTTAAACAGTGCTTGTATTTTCTTCAGCAAGAGAAAGCCTCAAGCTTTAATGCTTCTGCAACCACTTCATCCATCCTTCATCTGATCACTTCATCTGACCTTCCGTTTAAGGCATATCGGAAGGTCGGATTTAGGCTGGTCGCACACTGGATCCGCTGCGCTCAGCTCACATCAGATCCGATCGGGTCCGCTGCTCTCAGCTCCGTCATTTTTCCACATATTGCATCCGCTCAGCTACGTCACTTTTCTATACACGCAATCCCCTCCCACCTCTCACGCAGGAGAGCTAAATATGTGCTGCTATCCTGGTTGCATAAATGCCTTAGCGCATATATGAAAACGTTAGCGTTGCGCCTGCGTGAACCATCCGCCAGCATCCGACCTCCGGCCTAGTATTTTTCACAAACAGAGGATAAGGAGCGGAGAGCAGCGTAACGGAGCCAAGCTGAGCTGAGCGGACGCAGTTTGTGCGTTTCTATTTAAATACACGGGTTTTATATTTGTTTGCGCGGAAAGGCTGAGCTGAGCGGAGACGAGCGGACCCAGTGTGCGACAAGCCTTAAAGATATTTTTCAGTTTGTCAAACGCGGCCCAGGTTAAACTAATTCTTCTGGTGATCTCGGTCGTTTGATTATCTCGGCTTGTTCGAATTTCGTGGCCAAGGTATTTGTAGGTGGGCACCCGTTTAATTTCTATGTCGTTTACTGAGATATTACCGCTTGCGACGAGGTTGGTCATGAATTAAGTTTTGTTGGTTTTGACCTTGAGTCGAACCGTGGGGGAGGACGCATCTCCAGCATCCGTGTAGCCTCGCCTAGGTCCTCTGCTATTATGATGATGTTGTCTGCAAATTTCCATTACCATACATTTCCTTGCTTCGTCTGATTTAACAGTTATTCCGCCGTTACTCGGTCGCCAGAGCCTCGTTCGTTGTCTAAATGCGGGCACCGCGTGCAGGTTGACTTTTCACGTTGGACAACAGAAAATGACAAAATTGTCATTTCTGAATGTCTGAATGGAAATCCCGTTTCGAAGCGTAAGGGGAACGGAGTTTTTGAGGAAAAAGTGAAAGATTTAAAACGCACCTAGAGCCCCCCTGCGGGGGCGGACCTTTATAAAGCTCGTCTAAAAAACCTATTTTTTGCTCAATTCACCGTAAAAAAATCGTAAATTCGTAGAAGACGCAAATCCCATTTTTGGGCATTTTTTCGTAATTTTCAAAAAATCGTAATTTTTAGACCCCTTTTTTGTTCAGGAACGGCACCTTACTCAGCACAACGTAAAAAGAAAAGGGTTTTTCAGAAATCATCTTCTTATTTCTCTTATTATAGGCAGGTCTGTCTGTTCATCCATCAATATGGTCGGACAAGGTGGGACCTATTGTCGCTCCACCGCTTTCTGGGTCTTCCTGGGTTTCTTTTCCCTCTTGGCGAATTATCCCCTTGCTATTCGGACGGGCCTGGTGTTGTCCATCCGGTCCACGTGGCTGCGCCACATCTCTTTTCGTTCTTCTACCCTGTCGTTTATAGGTTGTACGTCGGACATTTGACTTAGCACCATGCTTCTCATCCTTAAGGTTTTAGCTTCTTTTCCCTCTTGGAGAATTATCCCGTGCTATTCGAACCAGCCTGGTGTTGTCCATCCAGTCCACGTGGCTGCGCTACATCTCTTTTCGTTCTTCGACCCAGTCGTTTATAGGTTGTACTTCGGACATTTACCTTAGCTCCGTGCTCCTCATCCTGTCCATTTAACTCTTATTGTTGATCTTTCGTATCACCGACATTTCCACGCTCTCCAGTATTATGCTCTCCTTTGTGTTGTTGTTGTCACAGGACGAGTTTCTGCTGTGTATGTGGCTATTGGTGTGATTACAGTCTTGTAGATGCGTGATTTCGTGTGAGTGTTTACGCATTTGTTTTTAAAACATGACCCCGTTCAGGCATCCAGCAATTCTTGATGCTTTCATGGCTTGCAGCCTGACTCCTGCTTCTATATCCCCAAAAGCCGATATCTCGACACCCAGGTAGTTGAATTTCATCACTTGTTGAATGATTTGACCATCTACCTCTAATTTACATAGTATTGGAACCTTTGATGTTGTCATGCAATTCGTTATAAGTAGGCAAAGATCCTTCGTTCTGGAACCTCCACACTCCTTGCCCCCACCACAACCCCCACCGCACACCCACCCCAGGTCCCGACCCCAGGTCCAGCCCCAACTCCCATTTCCAACCCCCCTTCCCCCCCTTAAACTCCATCCCTAGGTCTCGCACTCAAGAAGGTCCAGCTTTAATCAGCTTTAATTAGCTTTAATCAGCTGTAATATACTACAAGGGTGTGAGGTCTATGTAACCCCACGCTAAACAGGATGCGAGGTCTATGTAGCCCCACTGTACAGGTTTAATCAGCTTTTACTCAAGTCGTAAAACCAATAACTACTATAAAAATCCATAAGTCATGTCGCAGACATTCACACTGCAAAGTACCACAAATGTGCTCTCTGGGAATTGGAAGTGGAGGTGGAGGGTCCAGAACATGACTGATGAATTTATTTAGTAGTTATTGGTTTTAAGACTTGATTAAAAGCTGATTAAACCTGTACCGTGGGGCTACATAGACCTCACACCCTGTTTAGCGTGGGGTTACATAGACCTCACACTCTTGTAGTGTATTACAGCTGATTAAAGTTGATTAAAAGCTGATTAAAAGCTGATTGAAAGCTGATTAAAAGCTGCTTTAAAGCTGATTAAAACCTGATTTAAAGCTGATTTAAATCTGATTAAAAGCTGATTTAAAGCTGATTAAAAGCTGATTAAAAGCTGATTTAAAGCTGATTGAAAGCTGAGGAGTGAGGAGGGTCCAGAACATAACATATTCCCCTACTACTAATTATTACTTATACCATTATTATTCTAGGAAGCAAATTGCAATTGCTGAAACTAGAGTAAGGAATGCACGAGATGCCCAAGAATTGGCGTGGTTATATCACGATCTTTCAAGATATTACACCGAAATCAAACAGTACGAATTGGGAAGAGTATATGCGAGAAAGTGCATAGCAGAAGCGAAAGAATGCGGAGAAAAAACTTGGTTGATCAACGCATCCCTCTTAATAGTCCGAATAAACATGCAATTGAGGAATAAAACCGATGCAAAACAAGAGTTGAATCAGACGATTGAAATCGCAACTGAGATTGGAAACGAAAATTTAATTGAATATTTAAACAAAGTATTGGAAAATAGAGGAATGTTATTAAATATTTTATTTTGTTTGTTTTGTAGACTATGGAGGTTGTTGAGAAGTTTAGCTTCCAGGATAATAGTTCAAAGGTGTATGAGAAACGCGAGAAACAGATAATTGATATGATGGTTGAGGCGGAGATGAAGGGAGAAGTTGAACATCTCTTTCGGCAGATGGCAGCTATGCCTGCTGCCAGACGGATGTCACTCATGCCTGGAGTTAGATTTGATGATTCGAATAAGAAAGTATGTTTTAACTTTGAGAGAGATTGTTTTATTATTCGTTTTAACTTTGTTTCAGATCAAAAATGCCGCAAAAATGTCAATTCTGCCTCAAAGTAAAAATAAGGATGATATTGAGATAAAGCAACCTTTGAGGAAAGGCAAAGAGCAACAGGTGGTTAGAAAGGAGGATACTACTGGAGCTGAGTTCATTAAACTAATACAATTCTATTTGGATTAATTAAAACGAATAAATCATAAACGTTTTCTCCAAATTGAATTTATTGTTACAATTCTCTCATTAATCTGGAAAACCAAAAGTCGCAAAAGTCACAGTTCACAAGAGAAAAAATTTAGTTTTTATAAAAACTTGTTAACCCCTTGACTTACAAATAAAATGGAAATTGACGTGTGATACGCGTTGACGCGCGATACATGTGATCTTATCACATATTTTGTGTGGGGGTCGTTTGGCTGCAAAGCCTTTCTGCACTGCGACCAACTTGATATATTGTGCTTGACCCTACTACAATTACTCTCCCAGGAATTCAACTTCGTGAACGAAGTCTAAGATATTCATGAGATGCTTGCTACTCAGCTCCAAGGTGGTCCATTTGCGACCCCGAAGTGGACAAGCCTTATGTGTGCTAGCGCTACACATGTGCACATTATGTGTTCAGCGGTTTCTTCATCTGATTCACATAATCTACAGGCAACTTCCTCTGCCTTTCCCATTTTGTGTAGTTCATATCTAACCGGACAATGTCCTGTGAGTATGCCTACCAAAGTTCTGATTTCTCTTCTAGAGAAGCTTAGCATCTGCTGCGTTATTGCGGCAGAATAATTTATGAGCATTTTAGCTTGCCTCTGTCCTGGCGTGTTCTTCCAGTGGGTTTGCTTTTGCTCTTCTTCCCATTTCTTAGCCCCCCTGCCTTAAGTGGGCCTTTGTAAGCCCACAAGTTGGCTCTGAGCCCAAGAAGGGAGCCTCGGCCCCGCTTTTGGGGAGTGCGTTGGCCATTTCATTCCCATATATGACCTGGTGACCCGGTGACCAGATTAGCGTGAGTCTGTTACCTTTTACCAGTTGCTTCAGGGTTTGTTTACAGTTCCAGGTTAGCTTGGAATGAAAGTTGTTGGCTTTTAAATTCCTTAGAGCTACCTGGCTGTGCGTTAGGATGTAGATTTGCACTCCTTTAAGACGTTTCTTTAGGTAGATTTGTGCGCATCTTTCAATGGCTATAATTTCAGCCTGTAGTACCGTGGGAGCCTGGCCCAATGCCGTGGACTCCATGTGATTCCGGCTGTATATGCCAATTCCTGTACCCTTAGCAGTTTTTGAAGAGTCGGTGTACCACATGGACGCTTTGTCTTTCAGGTTTTCTATTCTTTGAACAATGCTTTGGCGGTCATTGATGATCACTTCAACGGCTGTATCAAAGTCGTATTTTGTAGGCATTGCGTCCCAGGGAAGCGTCCCAGGGAAGAAATTTCTCTCCCATTTGTTCCCTTATTTTCATGAGCCTCTGAATAGGCGATGTACACCTTAGTTTCAGAGCACTGAGAAGACCTTCTTTTTCTACCTGTTTGTGCAGTGGGAGTAGGTCCAACAGAACTTCCATTGCTGTGGTTGGAGTAGATTGCATCGCCCCTGTTATACCCAAGCACGCAAGCCGTTGAAGCTTTTGTAGCTTGTTTTGGGTCTTTATTTCCTTTGTTTTGTACCACCATACGAGTGAACCGTGGGTGATAATCGGTCTTACCACTGCTATGTAAGACCATAGGACCACTTTGGGTTTTAGTCCCCAAAAGCTTACGGCAGGTCCAAAAGGCCGCTGTGGCTTTTGAGAGCATTTTGTTCAGATGCGAGTTCCAAGTGAGTTTCTTATCCAAGGCTAGCCCTAGATATTTCACCTCCTCGGAGAACTAACGTCTGACCATCAATGCTCGGAACTTCCAAATTCAGCTTCCTCTTTCTGGTAAAGGGGACCATTACTGTTTGCTCGGGTTGACATTAAGGCCTTCCTTCTTGCTCCAACAGTTGATGGTGTTAAGTGCACTATGTGCTAGGTTCATGATTGTACTACCAAACTTACCCCTTATTATGATGGCAACATCGTCTGCAAAACCAAACGCCTAATACCAGTTCTTTGTTAGCACATCTAGGAGATCATCAACGACCAGGCACCATAGCAGAGGCAATAACACCCCCCTCCTTGTGGGCAGCCTCTCTCTGTGGTTACCGTCCTCGTTGATCCCCCCACTGCTGTGATAATTTTACGATTGTTCACCATGTATTGAATCCACTCAATGATAGGGTCTTCGTTCCCTTTATTGTAGATTGTAGATTGTAGATATGGTAGTGACGACTTGTACTGCGACCTTTATAGATCTATTGTACCCCACCCTCCTCCTCCAAGTGTTTGTGTACTTACCCATTTAGAGCGCCTCCTCTAATCCTGATTCCTTTAGGAATCTCAGGATCTGGGTGGGACTCAAGGCCTGCAGCTCCTCTGTGTTCAAGCAGTGAGCCCCAATGTACATCTGTCTCTTGCGGAGTAATGCTCCGCAGTCTTTGAACAGATGTATGGGGGTTTCCTCTGCTGAGCCACAGAATCTGCATCCATCATCCTCCTCTAGGCCTAGGGCCTTGAGATGTTTCCTAAGTCTGCAGTGTCCCGTCAGGGCTCCTGTCAGAATTCTGAGCTTGTTCCTGCTTAGTTTCAGGCAAGCTTTAGTTCTCTTCTGGTTAAAAGATCCCAGCATCACTTTGGATTGCCTTAGCCCTGGAAGTTCTTCCCATCCATTTTCCTCTTATTTCTTCATCTAAACTTTTGCGGATGGTGTTCACGCACATACCGCAAAAGGGTTCCGGACCTATAAAGGGGCTACTGGATCCCTTGTTTGCTAGGTGATCGGCTTCTTCGTTTCCGTCTATACCAGTGTGTCCTGGTAACCAGTATAGCGTTACTTTATTATCCCTGCCAAGCTTGTTCAGCTTCCCCACACAGTCCCATACCAGTTTGGATCTGATGGTGTATGAGCTAATGGCCTTGATGGCTGCTTGGCTATCTGACAGGATAGCAATTCGTTTTTTGCGATAATTCCTGTCGAGGTTAAACTGTGCACATCTTTCGATTGCGTGTACCTCTGCTTGGAAGATACTTGGGGATGTTCCCATGAATTCGGAGTATCTGGTACGAGGTCCAAACACTCCTGCACCAGTGCCTTCCTTTGTCTTCGAACCATCTGTATACCACTTGCTGGCATTTTGCTCTATGTGGTATGCTGAGGATTCGTCGCTCCAATCGGCTGTACTACTACACATTGCTGTGTAGTTTTTCTCGAAGTGGTATTTGCATACCATTTCGTCTTTTGGTACTTCCAGCCAGGGTATCTTGGCAGCGAGGCTGTTTCGGTCTCTGCTCCCGATTATTTTGCCTCTGCCCATTCTTTCCTTGCTGAACCTTACGATCGCCCAACGTTGCGGCGCTCTCCACCACAAGGTGCAGCGGAGTCAGATCCAGCAGCAGCTCCAATGCTGCTGTCGGACACGACTTCATCGCCCCCGTGATGCAGACACACGCCAGTCTTTGAATCTTCTCAAGCTGTTTCCTCATAGAGGCCAGCTTGATTCTACTTCCCCACGCAACCGCCCCATAAGTGATTGCAGGTCTCACTATCATGTTGTACATCCATCGCAGTATAGTGGGGTTACAACCCCACGTTTTTCCTACCAGATTTCTGCACACCATTAGGGCGCGTTTGGCTTTACCTACCACTGCCTCAGCGTGTCTATTCCATAGGAGTTTGCTATCTAGTGTGATACCCAGATACCTTATCTCCTGTTGGTATTCTACTGCCTTCCCATCTATGAGTATGGGATGTAGGCAGTTTAGTTTTCTCCTTCTAGTAAATGGTATCACCGTGGTTTTGCTCGAGTTGAGTCTCAATACCACTGTTTGACACCATCTACTAGTTACTTTGAGGCCTCTATGAACAATTTCACAGAGCGTTCCCTCAAATTTTCCTCTGGCCATTATGACTATGTCATCGGCATAACCTTGACATTTGATGTCTAGGTCGTTTAGCCTAACCAGTAGTTCATCAACTACCAGGCTCCACATTAGCGGTGATAGTACACCTCCCTGTGGGCACCGAGTTCGAGTGGGCATCGAGTTGTGGAGATCTTAATGGTATCTTTTCCCACTTGTGTCTCCGCCGTTCTAGTTCTCAGCATTTCTCCCATCCACTTTGAGATAGTGCTGTCGATATTCCTTCTTTCGAAGGCCGCCCTGACAGCCTCGTGTGAGGTGTTGTCAAAAGCTCCCTCTATATCCAAGAAGGCACATATCGCTACTTCCTTTATTTCTAGTGCTGCTTCTATTTCGTTTGTCAGCTGATACAGGGCGGTTTCTGTGGATTTCCCTGCTCTGTAAGCATCCTGACTCCTGTGTAGTGGTGTACCTACCAGCACTAAAGTCCTAAGGTAATTATCAATCACCTTCTCCATTGTCTTTAACATAAAAGATGTTAGACTAATGGGTCTAAATGACTTCGGTTGAGTGGTGTCTTTCTTCCCCACCTTCGGTATAAATACCACCTTAGCCCTTCTCCATAGCTCCGGTATATATCCGAGCGCTAAGCTACTTCTAAAGATATTTAGAAGATACGGCATTAGTTCTCTCTCTCCCTTTTGTAGGAAGGCAGGAACTAGTCCGTCCACACCTGGGGCCTTAAAAGGCTGGAAAGTGCCGATATTCCCTTTGTTGCTGGTTGCATTGTTTATTGATAAAGGTGTTGTGTTGTCAAAAGCTCCCTCCAGATCTATAAAGATACCTACTGCAATTTCTTTGCAGTCCAGTGCTGCTTCCAATATGTTAGTTATCTCGTGTAGAGCGTCCACTGTGGATTTGCCTGGCTGATAAGCGTATTGGTGCGTATGGAGAGGACTTCTTTTAAAAGGTCCGCACTCGTATGTGATTATCCACAATTTTTTCCATTGTTTTCAGGAGGAAGGAAGTTAGGATAATTGGTCGGTAGGACTTTGCTAGGTCTTTAGACCTGCGTCCTGCCTTAGGGATGAATATCACCTTGGCCTTTTCCATTCCAGCGGTATGTACGCCAGTCTAAAGCTGGCCTTAAATATCTCAGCAATGCAGGGGGCTATGGTTTCGATACCCTTCTGCAGCATTGGCGGAAAAATGCCATCAGGTCCGGCAGACTTAAATGGCTTAAAACTGTTCACAGCCCTTGCGACTTTTTGAACAGTAAACATGGTTGTTGTCATGTTTTTGCATATTTTGGTTGGGTGTTTCATCCGCGTTATCCCTTCACCAGTTAGAGGCAGGAAAGTGCGTCTGCAGTAAAATGCTTAGACTTTCCTCTAAATCTTTGGTATATTTACCACTCGGTGCCTTAATAAGCCCGATTTTATATTTAATATGAGCCTGATTATTCGCCGCCAACGCCCAAATTATAACAATCAGATTTTTCTCCTCCAAACACCCTGAAGATAATTTATTATTTAACATCGCCAAAAACTCATCTGATGTTAATAACCGGGGCCAATTAGGCATATAAAACGAAATATTCTTGATAATATTCAAGGCTATCAACTTGTTCGCTTTTTCCGGTCGTAGTGAAACTTATAATAAGATCCAGAACTTCGTTTAGCTTCGTCACAGCCGCTTGTCCCTCGGGATGGATCGTGAAAGCTTCCAGGAGTTCCAGCCACAATAGCTCCACCGATTCCCAAGGCTTCTGACGCTTAGTTATCGCTGGATGGACTTTAGTCATACGTTGTAACATGTTATTTTTGACAAACATCTTTCTGCAATCTATAATTATAGGCTGTTGTGTAACAATTGGAAAGAAAACTGTATAACTGTAAGATCGTGGGTTCTACTGACTTGTTCCATTTCTTTTCCTATTAGTATACAGACTGCTTGGAGTAGACAAACGTTGCTTGGAACTTTCATAGGTCCTGAACCAGCTGCAGAACTAGTTAAAGTCAATAACTCACAAGCTAGATTGCTTTTGAACGTAAAAGTGCAAAGCATTTTCAATTTGCAAATTAATAAACTTCTTTGTGTGAGAAGCAATTTTGACCCGCAAATATTCTTTAATAAAATTTTCCAGAATCCCAACTAGCAACTCCAGATCTTACCGGACAAACTCGTTTTTTATCGGCCACCCTCGTCAAACACAACACTCTCCAGAGTCAATTTAACGTAAATTTCTTTGATTTGTTCAATCAACTTCCCTAACAGACCCTTCCTCAAAGCATAGATTTTAGCCTCGTTAGAAACATAAAGGAATCTCATCAGCGCGTTAGCTATAACATTCCTCTTCTTATTCGCAATCTGATCAGATTTCAAGTTGACTAAGTCGTATAAATCTAGCAGTATTTAGCAAAGCTCCGCTCCAACCATCTCTGAATCATCGTCCGACTTTTCTTTCTCGCTCTCCGAACACAAATCAGGAGTAAAATAAATATTTTGCAAAACCTTAAACTTGGAATTAAAATCTTAGTAAAATCTAACAAGTTCTGCATGGATATTGATACATTCGATTGAATCTCTTGAGCTTCCCTATGAAATTCAACCCTAAGCAACGACGATCGTTCGATATCTTTGTTGAAATTGACTCGCAAAGGGTTTGTAGAAATGATTCTTGGCGTCTTTCCGAAATTACGGAAGAGATGATTGATAAAGCGTCCGTTGTTTGCAGACCTGTCTCGTTCTCGCTATGTTCTAATACTATTCTAATTCGATTATAGATCGCACTCCACAATTTGTTACATAGATACAATAATTGACCTGCGGGGGAAGGTGTAACCCCTACCAGGCGCGTCCCCGGGTGGCGGATAGGGGATTGCACACGCGGACCAACACCATTGCACGGTAACCATGCTTCGGCACGAGATTACCAGTTTCCTCTTATCTTTCCTTCTTTGATCTTTCGACCTCCCTTGGTCAACTCTTCGGTCTACTCATGACCACCTTTCAACTCCTGATGCTAGTAGGTATCGAGGGCTAGGGAGTTAAACTTCTTTCTTCTTCAATCTATTACTCCTAATCCTACGGTGGTGGACCTTACCCGTGCCAAGAGGATGCATGGCCAGAAGGAGGTCAGTCTGGTCCCTAACGAAAGGAAACCTGGCAAAAGGTATAAATTGCACCCCCCCACAATGGATAGTGCAAACCGAGGTAACAACCACCAGGTGGGTACGGGCAACAGCTCGGAATCCCACCCTGCGCAAGCAGGCCGCCCAATCGGATCTGGTGTGGGCAACAATCCATTCCCGGAACGTGAGTTCCCAAAAAGTCCACCCGTAAAGGGAGACTCCCGTCCTCTAAGGACAACACAAGTAGCAGGCTAACGAAACCCGGGCCTAGCACTAGTAATGATGCAGAGCTGAATAAAGCGACATCTAGCAAAAAAGAGGTGAAACCGTCCGTCAGAGCCTACAGGGATAGAAGGGCGGCTTACAAACTCCTCGATAAATTTAAGGGCATCCCGGAGGAAAAGCGGTCTGATCAAGACAAGGCGAAACTCGAGTGGGCCCTTAAAGTTACGAAAGAGCATGAGTCGGCGGCAACCCAGGGATCGTTCAAAAGAAAGGACAGATCGATGGACGAATCCCCGCTCATAGGGAAAAAAAGGGCACGACTGGGTCCTTCGCCACAGTCCAACAAAAAGGGACTCCAGAAGCGCTCATACAGTGAGATCATGAAAGATCATCTGGTATGGGCGGTCATTGACAGAGGTCACCGGGATGGGAGTATCGCGCCAGCCAAATGGGGACTGGTGGAAGCGGCTCTCTTGGGCAAATACCTGGACATTCTCCAGAAGAATCCAGGCCCAGCTCCTTGCTGCAGAGACGCAGGTTGGCATCAAGGACATATCAAGCTGGTGGCTTGTGCAGATCAACGATCAGCGGACCTGTACAAGCAAGCCATCGGGGAAGTGGGGGAAGTCTGGCCATGCGCCCGAATCGAGGCTGTCTCAAGGGACAAGATCCCGAGCAGACCGAGATCGAGAGCCTGGATCCCGACGGAACCCTCTGACTCGAGGACAATTCTGAAGATAATTCAGACCAGCAACCCCACGCTTCCAACTGAGGATTGGAGCGTTATCAAAGTTAGCGATGTAGCGGGTATGAGAAGGCAAGTAATTGTCATCTTAAACGAAGCATCTCTAGCGCCACTGGCAGAAAGTAAGGGAGTGATCAGCTACGGCTTCGGCTCCACTACCCTGAATGTTTACAAGAGTGACCAGAGAACCCCAATCCCCTCGAGGGAAGGGGAGCCTCGGTCACATTCAGACAGTGAGATGTCAGATATGGGGGTCACGAATATGTTCGGACCTCTCCATCTAGATGAGATTAGCGAAGCAGAGGAGAATCTGGCGCTAATCTCTGTCACCGAAGACGACAACGACGTAACGATCGTCGCGGTGCCAGAAAACTCTCTTAGCGATGGTGGGGGTAATACAATGTAACCTCCACCACTCCAAAGCAGCCTCGGCTGCTCTGCTCCTCCAACTGTCAAAGGGAGGAGTCGACATCGCCCTAATCCAAGAACCCTGGGTCGTGGGTACCAAGATCTGTGGACTGGGCTCTGACAAGTACAGGTTACTGTACGTAAAAAACGCAGGTAAGCCACGCTCGTGCGTCCTGGCGGATAAAAGCATCAACGCTTTTATGATGCCTAACCACAGCGATTGCGACACTGTCACTGTATCAATGGGACTGATATGGGACGTAGGTTATGGATGGATCTCAGGATACTTCGCCCATGAGAAGGAATGTCCCCCAGAGGGTTTCCATGGTATAATCACAGAAGCCAACCGAGTAGGGGCGGACGTGATTATTGGAGCCGATGCCAATGCCCACCACACCATATGGGGCAGCTCGGACACGAACAACAGAGGTGAGTCTTTACTAGAATTTATACTAACCTCCGACCTAGAAATATGTAATATAGGTAACACTCCCACCTTCACCACAGCCGTGAGAGAGGAGATACTTGATATTACACTCGTTTCCACTAAATCGCCTAACCTTGTAAGCAATTGGAAAGTGTCAAAAGAACACTCCTTTTCTGATCATAGGTTTATTGAATTTAAGGTAGGCATACAGATGCAAACTAGGCCTAAGTTTGTAGACAAACGGAATACTGACTGGGGTAAGTACAAAACTACCCTATCGGGTCTTCTATCGGAAGAGCCGCCCCCAACACCAAAAACAGGGGATGAGCTAGACAGAACTGTAAAACAGTTCACAGGTGCCTGTAACAAGGCCATGCGCACATCATGCAAAGTCGTGAGCAGGATAGGTAAGAGCAAACCACGGTGGTGGACGCCGTTAATAAGCTCCCTAAGAAAGGAAAGCAGGAGGCTGTTCAACGAGGCAAAAAGCACCAATGAGTGGGCTGCCTATAAGAACAGCCTACGGAATTTCAAAACGGAGGTTAGGAAGGCCAAAAGGTCATCCTTTGCTCGGCTCTGCGAGCAAATAGAGGAAACCTCAGAAGCCAGCCGACTGCGACAAATTTTATCTAAGGATCCGGCAGTCCAAAGCTTCATACAGAAGCAAGATGGAAACTGGACAACCTCATGTACAGAAACGCTGGAGCTACTCATGGATACACACTTTCCAGACAAATGGAATAAGTGTAGTGGACTCCACCATAACTGCTCCACCTCGGTATTTGGCTGACAGAATTGTAGGTGCAGATAAGCTAACCTGGAGCATCAAAAGCTTCAAACCCTTTAAGTCACCTGGACCTGACGGGATCAGTCCAGTTGAGCTGCAAGAGGCCATAGATATAGTTACACCTTGGTTGGAGACTATGTTTAAGGCATGTATAAACCTCTCATACATCCCAAAAATATGAAGAGAGGTCGAAGCGGTCTTCATCCCAAAAGGAGGAAAGTCCTCACACACTTCCCCCAAAGACCTGAGACCAATCAGCTTATCATCGTTCCTGCTAAAGACACTTGAAAGACTGATTGACTTGCACATGAAGGAGGCATTACACCCTGAAATGCTGTCAATGTCTCAGCACGCATACACAAAGGGGAAATCCGTGGAAACAGCACTCCACGCCTTGGTAAACCAGATAGAGAGCTCGATGAGGCATAAGGAGTTCACGATGGTTGTCTTTCTCGATATAGAAGGGGCATTTAACAACGTGAAGCTTGAAGCCATAGAATCAGCCTTAACTGGACTAGCCATGGACAATGCTCTATGTCACCTGATCGGAAAATTGCTCCGTGAAAGGAACATTAGGGCCACAATGGGAGAATCCCACATAAAAAGGAAGGTGAGTATGGGGAACCCCACAAGGAGGTGTCCTCTCACCATTGCTTTGGAACATCACGCTAAATGAGCTGCTCCTCCAACTTAGGAAAGCCGGCTGCAGGGTCGTCGCCTATGCGGATGACGTAGCAATAGCGGCCTCAGGGAAACACCTCAATACAATGTCGCAACTTGTTGAAGGGGCCCTATCGAAACTAGCGCAATGGTGCAAAAGGTGTGGCGTAGATGTCAACCCGGCGAAAACCGAGCTAGTCGTTTTCACAAGGAAACACAACATCCCAGAATTCAGGCCCCCAATGCTAAAGGGCACTGAACTGGCGATCAAGGAGAGCGCCAAGTACTTAGGTCTCATACTAGACCGAAAGTTATCTTGGAAGCTCAACATAAACGAAAGAGTACGGAAAGCAACGGTGGCGCTGTACTCTTGCAAGAGAGCGGTGGGGAAGTCTTGGGGCCTCAACCCCAAGATTACCTTCTGGATATACAGAGCCGTAGTCACACCAATACTCTACTACGGCGTTTTCATATGGTGGCCGGCACTTAATAAAAGAGTCCATCAAATGGCGCTTACAAAAGTGCAGAGAATGGCGGCGCTCATGATAACGGGAGCCATGAGAACGACGCCTACGAAAGCCTTGGAGACAATCCTGGACATAGCCCCGGTCGATTTAATGGGCAAGCAACTTGCCATTACCACAGCACTTAGACTAAAGTCAGTGCGAATGTTGACATCGGACTATCGTGGACACGCCGGAATAATCAATGAATTTAAAGGGGTGCCCAAAAACATAGACCGATGTCTAGCAACACCTGCTTTTGGTAACAACTTCTCATACCACATACCCTCTAAAGAGGAGTGGATGGAAAAGAAAGAGGTACCAGCAGGACACACGCAGGTCTTTACAGACGGCTCACGGAGGGAGGACAAAGTAGGCAGCGGAGTTTTCTCCAACGACCTCAACCTCAGAATTAGCTTACGCCTGCCAGACTACTGCAGCGTTCTACAGGCGGAGGTAACCGCCATAAAAGGGGCAGCAGAGTGGCTGATGGTAAATGGGGATCCTGGTGAACAGATCCACATTTACACCGATAGCCAAGCTGCTCTCCGGGCAGTTACTAGCGTGTGCACCAACTCAGCAGTGGTCTCTGGCTGTCGGAGAAAGCTGAATGAGCTCGCAGCACACACAAACGTGAGACTCACGTGGGTACCAAGCCACAGCGGGATCTCAGGTAACGCAAAAGCGGATGAGCTTGCAAAGAACGGCACAAGCCTGCACTCAACCGATATATTACAGGATATTGGTATTCCATTTGCCTCGTGCAAGGAGACCATAGCCGAAATAACCTCGAACCTAGCGGAGCGAAGGTGGAGGGATGAAGAAACCTGCGAGGTAACCAGGCAAATATGGCCTCACCGAAACAGGAAAGGAAGCACCAACATTGTCTCTCTAAAAAGAAACGATATCAGACTGGCAGTGGGAGTCATCACGGGACACTGTCCCATTGGCAGGCACGCTGAGAGACTGGGCATAGCGAAGCGGGACTACTGCAGAGGCTGCCTGGACGAGGAGGAAGAGGAGAGTGTTCAGCATTACCTATGCCAATGCCCCTCTCTGACCGCAACACGATTGCTCTTCTTAGGCCGACCTTTCTTGGATGATCTCTCTGACCTCGCATCACTAGATGCGCAGACTCTCATGAGGTTCATCCAAAAATGGTTTGACATTTTTGACTCGAAAAAGTTTGACAAAATCCCCTGAGGAGGGTTGTACTGCAAGTACCGTGGTAACACAACGGGCCCATCTGAGGCCTATGTGAGCATTAGCTGCCACTTAAACCTAAACCCTAAACCTAAACCTACATTAATTGAGGCAAAGATGTAAAGTATAAGTGTGTTGGGGCGCATTGATCAATGCCCTCACAGAAGTCACGCCAGGTTTTCCTTTTCGACCTTCTCAATTCTTTATTGTAATCAGTAAGTGTCACTCTGTAGGGCTCCCTGCATGGCATCTTTGAAACGTCATTGTATGTTAAGGGGTTAAGGGCGAAATGTAGCCTGAATATATAAATATATTCAACCTGTTTGTAGCTCTATAATATGAAGTCTTATTAACACGTGTATTCCATTTTTGTATTAAAATTCCAAGTAGATTTATCAATTTTGACGTAGTATAACGTATCTAAGACGTCATGTATATGTAATAAGATCACATGTATATGGACACGTCAACGCGCATTTTATTCGCATGTCAAGAAGTTAATAAGATTGTGACTCATGGGTTTCACTCATGTTTATTTATTTTCTCGTTTATATAATTTCGTATTATGTTTAAATAAATGTGATTATCTAGAGTTCAAATGAGTTATTAATAATATTCGCTTCTAATAATTCTTTATTCAACGGAAACGCGTCTGCTGAACGCTTAAGTTAAATATAAAGAAATGATCTTAAAACAATGTTATTTATCTAGTACTATTTTTTGAATTGCTAAAACCATACAACATTATAGATATAAACTTAACACTTATGTCAATACCCAGTCATTACTACGTTGTTCAATACCCGGGTACCTTTGTACCCGCATGGGTTTTTCATTCAATAAAATTATTTTAATACCCGGAAACTTTCACATTACAACTCGGGATTACCCATAGAGTATTCCACTACCCGAAAAACCCTATTTCTATAAATAAAACCGCCGGGTGGGCAAAGTATGGGATCAAAATATGGTGGATAAGCGACGCCAGTAAGAACATGCGAAAGTGTACCCGGGTATTGACATAAAGTGTTAATAAAGTCGGAACACAGCTTGCATATATAAATATACTCAACCATTCCAGAGCTCTATAATGCTAAGAGATTTGTTTTTGGTAGTCCTGAAAAGACTCATTAGTATTATAGAGCTCCGGAAAGGTTGAGCATATTTATATATTCAAGCTGTGTTCCGACTTTATTAAGTTTATCTAGTACTCGTTTAGTGACATGGAATTGTACTGGGAGCTGGTAATTACTGGAAGGTTATATTCGCTTCGTGCATAACTGCGCTTAGCGCCACCCGTGACCAAAAAGACAACTTCGTCTCCAATGAAAGTGTATACAAACAAGCAAAAAAATAATAAACTTAATAAAGACGGAACAAAGCTTGAATAAATAAATATACTCAACCTTTCCGGAACTCTATAATACTAATGAGTCTTTTTAGGACTATCAAAAACAAATCTCGTATGAAATTTGTCAGTTATTCTATAGCTTTCAGTCCACCTTCGTGGCACTCAACAAAAACCATAAAAATAATGTTGTAGTGTATTGTTGTATGGTTTTACCAATTCAAAATTTATCATTTATATCAATAACCTGCTAAGTTCATGTCTCTCTCACAAAATGTCAAAATTAAAAACATCTAACCCTAATCAACACATGGGATTTTAAGTGAGTGATTTACAAAATATTGTTCATGGAAGCAAAGCTGTGCTGATGAGAGATAAATCTCGAAACGCGTCCACAGATGGCTATCCACTCAAGGTATCGGAAAGACATGATCTTAAAAATCAATGTTATTTTTATGGTTTTTGTTGAGTGCCACGAAGGTGGACTGAAAGCTATAGAATAACTGACAAATTTCATAAGAGATTTGTTTTTGGTAGTCCTAAAAAGACTCATTAGTATTATAGAGTTCCGGAAAGGTTGAGTATATTTATATATTCAAGCTTTGTTCCGTCTTTATTAAGTTTATCTGATTATCTATAATGTTATATGGTTTTACCAATTCAAAAAAAATAATAATTCAATAAAATAAACACTATATACACATCCATTAAAATACTCCATCTCGCATTTCCGATTGATTGGTCTTTGATTGATTGTTTCGACATTGACACGAGAAGTCGAGACCGCGGAATCGACAAAATGCGAGAAAATCGATTTGCTGCTGATTACAGATATGTAAATTATATTTCGCTAGCTCTTTCGGTTCACTTTCGCCTGCAAAAATTGAAGAAATTTTTATGAAATTTCAGCGCTCTAGTGGAGATCTCGGAAAGTCGTGAATTTCCGCGGACAATCTTAGTGTATCCATAGGAAAATGACCTTCCGATAACGATGCCGCAATCCGTTTGTAATTATCTGCAACCGTTTCCGAGATATCTACTTAGAAAATCAAAAATCGAGTTTATTTCAGTTTCAAATTTATCGACGAATTATTGAATATTTCCGGACAATTTACACATCGACTTGTTCGTCTTGTCGTGTAGTATATATGTGCCTAAAATGATTTCGCTGTTCCTTACCGTTTTCGAAAAAATCGAAAAAAAAAACAGAAAAAGCATGTATTTTTCGAACGAAATGATGGAAAATTTTGGTCAAAAATTTTTTTGCAAATTTTTTTCGTGATTTTTTCTTTGGTTTCAGGGAGGAAATCGAAGTGATTAAAACGGTTTTCCAGTTTATTTCGCTCTAAAGTTACTAATAAACAAATTTTATAATTTTTTTCGCAGTACACAATCATACATTTCCTACTGATTTGTGGCTCTCATCACTTTTGAACCGCTCACCTCCGAGACTTCTAGTCATCACCAATCGATTCAGCGTCCCAAAATTAGCCGGAAAACGTATATAATATTTCATGGGAAGCTTTCAGTTAAGAAATACCATCGACTCAGGAAGTCTAGACCGCGGAAACGACGAAATTGCGAGAAAATAGATTTTTTCAAAATCATTATTTTTTTAGTCACAGCGAAATTGAAAAACGTTCCTGAAAGCATTTTTGCTGCTGATAACAGATATGTAAATTATATTTCGCTAGCTCTTTCGGTTCACTTTCGCCTGCAAAAATTGAAGAAATTTTTATGAAATTTCGGCGCTCTAGTGGAGATCTCGGAAAGTCGTGAATTTCCGCGGACAATCTTATAGCATTCACAGGAAAATGACCTTCTGAAAATGATGCCGCAATCCGTTTTTAATTATCTGCAAGTGTTTCCGAGATATCTACTTAGCAAATCGAGAATCGGGTAAATTTCAGTTTGAAATTTATCTACGAATTATTGAATATTTCCGGACAATATACACATGGAGTTGTTCGTCTTATCGTGTAGTTTCTGTGTGCCCAAAATGATTTCGCTACTCTTTACCGTTTTCGAAAAAATCTAAAAAAAGCCGAAAAAGTATGTATTTTTCGAACGAAATGATGGAAAATTTTGGTCGAAATTTTTGTTGCAAATTTTTTTCGTGATTTTTTTTGGCTACACGAAGGAAATCGAAGTGCTGAAACCGGTTTTCCAGTTTATTTCGCTCTAAAGTTACAAATAAACAAATTTTATATTTTTTTTCGCTGTACACAATCACACATTTCATACTGATTTGACGCTGTCATAACTTTTGAACCGCTCACCACATAGCCTTCTAGTCTTCACCATTCGATCCAGCGTCCCAAAATTAGTCGGAGGACGTATATAATATTCCCTGGGAAGCTTTCAGTTACGAAATACCATCGACTCGGGAAGTCTAGACCGCGGAAATGACGAAATGCGAGAAAATCAATTTTTCAACATCGTTATTTTTTAAGGCACAGCAAAATTTAAAAACGTTTCTAAAAGCAAATTTGCTGCTGATTACAGATATGCAAATTATATTTCGCTAGCTCTTTTAGTTCACTTTCGCCTGCAAAAATTGAAGAAATTTTTATGAAATTTCGGCGTTCTAGTGAAGATCTCGGAAAGTCGTGAATTTTCTGCAGACCTTGTTGGTGAACCCAAAGGAAAATGACCTTCTGAAAAAGATGCCGCAATCTGTTTTTAATTATCTGCAACCGTTTCCGAGATATCTACTTGGCAAATCGAGAATCGGGTAAATTTCAGTTTGAAATTTATCGACGAATTATTGAATATTCCGGACAATTTATACATCAAGTTGTTCGTCTTGTCGGGTAGTTTCTTTGTGCACAAAATGATTTCGCCACTCTTTACCGTTTTTGAAAAAATCGAAAAAAACCGAAAAAGCATGTATTTTTCGAACGAAATAATGGAAATTTTTTGTCGAAAATTTTTTTGCAAATTTTTTTCGTGATTTTTTTTTGGCTATACGAAGGAAATCGAAGTGCTGAAAACGATTTTCCAGTTTATTTCGCTCTACAGTTACAAATAAACAAATTTTATATTTTTTTCGCTGTATACAATCACACATTTCCTACTGATTTGATGCTATCATAACTTTCGAACCGCTCACCACAGAGACTTCTAATCTTCACCGATCTATTCAGAGTCCCAAAATTAGTGGGATAACGTGTATAATATTCCCTGGGAAGCTTTCAGTTAAGAAATACCATCGACTCGGGAAGTCTAGACCGCGGGAACTACGAAATGCTAGAAAATCGATTTTATCAAAATCGTTATTTTTTGAGTCACTGTAAAATTTAAAAACCCTTCTGAAAGCATTTTTCCTGCTGATTACAGATATGCAAATTATATTTCGCTAGCTACTTCTGCGATAGACACAAACGACTACTGACCAAATACAAAGAATCCAACATTCACTGGACCATCACAAACCACCTATGCATCAGACGTGACCCTAATAAACCCTCCCGCAGACACCCACTCCTGACACTCCACGAATCACTATACGACTGAACTCATAACCTGTTGATCCTGCTTTTTTTTTCTTTTTTAAATCTTGTTTTGTATCCTTTATAATAACTGTATTTTTTTTTGTATATATTAAAACATTAATTTTATCTGTGTGCAATTACCGGGCGGAAAGACCTAGTGGTCGATAGCCTTTTGTAGACTTTTTGTTTTCAATAAATATTTCTTCTTCTTCTTCTTCTAAAATAAAATAAAATAAAATAAAATAAAATAAAATAAAATAAAATAAAATAAAATAAAATAAAATAAAATAAAATAAAATAAAATAAAATAAGTAGAGTAGCTATGAGAGTTCTAGGCCAAAATCCCATAAGGATTTACATAGGGGTCTAAATTCACATTTTGTAACCAGATTTCACATTTTGTAACCAGATTCCACTTTTTGTAACCAGATAACCAAGTGTCCGTAAGGTTGGTATTACCCTTAATCTACTTTTTGTAACCAGATAACCTAGGGTCCGTTTAGGTTGGTATCACCCCTTAATCACACTCGATTTCAGAGAAGTTTATTAGAGTAGACAGACAAGATTAGACGGACAGGACTAAACAAACAAAACTAGATATATATATATATATATATATATATATATATATATATATATATATATATATATATATATACATGTATATTTTGAAAAACATATATTTGGGGTACGTATAACTTATTTTATGTATAATATGATTGTACAAAAAAAAATGAAACAGTAATTCATGATTTTCAACGTAACAAAAGTAAAAAAAAAGAAAAAAACATAAAATATGTATATTTTGAAAAACATATAGTTGGGGTAAACATAACTTATTTTATGTACAATTGATTGATTGCAGAACAAAAAAAATAAACCTGATAAATAATAAAAACAACCATATATTTGCGATATATATTATTTTTTAGGATAATTTTTGAAACACTCTCCCAAACATAGGCCCGGCATATCTTTACATGTTTCACAATGGTAAATGGTGTCCTTCCTTTTTTTTTGTTGGGCACATACTCGGCATCTTTTTCTTTGCGTTTTCCCTTTATCGTTCGTTGCGTCGATTTTTGTCGGCAAATGTTGTGTTCTTTTGTTCGTACCACGCAAATCTTTCTTCTCAGGAAGTATCTTTTCTAAAATGTTTTGCCGATATTCATATAGTGACAATTTCCTGCCACTATATTTATTATACAGCAGGTAAGAATTTTGAAACAAAAGGTGTAAAATATGTACACCCAGCTTCTTGTACCACCGTACAGTCTTACGTTGAGACGGGTAGTAGGACATCAGTTGATCTTGGCGAGCAATGCCACTCATAAACTCATTATATTTTATAATCGGCAAAGGCTTTTCTTTTTCTTGACCTCTTCTATTTGCAACATTTTGCATAGAATTTTGGAATTCCGTTGATATATACGTGACATCCCTTTTATCCTTCCACTTCCCAATCATGACGTATCTCTTATATTTAGCAATGCTTTGCCCTTTTTTTAATTTTGAAGTAATTACCTCTGCAGGTAGTCCCTTTCTACTCACACGTAAGGTTCCCGTAGAAAAAGTTCTTTGCTCGAGTAATAAAAATGCAAGTTCAATGGAGTTGTAAAAACTGTCCATATAAACCGAATGCCCTTGACCAAGTTTACCTGCCAACAGCTCTAAAACGACCTTTTGAGCATGGCCTTTGCCTCCCGTTATATCGTGCCGACCGGTATATACCATAAACTTTAGTACCAAACCATCTGGCTCTGTAAGCATATACAGTTTGATGCCATATTTATGCCTTTTGTTTTGAACATACTGACGAAAAACGAGTCTTCCCTTCCATAACACCATAGACTCGTCAAGTGAAAGGTTTTTATCTGGACAATAAAGATTATTCATCTTCTCGTTGAAATACGTTAGAATTGGTCTAATTTTATAAAGACGGTCTTGGGGTTCAGGTTCCCCAATTTCTGGGTTTCATTATTAGCAAATACCGATCTCGGCCCATATAGTTCGAAAAGCACGATAAATTATAAAGCCAATGCTTTTTCCAATAATCTTGGACTCGATTTAATTTGATGGTCCCCATGTGGAATGTCAAACCAATAAATACCAACAGCTCCTCCTTGGATAAAGGCTTCCAATGGGATATCCTACTTCTTGGTGTTAGATTTCTAGTAAAAAAATAATCTTCCGCATACTGATTGGTTTCGGCGACAATTTGATTTAGTGAATTATCGTCGAGTAATAGGCGAAAATAATCATATGGTTCTTCGTTTTCTGGTCTCAATAATAATTTACTTTCGTTCAAGAATGGAATTTCTGTCATGCCGTTACATTCATTCTGCCATGTATCGTCTTGCACGTTTTCTTCTGCAGATTCTTCATTTTCTTCATTCTCGGACTCCGTTTCTTCTTCCGATGTTGGACCGTAATCTTCACTATCGGATTCAGATAAAAAACTTTCCATTTCTTCGTCTGTAGACCTATTAGAGTCGGTAAAAGAAACTGCTCTACGGCGTTTGATGCCTGAAGGTCCCGGTTGGTTGTTATCCATTTTATAAGGGTCAACACAAAACGAAAGTTTGTCAAAAGTCGCCAACCACTACACTAAACACAAAAGAACAGCCCTTCACGAATGCTTGCACTGTACTGACTGTCTAAATACGGCTAAATAAGCCGGTTGTTTGTTATCCGTTTTATAAGGGTAAACACAGAACGAAAGTTTGTCAAAAGTCGCTAACCACTACACTAAACACAAAAAACAGCCCTTCACGAATGCTTGCACCGTACTGAATGTCTAAATAGGGCCAAATATGACTAAATAAGCAGAGGACGCGCATGTGCGTCATTCGCACATGGGAGGAGCTCAGTTGGACGCGCATGAGCGTCGTTCGCACCGAAAATGAAACTAAATAAGCAGAGGACGCGCATGAGCGTCATTCGCACATGGCAAGGGCTCAGTTGGACGCGCATGTGCGTCGTACGCAGCGAGAGTGTTAAGTTACGAAATACCATCGACTCGGGAAGTCTAGACCGTGGAATGACGAAATGAGAGAAAATCAATTTTTCAAAATCGTAATTTTTTAAGGCACAGCAAAATTTAAAAACGTTTCTAAAAGCATTTTTGCTGCTGAGTACAGATATGCAAATTATATTTCGCTAGTTCTTTCGGTTCACTTTCGCCTGCAAAAATTGAAGAAATTTTTATGAAATTTCGCCGCCCTAGTGGAGATCTCGGAAAGTCGTAAATTTCACGCCGACAATCTTAGTGTACCTATAGGAAAATGACCTTCTGAAAACCATGCTGCAGTCCGTTTTTAATTACCTGCCACCGTTTCCGAGATATCTACTTAGCAAATCGAGAATCAGGTAAATTTCAGTTTGAAATTTATCGACGAATTATTGAATATTTCCGGACAATTTACACATCTGCTTGTTCGTCTTTTCGTGTATTTTCTGTGTGTCCAAAATGATTTCGCTACTCTTTACCGTTTTCGAAAAAATCGAAAAAAACCGAAAAAGCATATATTTTTCGAACGAAATAATGGAAAATTTTTGTCGAATTTTTTTTTTCAAATTTTTTTCGTGATTTTTTTTTTGATTACACGAGGGAAATCGATGTTTTGAAAACGGGTTTCCAATTTAATTCGCTCTAAAGTTACAAATAAACAAATTTTATATTTTTTTTCGCGGTACACAATCACACATTTCCTACTGTTTTGACGCTGTCATAACTTTTGAACCGCTCACCACAGATACTTTTAGTCTTTACCAATCGATTCAGCGTCCCAAAATTAGCCGGAGAACGTATATAATGTTCCCTGGCAAGCTTTCAGTTAAGAAATACCATCGACTCGGGAGGTCTAGACCGCGGAAACGACGAAATGCGAGAAAATCGATTTTTGCAAAGTCGTTATTTTTTGAGTCACAGCAAAATTTAAAAACGTTTCTGAGAGCATTTTCGCTGTTGATTACAGATATGCAAATTATATTTAGCTAACCCTTTGGGTTCCCTTTTGCCTGAAAAAATTGAAGAAATTTCTATGAAATTTTGGCGCTCTAGTGGAGATTTCGGAAAGTGATGAATTTACCTCGGACAATCTTACCGTATCCATAGGAAAATGACTTTCTGAAAATGATGCCGCAATCTGTTTTTAATTATCTACAACCGTTTCGGAGATATCTACTTAGCAAATCGAGAATCGGGTAAATTTCAGTTTGAAATTTATTGACGAATTATTGAATATTTCCGGACAATTTACACATTGACTTGTTCGTCTTGTCTTGTAGTTTCTGTGTGCCCAAAACAATTTCGCTGCTCTTTACCGTTTTCGAAAAAATCGAAAAAAAACGTAAAAGCATGTATTTTTCAAACGAAATGATGGAAAATTTTTGTCGAAATTTTTTTTACAAATTTTTTTCAAAATTTTTTTTTGGCTACACGAAGGAAATCAAAGTGCTGAAAACGGTTTTCCAGTTTATTTCGCTCTAAAGTTATAAATAAACAAATTTTATATTTTTTTTCGCAGTACACAATCACACATTTCCTACTGATTTGATGCCGTCATAACTTTTGAGCCGCTCACCACAGGGACTTCTAGTCTTCACCAATGAATTCAGCGTCCCAAAGTTAGTCGGAGATCGTATATAATATTCCCTGGGAAGCTTTCAGTTAAGAAATACCATCGACTGGGAAGTCTAGACCGCGGAAACGACGAAATGCGAGAAAATCAATTTTTTCAAAATGGTTATTTTTTGAGATACAGCAAAAGTTAAAAACGTTTCTGAAAGCATTTTCGCTGCTGATTACAGATATGCAAATTATATTTAGCTAACCTTCTCGGTTCACTTTCGCCTGCAAAAATTTAAGAAATTTTTATGAAATTTCGGCGCTCTAGTGGAGATCTCGGAAAGTCGTGAATATCTCGCGGACAGTCTGAGTGTATTTATAGGAAAATGACCTTCTGAAAACGATGCCGCAATCCGTTTTTAATTAGCTGCAACCGTTTCCGAGATATCTACTTAGAAAATCAAGAATCGGGTAAATTTCAGTTTGAAATTTATCGACGAATTATTGAATATTTCCGGACAACTTACACATCGACTTGTTCGCCTTGTCATGTAGTTTCTGTGTGCCCATGCTGATTTCGCTTCACTTTACCGTTTTCGAAAAAATCGAAAAAAACGAAAAAGCATGTATTTTTTCAACGTAATGATGGAAAATTTTTGTCAAAAATTTTGTTGCAAATTTTTTTCGTGATTTTTTTTTGGCTACATGAAGGAAATCGAAGTGCTGATAACGGTTTTCCAGTTTATTTCGCTCTACACTTACAAATAAAGAAATTTTATATATTTTTTCGCTATACCCAATCACACATTTCCTACTGATTTGACCTTGTCATAACTTTTGAACCGCTCACCACATAGACCTCTAGTCTTCACCAATCGATTCAGCGTCCCAAAATTATTCGGAAAACGTATATAATATTCCCTGGGTAGTTTTCATTTAAGAAATACCATCGACTCGGGAAGTCTAGACCGCGGAAACGTCGAAATGCGAGAAAGTCAATTTTTTGGAAATCGTTACTTTTTGAGTCACAGCAAAATTTAAAAAGGTTTCAGAAAGCAATTTTGCTGCTGATTACAGATATGCAAATTATATTTCGCTAGCTATTTCGGTTCACTTTCACCTGCAAGGATTGAAGAAATTTTTATGAAATTTCAGCGTTCTAGTGGAGATCTCGGAAAGTCGTGAATTTACTGCGGATGATCTTAGTGTATCCATAGGAAAATAACCTTCTGAAAGCGATGCCGCAATCCGTTTTTAATTTTCTGCAACCGTTTCCGAGATATCTACTTTGCAAATCGAGAATGTGGTAAATTTCAGTTTGAAATTTATCGGCGAATTATTGAATATTTTCTGACAATTTACACATCGACTTGTTCGCCTTGTCGTGTAGTTTCTGTGTGCCGAAAATGATTTCGCTTCTCTTTACCGTTTTTGAAAAAATTGAAAAAAACCGAAAAAGCATGTATTTTCCGAACGAAATGATGGAAAATTTTTGTCAAAAATTTTTCTGTTAATTTTTTTCATGATTTTTTTTGGTTACACGAAGATTTAATCCACGTGCTGAAAACGAGATATTTCGCTCTAAAGTTACACATAAGCAAGATAAAGCCTATATTTTGGCCTTGAATTCATTTTAACCTTTGGCGCTAGTGTTGTGTTACTGGGAGCGAATAATTCAATATCTTGTGTGATATTAGTCAGGAAGTAGTTGTTTTAATATAACATAACAGGGATTTGTATGGACTTAATATTATAGAGCTACAAACAGGTTGAATATATTTGGGCTACATTTCGCCCTTAATAAGTTTATATGATTGTATCTATAATTAGTATGGTTTCACCAATATTTTATAAAAACATTTGATTTTCACGCTATAATTTTGAAGATAGCAAATATATATATATATATATATATATATATATATATATATATATATATATATATATATATGTGTATGCGTCTAACGGTTGACCCGCACGGACGCACATATCTCTTGAGAATGGCGAATGTTAGTTCGCCGAAACGTCGAGAATCCGGTTCTTTTCAGAGCCAACCCTCAGCATCAACGCGGAATCCCCGAGAAAACAATACAACACAGGTATCTATCCGCGAAAACCTCAAATACAACATATATATATATATATATATATATATATATATATATATATATATATATATATATTATATATATATATATATTTTTTTTTTTTATCAGCCTGTATTAATCCACTCCTGGACATAGGCCTCTTCCATTTTCCTCCATGTTGACCTTTCTTGTGCTGGGCGCATCCAGTTCTTTCCCGCTCTTCTTTGTATATCATCTTGCCATCTTAGCATGGGTCTGCCTCTGCTTCTCTTTGTTTTCCGTGGTCTCCACTGCATAATGAGTTTTGTCCATTTCTCATCATTTCGCGTAACGTGTCCTGCCCAACGCCACTTGTTTTTTGCAGTTTGTTCTATGACGTCGCTTACTTTAGTTCTTGCCCTGATATCCTCGTTTCTTTGTTTATTCCTTAAGCGAATTCCCAGCATCGCACGTTCCATCGCACGTTGACAAACCCGTAGCTGTTGTGCACTTTTCTTTGTCATGGTGACTGTTTCGAGTCCGTATAATATAACTGGCAGTACGTATACTTTCCCTTTCAGATTAATTGGTATCTTCGGTTCTTTGAGGATAAATGCGAGTTTTCCAAATGCTGCCCATGCCAAACTGATCCTCCTCCTTACCTCGGTTGTCTGTTTGTCTTTGCCTAGCCTGATGCTGTGTCCCAGATAAATATATTCTTCCACTAGTTGAAGTGTGTGGTTATCGATATTGACATTGATGTTGGTGTTGTTTGAGCTCATGATCTTCGTTTTCTGGAGGTTAATTTCTAGTCCTACTTTCTGTGACTCCTTCTTTAGTTCGCAGATCATGGTGTTAAGTTCGTCCTGGTCGGTGCTCATGATCACAATGTCGTCGGCGAATCGGAGATGATTCAAAAATCTCCCATATATGTTGACGCCCTTTTGTTGCCATGTCAGGTTCTTACACACGTCTTCTAATGCCAGGGTAAATAATTTTGGAGAGATTGACATCTCCCTGTCTTACCCCTCTCCGTATAGGGATTTTTTCGGTTGTTATATTTTCGTCTACTATGATATGTATGTATTGAGCATGTATTGTTATTATTTTATTATTCGTCTGTATTGAGCATGCCACATGCTTGTAGATATATTTAATGAGGTTGGTATCTCTTGAATCAATAGCAAATATTACCGTAGGTTATTTCTATTTCTAGCGTTGAAATGGTCATAATTTTTTGTTTTTAATATCAAAGAATTTTTAGAATAATTATTTAAAATCAATCGATTTTTAGACATAAATAGCAGCCGTGGAGAGTTGAAACTTATAATGAACATTACTTTATTATTATTATTAACTCATTTATTGTCCTCCATACAAAGAAATATACAATCTGTTTAATTACAAATTAAAAATATTACACATTATATGTTCACATTACACATATGTTCATATTACACATATGTTCATATTACACATATGTTCAAAAATGTAACTGAATAGAGAACAAAAGAACTTATTCAAGAAATTATCTAGAATTTCCCAATCTTCCATAAGCCCTTTTAGTAATCTTTAGGTAAACTTTACATCGACTAACATAGGAAAAATAAGTAGACGAATATTAACGTTCATTTTTCTAAATGCTCACTCTATTTTGG
Organism: Phosphuga atrata; assembly: GCA_944588485.1. Classification (NCBI taxonomy): domain Eukaryota; kingdom Metazoa; phylum Arthropoda; class Insecta; order Coleoptera; family Silphidae; genus Phosphuga; species Phosphuga atrata. The sequence goes on along the minus strand of OX155894.1, from coordinate 4,989,378 downwards.
ACCCTGTATTCTTTGCCTTTTAAAATAATTTTTATACCGTTCAACGCTCGCTAATCTTAACTCCATTGGTAGATTGTTAATGATGGACGTTATTTGGTAAGTGTACGAAGATTTAAACTTTGAGGTATGGTGTATAGGTGGAGTCAGCAAGCCCTTATTACGCATATTAATTGTATGAACGTCCGTTCTGAAGGTCATTTTGTTGTACAGATACATGGGTAATTTGCAGTATAGGATTTTTTTTAAAAGACATGTAAGATGAAATTTCCGAAGTTTTTCCATATTAATCCATTTGCATCGAATTTCCGTGGATATTTTTTGGCGAGGTCTTAGGCCATGTATAAATCTGATACACCTATTTTGTGCTCGTTGTATTCTGGCGCGGTCTGCATTATTAATGAAACTAGTATACACCGATTCAGGATAACTAAGCATTGACAAAACATAGGGAATCACTAGTTTCCTTTTTAAGTTTAAATATAAGACACGCCTACAAGAATGCAACACTTTCAATTTTAAATAAACACGCTTTAAGAGTGTTGATGCATGTGATGAAAATTTTAATCTGTCATCAATTAATAGTCCGAGATTTTTTGCTTCATTTGTTATGTTCAGGCGCTGATCATGCATAGTAATTGTCAGTTTTTCCTTAATAGCCACTTGTTTCCTTTTTGAGGCAAATACCATGATTTTAGTCTTGCTCGGGTTGATCGTGAGGGAATGTCCAGCGGAGAATTTAGATATACTTCTCAGGTCATCATTTATTAATCGTTCAGCGAGTTCAAGCTTATCAGAAGGGAAAGTATACATTAACTGTGTGTCGTCAGCATACTGATGATGAAGACCATTCTTTATTGTTGCTCCAATATTTATAGTGTATAGAGTAAACAGTAATGGTCCCAACACAGAACCCTGTGGCACACCACCATTTACAACTATACTTTCCGAGATATCATTTTGTAAAGTAACCCTTTGACTTCTGCCCCGCAAGAAACTAGCAAAAAACTTTATAGTGTTTTTGGACATTCCTATATAGTGCAAAATACTAAGAAGCATACGATGATTGACCGTATAAAAGGCTTTGCTGAAGTCCAATAGTACTAGTACAGCTCTGCATTGTGGCTATCAATCGCCCTTGCTATTTCATCAACTACGTCCATTAGTACTGTAGTGGAGCTATGACCTTTTCTAAAACCGGATTGAGTCGCCGGAAAGATTTTATTTACTTCAAGAAACTTCCTAACTTGCAGGTCCACCACTTTTTCAAGGACTTTGGAAAATTAGAAATTTGGAAATAGATCAGTAATTAAGTTAGGGCATGCGTTTTTGGCAATTGGGTGGACATATGCGTGTTTCCATGCATCCGGAAATACGCTGTCTAGTAAGCAACTGTTAACTATATGAGTAATAATTGGAAGTATCTGAGGCAAGCACATTTTTATCATGTTGATATTTATTCCATCAGAGCCCATAGCACTAGATTTTATATTGAGAATTATTTTGTGAATATCAGTTTCAGTTACCGGCTTTAGGTTCAATAAATCTGAGATTTTCCTTATGAAAGAATATTGATAACTTACAAGAGTATTTTCATCAACTTCTTGAGCGAGTTGGTTAGCAGACCCTACAAAATAGTTGTTTAGATCATTGACACTACCCAGTGATTCTGGCAGGCCTGGTTTAGTTTTTGGGCAGGTAGTGTTCATGTTTTTTAAACCTTGCCAAATAATCTTCTCATCACCTAAAGTTGTGATACTTTGCAAATACGCTCTTTTTTCTTGTCGCGTGGTAATTCTTGCAAGTTTTTGCAAATCCTTGAAACATTTTCTCACAGAAATACACCCTCTCTCTCTCTCTCTCTCTCCAATGGCACTACAGCCCGAAGCGAGCCCTGGCCTCCACCAAACGTTGTCTCCAGCGTTCCCTTTCCTCTGCCGCCGCCCGCCAGTTCCGCACCCCCAGCATCTCTCTCGCATCCCTTTTCACACTTTCCTCCCATCTCGCCCTTGGCCTGCCCGCTTTCCTTCTACCTTCCGGCACTCTGAGTATTTGTCTCGGCACTGCTGTTGGAGCCATCCGGCACACATGTCCCGCCCATCTTAGCCTGCTTAGTTTTATGTGGGATACCACATCTGGGCTTTTGTATAACTGATATAGATCGAAGTTCATCCTAATTCTCCAGCCCTCTTAGCTGTTAATTGCCCCATAAATTTTCCTCAGGATCTTTCGCTCAAAAATCTCCAGCATCTTTTCCGATTTCTGGGTCAGCGTCCATGCTTCGCTTCCATATGTGAGGATGGGTCGTATGATTGCATTATATATATTACACTTCGTTTGTCTGCTAGCTAGCTTCGAGTTAAGGATGGATTTAAGAGTGAAGTATGCCCTGTTGGCTTGCATGATTCTATGTTGTACTTCCACCCCTTCGTCGTTCTGATCCGTGACGGTTGATCCCAGATTTTTAAAGTTGTTGACGACTTCTACAGTATACTCTCCCATATCCAGATTATTTACTGCGTGTGCTGGCGCTCCCGGTCTTGCCATCATTACTTTTGTTTTATCCTTGTTTACTGACAGACCTATCTCCTTGGCTCTCTTCTCCATTTTACCGTAAGCATCTTTAATTGCCGTTAGCGATCTACCGATGATGTTTAGGTCGTCAGCGTAGCCCAAAAGTTGCGTGGATTTATTGTAGATGGTACCGTTGCATTTTATCTGAGCTTTCCTTATAGCTTTTTCGAGCGCGATGTTAAATAATATGGGTGATAGACTGTCTCCTTGTCTCAGACCTGTAATGGTTTCAAACTTGTGCGATGTCGTTTTTTGGATACCGACTTGGTTCCAAGTCTTTTTTAACGTACAATTTACCAATTTAATGATCTTTTGTGGTATCTCGAATTCTTCCATTGTCTTCATGAGTGTTCTTCTATCGATAGTATCATACGCTTGTTTAAAGTCTACGAAGACCTGGTATGTGCTGATGTTCATTTCCCATGTCTTTTCTAGTATTTGTCTGAGGGTAAACATTTGATCAGTCGTCGACTTTCCTTTCCGGACACCTGTCTGATACTGTCCTATAATGCTCTCTGCGTACGGTTGGAGTCTTCGTCCGATTATCCATGACAGCACCTTGTAGGCCGTGTTAAGAAGAGTTATACCACGATAGTTCTTGCACTCCAGTTTGTTTCCTTTCTTGTAGATAGGGCATATCTTCCCCTCCCGCCATTCCTCGGGTATCTCTTCTGTCCTCCAGATTCTTCCTATCAGCTGGTGTAAAGCACAGTTCAGAGCGTCTCCTCCCATTTTGATCATTTCAGATGTTATCAAGTCCGGTCCCGATGCTTTGTGGTTCTTTAGTGCCTTTATCGCCTCGCTTATTTCTCTTTGTGATGGTTCGTTATCTTCTCTCAGATCTCTTACTTCTGGTGTGTGAATTGGGTCGTCTTCAGCTGTTTGTCCGGTTAATTCCACTCGTAGTGAGGTATTCAGGAGTTCGTTAAAATATTCCGCCCATCTGCCTACCACTTTACTTTCTGCAGCCAGTAAGGTGCCCTCTTTTCTGTTGATTATTGTTGCTCTGGGCTGAAATCCATTTCGCATGTTGTTCACTATCTTGTAGCATTCTCTAATTTCGTGTTTCTCTTGGTGGTGCCCTATCTGTGCCACCTGGTCGTTAAAATGGGCCCGTTTCTTCTTCCGAAATAATTTGGATGCTTTCTTTCTTTGCTTGTTGTATTCAGCTTGTTTGGCTCTCGTGGGTCTCTGCAAATTCTCTGCCCTAGCTTTCTGTTGTTTCTCGCGTGCTTCTTCACACTCTGCATCGTACCATTGTTTTGGTTTTTTCCTATGGACTTTCCCGAGCGCCTCCTCTGCCGATTCCTTAATCCCCTTTGCAATTTCCGTCCATTGTTCTTCAATACTATGATTTTCCGTCAACACTCCTAGTTTTTCGGCGATCTTTTCTTCGTACCGTTGCCTTACCCTGGTTAAGTTCAGTTTTTCCACATCCCATTTTTCTATTCCGCTGTTTGCTGGCTTTTTCGAGTTGGCTAGCCTTTGTTTTAATTTAATCCTCACCAGGTAATGGTCCGAGTTGCAGTCTGCCCCTTTGCAGCTTCTGACGTCCTGTATGCTGGACATAAATCTTGTGTTTATTAAGACATGGTCTATTTGATTGAGTGTCCTTCCGTCTGGTGATCTCCATGTCATCTTGTGGATGTCTTTATGTGGGAATAGCGTACTGCTGATTACAAGGTTTCTAGATGCTGCTAGGTCCACTAGTCTCTGTCCATTGTCGTTAGTATTTTCGTGTAGGCTGTGTTTTCCAATCGTGGGTCTGTATACGTCTTCTTTCCCTATCTTAGCATTGAAATCCCCCAAGATCATCTTTACGTCGTTGTTGTGTGTCGAATCGAATAGCCTTTCTAGTTTTGCGTAGAAGATCTCTTTTTCGTCGTCTGTTTTCTCTTCGCTCGGTGCATGTACGTTAATTATTGTCAGATTGAAGAGCTTCATTCTTATTCGGATCATGCAGAGTCTGTCATCTACTGCTTGGAAGTCCATAATATCCTTCCCTACACTTTTCTTGACTATGAAGCCTGTTCCTAACTTGTGCGCCTTCCCATTATTACTGCTTTTACATATCCTATATTTTCCTATATCCATGATGCCGCTATCGCTCCAGTTGGTCTCCTGTAGTGCCACTATGTCGAGTTTGTATCTCCCCATTTCGTTTAAAATACACCCAGTCTTATTATATTTAGAATGTGCGTCATTCTTCATCTTATAAATCTTTTTTAAATTTCTTGTAACCCAAGGTTTTTTTGGCTTATTGATTATTAATTGTTTAATAGGTGCATGGTGATCAAACAGAAATATTATTCTTTCAGTAAAGATTTTTATTTTAGCGTTTATATCCGGTACTATATACTTTAGATCTTATAAAAAACAATGCTGGTATAGATAGAATTGGTGAAACCATCCTACGTTATAGAAAATCATATAAACTTTAAACAAACGGAACACAGCCTGAATATATAAATATATTCAGCCTTTCCGGAGCTCAATAACAATTATTGAGTCTTTTTAGGGCTACCAAAACAAATCTCACATGAAATTTGTAAGTTATTTTACAGCTTTCAGTCCACTTTCGTGGACCTTCAACAAACGGAACATAGCCTGTTCTTCCAATAATTGTTATAGAGCTCCGGAAAGGCTGAATATATTTATATATATTCAGGCTGTGTTCCGTTTGTTTTAAGTTTGTATGATTTTCTATAACGTAGGATGGTTTCACCAATTCTATCTTATCAGTTCAATCAATAACCTGCTAAGTCGATGTCTCTCTCACAAAATGTCAAAATTATAAACGTCTAACCCTAAACACCACATGGGTTTTCAAGTGAGTGGTTTACAAATTATTGTTCATGGAAGCAAAGCTGTGCTGATGAGAGATAAATCTCGAAACGCGTCCACAGATGGCTATCCACTTAAGGTATCGGAAAGACATGATCTTAAAAACAATGTTATTTTTATGTTTTTTGTTGAATGCCATGAAGGTGGACTGAAAGCTGGAAAATAACTTACAAATTTCAGGTGAGATTTGTTTTGGTAGTCCTGAAAAGCCTCAAATAATTGTTATAGAGCTCCGGAAAGGCTGAATATATTTATTTATTCAGGCTGTGATATGATTTTCTATAACGTAGGATGGTTTCACGAATTCTATCTTATCAGTTCAATCACTAGCCTGCTATGTCCATGCCTCTCTCACAAAATGTCAAAATTATAAACGTCTAACCCTAAACACCACATGGGTTTTCAAGTGAGTGGTTTACAAATTATTGTTCATGGAAGCAAATCTGTGCTGATGAGAGATACATTTCGAAACGCGTCCACAGATGGATATCCATCTGGATGGATTATCCACTTAAGATATCGGAAAGACATGATCTTAGAAACAATGTTATTTTTATGGTTTTTGTTGAGTACCACGAAGGTGGACTGAAAGCTGTAAAATAACGAAAGCTGTAAAATTACAAATTTCATGTGAGATTTGTTTTGGTAGCCCTAAAAAGACTCAATAATTGTTATAGAGCTCCGGAAAGGCTGAATAAATTTATATATTCAGGCTGTGTTCCGTTTGTTTTAAGTTTGTAATGCGGACATAATTCATCAATTTATTTATATATTTATTTATACATCAATTTCAGAAAACATCTAATTTACGAGGTTATCCAAATTTATTATCGATTTGTTTTCATTTACATTTGCAATAAAATGTTTCCGTTTCCGATAAAGCGTCTTGTTATTGTTTGCGTTGTAAATAACAGCTTGGACTTGTCACCTGTGACACCCGCGAATCACGTGGCAGTCATCCTGTTAAGTAAATAATACTGTAATAACACTGGAATATTTCGTAATTGCATTTCTATTTAAAAATTCCACGCGCTTCCAGACCGACTAAAACTTTTTCTAATAATTCTTATATAAACCCCTGCTCTGCAAGACACAAACATCAGTCATCATAGACTAACTCAAGCAACAACAAGTAGAAAATTATCAATGGCAAGAAATCTAGCTGAAGCTTCCGCCGAAGAAATTCGCATCTTTGTTAATTCATTCGACAACATTCTTTTCGATTGTGATGGTAATTAAATATTTTTTTTAAACTAAATTCAATTTTTAACATAACTTTCTGTTTGTAACCAGGCGTTATTATGCTGGGTGAGGATTTGATAGAAGGAGCGAAAGAATCGATAGATTGCATGAAGGACAGGGGCAAGGGAATTAAGCTCATTACAAATAATTCTTTCCGTACGACGGAGGATTGGAACGAGATCTTTGATGCCGTCGATTTGGATTTCACCAGCGACGACGTAATTTTCCCAACCAAAGCTGCCATCCATTACTTGAAAGCGAAAAAGTTTAACAAAAAAGCTTTCGTTTTGGGACAACCTGCCATCTGCGAAGAATTCTTTGACAACTATATCGATGTTTATAATTACAAAGACGTAAGTTTGATAAAATGACCGAAATGATTTTATTTAATAAAATGTTTAATTGCTAGTGTGGGCTGTTGCAACACGTTTCTGAATTGGAAGAATATATTCAAGACGATCTTAGCATTGGGGCTGTTGTTGTAGACTTAGATTTCAATTTAACTTATGCTAAATTGATGAAAGCTGCTAATATTTTAAAGAGACAAGACGTTCACTTCATTCTTTGTGCCACAGACAAAACTGCACCGTTTGGAGAAAACTTCAAAATCATTGGTAAGATTCTTATAACTTACTATAAACATTGTTTCTAATTTATTTTCATATATTTAGGTTCCCACTTTATTGGAGAAACTTTAGAAATGATGACCGGTAGAAAACCTATCATTTTAGGAAAACCTAGTTTGGCTTACAATAATTTCGCCAAGAAAAGCTTCAAGAATCTTAATCCTGCACGTACTTTATTTGTTGGAGACTCGTAAGTTAAATCTTTGGTTAAGGAAGACACAATTCATTATTTGATTTTGTTATATTTAGGTTGGCTACGGATATGTTATTTGGTACAAAATGTGGGTATCAAAAACTATTGGTGTTGACTGGTACAACGAGTTACGAGATGATGATGAAATGTCCTAGGGAATGCACTCCGAACTATTACTTGGGAGGCTTGGGAGACTTATTTCATCTTCTTAATTGAATTCGAATTGTATCAGTATTATTTTATTTATTTTTTACTCTGATTTTGTATAATAAATTGAAAATATATCTTATTTTGTATTTTATAAATTCTCCAGCAATGAATGATTTTTCATTCCCAATAATCTTATAAAATAAGTAAATGCAAATGAAACTTGTAATACAAACTGTATATATTCGTAAGTACTTACGTACTAACGCCACCGCAGCTACAGATTTGAACAAATCCAGACCACATATCGCGCGGTAGTGCGACCTCTCGATCCGCCCGCCAAGTGCGCAGCAATATCAAAGTGATGCTGACTGCTTTATTTGACTCCCGCAGATTGGTACACCACGAGTATACACCACAGGGTCAAACAATCACCAAAGAGTACCATAGGGATTTCCTACGTCGCCTACGTGATGCTGTGCGGAGCAAGCGACTGGAGTTGTAGTCAACAGGAAATTGGCGACTCCATCACGACAATGCTCCAGCACATTTTTCGCACTTGGTTCACAATTTTTTGGCTAAAAACCAGACTCATCTGGTACGACAGGCTCTTTCCTCTCCTGATATGATCCCCTGCGACTTCTGGCTATTCCCCAAAGTCATGAGGCCATTGAAAGGAACGCGATTTCAGGCAAGAAGACATTAGGGCTGCAACGACAGCCGAGCTAAAGTCGTTTCCGAAAGAGGCATCTTTGGAATGCTTCCAACAATGGCGGCACCTCTGTGAGAAGTGTGTGGAGCCCCAAGGAGACTACTTTGAGGGTGATTAGGTTTCCAACGCTCCAGGTATGCTAGTTTTTTTACCGGCTAAAGGTCGGATACTTTTCTAACAGACCATGTATCTATGACAACGTTCTGAATGGCGATTTACCTCGGCTACTTGGTCTCTTAGGTTAGCATAAACAGCAATGGCAACCCCATTTCGAGTACTTGTTCCATGGTGGATGAGCTTATATCCATCTCCTATTTCATCGGGATTTCTGTCCTCTCCATCGAGTTTCCTGTATACAGGCGATTTCCACTTTCTGTATTTTGAGCATATCAGCTAGTTGGCGGCTACGTCCCGTTAGAGTTCCGATGTTCAACGTAGCAATACGTAGTGCCACTTCTTTTCATTGAGCTAGCGTCTTTTACGGATTCCGTCCTTGTACCAATAGCCCTCGTCCATTTGGCGGTCGCGAGTACGACGCGGGTCGCTTCCGGGGGACGCCCTAGCATTTACCGATACAAGCCGCTCCACTGGAGTAGAGACGCTACAGATTTGCCTCTCCCGTCATCCGTGTCGTACCGAAACTCACCGTAGATGCTGTTGAGGTCTTCTCGATCCTATGCAGTTGGCCAACTAGTGGTTCTTCCGCCTTTAGGGGCAGTTTCCAACCCCAAGGGCAAGGGGGTGCCCTTCCTTTTTCCCGCTCATCCGCCTTCCTAGGAGGTCATTGGCGGTTGATAATAAGGTGATCTCCTTATACCGGGAGATAATAGGTGACTACATCCGTTAGCCGCCTGTATAAAATATATACACCCATTGCCCCCTTTCTACCACGAGAAGGTGAATGTCAGGAGTTCACTATCATTGAAAACAGGGACCAAAAGGCATTTCCCAGTTTCTCAGGATCTTTAGAGAGGATAGATGTTTTCGCAAGTATTGCAAGTATTGTGACGTATTGCGGTCACTATTTATGCAGGACCCAAGATAAATTATGTTGTCAACGTTTTCTACGTTCATTATATTGGGTGGGTTTTCTCTCCTGTTGCCACTACCTTCTACCATCAGCTTTGTTTCTTGGCGATTTAGCTTAAGACCGAATTTTGAGACTTCTCTCTCGACTCTTCCCAAAAGTTCGGTCATTTCTGTTTCGTTTTGTGCGATGATTATGGTATCATTGGATATTTATCATATGGATTAATTTGTTTAATTTTCTACCGCCAATGACTATTCCGCCTTCCCAGTTCACGAGTGCTCCTCTTAGTATAAACTCACCGTGAATAGTAAGGGTGATAGGACACATCCTTGTCGAACTCCTCGTCCTATCCTAAAGGGTCTTGAATTTCTTCCCTCGATCTTGATGATTCCTTTGCTGTTGTAGTATAAAGTTTTTAGCAGAACGACAAGGTAGGGAGGGGTTCCCATGTCTAAGAGGGCATTCCATTATTGGTGCCAGTTTATACAGTCAAACGCTTTGCTGTAGTCAAGGAAGCAAGATATGTGGGCTTTGAAAGTTCTCTGGCTTTGCCGTACGTTCATGATCTGCCCTCAAGTGCCCTTACCAGCCGCGTGCAGGACCCTGACGTGTTCCAATGGACAAAGAGGATACAATGGCCAAAGGGGATGTAAACATCGGCCGAGCGAATCTCTAAAACCGTTGAGTTCGTTGCGTCGGATCCCAAGCTCAGATTCGTTTGGAATTAGTGGCCAATTTTTACCGTTCGTCAGTTGTGGAGCTTTTGCGACTGAACCCTGTGGCCCACTCTTTGGAAAGTATGTTAGCACGACGGGGTGCCGCAGAAGATCATCAAATATCAAAACATCGTACAGTGGCTTCTCTAGCAGAAACCCGATTTGGAACAATCTACCCGAAGAGTTCCCAATTCAAACTGCTGTTCGTTGAGGAGGCGTTCACTCGCCACTTCTGTTCAATATCGTTATTGAAACCATAATGTGAGAAGCATTCACGGGACGACGTGGAATCCAGTACGGCGACGCCAACTTTTTGAGCGACCTGATATTTACGATCTCTGCGCTATATTTTCCGATTCAAAAGTAACGTAGAAGCCACCGATATCTATACATCGGCCAGATGTTAAGGTTTGTGTATACTACTCTGTTAGAAAAGTATCCGACCTTATTTTTTACTTTGAAAATCTGATGGATTTGAATCAAGCGCGCTTGCATGAGCCGACCTTGAACCTTCGTGTGCATGCGTGAATTATTTACCGCCAGTATATAGCGTCGGAAGATTCAGAGGGCTTTAGGTGACGATACTATGGGCATCACACTGATTAAGGAGTGGTACAACCGGTTTAAAGACGGTCGCACATCGGTGAAAATGACCATGTCATTGCCATAGTGAACGCTGTGGTGATGCGGGACCGTCGTGTGTCTATCCAAGAAATTGCGGAAGAGTTGGCATCAGCACTTTTTCGGCGCATTCCATTGTGATCGAAAATTTGGCCATGAAGAGAGTGGCGGCGAAATTCGTGCCGTAGCTGCTGAAGTCTCACTGGACATGCTGGACTCCATAAACAGAGACACTGACTTCATGAACACCACAATCACTGGTGACGAGTCGTGAGTGTACGGGTACAACCCGGAAACCAAATCCCAGTCGCAACAGTGGAAGCATTCACGTCACCAAGACCAAAGAAGGCCCGCGAAGTGCGTAGCAACGTCAAAGTGATGCTGACTGCTTTCTTTGACTCCCTCGGAATGGCACACCACGAGTACACACCACAAGGTCAAACAATCACCAAAGAGTACTAAAGCGATGTCCTACGTCGCCTACGTGATGCTGTGCGGCGCAAGCGACTGGAGTTGTGGTCATCAGGAAATTGGCCACTCCATCACGACAATGATCCAGCACATTCTTCGCACTTGGTTCACATTTTTTTGGCGAAAAACCAGACTCCTCTGGTACAACAGACTCCTTACTCTCCTGATATGCCCCCCTGCGACTTCTGGCTATTCCCCAAAGTCAAGAGGCCATTGAAAGGAACGCGATTTCAGACAAGAGAGGACATTATGGCTGCAACGACAGCCGAGCTATAGTCGATTCCGAAAGAGGCTTTTTTGGAATGCTTCCAACAATGGCGGCACCGCTGGGAGAAGTGTGTGGAGTCCCAAAGAGACTACTTTGAGGGCGATTAGGTTTCCAACGCTCCAGATATGCCAGTTTTTTAACGGCTAAAGGTCGGATACTTTTCTAACAGACCACGTATTTTCCGATTCAAACGTAACGTAGAAGCCACCGATGTATTTTACATCGGCCAGATTTCCCGATGTTAAGGTTTGTGTATACATGCAGATAAGACAAAATTTCTTACCAGGGATGGATCGCATACAAACGTTCACTTCGATGGCGCTCCAAGTATTTAAATACATCGCAGCATTGGTACAGGCGAAGGGAGTAGCATCGATCGTCAAGCTGTCCCTGTGGAAGAAAATAAACTCTGTCCGTACCAAAATTCGCCAATTGTTCTCTATGGATCGAAGATCTGAACTATACTCAAATGGGATAACCATAAACTCGAGGTTTTCCAAATGCGATGCTTATGAAACAATACAATCGGATCAGGGTGCAACCAACAGTCGACAATTGAAGAACTCACCTAACCTTAACAACGAAGACTGCGATGACACGTATGCAGATTGAAAACAAACTGACTTTTCGCACAAATCTCGCTGGTGACTGTCCTTCCCCATAGAGGGAACAACGAACAGTGCTGAATAAAATGGAACAAACTCGTAGAGGCAGATCTTAATTATCTTCAGCAATGCCAAAATCACTGCCACTGATCGCAACCAATACCCGATAAATGAAAAACTCGCCTAACAACTAAGACTGCAATATTGTATTGGAAGATAACAACCTTTTTCTTATTCTAGAATAAATACCGTTCCTTCAGATGAAATGACCGCTGCCTTTCCAATGCGTCTCGCATATAGCGATATTGTCGATATTTTTAACTTCTTGTTCAATGATGTCCAGCTTGCTAAGGTGTAGTACAAGACCTTGAATGTTTCAAGTGGCGATTCAGACTTTTTGCGAAGAAATAGTTTTTTGTTGTTGTTGTTGCATATTGTGTCCTGTTATTGTAAGGTCGTCTCATAGTTCGTCTCATAGCATTCTCCCCCGGAGATTTGATTTGGGCAATATTTATGTTCCGGATGTTTTTATTTTTGTGCAGATACTGGAGGTAGTTCCCAATGCTTCCTTCAGTATTTGACTGGGTACGCCCACGCCGCCAATGTTCAGTCGCCAGAGCCTCGTTTGTTCCCTAGCGGGTGCACCGCGTGCAGGTGAGGTTGGCATTTGGGCCATCTGGTGTTTAATGATAAATATGAGTTTTACATATTTTTTCGCAGTTCACCATCTCTCATTTCCGTCTGATTTCACGCTATCATAACATTTGAACGGTTCACCGCAGAGACTTTTAGTCTTCACCAATCAATTCAGCGTCCCAAAATTAGTCGGAGAACGTATATAATATTCCCTAGGAAGCTTTCAGTTAAGAAATATCATCGACACGGGAAGTCGAGACCGCGGACACGACCAAATGCGAGAAAATCGATTTTGGCGAAATCTTTATTTTCAGAGTTACAGCAAAATTAAAAAATGTTTCTGAAAGCATTTTTGCTGCTGATTACAGATATGCAAATTATATTTCGCTAGCTCTTTCGGTTCACTTTCGCCTGCAAAAATTGAAGAAATTTTAATGAAATTTCGGCGCTCTAGTGGAGATCTCGGAAAGTAGTGAATTTCCCACGGACAATCTTAGTGCAACTTTAAGAAAATGAGGTTCTGAAAACGGTGCCGCAATCCGTTTTTAATTTTCTGCAATCGTTTCCGAGATATCTATTTAGAAAATCGAGAATCGGGTAAATTTCAGTTTGAAATTTATCGACGAATTATTGGATATTTCAGGACAAGTTACACATCGACTTGTTCGTCTAGTCGTGTAGTTTCTGTGTGCCGAAAATGATTTCGCTGGTTTTTACCGTTTTCGAAAAAATCGAAAAAAACCGAAACAGCATGTATTTTTCGAACGAAATGATGAAAAATTTGTGTCGAAAATTTTTGTTGCAAATTTTTTTTGGGATTTTTTTTTGGTTACACGAAGGAAATCGAAGAGCTGAATACGTTTTTCTCGTTTATTTCGCTCTAAAGTTACAAATAAACAAATTTAATATTTTTTTTCGCTGTACACAATCACACATTTCCTACTGATTTGACGCTGTCATAACTTTTGAACCGCTCACCAAAAAGACTTTTAGTCTTCACCAATAGATTCAGCGTCCCAAAATTAGTAGGAGAACGTATATAATATACCGTGGGAAGCTTTCAGTTAAGAAATACCATCGACTCGGGTAGTCTAGACCGCGGAAACGACGAAATGCGAGAAAATCGATTTTTTCAAAATCGTTATTTTTTGTCACAGCAAAATTTAAAAACGTTTCTGGAAGCATTTTTGCTGCTGATTACAGATATGCAAAATATGTTACGCTAGCTCGGTTCACTTTCGCCTGCAAAAATTGATGAAATTTTTATGAAATTTCGCCACTCTAGTGGAGATTTCGGAAAGTCGTGAATTTCCTGTCGACAGTCGTAGTGTATTCATAGGAAAATGACCTTCTGAAACGATGCCGTAAACCGTTTTTAATTATCTGCAACCATTTTCGAGATATCTACTTAGCAAATCGAGAAACGGGTAAATTTCAGTTTGAAATTTATCGACGAATTATTGGATATTTCCGGACAATTTACACATCGACTTGTTCGTCTTGTCGTGTAGTTTCTGTGTGCCCAAAACGATTTCGCTGCTCTTTACCGTTTTCGAAAAAATCGAGAAAAACCGGAATAGCATGTATTTTTCGAACGAAAATTTTTGTCGAAAATTTGTTAGCAAATTTTTTTTCGTGTTTTTTTTTGGCTACACGAAGGAAATCGAAGTGCTGAAAACGGTTTTCGAGTTTATTTCGCCCTTAAGTTAAAAATAAAAAAATTTAATATTTTTTTTCGCTATACACAATCACACATTTCCTACTGATTTGACGCTGTCATAACTTTTAAACCACTGACCACAGAGCTTTCTAGTCTTCGCCAATCGATTCAGCGTCCCAAAATTAGTCGGAGAGCGTATATAATATTCCCTGGGAAGGTTTCAGTTAAGAAATACCATCCACTCGGGAAGTCTAGACCGCGGAAACGACGAAATGAGAGAAAATCGTTTTTATCAAAATCGTTATTATTTGAGAAACAGCAAAAGTTAAAAACGTTTCTCGCAAAAGTTAAAAACGCATTTTGGCTGCTGATTACAGATATGCAAATTATATTTCGCTAGCTCTTTCGGTTCACTTTCGCCTGCAAAAATTGAAGAAATTTTTATGAAATTGCGGCGATTTAGTGGAGATCTCGGAAAGTCGTGAATTTACTGCGGACAGTCTTAGTGTACCTATAGGAAAATTACATTCTAAAAACGATGCCGAAATCCGTTTTTAATTATCTGCAACAGTTTCCGAAATATTTACTTAGAAAATCGAAAATCGCGTAAATTTCAGTTTAAAATTTATAAAAGAATTATTGCATATTTCCGGACAATTTACACATCGACTTGCTCGTCTTGTCGTGTAGTTTCTGGTTGCCAAAAATTATTTTGCTGCTCTTTACCGTTTTCGAAAAAATCGAAAAAAACCGAAAAAGCATATATTTTTCGAACGAAATGATGGAAAATTTTTGCCGAAATTTTTGTTGCAAATTTTTCTCGTCATTTTTTTTTTTGGCTACACGAAGGAAATCGAAGTACAGAAAACGGTTTTCCAGTTTATTTCGCTCTAAAGTTACAAATAAACAAATTTTATATTTTTTTTCGCGGTACACAATCACACATTTCCTATTGATTTAACGCTGTCATTACTTTTGAACCGCTTACCGCAGAGACTTCTAGTCTTCACCAATCGATTCAGCGTCCCAAAATTAGTTGGAGAGCGTATGTAATATTCCCTGGGAAGCTTTCAGTTAAGAAATACCATCGACTCGGGAAGTCTGAACCGCGGAAACGACGAAATGCGAGAAAAACATTTTTTTCAAAATTGTTATTTTTTGAGTAAAAGCAAAATTAAAAAACGTTTCTGAAAGCATTTTTGTTGCTGATTACAGATATGCAAATTATATTTCGCTAGCAGTTTCGGTTCACTTTCGCCTGCAAAAATTGAAGAAATTTTTATGAAATTTCGGCGCTGTAGTGGAGATCTTGTAAAGTCGTGAATTTTTCGCGGACAATCTTAGTGTACCCAAAGGAAAATGACCTTGTGAAAACGATGCCACAATCTGTTTTTAATTATCTGCAACCGTTTACGAGATATCTACTTAGCAAATCGAGAATCGGGTAAATTTCAGTTTGAAATTTATCGACGAATTAATGAATATTTCCGGAAAATTTACACATCGACTTGTTCGTCTAGTCGTATAGTTTCTGTGTGCCCAAAATGATTTCGCTGCTCTTTACGGTTTTCGAAAAAAATCTAAAAAATCCGAAAAGCAAGTATTTTTCAAACGAAATGATGGAAAATTTTTGTCGATAAATTGTTTGCAAATTTTTTTCTTGCTTTTTTTTGGTTCCACGAAGGAAACGATGTGCTGAACAAGTTTTTCCAGTTTATTTTGCTCTAAAGTTACAAAGAAACAAATTTTATGTTTTTTTTCGCGCTACACAATCACACATTTCCAATTGATTTAACGCTGTCATAACTTTTGAACCGCTTACCGCAGAGACTTCTACTCTTCACCAATCGATTCAGCGTTCCAAAATTAGTTGGAGAACGTATATAATATTCCCTGGGAAGCTTTCAGGTAAGAAATACCATCGACTCGGGAAGTCTAGACCGCAGAAACGACTAAATGCGAGAAAATCGATTTTTTCAAAATCGTTATTTTTTGAGTAACAGCAAAATTTAAAAACGTTTCTGAAAGCAGTTTTTCCGCTGATTACAGATATGCAAATTATATTTCGCTAGCTCTTTCAGTTCACTTTCGCCTGCAAAAATTGAAGAAATTTTAATGAAATTTCGGCGCTCTAGTGGAGATCTCGGAAAGTCGTGAATTTCCCTCGGACAATCTTAGCGCAACTATAGGAAAATGACCTTCTGAAAACGACGCCGTAATCCGTTTTTAATTATCTGCAACCGTTTCCGAGATATCTACTTAGTAAATAGAGAATCGGCTAAATTTCAGTTTGTAATTTATCGATGAATTATTGAATACTTCCGGACATTTTACACATCGATTTGTTCGTCTTGTCGTGTAGTTTCTTTGTGCCCAAAATAATTTCGCTGCTCTTTACCGTTTTCGAAAATATCGAAAAAAACGAAAAAGCATGTATTTTTCGAACGAAATGAGGAATTTTTTTGTCGAAAATTTTGTTGTAAATTTTTTTCGTGATTTTTTTTGGTTACATTAAGGAAATCGAAGTGCTGAACACGGTTTTACTGTTTATTTCGCTCTAATGTTACAAATAAACAAATTTTATATTTTTTTCTCTGTACACAATCAAACATTTCCTATTGATTTGACGCTGTCATAACTTTTGAACTGCTCACCACAGACACTTCTAGTCTTCACCAATCGATTCAGCGTCCCAAAATTACTCGGAGACGGTATATGATATTCCCTGGGTAGCTTTCAGTTAAGAAATACCATCGACTTGGGAAGTCTAGATCGCGGAAACAACGAAATGTGAGAAATTCGATTTTTTCAAAATCGTTATTTTTTGAGTCACAGGAAAATTTAAAAACGTTTCTGGAAGCATTTTTGCTGCTGATTACAGATATGCAAATTATATTTCGCTAGCTCTTTCCTTTCACTTTCGCCTGCAAAAATTGAAGAAATTTTTATGAAATTTCAGCGCTCTAATGGATATCTCGGAAAATCGTAAATTTACCGCGGACAGTATTAGTGTATCCATAGGAAAATGATCTTCTGAAAGCGATCCCGCAATCTATTTTTAATTATCTGCAACCGTTTCCGAGATATCTACTTAGCAAATAGAGAATCGGGTATATTTCAGTTTGAGATTTATCGACGATTTATTGAATATTTCCAGACAATTTACACATCAACTTGCTCGTCTAGTCGTGTAGTTTCTGTGTGCCCAAAATGATTTCGCTGCTCTTTACCGTTTTCGAGAAAATCGAAAAAAACCGAAAAAGCATGTATTTTTCGAACGAAATGATGAAAAATTTTGTTGAAATTTTTTTTTGCAAATTTTTTTCGTCATTTTTTTTTGGTAACACGAAGGCAATCGAAGTGCTGAAAACGGTTCTCCAGTTTATTTCGCTCTAATGTTACAAATAAACAAATTTTATATATTTTTTTCGCTGTAAACAATCACACATTTCCTACTGATTTGACGCTGTCATAACTTTTGAACCGCTCACCACAGAGACTTCTAGTCTTCACCAATCGATTCAGCGTCCCAAAATCAGTCGGAGAACGTATATAATTTTCCCTGGGAAGCTTTCAGTTAAGAAATACCATCGACTCGGCAAGTCTATACCGCGGAAACGACAAAATGCGAGAAAATCTATTTTTTCAAAATCGTTATTTTATGAGTCATAGCAAAATTTAAAAACGTTTTTGAAAGCATTTTTGCTGCTGATTACATAGATGCAAATTATATTTCGCTAGCTCTTTCGGTTCACTTTCGCCTATAAAAATTGAAGAAATTTTTATGAAATTTCGGCGCTTTAGTGTAGATCTCGGAAAGTCGTGAATTTCCTGCGGACAGTCTTAGTGTACCTATAGTAAAATGACATTCTAAAAACGATGCCGCAATCCGTTTTTAATTATCTGCAACGGTTTCCGAGATATCTACTTAGAAAATCCAGAATCGTGTAAATTTCAGTTTGAAATTTCTCAACTAATTATGTAATCTTTCTACACAATTTACACATCGACTTATTCGTCTTGTCGTGTAGTTTCTGTGTGCCATAAATGATTTCGCTGCTTCTTGCAGTTCTTGAGAAAATTGAAAAAAACCGAAAAAGCACATATTTTTAGAGCGAAATGATGGAAAATTTTTGTTGAAATTTTTTTTGGAAATTTTTTTGGTGATATTTTTTAAGTTACCTAATGGAAATCGAAGTGCTGAAAACGGTTTTCCAGTTTATTTCGCTATAAAGTTACAAATAAACAAGTTTTATATATTTTTTCGCTGTACACCATCTGGCATTTCAGACTGATTTCACGCTGTCATAACATTTAAACGGCTCACCACAGATTCTTCTAGTCTTCACCAATCGATTCAGCGCCAGCGTGTAGTTTCTGTGTGCCGAATAGGATTTCGCTGCTTTTTACCGCTCTACTCAAAATCGATTTTTGCCACTAGAGACATAAATAGCAGCCGTGGAGAGTTGAAACTTATATTGAACATTATATTTATTTACATTATATTTATTTATCTTATAAAAAACAACGCCGATATAATTTCAATTTCACAAAAAATCGAACTTCCGAGTTTTCCAGATTTTTGTTCGAATCGTTTTCATTTTTATTTGCATTAAAATGTTTCCGTTTCCGATAAAGCGTCTTGTTCTTGTTTGCATTGTAAACAATAACTTAAGAGAATTTACACCAAGAGTATTAAGCAAATATGCCAGCCGTAATGACACTGGAATATTTCGTAATTGCATATCAATTTAAAAATTCCACGCGCTTCCAAACCTACTAAAAGTTTTCCTAATAATTCTTATTTAAATCCCTGCTCTGCAAGGACACAGCCATCAGTCAACATAGACTAACTCAACCGACAACAACTAGAATATTAAAAATGGCAAGAAATCTAGCTGAAGCTTCCGGCGAAGAAATTCGCAACTTCGTTAATTCATTCGACAACATTCTTTTCGATTGTGATGGTAAATTAAATATTTTTTAAAAACTAAATTCAATTTTTAACATAATTTTCCGATTGTAACCAGGCGTTATTATGTTGGGTGAGGATTTGATAGAAGGAGCGAAAGAATCGATAGATTGCATGAAGGACAAGGGCAAAGGAATTAAACTCATTACAAATAATTCCTTCCGTACGACGGAAGATTGGAACGAGATCTTTGATGCCGTCGATTTGGATTTCACCAGCGACGACGTAATTTTCCCTACCAAAGCTGCCATCCATTACTTGAAAGCGAAAAAGTTTAACAAGAAAGCTTTCGTTTTGGGACAACCTGCCATCTGCGAGGAATTCTTAGACAACGATATCGATGTTTATAATTACAATGATGTAAGTTTGATAAGGTGATTGAAATAATTTTATTTAATCAAATGTTTAATTGCTAGTGTGGACTGTTGCAACACGTTTCTGAGTTGGAAGAATATATTCAAGACGATCCTAGCATTGGGGCTGTTGTTGTAGACTTAGATTTCAATTTAACTTATGCTAAATTGATGAAAGCTGCTAATATTTTAAAAAGGCAAGACGTTCACTTCATTCTTTGTGCCACAGACAAAACTGCACCGTTTGGAGAAAACTTTAAAATCATCGGTAAAATTCTTATAACTTACAATAAAAAAAAATTCTAATTTATTTTCCTATATTTAGGTTCACACTTTATTGGAGAAACTTTAGAAATGATGACCGGTAGAAAACCAATCGTCTTAGGAAAACCTAGTTTGGCTTACAATAATTTCGTCAAGAAAAACTACAAGAATCTTAATCCTGCACGTACTTTATTTGTTGGAGACTCGTAAGTTAAATCTTTGTTTAAGGTAAACACATCTCATTATTTGATTTTATTATATTTAGGTTGGGCACGGATATGTTATTTGGTACAAGATGTGGATATCAAAAACTATTGGTGTTGACTGGCACAACGAGTTACGACATGATGATGAATTGTCCTAGGGATTGCACTCCGAAATATTACTTGAGGAGTTTGGGAGACTTATTTAAACTTCTTAACTGAATTCGAGTTGTAACAGTATTATTTTATATTTATTTTTGTACTGTGATTTTTTTAAATAAATTGAAAATAAATCTTATTTTGTATTTTATAAATTCTCCAGCAACGAATCATTTTTCATTACCAATAATCTTATAAAATAAGTAAATGCAAATTAAACTTGTAATACAAACTGTATATATTCGTCTTATACAGAGTGTGTCAGAACTCAGGGAAACCTAACACACTCACAAGCTTTCAGGGCTGATTCTATGATCAAAAATAAACATCGCTCTCTCTCTCCCTAGTCGTTTTCATGGCTGAAGTGTCGTGATCCCATGCTGGTCTTTTATTTTGTAATAGCGCAATCTTCCTTTTGCGATTTACCCCTTTCTGCCGCCGTTCTTATGTTTTCTTGTAGTGGTTACTTACTTTCCGTGTCCGGCTCATACGACATCTTTCCAAAAATATAGGCTGCAATAGCCTTGTCGTTACATAAAATTAAGTCTTCGTGCGTGCATCCTTCTTCCAGTTGTGGGCAGACCAGTATGTGGCTCATATCCTGTGGCTGACCACACGCACACAGCACATCGTCGTTCTCAGACATTCCCCACTTCAACAGATTTGTCTTGCACCTTGCCACTCCTGTCCTGAGCCGATTTAAGGATTTACATACCGCGAAAGGGAGGTGTTTGCCTGGGGCCATTTCTTGTCTTGGGGGTTCCCGAGTAGTTAGCTGTTGGGTCCACCTAGTGATACGGTTATTTTCTATGGACCCCTCGAGTGTGTGTGATCTTGCCATGAAGCTCTTGATCTTAGGCGTCGACCGGCTGGCTCGTGTTGGAGCAGAGGATGGCGAGCATCGGTTTCCTGTTTCGTCCTTTCAGCATCCGTGGCGACGGCTCTTCGCACAGATGGGGGTGCTACGCCAATAAGTTGGTACAAACTATTAACTGCAGTTGGCTTTAGGCAGCCTGTCACGATTCTTGCTGTCTCGTTGAAAGCGACATCCACATGTTTCGCGTGAGCTGAAGCTGCCCAAACCGGTGCAACATATTCCGCAGTGGACGCAAAGAGCGCCAAAGCCGAGCTCCTGAGCGTTTCTGGTTGAGCTGCCTGTGAGTTCTCGCAATATGTTACTACGCGCACTAACTTTGCCTTTAGTATTGATGCAGTGTTGTCTGAAGGACAGAGTACGGTCCAGGGTCACGCCCAGGTATCTCGGCGTCGGGCAGTGCTCCAGTCGTTCGCCTCGCCAATGCATCTCGAGCTAGCGTCATGCTTCTTTGTCTTTCAGATGGAAGGCGCAGACCTGAGTCTTGCTGGGATTCGGCTTTAGGTGGTTTTTCTGGCAATAGATTGGCAGTTCCTCAAGGGCGACATCCAACTTCTCCTCCACCTCGGTAAACTCGGTGCCCTGAGCTGCCACAGCTGTATCATCGGCATAGATGAATTGCCTTATATTGTCAGGAATCGGCTGGTCGTTCGTGTATACGTTGTACAAGAGTGGTGACAGGACACTGCCTTGCGGCAGTCCAGTCATAAGCGGCAATCAAATCGATGAACGTCACTCCAGTAATCTTCCTTTTCTCAATACCATCGTCTATGTGCTGAGTTAGGTTGAGGATTTGGCCACAGCATGATTTTCCTGGACGAAAGCCGGCTTGCTGTTCGATAATCTTGGCATCCAAAATCTCCGCTGTTCGGTTTAGAATCAGTCGTTCCAGCAGTTTGAAGAGTTGGCACAGAAGGGACATGGACCTGAAGTTCTTAGGGTCAGTCAGTTCCTTGCCAGGTTTCAGTAACGCGACCAGACGAGCCTTCCTCCATTCTTTGGGATCTTCAGTTGCGTGACACATACGTTGAACATATTAAGGAGCCATTGCAGGGTCTGTGGTCCAAAGTTCATATCTAGGTTTTCTAGCATGTTACACCACTTGGCCGTTCGGTCCTCTGCCATTTTTGCCATCAGTATTTCTCCGGCCTCAGATGTTTCCTTGGCAAAGTGATCTGCGTCGTGCAATTCTTGGTAGCGTAAAAGAAGGGGTTTCGCATCTCCAGATAGAGCAAGGATGTATTCAGTGCGACAGCCTCTGGGAATGTTTTTTCTTGAGGCCTTCCCAACCAATTTTATGAATGCTTCGTACATCTCTGGCTGAGAAGCGATTCTCGCTATCTCTACATCGAGGTCTTTGTTGAACTTGTTCCAATTAGCCTTCCTGAAATTAAAGCGTCCCTTCAAAAGACGCTTTAATTTACATTTACATTTTAAATTACATCCTCTGGTTTTACCACGGCGCTGATGGAACATATTAACGGTCTATGATGGGTTCGCGGTATTGGTTCCCCGATGCTCTTTTCGGATTGTGCCGCCACCCTTGTACTCTTGTAGTGGTATCCTGGTATCTTGTAGTGGTGTCCCGGTGATCTCTTGCACCTGGTCGATCCAGCTATTTGAAGAATGTCCCCGAGGTTGCGTACCTCCTCGACAGCAACTGACGCTATCCACAGACTGGAAAAAATTCACGCATGCGCACGAAGGTTCAAGGTCGGCTCATGCAAGCGCGCTTGATTCAAATTCATCAGGTTTTCAAAATAAAAAATGAGGTCGGATACTTTTCTAACAGACCAAGTATAGCAAAAATTTTCCCTTGAATCCTTCAATTTTCCCTTGGATGACCAGTTTTTAGGTGGTTTTTCTGGTAATAGATTGGCAGTTCCTCAAGGGCGACATCCAACTTCTCCTCCACCTCGGTAAACTCGGTGCCCTGAGCTGCCACAGCTGTATCATCGGCATAGATGAATTGCGTTATATTGTCAGGAATCGGCTGGTTGTTCGTGTACACGTTGTACAAGAGTGGGGACAGGACACTGCCTTGCGGCAGTCTTAAGGCACTGCTCCTTGTATGTAAGTGTACGGTCCAAGTAACACCTAGATATTTGGGATCGAAGCAATGATCTATTAACGAACCATTCCAAGATACTTCACGTTTTCTACTAGCTTGCTTATGTTTCAATTGACAGGCACATACTTGGGTCTTACTAGGATTGGGTATGAGCTGGTTCCTTTCAAAGTAAGTACCAAGCTGTTCTAGGGCACGGCTGAGTGTATGCTCTACGACTTGAAACTATTCTGCTTGGACAGCGAGAGCAAGGTCGTCAGCGTAAATGAAACTTTTGCACCCTTGAGGCTGTGGTTGATCGGTGGTGTATACATTAAACAAAATGGGAGACACTTCCCTGGGGTAATACATTCTTTTGAGTTCTCCATCGGCTGTGGTGCCCTTGGAAGTCAACGAGGAACCGATGATATTTATAAGTGTAGCTATCAACTAAGTGAATCCATAGTCGTCACTTAAATTATAGAGTTTATGTAACAGCATTACATAGTTTACGGTTTCGTATGCAGCGGAGAGATCAGATCTGTTTGAACTTTATAATTCAAATAATTTTTATAACCTCGAGAGAACGCTAAGCTTCGATCAAGAGGGAAGGGTAGTAATAGGGACGAGAAAGATTTGGAGCCTAGCTTATACAGACGACTTGTGGTCTTAGTTAGTATGAAAGCGGAAATGAAAGAGATGTTGGTACGAATGGAAATGTTTTTTGAAGCGTATGTTTAAGGTAAATGTACGGAAAACAAAGTGGATTCTGTTTCGGAAGAGAAAGGGATCAAGGAAAGAGAGTTTTGAATGGGAAGCGAATTAGATAGAACAAGTTAGCAGTTCGTTAGTTAGCAGTTAGCGTATGAGATGGAACAAGTTTTATGTTCTAACAAAATGGGTCGTGCGCTGCACATATAAAGTATACGTGGGCTGTTAGCAAAAATTAAGGGCTTACCTGGAGTGTTGGAAACCTAATCACCCTCAAAGTAGTCTCCTTGGGACTCCACACACTTCTCCCAGCGGTGCCGCCATTGACGGAAGCATTTCGAAAAAGCCTCTTTCGGAATCGACTTTAGCTCGGCTGTCGTTGCAGCGATAATGTCCTCTCTTGTCAGAAATCGCGTTCTTTTCAATGGCCTCTTGACTTTGGGGAATAGCCAGAAGTAGCAGGGGGGGGGGGGGGCATATCAGGAGAGGAAGGAGCCTGTCGAACCAGAGGTGTCGAAAAATTGTGAACCAAGTGCGAAGAATGTGCTGGAGCATTGTCGTGATGGAGTCGCCAAATTCCTGACGACCACAACTCCAGTCGCTTGCGCCGCACAGCATCACATAGGCAACGCAGGACATCCCTATAGTACTCTTTGGTGATTTTTACTTGCATTGAAAAACCGACGAGTGCACTACACACTACGTCACTCGAACACTCCTCGACAGCAACTGACGCTATCCACAGACTGGAAAAAATTCACGCATGCGCACGAAGGTTCAAGGTCGGCTCATGCAAGCGCGCTTGATACAAATCCATCAGGTTTTCAAAATAAAAAATGAGGTCGGATACTTTTCTAACACGTACCATTAACCTCTACACGAACTAACACGTTCGACCACGTATAGCAAAAAAGCGTGGGTGGCTGCTATCAGGTTCTGGGATACATGGAGAGTATACCTGAGTGAGAATTTTAGGGAGAAATTGGTTGTATGGAAGGCGTGCTTATGTAGTATTATGATGTATGGGGCAGAAATCTTGGGTGTGAAAGAGGAACACGACATAGAGAGAGTGCAGCTACAGTTCATAAAGAGGGCTCTGCAGCTAGAAAAGTCCACCCCCTGGTACATCGTCCAACAAGAAACAAATTCCAACAAGATGGCAAACAACGCTGCTATGAGAGTGGCTAAATTTGAAGGAAAGTGAATAGTGTGGGAGATGACAGAATAGTGAAGGAAGTTCTGAAAGTGGTAATGGGGATGCCTGCGCAAGCGAATGTATGAAAAACAAGAAGAGTTCGAGAGAATGATGGATGGGTGAATGTTAGTCCAAACGATTCTAGCAGATAGACTACTGGAGATAGAGCTGCAAGAGATACAAAGACACATAGATGTGGGTACCTATAAGAGAGACTACAGAAAAATCCAAGTTTTTGGCAGATGCCCAGACTATCTAGTCAATTTTAAAGCCCGACAGGTAACGATTACCCGTTTAAGATGTGGTAGTGAGGAAAGAGGTAGAAGATATTGGATGGCAGCAACAGATATACTTTGTCGAGCATGTGGTGTCAAGTTGTAAGAAATGTGAATGGAGTGAAGAGGAAAAGTCGGTGGCGAAAAACTGGAAGAATCTATCTGGTCTTCGCAAGGGGATTTGCCTCCTTTCATTTCTTTGAGAGAATTTCTCACCTCTTCTGTTGTGATGTCGGGCATATCTTCAGATTCAGGTTATTATTCTTGGATTCTTCGCCCTGGTTGTCCTGCCAGTGGTGTGCTGTTGTTGGTGTTTGTTATTTGGCTTTTATACAGTTCTTTATAAAAGTTCTCCACTATGGTGAGAAGTCTTTCTATGTCTGTTCTTTCCTGCCCTGTTCCATCCTTGAGCTTGAAAATTTCCATTTTGCCCTCGGCCAGTTTTCTTCTAAATGACTTTCATGCTTTCATTGTTCGTTGGATCGTTTCTGTATTGTATCTTCTTAGGTCTTTGCGTGTTTCTATTGAGATTGTTTTGTTCAACCGTCGTATCTCCTCCAAGTTTTCCAGATTTCCTCTAATCGATCTTCTTTGACTCGTGAGTTGTTTGGTTGCATCAGTTAGTCTTTCGTCATTTTGCCTTTGGGTGCTACAATGTCGTTTCTGTGCTGTTAGGATTGCTTCTGTGATATTGTTATTCAGAACACCAACGTCAGTTTGCTGTACGGGACGGAGAACATTGGTAATCTGTACGCTCGCCCTAATATTCATCGACTTCAAAAAAGCCTTCGACAATGTCGAATTACTAACTATATTAAAAGCACTCAACGAATGCCGAGTAGACTACTTCAACATAATATATACAAGAATGCCACGGGAAGCGTAAAACTTCACGTAGTAACTAAAAAATACAGAATAAGAAGAAGAATAAGAGAAAGTGATACTATATCCCCCAAACTCCTTACTGCGGTGCTGGAACATACAATCAAACAACTGAACTGGCTTCTTTTGCTGCCGCTTGCTTTAGGTCTTCCAGCATTTCTTGTGCGTCTCCTAGATTGGCGGTTGTTATAACTATGTCGTCAGCGAAACGAAGGTGATGTAGTTGTTCGCCGTCTATATTTATGCCCTTAAATATAGACGGCGAACAACTACATCACCTTCGTTTCGCTGACGACATAGTTATAACAACCGCCAATCTAGGAGACGCACAAGAAATGCTGGAAGACCTAAAGCAAGCGGCAGCAAAAGAAGAAGTGAATATTAACTACCACAAAACAAGTCTATGACAAAGCTGGTGGCCAGCGGAAACCTGGCGACAGACGAAGGAGACGAAATAGAGCAAACACACAAATATAAATATCACGGTCATGAAATACAAATCTGCAGAGACAACCAGACAAGTGAAGTCACTCGACGCATAGGGCTGGGATGGGCAGTAAACTAAGAAACACCCTTAAAACGAAACTGCCTATATGTCTGAAACGGAAAGTGTTCAACCAATGCGTGCTCCCAGTAATGACATACGAGGCGGAAACTCTGACACTAATAAATAAACTTTAAGTAGCGCAAAGAGCAATGGAAAGATCGATGCTGGGAATCACTAAAAGAGACAGAATGCCCAACATAACAATAAGAAACAGAACAATAGTTGCCGATATTATCTAACTTATTACAAAATCCAAGTCTAGATGGGCTGGACACGTGGCCCGTATTAAAGACAACCGATGGACAAAACGAATCTTGGAATGGAGACCCAGAGAAGACAAGAGAAGCAGAGGAAGACCACCCACCAAATGGACGGACGACGTTAAACGTGTGGCGGGAAACTAGATTAGCACCGCGCAAGATAAAAGACAGTGGAAACACCTGAAGGAGGCCTATGTCCAGCAGTGGACGAGAAATGGCTAATGATGATGATGAGAAGGCTACTGAGAATCCCTTGTACAGCGCATAGAACTAATCTATCTATCTATACTAAAAGAACTCGATATTGACATAAGACAATCAAACGTTATCAATCGATGCATAATTAAATATTTTTGACACGTAAATCGTGGAATGGGTGACAATCTCTAAAAACTGGCCATCCAAGGGAAAATTGAAGGATTCAAGGGAAAATTTTTGCCATACGTGGTCTGTTAGAAAAGTATCCGACCCCATTTTTTATTTTGAAAACCTGATGAATTTGAATCAAGCGCGCTTGCATGAGCCGACCTTGAACCTTCGTGCGCATGCGTGAATTTTTTCCAGTCTGTGGATAGCGTCGAGGACGTACGCAACCTTGGGGATATTCTTCAAAAAGCTGGATCGACCAGGTGCAAGAGATCACTGGGACACCACTACAAGATACCAGGCTACCACTACAAGAGTACAAGGGTGGCGGCACAATGCGAAAAGAGCATCGGGGAACCAATACCGCGAACCCAACATAGACCGTTAATATGTTCCATCAGCGCCGTGGTAAAACCAGAGGATGTAATTTAAAATGTAAATGTAAAATGTAAATTAAAGCGTCTTTTGAAGGGACGCTTTAATTTCAGGAAGGCTAATTGGAACAAGTTCAGCAAAGACCTCGATGTAGAGATAGCGAGAATCGCTTCTCAGCCAGAGATGTACGAAGCATTCATAAAATTGGTTGGGAAGGCCTCAAGAAAAAACATTCTCAGAGGCTGTCGCACTGAGTACATCCCTGCTCTATCTGGAGATGCGAAACCCCTTCCTTTACGCTACCAAGAATTGCACGACGCAGACCACTTTGCCGAGGAAACATCAGAGGCCGGAGAAATACTGATGGCAAAAATGGCAGAGGACCGAACGGCCAAGTGGTGTAATATGCTAGAAAACCTAGATATGAAGATCAACAGCAGACGGGCATGGAAGATTCTAAAAAACCTGAGTGGTGACGCCACAAAACCACTTCGGAACTTTATTTCAGTCACTTCACTAAATATGATCAGTGAATATAAATTATGTTAAAAAGTGAAAATAATTTTATATATATATATATATATATATATATATATATATATATATATATATATATAAATATATATATATATATATATATATATATATATATATATATATATATATATATATATATATAATAGTGAAATTGAAATGCAAATGAAAAATTAATGATTTGAGGGCGGAGCTTACAGATATACCATAATATACCGAGAATATATGTAGGGCATAGACCATGCGGCCGGTTCTCTAATTTCCTCCACTAATATCTAAACGAAAGAATTTTAAATAAATAACATTAGGACAAGTCCAGTTATGGCATAATTTATTTGAAAATGTAAACAACAAAATAAACAATGAAATATGTTTTTGTATGTTTTTTTTAAAAGCGCAATTACAATTTCCTTTAATCCATTCATCTGAAGAAGTTGATATGGTAGTTATACAGGATGAAAATGCCTTATTTATAAATATGTCGACCCAATTGTCGGAACAATTTTCATTTAATTTTCCTGACTCATGGGTTAAATCCCCTGCTGGCATTTCGTAACTAATTAGACTTTCCTCTTGGGCGAAAATGAGGACTGGTTTATTATTTTTAGTCCACTGATAAGTATACTCTATCCGGCGAGAGAATGCATCCCGTCTCGGCCAATTTAGCATTGTTCTGCGCATACTCCCACTTTATTTCGAGTGCACGGTGTTTACTTGTCAGTATTTGAAAAACTAAGGCATATTTCTTAACTCAATCTACGCGTACCTCGGTGCGTGCTTTGCCCCTCATACCTCGC
The DNA here is from genome assembly GCA_944588485.1 of Phosphuga atrata. Lineage (NCBI taxonomy): Eukaryota > Metazoa > Arthropoda > Insecta > Coleoptera > Silphidae > Phosphuga > Phosphuga atrata. The sequence continues at coordinate 4,960,222 of OX155894.1, read as the reverse complement.
CGCAATACAGCTGCTTTCTCTCGCCGGACAGAATATAGATGTCCATATGCGCAATCTAATTGTCGATATTTTCGAATTTTTTTCAACCCAGTTTTGTAGTCGTTCGACCATTGTTGAACGCTTTCCAGAGCAACCGATAGAAAATAGTTCAATGGAAGGCGTTCCCGGAGGGTATAAGTGCATTTTATAACTTTATTAAACCCTTCTAAGCCGTTATTAGTACTTAGTACATGTTTCATGTTTCATTACACTTTTGTACCAATTACTATTATCGGACAGCCACTTTCTTTCAAAATAATTCTAAATAGCTTGCTTCACATTCCAAGTTTAACAGCTTTTTCTAATATCTATTTAGATGAAGAAAGTTGAAGAGTGTTAATATCACTCAGTATTAGGGAACGTTTTTTTCTTCTCCATCACGCCACATCACGCTCTATATCACGCTCTCATATGCGCTCAGCAGATGAATACCAACTTATCAGCTACGAAAATCTCTATGGAGGCGTTCTGAATACTTTTTCGCATATCGACACGTTAGGTTCAAATTTGTTATCAAATAATTTCTTGGATGTGGCAACAGCGCTCTAAAGAGAAACTCGAAATCTTCCTTCTTCTTATTGGTGTAGATAGACGAAAAGTGTGATAAAGTTTTCCAATTCTGTAGTACCCACTATTAGAACCGGAAAACCTTGCCAGAAGAGTTTGTAGGTTGCATCAGCATGAATTTTGGAACCGTTGGCACAAATATTCATTAAAAATCTAGTAATAATGGTATCCTCTTCCCCAAACTGTAATTCCTCAAACTGGATAATATTGTGCGACGAAAGAGATATGCAAGTCTTAAAAATACTATATTTTTTGAGTAGCCATGTTTATAACTCTGCAACACATATTTGTGGTGAGCCAAATTTGGATTTTTGCCAATGATTCAAGTAGTATAGTAGTATAAATATAATACTTAACAAACGCAAATCCATTTAATCAGATTTAAAATTTAATAAATCAAAATGTTTAACAACTCTTTAAACAATATTTTACTGATCATCTAGTATTTAAACTTGAAATATATAATTTTATCTTGCCTATAAATATTTTACTATTGATTCCGTTTTATTGCTTAATTATTTAGTAAATGTACATTCAAGTTGTTACTGATCAATTCGTATTTTTACTGATCAATTAAATTGTTGGGATTCCAAAATGTACAAAATGCTGTTAGGAACTAACTGGGGTACACATCCTCAAACATTAAGAACAACAGCACTGCCCCTATACTATTCAGCAGGAGAATATGCCAGTCCTGTATGGTACAAGTCAACTCATGCAAATCAGGTTGAAGTTGCCTTAAATGAGAGCTGCAGGATCCTTTCAGGCTGATTGGGGCCAACTCCCACAAAGAAAGTGAACTGTCTGGTAGGGATCGCTCCACCTAATATCAGACATGAAGTGGCTGCAAACAATTAAAAGGAGTATACAAAAGGAGTCCCGTGTGGGGTTGTAGGTCCCCCATCGGGTGCCTCCCCAGGTGGCGGATAGGGGGATGCCTCCTAGATATAGGTGGTACCGGGGAAATCAAATACCCGGGGCGGACCAAAACCTACAAATTTAGCGCCTGCACTCACAGAATGAGCGGCTACAAATCCGCAGCGTCTGTTCCAGATTGGGCGGCTGCGACAGCGTCTGACCCAGAATGGGCGGCTGATTAAAATCCTGTAAACAGGAGGCTGGTTTGGAAGCTATAGCTGGCAGCCCCAGCACCAAACTACGGCCACAGTGGGCTAATAACCTGCTTGGTCTAAACTATGCTATTAATGAAACCTCTACAACACAAATCCGGACGGACAAAACGAAGACAACACTGGCTACACTTAAGGAAATGTTACGTTTTGGATGCTGGAACGTAAAAACTCTATACGAAGCATCAAAACTGCATCAAGCGGTGAGAGAATTAAATAACTACAACATTTCAATTTTAGGCTTATCAGAAGTTCGCTGGCTTGGCAAGGGGAAGCTCAACTTACAATCTGGGGAGCTTTTCCTGTACAGTGGCAAAGAAACTGGGTCTCATGAAAGAGGCGTTGGTTTCATAATTAGTAAAAAAGCCAGAAAGAGCCTAATTTCATGGAACGCCATTGATAACAGAATAATTACAGCAAGGTTCCACACTAAATACAGAAATATCACCTTTGTACAATGCTATGCACCCACAAACAGTGCGAGTGCTGAGGAAAAAGAAAATTTCTACGGTATCCTTGAAAGTACGTTAAGGAAGATAAACAGAGGTGATATCACCATACTCATGGGTGATCTCAACGCTAAGGTTGGGACAAATAACAGTAACCTAGAAGACATCATGGGTAAAGAAGGATGTGGGGAAAGAAACGAAAACGGTGAACTATTCACGAAACTCTGTTCAACATCAGACCTAGTTATAGGTGGAACAGTGTTCCCACACAAGCAAATCCACAAAGTCACATGGATATCCCCCGACAAGAAAACCCAAAACCAAATTGACCAAATATTGCCATATCGAAAACATGGCGGAGATCCCTACTTGATGTCAGAAACAAAGGGGGTGCAGACATTGCCAGCGATCACCACCTTCTGCTCGGCACGTTCAGAATCAAACTGGCCGTACCAAAGAAACCTGAACAATCAAAGAGAGTAAAGTTCAACCTACACAAACTGCGCCAACCAAACTGAAAAAAAGTTTTCCTTACAAACCTGCATGAAAATGCAGAACAAAATCCCGTAACATCTTGGGATGGCTTAGCCAAGACACTACTCGAATCGGCCAAAACAACCCTTGGCACAAAGGAAAGAAATCGAAAAGACTGGATCTCAGACCAAACATGGCAACTTATACAAGACAGAAAGGATGCGAAGAAACTGGTACTCCAGTGCAAAACTTCGATGACAAAAAAGATGCAATCTGGAGATATACACAACTATGCAAACAAATTAAAGCATCTGCCAAAAAAGACAAGCGAATATGGATTGACCTGATATGTGAGCAAGCAGAAGAAGCAGCCAAAAATAACAACTCGAGGACTCTTTACACACTGACAAACAAGCTCTCCAAAAAGCACACAAAGACCACAAATATAGTTAGAAGCAAAGACAACCGCCCACTGACCACCCCAGAAACTCAGCTCGATAGGTGGAAGGAATACTTTGCTGATATGCTCAGCTCACCCACGGAAGACGAACTTGAGATAGCTCCAGAAGCCAATGCAAATGAACAGCTGAATATAAAAATAGACACACCTTCAAAAACAGAAATACTAAATACCATCAAGCAGCTGAATAACAACAAAGCGGCAGGGGTAGACAACATACCTGCCGAACTAATCAAGGTAGACCCTAAATGGATTGCACCTCTACTTGCAAAAATAATAAAAGGGATCTGGACAAACCAAGAAATTTCAGCAGAAATGAAACATGGTCTCATTATCAAACTGCCAAAGAAAGGAGACCTAACGCAATGCAAAAATTGGAGAGGAATAACGCTGTTAAACACCATAAACAAAATTATTGCAAGTGTAATCCAACATAGGCTGGCAGAAGCATTCGAACCCATACTGCGTCCAAACCAAGCAGGCTTCCGCCCAAACCGCTCATGCATAGACCACATAAATTCAACAAGAATAATTATAGAACAATCCGTTGAATGGCGATTGATACTATATCTTGTTTTCGACTTGTTTTCGACTTTAAACGTGCTTTTGACAGCCTATTCCACTCTGCTATATGGAAGATACTACGGACAAGAGGCATGCCAACAAAAATCATCGACACGATTAGAGAACTGTACCATGACGTATCATGTAGTATCCTGCATAGCGGAGCACATAGCAACCTTTTACCGGTGAGATCAGGAGTGAAGCAAGGATGTGTGCTCTCTCCCTTGCTTTTTAACATTGCTCTTGACTATATCCTGGAAAAGTCTTGCAGACCAAACGATGGTATTCGATGGTCTCTTTACTCTAATCTCAAAGATCTCGAATACGCAGACGACATTTGCCTTTTTTCGCATACCTATGAAAGTATGCAAAGGCAACTCACCCTACTATCAGACATGACACAGAAGATAGGGTTGAAAATAAATGTCTCAAAAACAAAAGCGATGCGAATGCACACAAATAACGACGCACCGTTTCAAATAAACGACCAACCAATTGAGAATGTAGAAAAGTTTCAGTATCTAGGAAGCATTCTCAACGAGACGGGCGGAACAGACCTAGACATTCTAAACAGAATTCAAAAAGCACAGATGGCATTCAGGCAACTAAACACAATATGGAGGTCCAACATCATAAAAACAAAGAGCAAGCTGCGTTTATATAGAACAAACGTCAAAGCAATCCTCTTATATGGATGTGAGACCTGGAAAAACACTAATGCCACAAAACATAAACTTCAGGTTTTCGCCAACAAATGTCTACGAATCATCCTCAGTATCTTCTGGCCACAGAAAATTACTAATGAGCAACTTCTTAAACGATGCGGAGAAGAAACAATAGAGCACGACATTAAGAAAAGAAAATGGGGATGGATCGGCCACATTCTAAGAAGAAAACCAGACGACATTGCAAGGGCAGCACTAGACTGGAATCCCCAAGGAACGAGACGACGAGGAAGACCGGCTCAAACATGGAGGAGAACAGTGTTAGATGAACTAAAAGCCCAGAAAACCTCTTGGAGTGAAGCCAAAACAATGGCCCAGAATAGGGTCCGCTGGAGGGTGCTTATGGAGGCTCTATGCTCCACCTAGGAGTCCAGAACCTATATATATATATATATATATATATATATATATATATATATATATATATATATATATATATATATATATATATATATACAAAAGGAGTAAATTATCTACTATGACCTCACACCAGATATCGACCTGCTCACAAGAGATTAATATCGAAGAAGAGCTTCGTAACAACTACTCAACTATTGCAAGGAACAGCAGCAGCAACACGAGTTTCCATGTAGAAGGAGAGAACTAGCAATTTGTCCGAATGGATGGAACCTAAGGAATCTCTACCTCCTGCCCACACAGAGAACTGGCCAATCAGGAAGTCGCAGATAACAGGACAATTTATTTAAGTGGCATTTTAAAACCAAAACTGTCCTATGTGATTGTTGAGCAGTTCAAACTACACAACACCTCTTGTGCTGTCCGTTGTGCCCATTCAGCTGTACAATGAAAGATTAGACTCAATCTAATCCAAGTGCTCTCGAAGTGACTAAAAGTGTTGGGCAGGAACTGTTTAAATTTACAAACTTTATTTCTGTACATATACCCACTTTATGTATCTTTCATGTTTTATATTTTGTACTTCTGACATGAATAAATAAATAAATAGAAAGTTTAAAAGTTCAACAAGCCTTAAACGGAACTGTGAGCCTTAAGGTAGACTTCCGAGCAAAGCGGCTCTAGCTAGACTGACACAGCGTCAAAGCCGCTGCGACATAGCGATAGTATTATGCACTATGGATGGACGCGCTCACGTCAGTGTCCCTACGCTCGAATAGCGCCTCATACATTTTCATAGTGCATAAAGGCCGATTCTCATATACACGACACTCAGCTACGCGACGTCAAGCGACATCGCCTGTCAAATAAGGATTACATTGTTTTAAATGGGCACGTTCTCATTATGGCTACGCGACAGCTACTCGACGTGCCCATTTAAAACAATGTAATCATTATTTGACAGGCGATGTCGCAAGACGTCGCGTAGCTGAATGTCGCGCATATGGAAATCGACCTTTTTACTAAGGCTATGTCGCCGCGTCAGTATCGCTGCGTTAGTGATGCCAGAGCCGCTGTGCCCGGAAGTCTACCTTTAAACGGAACTATCTCTTAAACAAGATAGACAAGTAGTAAATTATCTAGAGTAGTAAAACCTTTAACAGTTTCAATTTATAATTCATTTACAACGAGAGGATAAATTAATATGAATTTCTGGATGAATTTCACCATCACGCAAAGCGATGGAAAATTACCATTACTTAAATTGTTACAATTGATGCAATTTCGAGTACTCCTACTTGAATCTTACGAGCAGGACACAGGTCAACATAAACAATTCCAGCTGCCTATTCATTAATTAATAATGTTTATAAAACAATTCTTCTCTTTAATCTATTAATGATTTCAGGATGATAACTTTTTGATAAAACCAATTTATTTATTTATTTGATAAACAAAATTTTAATAAAGTCACAACCTGTGCTTTTCAAATCACTGCCATCTTCGGTCGCATATTGTCTCTATAATTTCGCAATTTTCTATCCAACTTCTTTCATTCCAACCTCCGTTTTCACACTCTTGTTATTACCAATGCACCCGTAAATCCTTCTCTGCCCCACATACCACACATCTTTTATACAAATCATTCATTCACTACTTTTGACCCCGTCCTTCGCATCCACACGTAAACCTGGCTAGAATTGACTTTGTATTTATGCTCATTGTAATGTAAATTTTAACCCTTAGTGCTCTCGCCTAGATCAATCTTGTGTCTGAGTGTAAAGGGTTAAATACTTTTCCAAGACTTGGAAGATTTCCAAACAAATCTTTGTTGTCTTTATGATACGAGGTTTTCTTTATTTTATTTTGGTGCACTTGTAGCTATGGTCTCTGTAATCAAATCAAGATTTTAATCTTCTCTGTTGAGTCTTGTTTGTTTATGTTTTATATCTGGGATGTAATGTTTGTACAAACATTAAAATCAGACGGAAAACTTTAAAAGATTTATTAACTTTCCCATATTTGCACAATTTACTGTTTTTTTCTAAAACGATAAAACGTATTTAAATTAATATGTTTAATATTCGAAACACTTAATCTTATCCATTTTCACACAATCAAATAATCAATATAATTCAAAAATAAATATATTCAAACACCGAGATTCATTAAGTCTTATCGGCTTTATGTAATAAAATACTTGAAACCTTGATATTATTATTAATTTAACGACAATGCACATTTCACTGCGTTTAAATCCATTTAATAGATTTTCATATCAATACACATCAATAAAAAATGTAATCTAATTCTCGTGACTCCGAAAACAACAAAAGTGTTAAAACTAGTAACTAGTGTTAAAACTATGTGTTTTAACACTAATTGATGACTAATTGTTCTATTATCGTTCATATAAAATTGCACGTTGTTTAGTGCTGTTTTGCACGCGCAGTTTGATTTTTTTTTCCCTAAATTAATGGAAGTACAAAACAATTTCATTGACACTAGAAAATATTGTGTGTATGAAAAGAATACAAAGTAGATATCTTTTATTAATTACATAATTTAAAAACTTACAATAAACTGACACAAACGTCTTCTTTCTGCATTATTCATATAACTATAAACTATTAAAAACTTAGTCTAGTCTATCAACTCTTGTCTGTCTAGTCTTTACTGAAATTTTGAAGTGGACAAATATGAAAATTAAAATTATCATCGTGTACACTCAACACGATGAAAGAGATCCCTTGACCTTGACTTGGGGATATGAGCTATAATCTTATGTTGGGCTATTCGCACAGATCGCTTTGGCGCATCTTTTGCCCACTTGAACCGATTTTTGCCACAGAAACATCTAACTACTCTTGATAAAGGTTCAACACTGTTACTTTCTGAAGGCTTATTTTTCTGCAGTACTAGTTCTTCATCCTCTGCAGCACTTTCTTCGGTTTCCGAATTATGATCACTTTGTTCCAGGAAGAAGTTTTCGGGAACAATTTCGGCTTCCTATCGACTTGAGTCTTCCTGTGTCCATTCTTCAATTTGAGGATATTCAAGCCATTTTCTAGTGTTTGGCTATAGATTCTACACTCCCGGCTCCCTACGCTTCTTTTTTTGGAGGTCCGGAATTATCCATTGCAAGTAATAACTGGGAGGCGGTGGTCGCTTAGAAGTTAAGGTGTCGGATTACTAAACCATAAGTCCCAGGTTCATAAATCCTGAGGGTATGAATATGGAAATAAGCCACCGTCCTCCTGTGCATGGCTCCGGCAAGACCATCACAGTAACCTCTCAAGAAACCTCCCCTAAAATAGTGGCTCGCCACTCACGCTAAAAACCTCTCTCCACTTGTGTATAAGATCTAGATACCAAGCATAAGTGTACGCAGGGGAGGAGGTCCAAGTCCACTAGGACTGTAGCACCATAGGAAAGAAAAGAAGTAATAACTGGTAATAACTCTAAAAACACGATAACAACAATGTAGCAAAATAACGTTAAAAAGTTACGTGGTGACATTAAGTGGTGACATAGGGTCTGAGAGACCGCTGCCGAAATTTAGATCCTTGTAACTTGCCGATTTGGAACTATATGATGCAATTATCCTTCTCTACAGTGTGTACGTAACTAAAGTCGTAGCTACTCAGGCTATTAAAAAGGAAGCGAGAGGAAGGGCGTGAAATGATGTTTTGCCGACCCCGCTCGGCTTGTGAGACCGCTTGTCACCAGTTAAAGGTTAAGGAATTCGTCTTAAAACTTACATAGATACTGTGCTTAGAATAATATCTAAATATTTATTATTGTATTTATTCCATTCGACTCAATATAATAAAACGGGACATTCAGACAAAACCTGAGCCTAGACTAATCAAATACGAATAAACAAGACAAGATTAGACAGATAAAGACTTATTATGTTTTGCTTTGACAATTCTTATTTACTTCAAGAGGAAAAGCCTAGCCATCAGAGACGAGCACCCCTAATGGAAAGGATTGCCACTTTGAAGTAATGCTAACGCGGTTCCGAAGTGCAGGACATATCAAAGGGAGGGTTTTACTAGGTTTCTCTTGCAGCTATTCCTCTTGAAGTAAATAAGAATTATCAAAGTTAAACACAATTAATAACCTTCAAGATGGTCAACTCCAGAAATAAGGAGATGAGGACTAGAGAAATATAGTAGACAGACAAGACTAGACGGATAAGACTTTTTTTCGGGGCGTATCTGTAGGATATACAGACAAGTGATGAAACAAACCAAGCACCCCGGGAACGTTTTTCTCATGACGTCTGAGATAAGGTTAGATCAGATGTTGAAATTAGCTAATTTTTTTTTGTCTCATCTTTTTCCTTGACTGATATCATTGTTGCTATTAGTGTATGGATCATATCCTAACTTTCTATGGTGTCCAGCATATGCCCTATTATTGTTCTTTCATTTAAGGGAGTACCCACGTTTTGAATAACTTTCTCTCTGTCACTCTCCCATATGTAACACTCAAAAATTGTGTGGTCTACTGTGTCTATTTCACCACAGTATACACACGTGCTATCAGCTGCTCTACCAATATGGTGAAAAGAGTCTTGGAAACAACCATGGCCGGATAGAAATTGTGTTATGTTTGAAATGAGAAACCTACTCCACTGGCCTCTAGAGATTTTTTTCTGGCTATCTGTCTGGAACGCATGTTGTTGCCTGACTTGCTTATCTCTTCTCTTCCTTTCGCCAGCAGGTCGATCGGAGAAATGCCAGCGATTACTAGACCTGCATCCCCGGACACCGTACGGTGGTGTTTTGATTTGATTGCTTTTCTCACCTCTTCTTCAGTTGGGGGGTCGTTGTTCTCATCTCGTTCGTCTGCTGTGAGTTCGAGTACTCAATAAAAAATAAAAAAGTAAACAATTAACCAATTATTCTTACTTATTAAGTCATTAAGCAATTTATGTATTCCATTTCCATTAAAATGGAATACATACTCTTGTATGTATTCTTCTTCTTCTTCGTCTTTTCCCATTCATGAGGGGACGTTTCTGACAAATCGTTTTCATTTTCCTCGGTACCAAATGGTGTTTTTTGTTAACTGCTTCCCCCGGAGATCATCCTGCTCGCAGTCTATCCATCTTCTTCTAGGCCTGCCTCTTTCCCTTTTGCCTTCCACCTCCAGATCAAGCACTTTCCTTCCTACATAACTCTCATCCCTGCGCTAAATGTGACCACACCAGAGCAAGCGTCTTTCTTGCACATTTTATTGATATTTCAGTCACTTTTACGCTGCCTCGTATGAAGGTGTTTTTGATGTGATTGGTTCTTTTAACACCACACATCCATCTTAGCATCTTCATTTCAGCTATTTCCAGTCGCTAGGCACTGTGACAGCACTGTTGGCCAAATTTCTGCTCCGTATAGCATTGCACATTTATAGGTTCCACCCTTCACTTGGTTATTCAGTCTCCTCTCACAGAGAATACCAAATAACCTTTTCCAGT